>CM035845.1:43466668-44828824 GCA_020510985.1 Pholidichthys leucotaenia | reverse complement strand
ATGATGGCCGTGTAGAACTGCACTAACATCTTGGTGGGTAGCTTGAGCTTCCTCAGCTGCCGCAGAAAGAACATCCTCTGCTGGGCCTTTTTGATGAGGGAGCTGATGGTTGGCTCCCATTTGAGGTCCCGGGTGATGGTGGTGCCCAAGAAGCAGAAGGAATCTGCAATGGTGATGGGAGAGCCTGTGATGGTGAGGGGGGGCAGGGGGGTTGTGACTTTCCTGAAGTCCACAATCATCTCCGCTGTCTTCAGAGCGTTCAGCTGCAGGTTGTTGTGGCTGCACCAGGACACCAGCTGGGCCACCTCTTTCCTGTAGACGGACTCGTCGCCGTTGGAGATGAGCCCGATGAGGGTGGTGTCGTCCGCAAACTTAATCAGCTTAACAGACTGGTGGGAGGAGGTGCAGGAGTTGGTATAAAGGGAGAAGAGTAGGGGGGAAAGTACACAGCCCTGGGGTGATCCAATGCTGATGCTAACAGAGTCCGAGACAGACTTCCCCAGCCGCACATGCTGCCTCCGGTCCGTCAGGAAGTCGGTGATCCACCTGCAGAGGGAGTCAGGCACATCGAGCAGGGACAGCTTGTCCTGGAGCAGATCGGGGCGGATGGTGTTGAATGCGGAGCTGAAGTCCACAAACAGAATCCTGGCATAGGTTCCCGGGGAGTCCAGGTGCTGCAGGATGGAGTGGAGGGCCAGGTTGACTGCGTCGTCCACAGACCTGTTAGCACGGTAGGCAAACTGCAGCGGGTCCAGGAGGGGAGTGGTGATGGACTTGAGGTGAGACAGGACCAGGCGCTCAAAGGACTTCATGACTACAGAGGTGAGCGCTACAGGTCTGTAGTCGTTAAGTCCAGTAATCCGTGGCTTTTTGGGGACAGGGATGATGGTGGAGGATTTGAGGCAGGTCGGCATGTGACATTGCTTAAGGGAGGTGTTAAAAATGTCTGTGAAGACAGGAGCCAGCTCTTTCGCACAGTGTCTCAGGGTGGAGGGAGACACACCGTCCGGCCCGGGGGCCTTGCGCGGGTTCAGTCTGGAGAACTGTCTGTGCACGTCCTGCTCACTGATGACAAGGGCAGGGGGGGAGGAGGAGGAGGAGGAGGAGGAGGGGGGGGACCGCTTTTGATGAATTAGGGGCCGAGGAGGCAGTGGAGCTGGGTGGAGTGGGTGAGTTGGACACAGCTGACGAGGTGTCAAAACGGGCATAATGTTGGGACAGTTTTTGACAAAGGACTTTGTCATCCTGACCTTTAGAAGCCTGAGGCCGATAGTTGGTGATTTGCCTCAGTCCTCTCCACACAGAAGCCGAGTCATTAGCAGTGAACTGCTGCTGGAGTCTCTCAGTCTCTCTCTCTAATCCAATAATAATATTGGATTAGATTTATATGACGCTTTACGTGTCAAGTGACATCTCATAGCACTTACAGTGGGTCCATTATTCATTCACTCCAGACAAACATTGATAGTGGTAAGCTACTTCTGTAGCCACAGCTGCCCTAGGGCAGACTGACAGAAACGTGGCTGCCAATCCACGCCGACAGCCTCTCCGACCACTACCGGACATTTATACACATTTATACCCAGTGTCATGGACACTGGAGGCAAGGTGGGTAAAGTGTCTTGCCCAAGGACACAACGGCAGGATGGCTGGGGAGAGAGGGATTCAAACTATCAACCCTCTGGTTACTGGATGACCTGCTCTACCTCCTGAGCCACTGCTGCCCACATTTCCCTCCTCCATTCCATTTTTGCTGAGCACCAAGCTGGATGTCAGGAAGTTCCATTTTTATATAGTCTTTGGTATGATCCGGCCGGGACTTGAACCCCGGCTTCCTGGTTGTGGGTTGGATGCTCTACCTCTAGGCCTCCACACCACACCACACTACTAATTAGATGGCATGACTTAAGAAGCTGATAGAAACTAACAAAAACACTGGTGTACGGTAGGAAGTCTGGTGCACAAGTCTGCTGATGACCATCAAAATAGGGCCCATTTTCTTTGTAGTGTGTTCAGTTGAATATAGATTGAAAAGGATTTTTAAATAATTGCATTTTGTTTTTATTTACGTTTTACACAATGTTCCAACTTCACTGGAATTGAGGTTTGTATATGAAACATATGTAGCATACGCATGCTCTTACATGAGGGACATTTGCATTTGTTCTGTTCCTGAGACTACCTCTTTCAACTGTTCCAAATCTGGTAAAATTTTCTGTTGTGCATGTAAACTGGAGCAATCGCACTGTCACAATGTTCCATACTTTAGGGGTCAAACCTCAGCACAGGCACCACAGTGTGAGCACACTAATAGCTTTTGAAGGTAATTTTAATTCTCCCCCCAAAATATTGAGGGTGAAATTGTAGCTTGGGGGCCCCCAAATGGATGAGGGGGCTTACTGCATTTGTGTACTCTGCATGTAGCCAGAAATGGCATACAAAGGTGTTGGTTGGCAAAACTATTTTTTTTTTTTTTTTAAGTATTAATACTCTCCACAGATTTTCAACTGTCTGTTTTCTTCTTCATTGTATTGCTGTTTTTACTGCTGTCTTGACTTGTTCTGTGTGCTTCAGGATTTCCCTCTGGGGGCTGAGTTTTGTTGTTTTGAATTCAATTGAATAACTACTAGCTAATTTTCCTGTTGCAGTCAGAATATAATCCAGATTGGAACATAATTCTAAGGAGAGGGAGTGTAACAGAACACATGATGAGAGCCTGCTGCTTTTAGGATGGAAGGTCAGCTCTAAATCTGCTTGTTAATTCATTTTAGTCAGAGAGTAAAAAAATGCTGTCATAGTAGGTCTCTGCAGATATTGTGTCAGTGACATTAATGTGTTACCAATCTACGAGCTTTTAAAACACCACCATGAGCAGTACAATCCAGCAAGTACCTCTGAAATTAACCTTTTGAGTCTTCCGAGGGTGTGGAGGGTGAAACTGGGCATCCTGGCAGAACTAAAAACAATATCTGTCACAGGTCTGTGGTGGACCACTCCCAGTTACATGGGGTGAGACTGGACATCCTGGCAGATAAGCACATCTGTCACAAGGTCTGTAGTGGACTTTTGCCAGTCGGTGCATCGTGACATGCACTACACAAAGAGCAGAGATAAACAAACCTATCATCTGGTCAGTCACTGCAACAGATACTAGAGTCAGTTTGTCTTGGCCTGTCCTTGCCACTGATAATATCTCTGTCTGCCAAGAATGTGCCGCTAGTCCAGCAAAAGCTAGCAGTACTCAAATACTTTGCAAGCAGTTTCATGAAATGGTCAGTCAGAAAGCAGCTCATACCAGCTCGAACATCGCCTGGGTTAACAAGGTCAGGAGTTCCTGGCAGCGGAAGGCAAAGGACAGAGCTGCATGGAGGAATCTGATCAGACCTAAATGAAACAGTCATTGTCACCCCCGACACACTGCTATGATGATGATGATGATGATGAGTGTGAGATTTCACATGCTCCTAGTGACAGAGCTGTGCCTGTCGTCTCACTCTGACATCACCGGCTGCACTGGGAATTTGTACTGATTTTTACTGATCTGTGTGGGGAGTCTTGAATAACGAAACCGAATTGTCTTTCATTCCAATTTATTCAAGTAATCATTCCACAGTCTGCTCTCATTCCTGAGCAGCGAACAAAGAGAGTGAACACACCAAAGTTCTCTCATTTAAACATTCTGACATCAAACCATTTCCCTCGCGGGGGAAATCACACATCTCTCTCAAAATCTCTTTATTCACATTCATTAGCCTTTTATTTACATAACTCCCCCTTCTCCCTTCCCGAGCCTCAGTGGTCAGGAAGTCTTCTGTCCCCTGTCCTCCGCAGGGGATCCAGGCTCTGTGGCTCCGCACCGCAGGGGGCTGGCTCTCCTTCATCGTGGTTAAATCACATATGCAGTGTCCAACATATACATGTCTCACAACACAGCCATATACCCCCCCCCCCAAACGATGAAGAACAGACTAATTCCTAAAATTAAATAGCACCTTACTCACTACTGAATAATCAACACCAACATTCAGTCTGTGCGCCGCTTGGGCTTCAGCCGTCTGCCGAATCTGCTGTGCGTTGGCCCCGCCTTGCCTGCGGTGCGTTTCTGCTTCGGGTCTGTTGACTGAGGGAGAGAGTGATTAATTGCCCCCTGCGGGGGCCTGCCTCGTCGAGGCGCCACCGCGACCGGTACAGACACGTCCTTCATGACAAAAGCAGGTTTTAGTCTGTCAATACTGACTGTCTCTTTTCTGTCTCCAAAATCTAGCACAAATTGCTTATCACCTGCCTCCAGCACTCGAAATGGCCCTTCGTAAGGTGGTTTGAGCGTTGCTTTTAGGGCTTCGCGCCTGACAAAAACGAAATCGGCATTTTTCAAAGCCTTGGGGACGAAAACTCGTGGAAAAGCGTGATGAACCGGACCCGGGAGCGTGTCTGCCCCCGTGCCGACTAACGGTCCCAGAGCCGAGAGAGGTGGGGGCTCTGGGTGCTCTGGTAAAAACTCGCCCGGCAGCCTCAGAGTTTGTGCGAATACCAGCTCTGCTGGGGAGGCGTCTAAGTCCTCTTTAGGCGCAGAACGCAACCCTAATAAAACCCATGGAAGTTTATTCAACCAATCTGCATCCGTGAGCGACGCTCTGAGTGCTGCCTTCAAAGACCTATGAAAACGCTCGCATAAACCATTGGCCTGAGGGTGGTAAGCCGTAGTGCGGTGAATTTTGGCTCCTAAGCCTTTGGCCATCGCTGACCACAGCTCAGAGATGAATTGCGGTCCTCTATCGGACGTAATGTCCGACGGAACCCCGAAACGCGCCACCCAAGCCGTTAAAAAAACGCGAGCCACCTCCGCGGCCGTGGTCGTCGCAAGTGGGACCACTTCCGGCCAACGTGTGGTGCGGTCCACCATTGTCAAAAGATACGTGAACCCCTGTGATGCCGGTAGGGGGCCCACAAGGTCGACGTGCACATGGTCGAACCTTCTGGCCGGAATGCGGAACGGTTCTAACGGGGCTCTTGTGTGCCTGTGAATTTTGGCCCGTTGACAGGAAATGCAGGTTTTTGCCCATTCCTTCACGTGCTTGCGCAGGCACGGCCAAACAAACTTTTCCGCCACTAGTTTCACCGACGCGCGCACCCCCGGGTGCGCCAGTGAGTGGACTGAGTCAAAAACACGGCGGCGCCACGTGGCCGGAACCACCGGACGCGGGCGCCCCGTCGACATGTCGCAGATCGGGGGGGCATACCGGTTTGTAAACACTTGCTCTCCAGCCTCAACCCTGTTGGTCCAGACTGGAGCGCGCGCACGTCTGCGTCCGCCCCCTGGTCCGCTGCCATGGCTGCGTAATCTATACCCACGTGCACCGGGGCTGCGCGCGCCACCGTGCCGCTCTCCTGTGGCGTGGTCACGGTGGCCCGTTCTGCCTCTGCGCGTGTTGGGGTCGTGAACGCGCGTGAGAGACAATCCGCTACTACATTGAATTTGCCCGCGACGTGCCTAATGTCAGTGGTAAATTCCGAGATTGCGGCCAGCTGCCTCTGCTGCCTGCCGGACCACGGGTCTGAAATTTTGGGCATGGCGTATGTGAGCGGCTTGTGGGCCACATAAGCGGTGAAGCACCGTCCTTCCAGCCAGAACTGGAAATGACGAATAGCCAAATGCAGCGCCAACAGTTCTCTGTCAAACGCGCTGTATTTTCGTTCAGCCGCGCTTAAAGATTTGCTAAAGAAAGCCAAAGGCTGCCAAACTCCGGCTACCTGTTGCTCAATAACGGCCCCTATGGCTAAATCTGAAGCGTCTGTCGTCAGCGCGATACGTGCTGCAGGGTCTGGGTGGGCCAGGAGCGCAGCGTCAGCCAAGGCTTTTTTAACCTCTGTGAACGCGCGCTCCCGCTCCGGGGACCATTCGACCGCCTGGGTCGGTTTTTGTTTTTTGAGCGCGGCATATAACGGTTGCATGATTTGAGCTGCGTGGGGCAGGAATCGGTTATAAAAATTCACCATCCCCAAGAATTCCTGCAGTGATTTGACCGTTTGTGGACGGGGAAAATCCGCTACCGCGCGTACTTTCTCTGGTAACGGAACCGCTCCCTCCGGGGAGACGCGGTGACCCAAAAAATCGATCCGCTCGACGCCGAACTGGCACTTGGCTGGGTTAACTATTAAGCCGTGCTCTCCCAGCCTCCTAAAAACTGCTGTGAGGTGCGTTTCGTGTTCGTCCTCTGAAGTACTCGCGACCAAAATGTCGTCGAGGTACACAAACACGAAAGGGAGATCGCGTAACACGGCATCCATCATCCGCTGAAATGTTTGCGCCGCCCCTTTGAGACCAAACGGCATGCGTAAAAATTCGAAAAGTCCGAACGGGGTTATTACCGCTGTTTTAGGAATGTCCTCCGGTTGGACCGGGACTTGGTGATAGCCGCGAACTAGATCAATCTTTGAAAAAATGCGCGCCCCCGCCAGGTGCACCGAAAAATCCTGAATGTGGGGGATGGGATAACGATCGTGTGCCGTAGCGTTGTTTAGCCTGCGGTAATCCCCGCACGGTCTCCAGGAGCCATCGGCTTTCGGTACCATGTGCAGCGGCGAAGCCCACGGGCTCTTCGACCTACGAACGATGCCCAGCCTCTCCAGGCTGGCAAACTCCTCGCGCGCAATGGCGAGCTTAACTGCATCCAAGCGCCGAGCTTTTGCAAACACGGGAGGACCAGAAGTGGGGATAAAGTGTTTCACCCCGTGCTTCGCGACCGTCGCTGAAAAAGTGGGCACAGTGAGCGCTGGAAATTGGGTGAGGAGTGTGTGAAACTTACCACCTGCTGTAGCGACGTGGGTCTGTACTGGTGGCGGGGACACTCGAGCTGAACAGGGGAGAGAGTAAAAAGAAAGTGCATTTACCAGCCGTCTATTAGCAAGATCAACTAACAGATTGTGTGAACACAAAAAATCTGCGCCCAACATGTTGAAACTCACCGCCGCTATCACAAAAGTCCATTCATATGTGCGGCCATGTAAGCATAAAGGCAAGGTCCTTCTCCCGTAGGTGTTGATGTTCGAGCCATTTGCCGCTGTAGCTCCACTACCGTGGGGTCCAGCCACCCGGTCCGCATATGTTGGGGTGATGAAGCTCACTTGTGCTCCGGTGTCGATGAGGAACTCTCGTCCGGAGCGCGCATCCGTGATGTAGAGCAGCTTGTTGCGTTCTCCGAGGGTCGAAGCTGCTAGCGACCCCCGGTCTTGCCGTTTCCCGAACTCCTGAAGATGCAGGGCGGCACACACCTGCGTGCCTTCTCTGCGAACCTCCGATGGTAAAAGCAGAGATCTTCTCCTCCGCTGTGTCGTGCCCGCGCCTCTGCCACCGGGCTATTGGCTCCACCTCGTCGCGGCCGTGTTGCCGCCGTCGTCGGCCAGTCTGGTTCTGCCGCCTCTGGCTCCCCGCTGTCTCGGGTCGCTGCTGTGGTTGCTTGCCCGCCGCAGGCGTCCAGGATCCCATCTGCCTCCTGGGCCAGCTCCCGGAACTCCTCCAGGGTGTGACACTTTTTGCCGGCCAGCGTGCTTCTCGCATGCGCCGGGAGGTTGGAGAGGAAGATGAACTGAAAAATGAAATCATCGTTGTCCAACCCTCTCAGCTGTATCATCTCCTCCATCAGGGCGCTCGGCCTGTGTCCACCTTGGTCTAGCAAAGACAGGATCCTCCTCGCCCTCACTTCAGCCGAGGGGGTGAAAAACTTGATGAGGGTGGATTTCAGCTTGCCGTACCTGTCGGTCGCGGGTGGCTGCTCCACCAAGCTTTGCACGCACCGAGCTGTGCTGTTGTCCAGTTTAGCGATGACATGGTGGAACTTAGTGTCATCCACCGTTACTCCTGCGAGCGCGAACTGCGACTCTGCTTGCAAAAACCACGACCGTGGGTTATCCTGCCAGAAATCAGGCAGCTTAACGGCCACTGCGCTCGCCAGCTCTGAGCGCTGTGAGTCCGGGACCCTGAGAATTTCTTCATTCATTCTCAACGTCGTCAGTCACCAATGTGGGGAGTCTTGAATAACGAAACCGAATTGTCTTTCATTCCAATTTATTCAAGTAATCATTCCACAGTCTGCTCTCATTCCTGAGCAGCGAACAAAGAGAGTGAACACACCAAAGTTCTCTCATTTAAACATTCTGACATCAAACCATTTCCCTCGCGGGGGAAATAAGATAAGATAAGATAAGATAAGCCTTTATTAGTCCCACAATGGGGAAATTCCAGGATTGCAACAGCACAGGGACAGCAACACTCAGAGCAACAATCAGAAGGCAAGAAAAAACAACATCTAGCAAACATATGTCCATATTACTATAAATGTATATATATAGACACACAGTGCAGAGCATTATGGCTGGTGGATGTGCAGCAGAAAGTCTAAGCTCTCTCTCCACGGATGCAGCGGGCCAGCTGGAAGTCTTTGGGCATGATGGTGACCCCCTTAGCGAAGAAGAGACCACCAGGTGGGTCTCGCTGGTCTCCTGCAGAGCCATGACGGCGAAACTCAGGAAACGCAGGACGGTCTTGAAGTCCTGAGCGATCTCCCTCACCAGGCGCTGGACGGGCAGCTTACGGATGAGCAGCTCCGTGGATTTCTGGTAGCGACGGATCTCTCTCAGAGCCACGGACCTGTGACGGCGAGGCCTCTTCACTCTGCCGGTGGCCAGAGCGCCTCTCCGAGCAGCCCTGGTGGCTAGCTGTCTCCTGGGGGGCTTCTTCCTCCAGTAGATTTTACGGGCGGTCTGCTTGGTTCTTGCCATCGCTCTTTATTATTCTGTCTTATATTTCTTTCACGCCGCCTAAACTCCAGCCCGGCACCCGCTTCGTTTTCGCTACAGCTCCCAGTATGTCGAGTTTCCCATTAGCACTGGGCGGCGGCCAAGTGCTAGCTAGCACTAGCTCCTCCCCGCTGTAACGTCTCCCGCTGCAAACCGTGGCTCCGTCCGCCGACCCGGGAGACCCCCGGGGCGATCCGTGCGTCCATGATATATATACAGAGTGAAAGGTGTAGAAAGAAGAAGGAAGATAAAAAAAAAAAGGCTGTTGCAAAAGGCTGTTGAAATCACACATCTCTCTCAAAATCTCTTTATTCACATTCATTAGCCTTTTATTTACATAACTCCCCCTTCTCTCTTCCCGAGCCTCAGTGGTCAGGAAGTCTTCTGTCCCCTGTCCTCCGCAGGGGGTCCAGGCTCTGTGGCTCCGCACCGCAGGGGGCTGGCTCTCCTTCATCGTGGTTAAATCACATATGCAGTGTCCAACATATACATGTCTCACAACATAGCCATAATCTGCCAGTTTCAGAAGGTGGCAGACATGCGCTGGAGGACTCAATGGATGACACGTAATACACCAAAGAAGAAGAACTCCTCATTTCCTTTTCCTGTATTCCCTTCTTTTAGCTCAGAAAGCTAATATGGCTGCGATCTGTCATTGTCACCATCACTTAGACAGCTTTGTACACGAAAAATAGCCTTGGGATACAAGCAAAATTTATGTGTGATAATCATAAGACTTTGTAGATGTAGTAGAGAGTGTAAATGAACGACAGAACATAAAAAAACGACCATGATGGGTGAAAACGCAGCCAGGGAGTCCCGTTAGCCGCCGGTAAGTGACAAATTTCTATGTTTTTTTTAATATTGTACTGATTTCTTGTTCATACACTTGGAAGATAAGATGATGAGGTACCTCTGTACAAAAAACAGTGTCAAAAGACTGAACCATTCTTTGTGTAAATATGTCCAAAGTCCAGTTTTGACTGAGTTATGAAATTTAAAGGAGCGCCGTGACATTATGCAAATTAGATGTGTAAATTTATTCCTATCTGAAACTTTGGATCATATTTTATATCTTTCTAATTGACAGTAAGCCATTGTCTCTTACCACTTTCAAGTTTCAACTGACTTTCATTCCTCTTCTCTCCAGAGCATACCTCCACCTCTCCAGATTCTCTTCCATCTGCTCCCTGCTCTCACTACAGATCACAATGTCTTCTTCTTCTTCTTCTTCTTCTTCTTTTAGATTTGATTGGTGGTTGGCAACCAGATTACAGGTGCATTACCACCACTGACTTAATTATGATCACTCTATATCTTTATATCAGGAGTTCTTATAAGGAGTTCTGAACAACTCCTTATGTGTGAAAAAAATTATCCGTCCCTGGATGTTCAGTCTTGCGCATGCGCCTTTCAAACACCATAGTCTTGACCATAGTCTTGACAGCCACTATGCATCCTTGAGGAATTTGGCCGCTCACCTTCCCCACATCCTCGCTGGACCAAAACACGAGAGAAGTCAGAGATATAATTTTTTCACAGTGGCTGTGGATCTCTGCCACATTTAACGGGAAAAGTTCCTCACCATCGCGGATGGTGAGGAACAATTTTTGTGTGGCCCAGAAACCTTTGACGTCCTGGGCCGGCACTCGCTTACTCCCACCCCCTCAACCTCCTCCTGCACAGAGCTTTTCCCGCACCTCACTCTCAAAGCCGGCCAATCGCCGTCTGGTTCCATTACGCACGACTGCACACCGGCCCGTGTGCCCACGATCCACAGCCGTTCAACGTGCTGGAACTCGGAGCGGAGCACACTGCCCTTTCTACCCCTCCCCCGTCCCCCTCACGGACTGACATGCCCTCCGACAGTTCTATCGGAGCGGGAGCCAAACGACGGCGGGGGGGGGGGGGGTGGTCACAACCCCTTCTGACCGTTCTGGGGGGAGCAGTGAGGGCACCCAGCACACGTGTGGGCACCACACCAGTGTGGAGGAACAAAATAAGTTCAGGTGAGACACGGCGAGCTGAAGGTTTAAGAGTTTTATTCCTCCATCATCATGAGACACACTGCAGCACTGTGTGCTGTGTGTGCACTAGTGAGGCATGTAAAGTCAGCTCTTTTATACAGACAAGAGATAATGCATGACACATTTACATATTGATATACATATCAGACAATACATATCAATCGCGTGATTAACTGGCGCCAGACTCCTCTCCTTACTCCGGGGATGAATAACAATTGTCATTGTTCTGGTTGTCCCCCTAGGGCTCTATCCCTGCTGAGCGTGAATATTATCAGTCTGCATTGTGCTGGGTGCCCACACGTGTGCTGGGTGCCCACACCGCTCCCCCCAGAATGCTATCCTTTTCTTTAATGTCATGGTTTGGTCAGATTAAACTGAAACATAGGAAATCCTTGGATCAGGTAGTTAGATGGTCCAGTCGTTTGCTTGGTGAGTCACAGCTGAGTCTGACATCCCTGTACACCAGACAGGTACAGAGGATTGCTACCTCCATTTTAAATGATGACTTCCACCCTTTGCACTGCCACTTTCAGCTTCTTCCCTCCAGACGGAGGTTTGCTGTCCCAAAAAGTAAAACCCAGCGCTACAAAAACAGCTTTGTTCCTGCTGCTATTAAAGAGTTGAACAAGATGTAACAACATATTGCACATAATTTAGTTACCTATTTATTAATTTTATTTTATATTTACTTATTTTTGTAGGTTTTTTATTTGGGTTCTAAATCTTTTATTGGGTTTTAGACTTTTGAGCTTTTAACCTCTTTGACTAGTCTTTAAACTTTTTAATATGGCCCTTCTCTCTTATCTCCTTGGTTTTTTTTTCTTTTTTTTTTTTTTTTTTCTTATCTCTTTGTCTTATGTCCTGATTGGTGGAGCCTTGAGTACTTTTATCATGTTTATAGTCAGCTACATGTGTGCCTGTGTTTGTGTTCATGTTGAATGTAATTTGGTTTGTAAATATGGATGTCACCTGACTGCAAAACAAATCTACCTACGGGTACAAATAAAGTAACCTGAACCTGAATAGTCCACAGAGACTCCTGCCTAACCTTGTCTGTCAGCCTGTCCATCACCACGGCAAACAAGAAGGGGCTCAGAACTGATCCCTGATGTAATCCCACCCGCCTTGAATCCATCTGTCACTCCTACATCACACCTCACCACTGTCTCACTGTCATCATACATGTCCTGCATCACCCTCACATACTGTACTTATCTGCCACTCCTGACTTTCTCATACAGTAGGACACTTCCTCTGTTGGCACGCTATCATATGCTTTCTCTAGATCCACAAAGACACAGTGCAACTCCTTCTGGCCTTCTCTATTCTTCTCCATCAACACTCTTAAAGCAAACACTGCATCTGTAGTACTTTCTTGGCATGAAACCATACTGCTGCTCACTGATTGTCACCTCTCCTCTTAACCTTGCTTCAACAACTCTCCCATATCTTCATAGTGTGGCTGATCAACTTTATGCCTCTGTAGTTACTACAGTTCTAAGCATCACCCTTGTTGTTAAATGGTAAATGGCATTCACTCATATAGCACTTTTTCTCATCTCTAGATAACCAAAGCGCTTTACAGATCCTGCTATCCATCCATTCACACACATACACAGGTTCTGGCCTGACCTACCAGAAGCAACTGGGAGTTCAGTGTCTTCCTCAAGGACACGTCGACATGCAGACTGCAGACAGAGCAGGAATCAAACCCCTGACCCTCCGATCAGTAGCCGGCCACACTACACCTGCTCCACAGCTGCAGGTGTGTGGTGTTATAAATTTGTACCAAAACACTTCTTCTCCACTCCTCAGAAATCCTCTCACTCTCCAAGATTGTGTTTAGTTTAGTTTAAATTAGTTTATTGGTTTATTTGTCAGGGACCATGTACAGAAAAAAAAAACAACATTGAACACAGGGTAAAGGTGTTCTGTACCAGTTTATAGCATTCTCACTAATTTCCATCTGTAGTCTATGAGGCAGGCAGGAAAATATTAAATGAAAAACAGCACATATAGAAAGCAAGCAGGTCGGGTTTCAGAAACTGTTGTCCCTGAAACGGTGTTAAATAGTCTGATTAAAAAGTCCACTGCTATCTCTCCAGAGCATCTATATACCTCCACAGGTATGTCATTTGGACCAACCGTCTTTCCATTCTTCATCCTCTTCAAAGCTGCCCTCACTTCTGCCTTGCTAATCCTCTGAACTCTCTGGTTCACCATCTTTTCTTCATCCATCCTCCTCTCTCTCTTATTTTCTTTCATTCATCAGCTCAAGTACTCATTCCATTTTCTGACCACACTCTCTTCATTTGTTAGTGCATTACCATCTCTGTCCTTAATTAACCTAACTCGCTCCACATCTTTTCCAGCTCAATCTTTCTCTCTAGCCAGTTGATACCAGTCCTTTTCTCCTTCCTTTGTGTCCAGCCTTTCATACAACTCACTAAATGCATTTTACTTTGCCTTTGCCACCTCTCTCTTTGCCATGCGGTTAGATTCCAAATACTCCTGTCTACTTTCTTCATCTCCCTGACTATCCCACTTTTTTCTTTGCCAACCTCTTCATTTGAATACTTTCCTGTACCTCCTCATTCCACCACCAAGTCTCCTTATCTTCCTTCCTCTGTCCAGAGGATACACCATACACCTTTCTACAGTTACCAAATAAAAGTTGACCCTATTCATTACAGATTTTAACCAAAAGAACTGGGCAGGTATGATATTACCAGCCCAATTCTGGCGAAGTTGGGATGTTGTGCAAAAAACACAAAAAACAAAATACAATAGTTTAAAAATTTTCAGCATGTATTCAACTGAATACATTGCAAGACATGACATTTAATGTTCAAACTGATAAACTCTGTTGTTATTGTTTTTTTTTTGTTTGTTTCAAATATTCACTGATTTTGAATTTGATGCCTGCAACACATTCCAAAAAAGCTGGGATGTGGCAAGAAAAGACATGGAAAGTTAAGGAATGCTAAAAAAAAAAAAAAAAAAAGGAATATCCCCCAAGGCTCAGTCATTCTTTTTTTGATACCTAATCCTTTATTAGTCCCACAATGAGGAAATTACAGGGCATCCACCTGAATGGATGAGGCAGCCACAGTGCGGCGCCAATCTCTTCACCATTCACACACACACACACACATTCACACCTAGGGCCACTTTAGAGTCTCCAGTTAACCTAATCTGCGTGTTTCTAGCCTGTGGGAAGAAACCAGAGTACCTGGAGTAAACCCATGCAGACACGGGGAGAACATGCAAACTCCACACAAAAGGGTCATGAGCAAGGATGAGGCAAGGTTCACCATGTTGTAAACAACTGCGTGGGAAAATAGTCCAACAATTTAAGAACAATATTTCTCAACGTACAATTGCAAGAAATTTAGGGATTTCATGATCTACAGTCCATAATATTATCAAAAGATTCAGGGTGTCATAAACGGCCCGTTCAGGGCAGAAATAAGGCACCAATCACCAGCTGTGAGTTTGCACATTTAATAATAATGAACACAAATAATAACCACCTTACGGAAGACACAAAAAATAACCACGAAGGGCAACTTACTAATAGTCAGGTGAGTCTGAGTACTGAGCAGAAATAAACAGGAATCAAGCTGTCATCCTGTCTGCGCACAGAGAAGGTCACTGTGAGGAATGAATCAAGCAAGCGACCTTAAATAGGTAGCTGGGGAGAAACCAAATGTGGAACAGGTGTGGACACATGAGTGAGAAAGTAATCAAAGATAACTAAACAGCTGTGACAGGCCACAAACAGATTTGACACATGGAATTAACAAGCGGTGCTGTCAAAATTAAAGTACAGAGTAGTAAGCAGTGGTGACAGACAAAAACAGAAACACAAACCAAAATGAATGAAGAGCAAGAACAAATACATATACAGAAAATCACCAGCAAAACCTAAAGACCCGAGCACGGCTCTGACCCGCACTCGGAATCATGACACAGAGAATCTGGAGAAATTTCTGAGGTTGTGGAGAAGGAAAAGTTATTTCATTGTCCACAATTCATAGTTTAACTTCAGAGAGAAAATCTTCAGTCCTGAAGAGAAATACTCCTGTGTTTTCCATTAGAGGGCAATGTTGGACTTTTGAGTTTTAATGAGAGGAATCTTGCTGGTCAAGAGTCTGTGGAACATCATCGTAAACCTATCACTTGGGCATTCTTTTGGTAAATGGATTGGAGAAGAAATGACTCCAGTCCTTAGCAGAGAGTAAATTATCCACTTTATGGCCGATAGCATAAGGCTTAACAGCTCCGGTCTTGGGTGAAGAGGAGAGGTTTATGACAAGACTTTTGGGTGGAACAATTTCTCCTCAGCAATGAGTAATTTTACAGAGTGGTGTGAAAAGTGTTTGCCCCCTTCCTGATTTCTCATTTTTTTGTATGTTTGTCACACTTAAATGTTTCAGATCATCAAACAAATTTAAATATGAGACAAAGATAACACAAGTAAACACAAAATGCAGTTTTTAAATGAAGGTCTTTATTGTTAAGGGAAACAAACCTACATGGTCCTGTGTGAAAAAGTGATTGCTCCTTAAACCTAATTACTGGTTGGGCCACCCTTAGCAGCAACAACTGCAATCAAGTGTTTGGAATAACTGGCAATGAGTCTTTTACAACGCTGTGGAGGAATTTTGGCACACTCATCTTTGTGGAATTTTGGTAATTCAGCCAGATTGGAAGGTTTTCGAGCATGAACCGCCCATTTTTCAGGTCAGGACTTTGACTAGGCCACTCCAAAGTCATTTTGTTTTTCTTAAGCCATTCAGAGGTGGACTTGCTGGTGTGTTTTGGATTATTGTCCTGCTGCAGAACCCAAGTGCATTTCAGCTTGAGGTTACGAGCAGATGGCCGGACATTCTCCTTCAGGATTTTTGATAGACAGCAGAATTCGTGGTTCCATTTACCACAGCAAGTCTTCCAGGTCCTGAAGCAGCAAAACAGCCCCAGACCATCACACGACCACCACCATATTTTACTGTTGGTATAATGTTCCTTTTCTGAAATGCTGTGTTACTTTTATGCCAGATGTAATGGGACACACATCTTCCAAAAAGTTAAACTTTTGTCACGTCAGTCCAACGATTATTTTTGCAAAAATCATGGGGATCATCAAGATGTTTCCTGGCAAAACTGAGACAAGCCTTTATGTTCTTTTTGCTCAGCAGTGGTTTTCGTCATCGAACTCTGCCATGCGGGCCATTTTTGCCCAGTCTCTTTCTTATGGTGGAGTCATGAACACTGACCTTAACTGAGGCAAGTGAAGCCTGCAGTTCTTTGGGTGTTGTTGTGGGGTCTTTTGTGACGTCTTGGATGAACTGTCGCTGTGCTCTTGGGGTAATTTTGGTCGGCCGGCCACTCCTGGGAAGGTTCACCACTGTTCCATATTTTTGCTGTTTGAATTTTTGCATGCTTTCGCCATTTGTGGGTAATGGTTCTCACTTTGGTTCACTGGAGTCCCAAAGCTTTAGAAATGGCTTTAAAACCTTTTCCAGATTGATAGATTTCAATTACTTTATTTCTCATTTGTTCCTGGATTCCTTTGGATTGCAGGATAATGTCTAACTTTTGAGAATCTTTTAGTCTACTTCACTTTGTCAGGCAGGTCCTATTTACGTGATTTCTTGATAGAGAACAGGTGTGGCAGTAATCAGGCCTGGGTGTGGCTAGAGAAACTGAACTCCACTTTCCAAAGATGTGATAAACCACAGTTAATTTATGTTTTAACGGGGGTGGGGAGGATCACTTTTTCTCATGGGCCATGTAGTTTTGGATGTTTTTTAATAATAAACACCTTCATTTAAAAACTGCATTTTGTGTTTACTTGTGTTATCTTTGTCTAATATTTAAATTTGTTTGATGATCTGAAACATTTAAGTGTGACAAACATACAAAAAAAAAAAAAAAAGAGAAACCAGGAAGGGGGGAAACACTTTTTCACACCACTGTAATTTGAAATCCAGCTGTTGACACTACAACTGGCATGACTTTACCAAACTCTCTATAACTGCAGTTTAACAATACAAAATCACCTCAACTTTTTTGTGTCAGATGCTCACCCCAAACACTACCCCCACTAAAACTTCCTGAAACTTGGTCAGTCCCCATGCTGCTTGGGGAGATAGTTTACTGTCAGCCTGGAACTTACTCACTGGATGATGGCAAACTTTGGTCATGAAGGAATACAAAAAACCCAGATAGGTTGTGGCATTCAGACATGATTGATTGGTATTAATAGACCCAAAGTGCACAACGATAGGTCTCCTAGCAACATAACACCACAAGCAGCAGCATTGCATGTACAGTATGTCTAACTTTAGAAAAACAGCTGCTTTCAAAAATATATCCCAAAATTGCCAAGTTTCTGTGATATATTCTACACTGTAAAATAGTTAAAAACAATGGCAGCTGTGGGTGACAGAATGTCAGTAATAAAAAAAAAACAAAACTTTTTTCAGATATTTAAGTAAAATAATATTGCTGCCAATTTTATATCATTTAATGTCATTCTTAAAAAGCAGCTATTATGCACTCTTTCCACACAGCCCCCAGAGATGTTACTGAAATCTTTGTGACATGCTTTTGGTCAGAACAAGTCAGTGTTTAATATTTGCATTATTATAATGTATTGCCCCCCTCATGGATCGTCACCTTATCGTGGTGGGGGGGTTTGCGTGCCCCAGTGATCCCAGGAGCTATGTTGTCCGGGGCAATTTGCCTCTGATAGGGTCTCCCAAGACAAACTGGTCCTGGGTGAAGGGCCAGACTAAGAACGATCCAACAGACTCTCATGATAAATTGTATATCAAGGATTCAGTGTACCCCGCCCGGTATGGGGTTACCGGGGCCCCACCCTGGAGCCAGGCCTGGGGGAGGGGCTCGAAGGCTAGCGTCTGGTGGCCAGGTTTCCACCCATGGGACCCGGCCGGGCTCAGCCCGAAGGAGTTACATGGGTCCGCCCTCCAGTAGGTTCACCACCTGCAGGAGGGATCATGGAAGTCCGGTGCTATGTGGATTAGGTGGCAGTCAAAGGCGGAGACCTTGGCGGACTGATCCCAAGCTTTCTAAACTGGCTTTTGGTACGTGGAATGTCACCTCTCTGGTGGGGAAGGAGCCTGAGCTGGTGTACGAGATTGAGCGATACCGGCTAGATATAGTCGGCCTCACCTCAACACACAGCTCCGGTTCCGGAACCAGTCTCCTGGAGAGGGGCTGGAGCTTGGCCTTTTCTGGAGTTGCCCCGGGCGAGAGGCGACGAGCAGGGGTAGGTATTCTTGTATCGCCCCACCTTGCTGCCTCTATATTGGAGTTTTCCCCGGTGGACGAAAGGGTTGCTTCCCTGCGCCTTCGGGTTGGGAAACGGGTCCTGACCATCATTTGTGCCTATGCACCAAATGATGTTTCAGAGTACCCACCCTTTTTGGAGTCTGTGACTGGGGTGCTGGAGGGTGCTCCTCCTGGAGACTCCATTGTCCTACTGGGGGACTTCAATGCGCACGTGGGCAACGACAGTGAAACCTGGAGGGGGGTGATTGGGAGGAACGGCCTGCCCGATCTGAACCCGAGTGGTGTTCAGTTATTGGACTTCTGTGCTAACCACAGTCTGTCCATAACGAACACCATGTTCAAGCATAAGGGTGTCCATATGTGCACCTGGCACCAGGACACCCTAGGCCGCAGGTCGATGATCGATTTTGTTATCGTATCATCAGACCTGCGACCGTATGTCTTGGACACCCGAGTAAAGAGAGGTGCAGAGCTGTCAACTGATCACCACCTGGTGGTGAGTTGGATCCGATGGCAGGGGAGGAAGCCATTCAGACCTGGTAGACCCAAACGTATAGTGAGGGTGTGCTGGGAGCGTCTGGCTGAGGCCCCTGTCCGGGAGGTCTTCAACTCCCACCTCCGGAAGAACTTCAACCACATTCCGAGGGAGTCTGGAGACATGGAGTCTGAATGGGCCATGTTCTCCACCTCTGTTGTTGAAGCGGCGGCCCAGAGCTGCGGCCGCAAGGTGGTCGGTGCATCTCGTGGTGGCAACCCCCGAACCAAGTGGTGGACACCAGTGGTGAGGGGGGCCATTAAGCTGAAGAAGGAGTCCTATCAAGCTTGGTTGGCTTGTGGGACTCCCGAAGCAGCTGAGGTGTACCGGCAGGCCAAGCGGAGTGCAGCTCGGGTGGTTGCTGAAGCAAAAACCCGGGTATGGGAGGAGTTCGGTGAGGCCATGGAACAAGACTTTCGGTCGGCTTCAAAGAGATTCTGGCAAACTGTTCGGCGGCTCAGGAGGGGAAAGCAGCTCCCCGTCCACACTGTGTATGGTGCGGATGGGACACTGTTGACTTCAACTGGGGATATCGTCGGGCGGTGGAAGGAATACTTCGAGGATCTCCTCAATCCCACTGATACGCCTTCCACAGAGGAAGCAGGGTTTGGGGACAAGGGGGATGACTCGCCTATCACAGGGGCTGAGGTCGCCAAGGTGGTTAAAAATCTCCTTGGTGGCCGGGCCCCGGGGGTGGACGAGATTCGCCCCGAGTACCTCAAGGCCCTGGATGTTGTTGGGTTGTCATGGTTGACACGCCTCTGCAACATTGCGTGGAGGTCGGGGGCAGTGCCTTTGGCATGGCAAACCGGGGTGGTGGTTCCTCTCTTCAAAAAAGGGGACCGGAGGGTGTGCTCCAACTTTAGAGGGATCACACTCCTCAGCCTCCCTGGGAAGGTCTATGCCAAGGTACTGGAGAGGAGAGTCCGGCCGTTGGTCGAACCTCGGATTCAGGAGGAGCAATGTGGTTTTCGTCCTGGCCGTGGCACATCGGACCAGCTCTTTACCCTCTCGAGAATTCTTGAGGGTTCGTGGGAGTTTGCCCAACCAGTTTACATGTGTTTTGTGGACTTGGAGAAGGCATTTGACCGCGTCCCTCGTGGATTTTTGTGGGGGGTGCTTCGGGAGTATGGGGTATCGGGCTTGTTGTTACGAGCTATTCGGTCTCTGTACGACCGTTGTGAGAGTTTAGTTCGTATTGCCAACACTCGGTCGGAGTCATTCCCAGTGAGAGTTGGACTCCGCCAGGGCTGCCCTTTGTCACCGGTCCTGTTCATAATTTTTATGGACAGGATTTCTAGGCGCAGCCAGGGAATGGAGGGTGTCATGCTTGGTGACCACAGGATCTCATCTCTGTTGTTTGCAGATGATGTTGTCCTGTTGGCTTCATCCAGCAACGACCTACAGCTCTTGCTGGGACGGTTTGCCGCTGAGTGTGAAGCGGCTGGGATGAGAATCAGCACCTCCAAGTCCGAGTCCATGGTCCTCAGCCGGAAAAAGGTGGATTGTCCTCTCCGGGTTGGGGACAGGCTCCTGCCCCAAGTGGAGGAGTTTAAGTATCTTGGGGTCTTGTTCACGAGTGAGGGGAAAATGGAGCGAGAGATCGACAGACGGATTGGAGCAGCATCTGCAGTGATGCGGACGTTGTACCGGTCTGTTGTGGTGAAGAGGGAGCTTAGTTCTAAGGCAAAGCTGTCGATTTACCAGTCAATCTACGTTCCTACTCTCACCTATGGTCACGAGCTTTGGGTAATGACCGAAAGAACGAGATCGCAGATACAAGCGGCTGAAATGAGCTTTCTCCGTAGGATTGCTGGACTCACCCTCAGAGATAGGGTGAGGAGCTCAGTCATCCGGGAGAGGCTCAGAGTAGAACCGCTGCTCCTCCACATTGAAAGGAGTCAGTTGAGGTGGTATGGGCATCTGATTAGGATGCCTCCTGGACGTCTCCCACTTGAGGTGTTTCAGGCACGTCCCACTGGGAGGAGACCCCGGGGCAGACCCAGGACTCGGTGGAGAGACTATGTCTCCCAGCTAGTCTGGGAACGCCTTGGTATCCCCTCTGAAGAGCTGGAGCAGGTGGCTGGGGAGAGGGAAGTCTGGGCTTCTCTGCTTGAACTGCTGCCTCCGCGACCCGGACCTCCGGAAAAGCGGTAGAAGATGGATGGATGGATGGATGGATAATGTATTGCTTTAAATGCAGATGAGTCCCAGCTCTCCCCACATGTCCTCTTGTCATTATATCTCGATGAAACAGAGAGGTGCATGGTAATAGCTCAATGCGTCTGTGTGTGTGTGGTTGGTTAGTTGGTTGCATCTGTCCGCCTGTCTGTTTCAGCTCGCCCGGTCAAAATTAAGTGGAACTTAAGGCTTGTATCATTGTATCTCCCTACTTTCTCAACTTTTAATTTGCCAGAATTGTGAGATAAGGCTTTGTTTTTGAAATAAACACAAATTTAACTCACCTGTACCATACAAACTACAAGTCCCAACATTCCTCGCCTGAAAATGGTTGCAGTGAACTGCGCATGCGCCCGGAAACTCCCACCACAGGGAAGTACTGAGCAATTTGCCTATACTGGGTGAATAAATGTCCATCTTTTTCCCCTTCTGTTTTTTTCATCTGCCACTAAACAGCAAAAGCTCCTGTTTGTCTCAGTTAGGGCCCGAGCCACTGACAACGTCAGTGGACAAGAGCCCTATTGCATCTGTTAGTATTATTAGGGACCGAGCAACTGACAAAGTCAGTGGGCGAGAGCCCTATTGTAATTGTTAGAATTTTTTTTTTCTTCTTCTCCTTCAAAGATCTCATTTTTGGGGTAGTGAACATGCATGAAAACTCACCATTTTTGGCAGGGACCTCAAGACTGGCGAAAAATTGAATATTTTGGAGGAAATATGAATGACCCCACAAAAATGGCTCTACAGCGCCACCTAACGTGAAGTCAATGGGGAATGGCACACACTTTCACGTAGAACGATGAAAATCGCGTGAGATGTTTACCATGTCAAGACATGCAAAAAAAACTCCATAGAAGTGGTGGTCTACACCCAACAGGAAGTCGGCCATTTTGGCACAAAGTGGGAGTGACCTGATTTCCACCTCGCGCAATTGACGCGCATGTGATCGAACTCATCCTGGCTTGGGGCGTGGCAAAGTTTGATGTCTCGCTATGATCATTCTATGACCATTCTGACAGCAACAACTCTGGTACGCATTGTCAGATTTCAACCAAATTCAATATTATGGATATCAGTCCAGTTCCAAACAGTTTTATAGAAAAATATTCATAGAAATCTACAGCGCCACCTAGTGGTTAAAGGAAGAATTGCTGAAAACTGTTTTCTTTATTACTCACGTGCCCCTTGCCACAATGATGTGAAATTTTCTGAGATTCATCAGACCACAGGGATGATCATAACTGCACATCAACTTTACCATGATGTCATACTTGTTATCATGGACACGCCCTCCTCGCCATTCAATCTGTGATCTTGTTGGGGTGGCTGTGAATGCCCTGGAGTCATGAAATCTGAAACATAGGTTCAGGTGACTGTCATATGTTGTCCTATGTGGGTGGGCAACACATTACTGACAGGGAAGTGTTGCCATGGCCACATGGCGAAGGTTGACTCCTCGCCATGGAGATGAGTTGGTCCGATGTGCCACGGCCAGGACGAAAACCACATTGCTTCTCCTGGATCCAAGGTTTGACCAGCAGTCAGACTCTCCTCTCCAGTACTCTGGCATAGTCCTTCCCAGGGAGGCTGAGAAGTGTGATCCCCAGAAGTTGGAACACACCCTCCGGTTCCTCTTTTTAAAAAGGGGGACCCTTTTTAAAAAGAGGAACCGCCACCCCGGTTTGCCATGCCAAAGGCACTGTTCCCAACTTCCATGCAACATTGCAGAGGCGTGTCAACCATGACAGTTCTACAACATCCAGGGCCTTGAAGTACTCAGGGCGAATCTCATCTACCCCCAGGGCCCAGCCACCAAAGAGTTTTTTAACCACTTCGGCGACCTGAGTCCCTGTGATGGGCAAGTTGTCCCCCTCATCCTCAAGCCCTGCTTCCTCTGTGGAAGGTGTGTCAGTGGAATTGAGGAGATTCTCAAAGTATTCCTTCCACCGCCTGATGATTTCCCCAGTCGAAGTCAGCAGCAGCCCATCCACACCATACACAATGTGGACAGGGAGCTGCTTCCCCCTCCTGAGTCGCCAGACAGTTTGCCAGAATCTCTTCGAGGTTGATGGAAAGTATTGTTCCTTGGTCTCATCAAACTCCTCCCACACTTGAGTTTTTGCTAGTCTACACACCCCTGTTCAAATGCCAGGTTTGTGATGTAAAAAAATTAGACCAAGATAAATCATTTCAAAAGTTTTTCCACCATTAATGTGACCTATAACCTGTACAACCCAATTGAAAAACAAACTGAAATCTTTTAAGGGAGAAAAATTGCAATAACCTGTTTGCATAAATATGCACACCCTGTTATAACTGGGGATGTGGCTGTGTTCAGAATTAACCAATCACATTCAAACTCATGTTAAATGGGAGTCAGCGCGCACCTGCCACCATTTTAAAGTACCTCTGATTAACCCCAAATAAAGTTCATCTGTTCTAGTGGGCTTTTCCTGACATTTTTGTAGCCACACCTTATAGCACAAGCCATGGCCCACAGAGAGCTTCCAAAGCATCAGAGGGACCTCATTGTTCAAAGGTATCAGTCAGGAGAAGGGTACAAAAGACTTTCCAAGGCATTAAATATACCATGGAACACAGTGAAGACAGTCATCGTCAAGTGGAGAAAATATGGCAAAACAGTAACATTACCAAGAACTGGACGTCCCTCCAAAATTGATGAAAAGACGAGAAGAAAACTGGTCAGGGAGATTTGCCAAGAGGCCGACAGCAACGTTGAAGGAGCTTCAGGAATTTCTGGCAAGTACTGGCTGTTTAGTACATGTGACAACAATCTCCTGTCTTCTTCATATGTCTTGGCTATGGCGTAGGGTGGTAAGACAGAAGTCTTATCTTACAAAGAAAAACGTCCAAGCTTGGCTACATTTTGCAAAAACACATTTGAAATCTCCCAAACGCATGTGGGAAAATGTCTTATGGTCCAATGAAACCAAGATTGAACTTTTTGGTCATAATTCCAAAAGGTATATTTGGCGCAAACAACACTGCTCATCACCAAAAGAACACCATACCTACAGTGAAGCGTGGTGGTGGCAGCATTATGCTTTGAGCCTGTTTTTCTTCAGTTGGAACTGGGGCCTTAGTCAAGGTGGAGGGAATACTTTCCAAATACCAGTCAGTGTTAGCACAAAACCTTTGGCTTCTGCTAGAAAGCTGAAGATGAAGATGAACTTCATCTTTCAGCATGACAATGACCCAAAGCACACATCCAGAGCCACAAAAGAATGGTTTCACCAGAAGAAGATGAAGGTTTTGGAATGGCCGAGCCAGAGTCCAGAACTGAATCCGATCGAACATCTGTGGCGTGATCTGAAGAGGGCTGTGCACAGGAGATGCCCTCACAATATGACAGATTTGGAGCATTTTTGCAAAGAAGAGTGGGCAAATATTGTCATATCAAGATGTGCCATGCTGATAGACTCATACCCAAAAAGACTGAGTGCTGTAATAAAAGCCAAAAGTGCTGCAACAAAGTATTAGTTTAAGGGTGTGCATATTTATGCAAACAGGTTATTGTAAGTTTTTTATTTTTTATTTTTTTCCCTTAAAAGATTTCAGTTTGTTTTTCAATTGGGTTGTACAGGTTATAGGTCTCATTAATGGTGGAAAAAAAAGTTTTGAAATGATTTATCTTGGTCTCGTTTTTTTTTTTTTTACATCACAAAAATCAGGTATTTGAACAGTGTCATGTTGCGCCCTTCGAGGCAGAGAACAGGACTCCAAAGCATAGCAAGCAGTGTACATAATTTACAGAGAGGGGCCCTAAAATCCACCAGGGTAGGAAAATACCTCGGCAAGCTCAGCAAAAGGCCTCGCATTGACCAATATATCTTCCGAAGTAGGCCAAGTTAGTCAAGTGAAGCCCAGAGGCAGAAGAACCCCCACAGTCCTCAGGGTATCAGCACCTCAAATGAGGCTCAGCTTCGCATGGACGCTCCTGCAGTCTCCAGCCTGGAGCCCAACCAGTCACAAACCTGGGCTTGATCAACCTGTGGTGGGTCTGCCTCGGAGGGGGGTGTTGCATCATTAGAACATCAAGGGATTCTGGCATTTGATAGTCTGTCTATGACATCCTATAGGATGTCTAAGACATATGGGATGTCTATTACATCACATGGGATGTCTATGACATTATATCGTCTTCATAGGACATCACCATTTCCTATGATATATAGGCTATCAAAAGCTGGTCAATAACGCCGAGAGGACCAGTTGCTGGCTGGGAATGAAAAGGAGAGATACCATCTTTGCTTCTAAGGCAAACAGCTAAACCGCGGGACACACACCCAGGCTTGATCATCCTGTGGCAGGCCTGCATCAGTGGTGGGTGTCTTGTGATAAATGGCCGAAACACCCTGTGATGCTGAGGTACATAACCGGCGATGTGTCCCTCCAGTGAAGCCTTATGGCAGCCATCTCTCAAGAACTCCCCACAGACTCAGAAGTGCTGCAAACAGTAGGGATTGTCACAGCTAGTCCTTTCATCGAACCATTAACAATAAGCGGCTCGGAGGCCAAAACAAAAACTAACTCAGGCAATACAGCCAGACAAACTTGCAGCACTTGACTCTTGGGCAAGGCAGGAAAAACTGAAGCATATGTATATGCCAAAATGACGATCAATGACGCAGCACCAAACAGAGGGGCTGCGTCCTTTAAATAGTGCACAACATTCTTCTTCTTCTTTAGATTTGATTGACAGTTGGCAACCAGCTTACAGGTGCATTACTGCCACTGACTTGATTATCATCACTCTATATCCTTGTATAAGGAGTTCTGAACAACTTCTTATGGGTGAAAAAATTATCCGTCCCTGGACTGCAGCCGAGGTACTGCCACCAACTGCTCAATATCATCACTCTATTAAAGCAAGAAATCTGTGTGTGTGTGTGTGTGTATCTGTGTATCTGTCACGTTTATAGGACATCATAGGACAGCCTATGAGCTCTGCCTGATCATCCTAGGACTCCTATGAACTCAGGCATCATAGGACTCGCGATACCGTCATAAAGATATGATGTCTATATGACAGCACATAGACAAATGTGTCTTTTTGATGTCATATAGACCATCACTCACGATGCCTAGAATAATGTGTCTTTATGATGTCATATGGCTCAAAATTGGCAAGGTGAATAAGTCATAGCGCCAGTCTTTACAGCGCATTTGTGTTTTCTGCACAACATATTTCTGCAGCCATGGCCAATTCTACGTGCAGCGAGCAGAGTTGCCAGATCAAGCAGTCTTCGTATTGCTGCTCAAGATGAAGAAACTAAGCAAAAGCATTGCTTTCTCAGCAATGTTGTGTTTAAAGAGGTGCTGACACAGTAAAAATGTGTAACCTTGAAGAATGCCAGTCTACACTACAAATGTGTAAAATGCCAAGCAAAGTGCTGATTTTCTCTGGGTGGTCTGGTACGGCCATGCACAGGCCTTCCTGAAGAGGGTCGAAAGCCACTTTTTGCTCAGATCTATTTTCATGATCCTGCCCATGAACTGGAATTACAACACACTTATCCCTCAACCAGTGGTCTGAACAAAGGAGAAGAAGACCTACCAGATGGAGAGCAATAGAATGAGGAGAACTGCTGCATGTCAGAAAAGATGCCGTGAACATGAAACACCTCAGGTTCCAGCAGTACGCCGCAGGCATGACTGTGAACAACACAGCCGTCTGAGACAGGAGGAGACCCTTCAGCAGCAGGCATGCAGAAATACTTGCTTAGACTTGGTTTCTATGGGCATTTGACGGGTATGCACGGGTATGTACTAGTAATCATGAAACATGGAACAGGTGAAGAAATGACTGATGACAGCTGACAAGAGGAGGTGGAGTTAACACAAACAGAGGGAGATGCAGGGGAAACATGATCACATACAATGACAGAACAGAATTCAAATCATAAATGAAACTAAATAGCACTGGGAACAGAATCATAGAACCAACAGACAATGATAAATACAGAAAATACAACATGAACGCCAAAAACAAAACACACAAAGAAACAGAAATAAATACAGAGCAGGAATGACCCTCTGGTCATCCCTGACATAGCCCCCCCCCCCCAAAAAAAAAGCCACCCCACAATGCAACATCAAAAACAGAACAGAAAAACACCCTCCCAGGGTGGGTGGTGGGGGACCAAGGCCAGGTGGGCCAAAACAAAATCTTTTCCTCCCCCCTCATAGAGCCAAAAAATAACAAGGAGTATCGCTCTTGGGGCATAACCAAAGACCATGGCCAAAACCAAAACCAAAAAACTGGTCGGGTGGTCTGCCTCAGAGCCAGGGCCACCAGACCAAAAAACAAGGTGGGTTGGGTGGTCTGCCCCAGTCCTAGGGCCGCCAGACCAAAAAACAAGGCAGGTCGGGTGGTCTACCAGAGTCCCTGGCCCACCAAACAGAAGAAAACGTGAGTTCTAAGCTCTGAAAACACAGGATCTTCTCAGACCGAGGAACACAAAGATTTCAGTACAGAGCTTAGGTGTTCAAAAAATAACACGGGATTTTCAAGATTACGGAATAACATAGAAACATCAAACTTAAGAGATGACAACTAGGAACTCAAAAACTCGGAGGAATTCCAGCCTCAGGAACACATGGCAGGAAATCCTTGGCCTCCGGGACACCAAAGGCGAGCCGACCATTGGCGAAACCAGATGACAAGGGCTGAAGGTCCTCAAGTCCTGCCATCTGGGGATCCATACCCGAACCAGCCACCTTAGATGGGGAGGAAGAAACATCAGCGAAGAGTCTTCTGACCTTGGGAACATCAACTGAAACTTAATCCTCCTGCAACCCCATCCTCGGCCAGGTCACCTTGGACGATGAAGAAGAGCAGGGTGAGGAGTCACCAAAAACATCAGGAGCTAGGCAAGACTTAACTAATATTGATGTTATGAAAGTAAAGAAAAGTACTTGCCTCAGCTCCAGATCCTCTGCTGAAGAGACCTCCTCAGGATGAGGAATGCAGACAGGCAGGGCAGGAACAGGAACTAGGGAACGGTATGGAGCAGGTATGGGAACCACGGAACGACGTGGAGCAGGTACAGGAGCAGTGGAATAATGCAGAACTGAAACTGTAACTGTGGAATGACGTGGAATAGGAACTGGAGCTGGGTGACACCGTGAAGCAGGCACTGAAGCTGTGGAACAATACGGAGCAGACATTGGAACAGTGGAACAACACGGAGCAGGAACTGGAGCTGTGGAGTTCTATGGAACACGGAACTGGAGCTGAGTGGTGCCATGGAGCATGTTCTGAAGCTGGAAAATTCATAGCCAGCTGGATCCGACCCAGCTGGGATACGTGCTCTGTAAGGAGCCACGTCTTTTAATCCAGTATTAGCTCCTCCTGAGCCAGCACAGCCTGCCTACGCTCCTCCTGTTCCTCCTTGTCACCCTCACACAAGGGTTCCAGAGCAGCAGTCCCAATCTAGCAAAACTTTGTGTCCAACGGTGTCAGAGTAGAGGCAGCTGCTGTTTGAGGGCCCTCTGAAGCAGCACACTCCTCCCAGATAATCCAGTTTCCACCCAGAACTGGCAAACACTCGGAAAAAACAGAAACAGACACAAGGGATGCAGGTAAAGATGGAGGGATAGAGTAGACAGCAGAGTGAATAGCAGAGGCGGGTGGTAAGAACTTAGCAGCGGCAACTGGCCGCCGCTGGCCCCTCCCATCAGGAACCCAGCAAGACTAACCATTTATTGGTGTTAAAAAATGAGCAGGTACTTGCCTGAATTCCTCCTCTGCTGCCGCTGAATGTCCCGACATCTCCCTCTGGCTAGCTCTGGAGAACATCTGTGGGTGAAGAGGCGGAGCGACGAGAGGAGTTGCGTCTCCTCGAATCTTCTTTCCACCCGGGGCCCCCAAATGCCAGCTTGCAGCCGAGAAGCTCTCTCCGCTCCACCGGAGAGAGAACAGGCAGCCGGAAAGCTAGCTCCGGCGAGAAGAAGACAACTGGTAGTTGAGGTGGTGAAGGAAGCGTCTGTTTCCGAGTCCGGGGATGGGAGTGTGAACTCGGTCTAGGTGTCGTCAAGTTTGCTACTCCCCCTCAGCAATCCCAAACATCCTCCAGAGTGAGGCTGCTTCAAGCGGTAGCCGCCAGATCCTCCACAGCAGCCACAGACTCACGTTTGTTGCGGCTCAGCCTCCTCCTTCTACCAGGCTCACTAGCGGAATCCATGACTGGCGGCGTCATTTTGTCATGTTGCACCCTTCAAGGCAGAGAACAGGACTCCAATGCGTAGCGAGCAGTGCACATAATTTATTAACAATAAGGGGCTCGGAAGCCAAAACAAAAACTAACTCAGGCAATACAGCCAGACAAACTTACAGCACTTGACTCTTGGGCAAGGCAGGCAGAACTGAAGCATGTATATACGCCAGAACGACGATCAATGACGCAGTGCCACACAGAGGAGCTGAGTCCTTTAAATAGCGCACAACATAATCATGAAACATGGGACAGGTGAAGAAATCAATGATGACACACAGCTGACAAGAGGAGGCAGAGTTAACACAAACAGAGGGAGATGCAGAGGAGACATGATCACACACAATGACAGAACAGAATTCAAATCATAAATGATGCTAAATAACACTGGGAACAGAATCATAGAACCAACAGACAATGATAAATACAGAAAACACAACACAAACCCAAAAAAACAAAACACACATAGAAAAGAAATAAATACAGAGCAGGAATGACCCTCCGGTCATCCCTGACAAACAGGGATGTGTAGATGTTTTATATCCACTGAACTTGGTTAAATGATGCATTTTACAGTATGTATTCTCAAACTAAGGAGGTTTGGATCCTGTCAATCTAAAGTATAGCTGTTTTTGTGGCTTTTCTTGTGGTTTTGGTTTATATTGAGGAAGAATGATTTCTGAATTCAAAATAAACATTTTTGAGGAAAATAATGCATCTATTGCACTCTTTAACTTGTATTATTTTCTGTAGTTTTAAATTCCTTGGATCAACTTGTGATCTTTAATTTGAATTTTAGAGTGACAATTCTAGCTATTTTTTCTTAACCCTTTAAAAACTAGACCCCCCCAATGGGGGGACCTAGAGAAGTACTTGGCAAACACAGTGTGAAATAGGGTTCATAGTTAAACTGTAACAGATTCATGCATCACCATGAATCAACTTAAAGGGTATGAATGCCTCCATGTCATTAATAGGGGCCCCAAACACAATCTTGCATAGGGCCCTAAATAACTAGAAACTGCCTCTTGTCAAGTATATTAACATATGGTGTTTCAAAGTTAAAAGAGAGAGAGATCCAGCCAATAAAAGACAAAAGCTTAGGTAGACTAGATAGCAGGCAAGGCAAGCACATTCGATTATTCCTACCCCTAGCTACAGGATGGCCTTTTAAGAGCCTAAAATTTAGAACATTTTGATTATCTTGTACTTTTTTTAATACACAACTCACATCAAGTGTTGAGTGTTTTTTTTTTTTTTAGATCTATTCCACAATGTAGTCAGAAAAAAGAAAATAGCCTTTATTGAGTAGGTGTTTCCAACCTTTTGGGAGGTAATGTAGGACACTGCAGTGTAACAAACATTCACTTTCTACAAGACAAACTCACCCCTGCAGCAATCCTTATATGGTCGTATTCTGAGAGAAGTTCCTTGTATAAGTCCTCTCATGATCTTTGGTCTGTTGCTGGATGATTAAATTTGGATGATCGGGTCCCAGCATCTTTATCCTCTTTTATCAGCGTCAAAATGGTGTTTGTTTTAATAAAACAATCGAGTTTTCTCGAGTTAGCCACTCCGCTAGCTGCTCTGTCAGTTTCCTGGCAAGCAGGAGGGATCTGATGGTTGACGGCTTTGAGTCCCAGTCACATTAAGATAAAAATAGAAAAAAAACCTTACAGTTGGCTCCTGGGCGCAATTGATTCTCAGAATCAAGTTTTGGATGCACAATGAAAAGCCGCTGCCGCTCAAATAGGGCAAAAAAGTTTGCTGGCCTCAATGAATTTTAGTTAGACTGGCGACCTTAACCTGGAAGTGGTCTATAACACTGGTCAACACCAAATTTATTGTCTAAGTTTTTTTTAGCTGATTTAGGACAGTTTTGATGTGCTGAATCCAAAAATCATATTGGTTTTGCTCAATCAGGTCAACTTTTTGAGTTATGGCCACATGCTGTTTTATACGTTTTTGTTTACATGTACGGGTATTTTCGCTTTATATGATGCAAAATTCTTTTTTATGTCTTGAAAGTCTCTGAATTTTGAACAATGATGACGTAACATTTAATTTACATGTACTTGTCTTTATATAAAGGTAAGTGCATGCACAGTACTAAGTAAGTACTAAGTAAGTACAGGTTTTTACTTAGCACCTGATCAAGAGAAATGGATGTCATTTTCAGATTCAGCGGTGCAAGATTGTCTTAAATCAGTTGAAAAAACACAGACAACTTAGAAAAAAAATATTTTTGTAACCCTGTGTAATTCAAGCCAACATATTGAAATGTTATTTAAAATAGCTGCTGCTACAGAAGCTTACATAGCAACTACAGAAGGACATGCTATGTCTCTCATGTATTTTTGCATATCATGATTGATTTATTTAGAAAATATTTTTATCTCTGAATATTTTAAGGGGCGGCACACTTGCGCCCTCTATTGACGCACCACCTCTGGGTAAAGCTGGACTCTTGCTGCGCCTCTGTTATTTGCTTATGTGCAACTGGAAGGCTTGTGTGATGAAATTTACATCATATCCTCCAGTTCGCTAGTGTCCGCAAATTTTCTGGCCATGCAGCCTGACCACATTGACTTTGCATGCACAAACTTGAAACACCCCATTCACGAGGTGACACTACCAACACAGCATACAAAGTCAAAGCAGACAAAGAAGACAAAGAGGAAGCGGAAGACGAGAATAAACATACAAAGAGTTCTTTTGCAAAAAGAGATAAGTACAGTTGAGTTCAAAATGAGAAAAAAAAAACACTTTTTCATCTGTAGGTTTATAGGTGTTTGTCATATTGATAGAATGAGCAGCTCATGTGCAGGAGACTACACCAGGGAAAACACTCACGACACAGAGAAGCAACATTTAAACAGTTTATTAATTTTCAAAAGAGGAGTACTGCTTCAGGAAAACGTCACTCGCCAGGGGAAGACACAGCCTGTGGAGAGAGACGAGAGCAATTAATAAGAGAAGGGAGGTAGGGAGGTGGAAAGACGAATTTGCCACTTACGTGAGCCGAGCAGAGAACCCGACAGAGAACCCAGTAGGAATACACAAACCAGCAGGATGAAGCTGGTCAGGGGTTGGAACTGGATGGTGTCTGACCGGGTGGAGGTCGGAAGCTGAGGTGGGGTGAGGATGATTGTTAGAATAATTTTGAGCTTCAATTATTCAAAGTCAAAAAATCAGGCAGAAAGTTGGATTTATGTACATTTATTTAACCTCAAATGGCCATATTGAGGGAGAGATTACAAAGCATGGCATTCAGACACACCTAGAATCTCTAAAGGATTCATTTCTTTAGGTCTGATATATATAGGTAGGAGAAAGGAGAGGGAGGATGAGGATAAGGAAAGGGACAGAACGGGACAGTCCTGATAATCAAAGCTTATCTGGGGAAATGTCACAGACACTCTGGAGACATGGGGTCATGGAGACATGCACATGAGGTCCATAAAACTAACAGAATGTCTAAATACCTAATCTCTACCACTGATCTATACAGGCTGAGGAGTTCCTGTGCATTCCTGTGACCCAGAACAGGTCATATCAAAGACATTAAAAGTAGCTTAGATCATTCCTTACGCATGTACTGATCCTGTACTGATCTTTAGTCTGAACTCTCTGAAATTGCTCACAGGAACATGCCAAGAATATATGAACTTATTCCACATGGAATGCACATATAAATATTAAACATGGCATCTGAAAGGTATGCTACTTCTCAAATATAATAATACATTATTAATATCAATAATAATGTAGATAATTTGGAATTTTTCTATCAGTGATGGAGCAGGTGAGCACACAACAATCCCCGGAGATGCACCGCACGGATGGCAGCGACCTGGAAGAGGAGGAAAAGAGAGGAATGTGAGTAGACAAACTCTGAGAAAAATCCAAACTTACTTGCTGTTGGTTTGAGCAGTATACTCAACGAGCCAGCGGTGAAGCTTCCAGCCGATGGTGTTTATAAGTGCTGGCAAGGAAGAGGCGGCAGGTGCATCCACTCACGCAGGTGTGATGATTGCCTGCTGAGCAGGGAAATCTTAGCGGGGGAGGGGGGGGGGGCGCTCACCTGAATATGACAGTGTTATTATTTCCAAATCAGCTTTTTTAGACATGGTCATTTGAAATATGAGTATCTCAGACATAATAAAGCAAAAAATCAAACATCAACTCATTGTTAGTTTTTGGCAATTCATTTGTACTTTTTTTTTTTTTTTGCAAGAACAGATAAGTCCATAAGCCATTCTTTTGCAAAAACAGACAAGTCCCGAAAACCATGCTATTTTGTCTGGAACATACTTGAATGTCTATAAGCATCGATGTAGTATGATTGGCACACTGATTTAGGCATATCCACTCAGTAAAATGGTATAATACAGCTATAATGAAGCTATAATTCAAGATTCAAGATTCAAAGATTTTATTGTCAATACTATTATATGTACAGGACATATAGGAGAATTGAAATGGCGTTTCTCTCTCTCTTCATTGGTGTGCAGAGTATAAAAAGAAAAGGAATAAGTCTGGAAAAAAAGAAACTCCTTCTCCATATAGTGTACTATATAGTGAATGTGCAGCCAACAGAGCAATGAGAGAAGAGTTTCACATCACAACATAAACTACCTTAAGGTATTTATATTTAATAATTCAGCAAACAACAATTTGATTTAATACATATTTACTACAAATTACATGCAGGCATTCATTTTTATTTATTTTTTTTAACCACCGTTATTCTGTTAACATTTTACTGTCTCACGTGATGACATCATTAACCGTGCCATGAAAACAAGCCCAGTAGTGTTCGAAAGCGATTAATTTTATTGTTATATTGAGTTTACTGTTTAATCCACTATATCTAAATTCAGTATATAGCGAGTATGAGTGACAGAACATTCCGAACACAGCCAGGGAAATCAGCCATAGCGAGCAGACCGGGAAGGCAGCCAAGATGAGTCACGTGACCCAAATACCAAGCTCTGATTTGCCCTGTGGAGTTACCTGCTTTTGTAAAAAAAAAAAAAAAAAAAAAAACGCTCCCGGCGTTTATCAGCTTTTGAAAAAAATCATGAATTTGTAGCGTCTATAACATAGGACATATTGGCTTTTGAGACAAAATGATTTGAACTTCTGTAAGTAGGTAATGTTAACAGTTGTTTGATGTTAAGAGGGAAATTTTCGTGGAAGTGGCATTTATCGGTTTTTACAAGCAAGCTCTTCAGAATCGTTTTGCAGCAGCAGCAGCTTAAGCGGAGAAGGGCACTGAAAAATGGTCATTTCTCCTTTTCCTTGAAAGAATGCCATTGTTGTTGCTACGAAAAAAAAAAAAATATGTGCGTCGCTCTCGTGTTTGTAGCCAGTAAACAAAATGGTGTGTTAGCGCATTTGCGCTACCCATAGGACTGGGGGTAAACTACAAATAACAGCTGTGCGCATGCATCAACCACTTGGCCTGGTAGACAAAAGAAGTGAGCATGTACAGCACTCCGTGCACGACGGACTCATCCAAAGCGCACGCGGACCAAAGCGGACCAGAGGGGAAATGCAGCATGGATCCAGCTTATGAGTCTTTTTGTGCTCAGTGTAATAGTAGCAACATAGCAGCTCGCTAACAGGTCTGGCTGATGCAGGTTACCTTGTGTTCCAAGTAAAAATATTTCTGTAAAATGTTAGATGCACAAAATATAGTCACCACAGAGGAATTTCATTTTCCCTGAGCCCAATATAAATGCAGTAATTTCCTGACTATCCATAATTCAAATACCGGAGGAGTGTAATGGATGTGTGGGTTGTAGCTGAAATTGGAGCATTAATGTGAGCTCTCTGGAGACAATGGAACATTTGCCAAATTGTTCCTACTATTTAATTAACATTAATTTATTAATGCAGCCCTTTTATCTCTGTGGACTTCTCACTGTGTCCTGATGGTTCAAAACAAAACTCTTTCTTTTCAAAGCTGGAGGGATCCCACTCTTGCAGACTTCTGTTTGGAGCCACAAACCTGCAGGACAGAACTGTAAATTAGATTCAGAAATCTTATAGCATTAAAAAAAAATAACATCAGCATTAAAGACATAACCTGCAGAGTGTTTAAAATATCCACCCATCCATCCATCCTTCCTTCCGGGGGTCTGGGTTATGGGGGCAGCAGTCCAGGCAGAGTAGGCTGGACTGCTGCCCAGTTCACACAGCACCATGATCCCTCCTGCCTCCTTTGGGTACACTGGGTCCTTTTCATGGAGACCCACTGGTCTGGCCCTTCACCCAAGACCAATTTGTCTTGGGAGACCCTATCAGCGGTAAGCTGCCCCTGACAACACAGCTCCTGGGATCATTAGGGCACTCAAACCCCTCCACCATGATAAGGTGGCGAGCCATGTAGGGGGTGTTTAAAGTATAATAACGTAGGACCCATTTTGTGTTCCTCTCATACAGTGCAAGACTGACTTGGCCAGTTTGGTCTTGTCAATTGAAAGAATTTTTGAAGCCTTGATTTTAGTTTTAAGGCAGTCGCCATCTTGGTTTTTGCACCTGAACTGACCGCATCTGTTATCCTGCTGTTTTGGTCTCTGCAGATATATTCCTATTGCTGTCATGGTGTGGAGATGACTTTAGTCATTTTGGATGTCAGAAGGACAACTTTTCGGCAAAGCTAGCTGCTAATTTTTACTTTTCATGCTACAGATTACTGTACTGACTAGAACATGACTGTAGTTTTTATGTTATATTTACTTCAAATGTGTCCCTGTATATTTGCTAAATGTCAAATGCATGTCTTTTTAATATATATATGTATATATGTATATATATACATACAGTGGTGTGAAAAAGTGTTTGCCTCCTTCCTGATTTCTCTTTTTTTTTGTGTTTGTCACACTTAAGTGCTTCAGATCACCAAACAAATTTAAATATTAGATAAACATAGCACAAGTAAACACAAAATGCAAATTTTAAATGAAGGTGTTTATTATTAAGGGTTGAAAAAAACCCAAACCTACATGGCCCTGTGTGAAAAAGTGATTGCCTCCTCCTGTTAAAACATAAATTAACTGTGGTTTATCACATCTGTGGAAATCTGAGCTATGTAGGTTTGAATTTTTTTTTTTTTTTTACCCTTTATAATAAACTCCTTCATTTAAAAACTGCATTTTGTGTTCACTTGTGTTGTCTTTGTCTAATATTTAAATTAGTTTGATGATCTGAAACATTTAAGTGTGACAAACATACAAAAAATGAGAAATCAGGAAGGGAGCAAACACTTTTTATAAAAGTATACACATACATGCATACACACACACAGTAACGTGAACAAATTTGGACACCTCTTTAAATATTCAGTTCTTTATTAAGAAATGTTCACATATATATATATATAACTTTGTTTTGTTTTAATTTGCATTTTTTAATTTATTTTAGCCATTTTAAGTGGGAATTAATATGGAGGTGTCCTAAAAAAGATAGGGGTGTCCTAATTTATTCCTCACTATTTGTTTAGAATTACATTTTACAGAAAATTTGGGAAAAAAAGTCTTTAATTAATTTTTAATTGTTTATGACATGGTACTGGTGACCCACAGAGCAGACACGACACAAGGTAAATACAATCAACTGTTTATTGAATAAGTGTGCGTGAGTGGATGCGTGCGTGCTGGGTTGTGTGGTGTAGTGTAGTGCAATCTGGAATTCCAGCTGGGGCCAGCAGAGCACCATACGACCTGGCAACCCTGGGAAAAGACAGAGGCCGTTAGTAACAGCTTAGCCCGTTAGGCACTTTGGATGTAACTGTGCTTACTGTCAGAGGTGGTAGAGCGTAGCCCAGGTAGCGCCGAAGCTGCAGCCAGGAAGATAGTGCCCGCAGGTGGCCAGTGAGCTGGATGTTGGCGAGGGAGGTAGATTGTCCGCCGCCGGTCTGCCGCCATGGATCTCCGCCTGTGCACAGGGGAAGCAGACAGGGTGAAAGGAAAGTGTGGTGGCTTACTTGTTGCTAGGTGGTCCGGGAGGCGCAGGCCTGGACAGAGAGAAGCAACGGCTTGGAAGCCGATGTGGAAATACACAGCGAGGCTGAGAAGCTCGAAGGCTGGCGTAGCAGGATTCTGGGTTGAGAACCAGATGACTCCGCACCGAGCACTGGACCTGATGGAATAAATAGGCAGAGGGAGATGGCAGGCAGGTGCGCTCACAAGTGTGACAGATTGGCGGCCATGACAGTTTAGTTGTATTATGTGAATCTCCCAGTATTTTTAACATTGATGTTAAATATCCATATGTCCAAATATGTTAAAAAAAACACACACACACACAGGCTTATACAGGGTGTAGGTCAAATAGGTCCATTTTGTCTTCTTTTAATTATTTATCTTTTGTTCTTATAAAAGACAAAAATAAAATAGAAAGGAGAACCTGCCTGCAAAAATCAGCTGATAAATGTCACAAGGCAGCAATCAGCTGACTCTTCTGACGAAGGCTGCAGTGTACAGTCGAAACATGCTAAGAAGGTAAAGACATCTCCTTTCTATTTTATTTTTGTATTTTATAAGAACAAAAGATAAATAAATTCTACAGGGTGTCCTAATTTTTTTCACATGACTGTATATGTATATGTATATGTATGTGTGTGTGTGTGTGTGTGTGTGTGTGTGTGTGTGTATAATTATTTTTTTTTCATGGCACTGTTACCCCCAAATTGGGGTACTGTGTAATGTGACAATTTAGTTATATTAATTTCTTTAATATTATTATCGCAGTTTACCTTGACATATTGGGTCCCATTCAAGACCCATGCATACTAACAAATATGTATATTAGTAAAAATAATGTGTGATCAATTAAGTGAACATGTGGCATTCACCAATCTTTTAGTTTTTTGAGATTTCATACAGGTACTAACAAAATTTACAGTTGGTCAGTTGTAAGAGCTACCTGCAAATAGTTTGCTGTAATTCTAACCTCATTTTTGAGTAAATGGCTTCATATTTCATTCATCTGAATCCATTTTGAGTGAAAACAGTGTAAATAATAATTAATTGATAAGATTTTATACTATAAAATATGCTGTAATTCTAAATGTATTTACAGACATGCTCATTAAGAATAGTCCAGTGTTCAGGTTCAGGGTTACTTTATTTGTGCCCGTAGGTAGATTTGTTTTGCGGTCTGGTGACATCCATATTTACAAGCCACAAATTACATTCAACATGAACACAAACACAGGTACACATGAAATTGACTATGAACATGATAAAAATACTCAAGGCTCCATCAATCAGGGTATAAAAAGACAAAGAGAGGAGAAAAAAACCAGAGGCAAGAGAGAAGAGTCATATTAAAAGTTAAAAACTAGTCAAAGAGGTTAAAAACTCAAAGGTCTAAAACTCAATAAAATATTTAGAACCCAAGTAACATCCTACAAAAATAAGTAAATATAAAATGGAGTTAATAAATAGGTACCTAAATTATGTGCAATATATTGTTACAGCTTGTTCAACTCTTTGACAGCAGCAGGAACAAAGCTGTTTTTGTAGCGCTGGGTTTTACTTTTTGGGACAGCAAACCTCCGTCTTGAGGGAAGAAGCTGAAAGTGGCAGTGTAGAGGGTGGGAGTCATCATTTAAAATGGAGGTAGCCGTCCTCTGTACTTGTCTGGTGTACAGGGATGTCAGGCTCAGCTGTGACTCACCAAGCAAACGACTGGACCATCTAACTACCTGATCCAAGGATTTCCTCTGTTTCAGTTTTATCTGACCAAACCATGACACTAAAGAAAAGGATAAAACAGATTCAATAAAAGCCCGATAAAACATTGTCATTATGGTTCGGTCAGTTTGGAAGCATGCAAGTTTTCTCAAGCAATGCAAATGTTGCTGACCCTTTTTGCACACCCTTTCACAGTTCTCTTCAAACTTTAAATTACTATCAATAATCGTAGGATTGTACACATTTGGTGGTCTGGCCTTTTAGTACGGTGACTTTGTGCCTGGGAGTTTTCCTCCTAAAGTCAATAATCATGTCTTTAGTTTTTGTCGTATTCAGCTGCAGGTAGGAATCCTCACACCAGTGAACAAAATCACCAACTACTGGGCCGTGGCCACTCTCACCATCCTGGAGGAGACTGACAATAACTGAATCATCAGCATACTTTATGATATGTCTGTTGTCATGTCTGCTCCGACACATGTTTGTGTACAGGATGAAGAGTAGTGGTGACAACACACACCCCTGAGGAGAGCCAGTAGAAGAGCACTTTAGGTCAGACAATGTACCATTGACCCTTACTCTCTGCATCCTGTTGGTTAAGAAATCCAGAATCCAACCCACCAGATTATTGCTCAAATCAAATTGTTGCAGGAGCCTTTCAGCTAAGATATGAGGTTGGATTGTATTAAAGGCGGAGGAAAAGTCCACAAATAAAAGCCTGGCGTGTGTCCCATTAAAATCCAGATGTTTAAAAAGCATGTTAAACAGAGTAACAGTGGCATCCTCCACTCCTCTGTGAGGCCTATAGGCAAACTGCAGAGGATCCAATGCATGCTCAGTCTGCTTTAGGACCTCACATCTGACCAGTTTTTCAAAAATTTTCATTAAAATTAAAGTCAAAGCAACTGGTCTAAAGTTGTTTACCGTTTTAGGACAGCTGGATTTTGGAACGGGAACAACCACGGCTTCTTTCCAGATCTTAGGCGCATGTTGTGTCTGTAAGGACTTATTGAAAATGTAATGAAATATAGGACTCAGTTCATGTGCACAGGACTTTACCAAGCGCCCACATATATTATCAGGGCCCTGACTTTTGTTCACTTTTACAGCGCAGAACTCCCTTTTAACATCCTGCACCTCAACATTAAAGTGCTGGTTGTCTTTGAGTTTCTGTTTCAAATCTTGGGTTTCAGTACTAAAATCAAAGGAGTGAAAACGACCATAAAAACAATTAAGAGCATTAGCCAGCTCTGTGTCTGAATTAAAACCATCTAAAAACACGATTACTGCGCTCTGTGCTCTGAAGGCCTGCAATAGTTTTCATACTGGCCCAGGCTGAACCAAGTTTCTTTGTTGCCATCTTGCTTTCCAGTTCTGATTTATAATTCTGTTTTGCTCTTAAAATTTTGGATTTCAGCTCTTTTGTGGCAACCTGTAGCTCAGAAACAGACCCCTGTTTAAAGGCAAGTGCTTTCCTCTGTAAGCAAGATTTAACTGATTTTGTAACCCATGGTTTGTTGTTGGGATATATTTTGACACGTTTACGTGGAACGATCTTATTTTTACAGAAAGCCATGTATGAACATGTGACGTCCACCAAAGAGTCCAAATCATCCCCAAAGGCCAGTGTGAACATGAATCTTCTGTCCACACATCATTGTCTCTCGTCTCCACCTTGCCTCTTCTGAGAGCAGTTTTATATGTGGGCAGCAAATGTACATAGTTGTGATCTGAGGATCCTAAAGGAGGAAGGGGGAGTGATTTATAGGCCCTCTCTATGGATCCATAGCACAGGTCCAATGTCTTTTTTCGCCTGGTTGGGCAGGAGACATACTGATAAAAGTTTTTAAGTGTCTTCTTTAAAGAAACATGGTTAAAATCCCCAAGAATGAAGTTTGGCGCCTCTGGAGAAATTGATTGCAGCTGCTGGATCACATCAAAGATTGTGCTGCAGGCGGAGTCAGCGTCTGCCCTCGGATGAATGTGCACAATTGTGATGAAAAGTTGGGGGAACTCGCGAGGCAAATAAAAGGGGCGTAGTGACACAGACAGCAGCTCCACATCAGGTGTACAGATACGCTCTCTGACCGTGACAGATGTGCAGTACTGCTTATTAATGTATAAACATACGCCGCCCCCCTGACGTTTCCCCGTTACCTCTTCCTGCCGATCCGAGTGCAGCGGGGCTCCAAAGCCGTCAATCCACAGGTCTGCATCTCGGTCATGCGCAGTAAGCCAAGATTCAGTGAAGGCCATGACGCAGCAGTTCTTAAAGTCCTTCTGGTAGCGTATATTCCCTTGAATTTCATCCACCTTGTTTCTCAGAGACTGTACATTCCCAAAAATCATTGAAGGAAGAGGAATGTTACCAAACTGACGTCTTCTCAGGTGCAATTTCACTCCTCCACGTTTTCTTCCGTCTCTCTTTTCACCGCTGTGTCCATGAACGTCTCTCAAAATAAAGTCCGGCAGTTGCGGCTTAGGCTCAATCACAGCCGCTGCATCAACCGCGTTTATGATGTGTTTATGATGTTGTTGCCACAACAACCTGCAGCTGAACGCTCTGAAGACAGCGGAGATGATTGTGGACTTCAGGAAAGTCACAACCCCCCTGCCCCCCCTCACCATCACAGGCTCTCCCATCACCATTGCAGATTCCTTCCGCTTCTTGGGCACCACCATCACCCGGGACCTCAAATGGGAGCCAACCATCAGCTCCCTCATCAAAAAGGCCCGGCAGAGGATGTTCTTTCTGCGGCAGCTGAGGAAGCTCAAGCTACCCACCAAGATGTTAGTGCAGTTCTACACGGCCATCATCGAGTCCATCCTCACCTCCTCCACAACCGTGTGGTACGCAGGAGCCACTGCCAGGGACAGACTAAGGCTGCAGCGCGTCGTGCGCACTGCTGAGAAGGTGATCGGCTGCAAGCTCCCATCTCTCCAGGACCTGTACATCTCCAGGACCCGGAGGCGTGCAGGCCGGATCATAGCCGATCCTTCACACCCTGGTCACGTACTGTTTGCCCCCCTCCCCTCAGGTAGAAGACTTCGGTCCATTCAGACTAAAACCTCCCGGCACATGAACAGCTTTTTCCCCTCTGCCATCAGACTGCTGAACATTAAGTGACTTATTGACTCTCGTGCACTATATACAGCAGCTCAACCAGACTCATGTCATTCATCACTGTTTTTCTGTTGCATTATCGACTGCACTATGTGGTACTCCACATTATCTGCTACTTGCTAATTTATTTAAAACTGCTTTGACTAGTATTACTCATTATTATTATTATTATTATTATTATTATTATTATTATTATTATTACTTATTATTATTACTTATTATTCTACACTTATTGCATGTTTTTAGTTTTTTAGTTTTTTTAGTTTATCTCTTTATCTTATCATGTCTTTAATGTTGCAGCATTGCACCGAGACAAATTCCTAGTTTGTGTACTACATGAACAATGGCAATAAATCTGATTCTGATTCTGATTCTGATTCTTCAAATGCAGCAACATGTCCCTGGAATAATGTATCCTGCCCGCCATGGTGCTGAATGCGTTTACTTCAGAGACAGAGAGCCGGAGGAGAATTAGCAGCAGTGCAAAAAAGGGGGAGGTAGTCCATGTTGATGGAACCAGGGAGCTCTTCACCATACAGTCCACAAACATTCCAGGACAGAAACGACACAGAAAATATCGTAAAAACACATTAAAGTGCATAAAACAAAACACACAGTCGACATACTTTTTCACCAGCTGCCGGTCACTGCGTGCGCATGCGCCCTCAGTGGCATACACTGTGTGTTGTCTGTATCTGTATGTTTCAGGTCAGTATCCTGTTGGAGGACCCATGATTTTTTGATTTTTTTTTTTATTTTGTATACTTTATTGATCCCCAGAGGGGAAATTGAGGGCATCCACCTGGATGGATGAAGCAGCCACGGTACGGCGCTATCCCTTTACCATTCACACACACATTCACTCCTAGGGCCTCTTTAGAGTCTCCAATTAACCTAACCTGCATGTTTTTAGCCTGTGGGAGGAAACCAGAGAAATCCCAGAGTAAACCCACGCAGACACGGGGAGAACATGCAAACTCCACACAGATCACTGTTGGTCAGGGGCTGGGATTGAGCCAGGGATCCCATGGCCAAGGGTGAGTTGCTGTGCTGCTGCAGTGCTAACCACTGCGCCACCGTACCGCCCATGATCTGCAGCTGAGGCCAAACTTTCTGACACTGGGCAATATGTTTCTCTCCAGGATGCCTTGGGAGTCTGGAGACTCCATTGGCCCCAGCACTGATTCAAGGTTCCCCGTGACAGATGCAACAAAGCAGCTCCAAAACAAAAATGAGGCCCTCCATGTTTCACAGCACGTATGGTGTTCTTTCTTTTACAGATTCATTTTTCCTTCTGTAAACATAGAGCTGATGTGACTGGCCAAAAAGCTTCAGTTTTGTCTCATCAGTCCAAAGGACATTCTCCCAGAAACTTTGGGGTTCTTCATCATGCGTATTGGCTGGATTTTATGTTTTTCTATCAGTAGTGGAGCCTCCCTGGTCTTTTTCCATGGAGCCCATTATTGTTCACAGTGTGATGGATGGTGCGATTAGGAAGTGATGTACCTTGACCATGGAGTTCAGTCTAAATGATTTTGGACGGTTTCCTAGGCTCTTTTTCTACAACATGCATTATTCTTCTGATCAACCTGGGGTTGCATTGCCTCTTGTGTCCATGTCCTGGGAGGTTGGCTGCAGTGCCATAAACCCTAACAACTTTTTAATAGCATTGACAACTGTGGTCACAGGAACATGAAGCTGCTTGGAAATGGTCTTATTGCTTTTACCTATAATCTTCCTGAGTTGCTCAAACAGCTCTCTCCTTTGCTTTCTCTGGTCCATGTTCAGTCTGGTGCACACAATAATCTCAAACACAGTAGCATATTTTAACCTTTAAACAAGCTGAATGGCTGATGAAAAGCTTGAAGGTACCTGGTATACTAATTAAGATGACTTGTTGGCAGTGATTGCTGCAAAAATTGTGCCACACAATATTGAAATAAAGGGCACCATATTTTTTGTCCATGGCATTTTACAGTAGATTGTATAATAATATAAAATATTCAGCTTAATCAATAGTCAAAAGCAAAAATTAAGGGTACCATCTTATTGTCCATTCTTAATGATGTAAAATACTCAACTGAATCAATAATCAAAAGCAAAATCTGATTTGTATTAAATATGATATAAATAATAAGAGTTGTCATTAAACTTTTGCGACTTTCAAGTTTTTCAGAGATTTGTTTTTTTCTATTATTTTTTTGTGGAAGGGTACTAACGAATTTGAGTACATATGTACATACAATGATGTGAAAAAAGTGTTTGCCCCCTTCCTGATTTCTCATTTTTTTGTATGTTTGTCACACTTAAATGTTTCAGATCATCAAACTAATTTAAATATTAGACAAAGATAACACAAGTAAACACAAAATGCAGTTTTTAAATCACAGTGTTTATTATTAAGGGAAAAAAAAATCCAAACCTACATGGCCCTGTGTGAAAAAGTGATTGTCCCTCCCCCTGTTAAAACATAAATTAATTGTGGTTTATCACATCTTTGGAAAGCAGAGTTCAATTTCTCTAGCCACATCCAGGCCTGATTACTTCCACGCCTGTTCTCAATCAAGAAATCACTTAAATAGGACCTGCCTGACAAAGTGAAGTAGACCAACAGATCCTCAAAAGCTAAACATCATGATGCGATCCAAAGAAATTCAGGAACAAATGAGAAATTGAGATCTATCAGTCTGGAAAATGTTATAAAGCCATTTCTAAAGCTTTGGGACTCCAGCAAACCACAGTGAGAGCCATTATCCACAAATAGCAAAAATATGGAACAGTGGTGAACCTTCCCAGGAATGGCCAGCCAACCAAAATTACCCCAAGAGCGCAGCGACGACTCATCCAAGAGGCCACAAAAGACCCCACAACAGCATCCAAAGAGCTGCAGGCCTCACTTGCCTCAGTTAAGGTCAGTGTTCATGACTCCACCATAAGAAAGAGACTGGGCAAAAATGGCCTGCATGGCAGAGTTCCTTCTTCTTCTTCTTCTTTTAGAATTGATTGGTGGTTGGCAACCAACTTACAAGTGCATTACCGCCACTGACTAGACTATCATCACTCTATATCTCCATATAAGGAGCTCTGAACAACTCCCCGTGCGTGAAAAATAATCCGTCCCCGGACTGTGTCCGAGGTGTGGCCAAGAGCCTGTCTGAGATGAAAACCACTGCTGAACAAAAAAAAAAATAAAGGCTCATTTCAGTTTTGCCAGAAAACATTTTGATGATCCCCAAGACTTTTGGGAAAATACTCTGTGGACTGACGAGATATAAGTTGAACTTTTTGGAAGGCGTGTGCCCCATTATATCTGGCGTAAAAGTAACACAGCAATTCAGAAATGGAACATCATGCCAACAGTAACATATGGTGGTGGTCGTGTGATTGTCTGGGACTGTTTTGCTGCTTCAGGACCTGGAAAACATGCTGTGTTAAATGGAACCGTGAATTCTGCTGTCTACCAAAAAATCCTGAATGAGAATGTCCGGCCATCTGTTTGTGACCTCAAACTGAAGCGCACTTGGGTTCTGCAGCAGGACAAAGATCAAAAACACACCAGTAAGTCCACCTCTGAATGGCTTAAGAAAAACAAAATGAAGACTTTGGAGTGACCTAGTCAAAGTCCAGACCTGAATCACATGCTCTGGCATGACCTTAAAAAGGCGGGTCATGCTCGACAACCCTCCAGTGTGGCTGAATTATAACAATTCTGCAAAGATGAGTGGGCCAAAATTCCTCCACATCGCTGTAAAAGACTCATTGCCAGTTATCACAAATGCTTGATTGCAGTTGTTGCTGCCAAGGGTGGCCCAACCAGTTATTAGAATCAAAATCAGAATCAGAATAAGTTTATTGCCAAGCACATTTACAAGTAAATAACAGGTAAATATACGAGGAATTTGACTTGACACTGAAAACGTCATAAATGACATTCTCAATGATGCGGCGAGCCGTGGAGGTGCCTGTCAGCAGGAGGGGAACAGAAGGCAGTGGGGGGAAGGGGGGGGTAAACACAGTAGGAGAGAGAAAAAAGCATTGTTTATCAGAATAAAGTTCATATATGACCGATATTATGATTACAAGAAAAAAACTCTCAATGCACAATTAGCAGACAATAGAATCCACACAATGACACAAAGAGAGCAGTGAGTGTATGTCTTCAACAGTCAGTATAGTGGATCAGTATGTGTGAGTTGGATGCAATCAGTGGCAAATCAGTTTGGAGGACAACAATAGTCTCTTCCTCAGCAGATGTTATGACTACAGTCTGAAGCAAAGGCACGTGTCCTTGAGCACGGCAGATGGAATAGTTTTGCCAGCCAGCTGTCCTTGAGAGTCAGATGCTGCCCGCCAGTGTTATGAAAACAAATATACTGTTGATTATCTGGAGGACTGAGTGCTGAGGGTGCCGAAAAGAACCTATTAGGTTTAGGGTGTAGCAATATTTAATAAAATATAGTGTAATAAGGTACAGGAATTATTTATTTTATTTAGAAGTGGATGTGCGTGAGGGACAGAGTTAAACCGTCACCATAACACTCACTAAATGAAATAGAAAAGCACTCGTAAAAGGGGGCACCAGTTCTAAAAGAACAAATTATTGATTAATTCATTATTGTACCTTACATCACTTAATGAATCAGTCTCAAAAATTAGTGACTTCTTTTCTGCTGTGACCAGGAAAGCATATATGCAAAGGAAAACACTTCAACTTGTCTCGTTTACAAGTTTATTAAATGAAACTCATTCAGGTTACATGACATTGCATTCAAATGATTTGTAAGCAAGTTCAAATGATTAACAGGTGTTAGATATCACATCAACTGTTAATGGATTCCTGAGCACAAAATCTATAGTTAAACCTTTGTGGAACCAAGAGAAAACCAGATCTTATATTTCAACTGTAATGCAATGGAAGGCTGAGGTAACTAATAAAATCAGAACACAATTTTATAGGGAGAAATTACATCAGCTGATTATCTGAAAAGGAACTTCTGAATTAATCTACAAAAATGGTCTGCACGGTGGCGCAGTGGTTAGCACTGTGGCAACACAGTTTACCCTCGGCCGGGGGATCACAGGGATCGTGAGATCGTGGGTTCAATCCCTGCCCCCAACCAACAGTGATCTGTGTGGAGTTTGTATGTTCTCCCCGTGTTGTGTGGGTTTACTCCAGGATTTGTCCGGTTTCCTCCCACATGCTAAAAACATGCAGGTCAGGGATACGGGCCGCTTGCGCATGCAGCGACCGGCAGCTGGTGGCTTGTCACCAGACTGCAAAACAAATCTACCTACGGGTACAAAACAAGTAACAAAAAAAAAAAATGAAAGGAGGTTACTGAAAAAAAGAATAAGAATTTTCCTTCAGTTTATAGCTGTGCCCTATGGCTGAGGGACTAAATGTACCATGGAATATTGGTTATGTTCAATTATAATTGGTATTTAGGACATCTTGTTTAAACCCAGCAGATAGGAAAGTGGCAGTCTCACTTATGAACAGCTGTAGCTCCAGGTATTCAGCGGTGTTCGGCCAATTTCCAGTGGTGATCACAAAGCCAGTAAGGTGGAAAAACAGGGGAAAGCGACGGGGATGTCATCTTTCAGGTTGTTTACAGCTGTGAGAAGCGTAGACTTGGCTGTGGGCTCCCCGGAGCAGGCGGCGCTTAGCCAGCAGCATGATGAACAGGGCTTCAGGAGCAGACGTGACATCTTTTGCAACCAGTCCGAAATTTAGGATGCCGACGGCACGCAGGACAACCCCAAAGACTGAAGGAAAATGTATTTAGTCAGTTTCACCCACGAGATCAGAGTTCTTCTCTGTGGGAAAACAGAAAAGTCCAAAATCTCTATTAGTCCACTTTAAAGGCAGGGAAATTAAAAGTCCACCTTAAAGGCAGGAAAAGTGAAAAGGTCCAGGAAAAACATTCAACGGAATAAGCATGGCTTCTGAGGTGAAGAAGAAAAGGGTTTGAGAGTTTAACTCTCTTTTAAAAGCGAGCTCACAGAAAAAGGATGGTTTCCCCTCAGTTGACAGAAAAAACAGGCAAAAGATTATCAAAAGTTGATTTAAGAAACTAGCGCAGGACTTGACAAGGTTCAGATACACAGAACATACAGAACTCACAGAAACTTAGACTCACAGAAAAAAAAAAACTGCCTAGGGTGGCTCCCTCTCTGTTTTTAAAGGGTCGCGTTTCTGATATCATAAAAGTGTGACTGGCAGCAAGACAGGCCAATTATTTTCCATAAAGAGGAGTTTGAATGGGCTTTTGTCTAATGAGGGAACAGTTCTTTGTCTGTGAACAGCCAATCAAATGTGGGGGCATTATCCAACAGAGAGGCAGCCTGGTGATTGGTTGTCGCGAGTTGGAAGACGGACAACAGAGTTTCAGAAAACATTCATTCAGTTCCTGTGAAATTCATTTTATATACTTAATATAAAATCTAACTAAATTAAGTGACTAAAGGTTAATATTCAGTGACTATGCATATACTGTTACTAATAAGTTTTACATTCATTTGAATAACATTCATGAAAAAGACAAACATTCCTAAGACATGCAATCACATTTAAATCAAGGATTCATGAATTATTGCAAACCATCATTGTCCATCACGAGGGCGATTATCTTCACAGTGTCCATAGATATCCTGAGGAATGATCTTGAAGAAGAGTTTAAAGGCCAAATGTCACGTAACAGGGTACTTTAAATGTCTTGAAACTAGATATAAAAGGGAACCGATCCGTTCGGGTCTTGGTGCATATGCTTCAGTAACGCCGGAATATTCGTTAATTTAAAACTGCCGCGCTTGGCCTGACATTCCTACTCACGGCTCCTGGAATCGCCTGGGGAAGAAGGCGGAAGTGACGAAATAGATTGTACCCTAGTTTGATGCTTGGGGTATTTCGATTGATTGTTTATATGGAGACTGGAAGGTTGAAGTGAGTAACAAGAAAGAAAAAATTGGATATTTCACCCATACCTTAAAACGGGACTATCAGGGACAGCTGGGTAATAAGGGACACTTCTCTGGGAAATGTTTTCATACCTGCCAAGTGAGACGTTTTCGCTGTATTTTAATACCGTAAAACTCGGCTATAAGGGACGGCGGAGTAATAAGGGACACTTTTCTGGGAAATGTTTTAAATGTTTTTCGTGTTGTTATTGTCAAATATTTTAAGGATTCATGGATATTTGACAATAACAACACAACTCAGCGTCCGGTGCAAAATAAAAAAAAAAGCAGAATTCTGTATTTGTAAGGCGATTCCTCTCTGTTCCGCAGCCGCTGCACAGCTGAAAGTGTTAAACCATTGTCCTAATGACTTCTCATTGTAGTGATAATAGCTCCCGCTGAGCGATCAGCCCGCCCCGACAATCAGACTAATGATTGAGTCCACACTTCTCAATGTAGTGATAATAGCTCCCGCTGAGCGATCTGCCAGCCGCGGCCATCAGACTAATGATTGAGTCCACACTTCTCAATGTAGTGCGAATAGCTCAGGCTGAGCCATCTGCCAGCACCCTAGCTGTAGGGGATCACACACGACGTGCTCCTCAACACACTCAATTTTTTTTTCCCGTATATTTTTCTTTTGGGCGTACAGAAATGGCAATACGCCCGTTTTTGCTAAAATTGCATTTTCCCCGTATTTTCCTTAAAATATTTGACAATAACAACACGAATTACATTTAAAACATTTCCCAGAAAAGTGTCCCTTATTACTCCGCCGTCCCTTATAGCCGCGTTTTACGGTATTAAAATACGGCGAAAACGTCTCACTTGACAGGTATGAAAACATTTCCCAGAGAAATGTCCATTATTACTCCGCCGTCCCTTATAGCCGCGTTTTACGGTATTAAAATACAGCGAAAACGTCTCACTTGACAGGTATGCGCCTCCATTTTCATATTGATCTGGTCAATTTCTTGACAGCAGCGGCTCTCCTCCACTGTAATAATAATGGCTTCCGAAAAATCAATATTTATGGGGCGCCCTCGACAGACCCCCTTCGGCTTCCCAATTCTGGAGGCGATTAATGTCCAGTTCAATGACATTTTCCACTGGTTCTGCTCTCTGGTCATCGTCGGAACTGTTGTCATCAGACAAAGCATCTGATTCCGCCTCGGACGGCTCGAACCTGTAAGGTTCTATGCCTCTGTCACTGTCTGAACCACTGACAAAAAAAAGACAAAAAAAAAAGACAAAACTAAACTAATTTGTTCACAATCGCTGTCACTTTCCGTCATGATTGTCCAATGTTGATAAGTGTGAATGTGGATAGGCAGGGCAGCCAGGGTACAACTTGTGACGTCAAAAACATGGGCGTGGTCTGGACTGGCTGTCACAAGCCAGCAAGCAAGGCGGGGCCTTCACCTGGTGTATTTTGTGCAATTATGTAAATACAGGTGGGTGATATGGTCTCCGGTATGAATATTTGGTTTAAGCTATGTGTATTTTATCTAAATTCGTTGTCATTTAGAAAAAAAAATTACGCGACATTTGGCCTTTAATGTTCAGTCAGAATTAACAGTCCCAGATTGTAATGAACATATTCCGTAGATGTCCACTAGGAGGTGCTGTTGAGCTGTAGATAATTTTTAGGTCTTAGTATATGAAGAGGGGGCAACCTAGAGAGTTTTATGGGGCTTCTGCTATATGTTCAAGAAAAAGGAGGCAACCATATACCTGTCAGCTTAAGGAGTTTATGACTTTTTTAAGAGTATCAGTTCCTGATACGAAGGCTTCTTATCTGCTTAGGGGGAAGCTCGACAATTTTATGACGTACTTTTTAATCCTTTAAAAGCGAGTCCTTACCAGGTTTCTCTACAAAGGGAAATTGTTTACACTGGGATCCCAATGATGAAGAAACACAGCAATCCTTGACCAGAGTTGAGTGAGAGTTTCTTTAAGATGAAGAAGAGTGATTTCCTGAATTAGCCTGGGGAGAAGCTGATGCTACAAGGGGGAAATCACTTTTTCACACAGGCCATTTAGGTTTGGATTTTTTTTCTTCTCTTAATTATAAACACGTCATTTAAAAACTGTATTTTGTGTTTACTTGTGTTATCTTTGTCTAATATTTAAATTAGTTTGATGATCTGAAACATTTAAGTGTGACAAACATACAAAAAAATGAGCAATCAGGAAGGGGGCAAACAATTTTTCACACTACTGTATATCCTATTCAGTTTAATGAGAAAGCAATGCCGTTGTGTAGCAAATACACTCTTAGGGCATCAATTTTGCAAATCCTCTATTCTCATGAATGTGCTCACTGACACACAGATCAAATTCATCATTTTTTTTTGCAGGGTGTTTGCACAGTTTTGAAGGATGTTTAGAGCATTTGTTGACTTTGGACTGGTTCATTTAAATTAAAGGAAACCAGTACTGGTCATTATAACAACATTAATCATGCTTTCGGTATTATTTATTAACCAAAAATGCATTTATTCAGTAAAAATAACTCCCTAGAGTCAGTATACTGAATAATTTTATCCAATGAAAAACACTCTGCCAAAATCAATGTGAGCAGCCATCACCGGCCAGAAGTGAAGTACACTCATTGATTCCGGCTTTACTGCAGACAAGTAAATGTGTTCAGCAGATGCTCAGTGGGTCGAGATCCGAGTTGAAAACAGCGCAAAATCTGCACGGATATATACTGCACAAACCGTCCTTGGAAATGGCCTTCATTGACGGCATGATCTGCAAGTACCTCCAGGGACCAGCATCTGATGGGGACCTGATGATCAGGCAAGTTCCCAGTCAAGTAACTTCAGAAGACGTTGAATAAATGTTGATAGACTAGAATCTTATTTCATTAAATTATATGCAAGTAGATTTGCTTGCACATGGTTGTAAAAATTACATAAAATTCTGATGTTAAAATTTTGTTGATTGCTATACTGCAGCCCAGTCAATCACACAAAGCAACGACTGTGCAACACTGCTGTGCTGAAAGTGGCCATGAAGAAGACAAAATGTCGCTGCCCATGACTGTTTGACCGAGCAGTGACTTGAAACTCGTGCATATTTGAGAAGGAATTGTGACCAAAATTACTGGATGGAACCACAAGAATCATATTTGATCCTTTGACATAGCTATTGATTAAAATTCACTACAGGTACCCTTTAACATGGCTTACTAACAAAGTACCAGGGATTCACTCATACTAAAACTAACAATAATACTGTTCTTGCACAAGGCCCAGTGTTTATATGTTTTTATTTGCATTTGACACAAGGCTTCTACTCAGTACGATTTTAGCAGTACGGGAATCTAAGATCATTCCATGCTACACTGGGTGACATGAAGTTACTGCTGTTTGCTTTCTGGTGACATTACTCACCTGAGTTGATGTTTTGTGTCTCTGAGTGTGATATTGGTGGCAAATGTCTGTCTGCATTGTGGCTGAGTGTTCCAATGGAGTTACGTTATAAAAATGTCAAATAGTAAGAAAGATGTATTGCATGACCAGTGAATCTGAAAATCAAATGCTTTCCTTTTCTTTTAAAAACAAAAAATACAATAAATGAGGTTCAGATTCCAGAGCAGTGAAATTCAGGGTGCTTGATCATATTTTTGCAACCCTAAGTGCTCTAACAGTGAGGGATGTTTCAGTGGAGGAGGCAAACAGTGGAAGAAGAGTGATTCAGTGCTCTTAGGCTGATGTGAGCTGTCCGGTGAACGGGTGACTGCTTAGCCCACAGGGAGGAATAATGCTGTGATACTACATTAGAGTTAGACGGACTTGATATCATAGACATGTTGAATAATCATGATGGTGACTTGATTTTCACTTAAAATACAGTATGTATCTGTATAAAGTTGTTTCTATGAAATAAATGTTTACCATTAAATGTTTTCCAGGGAAACAATTAACTGCCATCAGTGAAGTCAGACTACACATTCTGTCCCACATTCGAAGTGAATGATGAAGACTCGCTATCAAATAGAATTCTTTGTGCCATATCATCCCAGTAGAGTACAGTCTGTCCTTGAAGTAGAAACCATCCGTTGAAGGGCATCATGGCCCCATTGGGGCATGTGTTCCCACAACGATACACTTTTTTAGAAAGTAATGGCAGAGGAACTCTTTCAGGGATGATGTTTTCTGTGTGGCCTTTTTCTTGTTGCATTTCCAATGAGATGAAAAGATGTGAATAATCATGTAAGGATGGCAGCACACCAAAGTAACACAGTGAATAACCTTAGCCAGATAAATACAGTTATTATCAAAATCTGCTTTGGAAGGCAGATGTGGTTTAAAGTTGGACCCAAGGTAGCAGGCAGAAGGATGGTGCAATGACATTTATTAACAGAAAACAGTGCAAAACAAAGGAGAGCTCAGAGCCTGCAAACAAAACTAAGTCACTGGAACTAGGACTGGAGACTAGGCAGGATAATGACAAGGACAAATGACTAGGAATGACTGACAAATCTATAACAATGACACCAGACAGAGCACAAGCACAAACTGACATACAGTGGTGTGAAAAAGTATTTGCCCCTTCATAATTTCTGTTTTTTGTATGTTTGTCACACTTAAATGTTTTAGATCATGAAACAAATTTAAATATTAGTCAAAGATAACACAAGTAAACACAAAATGCAGTTTTTAAATGAAGGTCTTTATTATTAAGGGATAAAAAAAATCCAAACCTACATGACCCTGTATGAAAAAGTGATTGTCCCCTAAACCTAGTAACTGGTTGGGCCACCCTTAGCAGCAACAACTGCAATTAAACATTTGCAATAACTGGCAATTAGTCATTTTACAGCGATGCGGAGGAATTTTGGCCCACTCATCTTTGCAGAATTGTTATTCAGCCACATTGGAGGGTTTTCAAGCATGAACCACCTTTTTAAGGTCATGCCACAGCATCTCAATTAGATTCAGGTCAGGACTTTGACTAGGCCACTCCAAAGTCTTCATTTTGTTTTTCTTAAGCCATTCAGAGGTGGACTTGCTGGTATCTTTTGGATCATTGTTCTGCTGCAGAACCCTAGTGCACTTCAGCTTGAGGTCACGAACAGATGGCCGGACATTCTCCTTCAGGATTTTTTGGTAGACAGCAGAATTCATGGTTTCATTTACCACAGCAAATCTTCCAGGTCCTGAAACAGCAAAACAGCCCCAGACCATCACACTACCACCACCACATTTTACTGTTGATATAATATTCTTTTCTGAATTGCTGTGCTACTTTTATGCCGGATGTAATGGGACACACACCTTCCAGAAAGTTCAACTTTTGTCTCATCAATCCACAGAGTATTTTCTCAAAAGTCTTGGGGATCATCAAGATGTTTTCTGGCAAAACTGAAATGAGCCTTTATGTTCTTTTTGCTCAGCAGTGGTTTTCGTCTTGGAACTCTGCCATGCGGGCCATTTTTGCCCAGTCTCTTTCTTATGTTGGAGCCATGAACATTGACCTTAACTGAGGCAAGTGAGGCCTGCAGTTCTTTGGATGTTGTGGGGTCTTTTGTGACCCCTTGGATGAGTTGTTGCTGTGCTCTTGGAGTAATTTTGGTCAGCTGGCCACTCCTGGAAAGGTTCACCACTGTTCCATGTTTTTGCCATTTGCGGATAATGGCTTTCACTGTGGTTTGCTGGAGTCCCAAAGCTTTAGAAATGGCATCAAAACCTTTTCCAGACTGATAGATCTCAGCTACTTTGTTTCTCATTTGTTCCTGAATTTCTATTGAATGTCTAGCCTTTGAGGATCGTTTGGGCTACTTCACTTTGTCAGGCAGGTCCTATTTAAGTGATTTCTTGATTGTGTTGGTGTGGCAGTAATCAGGCCTGGGTGTGGCTAGAGAAATTGAACTCAGCTTTCCAAAGATGTGATAAACTACAGTTAATTTATGTTTTAACGGGGGGGGGGGGGTCACTTTTTCACACAGGGCCATGTAGGTCTGGAATTTTTTTTACCTTTAATAATAAACACTTTCATTTAAAAACTGCATTTTGTGTTTGCGTGTGTTATCTTTGTCTAATGTTTAAATTTATTTGATGATCTGAAACATTTAAGTGTGACACATACTGTACAAAAAAAATGAGAAATCAGGAAGGGGGCAAACACTTTCACACCACTGTATATAGGGAGACTAATAATCACAGACATGGGACAGCTGGGCGAACAGTCAAGGGCTAAGCAGTAACACATGAGGGCAATAATAACGACAGGGGATGAGCACAGCAGACCAGGGGAAAGACAGAAGACACATAATGCAAATAATATAAATGATAATCAAATTACGAAGGACAATCACAAAACAGCAACAGGAGATGAGGACAGGACTACATGCAATAATAATAATAATAATAATATGAAGAAGAACAAAGATCAAAATGAGCACATAGGTCCCTGGCCATGCCCCAATCATGACATAATCCCATCTTGAAAGGGTGGATTCCAGACACGCTTAAAAAAAAAAAAAATAGGAAAAACCAAAACTGGCGGGAGGAGGGGGACGAGGCACAGTGGGAAGAAACAAAACAGGAATCTCACACAATAATCAAAAGAAAAAAAAAAACAAATGTCAATCCGGTGATCTCCAACAGTACCAGTGGGCACTGTGAGTCAGGGGGCTAGCCAGCATCCAAAGGCCCCCAGCCCAGGAAACATGGGGAGATGGGTGGTCTCCCAGAGTCTCTAGGCAACCAGAACAAAAACCAAGGCAGATCGGGGGGCCTACCAAAGTCCCAGGAGCCCCAGACCAGAGAGCACGGCAGGTCAGGAGGCCTACCAGAGTCCATGGCCCCCCAGACCAGAAAAAATGGCAAGTCAGGTGGTCTCCCAGAGTCCTTGGGCCACCAAAGCAAGGAGCATAGTGCGTCAGGGGGATGACCAAAGTCTGTGGCCCACCCAGCCGGGAAACAAGCACCACCAAAAGGCAATGGCTGGGGGGTGCAGAGAACGGGAGATGACAACTGGAGGGTTCCGAGCTCTGGAGACTGCAATGGGGAAGCTCTAAGTAAGGAAGACTGCAGCGGGGGAGCGCTGAACACTGAAGGCTGCAACGAAGAAGCTCCGTGCTCTGGAGACTGCAACGGAGGAGCTCTGAGCTCTGGAGACAGCAGCAATGGAGCTCAGAACACTGGCGACAGCTGCTGAGGAGCTCTGAGCTCAGAAGGCTGCAGCTGGAGAGCATCAGCCTCAGGAGGCAGCAGCAGAGATGCTTCGACCTCAGGAGGCAGCAGCTGGGAAGTGCAAACTACACAGGGAGATGACTGGGGAGCATTGACTACACAGGGAGATGACTGGGGAGCATTGACCACACAGGGAGACGACTGGGGAGCAATGACCACACAGGAAGACAACTGGGGAGCATTGACCACACAGGAAGACGACTGGGGAGCACCGACCACACAGGGAAATGACAGGGGAGCGCTGAACACAGAGACTGCTGGAACTGATGTGTGCACCTCGGGAACAGCTGGAGCTGCCGCATGCACCTCAGAGAGAATAGGAGTTGAAGAGTGCTCCTCCATCCCGGACGCAGCCACTTTGGACGGGATGGAAGAAACACAGGATGGTTCACCACAATTACCAGCAGCAGAGACCGGTGGGGAGAACCCAGAGGCAGATGGGACCTGCACTTGGGTCCCCCCACCAGAAGCAAGGCAAGGCATTTTCAAAAATGGATATTAAAAATAAGAGGAAAAGCACTTGTCTTAACTCCTGGTCCACTGCTGCTGGGATGACGGTCTCTGGTAAGGCTGCTGGCTGTGTGACGACTTCAGGAAACACTAGAGGAGAAGGCGTGATGGCCTCTGGAGATGCTGGCAGGACAGCGGATGAAGCACTCTGGCCCGCAGCAGTGGGCATGGACACCAGCATGGCAGCAGACATGGGAGCCGGCACTGCAGCTAAGGAGCAACGTTGGAGGCAGCAAGTGAAGTGGAGAAGGTGTTGGCGGTAGACAGTGGCATGAGAGTGGCACTGGGGATTGAGAGTGACATGGAGCTGCTGTGGGAGCTGGCGTTGAAAGGAGTCTTGGAGCTAGAGCGGAGTGAGGAGGTGTAGGTGAAGAAGCTGGAACATGGCGTGGTGAGAGAGGTGCCAGAGCCAGGGGATGCTGATTCGTTGGCACAGACTTCAGCGTAACCAGGGAGCTCTCCTTCAGCCTGTGGAGCAGCTGCAGAGCTGGCGAGAGGTGGATTGGAACTGGTGCATGGTGAGGAGAAGGAGGTGCCAGAGCCAGGGGAAGCTTACTCATTGGCACAGACTTTGGTGTAACTTGTGTGTTCCTCTTCTGCCCACGGAATGAACGCTGCAACCCAGCAATGGAGATCAGCTCTGCTCCTTCCGGAAACTCCTACAGCCATGGATGGCGATGAATGACCACTGCAGCATCCTCCAAATACCCCAGTGAGTCCTTTGGAGTGAGAGCTGAGCGCACCACAGCTATCAGTTAGTTGATCTGGATAGCTGCACAGCACAATTCCCACACCATCTTCATGCTGAACCATCTTCTGCCAGCTGGGTCCTGTTTGCTGGTGCCATGCTGTCATAATCTGCTTTAGAAGGCAGATGTGGTTTAAAGTTGGACCCAAGGTAGCAGGCAGAAGGATGGTGCAATGACATTTATTAACAGAAAACAGAGCAAAACAAAGGAGAGCTCAGAGCCTGCAAACAAAACTAAATCACTAGAACTAGGACTGGAGACTGTCATAACTCTGGCTCTCACGAGCCAGGAAAGGAGATACGAGGGCGACCAGTGAGTTAGCGTAGTTTATTAACAAAGCACACACTACACTAAATAACGAACAGAAAAGTAAAGAGCCACGTGGGGCTAAAACACACACAGAACTAAGGGTAACATACCACCCAGGGAGAAAGGCTAGAGAGGCGGCGAGGGAAAAATACACGCCGAGTCGCAACACTTACTTTGGGTGAAGCGCCGAGGAAACGGCGGACTGAAGCTAGTCGTAGGAGCTAACAGTCGTGGGAAACACAAGGAACGTCTTCCCATAGCGAGGTCGCAGCAACGAGTAACTCTCGGCTGCTCACTTAAATGGGGAGATGATTGGGAATAGGAGACAGCTGTCCCAGCGCAGCTGAACTAGACAGCTGGCAATCAGCTGGGCGCTGTCAAAGAGCGGGCCATGGAAGACCCGGCACGGACTATCCCGGAGCAGGAGCGACACTGGACAACCTGAACGCAGAGAAAAGATAGCGTTCAGGTCGTGACAGTACTCCTCCCCCGAGCCGCGCCTCCTGGAGCGGCCTAACCCCCCCCCCCCCCCCCCCGAGGGAAGACCAGGGAGGGCGGTGGGGGCCAGATCTGGGAGAAAGGGAGGGACCAGAAAAAGGAGGCAGGGAAGGGAAAAAAAAACCTAGATACAGCATAGGGTCAGATACCATAATAATCTTAAACCCCCCCCCCAAAAAAAAAAAACCATCACCCCCTCCCCTGCAGAGGCCAGACGGTCTGTGCAGGTGACCACAGGAGGTGGGGAGAAACGACAAGAACCAAAATGCAGAAACATAGCGACATAGTCATGGAAAAAGTTCACAATAACTCAGGGTGAGGACAATAAAAAAAACTCATGTCCCGAAGGCCAAAAACTACAAAACTCTGAACATAAGGCTAAAATAGACTTACGCATGTAACCCCGGCCAGAACAGAATAATATACAAAGGAGGCAGTCCGGGCATAAGACCTAAAAATAGAGCCTGGAACAGCAAATTGGCATAAAAATACAAAAGGAACAACTCCTCAAACACGTATTAGCACAAAAAGTGTCACTAAACAGTCTGGAGGAGGATATAAATACAGAAAAACAAGACTACTCGGAATGAGGCCAGGCAATGTGAAGCAAATGCTACTTAAGGGAGAAATTAGAATAGGGATCCATACAGGGATCGTAAAACACAGAAAATTGTCTAAAGAAAAATTCTCGGTAGAAATGACATCCCAATAAGGACTCTAACACAGAAAGTTCCCTGATGTCCTGAATGAAATTAAATAATGGAGGGCATACAAAACACAAGGCTATGAACAGTTAGTCAATCTGTCAGGAATGACAGCAGGTGGAGTGAGGCAGGCGATGACAGCTTGTCCGGCGGGCGGCCTGAACTCCACCAGGCCAGGAACCACAACACCAGTTCGGGTGGCCTACCCGAGTCCCAGGCTAGGAGACACAGTTTCTCCGGAGGCCGACCCAGACCACCGAACCAGCCAGATGGCTTCCCAGGCGGTCGTCCCGTGACCTCAGACCACGGAGAGCTGAGGGAGAAGTCTTGGTGCAGCTTCCTCCCTGAGGGAAAAGGCAGGAGGAAACTGACCCAGGTGAGAAAAAACCCCACAGTAGTAGGGGGAGAAGAGATGGAGGCCAGGGGCAAAGTTAGCCTGCCATCTAATGGCAACAAGGGTAGGGGGAATCTGGCCCGGGTGAGAGGAACCCCAACAGCGGCAGGAGGAGAAATGATGGAGGCAAGGGACGAAGTCAGCCTGACGTCAGGCGAACACAATCCTCCAGCTCCCACACTAACCGTTACCCGGACCAGCGCAGCACCCCCGGTGGACCCCGATCGGGCCGGCGCAGCACCCCCGGTGGACCCCGATCGGACCGGCGAAACACCCCCGGTGGACTCCAGCTGGACCGGCGAAACACTCCCGGTGGACTCCAGCTGGACCGGCGAAACACTCCCGGTGGACTCCAGCTGGACCGGCGAAACACTCCCGGTGGACTCCAGCTGGACCGGCGAAACACTCCCGGTGGACTCCAGCTGGACCGAGACAGCACTCCCGGTGGACTCCAGCTGGGCCGAGACAGCACTCCCGGTGGCCCTGGGGAGAGGCTCAGAGGGACAAAAGGAACCGGGATCAGGATCACCAGCAGCGGCAGAGCCCGGCGGAACAGGCTCGAGCGCAGCAGATGGCTGCACCCGGCCCGCCCCCCCGAGAGACAGGCAATAATGCTCCAGAATAGAGAAGAGAAAAACAAAATAGAGCACTTGCCTGATCTCGGGTTCTACCGCCATCCAGGACTTCGATGCTCCGGGCTCAGCGTGCAGGACTCCGTCCTCCGGCTCCAACTCGACTGCGAATGGCTCCGCAGCCGGCATGATGGTTTCCACAGTCAAACGACCTCCAAATGCCGAAGACCGCGTCGACAGCCCACCTGGCGTGGAGGCAGGAGATCTGGACTCTGCTGGGCCGAACCATTCCTCCGTGGAGACCCGGGGACGCTTAATCGTCGGCGCTGGCTCCAACAGGCAGTTCAACCTTCTCCTCTGCCCATAACGTGGCTGCGGGGCTGGGGCAAAACCCTCCAGGGCCGCAGGCCGCCTCCTCCTCGCGCAGCGGTGTACACCTGGCACCGGGGCACACTCAAGGGGAAGAGACACAGAGGACGCAGGTTCATATTCAGTTTTTGCAGCGGGAGGAGAGAGCTCAGGGGACTGTGAACCCTGAACTCCTCCCCCAGGAATCAAACAAGGCAATTCACTCATAATGGGAGGAGAATGAAAGGACACTTGCCTGATTCCCGGAGGGCCGGTGGAACCCGCTACAAGGGACTCGAGTCTCTCTTCTCCCAACCGGATAGAAGTGGGGAACCCCCCGGACAGATGAGGCGGTGCTACCCGCACCGGATCGGGACCTGGAACACCTGGAGATGAATTTGCGCTTCTCCCAGCGGCCGGAGTGAATGACGAAGAGGGGGGTGAAACAGCTGAGGAGAGCTGGGGGCCCAAAGCTGACGGGACAGCGGGGAGAGCGGGCCCAGGAGCGGGAGCAGCTGATTCACTTCTTCGGCGAGACACGGGAGCAACAGCAGGCTGGGAGGCGGAATTCGTGTGGTTTCCTGGAGCGGGATCCGGACGGGACTCTCGCTGAGATGAGTGGGGAATTTGGGAGCGACGTCTTCTGAACGTGAGGTCGGGAAAACGCCGCTCCTGTGCGATGAGCGAAGCCAACAGGTCAGCGTATTCCGGATAATCGTTCAGCTCCGGGTTCTTCTCGACCAGCCTGACCGCCGCAATCACGTTCTTCATGGCTACGGGGGGAACGGCGGCGGAAGAAGCGGCTGCCACTCGATCCGCAATGCGCATCGCTGTCACTCTCATCTTCTCCGGGGGAAACCCGGTTGACGTCACTCTATCCTGGGGATCACCCCTGGGTGAGGCGAACTCCTGGACTGGATCGGCGGCAGGAGCGGGATTCCGAAGCGAGGAGCGAAGGCGTCCTGTCCTCGGCTTCCTGCCGGAGTTCTCCTCCAGCCTACGGAGCCTCTCCCAGGCCACAGAGATGTCTGCCCTCCTCGCCTTAACCTCGGGGAGAAGGAAGTAGCGAGAAAAGCAGTTAAGCATACCCTCGGCGAGCTCCAGGCGCCAGCGTATCTCGCTGGGGGCATCGTAGAGGTCCGTGGTGAACAACGTTCCGTCCACAAGGTCCAGAGTCTCCGAGAGATCGTGGCCTGGGTGCCGCATGAGTCTCTTGGAAGGAGACATGATACTGGCTCGCCCGTACCCAGAGGAAGAGAAAAAAAGGCGTTGAGTCCTTACAGCCAACTCACGGTCGCGGCCGTCTCACTATGGCTGCGACCTACTGTCATAACTCTGGCTCTCACGAGCCAGGAAAGGAGATACGAGGGCGACCAGTGAGTTAGCGTAGTTTATTAACAAAGCACACACTACACTAAATAACGAACAGAAAAGTAAAGAGCCACGTGGGGCTAAAACACACACAGAACTAAGGGTAACATACCACCCAGGGAGAAAGGCTAGAGAGGCGGCGAGGGAAAAATACACGCCGAGTCGCAACACTTACTTTGGGTGAAGCGCCGAGGAAACGGCGGACTGAAGCTAGTCGTAGGAGCTAACAGTCGTGGGAAACACAAGGAACGTCTTCCCATAGCGAGGTCGCAGCAACGAGTAACTCTCGGCTGCTCACTTAAATGGGGAGATGATTGGGAATAGGAGACAGCTGTCCCAGCGCAGCTGAACTAGACAGCTGGCAATCAGCTGGGCGCTGTCAAAGAGCGGGCCATGGAAGACCCGGCACGGACTATCCCGGAGCAGGAGCGACACTGGACAACCTGAACGCAGAGAAAAGATAGCGTTCAGGTCGTGACAGAGACTAGGCAGAAAAATGACAGGGACGAATGACTAGGAATCACTGATGAATCTATGACGATGACACCAGACAGAGCACAAACACAAACTGACATATACAGTATAGGGAGACTAATAATCACAGATGCAGGACAGTACAATTCAATTCAACTTTATTTATATAGCGCCATTTCATAACAACAGTCATCTCATAACACTTTCGATTGTAGGGGAAAACTCCACAATTGCCGAAAGACCCCAACAATCAGGCAATCCCCCTGTGAGCAAGCACTTGGCGACGGTGGTGATGAAAAACTCCCTTTTAGCAGGAAGAAACCTCCAGCAGAACCAGGCTCAGGGAGGGGCAGTCATCTGCTCCAACTAGCTGAGGGGTGAGGGGCTAGAGAAGAAGAAGAAAAAAACAGACATGTAGAGAGCAAACAGCATGACGGGGAGTCAGTCTATGAGAGAGAACAAACAGATGTTAATGACCAACAAAAATATTTCATTGAGAGTGAAGAAAGGAGTGAAGCCCAGTGCATTGTTGGAGGTCCCCCAGCTGTCGAAACCTATTAGCAGCATAACTAAGGGAGTGTTCAGAGGCACCTGATCCCACCCTAATTATAGGCTGTATCAAAAAGGAAGGTTTAACCCTATTCTTGAAAACAGAGATTGAGTCTGACTCTTGAATCCAGATTGTCAACTGGTTCAAAAGGAGAAGAGCTTGATAACTGAAGGCTCTGTCTCCCATTGTACTTTTGGAGATTCTATTGGTATTACAAGTAATCCTACATTTTGGGAGCATAGTCCTCTGTTAGGATGATAGGGTAGTATCAGATCTTTAAAATAAAAAGGGGCCTGATTATTTAGAGCTGGGCAAACAATCAAGGGTTAAGATAAGATAAGATAAGATAAGCCTTTATTAGTCCCACAATGGGGAAATTCCAGGATTGCAACAGCACAGGGATAGCAACACTCAAAGCAGCAATCAGAAGGCAAGAGAAAAAACAAGAGCAGCAAGTACACATATGTACATATAAATATAAATATATATATATAGACACAGTGCGGAGCATTGTAGGTAGATGGGATAGATATATAAATATATAAACACAGTGCGGAGCATTGTAGCTGGATGGAATAAATATATGAGTATATAAACACACAAACAGTAGCACATGAGGACAATAATGATGACGGGATGAGCACAGCAGAACAGGGGAAAGACAGAAGACACATAATGTAAATAATCATATTAATGATAATCAAGGACAACCACAAAACAACAACAGGGAATGAGGACAGGACTGTATGCAACAGACAACAACTGGGGAGCACAAAGGACACTTAATAATAATAAGGAGAACAAAGATCAAAATGAACATAAAGCGTGGGCATGGTCTCTGGCTGTGCCCCGATCATGGCAGTTACTGTTGGTTGTATGGCTTTACTGGAAACTGTGGACTTGAGTGTGATTTATACTTTCACTTTAAAATGACAGTGTAGTTACAGCGTAGCCATGTAGTACCTAATCGGGGTGCCGTGAGAGGTAGGGTGCTGTGGGAAATTGTCTATTTTCACTTCTCAGTTGGTCCAAAAAATTGCTTTTCCTTTTCATCCTTAAGCTGCTCCCCTTTGGGGTCACCACAGCATATCATCACCTGATATTGCAATAATCCACATGTTGATTTGGCAAGGAGTTTTACACCAGATGCCCTTCCTGATGCAACCCTGCGGTGGTGATCTGTGCTGTGCTTCCTTTTTTTTCTCCCTGATTATCTTCACAGCTGCGGATGCACCTGCTCCTCCCAATTAAGCAGCCTTTATAAGGAGGGCTGCCCTACCATCTGGACAGAGACATTTATGCTCCTCCAGGGAGAATCTTCTTCGTCTTTATTCTCCCTCATCTGCTTTTTGGGAAGTTTGGCCTTCCTGCCTACTCCAACTCCTGGAAGTCTCGCCTTCCTCTACCAGCACTTCAACACATGGGAGTTTCATCTCCCCAACGCAACTGTAAGCATTATTTGGATTCCTGCACTACCTGTGCCTGCTCTTCTCTCTCTCCTTTCCCTGTGCACAGGTGGACCTCCTCCTGATCCTGGTGGCGGACCTCTCAGCTGTGGGCTCCCTTCTCCACCATTGTGCCCTGCCTGTTTCTGCACTTATCCACAAACAGCCAACACGCACCAACATCAGCCGAGCCAGCGGGACTCAGTGGACCGGTGAAGTATTGCTCACTCATCTGAGTATTAACCATCGTCTCACCACAGTAAGAATTGATTCACCTCTCCCAATTCACCAAAGTGTGTTGAGTCCTAACTCTCCTGTCCTTCCTCTCCCCTTAGGGTTGCCCGACTCGTCCTGCTCGGCCTGCTCCAGCCCACACATCCACTCATGCACGCACACTCACATTCATTCTTCAATAAAAGATCACTGTGGTTTATTTGAGTCTGTGTCTGTGCTTGGGTTTTTCTACAAACATGTTACCTGCCCATTTATCCGGGCTTAGGACCAGCACAGAGAGTACACTGGCTTGTGCCACCCCTCACCCCAGTGGCTGGGTAACAAACTTTCCTTCCTTCATTCTATTTTTACTGAGCACCAAGCTAGAAGGCAGGAAGTACCATTTTTATATGGTGTTTGGAATGACCCAACCAGGACTTGAACCCATGACCTCCTGGTTGCCATTATTGTGTGTGGGTGCCTGTTGTGACTCTTCCATGTCAGTGGGTGGCAGTATGAATGTCCACAGAGTACATGTTCTTACATGGAGTTTGTTTTGACGTAATGCTCCAGAGCGGCTGTCAGACAGGGTGTGGAGGGAATGGGTGAGCTGAGTAAATAAACCTGTATTGAGAGCCCCTATGGATGTATTTGGAGCAACGCAAGAGTCCAAGAGATTTAATGACAACCAGACAGTTTGGACTGGAGAAGCTGAGGAGATTCTGCAGTTCCATAGGAATGTATTAACATCTTCACAGTCGTAGCAGCAAGTGGCTAACGCTGTCACTAGATGAAACAACAGCAACCCGCCACGGCCAGCCACGGCCACCTCCGAATGGAAGACACCCCGGCAGTCTGGACCTCCCAGGATTCATGGAGAACAGGCCCAGAGGAGCACATCACAGGGATCACTTGACAATCCATCAACAGCACAGCTGGACAGTAAATGGCAACAGCAGCAAGAGAAAGTGTATAGATGTCATCCTGTAGATCCAGTTGAAGTGTGGCGAATATGATGAATGATGAATGAATGATGATGAATGAATCTTTATTTTGGATAGATTAGATTAAAAGATTAAAAGAAAGGAACAGAGTAATATAACAAGGGGAAAAAAATCCAACAAGGTCAAATTAAACAATAACTCCTCGGATTATACAATTCAACATAAGTTATCCGAAATGGGTGATGGCTGAAGCCGCAGCTTATATTGCTGTCCATGTTCCATCTAAGAATTCAAAAATAAAATAAAATAAAAATGATTACAAATCAGAACAAAGCTAAGACAAAATGTGACAAAACAAAACTAAGCAACAGCACAACACAGACTGGATATGATAATCCTTATGTGATTTTACATGTCATTTTGTATGTATGTTTGGAGTATTTCCTCCTTTAGTTTTTTTTTTTTTTTTTTTTTTTTTTTTTTGTCCAAGCATTGTACATGATTTTAATTCAGGTCCAAAAGCCTCCCACAGTCTGACTCCTTACACTGAGACACAGTATTGCTTGGTGGTAGTTCTCACTGAAGGTTTTTGAAATATACATGTTCCTCTGAAATGATATGGTTTCTCCCTTATTTGGAACAACTTTTGGATATTTGCGGGAAGTGATAGATTCTTCACTTTAAACATTATTACTGCAGTTTTAAAATCAACCAGATCTTTCAGCGTGAGAGCTTTTAATTTGAGAAAAAGTGGGTTTGTTGGTTCCCTCTAAGCTGCTTTGTTTATTATTCTAATAGCTCTCTTCTGAAGCATAAAGACTCAATATATGTTTGTTTTATATGTATTTCCCCATACTTCAGTACAATATGTCATGTATGGGAGTATTAATGAATGATACAAAGTATATAGTGTGGGTTGATTCAGCAAATATTTCACTCTGTATAGTATTGCGATTGATTTGGATATTTTACCTTTAATATAATTAATATGTGACTTCCAACACAGTTTATTATCAGTTATTACGCCAAGAAATTTAATTTTGTATACCTTTTCAATCTCTACACCATTTACACTGAGTTTAGATACTGAGTTGTTGTGATGGTTGTTAAAAATTATAAATTTTGTTTTACTTAAACTGAGCGTTAATTTATTTGAATCAATCAAACCACAGTTTAAGCTTTCCTAATTCCTATCCCAGTGTATCCAAAAGTTGTTCCAAATTGCTTCCACTACATAATAAATTAGTGTCATCTGCAAGCAATATTAAATCCATTTTTTCCAAAACTTTACATATATCATTTATATACATATTGAATAACAATGGCCCCAAAACTGAACCCTGTGGGAGTCCGCAAGTAACCTTCAGTAACTGCGAGTTTTTGCTACCAACACATACTGTACATACTGATATCTGTTCTTTAAGCAACTACATAACCAGGACAGTGTTACCCCCCAATACCATAATTTTGTAGTTTCTTTTAACAATAATTTATGACCCACTGTATCAAATGCTTTTTTAAGATCCAGGAATACCCCAACTGAATACTCTTTATTTTCAATAGCAGTTGATATTTTTTCTATAAATTCCATTAGAGCAAATGCAGTTGTCCTCTTGTGTCTGAACCTATATTGCTGCTCACACAATAAATTATTCTTCATTATAAAGTTGCCAGTTCTCTCACAGAATATTTTTTCAAGTATCTTGGAAAATTGCGGCAATAGTGAAGTAGGCCTATAGTTTGAGAATTCCCCTCTGTCACCCGTCTTGTATATCGGAATTACTTTGGCTATTTTCATTGCATTGGGAAATATATGTACCTGTTTGGAGAGACAGGTTACAGATATACATCAGTGGCTTCACTAAGCATTCAATGATAGTTTTGACTAAAAGCATGTCAGTACCATCACAATCCGTAGATGTTTTATTTTTAAATGATTTAACAATTTCAATGACCTCGCTTTCATCTGTGTTTTTTATGAAGATGGAGTCTTTTATAGCAATGTTTTTGCTTATTGTATCACCTGTAGGTGCCGTAATGGGTATTTCTCGTGCCAAATTAGGACCAATGTGAACAAAAAATGTATTAAATTCATCTACAGGTGAGACTGCATTCACACTCTGAGTCGTCTTTTTTTTTTTTTTTTTTGAAAGATTGGTTGGGTAGCTTGTATTTCTGTTTTTATTTCCAAGAATATATTTTTTTTTTGTACTTATTTTGTACCCGTAGGTAGATTTGTTTTGCAGTCTGGTGACAAGCCACCAGCTGCCGGTCGCTGCGTGCGCAAGCGCCCCGTATCCCTAACCTGCATGTTTTTAGCATGTGGGAGGAAACCGGAGAAATCCTGGAGTAAACCCACGCAACACGGGGAGAACATGCAAACTCCACACAGATCACTGTTGGCCGGGGGCAGGGATCGAACCCACGATCTCATGATCCCCGCGATCCCCCGGCCGAGGGTAAAACTGTGCTGCCGCAGTGCTAACCACTGCGCCACCGTGCAGTGGTTAGCACTGGAATATTGTTAATATTGGAATATTGTTAATATTGTTATTGTATATTGTGGAATATTGTTAAGTATTGTCCATGTATTTTTAGTGTTATCTCTCTTTTTCCACAGTTCTTTACTGTAATAGTCTCTTTTACTACATCTCATTATATATTAACTTATTTTTGTATGTTTTATAGCGCTGCACTGCTTCTTTTGTCCTTTTCTTTAGAAAAGCTTTATATAGTGAATTTTTCTTTTTACACGCTTTCTGTAATCCTTTGGTTAACCATGGCTTGTCGACAAATTTCTGTTTAAGCTTTTTCTTTACTAATGGACAATTTTTTTCACCAAGAGCGGTTGCAATGTTCATGAATGTATCGTAGGCTTCATTTAAATCTGATACATAGACTTTTGTCCAGTCTTGCTTCAGCAGGTCTTCTTTAAAAGAACTGATTGCATTTTGTGATTTGTATCTGAAAGATTTTAAAGGGGTTTTTTTCTGTATTGGCCCCCGTGTGGCCGTGGATAAGTGCAAAGACTGACAGATGGTCACTTATGTCATTTATCAATAATCCACTTTCTATTTTTTTTTTATCAATAATATTAACAAACAGGTTGTCAATACATGTAGCAGTGTGGACTGTGATTCTACTGGGATGTGTTATTAATAATAATGCATCAGATTTATATAGCGCTTTATCATAGACACTCAAAGACACTTTACAAGTAGATACATTATTCATTCACTCCAGACAGACAATGGTAGTGGCAAGCTACTACTGTAGCCACAGCTGCCCTGGGGCAGTCTGATGGAAAGGTGGCTGCCAATCTGTGCCAACGGCCTCTCCGGCCACCACCGAACATTTATACACATTCATACCCAGTGTTATGGGCACTGGAGGCAATGCGGGTGAAGTGTCTTGCCCAGGGACACAACAGCAGGATATCTGGGGAGAGCGGGATTTGAACCGCCAACCATCGGGTTATTAGACGACCTGCTCTACCTCCTGAGCCACTGCTGCCCCGGCATTATTGTGGGATATAGACTCATACTGTACATAGAATTCATGAACTCTGTAATTACATTCTGTTGAAATGGATTTAGTAAATCAATATTGAAGTCTCCACAGATTACAACCATTTTCTTATTAGTTATTGTACAGCTCGACTAACTTTTCTCTGAATGTCTCAATGCAAGTTCCCGGCATTCTATATATGCAACTTATAATTAGATTTTTTGTTTTATCTTAGTCAATTTCACCAGTAACACATTCCAGAATCCCTGGTAGTGCAAAGGACATTCCATTTACAAGTTTACACCTATACAGTTCATCGATATACAGTGCAACAACACCACCCTTTTTTGACATCTGTTAATATGAAACATCTGATATCCCTCTATTGCCATCAAAGAAGCCTGCTCTTCATTGAGCCAAGTTTCAGAGACTGTGATAACTGTAAAATTTCTATCTAGCTGTTATAAATAGTCCTGAGTCTGTGGAAAGTTTTTGTTAAAACTTCTGCTGTTAAAGTGTATTATTGATAGTTTACCATCTACTTGCATTTAACTTTTGAATTGCTTTTCAGTGTAATATTCACAGTGATTATGAATATTATTGAAGAAGTGGTTATCAGGATCAATGTTATTCTCCATCTCTTGTAGTTTATGTTCAGCATAATGAGATATTTTCAGAGTCTGAATTTCCTCTCTCTGTGTCAAATGACTTCCTCCAATTGGGGATGATTGATGTCTACTAAAGTCAGTCATGAGTTTGTTTGTTTTTTGTTTGTTTGTTTGTTTTTGTTAGCACATTATCATGTTATGTCACAAAAGGACTGTTCTTGCCGTGTGTGTGGATATGGATTATCGTAGTCTCTTGAGTTTCTTAATCAGTGTTCATCTGTATTTATTTAAGTCAGTGAGATCTCTTATTATTATGGCCTTTGCTTCCTCAGGTGTTCCAGGTTCAGGTTCAGGTTCAGGTTACTTTATTTGTACCCCATTTAGTTTAATCCAGACTCTGCAGTTTCTTGTCCATGTTGCCTGTATCTTGTTTTGTCTTTTTAACATCTGTGCTTGCTGTGCTATTTCAGAATTAGTGTCACATTGGCTGGACAAGCCACCTGAGTGCAACGTGCAATCACCAAGCGAGCACACAAAAAACATTTGACCCTTTATTAGAATGTTTAAACACAGCAATCTTGAAGAGAAAATGCCAATCACTCGCCAGATAAGCAGGAGCCCTGCGGAGGACAGGTGAGGCTGATTAGGGAGGAATGGAGATTGAATGGGTAAACAGATAATGCCACTCATGTGGGAGATAGGAGAAGACCAGCACAGAACCCAGCAAAGGCGAGGATCCAGCAGGCGGAACTGCCGGATGGGTTGGGTGGATGGGTCTGACCTGGCAGAGAAGGAAGGCTGCTTCGAGGAGGAGCAACAGGCTGGCGAGCGCACCAAATCCCCGCAGACGCACCACTCCGTTGGCAGCAACCTGGAAAAGGTGGAAGAGAGGAGATTGTTAGGTAATGTCATAAGACAAGTAATCGCTTACAATAGAGCCGTCGGTCGAGCAGTATACCCAAATGAGCCAGCGTTGAATTACTAAAGACTGCTTCCATATAAATGCTGGCTGGCAGGAATCAGCAGGTGCATCTGATGAGGGAGCCGGTGAGCAGGAAGGAGGGGGTGAGCGCTCGCCACACATGACAGTGCCCCCCTCTCAAGGAACGCCTCCTGGCGGTCGCCCAGTCTTCTCTGGGTGAGCACGATGGTAGTCCCAGGCCATCCCCTTGTCATGAAACTTGGACCAAGGGACCCATGACCGATGCTCCAGGCCATAGCCTTCCCAGTCGACCAAATACTGAAAGCCCCGACCCCGACGTCGTACATCTAAGATCTCCCTGACGGTGTGAGTGATGTGTCCGCCCAGGACCTTGGGAGGAGGGGGAGACTTCAGGGGAGGGCAGAGAGGGCTGGAAGAGAGAGGCTTATCTTTGGAGACATGGAAGGTAGGGTGCGCACGGAGCGTCCATGGAAGCTGGAGCCGAACAGCAGAGTTGCCGACGTTACTGGTGACAGGAAAGGGGCCCACAAACCGGGGGGCGAGTTTGCGACCCTCCGTCTTCAGCGGAACCTCATCCGCAGCTACTCAAACCTGCTGTTCCTTTTTGTAGCTCGGTGCCAGAACCCTCTTGCAGTCAGTGTAGCGCTGATTGCGCTCAGTGGCACGCTGAAGCACCGCTTTGGTGGATCTCCAGGCCCGGCGGCAGCGATGAAAGTGAGCTCCCACAGACGGCACCGCAACCTCTCTCTCAGCCATAGAAAGTGTGTGGGGGGGTGGTGTTGTAGCCTACGGACGCCTCAAATGGTGACCGGCCCGTAGCTGAGGAGACCGTAGAATTTAATGAGTATTCAACCCCAGTGAGATGGGAGCTCCATGAAGTGGGGTCTTCAGCTGCCACACAATGAAGGGTGGCCTCCAAGGACTGGTTGGCACACTCAGCCTGCCCATTGGGGATGATAACCAGAGGTGAGGCTGACGGTGGTGCCAAGGCAATGGCAGAAGGACATCCAGACTCGTGAAGTGAACTGTGGGCCCCGGTCAGACACAATGTCCGTAGGGATGCCGTGTAGCCTGACGAAGTGGTAGGAAAGGGGCTCCGCTGTCTTGGTGGCAGACGGCAGCTTGGGAAGGGGAACCAGGTGTACGGCCTTGGAGAACCTGTCCACGATGGTCAAAATCACTGTGTTGCTGTGGAAAGGGGGGAGTCCAGTGATAAAATCTATGGCAATATGGGACCAAGGCCGACTGTGAATGGGGAGGGGGTGAAGAAGACCAGCGGGGGGGGGGGATTTATTCCGGGCACACGTCTGACAGGCTTTAACATACTCCTGCATGTCCCACCATAGCGTAGGCCACGAAAACGCTCGCCTGATGATGTCAGTAGTCCGCACCACCCCCAGGTGACAGGCGAAATGTTCAGTGTGCCCCCACTGGATGACTTCAATGCGGAGAGCAGCCGGGACGTACAAGCGGTTGGGGGGCACGGCCTGCTGGTTCGGGATCAGAAGACTGGGCCTGGCGGACTCACTTCTCAATCTCCCAGGTGAGGGCCCCCAGGACGCACAAAGGCGGGAGAATGGACTGGGGGCGGGAAGGGGGGTCAGCCACATCCTGACTGAACTGTCAGGAGAGAGCATCAGGCTTCCCGTTATGGGAGCCGGGCCTGTAAGTGACAGTAAAGTTAAAGCGCTGGAAAAATAAGGCCCAGCAAGCCTGCCTCGGGTTAAGTCGGTTGGCCGACCGCAGATACTCTAAGTTCTTGTGGTTGGTCCACACGACTACCAGGTGAATAGCTCTCTCCAGCCAGTGTCTCCATTCCTCAAATGCCAATTTAATGGCCAGCAGCTTGTGATCCCCAACGTCGTAGTTCCACTCGGGCCAGGTGAGCCACCAAGAGAAATACGCACATGGGCGGAGCTTCAAGTCCGGGGAAGAATGCTGAGATAACACTGCGCCCACCCCCGTCTCTGAAGCATCCACCTCCAGGGTGAACTGGAGCTGAGGGTCAACCTGAGCCAAAACTTGATTGCCAGTGAACAGGACCTTTAATTTGTTGAAGGCCTGCTCAGCTGCCTCAGTCAATACAAATGGCACCTTAACACAGGTCAGCTTAGTTAAATGCTGAGCTATCCCACTATAGTTTCAAATAAACCTGCGATAAAAGTTCGCAAACCCCAAGAAGCGTTGCAGCTCCTTGCGGGAGTGGGGGGTTGGCCAATCTAGCACAGCTTTCAGCTTGGCTGGGTCAGCCTTCAGTTCTCCCTCCACTGTAATGAAGCCAAGGAAAGAAGTGGAAGATATAGAAAATTCACACTTCTCTGCCTTGACGTATAGTTGGTTCTCTAAGAGCCGCTGTAACACGGCTCTCACATGGGTCTCGTGCTCCTCTGGCATGCAAGAAAAAAATCAGGATGTCATCTAGATAGACGAAAACAAACTGATTAAGCATATCACGGAGGACGTCATCGATTAAACGCTGGAAAACAGCAGGGGTATTAGTTAGCCCAAAAGGCATAACTAAATATTCAGAATGCCCCAAATGAGTCTTGAACGCTGTTTTCCACTCATCCCCCTCGCGTATTCTAACTAGATGGTAGGCATTGCTTAGGTCGAGCTTAGAGAATACACGTGAACGCTGCAGGAGCTCGAAAGTGGAGTTCATCAGGGGCAGAGGGTATTTGTCTTTGACAGTGATGGCATTAAGATCCCGATAGTCAATGCGCAGACGCAAAGACCCGTCCTTTTTGCCTACAAAGAAAAAATTCGCTCCTAAGGGGAGCCGAGGATGGCCAGATGAGGCCGGTGTTCAGCGAATCCTTAATGTACCTTTCCATCGCCTCTCTCGCAGGACCAGAAATGCTATAGAGTTTGCTGGACGGCAACCTCGCACCCGGAAGGAGGTCAATGGCACTGTCGTATGAGTGATGCGGGGAAGCGCTAATGCTCACGAATTGCTCAATGCCTCCCTGAGGTTGTGATAGACCCTGGGTACGAGGCTGAGGTCCGACGGCTCAACCTGAGGTGAGGAGACAGGAAGGGATGGGGAACACTCAGCCGAATTTAGACACGTAGCCAAACAGTTAGCACTCCAGGAGGTGATAGAATTTTGTGCCCAATTAATAATAGGATTATGCCTCCGGTGTCATGACCACTGCGTAATTTCGCAGCAAACATATAAATTGGCAGCAAGCCCAAAACGCAGTGTAAGTAACATGTTTATTTACAATGGAAAAATGTACAAAAAGTCCAAATAACAGTTACTGATGATAATGGGAGAGACAACCCACTGCAAACCTAGTTGGCTAGAGAAAAATGCCTATGCGCTCCGAACAGTCAGGAGCGGAGGAAAAGGCACAAAAATGAGGACTTACACATATGTTGGAGCGGAAAGGCTCAAAGAAATAACAATTCATCCGGGGGAAGAAAGCCAAACATCGGTGAGTCAGGATGTCCATTGCTGACTTAAGCTGCCACACTGGCTGAGCACACTGCCTCCCAATAAATACTCAAAATACTAATGAAGGCAAGTGGACACAGCCAAGTGGCAAGCAGGTGCGTGATAAATTGGAAAAGTGTGTGTGTGTGTGTGTGTGTGTGTGTGTGTGTGTGTGTGTGTGTGTGTGTGTGTGTGTGTGTTGATACAAAACACGCCGGTGAATGTCTGGTGAGGAGGAGGCGTCGCCATAGGACTGGCAGAGAGCAAGCTCAATCTGTCAGCTGGAATTAATAAATAATAATCAAAACCCTACAGCCACAGGTCATGGACGGGGTAGAACAACCACGAACATGACCGAGCCCCCCCCCCCTCAAGGGGTGGTGACCAGACACCCACCGTGCCATCAAAACAGAAAATACAACCTGCCCCGCTCCCCCACTCAAAAGGCCAATACAACAAACCAGGGCGGGAGGTGGGGGAAAACAAGAACAGATAAACACCACAATACAACACATGAACACACTTCCCAACCCCAAAACTAGACTAACCCACCCCATGTGGGTTAGTCTAGCCTTCTGACGAAGGCTGCAGTGTACAGTCGAAACATGTTAAGAAAGTAAAGACATCTCCTTTCTATTTCTATTTTATTTTTTGTCTTTTATATGAACAAAAGATAAATAATTAAAAGACAAAATGAACCTATTTGACATAACCCACCCCATCCCAAGAGTCCCACAGTTCAGGGGGCTGACCATGGTCCGAGGCCCAGCGGGTGGCCGTAAGTTCAGGGGGCTGGCCAAAATCCCAGGGCCAGCAGGCAGCCCGCAGAACGGTATCAGGCAGACTGCCAGAGGAAAAGGGCCAGTTGACCCAGAACCAAGTCCTTCAGGTGGCCGGTCTGCATAATTGAGCCACCAGGCCTGGGGGGAGAGACGAGGCGGCGGCCTACCCACCAGAAAGCTGACAGGTGGGTGGCCGGACTGAAGAAGGGAAACCCCTGCGGTTCCTGGTTGTGGGGCCAAGCAGGCCATGGCGGAGCCTGGCGGAAGAGGAAGGGATGCCCCGAGAACCTCTGGAAGGGAGGAAGGGACCTCAGTGTCCCCAAGCTGGCCGGCTGCACCCTCGATGGTCCTGGATTGGGACTGGAACTCGGCTGCACCCTCGATGGTCCTGACTTAGGACTGGGACTCGGCTGCACCCTCGATGGTCCCGGCTTGAGACTGGGACTTGGCTGCATCCTCGATGGTCCCGGCTTGGGACTGGAACTTGGCTGCACCCTTGATGGACCCCGACGGAGCCATAGTTGCACCTACGGTGGAGCCCAGCTGGGCCCCTGCTGCACCCACGGTGGACCTGGCTATGTCGCTGCTGCACCCTCAGTGGACCTCGGGCTGGGGCACAGAACCCATGGCAGACCAAGGCTGGAGCACAGCACCCACGTGAGACTGAAGCTGCAGCATGGTACCCACGATGGTCCCCGGCCAGAACACAGCACCCATGGAGACCCAGGCTGAGATGGAACCCAAACTATGGCTTCTGGCAGACGGGGAGCTGAATCTTAGTCAATTTCACCGGGAACAGAAGCAGACTCGGTTACCTCCGGCGGCAAGCCTGGTCCCTCGGACTCGTCCCGTGACATGGACCACTCTCCGGCAACCCTAGAGGAGGACTCAAACAGAAAAGAGGAAGAGTCAGGGTCTCCGGCAGCAGTAGAGCCCGGCGAGGTGAGCTCAGGTGCAGCATACGGCTGCAGCTGGCCCTCCTCACCTTGAGCTAGGCAAAAATGCTCTAATATGGAAAGACGGAAGACAAAAGAAAGCACTTGCCTTAGCTCGAGCTCAACCGCCGTCCAGGACTCCAGTGATCCGGGCGATGTCTCCATTGGCTTAACCTCCTGGAGGAGCAGCTCAGGCACTGACTCTGCTGTGGTGGCTTTCACAGCAGGCATGATGGTTTCTGCAGTCTCCGTTGTCCCAGCCATTGTGACCCACGCTGATGATTCCTCCGGCATGGCAGCTGGGGTCTGGCTCACCATTGCTATGGGGGAACGATCCTCCCGGACCTCTGGCTCTTCCTGGTCCTGATGGTGTGGCTCTGGCACTGGCATACACTCGGAGGAAACAGGAGAGAGCAGGGAGAGGGCTGGTGAGCAGTTCAAAGCTGCAGCAGGTGGAGAGATCTCTGGGGACTGCACACCCAGAGATCCTCTACCAGAGATCAGGCAAGAATTTTCAATAATTTTGGAACCACATGAAGAGCTTACTTGCCTGTTCTCCTGGTTTATGATGTTTGCTGCTGCAGCCATCAAGGCAACACTCCTCGCAATGGCTGTGGCGGACCTGGGCTCCTCCATACGCTGTGGAGATGCCTCCCTGGATGGCGCTGGAGAGGGAGGGGTAGCCGCCAAGTCGTCCTCCTCCAAACGGCGATCAATCTCATCCAGCAAAGTCAGTCTGTGTTTCTTCCACCCTCCCGGAGAATGAGTGGGACCGAGTTCTGGAGACGAAGGCGGGGCTGGAGTGGGAGAGCAGAAGGAGGAGGAATGCCTTTCTCGGCATGAACGCCATTTCCGTGTCGGGCCCTGCTCCGTCACTGGCAATTTCCTCCCAGGATCCTCTCTAGGATGGAAGAGGATGGAATGGAGAATGTCCACAGACTCAGGGAAAAACAACAGGTTGGGACATTCCCGTAATACCTCCGCTGTGGTATCCTGGATGGCACGAACAGCCTCGGAGAAATACTGCCCCTGCGTCCGAAAAAAGACTTCCTCCAAACGGGCCAGTCCGTGCAGTTCCGCGTTGCTCCGTAAGTTTGTCATGGCTCCGGCAGCAGGTAGGAAAAACACAAAAAAATAAGTGTAACACGCTACTTACTGCTTGGGCTCTTTTGGTGGCAGCTTACTGTCATGCCCACTGCGTAATTTTGCAGTAAACATATAAATTGGCAGCGAGCCCAAAACACAGTGTAAGTAACGTGTTTATTTACAATGGAAAAATGTACAAAAAGTCCAAATAACAGTTACTGATGATAATGGGAGAGACAACCCACTGCAAAACTAACTGGCTAGAGAAAAATGCCTATGCGCTCCAAACAGTCAGGAGCGGAGGGAAAGGCACAATCATGAGGACTTACACATATGTTGGAGCGGAAAGGCTTAAAGAAACAACACAATTCATCCGGGGGAAGAAAGCCAAACATCGGTGAGCCAGGATGTCCATTGCTGACTTAAGCTGCCACACTGGCTGAGCACACTGCCTCCCAATAAATACTCAAAATATTAATGAAGGCAAGTGGACACAGCCGAGTGGCAAGCAGGTGCGTGATAAATTGGAAAAGTGTGTGCATGCGCGTGTGTGTGTGTGTGTGTGTGGTGATATAATACACGCCGGTGAATGTCTGGTGAGGAGGAGGTGTGGCCGTAGGACTGGCAGCGAGCAAGCTCAATCTGTCAGCTGGAATTAATAAGCAATAATCAAAACCCTACAGCCACAGGTCATGGACGGGGTAGAACAACCCCGAACATGACATCCAGAGCCACAGATAACCCAGTACCACCGCATGAGAAGCTCGTGGAAACACGTAAAAAGTCTGCTTCTCACAGTGGTTACCAGACAAAAGGATGGATAACTGCGCCGTGCAATGAATAATGGATGCCACCGTCTGGCCAGAAAGAGTACGCACAGAGTGGGGATCCAGCAATTTAACTGTCGGAATCCCCATCTCGTGCACCAGCGTAGATGAGACAAAATTCCCCTCCGCCCCAGAACCAATCAGGGCGGAGACCCTCCTCTCGACCCCCGGTAGCTGGATGAGGGCCGAAATGGAGAAATTACCAGGAGGATCGGATTGAGTCCCGCCCACCAGACCCCCCGCGGCTACTGACGGGCCGATTCTTTTGGCCGTAGGCGGCATGTGTCCAACTTATGGTTCAAAGAACCGCAGTAGGCACATGCCCCGATCCACCGCCGCCGCTCAACCTCTGCTCATGGAAGACGAGCAGAGCTGAGCTCCATTGTCTCGGGGGTGGGGTCGGGCTCACCTTGGTCAGTAGACACCAGGAGGAAATGAGTGATGGGCAGGCGAGAGGAGGCACCGCGCTCCCAAGCACCCTCCCGGTATCGATTATCTAACCCGACTGCCTGATCTATCAGGCCGTCCAAGGTGGCAGGAACGGCATAAACCACCAAGTCATCCCATAGACGAGGATTCAGACCGTGAAGGAACGTGCTGCGTAACGCAACCTCGTTCCACCCCGAATCCGCTGCCTCAACCCAGAGCTCCATCGAGTAGTGGCCACCGACCGACTGCCCTGATAGAGTGACGTTAGGCAACTCATGATGTTCCCCTCACTCTCGGAACAGTCGAAGGTGCGGGTAAACTCGGCCACAAATTGGTCAAATGTTGGTGGCGAAGTTCTCTGACTGTCGATAACAGCCCGCGCCCAACTAAGAGCACGGCCCCGAAGCAGAAGAACAAACTGATGAATCTCTAAGGTGTCATCCGAGAACTCACCCTGCACCTGCCCAAAATAAAGCTGAATCGGACATAAGAAGTCCTTGCATTTCTCCACCTCCCCCGCGTACGGGGCAGGAGTGGAAATAGCAAGGGTTTGGCAGACAATAGAAGAAGTGTTCAAACACAGCAATCTTGAAGAGAAAATGCCAATCACTCGCCAGATAAGCAGGAGCCCTGCGGAGGACAGGCGAAGCTGATTAGGGAGGAATGGAGATTTAATGGGTAAACAGATAATGCCACTCACATGGGAGATAGGAGGAGACCAGAACAGAACCCAGTGAAGGAGAGGATCCAGCAGGCGGAACTGCTGGACGGGTTGGGTGGATGGGTCTGACCGGGCAGAGAAGGAAGGCTGCTTTGAGGAGGAGCAACAGGCTGGCGAGTGCACCAAATCCTCGCAGACGCACCGCTCCGTTGGCAGCAACCTGGAAAAGGTGGAAGAGAGGAGATTGTTAGGTATTGTCATAAGACAAGTAACTGCTTACAATAGAGCCATTGGTTGAGCAGTATACCCAAACAAGCCAGCGCTGAATCACTGAAGACTGCTTCCTTATAAACGCTGGCAGGCAGGAATCAGCAGGTGCGTCTGATGAGGGAGCTGGTGAGCAGGAAGGAGGGGGCGAGCGCTGGCCGCACATGACAATTAGTCTTTGTTAAATGTTCATTTAGGTAAACTTCTGTTCCCCGTAGCTTTCTGGCCTGCCTCAGTATGTCATTTTTTACTCTTCTGTTCACAAAGCACATCACAATTGATTTCTTTGTTGTTTTTTTTTTTATCCTTTCTGGGTAGTGTATGGCAGGCTGAAGTTGCATTTACTTCAACCTTTATGTTTCTGCTTTCAAGGAACTGAAGCACCTGGTTTTCCAAGGAGACTGATTCACTTGGGGGAGCCTCCTCACCTCTCATTCCTGCTGTAGCATGAGCATATGATTGATATTTAATGTCTAGTCCACTAATGATTAAATCATCCATACGAGTATACTGTTCAAGATCCTCGATGTGCCGCTCCAAGTCTGCAATTTTTTTGTCTCTTTCTTTAATTGTTAATTTCAGCTCTTGGACTTCCTCCATTAGCCCTATTAGTCCTAATTTTGGACTGTTGATTGGCCACTTTGGTAAGTTCTTCTGACATGAAGTTCAGAGATTTTTTAATCCCTTCCATTTCCTCTTTCTTTGGTGGCATGTTTTTACTGACCTGATGATAGCAGGATAATTTCTGCTGGTGTTGCTGGTATCTGGTCCAGCTGACCTCGGATGCGGCTGGGGCCTCAGCTAGCCCCTCCACTGCTAGCCCCGCTGCTTACCGCCGCTGTAGTTGAGCTCCGATCCAGTTGGGGCCTCGGTTAGCTCCTCCACTGAGCTCCACCTCCTACCGCCGCTGCAGTTGAGCTCCAATCCGGCTCCTATCCAGCTGGGGCCTCGGTTAGCTCCTCTGCGGAGCCCTGCCGCCCACCCCTGTTGTAGTTGAGCTCCGATCCGGCTCCTATCCAGCTGGGGCCTCAGTTAGCTCCTCCGCCGAGCCCTGCCGCTTACCACCGCTGCAGTTGAGCTCCAAACCGGCTGGGGCCTCAGTTAGCTCCTCCGCTGAGCTCCGCCACCTACTGTCGCTGTAGTTGAGCTCCGAGCCGGCTCCTATCCAGCTGGGGCCTTGGTTAGCTCCTCCACCGAGCCCCAATCACAAGATTCTAAGAATCTGTGCCGGAGGCTCAGCCGTCATCTACCAGGCCGATGCCGGGTCAGTGAGACGAACCGGGGACAGAGTCGCTCCTTTGTGTCGGTGTTAGCTACGACTAGCTGTAGTGTTAGCTCTGAGGCTAGTTAGCAGTTAGCTCTGGGTGAAGCAGACAACTGATATAGAGGAAAAAAAACACAGATGTTGGCTTGGGATGAGAAGCAGTGAAACACACACCAGCGTTTAATCAAACCAGAAGCGGATGTGCAGACAAAAACAAGAATAAGAACATAGACTATTTTGTTCATCTCTGTGAGCACATGGAGAATCGGGTAACGTTATTTATGTATGCTTTTCTTCAGTTCCTGCCAGGATGTCAGCTTTGTGTTCATCTAAATAGTCCCAAATTTCACACTGAGTGAGTATAAACTATAGAAGACTAAATTCTCATTACATATGCTGTAATTGGCCACAGTGTGCCATTTTGTAATAGTTTTGATTCATGGGGTGGCATATGATCTTTTCAATATAAAAAATGTACCATGGCTCAAAAGCATTGAAAAACTATGCGGTAACTTGTACCTCTCCAAACCTGTAGTTACCTGTGGCAGTGACACATTGGTCAGCTTTATCTCCTCCTACGGTCATTTTCTTGCTTATTTTCCCACAATTCTTTCATTCCACTTTAACAGCAAATTGGATAAACAATGGCCCATGTTAAAGGTCGAGTAAATGAGGAAGTTCACACTCATGAACATTTGTATGACCTGCTCTTACCCCATTACAAAGACTTTCAAATGATGACGGCTGCGGTTCAGTACCATCTTCTCTGATGTCTTCTCTTGTTTATCTGTCAGTGATTGCTGTAAAAGTTGCTGTTCAACATGTATTTAAGTGAGGCATTAAGGGTCACTTTAGTAGTGAAAAGCTCCAGTACCGTTGCAGAGTCCCTCCCGTCAAGAGGGAGCTAGAATGGTTACTGAAAATGCATTTTGCACTAGATCTCTCATTGACAATGCCCCAAAAATAGAAATTGCCCCCCTCCTCCTTTTTTGCATGTTTCTAGTGCAAAAAAAAAAAAAAAAAAAAAGACCTTTAGATCATATATTGGCAATCCGTGAAAGGGTTCCTCTAACAACTTTGCTACTAAAGAGGTTTAAGTACTTTCCTGTGTAAACAGTTTAAGCAGCCTAAATGAGACCACAGCACACTGGCCTTCTGCAGACAATTGCTGTTTTCACATGTGAAGAGCAGCATCCAACATCCTATTCCATCAGTCTCATGGGAGGACGGAGGTTTGGCTAGATATAATGCATAATGCATCATATTTCAACGGCAACCGACCCAGATTCCATGGGAAAGAAGGTGAAAGGGGTGTCTAATCTACAGACTAATTTCCTCTGAGGCAGGTGATGACAGCTCTGCACTAAAAATGATTTGATCAAATTTTGGAGCATTGACGTCAGGTCACAGTCTGGGCAGGAAGTGGGTGGCAACAATTATCTCTAGCATGGTATTAGGCGTTGTTATCTATTTGCTGTTGCGGCACTGGAAAAATGCTCATGTCCTAATACCTTTAATAGACTAAATAATCCCTCTGGATCAAGAAAAAGAAATTTTTGATATAGTTTAATTTTCCCGACTGCTATATTCATATGGCTGACTTTGTCCTACTGGTCTCGTGGCTTCCTGTCTGTCTTCTGTAATGTTAAATTGCTTGTCTCTTCATCCATGTATGAAACTTAGCAAATCAGGTCTTCCCCTATTAAAACTGCATGCACTGACTGGGAGTATCTGACTGGGGAATGAGAGAGAGAGAGAGAGAGAGAGAGAGAGAGAGAGAGAGAGAGAGAGAGAGAGAGAGAGAGAGAGAGAGAGAGATTTTGATTTTTAAAAGGTCTTTAATAAACACATTTTTCCGTCGTTCAGTACAATTACTATACCATACTATATTACAAAGAATTATTCCCCCAAAAAATGCCCGAACAAAAGCTGCCCATCACGGACTAAACAAAGGACATCCTCAAGGGACCAGAGGGTCCTAAAACCGTCCACATCCCCATTCCCCATAAAAAACTCAAACTCCAGCCTGATTCTGGCTTTAAGTAGCCTCACAAATAACATTTTGACATCAATATCATTCTCAACATTCTCAAGTTTTCTTCTTCGGCTTACATAGATAGCCAACTTTGCCTGCCCTAAAACAAAGTTCAGTAGTTGACATTTCTGTTAAAACGATGATTGTACATAAAACCACAAATGAAAACCTGCTTGGAGAAAACTTCCTTAAAGTTGTGAAAAAGTTCTGTGAGTAGTTCAAAGAGACCACTCAGACGCTGACATTCAGTAAAACAATGAAAAACTGTCTCCCTAGAGGAACAGAAAACACACTGATCACTGACACTGCTGTTAATCACAGAAACAAAAGCACTGACAGCTACAATGTCATGCAGGACCCTCCACTGTAAATCGCCATGCCTCTTAGGAAGAGGGGGTTTATAAAGAGCCCTCCAGGCAGGCCGATGCTCTTTTTCCAGTCTAAAGTAGGCTCTCCATGGAGTGTCCACACAGGTGTTCAATCTGTCCTTGTTTTTTTGTTTTTTTTTCCTATAATATTTTTTATTGACACATTTTAACAGGCTCATGTATAAACACACAAACATACAAAAACATAAACAAACACATACTGAAACCAGTAACAAAAAAAATAAATAAAATACACATATGTAAATATATACACATACACATATACAAATTACATGTATATATAGTAAATCTGTCAATGTCACACTGTTGTGGCACCAGGTGGCCATAGGTGCCCATTCATTAACATTTACTTAACTCAAACCTTTAGGCCTTGCAATTATCAAAGTGAGCGATAAAGGGACCCCAAATATCAGAGAATTTTTGCAATGAGTTGTTTCTTATATACCTGAGTCTTTCCATCTATATAACATTCATCATGTCCATCAACCATTGACAAAAAGATGGAGAGGAAGTGGCTTTCCACTCCTTCAAAATAAGTCTCTTGGCAACAGTCATGCCCAACATCAATGACTGTTGTATAGATTTGCAAAAACGTTGAGTAAGTTGGGAACAGCTGAAGATAGTGAGAATTGCATCCAAGGGAAGAGTGATTTGATAAGCCGTAGAATACCAATCAAACACTCTAGAGCAGGGGTGGGCAGTGAGGGCCACTCCACTGCAGGTTTTCTGTTCCTCTCAGTGTCTTCAGCAGGTGTTTGCTCTGATCAGCTTCAAGGATTGCTAATCATTGGAAACACCTGATAAAGGGACTGGGTGGGACAGAAAAACTGCAGTGGAATGGCCCTCCATGGCACATGATTGCCCACCCCTGCTCTAGAGTCTAGACCATAAGTCAAAAACCAAGGGACAGAACCAAAAAGCATGGGACAATGTACCCACTGACATTTGACATCTGTCACACAGTGATGAAATAGAAGGATAAATCTTATGCAGTCGGTGCTTTGAGTAATGAAGACGGTGAACCACTTTATATTGTATCAGCTGGTGTCTACTATTGACCGAGCAATCCTTAACTGCTGACAGACTTCTGTCCCAAATGCCTCCAGACAATTCAATTCCAAACTCCTCCTCCCAAGCTGTCCTGATCGTCTCGGAAGAGGCAGTGAAAACACTGTCAAACATATTCACAAATTTAGAGACTAGGTGCCTGGAGCGAGGGGGGTTCTTAATAAGATCAAAGAAGACATGTTTTCCCGGAACTGCACCAGATTCATTGACTATAGATTGAACATAATGTCTGATTTGTAGATATCGAAAAAAATGTGAATGAGGAAGACCAAATTTTCTCTAAGCAAATTAAATGACACTAAACTCCCCTTAATATACAAGTCCCCAATGGATACCAAACCTCTCTCCCTCCAGACGCGAAAAGTTTTATCTGACCATGGGGATAAAAATGAATGGTTATAGCAAATTGGTGTATCTGCTGAGGTCTCTGGTAAATGCAAAAATGCCCGTACCTGATTTAAAATTTTAACCAAATTTCTTATTGTAAAGCTTAAACATTTCAGAATTTTCAAGTCATCCAATTTATTGAACAGCAGGGTGGGCAAAGAAGAGTTAGTGACAGAGTCAGATTCCATGTGCAACCACAAGGGAGCCTCAAATGCCACCTTATCCACGGCAGCATGTGACCAAAACATTAGTGATCTGACATTGGCGGCCCAGTAATAATGCTTGAACGACGGCAGGCCCAGCCCACCTTCCAGTTTAGGCTTTTGCATGTGGGATTTAGAAATCCGATGATTTTTATAGTTCCAGACATAAGATAAGATAATTGTATCCAATTCCTTGAAAAATGCTGATGTGAGAAATATAGGAAGGTTTTGACAGAGATAAAGAAATCTAGGGAGAGAGACCATCTTGATTGAGTTTATTCGACCAATCATAAACAAAGGTAGGATTTTCCAATTGTCTACATGTTGCTTAAGGTCTGCAATAAACTCACCAAAATTTAATTCAAATATCAATTTAGGATTTTTAGGTATAATTAAGCCAAGGTATTTAATATGATCATTAACTATTCTAAAAGGTGCATTTTTCAGAAAACCTGGCGAAAAAACATCTGAAAGAGGCATAAATTCACTCTTGGACCAGTTTATAGTGTAGCCTGACAGTCTACCACAAGAAATAATCAGGTCCAGGAGAGGGGAAATTGATTTTTCTGAATTGTCTAAGTATAATATCACGTCGTCCACGTACAAACTGATAAGGGATTCAACTCCTCTAACCTTCAGGCCTACAATATTCAGATTAATTCTTATGCTTAAGGCGAGGGGTTCAAGCGCAACTGCAAAAAGGGCTGGTGATAAAGGGCAGCCCTGCTGAACTGAACGGAGTAGAAAGAATGGAGTTGACCTGTCACCATTTGTTAACACAGAACACATTGGATTGTCATGTATCAATTTCACCCAAGCTATAAAAGAGTCACCGAACCCGAATCTTGTTAATGACTCTAACATATAGGTCCACTCGACCTGATCGAAAGCTTTTTGTGCATCCAGTGAAAAAATTGCTGCAACTTTAACTTTACTGTGATCAGCATAAATGATGTTAAGAAGTCGTCTTACATTAAAAAATGAAAATCTGCCCGGGATGAACCGTGTTTGATCAGGATGGATAATTGATGAAAGATATTTGTTTAGCCAAATAGCCAGCAATTTAATAATTACCTTCCTATCAAAATTCTGAAGTGAAATGGGTCTGTAACTGGCTGGGTCCGTCTCATCTTTCCCTTTCTTTAAGATTAATATGATGTTGGCCTCATTTAATGTTTTAGGTAGGGCCTTGTTTGCCTTTGACTCGTATGTCACTCTAAGTAAAAGAGGAGCAAGAATATCACAAAACTTTTTATAAAATTCACAACCAAAACCATCCGGTCCTGCTGCTTTATCAGATGGAAATGACTTAATGGCAGATTTTATCTCATCCAATGTGAAATCGGAATCTAAATCTTTCCTAGCTATATCTGTAAGTTTGGGTAATATAAGGGAATCAAAAAAATCATTTAAATCAGAGTGAGAGGGGGAACATTTGGAACTATAAAGTTCACTATAAAATTCTTTAAAATAACCATTTGTATCTTTGGGGTTGGTTAATAATGTACCTGTCTTTGATTTAATACAATGAATAGACCTTGATGCCTGAACACCTTTAAGCTGTTGTGCTAAAAGCTTTTCAGGCTTATACGTCAAATAGGTTCATTTTGTCTTCTTTTAATTATTTATCTTTTGTTCATATAAAAGACAAAAAATAAAATAGAAAGATGTCTTTACCTTCTGATGAAGGCTGCAGTGCAGTTGAAACGTGTAAAGAAGGTAAAGACATCTTTCTATTTTATTTTTTGTCTTTTATATGAACAAAAGATAAATAATTAAAAGAAGACAAAATGAACCTATTTGACGTATTACGTGGAAATTTTCAGGCTTATCTCCCAGTTCAGAGTGCTTCTGTTTTAGTTTTAGGAGGAGCTTATTTACCTGGCCACCCAAGATACAGTTATATTCATATTTGAGTTTCATAATCTTATTATAATCTTCCATGGAATTTGAAGCCTGATACGCCGTTTCAAGGGTGGGGAGGATGCTTTCAGTCTCTTTTAAGCACCCCTCCCTTTCTTTTTTAACACCAGATTTGTAAGAAATTATATACCCACGAACAACCACTTTGAGGGTTTCCCAGAGGATGGCGTCTGTCACCTCACTATTGTCATTTATTTCCATGAAATCTTTTAACTGAGTGGTAATATAATTTGTGAATTTTTCATCTGAAAGTAATGATGGATTGAAACGCCAAGAATAAATTTGTTTAGAAAGGGAGAATTTCAAGGAAATTGTCACAGGACTATGATCTGAGATCAGAATATTATGATATTTTGAATTAGTAACATGAGAAATCAGCTGAGAGTCCACCAAGAGATAATCTATTCTGCTGTATGATTTATGAACATGGGAGTAAAATGAGTGGTCCTTCTGAGTGGGATGTTGGATTCTCCAAATATCGACCAAATTTTTAGATTTGAGCAAGTTATTTAGGACCTGTACTGAAGCTATATTTGGGGGTGGGCGAGAAGACAGCCTGTCCAAATAAGGATCCAAGTAACAATTTAAATCACCACTGATTATTATATTTGAACTGCCATCGTCTGGGAGCAGCTCAAAAACATTCTTGAAAAAATTTGGATCTGTCATGCGGTGGCTCTCGCGAGCCACCATAAGACGCCACACAGTCACCAGTGAGTTCAGTGAGCTTTATTTACGGTGAAAAATGACAACACAAGCTGCTGGGGCAATGACACATATAAGTCTACACACATCAGGAGGCGTAAGGCTAAACAGCTCTCTTACAGGTCCATAGGAGGAGACGGTCATACACAGACAGGCAAGGTTGGTGGAGTAATGACTACACAGGCTGCTGAGGCTGAGACACACAGAGGTCTACTCACACCGGGAGGGGTAAGGCTAACAGCTCACTTACTGGTCCACGGGAAGCGACGGTCAACCACAGGCAGACGAGGTAGGAAATAGTCCAAAGCATCCGTAGCTCAGACGGAGAAAGACTGACACTGCTGCAGCAATGCGGCCGCTAGCGTAGGTATAAGAAGTCCACCACTAACGACCGCAAATGCAGAACAGCTGCTCAGGACTTGACAGCTGAGCGGAAGCCTCCCCGAGCACTGTCACAATAAGAGCTCGGAGAGCCCGGAAGACAACGCCGCTGTCAAGCCCTGACAGGAGTAGCCCGAGCACAATGACAAAGTGCTCGGGTCATGACAAGATCATCTATATTTGGACCATAAATGTTTAAAAATGTCAAAGGAAATGAATTTATAGTACCCGACACCCTGATGTATCTACCATGGGGGTCTGTTGTCATGGACATAAATTGAAATGGGATATTTTTCTTGAAAAGGATAGCCACACCTCGAGCATGAGACGTAAAGGATGACTGGTAAACCTGTGATATCCAGCTACAACTCAATCTGCGTTGCTCAGTTGCTTTGATGTGAGTTTCCTGCAGAAAAATCACATCAGCAGAGAGGGATTTAAGGTGTCTGAAAACTTTCTCTCTCTTAACGGCATGGCCAAGCCCCTTAACATTCCACAAGACCACTGTGATGTCCCTTCCCCCTAGATTTGCTTTACCAAGAAACCTCTGTATCTAAAACATACAAGGCCCACATTCCAGCCGACCAACCTGGCACACCATGTGTAATATCTGGCAGACAAGAGAAAAGTAAAACACTGAGGAAAAAACAAAGGAACAACTATACGTGATAAAACAAAAAAACAAGACACAGACACAAAAAAAAAAATCTACTTGAGCCATAACAGAACATATATTCACCCCCCACCCCCCTTCGCATGTCCCTAGACCAGACACAAAAATCCCGATTTTCCATCTAAACAGGAGCTACCGGGCAAGAAACTAACTTCACCATCAAGGGCTGCCCTCTTCAAGAAAAAAAAAAAATAATAATAATACCGTCATAGCAATGATATGTGGGGGATTTTATACCCGCTAACAAAATAAACATTCAAACATAAGGTGTTCTATATTCATCTCAGTTTAACATGAAAAATCTTTTCACAGTCAACAGTGCAAGTATTGGCTCCCCCATCCATTCCACAGCATATCACCTGGAGTATCTTTTAGTTGAGCTACCAGTGGGTGTATGTGAGCCTACTCTCCCTGTTCAATCTTTTCCAGAAAAAATGCTGCTTCTTTTGGATCGCTAAAAATCACAGGTGCTTCCTTCTCTTGCTGGTAAATATGCAGCCTAGCCGGGTACCGCAGAGCGTGTTTAATTCCTCTGTTCCGAAGCAGCTGCATCACATCCCGAAAGGCACGCAGTTGCATCATCACCTCATTAGTGTAATCTGGAAAAATTAAGACTTTGTTACCTTTATACTGCATAGCGTTCAGCCTGCTGTAGCACAGAATCAACTCTTTATCCTGAAAGTGGTGGATCCGCACCAGGATGGTGTGCGGTCTGCCTCCGGCAGCTGGCTTCAGCTGAAGAGAGCGATGTGCATGGTCCACTTTGACCGGGTGCGAAAAACACTTGTCTCCGAGCAGTTGAGGTAACAGGTGTGAAATGAACTCTGTGGGTTTACCTCCTTCCTTGCCCTCTGGTATTCCCTCGATCTTAATGTTGTGTCTCCGAGAGCGAGCTTCCAGGTCCAGCACCTTAGCTTGGAGCTGTTTGTTTTGGCTGGCGAGTTCTGAGCACGTAGCTTCGAGCTCCTGCATCCGCATTTCGAGGTCGCTGGTTGCTAGCTCATAGTTAGCCACACGAGCTTGAAGGTCGGCTTGAGTAGTCACTAATGACTGAAGGCTGATTTGGAAGGCATCGAATCGCTCATTGATAATACGTAGAATTGAGTCGGACATCTGCTGGCAAAGTTCTTTACACATTTCATACGTTTTGTCCGGCAATTTATCCGGGCTGGAGGGTGGATTAGTAGACCTGTGGAGTGTGTCAATAACGAGGCAGATTTGACGCAGACAGTTTATTACACATCTCACACATAAGCATAGTCAGAAAGAGGGCATCTCAGACAAGACTCTTCTCTTAAATACTCAGGCCTTCCTTCAGCAGCTTCTACACATAAAAGGTCACATTGCATTCACTTCCTTAATCCTTTAACATCCTCCTAGAAGTCTCTGATACACAAAGGATCACACTGCATTCGTCTGATACACAAAAGATCACACTGCATTCGTCCTTCACACCTCCCTGTTATCTCCAAGGGAAACTCTGGGAAACTCTGCTCTTTGTTCTAGTCTAAGATGCTACACCATTATGCACTCTCTAAACGACCCCCCCGAGCGTCTTGGATAGAACAATAGAATGACAGTCCATATGCTGTGGTAAAATCATTAAACATCAATCCACATGCTGCTTGGGCTTCAGTCTTCTCCCGTATCTGCTGTAACCAGGATTCACCGCCTCCACGGCGCTGTCATGCTGGGGCGCTGATGAATGCTGGGGGGTTGATGATTGAGGGGTAAAAGTCTGTGCATGTGGGTGCTCTGGGGAATCTTTTCTCTGGGAAGCTCCCCGCGGGGGTCTTCCACGCCGAGGGGCCCTCGCCAACAGCACTTGCTCATCCACCACAACAAAAGCGGGTTTGAGTCTGTCTATGCCAATCCTTTCCCTCCTACCCCCCAAATCTAGCAAAAAATGCTTGTCCCCTGTTTCCAGCACTCTGAACGGTCCATCATAAGGTGGGCGCAGTGGGGGGCGATGTGCATCGTGTCTGACAAAAACGAACTCCGCGTTTTTCAAAGTTTTAGGCACAAAAACGTGCGGAAAACTGTGGTGAACAGGGCCCAGCAGCTTGCTTGTGTCTATGCTACGCTGCAACAGCTGAGACGGGGAGCTGCCCGACGCAGGATTATCTGGGAGAAACTCCCCGGGCAGCCGAAGTGGCTGCGCAAAAACGAGTTCAGCCGGGGAAGCTTCCAAATCCTCTTTAGGCGCAGAACGTAACCCCAATAAAACCCACGGTAGCTTGTCTACCCAATTTGCATCCGTCAGTGACGCCCTGAGAGCCGCTTTCAATGACCTATGAAAACGTTTGCATAACCCATTAGCCTGTAGATTGTACGCGGTAGTGTGGTGAATTGTGACACCCAGGCTGCGGGCCATTGTTGACCAAAGTTCGGAAACAAATTGAGGGCCTCTGTCGGACGTAATGTCCGACGGGACTCCAAAACGCGCCACCCATGCTGTTAAGAACGCACGCGCCACCTCCTCGGCCGTGGTTGCCGCCAGTGGAACCACTTCCGGCCAGCGCGTGGTGCGGTCCACCATTGTCAGAAGGTGCGTGCACCCCTGTGATGGCGGGAGGGGGCCCACGAGGTCCACATGAACATGGTCGAACGTCTTAGCCGCGATGCGAAACGGCTCCAAGGGAGCTTTCGTGTGTCTGTGTACTTTGGCTCGTTGGCACGCCATGCAGGCAGCTGCCCACTCTTTCACTTGTTTGCGAAGGCTCGGCCACACAAATTTCTCTCCTACCATTTTGACCGACGCGCGGACTCCCGGGTGTGCCAAAGAATGAATCGAGTCAAAAACGCGGTGGCGCCACGCGGCCGGTACCACGGGACGCGGTCGCCCCATGGAGACATCATAGATTAGGGGGGGATACTGTCTTGCAGCACCCTGCTCTCCAGCCTTAACCCTGTTGGTCCAGACTGGAGCGCGCGCACATCCGCGTCACTGCCCTGCTCCGCGGCCATGGCTGTGTAATCTATCCCCACGCGGACCGGGGCAGCCACGGTGCGCGAGAGGCAGTCTGCCACTACATTCAGTTTACCCGACACATGCTGAATATCGGTAGTAAACTCTGAGATCGCGGCCAGCTGTCTCTGCTGCCGGCCCGACCACGGTTCTGAAACCTTGGCCATCACAAATGTTAGTGGCTTGTGGTCAAAGAACGTGGTGAAACAGCGCCCTTCCAGCCAGAACTGGAAGTGGCGAATGGCCAAGTGGAGAGCCAGCAACTCCCTGTCGAACGCGTTGTATTTACGTTCACTATCGCGCAAAGTCCTGCTGAAAAAGGCGAGCGGCTGCCAAGCCCCGGCTACACACTGCTCCACGACCGCCCCTATGGCCACATCTGACGCGTCAGTAGTGAGCGCTATGCAGGCCGTTGGGTCTGGATGTGCCAACAATGCAGCCTTTGCCAGGGCTGCTTTGACTTCCGAGAACGCCCGCTCTCGCTCCGGGGACCATTCGATCTTATTCGCGGGTTTCTGTTTTTTGAGCGCGGCGTACAGTGGTTGCATGAGCTGCACTGCGCGGGGAAGGAAACGGTTATAAAAATTCACCATTCCCAAAAACTCCTGTAACGCCCTGACCGTTTGCAGCCGGGGAAAATCTGCTACCGCGCGCACTTTGTCAGGCAGCGGAACCGCTCCTTCGGGAGAGACGCGGTGCCCCAAAAAATCAATCTGCGTCACCCCGAACTGACACTTCGCTGGGTTGATTATTAAACCGTGCTCTCCCAACCTCAGGAAAACCGCCGTTAGGTGGGTTTTGTGTTCGTCTTCGGACGCGCTGGCTACCGAGATATCGTCCAAGTAGACGAATACAAAAGGGAGATCGCGCAGCACTGCATCCATCATGCATTGGAACGTCTGTGCAGCCCCTTTAAGCCCGAATGGCATGCGCAAAAACTCGAATAAACCAAATGGAGTTATCACCGCTGTTTTGGGTATGTCCTCAGCACGCACTGGGACTTGGTTGTAACCGCGGACCAAGTCTATTTTAGAAAAAACGCGTGCTCCTGCCAAGTGAACGGAAAAATCCTGGATGTGAGGAATTGGGTAGCGGTCGTGCGCTGTGGCATTGTTCAACCTGCGGAAATCCCCACAAGGTCGCCACGAACCGTCAGCTTTAGGGACCATGTGTAGCGGGGAAGCCCATGGGCTGTTTGAACACCTGATAATGCCCAACCTCACCAGGTTGGTGAACTCCTCACGCGCTATGGCCAGTTTAGCCGCGTCCAAGCACCGAGGTTTTGCAAAAACGGGCGGCCCGGTGGTGGTGATAAAATGCTCCACCCCGTGTTTAGCGACGGCTGCCGAAAATGTGGGGACCGTGAGTGCTGGGAACTGGGTGAGCAGTGTGTGGAACTTACCGCATGCAGCTGTGATGTTGGCTTGTGCTATTGGCCGGGACGCTCGAGCTGTACAGGGCTCCAATATATTGAAATTCAATGCTGCTATGACAAAAGTCCACTCAAATGCACGGCCGTGTAGAGACAGAAGTAGAGTCCTCTCACCAAAGGTCTTAATCTCCAAGCCATTTGCTGCTGCCATCTCGGGGCCGCTGGATCCTGCCAGCTGGTCGGCGTAGGACAGCATGATGAAACTCAACTGGGCGCCGGTGTCCACGAGGAAATGCCACCCCGAGTGTGCGTCCGTCAAGTAGAGCAGCTTGTTCTCCTCCCCGAGGGCCGCAGCTGCTACCGACCCCCGGTCTTGGTGTTTCCCGAGCGCTTGAACTGGCACAGTGGTATACATTTGCGTGCCTTCTCTGCAAAGCGGCGGTGGTAGAAACAAAGGATGTCTCCTCTGCGTTCTTTGGCCCTCGCCGCCGCTGTCGTCGGTGGTTCTGCTACTGCCATCAATGGCTCCTCGCCTCCTCCGGCCGTCGCGCCGAGCTCCGTCGCTGCCGCCGTGGCCGTGAGCTCTCTGCTGGCCATGATGATCCGGTGTGCTTCTCGGGCCAGCACACGATAGTCCCACTCGGCCAGCAACTGCGAATTGGCCAGGGTCACTCTCGTCACTGACGGAAGGTTCCGGAGGAAGAGGTGGGTAAAAATGAAGTGGTCGTCGTCCGAGCCCTTCAATCTCAGCATCTTCTCCATCAGGTCAATAGCCGACCTATCGCCTAACCCGGTCCGCGTCAGGAGTCTCTCTGCTCTCTCCTCAACCGAGAGGGTGAAGTGCTGGATGAGTGCAGCCTTCAGCGCGCCGTACTTGTCGCTGGTTGGTGGCTGATCCAGCAGGCTCTCCACATGCTGAGCCGTGTGGGCGTCGAGCTTTGCGACCACATGGTAGAATTTCGTGTCATCCGCCAATATCCCCCGGAGGACGAACTGCACCTTGACTAGGTGGAACCAGGAGCGCTGATTGTGCTGCCAAAAATCCGGTAGCTGGATTGTAACAGCATATGCTTGGCTGGGGGCTCCCAATGAGGCTGGCTCCGAGGATCTTTCGTCGTGTTGCATGATTCGTCTTGGGTCACCAGTGTGGAGTGTGTCAATAACGAGGCGGATTTGACGCAGACAGTTTATTACACATCTCACACATAAGCATAGTCAGAAAGAGGGCATCTCAGACAAGACTCTTCTCTTAAATACTCAGGCCTTCCTTCAGCAGCTTCTACACATAAAAGGTCACATTGCATTCACTTCCTTAATCCTTTAACATCCTCCTAGCAGTCTCTGATACACAAAGGATCACACTGCATTTGTCTGATACACAAAAGATCACACTGCATTCGTCCTTCACACCTCCCTGTTATCTCCAAGGGAAACTCTGGGAAACTCTGCTCTTTGTTCTAGTCTAAGATGCTACACCATTATGCACTCTCTAAAGACCCATCTTTAGCATGAGCCGAGGCTCCAGTAACTTGAACGTCAGCAGATTTTGATTTGCTGGTCGCCTGTGGCTTTGGCATCTCACAAGCAGTTGATTTAAGCGTGGAGTAGACAAGGTTTATGCACCTGTATGTCCGTTTTTATACAGCATTATTGCACTTTTAACAGAACTCAAAGAGGAGCGCAGCCGAAACACGTCAACCCCCTTCACATGCTCACTAGCGCCCCCCTAATCTGTCCTTGTTGAGTGCCATCACCACCAGTCTGTAGAGTGCCTTACCACTGGCTCCTCCAAAGTCCACACCAGTGGGAGCACAGAATGCCAGTAAGGAGCTAGGAGAAACGTCAAAGTCCATATACAGTGTGAGGGAGGGAAAAGGGTCCGTGCTTTCTGGCTGCAGCATGCCTTTGCTAAAGTCCACGAGTAGGGAGCGCTCAAGTCCATAAAACTCCTGTTTCCAGTGTGCAAGAAGACCACCAATGAAACGATTTGATCTAAAACCGAGATGTGCTGTTAAAGCTGAGGCGCTGTTGAGGTCAGGACCAGCCAGTTACACCACTTGCTTCAAAGTGAGAACGTTCCTGGAACACAGTCTAGCAAGGAAGGTCCTTTCAACTCCCGGGGTCGACACCAAGACGACCACCAAAAACCAGCGGCTCCCTCAACAACCAGTGGAGGGAATCACATGGCCCTCTTTGTTTTTTAAAAAGAGTCCACACTGAAAACAGACTGCGGTAAAAACTGGGTAAAGACAGTGCACTAGAGTTCTTAAAATCCATTAAAAACACAGGGAGGTCTAGCCCAAGCCCAAGGACTCTCTGTAGAATAACACAGGCCAAAGGCCTCCACACCAGGTCCTGGAGGCCCGTCAGCAGTCTCTGTATGAAAGTCAGTCTAAAAGCAGCACCTCTACTAGCTAAAGGAACCACTCCTTGCCCCCCTTCCTCTTTGGGAAGAAATAACAGGGCTTGAGGGACCCAATGGAGTCCACCCCCCAAAAAAAAGTCCACCATAACAGACTGAATTTTGGACAACAAACCAGCAGGGGGGTTCATGCACATGAGGCGGTGCCACAGAGATGAGGAAACAAGATTATTTAAAATGAGCACTCTTCCTCTAAAAGGTATTTTTGGCATTAGCCACTTCCACTTGTTAAGTCTCCCCTTGATTTTCTCAATGACCCCGTCCCAATTTTTTTGCTCAGATTGTTGAGATCCAATAAAAACACCAAGATACTTGAATCCTCCTTTTTTCCAAATCAGCCCACCAGGCAGAGTAAGCTGATTTTCTAGTTTTTCCCTCACCATCAGAGCCTCGCTTTTTCCCCAGTTTATTTTTGCAGAAGAAAGTTGGCCAAAAAGTTTAACACTCCTAACCAAAACATCAATGTCACTCTGTTTGTTTAGCAGAATGACTACATAATCTGCATAGGCCAACAGCCTAAATGTGGCTTCACAGCCAGGAAACGTGACTCCTGATAGGTCCCTTCTCAAACAGTGAAGAAAAGGCTCTATGGTGAGGGAGTACAGCATCCCTGAGAGAGGGCAGGCCTCCCGAACCCCCTTCTGGACTTTTAAAGGGGCAGACAGGCCCTTATTTATCTTCAGTACACTCTCAATGTCACTGTACAAGACCCATATCCTGGCTATGAAGCCTGGACTGAACCCAAAAGCAGCTAAAACTGTCCATAAATACTGGTGTTCAACCCGATCAAAAGCCTTTTCCTGGTCTATTGAAATCAAACCAGTTTCCACAGCCAATGAACCAGAGATGTCCAAAACATCCCGAATTAAAGTGACGTCACTAATCAGCCTGCCAGGCACACAGTAAGTCTGGTCTACATGAATGAGCTCACTCATCGCCTTTTTCAGTCTTCGGGCCAGAGCTTTTGAAAGAATTTTATAGTCCGTGCAGAGTAGAGAGACTGGCCTCCACTTCTTTAGGCTCTATAGGTCCCCTTTTTTTGGCAACAGCGTGATGATGGCCCTCCTGCAGGTCGTGGGTAGGGTCCCCCTTTTTAAACTATCTTGGAAAACTTCCAGCAGGTCTGGACAAAGCAGGGGCCATAATTCCTTAAAAAAGTCCACAGAGAGACCATCTATGCCTGGTGACTTTCCATTCTGGAGGATCATTAGAGCCGTATGCAGCTCAGACAGAGACAGTGGAGCATCCAAGCTGGCAACAAGGTCCTCTGAGAGCACTGGAAGACCACCAAGGAAACTCTGGCCCAGTGACGTGTCTTCCCTCTACTCTGCTTTATACAGCTCACTGTAGAAACTAGCAGCATATTTCCTGATCTCTGCTGCTGTGGCGATTGTTCTCCCATCATCGTCCAACAAGGAGTGAATGAGCTTTCTCTGTTCATTTTTCCACTCCAGTCTAAAAAAGTACTGGGAGGGCGACTCCATCAGAGCTACATCCATGTAGCATGAGCGGACAAGAGCATCTTGTGCGGTGACCCCTAGCAAGCTAGCCAAGGCTGACCTTTTTGATTTAAGAGCCTCTAACTGCTCTTGTTTTCCTGTAGAACTGAGCAACTCCTCTAGCTCTACCACCTCAGTCTTCAGAGCTTTCAAGGATTTGGTCAAGCTACGAGTGACATTTCAAGCGTACTGTTGACAGAGTTGCTTTATTTGTGCCTTACCAAAATCCCACCACATTTGGAAAGATTTAAAAGAGGTTTTTTGTTCCCTGTGTGACTTCCATACACCATGAAAAACTCCTTTAAAAGACACATCATTTAAAAGTGTATTATTAAAATGCCAAAAAGCACTCTTACACTTTATATTTTCAATAAAAACAGAACAAAACAGCAGACAGTGATCAGTGAAGCCAACAGGACAGATACAACTATTTTTAAAAATACTCATTTGATATTTAAAACCATAAAAACGGTCTAACCCAGCCATAAATAAAAGGTTATCTTTAACATGGCTCCAGGTGTACTGCCTCTGGTCCTTATGATGTGATCTCCACACATCGGCCATTTCGTGTGTCTTCACCAGTTCCCTCAGCCTATTGGCAGAAGCAGGGTGAGGCTCCTGATGGTTCTTGTCTAGTCTGTGGTTTAATGTACAACTAAAATCAACCCCCAGAGATAAAAACTATTCGAATTACAGGACCTAACCGTATCCGATAGCACATCAAAGACCCCGATCCTCTGCTCTCTGTGTTGGCACATACACGTTTATAAAAACCAAGTTCATGTTTTCAAACTGTACCTTTAATAAGAGTAAGTGGCCTTTCACCACCTCTTCTACCTCATGACAGACAGGCACACAACCCCTAGAGAAAAGTACAGCCCCCCCCCCCCCACTGCTATTTGATTTGTGGCTAAAAAAAAATGCAGCGATCCAACTCTTTTCTCCACTGGCTCTCAATGTCTACAGTGCTGTGAGTCTCCTGTAGCATCAGCACATCAAGCTTCTTTAAATTAAAAAGCTTATATAAAGAGCCCTTTTTACATCATCCCTGGCCCCATTAATATTAAGAGTGCCAATTCTAAGGCGAGACAATAAAAAGGATAAAAATAAGGTACAGTAAAAAACACACAGGTAGCAGAAAAAGGAAAAGACAAACTAAGAGTCAACATGACTGTTTGTGATTTGTGATATCAGTTTAAGAACAAGTTTCTTTAAACGATGTATTTCCTGATCAGTGAAAGTCTTGTTCCCATCATTCAGTTTCATAAACTTGTGAGCTGATGCCACAAATAATTCCAGATCTGGAAAGTAATTTTCTGCTTTCACAGCTCTGCTTCCCTTAGTCACTTGAAGAAACTTCCTGATCTTTGTAAAAGAATAGGAGCTTTGCTCCTCCTGCGTCTGCATCAGCTCAGACTCAGCTTCACTGTCATCAGAAGCACTCTCATCCAGCACTTCCAAACTCCCCACCCTACTAGATTTAGCAGAACTCTGCAAGTTTTCAGCACTTTTTCTTTTTTGTGCAGCTTTAATGGGATCCCTCCTCAACAAAATTACATTCCTACATTTCTTCATCAACTGCAGCGTTTGTCATGCTGTGTCCGTCACAGCCTCGGTCTGCTCCTCCTTTTTCTGCAAAATCTGTTCATTCACGTTTTTTTCTTTAACTATACTCTTTTTGTCCTTCACCTTTTTACCCTGGGCGACAGGCTCATTACAAAGATCAGAGCTGCCGCCAGACAGAAACTCCCCACCATCACTGTTTTGGAGGAGCAACCACTGTGCCCGCCGCGGCCTCCCTCGCCGCAGCCGCTGCCACCCCGGCAGAAGCGGACGCCACAGCAGCACCCGCCGCATCACATGCAACGTTACCCTCTGAACCACCAGAAACACCAGCGTCACCTTTCTTACTCCCAGTATTATTTGTGTTCACTTTTTCAGGATATGATCTAATAAGATGGTCCTCTGCACCACATGCAAAACATTTCATGGTTTCAGATGTTGCAGAAACTAAATAACTAAAGCCGTCAATCCTGAAGTTAAAAGACACGCTCAGTTCTGCAGAGCTTGCAATGTGTCGAGCCGGTTTGGTTTCCCCCGGCTCAGCCCTGATCTCTTTGTGGGTTTTGGCCTCGCTGTTTGTGTGCTTTTTGTATATTTTTCCTTATCCTTAGCCACTGCCTAACCGGCAGCTGTTAGTCAGCATGGTGACCTACCTTTTCCCACGCTGCTGACAGGCTGTCGGTCTAGCCATGCCTCCCGCCTTTCCTCTGATTCCACTAGCTGTTCCCAGTTCTGCTAATCATCCTTCCCGCGCCTCGCCCAGGTGTTCTGCATTCACCACGCCAGCGGGGTCTGTATAAAAGCAGCTCTTTGCTGTACAGACGCCGCTGGCACATTGTACGTGTTAGATGGTTCCCTCTGCCGTCAACCGTCAGTCTACGAAGGAGTATTCAGAGTATGCTCGCCGCTCCCCTGGAGGACCCAAACTGCTTTGGACTGTGTTTTCCCAGCGTTTCTCTCTGCAGTTGTGTCACTGCGCTTGTAGCATTTCCCTGTGCGACACAGCTGCTGTGCTTTCCTTTACAGCCTAGCATCTTTGGGACTCTTTCTTTAGCCCGAGCTCCTCCACCATTCTGTATAGCTCTCTCACTGATTGTTAATAAATGTGTGTGTGGTGAACTCCTGCGTGTAAATCCTCATTTCTCCTTCTCTCCCCCGTGCGCAAATGGAAGAGCATGCGGAGGAAATATGACAGAGCTGTCTTGTAACACCATGAAACACTGCCTCCTGTGACACACAATATGCTTTAGCAGGGGTGACTTACTACCCAGAGAGACCATTCTGATGGGGGAAACAACTTGGCCAAAACGGGATAACTCTCTGATCAGCTGATCATTTTTAATGAAAGGAGGAGCGTTAGAGATGGTGATCCTCCTAGAAGGGTTCACCACCGGTAAAACAGGAGTAAAAGTGTCATTTATGACAACTCCCTGTTCCACCACCTGATCAGCTTTTTCAGTTGAATCCAGGAAAATGACAATTGCGCTGTTCCACATTGATGCTGATCTTATACTATCATGCCCAACCACCTGTCCCACTGCGAGGCCAGCCTCCTTCACAGAACAGGAAACTGTCGGGAGGATTCTCATGCCATGCTTCCGGGTCAAGCGCTCAAACTCCACGCCACCGTCAACTACTGGCATGATGCCGGCCGGGAAAAAACGGGCAGCAGAAGCTACTGTTCCCCGACACACTCACTCCAAAACTCACACCCCAGCACACACACACTCAAACCACTATATAATAAACACACACACCTCAACACACAAGATAGAGAAAAGTTAGAGAAACAAAGTTTAGAGTACTCACTCGACACCACTCCACACACCTGGTCCCATAAACGCTCACGCATGTGCACGAGAGGCAGAGAGAGATTTCGATTTTAAAAACCAACTTTATTACTTCATTCATAATCACAGACAGGCCAGTGTGAACAAGTAACCAAAAACAAAAGCAAAAAAACCTGTTAAATCAGAGGCTTATGGTAAGACAAAAAAGGGACTACAGATGATCTCATTTTCTGACACAGAACAGAATATATTCCTATAACACCACTTAGAGTTGAAATCCTCTAAATTGCCCATAGATTTATAAAATTTAAACTCCATCTGAATTTGGGCTCTAACCATAGAAGTGAACAACATCGTAACCCCTTGACCCTGCTCCCTATTTCTGCTCATGTAAATGGCCAACTTTGCTTGACCAGATAAAAAAAATTAACAGCTGCCATTTCATTGCATTGACTCGTTTGTATCCAGCACCAAATACAAAAATCATGCTGGACCACCTTACATCAAAACTCATGAAAATGTTGCTTAAAAGCGTGAGCAGTGGTTTCCAGTCTAGGGCACTCAGCAAAACAATGAAAATTGGTTTCAGCTGACCCACAGAAAAAGCAGTCTTTACATATTCTAGGACTGATGAGGGAAATTAGAGTTGACAGCCACAGCTCCATGCAGAATCCTCCACTGGAGATCACCTGCTCTTTTATGTAGAGGGGATTTGTAAAGGACCCTCCACACTGGCCTGACAATGTCTGTGACCTACAGTCTCTTCCTCCACATTGTGTCCACTCTGCCATTTAATTGCCTTCTATTAAATGCCTTCACACAACAGTAATAAAACTTTTGTCATTGCTGAGTAAAGATGTGCAGTTATTATGCAACATAGGTCCCTCTGCACTCTCCGATCTCACAGCAAAACCCAAATCAGGAAACGGATCACCTTCATCAGGCTCTTCTGTCTTGTAGTAATAATCGCCCACCATCTTCCTCTCCTCAGTGGTCAATTTGAGCCGCCACAACTCCAAAACTTTGCTCAAAAGGTGTGCAGACTTAATACCAAGAACTTCAGAAGCTGCCGGAACATTGTCCATTTCTGGTCCTGCTATATCTACTGTCCTGCGCAGTATAATAATGCCAGAGGAAACCAAAATGTGTGTCAGGGCAGGTAGGGACCTGACCTAGAGTTCCAATCTGGCCCTAAAGATCAGGAGTTCCTCCAATAGCCAGTGCAGTGAAAGAGTAGGTTCCAGTCTCTTCCATGAAATCAAACTCCATATCTTAAAATGTTCTGATAAAAGGTAGGCAGAGTGGACAGGTTAAAACAGCCAGGGTCCATTAAAAAGAGTGAGGAATCAAGACCTAGCCCATTGACCTGTTTTAAAATACTGCTGAACACAGGCCTCCAGACCACATCTTGAGAGCCAGTGAGAAACGTCTGGATAAACTGATGTCTGTAGCTGACCAAGTGAACCAGTCCTTGCCCCCCTCCTCTTTTGGCAGAAACAAAACACACTGTGGAACCCAGTGCAGCCTGTCCCAGAAAAAGTCAATCATGCAGTTCTCTATCTGCTTCAGTAGATTGTCGGGGGGGGGGGGGGTTCCACACAGGCAAATTTATGCCACAGTCCACTGGAAACCAAGTTGTTAATTAATAACACCCTTTCCCTGTAAGACATCTGTGGCAACAACCGTTTCCATTTTTCCAACTTTCCTTTCACTTTTTCTACCAATCCCTCCTAGTTTTTATTTACAGTAGCCTCATCCCCTAAAAACACCCCAAGATATTTAAGACCATCTTTTTTTCCAGTATAGGCCTGTTGGCAGTGTAGGCAAATGCTTTGATTTAAAATTGACTGCAAGGGCTTCACTCTTGGACCAGTTCACTTTTGTTGAAGACGCTGTTGTCATGGTGCGATCCTCGCGGACCGCTAATGAGACACTATGGGCAGCTGTAGAGTTTGCACATTTATTAAAGGAAGACATACACTACAAAATAATGAGCCTCGTGGGGCAAAACACAAATTAAGGCTTTACTAGACACTGACAATAAACTGAGAACTAGGAAGACTGATGGGAGACAAGGATACAACACTTACAGACCAAAAGCGAGGGCAGAACCTAATGCCGAAAGGAACTGGCTTCGATCGTAGGGAACCCAGTCTGGATAAGGCAAGGTCGCAGCTCGGAGTGACAGAAGCTGCTCCCTTAAATAGGGCAAGATGATTAATCAGCTGATGAGGGTGTCATCAGCCGAATCAAAACCAGCTGTTACTGCTTGGCTCTGACATCCAGAAGCCCCACAGAGACGCTGTCAGAATAAGAGCTCTGAGAGCCCACCAGGAATAAATACAGAATGGGAGGAAAATACTGCATGACTCGAGCGTGGACGAGATTGGCGCTCAGACCATGACAGTATCCCCCCCAAAGGAACGCATTTTGGGCATAAACGTAACATCCAAGCCTCCCCCCCACCCAGAAGGCTACGGAATCCCACCCAGGCCGGGTGGAGGGGGAAAAAGGCTCGGAGGGCAAGAGTCAGAAAAAGGAAAAAAAACACCAAGGAAAGGAACCGGGGGGGGGGGGGGGTGACAAGGGCCAATACAGAGCAAATAGGAACATGGTGCACAACAGAGCAAGGAAACAAAACCCACAAATATACTCCATAATGCATAATTAGGTAATAATTTGTACCTACAGGTACAAATAAGTAACAAAAAAAAATGCACAGGTAGAAGACAGAACAATGAATGCAAATAACAGATACAAAGCTAAACGACCATAATACACAGGCGTCTCGCAACCAGGGGAAGGGAAAACAAAAAATCATGCTAAATAGCGGCAAGATACAGACAGTTCCACAAATCCAAATAAACTGGCAGGGGCGACAAAAGTGCATATACAGACTACAGCGGGGGAAAATGAAAGAAAAAAAAACACACTGAAGAGCGGCGAAATACAAACAGTTCAGAAACAGTCCCAATCCCCCAAATACAAAGGAGGAGGAAGAAAAAAGAAACACATGCTACAAGGCGGCGAAATACACAGTTCAATATAGTTCATATACCCAAAACACAAGTGCATCCCAAATATTTCAAGGGAGAGGAAAGAGGAGAAAAAAACCCCACAGGAATGACGACAGGCAGAGCACAATGGAATAAAGAAAAACAATAGTTCAGGCAGTCTACCCGCATCTAGCGTCCAGATCGCAGGAAGGGAAACAAGGATGAGTTCAGGTGGCCTAACCCAGTCCCAGGCCTGGAGAAACAGCACCTCTGACCAGATCGCCGAACAGAGAGTTCAGTTTGTCGGGTGGCCAACCTAGAACGTTGAACCGGCGAAGGAGTCTTCCAGGCAGTCGACCCGTGTCAAAAGGCCACCAGGACCAAAGGGAAGAGCTTGGAGGCGGCCTCCCTATCGAAAGGGATAATAAGGGAGAGCCGGGTCGAGTAAGGGAAATCCCAACGGCACCAGGTAGAGGAGAAAAGGGATCAGGGAAACAATGAGGGACCAGTCCAGCGTCGATCAGCGGAGGATCTGCAGCTCCTTCTCCAAATTCCATACGGACTGGCGCTGCGCTTTTGTTGGATCCCAAGCGGGACCGTGCTGCACCCACGATGGACCCTGATTGGGTCAATGTAGCACCCACAACAGACCCCGACTGGGCCGGAACCACACCCACAACGGACCCCGACTGGGTCAGAGCTGCACCCACGATGGGCCCCGACTGGGCCGGCGCAGCAACAGGGACGGCCTCCAAACCCGAACCCGAAACCTCCAGAACAGCGACCAGAATCGACTCAACACCAGTGACCCTGGGAGAAGGCTCAGGAGAAGAAAGAGAACCGGGATCAGGATCACCGGCAGCGACAGAGCCCAGCGAGACAAGCTTGGATGCAGCGGACAGCTGCACCTGGCTCGTCTCCCCGAGAGACAGGCAAAAATGCTCCAGAATAAACAGGAGAAAGACAAAATAGAGCACTTGCCTGATCTCGAGTTCTGCCGCCGTCCAAGACTTTGGCGATCCGGGTTCAGCAAGTAGAAGGTCCTCCTCTGGTTTCCACTCAGCTACGGCGAGCTCCGCAGCCGGCATGATGGTGTCCACAGTCCGGGGATTCCCTGACGCTGACGTCCACTGCGAGGGCCCGCACGGCATGGTGGCATGGGATCCGTGACCTGCCGGGTCGAACTGTCCTTCTGTGGAGACCCGGGGATGCTTGCTCATCGGCGCAGGCTCCAATTTGCAGTCTGCCCTCCTCATCTGCCCATGAAGTGGCTGTGGGGCCGGAACCAGGCACTCCAGGGCTGCAGGCTCCTTCGTCGTCCGACGGCATAGACCTAGCGGCGAGGAACGGTCAGGGGAAGGAGACACAAAGGTAGCAGGTTCATAATTAATCACTGCAGCAGGTGGAGGGAGCTCAAGGGACTGTGAACCCTGAACTCCACCCCCAGGGATCAAACAAGGCAATTCACCCAGTGAAGGAAAAGAATGAAAAGACACTTGCCTGATCCGCTGAGGGTTGATGGAAGCTGCCTTTGGAGGGTGATGGAGGGCCCCCCGGGAGGACGAGGAGGAGCCACTCGCACCGGATCGATGACGGGCACAGCCGGAGCAGGACTCGTGGGGTTCTCAGACGCTGGAGAGAGAGTTGAGGAGGAGAGAGGAACAGCCGAAGTGGGCCGGGGACGAGGCACATACAACCCAGAGATGGTGGCGGCTGTCTTACCCCTCTGACGAGACACAGAGGCTACAGCTGGCTGGGAAACAGAGTTTGTGCGGCTACCCAGAACTGGGTCGGGACAGGGTTCTCACTGAGAATTTGCTGAGGGGATCCCGGCTGACGTCTTTCTCCGCTGGGGATGACCCCTGGGTGGTGCGAACTCCTGGACTGGACGTTGGACAAGAATGGGATCCTGAGGCGAAGAGCAAGGATGCCTCCTCTTCGGCTTCCTGCTGGAGTTTCCCTCCAGCCCACGGAGCTTCTCCCAGTGAGCAGAGATGTTCGCCATCCTCGCTGTGATTTCCGGGTGGTCCGCGTAGCGAGGATGGCGGTTAATAGTCGCCTCAAGGAGGTCCAGGTACCAGCATGCATCATTGGGAGTGTTGTAACGCCGAGCGGTGGAGAGGATACCATCAATGTCAATGAGAGCCATGACCAGCTCGTAGCCCAAGCTCATCACATAGGCCTTGGGCGGCGCCATCTCCCAGCACACCAATATGAGAAAAGGGGGAAAAACTACAAGCCCAACTAAGCAAACTCACGGTCACCAGCGTCTCGCTTGGCTGCAACCTACTGTCATGGAGCGGTCCTCGCGGACCACTAATGAGACGCTATAGGCAGCTATAGAGTTTGCAAATTTATTAAAGGAAGACATACACTACAAAATAATGAGCCTCGTGGGGCAAAACACAAATAAAGGCTTCACTAGACACTGACGATAAACTGAGAACTAGGAGGACTGATTGGAGACAAGGATACAACACTTACAGACCAAAAGCGAGGGCAGAACCTAATGCCGAAAGGAACTGGCTTCGGTCGTAGGGAACCCAGTCTGGATAAGGCGAGGTTGCAGCCCGGAGTGATAGAAGCTGCTCCCTTAAATAGGGCAAGATGATTAATCAGCTGATGAGGGTGTCATCAGCTGAATCAAAACCAGCTGTTACTGCTTGGCTCTGACAGCCGGAAGCCCCGCAGAGACGCTGTCAGACTAAGAGCTCTGAGAGCCCACCAGGAATAAATACAGAATGTGAGGAAAATACTGCATGACCCGAGCGTGGACGAGATCAGCATTCAGACCATGACAGCTGTACCAAAGTTACTGACTACTTTTTGTAAACAGTTAACTTCTGTCTGGTTCTTTACCATAACAATGATATCATCTGCATATTCTGGAAGTACGTTTTTTAACAGAGTTCGAAAAAATCATCCCCTCGATGGTGGACCTCATTTTAGACAGTCATGGGTTCAGTGGAAATAGCAAACAACATGCCTGACAGAGCACAGCCTTGCCTTATTCCTCTCATTACTTTAAAAGGGGCACTCAGTCCTCCATTAATTTTTAACACACTCTCAATGTCCTGGAACAAAACCTTGATCATAGTAATAAGACCAGGGTTGAGGCCAAACCGCTCCAAAATTTTCCAGAGGTAAGGGTACTCAACCCAGTCAAATGCTTTTTTCTTGGCCCAGTGAAATCAAACCAAGATCCAGGTCTAATGAGCTAGAGATGGCCAAAATATCCCAAATTAGAGACACATTGTCAAGAATGGACCTACCGGGCACACAGTAGGTCTGGTCCTGGTGAATAATCTGGTCCATAATGTCTCTCAGCCTGTTGGCCAGTGTTTTGGAGAAAATTTTAGAGTCCGTACAGAGTAGGGAAACAGAACACCAGTTCTTAATCTCCATTAGATCACCTTTTTTGGGGGAGCAAAGTGATTACAGCCGTCCTGCAACTGATGGGTAGGAATCCTCCAGTCAGACTTTCATTTAAAACTTCCAGTAGGTCTCCACCCATATCATGCCAGAAGACCTTGAAGAAATCAACAGAAAGTCTGTCAGTCCCAGGAGCGTTTCCATTCTCCATACTCTGCAAAGCAGTGGACAACTCTTCAAGGTGTAGGGGCTCCCCCAGTAGCAGAGTGAAGTCTTCAGAAACCTGGGGAAGTCCATCACAAAAGGAAGCTAATAAATGTTCATTTTCAACCTACTCAGACTTATACAGTTCTGAATAAAACTCCACAGCATGTTTCCTGATGTCACCAGGCTTCCTCAGCTCCTGTCTGGATGCTGACCGTAGAGCGTGAATGCACCTGCTCTGCCCAATTTTCTTTTCCAGTCAAAAAAAAACTTTGAGGGGGCATTCATCTGGGTTACACTCTGGAACCTGGATCTAACGAGGGCTCCCTGAGCTCTGGTGCCCAGCAAGTCTGTAACAGCTTTCTTTTTTGCTTTGAGGACTTCAAAGTAGGGCAGCGTGGTGGGGGAGTGGTTAGCACTGCGGCAGCACAGCAACTCACCCTTGACTGGGGGATCCTGGGTTCATCCCACCCCCTGACCAACAGTGATCTGTGTGGCGCTTCCATGTTCTCCCCGTGTCTGCGTGGGTTTACTCTGGGATATCTGCGGTTTTCTCCCACATGCGAAAAACATGCAGGTTTGGTTAATTGGCATCAAACAGGGGATTCTAAATTGCCCTTAGGTGTGACTGTGAGAGTGAATGGCTGTCTGTCTCCCTGTGTTGGCTCTGCGATGGACTGGTGATCTGTCCAGGGTGTACCCTGCCTCTCGCCCAAAGATGCTGGGATGGGCTCGAGCCCCCCTGCGACCTGAAAAGGATTAAGTGGAAGAAGATGAATGGATGGATGGAAGATGGATGGACTTTAAAGTATCCTCAATTTCCTGTAGAGTCTAACAAAGACTGAAGCGCTACAATATTGCTCTCTAGGTCTTTTATGAATCTGATTATGTCCCGAGTAACAGTGAGAATGTATTGTTGACAGCAATTTCTTATTTCCACCTTCCCACAGTTCCACCATTGCTGTAAAGAGCCAAACTCATGACACCGTTCTCTAAAATTCCTCCATAAGAACATAAAACTTTTTTTTTAAATTGTTGTCCAGAAGCAAGGAACTGTTAAAATGCCAAAAGGCACTTCAATGCTTAAAGTTACTAAAAAAACTTGGCATAATACCAAAGAATGATCCGTAAAATCAGCAGGCACAATAGAACAGTTTGTAAAAATATTCCTTTGATGTTTAAAACAATAAAAATGATCCAGTCTTGCTAGAGAAATAAGGCCATCTCTAGTGTGAGACCATGTGTACTGTCCATCCATATTATGGAAAGACCTCCAAACATCTAACAGGGCATGAGTCCTAATAACTTCCATTAAAAGGCATTTAGAAGTCGGATAAGGTTGCATATGGTTCCTGTCTATTGAATCATCTGCAGTGCAATTAGAATCACCAGCTTAGGACACAAAGTCATCTGGGATGCAATTGTTTAAAAAGGAGTTTATCTCACCAAGAAAACCCAACCTGTCCAACCCTAATGTTGGGGCATATACAGTGATAAGGGTAAGTGTACACCAACCAAAAACAGCCTGAATCCCCAGTAGTCTCCCTTGTATATGAAACAGGGGGGGCATCTTGGGGAGAAAAGGACAGCCACTCCCCCACTACTACTGCTACTATGGTTCAATACAACCTGCCCTCCCCACTTCCTCTGCCAGTCTGTCATTAGATTTATCACTATGTGTTTCTTGTACAAGCATATTAACATTATTCAGGATCATGAAATCAAACAACATACAGTGGTGTGAAAAAGTGTTTTCCCCCTTCCTGATTTCTCATCTTTTTTGTATGTTTGTCACACTTAAATGTTTCAGATCATCAAACAAATCTAAAAAGATCGTAGAGAACAAGTCCAATCTGAACATAGGCGTGGCAGCAACAAAAAATGAGTGAACAGGCTGGGTTTAAATACAATATAGAGATGGGATGTGTAACAGAGTCAGAATTTAGCCTTTTTGAATTTCTTTAAAATAGATGTGCTTTTCATTTTTACATAGTTTTTGGAGCCTCCTGGTGGTTTTATTTCACAGCTGCATAGATAGTTTTCTTTGCACACAGCACTTACCCCAGCCAGCAGAGGAAAAGATTTTCATTGCTGGAGGTAAGTGCAATGTAATAGAGCTGTTGCTATATTTATACTTTAAATGTTGTTAAGCGATGCATACAAAGGTTTATATCTTGTAGAGTGGTCATGAGCATTACTACCATGTATTTACGAAGTTTCAGATTATTCTAAGTAAAAATAGTAACTTTATCGTCGAGTGAATGTGTGACCACGTTGAATGAACAGCTAGTCAGTTGTTGCTAGCGCAGCATTCTTCTGTATGGTTTGCTGTCATTTCATTTTGTTAAGATATTCATTTTCTTTTACTCTCCGTGTGCAGATCGTGACATATGCAGCTGCAGACTGTTTATTGTGTGCTTTTTCTGATACTTGACCAGAATAAAGACAGCGTGAGCAACAAGTACCTGCCTGTGTACTTCCTGCACCAACACGAGCACGCAGAAAACCACCCACGTTACAGATGCAGGTGCACGACTCGAGCTGGGGAGCACAGATTACTAACTGCCCTCAGCTGCTGGAAGAGAGACACAGAGGCTGATGAGCTGAGGGCAGGGCGGGGCAGGGCGGGGTGGGGTGGGGCAGGGCGGGGAGGGGGCGAGAGGCAGGAAAAGAACATAATACTCACAGCTGAGAATCAACACAGGCTGTGAGAGAAGATGGATGTCTGGCGTGAGAAAAGGAGCCCATAACAAAATCACAACATAACAATGGTAGGAAGAATAATAACAGGGAGACACTCAAAACTTCAAAGGAAAGTCTGGGTGCTGAAAACAAATGCCCAGACATATGACAGCAATAAATTTATCAGGAAAACTTTGCAAAGGTATTTTTAAAAAGTTAATTTTACGAGAAAAACGTGTGCAATGAAAGCCTCACTAGTGAGAAACTAGGATATGATGAGAGAGAGAAAAAAGTTTATATATATATATATATATATATATATATATATATATATACAGAGGTGGACAAAATTGTTGGTACCCCTCTGTTAATGAAAGAAAAACCCACAATGGTCACAGAAATAACTTGAATCTGACAAAAGTGGTAATAAATAAAAATTCTATGAAAATTAACCAATGAAAATCAGACAGTGCTTTTGAATTGTGGTTCAACAGAATTATTTAAAAAAACAAACTCATGAAACAGGCCTGGACAAAAATGATGGTACCCCTAGAAAAGATTGAAAATAATGTGACCATAGGGACATGTTCAACCAAGATGTGTCCTCTAATTAGCATCTCAGGTGTCTGCAAACTTGTAATCAGTCAGTCGGCCTATTTAAAGGGTGACAACTAGTCACTGTGTTGTTTGTTGTCATGGTGTGTACCACACTAAACATGGACCAGAGGAAGCAAAGGAGAGAGTTGTCTCAGGAGATTAGAAAGAAAATTATAGGCAAGCATGTTAGAGGTAAAGGCTATAAGACCATCTCCAAGCAGCTTGATGTTCCTGTGACTACAGTTGCACATATTATTCAGAAATTTAAGATCCACGGGACTGTAGTCAACCTCCCTGGACGTGGCCGCAGGAGGAGACAGATAATACAAATGGTAACAAAAGAGCCCAGAACAACCTCTAAACACATTCATGGTGAACTCCAAGGACAAGGTACATCAGTGTCAGATTGCACCATCTGTCGTTGTTTGAGCCAAAGTGGACTTCATGGGAGACGACCAAGGAGGACACCACTGTTGAAAACAAATCATAAAAAAGCCAGACTGGAATTTGTCAGACTGCATGTTGACAAGCCACAAAGCTTCTGGGAGAATGTCCTATGGACAGACGAGACAAAACTGGAACTTTTTGGCAAGGCACATCAGCTGTATGTTCACAGACGCAAAAATGAAGCATACCAAGAAAAGAACACTGTCCCTACTGTGGAACATGGAGGAGGTTCTGTATGTTCTGGGGCTGCTTTGCTGCATCTGGCACAGGGTGTCTTGAATCTGTGCAGGGTACAATGAAATCTCAAGACGATCAAGCTATTCTAGAGAGAAATGTGCTGCCCAGTGTCGGACAGCTTGGTCTTAGCCGCAGGTCATGGGTCTTGCAACAGGATAATGACCCAAAACACACAGCTAAAAACACCCAAGAATGGCTAAGAGCAAAACATTGGACTATTCTAAAGTGGCCTTCTATGAGCCCTGATCTAAATCCTATTGAACATCTGTGGAAGGAGCTGAAACATGCTGTCTGGAGAAGGCACCCTTCAAACCTGAGACAACTGGAGCAGTTTGCTTATGAGGAGTGGGCCAAAATACCTGCTGAGAGGTGCAGAAGTCTCACTGACAGTTACAGAAATTGTTTGATTGCAGTGATTGCCTCAAAAGGTTGTGCAACAAAATATTAAGTTAAGGGTACCATCATTTTTGTCCAGGCCTGTTTCATGAGTTTGTTTTTTAAAATAATTCTGTTAAACCACAATTCAAAAGCATTGTCTGATTTTCACTGGTTAATTTTCATAGAATTTATATTTATTACCACTTTTGTCAGATTCGAGTTATTTCTGTGACCATTGTGGGTTTTTCTTTCATTAACAGAGGGGTACCAACAATTTTGTGCAGGTCTATATATACTGTATATATATATATACAGTGGGGTAAAAAAGTATTTAGTCAGCCACCAATTGTGCACGTTCTCCCACTTAAAAGATGAGCAAGGTCTCCAATTTTCATCATTGGTATACCTCAACTATGAGAGACAAAATGAGGAGAAAAAAATCCAGAAAATCACATTGTCTGATTTTTTAAAGAATTTATTTGCAAATTATGGTGGACAATAAGTACAGTATTTGGTCAATAACAAAAGTTCATCTCAATACTTTGTTATATACCCTTTGTTGGCAATGACAGAGGTCAAACGTTTTCTGTAAGTTTTCACACACTGTTGCTGGTATTTTGGCCCATTACTCCATGCAGATCTCCTGATCTCCTGGGGCTGTCGCTGGGCAACACGGACTTTCAACTCCCTCCAAAGATTTTCTATGGGGTTGATATCTGGAGACTGGCTAGGCCACTCCAGGACCTTGAAATGCTTCTTACGAAGCCACTCCTTCGTTGCCCGGGCAGTGTGTTTGGGATCATTGTCATGCTGAAAGACCCAGCCACGTTTCATCTTCAATGCCCTTGCTGATGGAAGGAGGTTTTCACTGAAAATCTCACAATACATGGCCCCATTCATTCTTTCCTTTGCACGGATCAGTCGTCCTGGTCCCTTTGCAGAAAAACAGCCCCAAAGTATGATGTTTCCACCCCATCCTTCACAGTAGGTATGGTGTTCTTTCTCCTCCAAACACAAGAAGTTGAGTTTTTACCAAAAAGTTCTATTTTGGTTTCATCTGACCATATGACATTCTCCCAATCCTCTTCTGGATCATCCAAATGCTCTCTAGCAAACTTCAGACGGGCCCGGACGTGTTCTGGCTTAAGCAGCGGGACACGTCTGGCACTGCAGGATTTGAGTCCCTAATGGCGTAGTGTGTTACTGATGGTAGCCTTTGTTACTTTGGTCCCAGCTCTCTGCAGGTCATTCACTAGGTCCCCCTGTGTGGTTCTGGGATTTTTGCTCACCGTTCTCGTGATCATTTTGACCCCATGGGGTGAGATCTTGCGTGGAGCCCCAGATCGAGGGAGATTATCAGTGGTCTTGTATGTCTTCCATTTTCTAATAATTGCTCCCACAGTTGATTTCTTCACACCAAGCTGCTTACCTATTGCAGATTCAGTCTTCCCAGCCTGGTGCAGGTCTACAATTTTGTTTTTGGTGTCCTTTGACAGCTCTTTGGTCTTGGCCATAGTGGAGTTTGGAGTCTGACTGTTTGAGGTTCTGGACAGGTGTCTTTTATACTGATAACGAGTTCAAACAGGTGCCATTAATACAGGTAACGAGTGGAGGACAGAGGAGCCTCTTAAAGAAGTTGTTACAGGTCTGTAAGAGCCAGAAATCTTGCTTGTTTGTAGGTGACCAAATACTTATTTTCCACCATAATTTGCAAATAAATTCTTTAAAAATCCTTCAATGTGATTTTCTGGATTTTTTTTTTCTCATTTTGTCTCTCATAGTTGAGGTATACCTATGATGAAAATTGGAGACCTCTCTCATCTTTTAAGTGGTAGAACTTGCACAATTGGTGGCTGACTAAATACTTTTTTGCCCCACTGTATATATCCTTCCTTCCTTTAATGACAGTTAACATCACTGTTCTTCAATTTAGGCTCAGAAAAAATTTTTTCCAATCAAATTTCTTACTTCCATTGTGCAGTCCTTGTTTCCTTCCTTATTTTATTGTGCTATTAACCTATCCACCTTATTCCTGGAGGTGCTACTGTAGGAACGATTATGGACGGAACTTCCGGTTTCAGCTGCAGTAGTGTTAAATCAGTCAATTTGAGTGGAGTAGCAGGGGCATTTAAAATAGCATTTTTAAAAGTTTTTCAAATTCATTTTAATGAATAGTCCACATATATTTTTTCCACTCAAGTGGCAGCTAATTTCAACACTTGTAGTTTTTGTATTTTTGAATGCTTTTGCATAGTTCTGGTACCTCCTGCTGTTCGTGGTGTGAGGCTCCTTATAGACAAGCACAGCTAAATCTGTGGCTTCAACAGCGATGAGTAGATCATGCACTGAAAACTAAAGGATTGTTTGTGTGATCGGTGGTGCAGACACAGGACAGACACCAAGATAAGAGCCAGGTATGTTTTCACTTGTATGAATGTCACAGAGCTGACGTTTTACCCCGAATTTAAAACGCCCAAGCACAGTGTTGTGGTTCTTTGTGGCTCTGACTAGACTCTACGTCTGCTCTGTGGTAAATTTGAATTTATCCAACATATTTTAACAAAATGCAGCCGACTTTATTGCGGTGGAGACATTGATATATGTGACCCGTGCTGGCAAAATGAGTCCGAATGTGCACCGTGTTACTACAAGCTACAGGCACGAGAAGTCATAAATCATGACTCTTTCTTTGTTTGGTAGCGGCAAAGTCTCAGGAAACCCCCCATGAGTCTCTGATATCCTTTTAAAGCTTAGAAATTGTACTTTCTAAAAATACCTGTTTTTGCGCAAGACGTAACCCTTGACCGATCGGACGCGAGTTTTCAACCTAGCTAAAATATAAACAAATTGTCTTTTTCTCGGTCAGTTTTTGTACACCAACTACAAATTAAATATCATTTTGAAGGTCTTTCAATAGAGAATATGGAAATAACATTACATCAGTTTTGAAAATGTCCTCAAAGTGACTCATTTTGCCAGCACGGGTCATTGGTTTATAGTGTTAGCATCTTAGCGGCAGCGCTAACTAACGGAACTATTGTGTATCAGGCCACTTTATAAGGTCATCTTTCCACCCCTTGATAGTTGTGGGAAGTGGTATGATTATGTTACTGTTTTGAGCTGCAAGAGGCTGTGTTCCCACATTTCTGATACCAAAGTCATTGTTTTTAACAAGGAAAAGTGTCCCGTTTCAGTGACAACAATACGTTCTAAACTAGTACCCAAAGTTGCTACCATAATTCACACAAGGCATCATGGGGCCTAGGAATAACGTGGATAAAAAATAAAATGCTGCCACCCACTCTGGACACAGATTAAAGCAGAGACAGATCTACATCAGAGATACAGATAGAGTTGCAGGGGCTGGCTCTCTAATGCCCGTGTGTGCAAAAAATTTGTCTGGCAGCACATAATCGGCACTCGTTACCTGCAATCCAGATTCAGAAAGACAGAGCTTTGACATTTAAAAGAGGGCGATATGCAGTATTGCATGCAATATGGTTTGTCTATATATTGTGCAGGTCACAAGGGGGGAAGAATACATGTGAGATGCCCTTATTGTCCCTCTCTTTAAATCGCCAATGGAAGCAGACATTTCTTCCGAGATGCAGAGGACTTAAAAAGAAAGCATCACCAGAACACAGATGTGAACATCACAGTGAACTGAGATGGTTCCTGCAGGAGTATTTCAGTTGAACCCTGACTGAATCACTTTGAATAATTTGGATGCCTAATAAATATACATAAGAGTGCAAGAGTAGGATACCTTGGACAGAAATACTAAGTGCGTCACATCAGTAGAACTCATATACTGTATTGCCCAGCCCTAATTGAATAACTAGCTATTTAGCAACCTTGTCAAAATGTGCTCTGGTAAAGTATGTATATACAATAAATAATGACTACTGGAAAGTAGCGGCGATGTATAGGAATACTTAGTTGTCACAATAATTCACTGATCCCTAGACTCATGTACCGATCTTTTATTATGTGTATATACTGTATATGTAAATGTTACAAACCATGGCAATGGTGAGACCCCTTCTGAAGAAGAGTAATTTAGATCCTGAAAACCTTAATAACTACAGACCAGTATCCAACTTGCCATTTTTAAGCAAAATTTTATAAAAAAAAAATAAATGTTTTTCCATCCATCCATCCATCTTCTTCCACTTAATCCTTTTCGGGTCGCGGGGGGGCTGGAGCCTATCCCACCATCTCTGGGCGAGAGGAAGGGTACACCCTGGACAGATCACCAGTCCATCACAGGGCCAACACAGAGAGACAGACAACCATTCACTCTCACAGTCATTCCTAAGGACAATCTAGAATCCCCAGTTTGATGCCAATTAACCTAACATGCATGTTTTTGGCATGTGGGAGGAAACCGGAGAAAATCCCGGAGTAAACCCACACAGACATGGGGAGAACATGCAAACTCCACACAGATCACTGTTGGTCGGGGTCTGGGATTGAACCCAGGATCCCCCGGCCAAGGGTGAATTGCTGTGCTGCTGCAGTGCTAACCACTCCGCCACCAAGCTACCCAAAATTGTTTTTATTCAGTTAAATTATTTTTTAATATCAAATAACATATTTGGTGAAAACTAGTCTGGTTTTAGGATGAGTTCCTCATGGTTGAGAGGAACTGGACCCAGTCGCTGGACGTACTGTAAATTCAAATAATTTTATTAAAGAGCTGGGTCACCCTGACCCAGCTTGAGGGCTAAATGGAAATTAAATCTGCGGCCCAGAAGCTACAACAAAAACCATGGGGAAGACAGCACAGGCAGATCAAGCAGAAGCGTGTGTGTTCACGCTGCTGGATACAGAACAGAAGTGCCGACATGACTCAAAGAACCCGAGCTGAAATATAAATCCTCAGTGGGACAATTAACACAACCTGGCGCAGGTGGAGAAACCAGTAATGACAAACAGCTGACACATGAAACAAATGAGACTGACAGGATGGGCGGGGCTGCATACACACACACAGAGGGAGACACAGAACATACGCAGGGGATCAGGGGAGACACGACCATGACAAATAATGCCAGACCTGAACTCAGATCATAAATAATCATAATAATGATACTGAGAACTGAGAACAGAGTCATAAATCTAATAAACAATAATAAATAGAAAGTAAATACAAAATACAAAGTAACTCAAGGCAAGGATGTGGATTGAGTCCATGCTTTAAAGAATTACAGAATATGAATCAAGATAAAGACATGAGACCCAACCAGACTAAAGGACCTGGTTGGCCTCTCTGGTACTGTTCTTAAGTGGATCAAGTTCTACCTCATAGACAGGAACTTTTTGGTAAGTATGGATACATGTTCCTCCAGAGTCTACAAAATAAATTGTGTTGTGCCCCAAGGGTCAGTTTTAGGTCTAGTACTTTTTAATCTGTACATGCTGCCCCTTGGGGATGCTATCAGGAGACATGGCATTAATTACCATATTTATGCAGATGACACAACTTTATATTGCTGTGTCTCCTGATGACATGGAACCAATTAACACCCTTTATAACTTTATTTTATACATTAAATTATGGACGGCAGCAAACTTTCTTCAGCTTAACTAGGACAAAACTGAAGTTTTAGTCAAAGGTCTTGAAGCTTAGAGAGAGAAAATTTTACCAAAATTACATAGTCAGTTGTCATGAATTGGCCCACAGGGGCAGAAAGGGACACGCAGGCACTGAACTGCTAGTTTGTGATATTTAATGAGAAAAACACAAAGTCCAAACAGTGCACAAAACAAACTTACAATTGAGACGACAAAAGGAGTAGGCAGGATGATGCGTAGGAATGCGCGTCAGAACAGGACAGGGTTCTGACGGGATTGTATTCTTTGTTAAACTCTGGCAACGGGTGAATGAAAAAGCAGTCTTTAAATACAGGTACATCTCAAAAAATTAGATTACCATGAAAAAGTTCAATATTTTTTGTCACTCACTTCAGAAAGTGAAACCCAGATATTATATAGATATACAGAGACTGATATATTTCAAGTGTTTATTTCCTGCTGGAAAATGAAATGAGCTTCTCCATAAAGCTTGTTAGCAGAAGGAAGCATGATGTGCTCTAAAATTTCCTGGTACACGACTGCGGTGGCTTTGGTCTCGATAAAACGCAGTGGACAAACACCAGCAGACGACCTCTGTTCAGATAAAAGTAAATTTTGCATTTAATTTGGAAATCAAAGTCCCACAGTCTGGAGAAAGAGTGGAGAGGGACGGAATCTAAGTTGCTTGAGGTTTAGTGTGATGTTTCTACAGTGATGATTTGAGGAACCTTATCATCAGCTGGTGTTGGTCCACTGTGTTTTATCAAGACCAAAGTCAGCGCAGTCGTCTGCCAGCAAATTTTAGAGCACTTCATGATCAAGTATTGAGTGTGTACATTGACATACTTTTCAGTCGGCCAACATTTCTATCTAAAAACTATTTTTTAAAATTAATTTTTTGTAATATTCTAATTTTTGGAGAAACTGAATTTGGGGTTTTCATGGGCTGTAAGCCATAATCATCAAAATTAAAATAAATAAACACTTGAAATACTGTATATCACTCTCTGTGTAATGAATCTATATAATATATGGGTTTCACTTTCTGAAATGAGTGAAAATATTTGACAGCTCACAGCTGTAACGGCCCGCGAACTAGACAGGAAACAGAGTGAGCTACAAACACAGGATGACTACCAAAATAGGAGTGTCTGGAGGAAGAGGTGGGGAGCTCATGTCAAACAGAACCATAATAACCAAACCAGCACACAGTAACATAATACACAGGAAACAATCACACTAAGCTGAGAGAATACATGGAATAACCAGTAGTAAAGTGAGAGCATGAGCACGGTGAAAACACTGCGCTCAGCCTCATGACAGTCTTTTTCCCCATCACAACATGTTAAGAATTTGGGCATCATTTTGGACTCTGAGCTTTGTTTGACTCCACACATTAAAAAATATAACACGAACAGGATTTTACCACCTAAAGAAAATAGCCAGAGTCCACCCAATTCTCTCTCGAGCAAATACGGGGATACCGTTGCATGCTTTTATCACAAGACGTATTGTTTACTGTAATGCCCTGCTCTCTGGTCTTCCCAAAAAAGACAATTTCAAATCTGCAGTTATTACAGAATTCAGCTGCACATGTTCTGGCGAGGACCAGATGGCAGGCTCACATCACGCCGGTTTTAAAGTCACTGTACTGGCTCCCCGTGTCCTTCAGGATCAATATTAAGGTTCTTTTACTGGTTTATAAATGTCTGCATGGTCTTGGGCCTTCATATTTATCAGAACTACTTTTAACATATGAGCCCCCACGGTCCCTGAGGTCTTCTGGCACTGGCCTTTTAACCTTTTGAGTGTGTGAATTTGCATGTCCCTAGTGGCAAAGCGCAACACTGCGCCTGCTGTCTCATGATCAGCTGCGTTGGAGATTTGTACTGATTTGTACTGATTTGCCAGTTTCAAAAGGTGGCAGACATCCGTTGGAGGACTCAATGGATGACACATAATACACCAAAGAAGAAGAACTCCATATTTCCTTTTCCTGTTTTTAGCATTTTAGCCCAGAAAGCCAATATGGCCACGATCGGCAACCGTCACTTTGTCAGCTTTGTACGTGGAAAATAGAAGCGGGATACAAGCGAAATTTATGTGGGATAATCATAAGACTTTGTAGATGTGGTAGAGACTTTAAATGACTGACAGAATGCAAAATAATGACCATGATGGGTGAAAACGCAGCGACCATGCCAGTCAGCCAGCCAGCCAGCCATCCCCCCTTTGTCAAAAGTAAGTGAGAAATTTCTGTTTTGTTTTATTTGTTTTTTTTTTTTTTTTTAATGTACTGATTTCTTGTTCATATACAGGTACATCTCAAAAAATTAGAAAATCATGAAAAAGTTCAGTATGTTTTGTCACTCATTTCGGAAAGTTAAACCCATATATTATATAGAGTCATTACACAAAGTGTTTATTTATTTTAATTTTGATGATTATGACTTACAGCCCATGAAAACCCCAAATTCAGTTTCTCCAAAAATTAGAATATTACATAAAATTTATTTTAAAAAATAGTTTTTTTAATACAAATGTTGGCCGACTGAAAAGTATGTCCATGTACACACTGAATGTAGTGTGTACATGCTCCTTTTGGATTAATTACTGTATCAATGTGGCGTGGCATGGAGGTGATCAGCCTGTGGCACTGCTGAGGTGTTATGAAGGTCCAGGTTGCTTTGTGTGTGTGTGTGTGTGGGGGGTACCAAGTCTTAGCAAAGAGAAGCATGAAGTGCTCTAAAATTTCCTGGTAGATGATGAAACACTGGACCAACACCAGCAGATGACCTCTGTTCAGATAAAAGTAACTTTTGCATTTAATTTGGAAATCAAAGTCCCACAGTCTGGAGAAAGAGTAGAGAGGCACAGAATCTAAGTTGCTTGAGGTTTAGTGTGAAGTTTCCACAGTGATGATATGAGGAACCTTATCATCAGCTGGCGTTGGTCCACTGTATTTTTTCAAGACCAAAGTGAGCACAGTTGTCTACCAGGAAATTTTAGAGCACTTCATGCTTCCCTGTGCTGACAAGCTTTATGGAGAAGCTCATTTCATTTTCCAGCAGGACTTGGCACCCCCCCCCCCCACTGCCAAAAGTATCAAAACCTGTTTTTAATGACCATGGCATCACTGTGTTTGATTGGCCAGCAAACTCTCCTGACCTAAACCCCATAGAGAATCTAAGAAGTATTGTCAAGAGGAAGATGACAGACACCAGACCCAACAAATGCAGACGAGCTGAAGGTCACTATCAAAGCAACCTGGACCTTCATAACACCTCAGCAGTGCCACAGGCTGATCACCTCCATGCCACGCCACATTGATACAGTAATTAATCCAAAAGGAGCCCCGACCAAGTATTGAGTGTGTACATGGACATACTTTTCAGTTGGCCAACATTTCTATTAAAAAAACTATTTTTTAAAATTAATTTTGTGTAATATTCTAATTTTTTGAGAAACTGAATTTGGGGTTTTCATGGGCTGTAAGCCATAATCATCAAAATTAAAATATATAAACACTTGAAATATATCAGTCTCTGTGTAATGAATCTATATAATATCTGGGTTTCAATTTCTGAAATGAGTGACAAAAAATATTGAACTTTTTCGTGATATTCTAATTTTTTGAGATGCACCTGTACTTTGAAGATAAGATGATGAGGTACCTCTGTACAAAAAATGGTGTCAAAAGACTGAACCATTCTTTGAGTAAATACATCCAAAGTCCAGTTTTGACTGAGTTATGGAATGTAAAGAGGTGCCACGACATTATGCAAATTAGATGCATAAATTTATTCCTATCTGAAACTTTGGATCATATTTTACATCTTCCTAATTGACAGTAAGCCATTACTTCTTACCACTTTCAAGTTATAGCCTTGGAAATCTGAACTATTTTATTGACAAAAAATATTTACCACTCTTGACCACTAAGGGTTATGTCGCAATTCGGCGACAGACACACACAAAGAGTTAATTATCCCTACTGCCAGAACATGCATCCACGGTGAGGCTGCTTTTAGTTACTACGGCCCACGACTGTGGTACAGCCTGCCAGAGAACATCAGGGCTGCCAAGAATGTTCATGTTTTTAAAAGCAGGCTCAAGACCTACTATTTTAACTTGGCTTTTGATTAGTTTCGTATTTTAATAATTTATGATTTTTAACCTACCTTATGTTGCTTTGGTCACAATTATTTATTTTACTACTAATTATTAATACTTCTAAATTTATGTATGTTTGATTGTATTTAATTGTTTTATTCTTTTAGTTATCTTAACTGCCTAGTCTTTTTACCTGCAAATTATTTTATTATTATTTATCAGTGATTGTTTTATTTTTTAATCGCCCTGTCCAAGTGTTGGCGTTTTCTCATGGCGAGCCCTCCAGCAGTGAATTGTGTCTGTTTTCTGGCTGCAAGGTGCTAGCCTGTGATTGCCCTGATCTGCTCGACTGGAGGAATCGTGTGCTTCCCTTGGATTGGACTTGGGTTGTCTCAGAGGTGGTGTTCCTGTAGCCTGCTGGTGATGGTTCCCTAGTGATGATGCTTTCACACCTGGATCCTCGGTGCGCACTCATAAGCCATAAGCTATAAGCCATAAATCATAAGTTTCTTTGTGTGTGTGTGTGTGTGTGTGTGTGTGTGTGTGTGTGTGTGTGTGTGTGTGTGTGTGTGTGTTGGGGGGGTAATTATGTTTTATTTCAATGTGTGAAGCACTTTGTGCCACAACTTTTTCCATGAAAAAGTGCTATATAAGTACAGCTTTGATTGATTGATTGACTGCAAACTCTTGGGTATTAATCAACAAATTACATTTTCATTCCAGTAAATGGTGGAAAGTAAGCGTGCATTGTCTGGTGAAGTCATAGCTTGTCTTGTGAGATTTGCAACCAGGTGTACAAGTTAGGAAGCAGCTGAGTGTGGTGACAACTTAAATGTCGAGCCTTTTTTGGATTTTATAACAAAAATGGAATGAAAGACCTTGACATAACACATAAGGAGGGCTGCACAAAAAAAACAAAAAACATTCAGAACATGTGGGATGGTACACTGCTCTCTGAACCATTCAGCATTTGCAACAGCTAAACTAAAAACACTCCAGCACGAGAGGCGCTGACCCCAGTGAACAATAATCTCATGACAGAGACCTGTTGCTGTGTAAAATGATGTCTCAGGAATGTGAGAATGTGGGTGTTATGAGCCGAGCGCCGATCTCGTCCGCGCTCGGGTCATACATCATCTCCTTCAGGCTTGACAGCAGTGTTTACCTTCTGCCTCCCCGGGCTCTTATTGTGACAGTGCTCAGAGGAGCTTCCTGCTGTCAAAGCCGAACAGCTGTACTGCATTCGGGGCTCATCAGTGGCCGGCTTTTAAGCGGACGCTGAATGCAGCCCAATGCAGCAGTCTCGTCGAAGATTCCTCGTCAGATGTCAAGCGAGCGTTCCTCGGCTCAGACGTCAATACTCCTTATTACTTCCACGTTTGTGATCATCCTTCGTCTTAATCGTAAGTGAGCTTGTTCAGCCTTACGGTCCCCGTGTCTTGTGTTGTGTGTTTTAGCCCACCGAGGCTCATTACTTTCCGTTCCTTTGTGTATTATCTTCTGTTCATCGTCATTAATAAACATCATTGCAAACTCACCAGTGACCTGTGGCGTCTTATGATGGCTCGCGAGGGCCATCCGTGACAGTAGACTGCTGCCAGACTGAGACGCCTGTTGCCATGAGTTTGCATTTGGACTTTGCTCTTTCCTGTCTGGGTACTGTGTGCTGAAAGCATGCCGTCGCGGAGGGGCCGCGCTCGGAGTCAGAGCTACGAGCTGGCGGACGCTCTGGAATACGTGGACGAAACGCTCATCTCTGCCTCCCTCCTCGACTATCACAGCGACATGCGCTGGTATCTGGACTTCGCTGAGGACGTCCTAAATCAACTTCCCCGCTACGCCGACCACCCCGAAGTCAGCGCGAGGAGGGATGACATTGCCACACAGCGCGAGATACTCCACATGATGGAGGAGGACTACGGGGGTAAGCAGAGGAGGAGGCATCCCCGCTCCCCGCTTTGGGATCCCATTCCTGTCCTCGATCCAGTTCTGGAGTTTCCACCATCCGGGGGCCGTCGAAGACATCGGCGCCACGGCTATAGTCAACCTCAGCCAGAACCCCGTCCGGATCCTGTTCCGGGCCACCTGAGAGACTCAATCCCGCAGTCAGCTGCTTCCTTGGCGTCTCGCCAGGAGGGAATCCCTGCAGCCTCTTCCCCCGGGTCATCTTCTCCTGCTGTCCCGTCAGCACTCCGTGCCCGGTTCGTCTCGGCTGTTTCCCCCTCCTCCTCAACGCCTTCCCCGGCTGCTGTGAGTGCCCAGAGTCCTGTTCCGGCGATCCCCGTCCCAGATCCATCACAAGCTGCTCCCCTTCGTCCTCCCAGGGGGCCCTCTGTCACCGTCCGGCGGGGAAAGGGAGGAGCAACGTCCGATACAGCAGGTACCATCCTGCCTCCGGGAGACAGGCAAGTACAAGTTCACTCATCTCCTCTTAATTGTGATTTGGCCTTGTCTGACTCCTGGGGGTGGAGCTCAGGGTCCGCAGTCCCCCAAGCTCCCACCACCTGCTGTAGCTTTTATTATTAAACCCACTGCCTCTGTGTCTCCCTCCACTGAGCGGTCCTTGACGCCAGGCCAACGTCGCCAGATGAGGAGGGGGCCTGCGGTTCTGGAAAGCCTGGTTCCAGCCCCGCAGCCACGTCGTGGGCAGAGGAGGAGAGCAGACTGCAGCGTGGAGCCTGCGCCGACGACGAAGCGTCCCTGGGTCTCCACAGATGAGCGGTCCGGTCCAGCGGGTCGAGGGTCCCCTGCCATCTCACCGTGCGGGTTGTCGGTGTGGACGTCAGTGCAGGAGGGTCTTCAGGCTGCAGAAGCCACCATGCCAGCTGCGGAGCCCGACGTAGCTGAGTGGGAGCCGGAAGATGACCTCCTTCCGTCTGAGCCCGGATCGTTGGAGTCCTGGGCAGCGACAGAACCCGAGTACAGGCAAGTGCTGTACTTTGTTTTTCTCCTCTCTATTCTGGAGCACTTTTGCCTGTCTCTCGGAGAGACGAGCCAGGGGCAGCCATCCGCTGCTCCCGAACTCGTCTCGCTGGGCTCTGTCGCTACCGGTGATCCTGATCCCGGTTCTTCTCTCTTTCCTGAGCCTTCTCCCAGGGTCACTGGCGCGGAGCTGATTTTGGTCGCTGTGCTAGAGGTTTCGGGTTCGGGGTTGGAGGTTGGTTCTGGTGCGGTGCCAACTCAGTCGGGGTCTGACGCGGGTGCAGCCAAGGCCCAATCGGGGCCCGTCGTGGGTGCAGCCCTGACCCAATCGGGGTCTGACGCGGGTGCAGCCGTGACCCATTCGGGGTCCATCGCGGGTGCAGCCGTGACGCAATCAGGGTCCATCGCGGGTGCAGCCGTGACCCAATCGGGGTCCATCGTGGGTGCAGCACCAGCAGAAGTCAAGGTCGGTGAGGGAGCTGCAGATCCCCTGCCACCGGACACTGGACGGGCTCATCATCATCATCATTCTCACCCTCAGGATCTTTATCCCAGCTCATCTCCACTGAGGGCCGTTGGGGTTCCTAATACTCCGCCCGGCTCTCCCTCGTCTTCCCCCTCTCCAGGGAGGCCACCTTCAACTTTTCCCCTTTGGTCCTGGTGGCTGTGTGATGCGGGTCGGCCACCTGGTGAGCTGTTTCGCCGGTTCGGCGTTCTAGGTCGGCCACCCGACAAACTTTCCCACCCTTTCGGCGATCTGGCCCGTCCGCCAGAGGAACTGTGTTTCCGGGCATGGGACTGGGGTAGGCCGCCCGAACTGCCCCTTTCCCCCCCTGCCTGCGATGTGGACGCTAGATGCAGGGCGGCCCCCCCAAACTATTGGCCTTCATGCCACGGTGCTAAGACTGCCATCATTCCGGGTTTTCATTTTCATTGTTTCTGTAACCTTTTGGGATGTGCGGGGGGTCTTGTATTTGCTATTGTGCATCTCACCCCTTCCTAGCGGGTGTTTTTTTTTTTTTGTTCATTTTTCCTCTGTTAAATGTCCATTCATTGCCTGTAGCAGTTGGTGTGTTTTTGCCTTCGGGGATATGGTATTTTCTGTTGTCGTGCCCTGTAATTGTTTTATTTCCCAGTCTGCCTTGATCATGGTTTGTGTATTTGTGAATATCCTGTTCGCTGTTATTTTGCCCTGTGATCGTCTCCTTTACGCTCTACCTTGGTTGTAATTTATGCATGAGAGTGTCGTTTTTTTTCTTTGACTGTCTGTGTGCTCCTATTATCATCATGGTTTTTTTTGGTCTATGCTGGTCCTCTCCCCCCTGGCGTGTTCCCCCATTCGCCCACCCTGGGGGGGTGGGGGGCTTGGGTGTCATTGGGCGTTCGGAGTCTGCCCTCGGGGGGGAGGTACTGTTATGATCCGAACGCCGATCTCGTCCGCACTCGGGTCATACATCATCTCCTTCAGGCTTGACAGCAGTGTTTACCTTCTGCCTCCCCGGGCTCTTATTGTGACAGTGCTTGGAGGAGCTTCCTGCTGTCAAAGCCGAACAGCTGTGTTGCATTCGGGGCTCATCAGTGGCAGTCTTTTAAGCGGACGCTGAATGCAGCCCAATGCAGCAGTCTCGTCGAAGCTTCCTCGTCAGATGTCGAGCGAGCGTTCCTCGGCTCAGACGTCAATACTCCTTATTGCTTCCACGTTTGTGATCATCCTTCATCTTAATCATAAGTGAGCTTGCTCAGCCTTATGGTCCCCGTGTCTTGTGTTGTGTGTTTTAGCCCACCGAGGCTCATTACTTTCCGTTCCTTTGTGTATTATCTTCTGTTCATCATCATTAATAAACATCATTGCAAACTCATTGCAAAACAGGTGACCTGTGGCGTCTTATGATGGTTCGTGAGGGCCATCCGTGACAGTGGTCAGCAGAAAGTACCACAGCAGCACACCATCCCACGGAGGATTGAAAGCCTGAAGCCACCAAAACAAAAGCTGCCACAATGAGTTGAAGAGTGAAAATTGAAACAACGCAAAAGTCATGCTATAGGGACAAAATTTGACACTGGAATGTGTGTGTGTGTGTGTGTGTGTGTGGGGGGGGGTTATGGTATCACAATATTTAAGGAATCACAATATCATGATAGTGATAACATTAAATTACCAATTTAAAAAATCTCTTGTTGCTGATCACTGTCAGTTATAAATTTTGTTTGTTCTTTTTGTGGAACTGTTGCATACAAGCAATATTACACACAAGATTCAAAGATTTTATTTGTCAATACTACTATACATACAAGACATACAGGAGAACTGAAACGACATTTCTCTCTTTTTAGTGGTGTGCACAATATATAAAAAAAGGAATAAGGCTGGAAAAACAACAACAGCAGTCTATGTACAGTAATGTGACCCGTAGTGCAAATGGCAACAAAAGATAGACCCAGACCTCCCATACTGCAAATAAAGATAAACGATAAATGGTGAGACCCAGCAATCCTATATGCAGAAAAGTAGCTCAATAATACTCGTAGTAGCAAGTTCAATGTGGTAGTGTAGGTGCAGACAGTGACATAGGACTGCACATGAACAGTATTGCAATAACAGACAGCAGCAGATATGGCATTTGTGCAAATGGTTGCAGTAAAGTGCAGAGACATACAGCAGCAAATGTATTACTGTTGGTGTGCCAGTCTCTCTGTGCCAACAGGAAGTTATTGTGCGGGTGAGTGCGTTACAGTCCAGTGGGGAAGTGTGGTGGGGGGGGGGGCAGAGTTCAGGGTCCTGATAGCCTGATGAACAAAGCAGTTTAGAAGTCTTGTGGAGTGGACCCGGAAGCTCCGGTACCTTTTCCCCGAGGGCAGGGAGCTGAAGAGGGAGTGTGAGGGGTGGAAGGTGTCGCCTGCAATGTTGATGGCTCTGCGGGTGACGTAGATGTCCGGGGGGGGGGGGCAGAGGGGCCCCGATGACCTTGCTGGCTGCTTTCACTGTGCGTTGCAGTTTCTTCCCACAGGAGGCAGTGCAGCTTCCATACCACACCGTGATGCAGCTGGTGATGATGCTCTCAACAGTGCCCCAGTAGAATGAGCACATGACGGGGGGTGGGACTCGTGCTCTCCTCAGTTTGTGGAGGAAATAGAGGCGAGTTTGAGTCTTCTTGGCCAGTGATGTGGTGTTGTTGGACCAGGAGAGGTCCTCAGAGATGTGCACCCCCAGGAACTTGGTGCTGCTCACCCTCTCCACAGCTGTTCCATCAATGATCAGTGGATGATCAGAGGGGGATGCTGTGTGTGTCCCCTCCTGAAGTTAACCACAGTCTCCTTGATCTTGCTGTATCATGAATATAGCCCTGCTCTAATGCCTCCCTCGGCTGCACACCAGGCTTACAACAGAATCACAGCACTACTGTATTCATTGAAAAAGCACTCCTTCTCATCTGATGTTTTGAGCATTAAACGTTTTGTGACACTAAAAGGTTTTGCTTCGTTAATACATCTGGCATTGCTGACACTAGTTTGCCTGTTAACAGGATTACTCAAAAAGTAATGAACAGATTTTGATGAAAATGTTTGGAGGACTCGGGAATTTAAAAAAAAAAATGTTTTCAAAGGGTGAAATGCAATATCTTGGTAGCGTATGGGCTCTCCATGGGCTTCTAGTGTGGTGTATCAACAATCCAAAACATGTACTGATGCAGCTTTAAAAATACTGTTTTGTGCTTTCGTAAACTCAGGATTTAGTCGTTCTCAGAATTGAATGGAATAAATGAGGAAACACTTCACTGAGAGACCAAAAGGTGTCACTAAATCCAGAGAAAATGTTCCATAGAGTACTTTTAATATTATACCAAAAACCTGAAATAATTTGAGATGGTGCTTTTTGTTTTCAATGTGTTGCTTTATATTTTCTACACTCCATACATTCTATTCAACTACACCAATTATACAGAGAGCTGAGCTGCCAAAAATGCAGGATATGAGAAAATGTCAGATGTTATCCTCTGACAGCCTTACGTAACTCCCGAGCGTGTGTTAGGAATAATCCTCTTACAGGGGAGAAAAGTCGCCTTAATAGGAAACAAAAACATGGCTTGCCTCCTCTGTCCCCTGCTTTTAATAATCAAAATGGGGGTATGCTCAAAGGCTGCCACACCAGAGTAATCCACGGTGGAGGACAAGCCTCCGCTCTCTAATCTACGATTATATGTGCTGTAGGTTCACAATGACCGGAGAGCACTAGATGTGGGTTAAACAGTTGTGTTTAGGTATGAAAACTCATCTGCAGGGATATCCATCAGCACATTACAAATGTCTGAGTTAAATTTATTACACATCTTAAACAGGAAGTGTGATGAAGGAAGCACTGGGTGTCAAGAACAGCTACAGAGTGATAAGGCCTTGTTATCTTCAAGGAGACTGACTAACAATCCGAGCAGCCTTGAAGCTGGCTGCACGGTGCACACATACTGTATGTGATTAAATCTGATAAATGTGTGAAGGTTCAAGCAAGGGTGCACAACAAAGTCAACCTCCTTTCTTTTAGTAGGTGGTGTGTTATGAAACTTGCAGTGTGTAAAGTAAGTATTGAACACATCACCGTTTTTCTCAGTAAGTGTATTTCTAATGGAACTATTGTAATGAAATTTTCATCAAATGTCAGCAACAACCCATACAATCCACACATGCAAAGAAATTAAACCAAAGATGTCCATTAATTATGTGTGATAATGTGATGTGACGGGCAGCGCGGTGGCAGAGTGGTTAGCACTGTGGCAGCACAGCAACTCACCCTTGGCTGGGAAATCCTGGGTTCGATCCCAGCCCCCGACCAACAGTGATCTGTGTGGAGTTTGCATGTTCTCCCCATATCTGCGTGGGTTTACTCCGGGATTTCTCCGGTTTCCTCCCACATGCCAAAAACATGCAAGTTAGGTTAATTGGCATCAAACTGGGGATTCTAAATTGTCCTTAGGTATGACTGTGAGAGTGAATGGTTGTCTGTCTCTCTGTGCTGGCCCTGCGATGGACTGGTGATCTGTCCAGGGTGTACCCTGCCTCTCGCCCAAAAGATGCTGGGATAGGCTCCAGCCCCCCCGCGACCTGAAAAGGATTAAGCAGAAGAAGGTGAATGAATGAATGTGACATGACACAGGGAAAAGTATTGAACCCATTTACTTAAAGTTATTTAATACTTCATAAAAAAAGTCTTTGTTGGTAATGACAGCTTCAAGATGCCTCCTGTATGGAGAAACTAGCCACATGCATTGCTAAGACGTGATTTTGGCCCATTCTTCCACACAGTCTTGAAATCTGAGCAACTTCTTTGAATTCTGATTTTTGTTCTTTCTATAGATTTTCAGTTGGATCCAAGGCAAGTGATTGGCTGGTCCATTCTAACAGCTTTATTTTCTTTCTCTGAAACTGATTGAGAGTTTCCTTGGCTGTGTGTTTGGGATCATTGTCTTGCTGAAATGTCCACCTTTATTTCATCTTCATCATGTCATGAATCGTCCCTTCAAGGCAGAGAGGAAAGACCCAGGCACTGGACTGCAGTTTGTGGTATTTAATAAGAAAACGCAAAGTCCATAAAGTGCACAAAAATAAACTTACAACAAGGTGAACATGAAGACGGCGAAGTGAAAAAAAACAGGAAAACACATCAGAACAGGGCGAGAGTTCTGGTGGGGATGAGTAAATGCTAGATGTGGGGTGAGACTGTGACAAGGAGTGAATGAAAAACCAGTCTTAAATAAGGCAGGAGGGCAATCACAACAAATGACACCAGGTGTGGATCACATGAGTGGGCAGGAGGTGAGAGTGATTACATAATACAGATCAGCTGTGAGTCATGAGAAGGGAGGAAACGGGACTGACAGCTTGACAGGAGCACTGCCAACTTCCAGAGCAAAACTTGGAAGTGCCCCTGACAGCTTCAGCCCTGGAGAGAGAGAAAGAGAGAGAGAGACAGAGAGAGAGAGAGAGAGAGAGAGAGAAATTTTGATTTTTAAAAGATCTTTAATAAACACACTTGTCCATCATTCAGTTTAATTTCTATGCTATGCTACATTACAAAGAAAATTATTCCCCCAAAAAATTCCCGAACAAAAGCTGCCCATCACGAACTAAACAGAGGGCATCCTCCAGGGACCAGAGGGTCCTAAAACCGTCCACATCCCCATTCCCCATAAAAAACTCAAAGTCCAGCCTGATTCTAGCTTTAAGTAGCCTCACAAATAAAATTTTGACATCAACATCATTCTCAACATTCTCAAGTTTTCTTCTCCGGCTTACATAGATAGCCAACTTTGCCTGCCCTAAAACAAAGTTCAGTAGTTGACACTTCTGCTTAAAATGACGATTGTACATAAAACCACAAATGAAAACTTGCTTAGACAAAACTTCCTTAAAAATGTGAAAAAGTTCTGTGAGAAGTTCAAAGAGACCACTCAGACGCTGACATTCAGTAAAACAATGAAAAACTGTCTCCCTAAAGGAACAGAAAACACACTGATCACTGACACTGCTGTTAATCACAGAGACAAAAGCATTGACAGCTATAATGCCATGCAGGACCCTCCACTGTAAATCGCCATGCCTCTTAGGAAGAGGGGGTTTATAAAGAGCCCTCCAGGCAGGCCAATGCCCTTTTTCTAGTCTAAAATAGGCTCTCCATGGAGTGTCCACACAGGTATTCAATCTGTCCTTGTTGAGTGCCATCACCACCAGTCTGTAGAGTGTCGTACCACTGGCTCCTCCAAAGTCCACACCAGTGGGAGCACAGAATGCCAGTAAGGAGCAAGGAGAAACGTTAAAGTCCATATAAAGCATGAGAGAGGGGAAAGGGTCCGTGCTTTCTGGCTGCAGCATGCCGTTGCTAAAGTCCATGAAGCTCCTGTTTCCAGTGTGCAAGAAGACCACCAATGAAACGATTTGATCTAACACCAAGATGAGCTGCTAAAGCTGAGGCGTTGTTGAGGCCAGGACCAACCAGTTCCACCACTTGCTTCAGAGTGAGAACATTCCTGGAACACAGCCTATCAAGGAAGGTCCTTCCAACTCCCGGCAGGACACCAAGGCGACCATCAAAAACTAACAGTTCCCTCAACAACCAGTAGAGGGAATCGCATGGCCCTCTTTGTTTTTTAAAAAGAGTCCATACTGAAAAAAGACCTCATTCTATTCAACTACAACAGTTTTAACCTTGCCTGGTTAAAACTGGGCAAAGACAGTGCACTAGAGTTCTTAAAATCCATTAAAAACACAGGGAGGTCTAGCCCAAGCCCAAGGACTCTGTAAAATAACACAGGCCAAAGGCTTCCACACCAGGTCCTGGGGGCCCGTCAGCAGTCTCTGTATGAAAGTCAGTCTAAAAGCAGCACCTCTACTAGCTAAATGAACCACTCCTTGCCCCCCTTCCTCTTTGGGAAGAAATAACAGGGCTTGAGGGACCCAGTGGAGTCCACCCCCCCAAAAAAGTCCACCATATCAGACTGAATTTTGGACAACAAACCAGCAGGGGGGTCCATGCACATGAGGCGGTGCCACAGGGATGAGGAAACAAGATTATTTAAAATGAGCACTCTTTCTCTAAAAGATATTTTTGGCATTAGCCCCTTCCACTTATTTAGTCTCCCCTCGATTTTCTCTATGACCCCATCCCAATGTTTTTGCTCAAATTGTTGATTTCCAATAAAAACACCAAGATACTTGAATCCGCCTTTTTTCCAATTCAGCCCACCAGGCAGCGTAAGCTGATTTTTTAGTTTCTCCCCCACCATCAGAGCCCCGCTTTTTCCCCAGTTTATTTTTGCAGAGGAAAGTTGGCCAAAAAGATTATCACTCCTAACCAAAACGTCAATGTCACTCTGCTTGTTTAGCAGAATGACTACATCATCTGCATAGGCCGACAGCTTGAACGTGGTGTCACAGCCAGAAAATGTGACTCCTGATAGGTTCCTTCTCAAGCGGTGAAGCAAAGGCTTTATGGTGAGGGAGTACAGCATCCCTGAGAGAGGGAACCCCCCTCTGGACTTTTAAAGGGGCAGACAGGTCCCCATTTATCTTCAGCACACTCTCAATGTCACTGTACAAGGCCCGTATCCTGGCTATGAAGCTTGGGCTGAACCCAAAAGCTGCTAAAACTGTCCATAAATATTGGTGTTCAACCCGGTCAAACGCCTTTTCCTGGTCAATTGAAATCAAACCAGTTTCCACCGCCAATGAACCAGAGACCTCCAAAACATCCCGAATTAAAGTGACGTTGTCACTAATCAGCCTGCCAGGCACACAGTAAGTCTGGTCTACATGAATGAGCTCGCTCATCGCCTTTCTCAGTCTTTGGCCAGAGCTTTTGAAAGAATCTTATAGTCCATGCAGAGCAGAGAGACTGGCGTCCACTTCTTTAGGCTCTGTAGGTCCCCTTTTTTTGGCAACAGCGTGGTGATGGCCCTCCTGCAGGTCGTGGGTAGGGTCCCCCTTTTCAAGCCACCTTGGAGAACCTCCAGCAGGTCTGGACCAAGCAGGGGCCATAACTCCTTAAAAAAGTCCACAGAGAGACCATCTATGCCTGGTGATTTTCCACTCTGGAGGCTCATTAGCACCGTATGCAACTCAGACAGAGACAGTGGAGCATCCAAGCCAGCAACAAGGTCCTCTGAGAGCACTGGAAGACCATCAAGGAACACCTTTCCCAGTGACGCCACTCTGCTTTAACCCCTTGCACTCTAGTCAATTTCCCTAAAAACGCCTAAAAATAACGTACCCAAAGTAAATCAAAAGCTGTTCTTCAACCCTTTGCAGCGTCTTTATGGGGTTGGTCTTATTTAAAAGAAAACACTTTGAATTTTTTGGCAAAACAGTCATAATCTTTCTAAGTGCTCCTGCCACTGAGTAACAGTCATCTAAACATACTGAACCTGAAGAAAATAAAGTTTGCCTGGGTGTTTTTTTAGATACAAATGCTTGCAAATAACACACAGCTGTCAGATACTGGCTGGAAAATGCAACAAAAATGTAGAACCAAGTGTTATCAAGCTGAGGTCAAAATTTTGTAACAATACCACAAAAAATGAATATATTTCACAGCTTTTTTCTCAGGTTGTTCCCAGGCGTTTTTGAACTGTGCCAAATTGTGCCAAATGGCACAGTTTGGAAAAACGTCTATAACTTTTGAATGATTCAACATAGAAGCTTGATCTTGGGCTCTAATGAAAGGTGACACTCAGGGCTGTGTGTGTGTGGGGGGGGGGTTACTTATTCATTCATGAATGAATGAATGAACAAACAAGCCCCCCACACACAAAGAAACATGCCACGTAAAAAATGTGTAGCCTTTTTTTACAAGAAAAAACCTACAGTGCAATAAAAATTATACTAAAATATCTGCAATGTAGAGGATAACAACTCCCCCCCCCACCGCTACAGAGGAGCTCGGCGCACAAAAAAACGGTCCGTCAAGTGGCGATGACGCACCGTTGTAATTACCGATCGGTCAAAAGTCATTTTTATTACTATTTTCAGTGATAAAGAATAATTTAGCTTATAACACTTACCTGTCCACAATAGCAGTGTCGTTGGCAAACATCTGTTCCTCATTGTCAGATGAACATGAAGCTGGTCCGCTTGTTATGACTCGTGGTTCTGGTCACGCGACCCTGTCAAACCATGATTCCATGATTGCGGTTTTGCGCTTCCATGATTGCGGTTTTGGCGAACGATTTTTCAAAACAAATAAGAACAGTAGTAATAAAAAAAGACTGGCGAACGCTACCGTTACACACAGCGGCTTACACAAAACAGATTTTATGCACGGGACGCACGAGTTTTGATCGCCGAACTTCTCTGCTTCAATTGGCTTGTTGTATTTGCAGTCGTTGGTAGGCAGGTCCTTCTTGCTAGGTTTTCAGTCATTGGATCTTCAAGGTTTCAGAAACCCAATTCAAGGCTCTTATTAGTCGAATGAGAGGTCAATCAAATCTAAACCAATCAAAACACTCCTTTGGCTTTCTGTTCGCGGCTGTGTCTGTACTGGAAGAACGGAAATGCAACTTTTTTTTTTTCAGTGTTCACTGAGACGCACAGTGCGCACTGAGACGCACTATGACGCAGAGACATGACCGTCCACGGTATCCCGGAGTGCAAGAGGTTAAACAATTCACTGTAGAAACTAGCAGCATATTTCCTGATCTCTGCTGCTGTGGAGATTGTTCTCCCGTCATTGTCCAACAAGGAGTGAATGAGTTTTCGCTGTCCATTTTTCCCCTCCAGTCCAAAAAAGTACTGGGAGGGCGAATCCATCAGAGCTACATCCATGTAGCGCGAGCGGACCAGAGCACCTTGTGCGGTGACCCCTAGCAGGCTAGCCAAGGCTGACCTTTTTGACTTAAGAGCCTCTAAGTGCTCTTGTTTTCCTGTAGAACTGAGCAACTCCTCTAGCTCTACCACCTCAGTCTCCAGAATTTTCAAGGATTGGGTCAAGCTACGAGTGACATTTCGAGTGTACTGTTGGCAGAGTTGTTTTATCTGTGCCTTACCAAAATCCCACCACATTTGGAGAGAACTAAAAGAGGGTTTTATTCCCTGTGTGACTTCCATACATCATGAGAAACTCCTTTAAAAAAACACATCATTTAAAAGTGTATTATTAAAATGCCAAAAAGCACTCTTACACTTTACATTTTCAATAAACACAGAACAAAACAGCAGGCAGTGATCAGTGAAACCAACAGGACTGTCACACGGTGGCCCTTGCGAGCCACCATAAGACGCCAACAGTCGCCGGTGAGGTTTGCATGATGTTTATTATGAACAGAAGATAACACACAAAGTAACAGAAAGTAATGAGCCACGGTGGGCTAAAACACACAACACTCAGAAACAGGAGATCGTAAGGCTGACACGAAGCTCACTTACAATCCGGACCACAACCAGGGAATGAGAGCTGACGATCCGTTGCCGTGGAATAATAGAGGAATATTGACGTCTGAGGCGAGGGACGCTCGCTCAACGTCTGGCACAGGATAAATGACGAGACTGCTGCATTATGCCGCTCTCAGCGACCGCTTAAATGCCGGGCCACTGATGAGCCGCAAATGCAGCACAGCTGGCAGGCAATGACAGCAGGAAGCCCCTCCGAGCGCTGTCACAATAAGAGCTCGGGGAGCCAGAAGGTAAACACTACTGTCAAACCTGGTGGAGAAAATGTATGGCTCGAGCGCGGACGAGATTGGCGCTCGGACCATGACAGTATCTCCCCCACGAGGGCGGGCTCCGAACGCCCAAGGACACCCCGGCCCCCCCACCCCCCCAGGGTGGGTGGATGGGGGAACAGGCCTGGAGGGAGAGGACCAGCCATAGACCAAAAGCCATGATGAAAACAGAAGCACAGAGACAACCAGAAAAAAAAGGCAAAACTTCCAAATACATGAATCACACAGAACACAGGGCACGATAACAGAAAATGCAATGTTCCCAAAATGCAAAAACCATGATTAAGGCAGACCACAAGTGAAACAATTACAGGGCACGATAACATAAAATACAATACTCCACAACGGCCAAAAACACACAGGACGGGCCGAGATGGAAAAAAAAAAACCACACTAACACGGGCAAAAAAAACACAGAGCAAGATTATCACCCCGCATGACTTTTAACCCAGACAATTCACAAGAAAGACGACGGGCAAAGTCCAAAACCCACGGAGACAGTTCCGGCGGTATCCCCACGTCCAAAGGCCAATGGGTGAATACCGGGGACAGTACATGATTGGGCGGCCTACCCCAGTCCCAGGCCCGGAAAGTCCAATTCTCCGGCGGCCAAACCAGGTCGCCCAGCAGCAAACACAGAGTGTCGGGTGGCCGACCCAAAGCGATGAACCAGCGAAACAGTTCCTCGGGTGGCCGACCCGCGTCCCTCAGCCACCAGAACCGTGGGAAGACAGCCCACGGCGGCCTCCCTCGTGGGGGAAAAATGTGGGAGAGCTGGGACGAGCGTAGAAGGCCCCCAACGGACCCCGGCAATGATGAGCAGGGGCGGTGACTCTGATGAGGGGATTGATGATGATGACAAGCACGCACCATGTCAGGCGGTGAAGGGTCTGCAGCTCCTCCACCGTCCTTGACCCATACCGATGCTGCAGACGTGGCTGCACCCGCATTGGACCTCCACTGGGTCTCGGCTGCACCCACGTCGGACCCCGATTGGGTCTCTTCGGGCCCCGACTGGGTCTCGGCTGCACCCGTGTCGGACCCCGATTGGGTCTCATTGGACCCCGACTGGGTCTCGGAAGGACCCGCGTCAAACCCCGATTGGGTTGGCGCAGCACCGGCGACGACCTCCGACCCTGAACCTGGAACCTCTAGCACAGCGACCACGACTGGCTCTGCACCAGTGATTCTGCAACAAGGCTCGGAAGACAAGAAAGAACCGGGATCAGAATCACCGGTAGCGACAGAGCCCGGCGAGACAGGCTCAGATGCAGCAGACGGCTGCACCCGGCTCGTCTCCCATAGAGACAGGCAAAAATGCTCCAGAGTAGAAAGAAGGAAGATAAGGTAGAGCACTTGCCTGATCTCGGGTTCTGTCGCCGTCCAGGACTTTGGCGATCCGGGATCAGGGCGAAGAAGTTCGTTCTCAGGCTCCCACTCAGCTGCATCGGGCTCCGGAGCTGGCATGATGTTCTCCGCAGCCTGTGGATCCTCCAGCGCAGGCATCCACGCCGATAACCCGCACGGTGTGGTGGCAGGGGACCCTCGACCCGCTGGCTCGAACCGCTCCAGCGTGGAGACCCGGGGACGCTTTATTGTCGGCGCAGGCTCCAGGCTGCAGTCCGCTCCTCTCCTCTGCCCACGACATGGCTGCGGGGCTGGAACCAGGCTCTCCAGAACCGCAGGCCCCCTCCTCTTCCGGCGACATAGGCCTGGCGTCGTGGACCACTCAGTGGAGGGAGACACAGAGGCAGCAGGTTCAGTAATTACAGCTACAGCAGGTGGTAGGAGCTCGGGGGACTGCGAACCCTGAACTCCGCCCCCAGGAGTCAGACAAGGCAGATCACAATTATGATGGAAAGAATGAACTTGCGCTTGCCTGTCTCCCTGAGGGAGGATGGTGCCTGCTGTAGGGGACGTTGTTCCTCCCTCTCCCTGCCTGATGGTGATAGAGGGCCCCCTGGAAGGACGAAGAGGAGCCGCTCGCGATGGATCAAGGACGGGGATCACCGAAGCAGGACTCTTGGCACGCACAGCAGCCGGGGAAGACATTGAGGAGGAGGGGGCGACGGCCGAGCCGAACCGGGCACAAAGAGCTGACAGGACAGCAAGGGAAGATGACCCGGGAGAAGAGGCTGCAGGGTTTCCCTCCAGACGAGACACAGGAGTGGCAGCTGTCCGAGAGTCAGATTCCTTGCGACAACGCGGAACTGGATCTGGACGGGGATCTTGCTGGGGTTTACCTTGGCCGTGGCGCCGACGTCTTCAACGGCCCCCCGATGGCTCAAACTCCTGGACTGGATCAAGGACAGGAACGGGATCCCAAAGCGGGGAGCAGGGATGCCTCCTCCTCTGCTTTCTGCCGTAGTCCTCCTCCACCATACGGAGAATCTTGCGCTGTGCGGCGATGTCGGCCCTCCTAGCGTCGACTTCAGGATGGTCGGCGTAGCGAGGGAGACGATTAAGGACATCCTCAGCGCAGTCCAGGTACCAGCGTACGTCGCTGTGATAGTCAAGGAGGGAGGCGGCGATGAGCGTTTCATCTACGAATTCCAAGGCGTCCACCAGCTCGTGGCCCGGACTCCGAGTGCGGCCCCTCCACGACGGCATTCTCTCAGCACGCAGTCACCCAGACAGGGAAGAACAAATGTCCAATTAATGCAAACTCACCGGGAACGGCACCTCCGTTTAGGCGCCCTGGCAGCAGTCTACTGTCACACGGTGGCCCTCGTGAACCACCATAAGACGTCAACAGTCGCCGGTGAGGTTTGCATGATGTTTATTATGAACAGAAGATAACACACAAAGTAACAGTAAGTAATGAACCACGGTGGGCTAAAACACACAACACTAGAAACAGGAGATCGTAAGGCTGACACGAAGCTCACTTACAATCCGGAGCACAACCAGGGAATGAGAGTTGACGATCCGTTGCCGTGGAATAATAGAGGAATATTGACGTCTGAGGTGAGGGACGCTCGCTCAACGTCTGACACAGGATAACTGACGAGACTGCTGCATTATGCTGGTCTCAGCGACTGCTTAAATGCCCGGCCACTGATGAGCCGCAAATGCAGAACAGCTGGCAGGCTTTGACAGCAGGAAGCCCCTCCGAGCGCTGTCACAGTAAGAGCTCGGGGAGCCAGAAGGTGAACACTGCTGTCAAACCTGATGGAGAAAATGTATGGCCCGAGCGCGGACGAGATCAGCGCTCGGACCATGACAAGGACAAATACAACTATTTTTAAAAACACTCATTTGATGTTTAAAACCATAAAAACAGTCTAACCTAGCCATAGATAAAAGGTTATCTTTAACATGGCTCCAGGTGTACTGCCTCTGGTCCCCATGATGTGATCTCCACACATTGGCCATTTCGTGTGTCTTCACCAGTTCCCTCAGCCTATTGGCAAAAGCAGGGTGAGGCTCCTGATGGTTCCTGTCTAGTCTGTGGTTTAATGTACAGTTAAAATCACCCCCCCCCCCGAAATAAACTATTCAGATTACAGGACCTAACCGTATCCGATAACACATCAAAGACCCTGATCCTCTCTGCCCTCTGTGTTGGCACATACACGTTTATAAAAACCAAGTTCACGTCTTCAAACTGCACCTTTAATAAGAGTACATGTCCTTTCACCACCTCTTCTACCTCATAAGAGGCAGGCACACAACCCCTAGAGAAAAGTACAGCCACCCCCCTACTGCTATTAGATTTGTGGCTAAAAAAAAATGCAGCCATCCCACTCTTTTCTCCACTGGCTCTCAACGTCCTTAGTGCTGTGAGTCTCCTGGAGCCTCAGCACGTCAAGTTTCTTTAAATTAAAAAGCTTGTATAAAAAGGCCCTTTTTACATCATCCCTGGCCCCATTTACATTAAGAGTGCCAATTCTAAAGTGGGGCTTTAAAAAGGATAAAAACAAGGTACAGTAAAAAAAAAACCCACACACATAGCATAAAAGGGAAGAAACAAACTAAGAGTCAACATGACTGTTAGTAATTTATGATTTCAGTTTAAGAACCAGTTTCTTTAAACGATATATTTCCTGATCAGTGAAAGTCTCATTCCGATCATTCAGTTTCATAAACTTGCGAGCTGATGCTCGAATAACTCCAGATCTGGAAAGTAATTTTCCACTTTCACAGCTCTGCTCCCCTTAGTCACCTGAACAAATTTCCTAATCTTGGTAAAGCAATAGGAGCTTTGCTCCTCTTGCGTCTGCATCAGTTCAGACTCAGCTCCACTTTCCTCAGAAGCGCTCCGTCCAGTATTTCCAAATTCCCAACCGTACTAGATTTAGCAGAGCTCTGCAAGTTTTCAGCACTTTTTCTTTTTTGTGCAGCTTTAAAAGGATCCTCCTCAACAAAATTACATTCCTGCATTTCTTCGTCAACTGCAACGTTCGTCATGCAGTGTTTACTCTGTGTGTCCGCCACAGCCTCAGGCCGCTCCTCCGCCGCCTTCAAAGTCTGTTCATTCACGTTCTTTTGTTTAACTGCACTCGTTTCGCCCTCCACTTCTTTACTCCGGGTGACAGGCTCGTCACAATGATCAGAGCTGCCGCCAGACAGAAACTCCCCACCATCACTGTTTGGAGGGGCAACTACCGTGCCCGCAGCGGCCGCCCCAGCAGAAGTGGAAGCGGACGCGGCCGCGGCCGCCCCAGTGGAAGTGGACACCGCAGCGGCATCCGCCGCACCTCATGTAGCTCTACCCTCCGGACCACCAGAAAACCCGGTGTCACCTTTCTTACTGCCAGTGTTCTTCGTGTTCACCTTTTCAGGACATGATCTAATAAGATGGCCTTCTGCACCACACGCAAAACACTTCATGGTTTCAGATGTTGCAAAGACTAAGTAGCTAAAGCCATCAATCCTGAAGTTAAAAGACACGTTCAGTTCATCAGAGCTGTCTTTTAACACTATGAAACACTGCCTCCTGTGACACACGACATGCTTCAGCAGGGGTGATTTACTACCCAAAGAGACCATTCTGATAGGGGAAACAACTTGGCCAAAACGGGATACCTCTCTGATCAGCTGATCATTTTTAATGAAAGGAGGAGCGTTATAGATGGTGATCCTCCTAGAAGGGTTCACCAGCGGTAAAACAGGAGTAAAAGTGTCATTCATGACAACTCCCTGTTCCACCACCTGATCAGCTTTTTCAGTTGAATCCAGAAAAATGACAATTGCGCTGTTCATCCTCGATGCTGATTTTATACTGTCATGCCCAACCACCTGTCCTACAGCAAGGCCGGCCTCCTCCACAGAACAGGAAACTGTTGGGAGGATTCTCACGCCATGCCGCCGGGTCAAGCGCTCCAACTCCACACTACCGTCAAGCACCGGCATGATGCTGGCCGGGAAAAACGGGCAGCAGAAGCAACTGTTCCCCAACACACTCATTCCAACACTCACACCCCAGCACACACACACTCAAACCGCTATATAATAAACACACACACCTCAACACACAAGATAGAGAAAAGTTAGAGAAACAAAGTTTAGAGTACTCACTCGACACCACTCCACACCCCTGCTCCCACAAATGCTCACGCATGCGCACGAGAGAGAGAGAGAGAGAGAGAGAGAGAGAGAGAGAGAGAGATTTTTGATTTTTAAAAGATCTTTAATAAACACATTTGTCCATCAGTCAATACAATTTCTATGTCATGCTATATTACACAGAAAATTAATCCCCCAAAAAACGCCCCAAAAAAAGCTGTCCATCATGAACTGAACAGAGGACATTCTCCAGGGACCAGAGGGTCCTGAAACCTTCCACATCCCCATTCCCCATAAAAAACTGAAAGTCCAGCCTGATTCTGGCTTTAAGTAGCCTCACAAATAAAATTTTGACATCAACATCACTCTCAACATTTTCAAGTTTTCTTCTCCGGCTTACATAGATAGCCAACTTTGCCTGCCCTAAAACAAAGTTCAGTAGTTGACACTTCTGCTTAAAATGACGATTGTACATAAAACCACAAATGAAAACCTGCTTAGAGAAAACTTCCTTAAAAATATGAAAAAGTTCTGTGAGAAGTTCAAAGAGGCCACTCAGGCGCTGACATTCAATAAAACAATGAAAAACAGTCTCCCTAGAGGAACAAAAAACACACTGATCACTGACACTGCTGTTAATCACAGAAACAAAAGCATTGACTGCTATAATACCATGCAGGACCCTCCACGATTCGACCTGACACCAAGATGAGCTGCTAAAGCTGAGGCGTTGTTGAGGCCAGGACCAGCCAGTTCCACCACTTGCTTCAGAGTGAGAACGCTCCTGGAACACAGCCTATCAAGGAAGGTCCTTCCAACTCCCGGCAGGACACCAAGGCGACCACCAAAAACCAGCGGCTCCCTCAACAACCAGTAGAGGGAATCGCATGGCCCTCTTTGTTTTTTAAAAAGAGTCCACACTGAAAAGAGACTGCGGTAAAAACTGAGTAAAGACAGTGCATTAGAGTTCTTAAAATCCATTAAAAACACAGGGAGGTCTAGCCCAAGCCCAAGGACTCTCTGTAAAATAACACAGGCCAAAGGCCTCCATACCAGGTCCTGGGGGCCCGTCAGCAGTCTTTGTATGAAAGTCAGTCTAAAAGCAGCACCTCTACTAGCTAAATGAATCACTCCTTGCCCCCCACTCCTCTTTGGGAAGAAATAACAGGGCTTGAGGAACCCAGTGGAGTCCACCCCCCCCAAAAAAGTCCACCAAAACAGACTGAATTTTGGACAACAAACCAGCAGGGGGGTCCATGCACATGAGGCGGTGCCACAGGGATGAGGAAACAAGATTATTTAAAATGAGCACTCTTCCTCTAAAAGATATTCTTGGCATTAGCCACTTCCACTTGTTTAGTCTCCCGTTAATTTTCTCTATGACCCCATCCCAATTTTTTTGCTCAAACTGCTGATTTCCAATAAAGACACCAAGATACTTAAAACCTCCTTTTTTCCAAATCAACCCACCAGGCAGCGTAAGCTGATTTTCTAGTTTCTCCCCCACCATCAGAGCCTCGCTTTTTCCCCAGTTTATTTTTGCAGAGGAAAATTGGCCAAAAAGATTGACACTCCTAACCAGAACGTCAATGTCACTCTGCTTATTTAGCAGAATGACTACATCATCTGCATAGGCCGACAGCTTGAACGTGGTGTCACAGCCAGGAAAAGTAACTCCTGATAGATCCCTTCTCAGGCAGTGAAGCAAAGGCTCTATGGCGAGGGAGTACAGCATCCCTGAGAGAGGGCAGCCCTGCCGAACCCCCCTCTGGACTTTTAAAGGGGCAGACAGGCCCCCATTTATCTTCAGCACACTCTCAATGTCACTGTACAAGACCCGTATCCTGGCTATGAAGCCTGGGCTGAACCCAAAAGCTGTTAAAACTGTCCATAAATATTGGTGTTCAACCCGATCAAACGCCTTTTCCTGGTCAATTGAAATCAAACCAGTTTCTACCGCCAATGAACCAGAGACCTCCAAAATATCCCGAATTAAAGTGACGTTGTCACTAATCAGCCTGCCAGGCACACAGTAAGTCTGGTCTACATGAATGAGCTCGCTCATCACCTTTCTCAGTCTTCGGGCCAGAGCTTTTGAGAGAATCTTATAGTCTGTGCAGAGCAGAGAGACTGGCCTCCAGTTCTTTAGGCTCTGGAGGTCCCCCTTTTTCGGCAACAGTGTGATGATGGCCCTCCTGCAGGTCGTGGGTAGGGTCCCCCTTTCCAAGCTATCTTGGAGAACCTCCAGCAGGTCTGGACCAAGCAGGGGCCAGAATTCCTTAAAAAAGTCCACAGAGAGACCATCTATGCCTGGTGATTTTCCATTCTGGAGGCTCATTAGCGCCATATGCAGCTCAGACAGAGACAGTGGAGCATCCAAGCCGGCAACAAGGTCCTCTGAGAGCGCTGGAAGACCATCAAGGAAAACCTGGCCCAGTGACGTGTCCTCCCTCCACTCTGCTCTAAACAATTCACTGTAAAAGCTAGCAGCTTGTTTCCTGATCTCTGCTGCTGTGGAGATTGTTCTCCCGTCATCGCCCAACAAGGAGTGAATGAGCTTTCTCTGTCCATTTTTCCCCTCCAGTCCAAAAAAGTACTGGGAGGGCGAGTCCATCAGAGCTACATCCATGTAGCGTGAGCGGACCAGAGCACCCTGTGCGGTGACCCCTAGCAAGCTAGCCAAGGCTGACCTTTTTGACTTAAGAGCCTCTAAGTGCTCCTGTTTTCCGGTAGAACTGAGTAACTCCTCTAGCTCTACCACCTCAGTCTCCAGAACTTTCAAGGATTGGGTCAAGCTACGAGTGACATTTTGAGTGTACTGTTGGCAGAATTGTTTTATCTGTGCCTTACCAAAATCCCACCACATTTGGAGAGAACTAAAAGAAGATTTTTGTTCCCTGTGTGACTTCCATACACCATGAAAAACTCCCTTAAAAAACACATCATTTAAAAGTGTATTATTAAAATGCCAAAAAGCACTCTTACACTTTACATTTTCAATGAAAACAGAACAAATCAGCAGGCAGTGATCAGTGAAACCAACAGGACAGATACAACTATTTTTAAAAACACTCATTTGGTGTTTAAAACCATAGAAACGGTCTAACCTAGCCATAGATAAGAGGTTATCTTTAGCATGGCTCCAGGTGTACTGCCTCTGGTCCCCATGATGTGATCTCCACACATCGGCCATTTCATGTGCCTTCACTAGTTCCCTCAGCCTATTGGCAGAAGCAGGGTGAGGTTCCTGATGGTTCCTGTCCAGTCTGTGGTTTAATGTACAGTTAAAATCACCCCCCAGAAATAAAAAACTATTTGGATTACAGGATCTAACCGTATCTGATAGCATATTAAAGACCCTGATCCTTTCTGCTCTCTGGGTTGGCACATACACGTTTATAAGAACCAAGTTTACGTTTTCAAACTGTACCTTTAGCAAGAGTACATGTCCTTTCACCACCTCTTCTACCTCATAAGAGACAGGCACACAACCCCGAGAGAAAAGTACAGCCACCCCTCCACTATTATTGGATTTGTGGCTAAAAAAAATGCAGCCATCCCACTCTTTTCTCCACTGGCACTCAATGTCTACAGTGCTGTGAGTCTCCTGGACCATCAGCACGTCAAGTGTCTTTAAATTAAAAAGCTTGTATAAAGAGGCCCTTTTTACATCATCCCTGGCCCCGTTTATATTAAGAGTGCCAATTCTAAGGTGGGGCATTAAAAAGGATAAAAATAAGGTACAGTAAAAAAAACACACACATAGCATAAAAGGGAAGAAACAAACTAAGAGTCAACATGACTGTTAGTAATTTGTGATTTCAGTTTGACAACCAGTTTCTTTAAACGATATATTTCCTGATCAGTAAAAGTCTCATTCCCATCATTCAGTTTCATCAGCTTGCGAGCTGATGCCACAAATAACTCCAGATCTGGAAAGTAATTTTCCACTTTCACAGCTCTGCTCCCCTTGGTCACCTGGAGAAATTGCCTAATTTTGGTAAAACAATAGGAGCTTTGCTCCTCCTGCGTCTGCATCATTTCAGACTCAGCTCCACTTTCGTCAGAGACGCTCTCATCCAGTAGATCTAACTTCCCAACCCTACTAGATTTAGCAGAGCTCTGCAAGTTTTTAGCACTTTTTCTTTTTTGTGCAGCTTTAAAAGGATCCTCTTCAACAAAACTACATTCCTGCATTTCTTCGTGAACTGCAACGTTCGTCATGCAGTGTTTGCTCTGTGTGTCCGCTACAGCCTCAAACCGCTCCTCCCCCGCCTGCAAAGTCTGCTCACCCACGTTTCTTCGTTTAACTGCACTCTTACTTACACCCTCCGCCTCTTTACTCCGGGTGACAGGCTCGTCACAATGATCAGAGCTGCCGCCAGACAGAAATTTCCCACCATCAATGTTTGGGGGGGCAACTACCGCGCCCGCTGCGGCTACCTCAGCAGAGGCGGCCGCGGCCGCCCCAGCACAAGCGGACGCGGACGCGGACGCGGACGTGGACACCCCCGCAGAAGTAGAAGCGGGCGCCGCAGCGGCATCCGCCGCACCACATGTAGCGCTACCCTCCGGACCACCAGAAACAGCGGCGTCACCTTTCTTACCGCCAGTGCTCTTTGTGTTCGCCTTTTCAGGACATGACCTAATAAGATGGCCTTCTGCGCCACACGCAAAACACTTCATGGTTTCAGATGTTGCAAACACCAAGTAGCTAAAGCCGTCAATCCTGAAATTAAAAGACGCGTTCAGTTCAGCAGAGCTGTCTTTCAACACCATGAAACACTGCCTCCTGTGACATACAACATGCTTCAGCAGGGGTGATTTACTACCCAGAGAGACCATTCTGATAGGGGACACAACCTGGCCAAAACGGGACAACTCTCTAATCAGCTGATCATTTTTAACGAAAGGAGGAGCGTTTGAGATGGTGATCCTCCTAGACGGGTTCGCCAGCGGTAAAACGGGAGTAAAAGTGTCACCTATGACCACTCCCTGTGCCACCACCTGATCAGCTTTTTCAGTCGAATCCAGAAAGATCACAATTGCGCTGTTCATCCTCGATGCTGATTTTATGCTGCCATGCCCAACCACCTGTCCTACAGCGAGGCTGGCCTCCTCCACAGAACAGGGAACTGTCGGGAGGATTCTCACGCCATGACGCCGGGTTAAGCGCTCAAACTCCACACCACCATCAATCACCGGCATGATGCCGGCCGGGAAAAAACCGGCAGCAGAAGCTACCGTTCCCCGACACACTCACTCCAACACTCACACCCCAACACACCCACACTCAACCCACTATATTAAACACACACACCTCAAACACACAAGATAGAGAAAAAGTTAGAAAATACAAAGTTTAACGTACTCACTCGACACCACTCCACACCCCTGCTCCCACAAACGCCCACGCATGCGCACGAGAGAGAGAGAGAGAGAGAGAGAGAGAGAGAGAGAGAGAGAGAGAGAGAGAGAGAGAGAGAGAACACAGGATCATGAGGGTGCTGGCAACAATATAAATATAATGCAAAAATACAATAAGGGCAAATAATAAACTGAAGAATAAATACAGATAATACCAATTACATAAATAACAAAACTGTGATAACGTAAACAGGGGAAAGAGTAGAACTAAGAAATAATACAAACCAACCAAGGATAAAATGACAGGAACGTAGGAACCCAAAAATACAACAAATATACAAATATGGAAAAAGACCATGAAACTGAGCATGGCGGAAACTCCCGCGCTCAGATCATGACAGAGCCCCCCCTCTCAAGGGGTGGATTCCAGACACCCAGGGTAACAGCAAAAAAGAGAAAAGGAACCCCCCCCCCAAAAAAAAGGGGTAGAACAATAAACCACCCCGGGGGGGGGGCGCTAGAAGGGAACAAAAAAGAAACAAAGAAACCTGCTCAGAACCCACACCAGGCAAAAACCAAACCACCTAACCCCATGGACCGGGGAGCTGGACAGTTCAGGCAGGCGGCCAGAGTCCTAGGCCCAGCGGATGGCACGATGGAAGGAGTCGGGCGGCCTCCCAGAGAACTCGGACCACCTGCCCCAGTGACACAGACTGTAAGGTGATCTTCCAGACTCCTGTAACCACCCGAAGGGGTAGTCCAGGAGGCGGCCGCCCAATGGGAAGAATCAGTGGTGTGAATGATGGAAGGGAATGGGGACACCCAATGCTGTTGGGTAGAGGAGGGGGAACCCCGACAATGTCCGACAACCATCAGTTGTAGGTCTAAATGGCACTCGTTATTTTGATAACAAAAATATTAATAATACCTTTAAGCAGTTTTATATTCAGCTACAGTTAGGCCCAAAAATATTTGGACAGTGACACAAGTTTTGTTATTTTAGCTGTTTACGAAAACATATTCAGGATACAATTATATAATCAATATGGGCTTAAAGTGCAGACTCTCAGCTGTATTTTGAGAGTATTCACATCCAAATTGGAGCAAAGGTTTAGGAATTACAGCTCTTTAATACGTAGCCGCCTCTTTTTCAAGGGACCAAAAGTAATTGGACAATTGACTCAGAAGGGTGCAAAAAAAAAAAAAAAAGGTTGCATGGGCTCTTCCCTCATTAACCTGTCATCAATTAAGCAGTTAAAAGGTCTGGAGTTGATTCCAGGTGTGGCATTTGCATTTGGAAGCTGTTGCTGTGAACACACAACATGCGGTCAAAGGAGCTCTCAATGGAGGTGAAACAGACCATCCTGAGGCTGAAAAAAAAGAAGAAATCCATCAGAGAGATAGCAGAAATGTTAGGAGTGGCCAAATCAACAGTTTGGTACACTCTGAGGAAAAAAAAAGAGTGCACTGGTGAGCTTGGGAACTCAAAAAGGCCTGGACGTCCACGAAAGACAACAGTGGTGGATGATCACAGAATCCTTTCCATGGTGAAGAACAACCCTTCACAACATCCACTCAAGTGAAGAACACTCTCCAGGAAGTAGGTGTATCAGTATCTAAGTCTACCATAAAGAGAAGACTTCATGAGAGTAAATACAAATGATTCACCACAAGGTGCAAACCATGAATCAGCCTCAAAAATAGAAAGGCCAGAATTGACTTTGCCAAAAAACACCTGAAGAAGCCAGCCCAGTTCTGGAACAGCATTCTTTGGACAGATGAGACTAAGATCAACCTGTACCAGAATGATGGGAAGAAGAAAGTTTGGAGAAGAATTGGAACAGCTCATGATCCAAAGCACTACATCATCTGTAAAACATGGTGGAGGCAGTGTGATGGCATGAGCATGCATGGCTTCCAGTGGCACTGGGTCACTTGTGTTTATTGATGATGTGACAAAAGACAGAAGCAGCCGGATGAATTCTAAAGTGTATAGGGATATACTTTCTGCTCAGATTCAGCCAAATGCAGCAAAGTTGATTGGACGGCGCTTCACCAATGATCCAAAACATACTGCAAAAGCAAACCAGGAGTTTTTTAAAGCAACGAAGTGGAATATTCTGCAATGGCCGAGTCAATCACCAGATCTCAACCCAATCGAGCATGCATTTCACTTTATCAAGACAAAACTTAAGGCAGAAAGACCCACAAACAAGCAACAACTGAAGACAGCTGCAGTAAAGGCCTGGCAAAGCATCACAAAGGAGGAAACCCAGCGTTTGGTGATGTCCATGGGTTCCAGACTTCAGGCAGTCATTGCCTGCAAAGGATTCTCAACAAAATATTGAAAAGTAACATTTTACTTAGGGTTATGTTTATTTGTCCAATTACTTTTGAGCCCCTGAAATGAGGAGCGTTTGTATAAAAATAGCTACAATTCCTACATGTTTAATCATATATTTTTATTCAACCCCTTGAATTAAACCTTAAAGTCTGCACTTCAATTGTGTTGTAGTTGTTTCATTTCAAATCTAATGTGGTGGCATGCAGAGCCCAAATCATGAAGATTGTGTCACTGTCCAAATATTTCTGGGCCTAACTGTATATACAGCGGACCAGACAGTAGGGGCCTCATATAAGATGGACTCTTTCTTGGACAGCCTAGCTCTCCCAACTATTTCTGATACTCAGAGACACAATTTAAATTCTCCCATCTCTAGAGAAGAGGCTATATTAGCAATTAACAGTTTACAGTCAGGTAAAGCACCGGGGCCAGATGGCATGAGCAGTGAATTTTACAAAGAATTTCAGGATATACTTGTGGATCCATTTTTGAAGATGATAGAACACTCCTTTACCTCTGAGAGCTTATGGATAATTTCCCAATTTATCGCTCAACACGTCAAGGCTGCCCCTTAAGCCCTGCTCTTTTTGCCCTTGCAGTAGAACCTTTGGATGAAGCCATCAGACAGGATCCAGCTGTCAGGGGTAAAGATGTAGGGGAGACGCAACATAAAATTTCCCTCGTTCTCTGCTACTGGGACACCCAAACCAGGACTTACTTTTTGGAAGCTCTGCAAGACTGTACAATATCCTTGCATACACGGCAAGTAGGAATATTTTTTTGTCACGGATATGTGACAAACCACAAACTAAAACAAACTGGCATAAAATTATCATGGAGTGTTTCCCTTTGGAATATTTAACATGTTTACTTCATTCAGCAAAGTGACATTTTATGAAAATATGGACCCCATATCTCAAATTCTCTAACCTTACGGTGGCTTCGATTCTTGGGAGCGTTAACTTGGATTAAATATGACTTCTTTTTTCCTGGACCTTGTTTGTGGTGTCATGATGGATACACTCCTCTGTACAAGTGCTGGTTTATGTATGTACATGTATGAGTTTCTAGCTGTGAAGTATATCCCCTTTTTTTTCCCCTTTCCTTTTTTTAAAAAATTTCAATCTCTAATTTTGTGTAGATCAATGTTGAGCTGTCTTTCATGTTTTGATTGTTGGTTTTTTTTGTGTGTGTGTGTATGTGCAAAACAAACAAAAAAAAATCAATAAATACAATTTTAAAAAAATAAAATAAATTAAAAAAATAAATGTTACCACCTCCCCAGGTCTGATGTTTTTGAGGCGGATGTGCAATGTCATTTCTCCTCCAAACAAGGCGTCTATTATAGCAACCAAAGAGTTCAATTTTGGTCTCACCTGACAGACTGCATTCTCCCAGTGTTTAACAGGGTTGACCTTCAACATGCTTTTTCTTCAGCAATGGAGTCATGCATGGCAAGCATGCATACAGGCTATGATGGTTGAGAGCGTTACTTATTGTTTGCTTTGAAACAATTGTACCACCATCTTTCTGAAGCTCTCCACAAGTGGTCTTTGGCTCTTGGATAACTCTTCTGATAATTCTTTTCACTCCTCTATCACGAATCTTGTGAGCAGCGCTTGGTTGTGGCCGGTTTATGGTAAAATGATATTCTTTTTACTTCTGGATTATGGTCCCAACAGTGCTCACTGGAACATTCAGAAATTTAGCAACCCTTCTGTAGCCACTGCCATCAGTATGTTTTATAACAATAATGTTGTGAAAGTCTTGAGCGAGCTCTTTGCTCTTAACTATCATGAAATGTTTCTTGTGTGACACCTTGGCAGTGACAGTGTCAGGTTCTGCCTCCGGCAGATTAGGATGAAATATAGGACTCAGGATGCAGGCTGGACTTCGGTGCAAACAAGATTTTATTTTCCCAAACAAAAAAGCATAAAAGCATGAAGGCTGAACAAAAAGGTGAGCTTGTGAAAATTCAAAGCACAACACTCACAACAAGATTTCCAAAATACTTGAGGTGAAGCCAGAGGGTAATTCCTGGTATGATTCCACACTAGAACACAGACTCCAACTGACATAAATAAGGAAACAAATCAAGAACACCCGTGAACAATCAGTAATCAAGAAATCAAAAGCAGCTGTGAATAATTAACGAAGCAAAGAACTTATAACACAAAACTGTAAGTAGACAAAAGGCGCTGTCAAAACAAAAGCCCAAACCCAAATCATGACAGGAATAAACATGATGACATAACCATGAGAACAATAATCAAACCCAAGCATGACTGCATCATGATAAACACGATAATAATAAACAGGCCAATGAAGAACTAAACTAAGGCTACGGTCACACTGCAGGTCTTAATGCTCAATTCTGATTTTTTGCCGTGATCCGATTTTTTTGTGTGGGCGTTCACATTATAATTTAAATGCGACCCCCATCAGAGTGGAGTATGAACGGTCTCCTGCTATGAAATGACCCGCATGCGCAGAAGAAAACATAACGTCAGACACAGCGTTGTGTTTGCGGAAGTAAATATGAGCCCCGAACGATTGGGGAGGGACAGAACTTTTTCACCTTTGATGTAGCGCAGCAAAATAAATGTTAAAAACATTCAGAAATGTTTATGCACAAAATAAATTAGACCAGCTTCATTCCCCTACATGCCAGATGACCGCTGTGATCAGCTGTGCTTTAGCAGAACTGATCGATTAAACAGCTCTTTTGAAAATGAGACCACATCTCAATGGGATTACCTGTATAAATAAGGTTAATAATAAATAATCCTAGCGATTACAATAGGGCTCTCGCCGTAATAAACAGCACAGATCGTACCAATGGCGTAACACCGGTCCTGCATAGGAGCCGCTAGAGACTCCCCTCTCCCGGACTGTGTTTTCGTATGCCCCTCCTTGGCCATTGCGCTCCACAGTCAAGTACATATTACAACGGCCGGGACTGTGTTGTTTACAGCGTCCAGTAAATGTGCCGTCACTTTTTTTTTGTTAAATGTGCCGTTACTATGCACCTGTAATGTCTGACGGTTTCAGCCCTGAACTCCCCCCCTGCAGTTTTGAAGTTGTTGTGCCGTGGGAGCCAACAAAATTATGATCCAGTGATAAAGGAAAGAAGATTGATTAAAAAAGAGAGCACACATCAGCTGTCTGCCATGCCTGCAGCATCCTCCACAGCAGGATTGTAGCGTCTGTCTCACTTCAATGAGGAAAAAGTCAGACGAAATGCGACATGACCGTTCAGACTGAGGTCGCTTTGGAAAATATCAGATACGTATCGGAATTAGGACCACATATGAAAGTGGCCTGGGTCTGGTGTGAAAAAATTGGATATGTGCTGTTCAGACTGTCATTAAAAAATCAGAATGGGTCACATTTGTGCAAAAAAATCAGAATTGAGCATTAAAACCTGCAGTGTGACCGTAGCCTAAGACTAAGGTAGGGAGAATGACAAGACTGAACTGAGAAGGTAATCATAGCAGACAAAAATAAATGGCAAATACAAAGGAACATAACCAGGGACATGACCATGACCATAAACACGATAACCAAACTGAGCTGAGGTGAAGAAAACACAGTGAATAACAGAAATGAACTTAAAGCGTGAGCATAATTCCCTGATCATGCTCAGAACCTGACAGACAGACCTTTTTCTAGGCCATCAGATGGGACTGAACCAGCTGATACTGATTTGCACTGACAAGGGGCAGGACTGATTTCTAATTACTGATGGATTTCAGCTGATGTCTTGGCTTTCTATGCCTCTTTGCACCTATCTTTCTTCATTTGCTCAATACTTTTCCCTGTGTCATTTTTTCACATTGTTACTGTCTTCTTCTTCTTCTTCTTCTTCTTCTATTGGCTGCTCCCTTTAGGGGTTGCCACAGTGGATTATCTGTCCCCATCTCACGCAGTCCCTTACATCTTCACCAACCTTGTCCATGCCCTCCTTCAGTACATCCATAAACTTCTCTATGATCTTTTGCCTTTCCTCCTCCCTAGCAGCTCCATCTTCAACATCCTTTGTCCAATATATCCACTATCCCTCCTCTGCACATGTCCAAACCATCTCAGCCTTGCCTCTCTTACTTTGTCTCCAAACTGCTTCACCTGAGCTGTCCCTCTGATATACTCATTTCTAAGTCTGTCCCTCCTAGTCACTCTCAATGAAAATCTTAGCATCTTCAACTCTGCCACCTCCACCACCATGTCATGTTCGGCTGTGTAACTTCGCAGCGAACATAAAAATTGGCAGCAATCCCAAAATGCAGCATGTAACGTGTTTATTTACAAAAGAGTGAGTATACGAACATGTCCAAATAACAGTCACTATGGCACAGGCAAGACAACCGGCTACAGCTTCGTTGGCGGGGATTAAATGCACAACGTGCTCCAGGCAGGGTAGGAGCGGAGAGGAATACGCTGCCACAACAACTGATCACACCTACAGTGGGGCAAAAAAGTATTTAGTCAGCCACCAATTGTGCACGTTCTCCCACTGTAAAAGATGAGCGAGGTCTCCAATTTTCATCATAGGTATACCTCAACTATGAGAGACAAAATGAGAAAAAAAATCCAGAAAATCACATTGTCTGATTTTTAAAGAATTTATTTGCAAATTATGGTGGAAAATAAGTATTTGGTCACCTACAAACAAGCAAGATTTCTGGCTCTCACAGACCTGTAACTTCTTCTATAAGAGGCTCCTCTGTCCTCCACTCGTTACCTGTATTAAAGGCACCTGTTTGAACTCGTTATCAGTATAAAAGACACCTGTCCACAACCTCAAATAGCCAGACTCCAAACTCCACTATGGCTAGACCAAAGAGCTGTCAAAGGACACCAGAAACAAAATTGTAGACCTGCACCAGGCTGGAAAGACTGAATCTGCAATAGGTAAGCAGTTTGGTGTGAAGAAATCAACTGCGGGAGCAATTATTAGAAAATGGAAGACATACAAGACCACTGATAATCTCCCTCGATCTGAGGCTCCACGCAAGATCTCACCCCGTGGGGTCAAAATGATCACGAGAATGGTGAGCAAAAATCCCAGAACTACACAGGGGGACCTAGTGAATGGCCTGCAGAGAGCTGGGACCAAAGTAACAAAGGCTACATCAATAACACACTACGCCACCAGGGACTCAAATCCTGCAGTGCCAGACGTGTCCCCCTGCTTAAGCCAGTACATGTCCAGGCCCGTCTGAAGTTTGCTAGAGAGCATTTGGATGATCCAGAAGAGGACTGGGAGAATGTCATATGGTCAGATGAAACCAAAATAGAACTTTTTGGTAAAAACTCAACTTGTCGTGTTTAGAGGAGAAAGAATGCTGAGTTGCGTCCAAAGAACACCATACCTACTGTGAAGCATGGGTGTGGAAACATCATGCTTTGGGGCTGTTTTTCTGCAAAGGGACCAGGACGACTGATCTGTGTAAAGGAAAGAATGAATGGGGCCATATATCATGAGATTTTGAGTGAAAACCTCCTTCCATCAGCAAGGGCATTGAAGATGAAACATGGCTGGGTCTTTCAGCATGACAATGATCCCAAACACACTGCCCAGGCAACGAAGGAGTGGCTTTGTAAGAAGCATTTCAAGGTCCTGGAGTGGCCTAGCCAGTCTCCAGATCTCAACCCCATAGAAAATCTTTGGAGGGAGTTGAAAGTCCGTGTTGCCCAGCGACAGCCCCAAAACATCATTACTCTAGAGGAGATCTGCATGGAGGAATGGGCCAAAATACCAGCAACAGTGTGTGAAAACCTTGTGAAGACTTACAGAAAACATTTGACCTCTGTCATTGCCAACAAAGGGTATATAACAAAGTATTGAGATGAACTTTTGTTATTGACCAAATACTTATTTTACCGAGGAATTTACCAATTAATTCATTAAAAATCCTTCAATGTGATTTTCTGGATTTTTTTTTCTCATTTTGTCTCTCATAGTTGAGGTATACCTATGATGAAAATTGGAGACCTCTCTCATCTTTTACAGTGGGAGAACTTGCACAATTGGTGGCTGACTAAATACTTTTTTGCCCCACTGTAACTCTATTAATACCCGAGCCTAAATGGGAGCAAGTGGACACAGCTGTGAAGTGGCAGGTGCGTGACTGATTGAACCGTGTGTGTGTGTGTGTGTGTGTGTGTGTGTGCGCGTGCATGAGTGTGTGAGTGTGTATGTGGTGAACAGAAAACTGGTGAATGCCTGATAACTAACTAACTAACTAACCTGCACTTATATAGCGCTTTTCTAGTCACAAAGACCACTCAAAGCGCTTTCATTAATACTAACCCTCTATTCTAAGGGCCTATAGGAAACAGATATCTAGGGACAATTTAGAACAGCCAATTAACCTAAGAGGTTAATAAGAGAGAGGTTGATAAGAGGAGGAGCCGTGGCTGTGGGACTGACGGAGAGCAAGGTTCAATCCATCAGCTGGAATTAATAAGTAATAATTAAACCCAACAGCCACAAGTCATGGGCGGGGTGGCCAACCCGGACATGACAGTGCCTCCCCCTCCCAAGCAGTGGAAACCAGACACCCACCGTACCATCAAAAAAACCAACCTACACCCCCCACACACACACACACTCAAAAGGCCCAAACAACAACCCAGGGTGGGAGGTGGGGGAAAACACGTTAGGCGGGATAAATCGACAGAGGATAATCACCACAATACCACACAACAACACTACCTAACCCCAAGACAAGCTAACCCACCCCTCCCAAGAGTCTCTCGGTTCGGGGGGCCGGCCAGAGTCCAAGGCCCAGCGGGTGGCCGTAAGTTCAGGCAGCCGACCCAAGTCCCAAGGCCAGCAGGCAGCCCTTGAACAGCGTCAGGTGGCCTGCCAGAGGGAAGAGACCACTTGGCCCAGAAACTAAGTCCTTCGGGTGGCCGGCCCACATAGTGGAGCCAACAGGCCAGGGGAGAACGACGAGGAAGCGGCCTGCCCACCAGAAGATTGAAAAGTGGGTGGCCGGACTGAAGAAGGGGACCCCTTGCTGTTCCCCGAGGCAGGGCCAGGCGGGTCATGGCTGGGCCTGGCGGAAGAGGAAGGGACACCCCGAAGACCTCTGGAAGGGAGGAAGGGACCTCAGTGTCCCCAAGCTGGCCGGCTGCACCCTCGATGGTCCCGGCTTGGGACTGGAGTATGGCTACACCCTCGATGGACCCCAACCGAGCCATGGTTGCACCCATGCTGGAGCCTGGAAGGACCCTTGCTGCACCCGCGATGGGACCAGCTGGGCCACTGCTGACCTCCCCGTCGTCCCGACCCTGGGCCAGCCGGCCTGCACAAGAATCCAGGCCAGAACGCGATCAATTTCAGACCTCCCCGGGGAACTGGGCAGACGAGGAGCTGAATCCACCGGGGCCACAGCGGGGCTGGCAGTGGCAACGATAACCTCCTGGGGTGAGCCTGGGTTCCCCGTTTCATCCGGCAACATGGCCTTCTCTCCGACGACCCTAGAAAAGGACTCAGACACAGAGGAGGAGGGGTAAGGGTTGCCGGCAGCGGCAGAGCCCGGCGAGGCGAGCTCAGGTGTAGTGTGAGGCTCCAGCTGGCCCTCCTCATCTGGAGCTAGGCAAAAATGCTCTATGAAGGAAAGGAGAAAGACAAAAGAGAGCACTTGCCTTAGCTCAAGCTTCACCGCCGTCCAGGACTCCGACGATCCGGGCGACGTCCTCCCAGGTTTGGCCAGCAAGGGGTGCTGCTTGGGTGCTGACTCTGCTGCAGCGGCCTCCACAGCAGGCGTGATGGTGGTCACAGTCAGCCTCCTCCAGAGAAGGTCCCCATGTGGGTGGCTCTCCCAACATGGATTCTGGAGGTGGAGTCTCACCTTGCACTGGACCCCGGAAGACTGAAGCCAGGGGACACTCTATCATCGGCACAGGCTTCAGGTCATTCACAGTGCCCTCTCTCAGTCCATGGGAGCTCTGCGGGGCCGCGGGCTCCCCCTCCATCCGGTGACTGAGCTCCCGGGCCGATGGGTGCTCAGCGGCAAAAGGTAGAGAGATAGAGAGGTTGGTGAGCAGTTCACAGCTGCAGCAGGTGGAGAAATCTCCGGGGACTGCGTACCCAGCGATCAGGTAAGAATTTTCAATAACTTTAAAAATACATGAAGAGATTACTTGCCTGTTCTCCTATGGTTTGTGTCATCTGCTGCTGCAGCTGGCGAGGCAGCACACCTCGTGGTGGCTGTGACGGAGCTGGATTCCTCCATACGTTGTAGAGAACCCCCTTGGATAGCACTGGAGAGTGAGGGGTGGCTACCAAGTCCTCCTCCTCCAAACGGCAATCTATCTCCGTCTGCATCGCCAGTCTGCGCTTCTCCCATCCAGCCTCAGATGAAGCAGGGCCGTCCTCCGATTGAAGTCTCCGTTCCTCCATCATTAGGTGGTCAGTATCTCCAAGGATAGATTGGCAGTGTTCCTCCGGACCTTCCCGGAGTTGCGCGAGTCTGGGCTCCAGAGACAAGGGCGGGGCTGGAGCAGAAGAGCTGAGGGAGGAGGGAGGCTTCATCCGGCACCAACGCTTCTTCCGTTTCAGGGGCCACTCCAACGCTGGGCTCCTCCTCTTGCAGCACGAGAATGAAATGGAGGATGTGCGCAGACTCGGGAAAAAATAACAGTTCCGGACATTCCTCTGATATCTCCACCGCGACGTCCCGGGCTGGGCGGACAGACTCTGGAGAACAGCACCCCGAATCCCAGAAAAGACGTCTTCCAGACGGGCCAGTCTGAGCCACTCCTTGTGGCTCCAGTAGTCCGTCATAACTCCGGTGCAGGTAGGGAAAAAATGTGAAAATGAAAAAAGGCATGATACACACTGCTCAGGCTCTATTGGTGGCAGCTTACTGTCATGTTTGGCTGCGTAACTTCGCAGCGAACATAAAAACTGGCAGCGAGCCCAAAATGCAGCATGTAACGTGTTTATTTACAAAAGAGTGAGTATGCAAACATGTCCAAATAACAGTCACTATGGCACAGGCAAGACAACCGGCTACAGCTTCATTGGCGGGGATTAAATGCCCAACGCACTCCAGGCAGGGAAGGAGCGGAGAGGAAAGGCATGAATGAGGAACGACTTACAAATATGTTGGAGCGGATAGGCTCTGAGGAACAACACAGTTCAGTCCAGGGAAGAGGCCAACTGTTGTGAGCCAGGAAGCTGCCACAACAACTGATCGCACCTAACTCTATTAATACCCGAGCCTAAATGGGAGCAAGTGGACACAGCTGTGAAGTGGCAGGAGCGTGACTGATTGAACCGTGTGTGTGTGTGCGTGTGAGTGTGTGTGTGTGTGCGCATGAGTGTGTGTGTATGTGGTGAACAGAAAGCTGGTGAATGCCTGGTAAGAGGAGGAGGCGTGGCTGTGGGACTGACGGAGAGCAAGGCTCAATCCGTCTGCTGGAATTAATAAGTAATAATTAAACCCAACAGCCACAAATCATGGGCGGGGTGGCCATCCCGGACATGACACACCACCTCCTGTCTTTTTGTCAGCACCACCGTCTCCAAACCATACATCATAGCAGGTCTCACTACCGTCTTGTAACTCTTCCTTTTCACTCTTGCTGCTACCCTTCTGTCACAAGTTACCCCTGACACTCGTCTCTGACCACTCCACCCTGCCTGCACTCTCTTCCTCACCTCTCTTGTGCATTTTTCATTGCTTTGGATGGTTGACCCCAGGTATTTTAACTCGTCTACTTTCACTACCGCTACTCCAATACAGTGCAACTCCTTCTGACCTTCTCTATACTGCTCCATCAACACTCTTAAAGCAAACATTACATCTGTAGTACTCTTTCTTGGCATGAAACTGCACTGGTACTACGGTACTATGGATTCTTGTTTACAGCATAGTGTTGGTTATGCTCCGTTTGTGTTTAATGGTTGGGTCTCACCTACTGGAAGCAACACAACAGTCCCTATTAAGATTTTGAGAGACACAGGTGCTTTAGAGTCTTTCATCAGACAGACCACGTTGCCATTTTCTGCTAACTCAGACACTGGTGAAACAGTTCTAATCAGAGGGATAGGCTTGAAAATAGTGTCTGTGTAGAGGATGCCTTCACAAACGAGACTGAGTTTATTTCTCAGGAAAGGTTTATTTGGAGTCACATCCTCTAACAGCAAGTATCTCAACAAAAGAGGCAGGACAATCTTTCCTCAATGCTCTTATACCCCCAGAGACACAAAACCCCCCACATCAAATACATCACACCTTCAACCCACAGTCCTTCAGTAAACATATGAACCCACAGTTCTTCAGTAACATATAGCCTCCGAGGCTCGTTGGCGTCTCTGATGTCTCCTCCGCCTCGGGGGCTCCTGCTGGGACATTGTCTCTGACTTCCCGTCTCCCCAGAAACCACTTCACACCTGCCGAGGTCTCTGCCGGGGCATGTCCTTTTGGACGTTTGAAGTCTGTAGAGTATGCACCATCATGCCTACTAAATACATGTGGGAGAAAATGCGTACCATACAAGCATGCCATATATGCGCCCTAAATATGCACCATATAACCCCCCCCCAAACGTCTAAATAAGGACAAGTTACACCTCAAATGCATAGAATCATGACATATCACACAGAACGAGAAAAAAATTGGCACAACAGATCATACATCCAACTGCCTGGGCTTCAACTCCCTGCCATATCTGCTGTGAGCAGGTCTCGCTCTGCCTGTGGCTGTCTCTTGCATCTGTGGATCAGAGTCATTAGCACATCGTTGTGAAAGCTTAGCAGAGTGTCTCCCCGGCGGCTTGCCGCGGCGGGGGGCCCTGGCCAACTGTACCTGTTCATCAGCTAACACAAAAGCAGGTTTGAGTCTGTTAATGCAGACTAATTCCCTCCTGTCTCCCAAATCGAGCAAAAAATGCTTTTCCCCGGTTTCCAACACTCTGAACGGTCCATCGTAAGGTGGTCTTAAACCTAACCTCTGTGCGTCGTGTCTAACAAAGACGAATTCTGCATTCTTTAAGGCTTTAGGCACAAAAACGCGTGGAAAACTGTGATGAACTGGACTGGGGAGGGTGTGTGACCCCGCGCCGCCCTGCAGCAGCTGAGCGGGGGGGCGATCTGGTGCGGGGTTTTCAGGAAGGAATTCTCCCGGTAACCGGAGAGGTTGGGCGAAGACAAGTTCGGCCGGAGAGGCTTGCAAATCTTCTTTAGGTGCTGAACGCAACCCTAATAAAACCCATGGAAGCTTATCAACCCAATTTGTGTCCGTGAGAGCCGCTCTGAGGGCTGCTTTCAATGACCGGTGAAAGCATTCGCACAAACCGTTGGCCTGGGGGTTATACGCAGTTGTGCGATGAATTTTCACCCCCAGGCTGAGTGCCATGGACGACCAGAGCTCTGAAACAAACTGGGGTCCTCTGTCAGACGTTATGTCTGACGGGACTCCAAAGCGCGTGACCCAAGCTGTTAAAAAAGCACGCGCAACGTCTGCTGCTGTGGTTGACGCCAGGGGAATCGCCTCTGGCCAGCGCGTAGTGCGGTCCACCATAGTTAGAAGGTGTGTGAACCCCTGTGACAGCGGGAGGGGTCCCACCAAGTCGATATGCACATGGTCGAAGCGTTTGGCTGGGATGTGAAAAGGTTCAAGAGGGGCTCGCGTGTGCTTGTGTACCTTTGCTCTTTGACACGCTGCGCAGGCTGCAGCCCATGCTTTGACCTGTTTACGCAGCCCCGGCCAAACAAATTTCTCTCCCACCATTTTGATCGATGCGCGAATGCCCGGGTGTGCCAGCGAATGTATTAAGTCAAAAACACGGCGACGCCACGCAGCCGGGACCACGGGGCGGGGGCGCCCCGTGGAGATATCGCAGATTAGAGGGGGCATACCTCTTTGATGCACCCTGTGCTCCAGCCTTAGCCCTGTTGGCCCAGACTGGAGCGCGCGCACGTCCGCATCGTTAACCTGCCCAGCGGCCATGGCTGCAGAATCTAACCCAACGCAGACCGGGGCTGTGAGCGCCTCCGCGCCGCAAGCCTGGCCCAAGTCTACAGCCGCCGCGTCTGCCCCCTGGGGGCCTGTCATTGCAACTGCACGTGAGAGACAATCTGCCACTACATTGTGCTTACCCGCCACGTGTTGAATGACGGTGGTAAACTCCGAAATTGCGGCCAGCTGTCTCTGTTGTCGGCCCGACCAAGGCTCTGAAATCTTAGCCATTGCAAAAGTTAATGGTTTATGGTCCACAAACGCGGTGAAACGGCGCCCTTCCAACCAGAACTGGAAGTGGCGGATGGCCAAATGCAGGGCTAAAAGCTCCCTATCAAACGCGCTGTATTTACGCTCATTATCGCGCAATGTTTTGCTGAAAAACGCAAGTGGTTGCCAGCTCCCTGCTACCAGTTGCTCAACAACCGCTCCCACTGCCACGTCGGAGGCGTCCGTGGTTAGCGCCATGCGAGCTGCTGGCACCGGGTGTGCCAATAACGCAGCGTTCGCGAGGGCCGATTTGACCTGTGAGAAAGCGCGCTCCCGGTCCGGGGACCACTCAACCTTAGATGCAGGTTTTTGCTTCTTTAATGCCGCGTACAGTGGGTGCATGAGCCGTGCCGCGTTGGGGAGGAAACGGTTATAAAAATTGACCATCCCCAAAAATTCTTGCAGCGCCTTAACTGTCTGTGGTTGGGGGAAATCCGTTATCGCGCGCACTTTATCCGGCAGTGGGACCGCACCCTCTGGAGACACGCGGTGTCCCAAAAAATCGATTTGCGCTACCCCGAATTGGCACTTCGCTGGGTTAATGATCAGCCCGTGCTCTGTCAGCCTCTGAAAAACGGCTGTGAGGTGGCATTCGTGCTCGGCTTCGGATGCACTGGCTACCAAAATATCATCCAAATAAGCAAATACAAAAGGGAGGCCGCGCAGCACTGCATCCATCATGCGTTGGAACGTCTGCGCGGCGCCTTTGAGGCCGAAAGGCATGCGCAAAAACTCGAAAAGCCCGAAAGGGGTTATAACTGCCGTTTTGGGTATGTCCTGCGCGCGGACTGGAACTTGGTGATAACCGCGCACCAAATCTATTTTGGAAAAGATGCGCGCCCCCGCCGAATGAGTGGAAAAATCCTGGATGTGCGGAATCGGATAGCGGTCGTGTGCTGAAGCATTATTTAATCTGCGGAAATCACCGCAAGGGCGCCACGAGCCGTCAGCCTTGGGCACCATGTGCAGGGGTGACAACCAAGAGCTGTTCGAGCGCCTAACAATGCCCAGTTTTTCCAAGTTGGCGAATTCCTCGTGCGCGATGGCCAGTTTAGCTGGGTCCAAACGCCGAGCTTTTGCAAAAGCAGGGGGGCCAGAGGTAGTTATGAAATGCTCGACCCCGTGTTTGGCAACTGACGCTGAAAATGTTGGGACCGTGAATGTCGGGAACTGGTTGAGTAATGCATGAAACTTACCACCTGCAGCTGTGACATTGGGATGTGCAGAAGGCAGGGCCACCCGAGCTGTGCAGGAGATAGAGTAGAAAGTGCATTTACAATACGTCTATTAGCATGATCAACTAACAAACTGTTTGAGCATAGAAAGTCAGCACCTAGCATGTTGTTGTTAACTGCAGCTACCACAAAGGTCCACTCGAAGGTGCGCCCGTGGAGGGACAGGAGAAGCGTCTTCTCCCCATAGGTTTTGATCGTGGAGCCGTTCGCCGCTAACACCAGGGGTCCGCTGGCAGGCGCCAGCGTGTCCGCGTAGGTAGGCTTGACAAAACTTAGCTGGGAGCCTGTGTCCACCAGGAATTCCTTCCCTGAATTCGCGTCCGTCACGAAAAGCAGCTTGTTCTTCGTGCCGAGAGTCGCAGCTGCTACCGGCTCCCGGTCTCGGCGTTTCCCTGGCGCTGGTACCGGCACGGTGGAACGCATCTGCGCTCTTTCTCGGCGAAGCGCCGATGGTAGAAACAGAGGGCGTTGTCCGCCCCGCTTCTCCTGGCCTCTGCCGCTGCTGCCGTCAGTGGATCTGGTGCCGCAGCCTCTGGTCTCCCCTCGTCTCGCGGGAGGGCGTTCAGCTCTGCTGCTGCCGTCGTGGCTGCGTGCCGTCTATGGGCGTCGACGAGCCGCTGCGCCTCCTGGCCCAGCTCGTGGTAGTCACGGTTGTTGAGTGGCTGCGAGCTGGCCAGGGTGACTCTCACTGCTGGCGGGAGCGTTCTGAGGAAGAGGTGGGCGAAGATAAAGCTGTCGTCATCCTCGCCTCTCAGGCTCATCATCTTCGCCATCAGATCTGCCGGCCTGTCTGCTTCCCCTTCTGTCAGCGCCAGGAGCTTCTCTGCTCGCTCTCCCAGCGAGGGAGTGAAGGCTCGAATGAGGGCGGCTTTCAGTGCGCCATACTTGTTGTCTTGGGGCGGGTGGTTGGTCAGGCTCTCCACCCGCTGCACTGTGAGGCTGTCCAGCTTCGCGACGACATGGTAGAACCTCGTTGCGTCCGCTGAGATTCCCCGAAGGTGGAACTGCGCCTCCACAGTGGTAAACCAGGAGCGCGGGTTATGTTGCCAGAAATCGGGAAGCTGTAGTGTGGTAGCTGCGTTAACCCGGTTGGCTCCTGAAGAGTCCGGTGCGTAAAGCTCGCCGTCACCGGCCATGGTTTGTCGTAGGTCACCAGTGTAGAGGATGCCTTCACAAACGAGACTGAGTTTATTTCTCAGGAAAGGTTTATTTGGAGTCACATCCTCTAACAGCAAGTATCTCAACAAAAGAGGCAGGACAATCTTTCCTCAATGCTCTTATACCCCCAGAGACACAAAACCCCCCACATCAAATACATCACACCTTCAACCCACAGTCCTTCAGTAAACATATGAACCCACAGTTCTTCAGTAACATATAGCCTCCGAGGCTCGTTGGCGTCTCTGATGTCTCCTCCGCCTCGGGGGCTCCTGCTGGGACATTGTCTCTGACTTCCCGTCTCCCCAGAAACCACTTCACACCTGCCGAGGTCTCTGCCGGGGCATGTCCTTTTGGACGTTTGAAGTCTGTAGAGTATGCACCGTCATGCCTACTAAATAAATGTGGGAGAAAATGCGTACCATACAAGCATGCCATATATGCGCCCTAAATATGCGCCATATCTGCACCTTTGTACCGGATTAAATTAACCTCAGATTTGGTCCAAGGTGAAGTATCTGTGGCAGTACTTCCTCAGTTACCAGTAGATGGGGTTGATTTTATTCTGGGAAATGATTTGGCTGGTGTCCTTGTTTGGAGAAAGGAAAGCCCAAACATTATACTACAGCTGCCCTCTTCTGTTTTGCTGGAATCTGTGCCAGATAATTAAATGGGTTCTGAGGTGTTTTCTGCCTGTGTGGTAACATGTGCTAAGAGCTACACAGCATCTGAACCTGGGATCTGATGTTCGGGATGAGAATCACCACCTCCAAGTCTGAGGCCCTCAGCTGGAAAAGGATGGATTGTCCAAGTGAAGGAGTTCAAGTATCTCAGGGCCTTTTTCATGAGTGAGAGGAGTGTGGAGCATGAGATTGACAGGCAGAAGCATCAACAAAACACTGAATTTGTATTATAATAAATGGTTGACCTGTCATCATTAGGAATAAGCAACCTTTTCCCCATTTAAATTAGTAAATCATTTCTTATAAATATGCAGATTTTTTTCCATGTAAATTTGTGACTTTATTGTTGTAAATTTATGATTTTGTTTCTATGTAATTCACAACAATTATTGTCAATTCATGGCATTTTTTTTATCACACATTTGCTATCAAAGTACTATACATTTGAGTCATTAACTTGCATCTTGTAACTTTCTGGCTTAATTGTTGCAATTTCTTTGTTTGTTGTTGTTTTTTTATGTCCCCTAATTTGTGTTTTGACTATGGTAAAAATTTGTTGTTTTGTTTCTCTAATAAACACTTATTGTTTTCTTATATTTGGAACTGGTTTATTACCTCAGTTGAGTCTTGTGGAGATTGTATGTAACACAGTAGTCCACCTTCCATCTGTCTAGTAAGGCACACATAAACACTTAGTTCTCCTCCATTTTCTCACGCTTTTGTGGTCAAATATGTTCTGTTCACAATGGTAATATTAAGTAGAATTTAATGTCAGTGACAGCTCATCTGTAACTCTGGCTCCCTCTTTTGGTCTGAAAAGTAATTGCTTTTCTTTTCAATTCAATTCAATTAAAAATGAACTGTACATCTGAACAGATTTTATGTGAAGAAAATCACCATGTCGCTTGTATAAAAGCACTTCATAGTGTCAGACAATCTTAGAGAGAGAAAACAACATTCAGCTTTTCTCTTTTATCAGAGCTGGGCAATTTCTACTGAGAGAGGAATTTTGAGTAATGTTTGATACCCCCCCCCCCCCAAAAAAAATAAAAAATAAAATAAAATCTTTACAAAGCCATAAAACACATTTGAGCCTTAAAACAAAGGTAAAACAGCTGGAGTTATAAGAAAAAACCTAGCCTGTTAATTTGTTTTAAATTTTTGTTCAGAAATATATTCAGCAGGGAAAATAAGTATTAAACGCATCAATGTTTTTCTCATTAAACATATTTCTGATGGAGCCACTGACCTGGGATTTTCACCAGATATCAGTGACAACCCAACTAATCCATATATACAAAGAAATCAAGGCAACTGATTTTTGTGTCCACAAACCCAGTTATATTTAATAAAGTGGATTGACACAGGGAATAAGTATTGAACACACCTGGGGAAATTCATTTAATATTTAGTAGAAAAGCCTTTGTTGGTAATAACAGCTTCCAGACGCCTCTTGTATGGAGAAACTAGGCACATGCATTTGCTCAGGAGTGATTTTAACCCATTCTTCCACACAAACTGTCTTCAAATCTTGAAGGTTCTGTGGGTGTCTTCTGCGAACTCTGCTCTTCAGTACCTTCCATAGATTTTCAATTGGATTCAGGTCAGGTGACTGACTGGCCATTCTAGCAACTTTATTTTCCTTCTCTGGAGCTAGTTAAGAGTTTCCTTGGCTGCGTGTTTGGGATCATTGTCTTGCTGAAATGTCCACTCTTGTATCTTGGCAGATGGCAACAGGTTCTTATCAAGGACGTCTCTGTATATTTGTCCATTCCTCTTTCTTTCAATTATATGAAGCCTGCCTGTACCATGTGCTGAAAAACACCCCCACACCATGATGCTCCCACCTCCAAACTTCACTGTTCTGTTGGTATGGTGTTTTGGGGCTGATGTGCAGTGCCATTTCTCCTCCAAACATGCCGTGTGTTGTGGCATCCAAAAATGCTAAATGGTATTCACTTATATAATGCTTTTTTCATCTCTAGATGACCAAAGCACTTTACAGATCCTGCTATCCACCCATTCACACACTGATGGTGGTGGAGCTGCCATACACAAACGCTGGCCTGACCCACCAGGAGCAAATGGGGTTCAGTGTCTTGCTCAAGAACACTTCGACATGCAGACTGCAGACACAGTGGGAACTGAACCCCTGACCTGCCGATCAGTAGTCGGCCACACTACACCTGCGCCAAAGCCGCTCCTATATTGAGACCAAAAAGTTAAATCCTGGCTCCCTCTTTTGGTCTGAAAAGTAATTGCTTTTCTTTTCAATTCAATTCAGTTCAGATGTACCAGACTATATTCTCCCAGTATTTTACTGGCTTGCCCAAATGCAGTGCAGCAAATTTTAAATGAGCTTCAACATGCTTTTTCTTCAGTAATGGAGTCTTGCACGGTGAGCGGGCATAAAGCCCATGCCAGTTGAGTGCATTACTTATTGTTTTCTTTGAAACAGCAGTACCTGCTAACTCCAGGTCTTTCTAGAGCCCTCCACGAGTGGTCTTTGGCTCTTGGATAACTCTTCTGATAATTCTTTTCACTCATCTGTCAGAAATCTTGTGAGGACCTCCTGGTCATGACTGGTTTATGGTAAAATGATGTTCTTTCCACTTCCAAATGATGGCTCCAACAGTGCTCACTGAAACATTCAGCAGTTTAGAAATGCACCTGTAACCAATGCCATCATTATATACTGCTCAAAAAAATAAAAGGAACACTTTGAAAACACATCAGATTTTAATGGGAAAAAATAAGCTGGATATCGAAATTGTGGCAGGCTAATCCAGCTTACTCAGATTAAAGGAACACTTTTTAATCTGAGTAAGCTGGACTAGCCTGCCACAATTTCGATATGTAGAATATTTTTTCCCATTAAAATCTGATGTGTTTTCAAAGTGTTCCCTTTATTTTTTTGAGCAGTATATTTCGCAACAATACAGTTACGATAGTCTGAAGAGAGCTCTTTGCTTCTACCCATCATGAGTTCTTTGTGGTGTGACAATCTGATATTCACAGAACTTTTTAAAGGCTGCCAGGACTTAAGCAGCTGAAATTAATTTGCACTGGTGGGACATGGGGTGGCTTCCTAAATTCTGATGGATCTCAGCTGGTTTCTTGGCTTTCTATGCTTTTTTGCACCTCTTTTTCTTCACGTGTTTAACACTTATTCCCTGTGCCATCCCACTTTATTAAATCTAATTTGTTTTGTGAACACAGCTGCCTTGATTTATTTGTATGTATGGATCACTTGGGCTGTTACTGATATCTGGTGAAAATCTCAGATCAACGGCTCCATCAGAAATATGTTTGAGAAAAATGTTGATGTGCTCAATACTTATTTTTGTCATGAGCTGAGCACTGGAGGTTTCCGCCATGCTCAGTTTCGTGGCTTTTTCTCTGTATTTATTATTTGTTTTATTTTGTGCTTTGGGTTTCTGTATTTTCATATTGGTTCTTATTTTCCTGTTTATGTTATGGTTTTGTTACTCTCATTTTGTATTAGGTTGTATTTATTTCTCTGTCTGCATTTGTTGATATTTTATTCTTTGTATTTCGGACTGTTGTGTCCTTTCTCTGGGTTGACAGCTGTCAAGTGGCGTTTTCGGGTTGTGCTCCATGTGGGCATTGCCCTGTCAGCTTTCAGCTCCCCTCGCTCTCCTCTCATTTCTCGCAGCTGATCCAAATCATTAATCACTGTTACCTTTTGCCCGCTCATGTCACCCCACACCTGTCGCTCCTTGTGTATTTGTTTCGTACCCTATTTAAGGGCAGTATTTTGTTTTCATAATTGCCGCTGTCTTGAGTAAGCCTGAGTAAGTTCTTCTGGGTTTCTCCTCGCTTCCAGAGCTCTTCCCCTGCTCTGGTGAGTTTGTCCCAAGTTCGTTCCTGCCTGTAATTTTTCCTTATTATCTGTTTTTGGATTTTTGTGTTGTGCACTTTGTTTGGGACTTTATATTTGCTGTTTTTTCAATAAATCTCACAACTCACAGTTCAGCGTGTGGGTCTGCCTCTCTGCCCCGAGGGGCCATTCATAACAGAAGACAGCTGCCAGTAAATGACCCAGCTGCTGTGAGTTGTGGATTTTCACAGTTTTTGTTATCACTCATCTGTTCTTTGGGGCTACCATGTCTGTGACCCCGGACTTATCAACCCTGGGACTGAGTGAAGCAGAGCGGTGGTTTGTGTGCGTATTGCAGGACATCGCCACACAGACTCCTCCTGTACCCCCAAAGCAGCCTGAGAGTGTCTGGAGAGCGTGGCGCAGGTACTTGAGGCATGCCCCAGCCTTTGGGACCACCTGGAGCTCAATGGCGTACTTCTCTCCGTATTCCTCCCACCATCTATGACTCACAGACTGGGGGAATTTACTCAGGGGTCTGTGCCTGTGCTAACAAAGAGCAAGTGCACGCGCACACGGAAGTCTACAGCCTCTCGCCATTCTTTGGCGGCAGCTCCGCCTCCTTCTCCCAAACACTGGCCCGCTCCATTGACCGAGGAACAGGAGGAGCGCAAGCAGGTCATGATAGCGGAGACTGAGCTCCTTCTTGAGTTTAAGCCATGGCTTCTCCCAGAGATCTCACCCAGGAACTGAAGGAAGTTCCAACAGACCCTCTCCCTCCTCTCCAGGAGCCAACGTCTCACCAGAAGAACACCTCCACCGCTCAGGCAGCAACTCCCTCTTCGCCGAGGCAGAAGACTCCTGCAGCAGTGCACCCTCAGTGTTTTTCCTCTCCGGTTGTTCCATGAGCTTCTTCTTTTCCTGCAGCTGCTGTTCTTCACTTCTCCTCGCCAATTCCTCTCGCTGCTGAGAGGTCATCGGTTTCCTTTCCAGCTCCGCCCGTCACCGTGGCTGCAGGGGTGGCTCCTCCACATTCCACTGAGGGGCCCACAACCGCTGAGGCCACAGAGAGGATGGATTTCATACCTGCTGCAGCAGAAAACATCATGCCCCGGGAACACAGGCAAGTGTCATTTCATTCTCTTTATCAACATATGAATTAGCTTGCCTGATTCCCAGTGGTGAGGCTCAGTCCCCACGGTCCTGTGAGCTCTCACCGCCTGCTGCAGCAACAGACTTTTCACCTGCTCTCTCCGTGTCTTCTCCTTTTTTCCTCTGAGTGCCCACCGGCCCCAGGATCGAACCGCTGGATGTTGAAGGAGCCTGTGGCCCTGGATGACCAGATTCCAGTCCCGCAGCCATGCTCTGGAGGGAGAGTGAGTGCTGAGACTGAGCTGAGACTGAGCTGATGCCTGCACCGATAAAGGAGCCTCCCCAGGCTTTGGCTGAGTAGGTTCCAGCACCAGCAGGAAACCGACCTCCTGTCACCACACAGGGCAAGCCACCTGCATGGGCCACCTTGCTGGGGGGTTCCAGGACCGTATTGACCACCATGCCTGCTGCAGCGGCTGCCACAGCAGAGCTGGAGTTGGACCTCCAGAAGGCCGGGCCCGAAGAACCATCGCCTAGATCGACAGAGTCCTGGACGGTGGTGGAGCTTGAGATCTGGTAAGTGCTCTCCTTTGTCTTTGTTGTTTCTATTTTGGAGCAATCTTGCCTGGTTCTTGGTGGGGAGGGCCAAGTGCAGCCGTCAGCTGCACCTGAGCTCACCTTGCACGGCTCCACTGCCACCGGTGACCCTGACCATGTTTCTCTGCCTCTTTTGCCTGAGCTTTCTCCCAAGGTCACAGAGGATCGTCCAGTTCCACCAGAAGTATGCGTGGATCCTGGCTCTCTGCCCAAAATCGTCATGGGTCCAGCTCCTTCCGCTGAGGTTGTCATGGGTGCTCCGTCCCAGCCCGGGACCTCCATGGGTGCTGCTTCCCCTCCAGCTGAGGTCTTCGTGGGTGCTGCTCCCCCTCCGATAGAGGTCGTCGCAGGAGCTCCGTCCCAGCCCGGGGCCTCCAAGGGTGCAGCCTTGGCCCAGTCCTGGTCCATTGAGGGTGCAGCTGTGGCCCAGTCCGGGTCCCCTGTGGGTGCTGCTTCCTTCCCTGTTGAGGTCGTCGCGAATGCCCCATTCCAGCCCGGGGCCTCTGAGAGTGCAGCCTTAGCCCAGTCCGGGTCCATTGAGGGTGCAGCTGTGGCTCAGTCCGGGTCCTCCATGGGTGCTGCTTCCCTTCCAGTGGAGGTCATCGCGGGTGCTCCGTTCCAGCCCGGGGTGGGTCTGGACTGGGCCGATGCTGCACCTTTGGAGGCTCCGTTCCAGCCCGGGGCCTCCGAGGGTGCAGCATTGGCCCAGTCCGGACTCAACGTGGGTGCAACTCTGGCCCAGTCCGTGTCCATCATGAGTGCAGCTCGGTCTGGGCCCATCACGGGTGCTGCTTTACTCCAGCCCAGAGCCACCGCGGGTGCTGCTTTGCTCCAGCCCGGAGCGACTGTGGGTGCTGCTTAGTTCCAGGCCGGAGCCACTGTGGGTGCTGCTTTGCCCCAGCCCAGAGCCACCACGGGTGCAACCTTGCTCCAGTCTGGAACCACCGCGAGTGCAACCTCGCTCCAGTCCGGAGCCTCTGCGGGTGCAGCTTTGCTCCTGTCCGGAGCCTCCATGTATGCAACCATGTCCCAGTCCAGGACCACCACGGGTGAAACCTCGGTCCAGTCTGGAGCCACCGCGGGTGCAACCTTGCTCCAGTCCAGAGCCACCGAGGGTGATACAATGTCCCAGTCCGGGACCACCAAAGGTGCTGCTGGCCAGTCCAAGGGCGTTGTGGTCCCCTATCCTTTGCCAGACACTGTTGTTGTCCCCTCTCCTCTGCCTGATGCTGTCGTGGTTCCCTCTCCTCTGCCTGATGCCGTCATTGTTCCCCCTCCTCTGCCAGACACCGTTGTGGTTCCCTCTCCTCTGCCTGACATCGTCATGGTTCCCCCTCCTCTGCCAGATGCTGTCGTGGTCCCCCCTCCTTTGCCTGACGCCGTCGTGGTACCCTCTCCTCTGTTGTCCTCCCCTTCATTGGGCCTCCCCGTGGGGGAGCTGCCTCCTGGGCCACCTCTTCTGTTTAGGTGGCTGAAAGACTCTGGTCGACCGCCTGACGGACTAAGCCGTTGGGTTGGGTGGCCCATATTCTCCAGCAGACCATCCAACTCATACCACCTCGCCATCCACGAGGCCTGGGACTCTGACCGCCCACCTGAACTTTCTAGCTCTTTGGTCCAGGGGGCCTAAGACATTGATTTTGACTGGTGTGGATCCTGAGCGGGGTTGTTTCGTTCCCTCCTAGCCTGTTCCCCCCACCACCCACCCTGGGTGGGTTATTGTTGTGTTCCTGTTGGGGGGGGGGGGTTCTTTTGATGTTACCCTGGGGTGTCTGGGATCCACCCCTTGACAGGGGGCTCTGTCACGAGCGGAGCACTGGAGGTTTCCCCCATGCTCAGTCTCGTGGCTTTTTCTCTGTATTTATAAATTTGTTGTGTTTTGTGCTTTGGGTTTCTGTATTTTTGTATTGGTTCTTATTTTCCTGTTTATGTTATGGTTTTGTTACTCTCATTTTGTATTAGGTTGCATTTATTTCTATGTCTGCATTTGTTGATATTTTATTCTTTGTATTTCAGACTGTTGTGTTCTTTCTCTGGGTTGACAGCTGTCAAGTGGCGTTTTCGGGTTGTGCTCCATGTGGGCATTGCCCTGTCAGCTCCCCTCACTCCCCGCTCATTGCTCGCAGCTGATCCAAATCATTAATCATAGTTACCTTTTGCCCGCTCATGTGACCCCACATCTGTCACTACTTGTGTATTTGTTTCGGACCCTGTTTAAGGGCAATATTTTGTTTTCATAATTGCCACTGTCTTGAGTAAGCCTGAGTAAGTTCTTCTGCATTTCTCCTCACCACCAGAGCCCTTCCCCTGCTCTGGTGAGTTTATCACAAGTTCGTTCCTGCCTGTAAGTTTTCCTTATTATCTGTTTTTGGATTTTTGTGTTGTGCACTTTGTTTGGGACTTTATGTTTGCTGTTTTTTTTTCAATAAATCTCACAACTCACAGTTCAGCACGTGGGTCTCTCTGCCCCGAGGGGCCATTCATGACAATATTCCCCGCTGTATGTATATATTTGTCAGATATTTGACTTTTCATAAATATGTTTTTCTTGCACATTCATTAAAAATAATTAGCAGATTTTCTTGTAGATTTGTGATGGTTTCCTGGTGCATTTGCAACTTTTTTTCATGTAAATTTGGAATTTTTTAGAAATTAGATTAGATGGCTTCATTATTGTATTCAGGATACAACATTACTGGGACTCATCACAGTACTATCAATAAGCAATAATTAAAAACACAAAGGAACATGTCAAAACATCATTCAGTCACTCTCCACACATCCATCCATTCATCCTCTACCGCTTTTCTGGGGGTCCGGGTCACAGAGGCAGCAGTCCAAATAGAGAAGCCCAGACCTCCCTCTCCCAACCCATCTCCTTCAGCTCTTCAGAGAGGACAACAAGGTATTCCCAGGCCAGCAGGGAGACATAGTCTGTCCGTGTACTGTTTCTGCCCTAGGGTCTCCTCCCATCAGATGTGCCTGAAGCACTTCGGATGGGAGGCATCCAGGAGCCATCCTGATCAGTCACTCTCCAATCACTCTCAATTCAATTCACATTCTCCACATAAAACATTCTCAAAAACCAAAAAACACATTTGTTTAAATAAATGAGTGAATATGCCGCTGGGAGAATGGAATGAGTGATTTGACAGAAAGATCAGAGCAGCATTTGCAGTGATGCGAACATTGTACCAGTCTGTCATGGTGAAGAGGGAGCTGAGCTCTAAAGCAAAGCTGTCGATTTACCAGTCAGTCCATGTTCCTACCCTCACCTATGGTCATGAACTTTGGGTAATGACCCAAAGAATGAGCTCCTGGATATCAGCGGCTGAAATGAGCTTTCTCTGTAGGGTGGTGGGACTCACTCTTAGAGATAGGGTGAGTAGTTCAATTATCCAGAAGAGGCTCAGAGTAGAGCCACTGCTCCTCCACACTGACAGAAGCCAGTTGAGGTGGTTTGGGCATCTGATTGGGATGGCTCCTGGATGTCTCAAACATGAGATGCTTTGGTATCCTCCCTGAAGAGCTGGAGGAGGTGGCTGGGGAGAGGAAGTCTGGACTTCTCTGTTTAAGGCTGCTGCCTCTGCATTCCAGATGCCAGGATAAGCAGTGGAAGATGGATGGAGTCTGTTGGCGTGATTCTAACTTCAGATGTGAAACTTACTGTGTCAGAATCTCAGAAGAACTCCCAAGTTGTTACAATTCCTGGGGTGATAATTTGTAAAAGTAAAGTAAAAAGTGAAAATTTGGGGTCTTGTCCAGAATACTATTGTGAGGACATGGGGTACTGTGTTTTAGATTGTTCCACCCTGGAAATATGAATATATATACATCCATTATAAGGCAACAAAATGATAAATTATTTATCAATTTAAGGATTTTTACAGGTCTTATTACTCATCTACATCATCTACATTTTAAATTAGCTCAAGATAACCTAAAGGCTTATAAATGAATGGAAATATTAAAAAATTATCAAGTGTATTAATTAACAATTTAAACTAAATAAATGTCTGCATGTTTAACTATGTATGAAAGCAACATGTAATTCATTCAAGCTCAAACACATACGTCATCAGTCTAACCAATCAAATGCATCCCTGCATCGCACGCTCACTTTTTACTTCCTTATTTACATGGTGAGAGATGCCAACAAGTGTGATAGCATCCTTGAATTTATCAACAAAAGTCACTGCCAAAGACTGTGCTCATCAGTTTCCAAATACAGTGGGGTGAAAAAGTGTTTGCCCCTTTCCTGATTTCTCATTTTTTCGTATGTTTGTCACATTTAAATGTTTCAGATCATGAAACAAATTTAAATATTAGACAAAGATAACACAAGTAAACACAAAAGGCCGTTTTTAAATGAAGGTGTTTATTATTAAGGGGAAAAAATCATGGCCCTGTGTGAAAAAGTGATTGTCTCCTAAACCTAATAACTGGTTGGGCCACCCTTAGCAACAACAACTGCAATGAAGCGTTTGTGATAACTGGCAATGAGTCTTTTACAGCGCTGTGGAGGAATTTTGGCCCACTCATCTTTGCAGAATTGTTGTAATTCAGCCACATTGGAGGGTTTTCGAGCATGAACCGCCTTTTTAAGGTCATGCTACAGCATCTCAATCGGATTCTGGTCAGGACTTTGACTAGGCCACTCCAAAGTCTTCATTTTGTTTTTCTTAAGCCATTCAGAGGTGGACTTGCTGGTGTGTACTGGATCATTGTCCTGCTGAAGAACCCAAGTGCACTTCAGCTTCAGGTCGCAAACAGATGGCCGGACATTCTCCTTCAGGATTTTATGGTAGACGGCAGAATTCATGGTTCCATTTACCACAGCAAGTCGTCCAGGTCCTGAAGCAGCAAAACATCCCCAGACCATCACACTACCACCACCATATTTTACTGTTGGTATGATGTTCCTTTTCTGAAATGCTGTGTTACTTTTACGCCGGATATAATGGGACACACACCTTACCAAAAGTTCAACTTTTGTCTATGTCAGTCCACAAAGTATTTTCCCAAAAGTCTTGGGGATCATCAAGATATTTTCTGGCAAAACTGAGACAAGCCTTTATGTGCTTTTTGCTCAGCAGTGTGTTTTGCCATCGAACTCTGCCATGCAGGCAATTTTTGCCCAGTCTCTTTCTTATGGTGGAGTCATGAACACTGGCCTTAACTGAGGCAAGTGAGACCTCCAGTTCTTTGGATGTTGTTGTGGGGCCTTTTGTGACCTCTTGGATGAGTCGTCGCTGCACTCTTGGGGTAATTTTGGTCAGCCGGCCACTCCTGGGAAGGTTCACCACTGTTCCATGTTTTCACCATTTGTGGATAATGGTTCTCACTGTGGTTCACTGGAGTCCCAAAGCTTTAGAAATGGCTTTATAACCTTTTCTAGACTGATAGATCTCAATTACTTTATTTCTTATTTGTTCCTGAATTCCTCTGGATTGCAGCATGATGTCTAACTTTTGAGGATCTTTTGGTCTACTTCACTTTGTCAGGCAGGTCCTATTTAAGTGATTTCTTGATTGAGATCAGGCGTGGCAGTAATTAGGCCTGGGTGTGATGAGGGAAATTGAGCTCAGTTTTCCAAAGATGTGCTAAACCACAGTTAATTTGTTTTAATGGGGGCAATCACTTTTTCACACAGGGCCATGTAGGTGTGGATTTTATTTCCTTTAATAATAAACACCTTCATTTAAAAACTGCATTTTTTTTAAAAATTCAGGCTTCCGGTTGGTGACTTCATGACACTGGAGTAGCTGCAGAGAGGCTTCTGATACTTTTTACATTTTACAACACTCACTTTTTTTCACCGTCATAACTTTGTACACAGTGGTTGTTTTTTTCCCTGTATTGAATCTGTGCCACAGTCATAATGAGCTCTAAGAGTGGTAAATGCGCAAAAAAAGAAGACTCACCTGCGGGCCTCACCCTTGATGCTATTTCGAAGCTCCTGGAAGAGCACCGCAGCTCGCTATCCGTCGAGTTTAAAGCTGCATTCAGCGTTATGGAGGCAAAATTTGACCAAGTGCAGGTAACTATGGAAGACCATGGTCAGCGTCTGGGTTCTCTCAAACTTGCGGTTGATGACCTGAGTCAGTGCGTTGGGGAGCTGGAGAACCTCTGTTCTAACTTTTGTGATAGCAATGCTATGCTAATTGCTAAGGTGGTCGACTTGGAGAGCCGCAGCAGGAGGAACAACTTGCGCATATTGGGGCTGCCAGAATCTACGGAAGGTGGGCGTATAACGGAGTCTTTTGCCGGTGCTCTGTGTGAAATCTTTGGCAGGGACATATTCCCAACTCCCCCAGAGCTTGACAGAGCCCACCGCTCGCTAGCAGCTAAGCCGAAGCTGAGCCAGCAGCCGCGGCCTGTCAGTATCCGTTTACATCGCTACCAGATCAAAGATCTGCTCATCAGGGAAGTCCGCCGGAGAGGAAACCTCAACTACCACGATCAACAGATTCGGGTGGTGGATGATTTACTGGCCCGAGGTATTAACCCAAAGAGTCGAATACAGGGAGGTGATGGGCGAACTTTACAAAATGGGATTCCGACCTTCGCTACTCTTTCCAGCAAGGCTTCACATCACCCTCACCAGTGGGGAAAAGAAGTGGTTGCGCTCTGTGGAGGACACTTGGAAGTTCATTGACGCTCATCCACCCTTGCCTCGTGCATCGTAAAGGCTGTGTTCTCCATCCTGACAGGGTAAAATGTTTTATTCTTTACATTTCTGCCATCTATGGGAAGCCTTGTGGAGCAGTAACGAGTGTTTAGTTTCAGTGAGTACCTCCACTCCTCACTATTATATAGACTTTGCCGCTTTCGTTGGGACATTTCTTAACAATGTAGCTTAATTTCAATATAAGAGAGACTTATAGCATTGTTGTTATTTCAATGTTTACCCCACTTGTGTTAGGTTTTTGGCCAATATTTAGTCCTTTTTCTTTTTTATTCAGAGTGCTAAATGTTTCTCTGTTTTTTTCTATATCCATTCTTATTATGGAGCCTGATTATGAGTTAGAATGCGGAAGAGAAACATTGATAGGGAGATAGTTTTTTGGGTAAAAATTTGCTGTCATGTTTGTTTTTTTGGGGTGGGTTAAATTTGATTTCTTTTTTTGGTTTGTTTTTGGTTCTAACAATTCTTACTCATTCCTTCGTAATACCTTGGTGTTATTTTTGCAGAATGTGGCAACTTGCTCAATCTTCTTTTCTGTAATCATCTTTCATGAGTAATTCATTGAATATTCTCAGCTGGAATGTCAAGGGCCTCAATCATCCCATTAAGCAAAGGAAAGTTTTTACACATATTAGACAGGAAAATGCTTCAATTGTTTTTCTACAAGAAACGCACATCTGGGTTTCTGAGAGCTCCAGACTTATGACGAGATGGGCAGGGCAACACTTTCATTCATCATTTGAGGCCAAGGCCAGGGGGGTCTCTTTTCTTATCAGTCCTAATATAACATTTACGCCCCAGAACATTATGTCAGATAAGTACGGTCGCTTTGTTATTGTCTCTAGAAAGCTGCTTAATACTAATGTTGTATTGGCTAACTTGTATGGCCCAAATACAGACCCAAGCTTTCTTGAGCATTTTTTCTCTCAACTACCTGATCTGACTCACACTCACTCATACTCGGGTGGGATTTTAACTGCTGGCTAGATCCTGTGTTAGATCGTTCCTCTCCTAAACCAGCTCCTCTGAGTAAATCTGCCTCACTTGTTCATTCTTTACTGAACTGGGTATCATAGATATTTGGCACCAACTCCATCCAAATCTGAGATAGTATTCATTTTTTTCACATGTACATCATTCATTTTCACAGTTAGACCATTTCTTTATTGATAGCCAGCTAGCTGCATTTACCACCTCATGTGAGTATCAGAGTATTGTGATTTTGGCTTACGATCCTCTGATACTCACTTTATCTATGCCAGATTCACCAAAGGTGGATCGAACCTGGTGACTCAATGTTACCTTGCTTTCAAATCCACATTTTTTGGAATTCATTAAAGAACAGATAACCTTATTCTGGAAGACAAACTCCACACCAGATGTTTCCAGTCTTTTAATCTGGGACACCATGAAGGCCTATATCTGGGGCCAAATTATCTCTTATACAGCCAATATGAAAAGGAAGAACTGTAAGGAAAGATTAGAGTTATCAAAAAAGATTAAAGAATCAGATCACCAATATGCCCACACAAAAAATTCTGAAACATATCAAAGACGTGTTAAATTTCAAACCCAATTTGACCTCCTATCAACTCATGTTGTAGAGCGACAACTTCTAAGAAGCAAGGCAAATTTTTATGTACATGGAGACAGGGCTGGAAAGTGGTTGGCCAACCAGGTGTCTAAGGCAAAACAGTTTATTGGTGGAATCAATTCAGACAAAGGAACCACTTCAGACCCAGGGAAAATAAATACCTCTTTCAGGAATTATTTTTCATCACTGTACATGTCGGAATTTTCCAACAACAATTCTACAATGGAACAATTCCTAGACGGGTTAGAGTTCCCCACTCTTTCTGAGGTCGCAAAAAATGAGTTAGACGTCCCGATATCCCAGGCAGAAATTGGTGCTGCCATTTCATCTCTACAATCTGGGAAGCCACCTGGTCCGGATGGTTTTCTGGTGGAATTTTTCAAGTCCTTTTCCAACCTGCTAATACCTAATTTACATACTGTTTTATTGGAGTCACTCAGTAAAGGTAAACTTCCTTCTTCATGGTACAAAGCATCCATTACTCTTATTCCTAAGAAGGATAAGGCTCTATTAGAATGTTCATCTTAAAGGCCAATTTCCTTATTAAACGCTGATTTTAAAATTTTAACTAAAATTCTAGCCCGCAGATTGGAAAAGCATCTACCTTCAATAATTTGTGAAGACCAAACAGGTTTCATAAAAAAATCACTGTTCTTTTTCTAATATACGCCATTTACTAAACATTATTTATACTTCCCCAAACACTGTACCAGAATGTATTCTTTCCCTTGATGCGGAAAAAGCCTTTCTACATGTCGAGTGGCCCTATTTGTTTAAATCTTTAGAGAAATTTGGCTTTGGCTCCAATTTTAGATCATGGATAAAATTACTTTATCTTTGTCCTACCGCTTGTGTTCTCACCAATCAGCAAAAATCCAAATCCATTTATTTACAGAGAGGTATGCACCAAGGCTGCCCTCTAAGTCCCTTGCTGTTCGACATAGCTACTGAACCACTTGCTATATCACTCCATAATAGCTCCTCTATTTCCGGTATCCATAGGTATCATATCGAATATAAGCTGGCACTATACGCTGATGATTTATTGCTTTTCATCTCAAACCCTTCTTCCACACTTCCTTCCATATTATCCCTTATTTTGGATTTTGGTCATTTTCAGGTTATAATTAAATTTGCACAAATGTGAACTATTTCCTATAAATAATAAAGCTCTTGAGTTGGATCTTTCTTGTTTTCCCTTCAGGTTAGTAAAAGAACAATTTACTTACCTTAGAGTCAATGTTACAAGAAATCATAAATTAATGTTAAGAGAAAACCTTTTCAAACTTTTAAATCAGGTTAAGCAGAGCTTGTCAAATTGGTCACCCTTATCCATTATCTTAGCTGGGTGAGTTAATTCTGTAAAAATGAATCTTCTCCCTAAATTCCTTCACCTTTTTCAGTTCATTCCAGTTTTTATCCCAAAGTCTTTTTTTGATTCTTTAGATTCAATACTTAGTTCTTACATTTGGGAAGGCAAACACCCTTGGGTTTCTAGAACACACCTACAGAAGTCTAAGCTAAACAGTGGGCTAGCACTACCCAATTTCCGTCTGTACTATTGGGCCGCTAATATCCACCCTCTGTTATACTGGGCAAATGGTAGCCAGACCAGCTCTGCATCATGGTTGGCTATGGAAGTCAGCTCAGCTCAAAATACCCCTCTTGGAGCTTTTTTGGGTGCCTCATATCCTCTCTCCACATCTCTGCCCATAACTAACCCAGAGGGTTAGTATTAATGAAAGCGCTTTGAGTGGTCTTTGTGACTAGAAAAGCGCTATATAAGTGCAGGTTAGTTAGTTAGTTAGTTAGTCCGACAATCTCTCAGAGTGTGGGCTCAGTTCAGGAAACACTTTAAATTGTGTGATTTTTCCCTCCAGAGCCCTATTTTTTTCAAACTACCTTTTTCCTCCATCTACAGATCAAGACTTTAAGGACTGGCAGGCTATGGACATCAAATGTTTTAAGGATTTATTCATCAATGGAAATTTTGCTTCTTTTGATCAACTTTCTAATAAATTTGGACTCCCAAGAACTCCTTTTTTCAGATATTTACAAATTAGGCATTTTCTTCAAAGTCAGTTACCAGTTTTCCCACAATTTCCTCAGAGCTCCTTAATAGAAGACATACTAATCCTTCAGCTATCTGTCAGAGGTCTCATTTCAAAAGTCTACAATAAACTGACCTCTTTAAATCATACCTCCATGGCTAAGATCAGGGCAGCATGGGAACAGGATCTGAACTTGCAACTGTCAGATGATACCTGGGATTCAATTCTGGGGCTTGTTCATTCAACCTCGCTTTGCTCTCGTCACTCTTTATTACAGTTTAAGGTTGTCCATCGTGCCCACATGTCTAAGGCCAGACTCTCTCGCATTTATCCTGACTTGTACCCTCAGTGTGACAAATGTGGCACTGATGAAGCAACTCTGATTCACTCGTTCTGGACCTGCCCCAATCTTAGAACATTTTGGCAGGAGGTTTTTCAATCTCCTTCTATGGTTTCTGGTACGACAATCACTCCCGACCCTCTTTTAGCTGCATTTGGTTGTTTCTCAGGGAATCTTAATGTTCCCTCTAAAGTGCATTGTATGCTGTCCTTTGCCTTTCTCCTGGCCAGACGGGTTATCTTAGCAAGATGGAAGGGCGCTGCTCTGCCAGCTCACACTCAGTGGTTGTTGGATGTCATATCCTGTTTGAGTCTGGAAAAGATGCGGTATTCTGTTAAGAACCAAGGGGTGAAATTTAACAGTGTTTGGGGACCCTTTTAAAGACACTTCATTGATCCCCCACTGATCTCCTATGTTTGTTCGCACCTGTGGGTGACCCCCACAACAGACTGGGACAAGCAGAGCGCTCAGCTGGAGCAATTAGCAGAACAATGAGATGTATGTATTGAGATCAATAGGCAGCTTCTCTTTGTCTAGCTCTTTCCTGCCAGTATCCTGCTGTTATGTTGACTCAAATGCAGGTGTTCATGACTTCCTGCTCTTTACTGTGATGCAAATGTCCCATGCCTTCCGGCCGTTTACTGTGATGTTAATGTGCCATTCATGCATTGTCTGTAGTGGGGTATTTAAACTGCAGATCGCTCTGTAACTCTCTCTCTCTGACGACTGCTCAACTGACCACACGATTGCCTGAGAGCCTGAGAGCTCGCTCTGGCGCGCCTGCACGGCGCTGGGGTGAGTTCTGTGATGGCGGTATGATTAATAAAATCCCTCAAAAACTCTCAGTTCGCTCCTTATTATTTCATACCGCCACACTGGTGACCCCGAGAAAGCACACGCTTTGTGCAACGCAACCTTCTGGTCTGGACAGCCACACTGAGGGCTGACTGGCTGAGGGACACAGAAAGTCTTCTCCCTCTCACTGCTCCTCCGCATCGACACGAGCCCGAGGGACAAAGATCGTCTCCTCCCTCTCACCGCTCCTACGCATCTGCACGAGCCCGAGGGACAAAGATCGTCTCCTCCCTCTCACCGCTCCAACGCATCTGCACGAGCCCGAGGGACAAAGATCGTCTCCTCCCTCTCACCACTCCAACGCATCTACACGAGCCCGAGGGACAAAGATCGTCTACTTCCTCTCACCGCTCCAACGCAGCACGAGCGAACCACGCAACAGCTTCAGCAGGGATGACCATCGGCGCCGACGACGCTGATCTCCAACAAGCTCCCTGACCCTGACTCGCCTCTACAGCAGACCTGCCATGCACCGAACCCCGCACGCACACCGGGGGGTTATGAGGACAGCGCACCACGTACGGGACAATACCGGCTCCACACAGGCCGCCATCGTCCTTCGCCTCTGCACACAGAACCTTCAGGGCTGCTCACACACCTGAAGCACGCACGCAGCTCGCTCACAAGATTTTGTACGGGTCTCAGCCACGGCACACAAGGGAATTCAGCCGTCAGCTGTCCCCGAGGGCTTTAGGGCTGCGCCCGCACCTAAAGCCAACACGCCAAGTCCCTCAGCTTTTGTTTTTTCTCACAGCCGCTACGCAGCCTCGCTGAACTGAGCCGCGAGACGAGTCAGAGACAAATTTTTTCTTCTCACAGCCGCTGTGGACCTCCGCTCGTTCAACGGGACAGCCCCTCAACATCGCGGATCCACAGGCAATTTTTGCGCGGCCCAGACAATTTCACCGTCCCGGGCCGGCACTTGCTACCCCCACCCTCCTCCCTCCCCCTCCGCCTGCACAGAGCTTTCCCTGCTCGCTACCAAAGCCGGACTATCGAGGCCTCAGCTTCCAGCTGAGCCCTCTGGGGGGGAGTACTGTGCGTGACCCCCACAAAAGACTGGGACAAGCAGAGCGCTCAGCTGGAGCAATTAGCAGAACAATGAGATGTATGTATTGAGATCAATAGGCAGCTTCTCTTTGTCTAGCTCTTTCCTGCCAGTATCCTGCTGTTATATTGACTCAAATGCAGGTGTTCATGACTTCCTGCTCTTTACTGTGATGCAAATGTCCCATGCCTTCCGGCTGTTTACTGTGATGTTAATGTGCCATTCATGCATTGTCTGTAGTGGGGTATTTAAACTGCAGATCGCTCTGTAACTCTCTCTCTCTGACAACTGCTCAACTGACCACACGATTGCCTGAGAGCCTATGAGCTCGCTCTGGCGCGCCTGCACGGCGCTGGGGTGAGTTCTGTGATGGTGGTATGATTAATAAAATCCCTCAAAAACTCTCAGTTCGCTCCTTATTATTTCATACCGCCACAGCACCCATTTTTTTTTTGGTTGTAACTTTTTCTCTCATCTGTTTATACATACATATTGATTAATACAGAGAAGACCTGACTTCCAGTTTTATTAACTTTGTATCTTTTGCCTCTTTAAGGATTTGTAATTAGTCCCAGCTTATACATATGTTGGTTTCTGCCAGGTATATTCTGAATAATATGTGCGCCCCCCCCCCACACTTTTTGATGCAGTACACAATATTTAGAGAATGGTTTTAATCTATTTGTTATTATGTTGTTATGTATGTTTATTTTGTTTACTGGAAAATTCAATAAAAAGATTGTTGATAAAAAAAACTGCATTTTGTGTTTGTGTTATCTTTGTCTAATATTTAAATTTATTTGATGATCTGAAACATGCGTGCCCTAGTGATGCCAGGAGGCCCTCATGGATCGTCACCTTATCATGGTGGGGGTTTTGCGTGCCCTAGTGATCCCAGGAGCTATGTCGTCTGGGGCAATTTGCCTCTGGTAGGGTCACCCAAGACAAACTGGCCCTGGGTGAAGGCCAAACTAAGGACGATCCAACAGACTCTCATGATGAATGCTAGAACAAGGATTCAGTGTACCCCACCTGTTATGAGGTTACCAGGGCCCCACCCTGGAGCCAGGCCTGGGGGAGGGGCTTGATGGTTAGTGTCTGGTGGCTGGGTTTCCACCCATAGGACCCGGCCAGGCTCAGCCCTAAGGAGTTACATGGGTCCACCCTACAGTGGGCTCACCACCTGCAGGAGGGACCATGGGGTTCTGGTGCTATGTGGATCAGGTGGTGGTCAAAGGCGGAGACCTTGGCGGTCTGATCCCAAGCTTCCTAAACTGGCTTTTGGGACATGGAATGTCACCTCTCTGGTGAGGAAGGAGCCTGAGCTGGTGCATGAGGTTGACAGATACCGGCTAGATATAGTCGGCCTCACCTCAACACACAGCTCCGGTTCCGGAACAAGTCTCCTGGAGAAGGGCTGGAGCTTGGTCTACTCTGGAGTTGCCCCGAGCAAAAGGCGATGAGCAGAGGTGGGTATTCTTGTATCCCCCCCACCTTGCTGCCTCTATATTGGAGTTTTCCCCGGTGGACGAAAGCACTGTTTCCCTGCGCTTTTGGGTTGGAAAATGGGTCCTGACCATCATTTGTGCCTATGCACCAAATGATGATTCAGAGGACCCACCCTCTTTGGAGTCTCTGACTGGGGTGCTGGAGAGTGCTCGTCTTGGAGACTCCACTGTCCTACTGGGGGACTTCAGTGCGCACATGGGCAGTGACAGTGAAACCTGGAGGGGGGTGACTGGGAGGAACGGCCTGCCCAATCTGAACCTGAGTGGTGTTCAGTTATTGGACTTCTGTGCTAACCACAGTTTGTCCATAACAAACACCATGTTCAAGCATAAGGGTGTCCATATGTGCACCGGACACCAGAACACCCTAGGTCGCAGGTCGATGATTGATTTTGTTATCGTATCATCAGACCTGCAACCATATATCTTGGACACTCAGGTAAAGAGAAGTGCATAGCTGTCAACTGATCGCCACCTGGTGGTGAGTTGGATCCAATGGCAGGGGAGCATGCCATTCAGACCTGGTAGACCCAAACATATAGTGAGGGTGTGCTGGGAATGTCTGGCTGAGGCCTCTGTCTGGGAGGTATTCAACTCCCACCTCTGGAAGAACTTCAACCACATTCCAAGGGAGTCTGGAGACATGGAGTCTGAATGGGCCATGTTCTCCACCTCCATTGTTGAAGTGGCTGCCCAGAGCAGCGGCTGCAAGGTCGTTGGAGAATCTCGTGGTGGCAACCCCGAACCAAGTGGTGGACACCAGTGGTGAGGGGGCCCATTAAGCTGAAGAAGGAGTCCTATCAAGCTTGGTTGGCTTGTGGGACTCCTGAAGCAGCTGAGGTGTACTAGCAGGCCAAGCAGAGAGCAGCCCGGGTGGTTGCTGAAGCAAAAACTGGTATGGGAGGAGTTCAGTGAGGCCATGGAACAAGACTTTTGGTCGGCCTCAAAGAGATTCTGGCAAACTGTCCAGCGGCTCAGGAGGGGGAAACAGCTCCCTGTCCACACTGTGTATGGTGCGGATAGGGCAGTGCTGACTTCGACTGGGGATATTGTTGGGTGGTGGAAGGAATACTTTGAGGATCTCCTCAATCCCACTGACACGCCTTCCACAGAGGAAGCAGGGGTTGTGGACGAGGGGGATGACTCACCTATCACTTGGACTGAGGTCGTCAAGCTGGTTAAAAATCTCTTTGGTGTCCGGGCCCCAGGGGTGGATGAGATTCACCCTGAGTACCTCAAGGCCCTGGATGCTGTAGGGTTATCATGGTTGGCACACCTCTGCAGCAATGCGTGGCGGTCGGGGGCAGTGCCTTTGGCATGGCAAACTGGGGTGGTGGTTCCTCTCTTCAAAAAAAGAGGACCGGAGGGTGTGCTCCAACTTTAGAGGGATCACACTCCTCAGCCTCCCTGGGAAGGTCTATGCCAAGGTACTGGAGAGGAGAGTCTGACCGTTGGTCAAACCTCGGATTCAGGAGGAGCAATGTGGTTTTGGTCCTGGCCGTGGCACATCGAACCAGCTCTTTACCCTCTCGAGAATCCTCGAGGGTTCGTGGGAGTTTGCCCAACCAGTTTACATGTGTTTTGTGGACTTGGAGAAGGCATTCAACCACGTCCCTTGTGGTTTTTTGAAGGGGGTGCTTTGGGAGTATGGGGTATCGGGCTTGTTGTTACAAGCTATTCGGTCTCTGTATGACCATTGTAAGAGTTTGGTTCGTACTGCCAACACTCAGTTGGACTCACTGCCAGTGAGAATTAGACTCCACCAGGGCCGCCCTTTGTCATTGATCCTGTTCATAATTTTTATGGACAGGATTTCTAGGCACAGCCAGGGAACAGAGGGTGTCATGCTTGGTGACCACAGGATCTCATCGCTGTTGTTTGCAGATGATGTTGTCCTGCTGGCTTCATCCATCAATGACCTACAGGTCTTACTGCTATGGTTTGCCGCTGAGTGTGAAGAATCAGTACCTCCAAGTCCGAGTCCATGGTCCTCAGCCGGAAAAAGGTGGATTGTCCTCTCCGGGTTGGAGGCAAGCTCCTGCCCCAAGTGGAAGAGTTTAAGTATCTTGGGGTCTTATTCATGAGTGAGGGAAGAATGGAGCGAGAGATTAACAGACGGATTGGAGCAGCATCTGCAGTGATGCGGACGTTGTACCGGTCTGTTGTGGTGAAGAGAGAGTTAAGTTCTAAGGCAAAGCTGTCGATTTACCAGCCAGTCTACATTCCTACCCTCACCCATGGTCATGAGCTTTATATGGTCTTCATGCCGAAGACCATATAAAAGTGGAACTTCCTGCCGTCCAGCTTGGTGCTCAGCAATAATGGAATGGAGGAGGGAAATTTGTGGTGGCGCCTTGCATGGCAGCGGCCCTCTGATTCTACACTTGGGGTGTGTGTGATTAACACAGTAGATAGGTAAAGCACAATCTCGTTCTACTGTACATGATTGATTGTACAGTTGAATGACAAAGGGTGATTTAATTTAATTTAATTTAAAAAGAACAAGATCGTGGATACAAGCGGCTGAAATGAGCTTTTTTCGTGGGATTGCTGGACTCACCCTCAGAGATAGGGTGAGGAGCTCAGTCATCCTGGAGAGGCTCAGAGTAGAACCGCTGCTCCTTCACATTGAAAGGAGCCAGTTGAGGTGGTATGGGCATCTGATCAGGATGCCTCCTGGACGTCTCCCACTTGAGGTGTTTTGGGCACGTCCCTCTGGGAGGAGATCCCAGGGCAGACCCGGGACATGCTGGAGAGACTCTGTCTCCCAGCTGGTCTGGGAATACCTTGGTATTCTTTCTGAAGAGCTGGAGCAGGTGGCTGGGGAGAGGGAAGTCTGGGCTTCTCTGCTTGAACTGCTGCCTCTGCGGCCCGGACCTCCGGAAAAGTGGTAGAAGATGGATGGATGGATTGATGGATGGATGATCTGAAACATTTAAGTGTGACAAACATACAGCAAAATGAGAAATCAGGAAAGGGCAAACACTTTTTTACACCACTGTATTCTTCATAGGGTTAATTATTCTGTACTGCGCGCAACATTGTTTTGGAACATACACAAAAGATGGCGATTGATAAGTATTTTTCAACCACAAAAGACAGGTGGAGAATGGCTGAACCCCATGGATAGCAGACTGGAGAGAGAGGACTGTCGCATCTAGACCAGTCAGATTTTCCAGACTCGGGGAGGAAGTGACAGATTGTTTTGTGAGGTTGCACGAACCAAGGAATGTGTGCCAGCAGGCTGACGGACCAGGAGGCTTTCCATGTAATGATCCCGCAGCTTGCTGATCCCGTCTGAGACCTTTGACACCAGGGCCGTAATCAGTGACAGGTGGGAGCACTCAGCTGACTGACACACTCACCTATCCGCTACATATCCGCTATTATATAAGTGTTTTATAATGACGTCTACTGATGTACAGTATCTCACATAAGTGAGTACACCCATCACATTTTTGTAAATATTTATTATATCTTTTCATGGGACAACACTGAAGACATGACACTTTGATACAATGTAAAGTAGTCAGTGTACAGCTTGTATACCAGTGTAAATTTGCTGTCCCTTCAGAACAACTCAACAGACAGCCATTAATGTCTAAACTGCTGGCAACAAAAGTGAGTACACCCCTAAGTGAAAATATCCAAATTGCGCCCAATTAACCATTTTCCCTCCCCGGTGTCATGTGACTCATTAATGTTACAAGGTCTCAGGTGTGAATGCGGTTCAGGTGTGTTAAATTTGGTGTTATCGCTCTCACACTTTCTCATCCTGGTCACTGGAAGTTCAACATGGCACCTCATGAACTCTGATGATCTGAAAAAGAGAATAAAAAAATAAAAAAAGAATTGTTGCTCTACATAAAGATGGCCTAGGCTACAAGAAATTTCCAACACCCTGAAAATGAGCTGCGGCATGGTGGCCAAGACCATACAGTGGTTTAACAGGACAGGTTCCACTCAGAACAGGCCTCACCATGGTCAACCAAAGAAGTTGAGTGCACGTGCTCAGCGTCATATCCAGAGGTTGTCTTTTGAAAATAGACATATGAGTGCTGCCAGCATTGCTGCAGAGGTTGAAGGGGTGAGGGGTCAGCCTGTCAGTGCTCAGACCATATGCCACACACTGCATCAAATTGGTCTGCATGGCTGTCGTCCCAGAAGGAAACCCCTTTTAAAGATGATGCACAAGAATGCTCGCAAACAGTTTGCTGAAGACAAGCAGACTAAGGGCATGGATTACTGGAACCATGTCCAGTGGTCTAATGACACCAAGATAAACTTATTTGGTTCAGATGGTGTCAAGCATGTGGCGGCAACCAGGTAAGGAGTACAAAGACAAGTGTGTCTTGCCTACAGTCAAGCATGTTGATGGGAGTATCATAGTTTGGGGCTGCATGAGTGCTGCCGGCACTGGAGAGCTACAGCTACAGTTCATTGAGGGAACCATGAATGCCAACATATACTGTGACATACTAAAGCAGAGCATGATCCCCTCCCTTCCGAAACTTGGCCGCAGGGTAGTATTCCAACATGATAAACACAAACGCACCTCCAAGATGACCATTGCCTTGCTAAAGAAACTGAGGGTAAAGGTGATGGACTGGCCAAGCATGTCTCCAGACCTAAACCCTATTGAGCATCTGTGGGGCATCCTCAAACGGAAGGTGGAGGAGCGCAAGGTCTCTAACACCATGATGTCAGGCAGTGCTGGAAAATAATGGTGGCCACACAAAATATTGACACTTTGGGCACAATTTGGACATTTTTACTTTGGGGTGTACTCACTTTTGTTGACAGTGGTTTTGACATTAATGGCTGTGTGTTGAGTTATTTTGAGGGGACAGCAAATTTACACTGTTGTATCAAAGTGTCATATCTTCAGTGTTGTCCCATTTAAAGATATAATAAAATATTTACAAAAATGTGAGGGGTGTACTCACTTTTGTGAGATACTGCAACAGAGCTGCAAGCATTCAAGAAAGACAAAGTTAAATGTCTTTACAATAAATAATGTTTATTATTCCAGTTAAGAATCTAAATTCAAATGGATAGCATTTCCATTATAGGTAAATTGTGGCCAGTGCCACAGTCAGGACAGAATAAGTCATCATTATGTAACTCTTAGCTTTACTGCATTACACTATATCTGAGCAGATGGCTTGGCATTCATTTAAATGCATTTATTTACAATAAAGCAAAATGTGAACTCCTTCACTGAGGAGGAATGTAAACAAGGGTTTGCCATCTGGTAAGCTCCGAAGAATACTTCATCTTATCAGAAAAAAAGAAAAAATAAAATCTGAAAAAGTTCAGGTTCACTTGAAATCTACATTCAGAATCTGAAAACAAATGCTGCTGACAGTCCAATGATAAGAAGAAAAAGTAGTAAACCCTCCTGTCAAATGTTCCAGAGGACACTGACTACTGAATTCCAATGTACCGCCCCGTGGTCTCTATGTGACAGTGTGCTTGATGCAGTTCAGAAACTGTCCAATGGGAGGTGCTGGTCCGACGTGGAAGGAGGAAGGTTTGTGGCTCCTTCACATGCAGAAGACCCAGTGATGCTGTCACCGCTTCACTGAGTATTAAAACCAAACATCAGAATCCTGGAAACAAAAAAGAACCACGTGTACAGTATATACTTCATATAATTGTGTCACTGTTCTTTATGCTGTGTACAGTGATGTCATATGTTGTGATTTCCCATCCCCCATCTTTGTCTGGTTCAACTTTTGGCTCGATCTCATGAGTCCATCCCTTGTTGCGCTGACCCTACCAGACAGTGAGGATTTAGCACCATCTAGTGGTGAGAAAAGTCAACTGGTTTTTATTATTCTGATACCTTAATAGTTATGTTTGTATTTGCAACATTTATTAACAATTTTTAACAGAGTATCACAACAGTGATGTCTCTGAATTCATAAATTATTGGCACCATAAAGTATTGTGATATTACGCTATAATCGACCAACCCGTCCACCAAATTATGTTGCACAATCCAACTGGAACATTCAGGCTTGGCGGTCAGAGTCACCAGCCTACGCTCACCCAACGACATCTCTCGTGCCATGCTGGATCGCTCTGTGTAACTTCCTGTCTGTCAGTAAGCAGGGATTGGTGTTCATGTTATTGCAGCCATGCAGACGATTGCTTGATTGACTCCAGGGGTAGGTTGGGCCAAATTACGGGCTAATATGAAACCAACTTTGGACTCTAAACACAAGAAAAGTAAACCTTCCTCAGTGATGAATAGGCAGGACGGCGGACATGCGGACGGCCAAGCTAGGTCCAGGAAAAACAATCGAAAGAGCAAAAACGTGAATATATCACAAAATACCAGTAAGGCCAATAATTCCTTGGAGATCTCTACTATGGATGCAAAGAAGGATGATGTTGCAATTCTTGATGACCCACTGATATGAAAGGTTTGCAATAATGTTTTTACTGATGCAGGAGATACTGGTGGAATGTGAACATTGTGAGCTGTGGGTGTGTCTTGATTGCTCAGGTATGAGTGAAAGTCAAGGACCACTGATTCACTGGTACTGTGTAGACTGTAACCAACAGGCAATTAAGACTGTGAAATGTGATAAGGATATTGAGGAGAAATGCAAACAATTACATGGAGAAATTTAAATCTGAGATTTCTGAGGAAATTTATGAGGTCATTTCCCCTGATAAGAAGTTTTCAATGGAGGCTGGTAGAAATTATGGTGAGATTAGAGGTATAAAGAGGGATATTGATAAGTTAGGCATAGCATGTGATGTTAAACCTCAGCTGGAAATACTGAAGACGGAGTTGGATAACCTCGGATTTAGACAGGATGAGGATATCACTCGATGTGCAAATGTGGAAGGTCTGCTGGATGAAATAAGAGATAGGGAGAATAGGATATTTAATTTGATGATCTTTAATTTACCTGAAAGTCAAGTGGTTGATGTTGAGGACAGAAGGAAGGATGACCTAGATTCCATTAGGGTGATGGTTGACAAGATTAAAGTTCAAGTGCCTCTCTCAGGAATTGTGAAACTTGGTAAGGAAGATTCTCCTCAGCCTCTAAGAATTACTACAGCCTCAAAAGTAGACCAACATACAATTCTTAAAGCTGCATCAAGCCTTCAGAAGGTTCCCATCTACAAGGATGTATTTATTAACAGAGACCTGACCTCTTAGAGCAAAGGATGATGAAAAAGCTCCTGGAGAAGCGGAAAAGAAGGATAAAGGAGTCTCAGGATGCAGGAGAGACCAGCACTACGTGGGTGATAAGGAAGGGCAGGGTGGTCAAAGGACAACCAAGAAGGGAGGAAGAAGAGACCTAGTTAGCCACAATATTACTTGCTTTTATACAAACGCTGATAGTCTGCTGAATAAAAGGTCTGAGTTTGTTGCTTCATTTGTACATTATGCACCATATGTTGTTTGTGTTACTGAGGTTTTACCAAAGCATTTGCATCTTCAAGGACAAGAATCTGAGTTCCAGGTAGATGGATATGACATTTATAGTAATATAGTAGATGGGAAGCGTGGGGTGATGATCTATGTGTCACACAAAATAAAGGCCTAAGGCCTCACCAGCAGATAGTGTTGCTGACACCTTTGATGAGAGCTGTTCGATTAAAGTGGAGTTGGAGGGGAATGATAAACCTTTAATCGGTTGTATTTATAGATTTCCCAATAGTGATTTGGTGAACAATGTTACACTTTTTAATTATTTTAGGAAAATTAGCAATAAAAGGGAATATAGTCACATACTTATTTGCAGGGATTTTAACTGCCCAGATATTAACTGGATTGATGAAATTTCACCAGATAATACTGTTAGTGCTGGCTTCCAACTGTGCAAGTGCATTAGAGACTGTTTTTTTTCACTCAGCATGTACATGATTTTACACACAGAACAGGTGATCAGAGACCTACTCTAACTGATTTAATCTTTACCAATGAGGAGGGAATGATCGAAGATTTGACGATTGACGCTCCACTCAGGAAGAGCAACCATGTATGTATTATTTTTCAGTTACGTTGTTACTTGAGGATTAAATCATCCACAAAGAAGCCCCTTTATGACAGAGGTGATTTTGAGAAATTTAGACATATGATGATGAAGTATTCATGGGAGGACAACTTGAATGGATTAAGCTGTGAGGATAGCTGGACTCTTTTTGAAAAAAAAAATGATTGAAAGTGTTAAGGAGTTAATACCTCTTCAAGACAACCAATTATAACAAACCTAACAGACCACTTAGGATGAATGCCAGCGCACTGAAGAAAGTTAAAATGAAGACAGAAGCTTATAAGAGGTACACAAATACATTGGAGGGATGAGATTTCCTTCTGTATGCAAGGGCAAGGAATCAGGTCAAGTGGGAATGCAGGAAAGCAAAACGAGATTCCGAGAGGAAAATAGCAAAGGAATCTAAGAGCAACCCTAAAGCCTTTTACAAATATGTCAATGTTAAGTGTAGGATCAAGACAGGCAGAGCAGACTTAGAGTCAGTACATGGGAAAGCTACGACTGATATTGAAAAGGCTGAGGCATTTAATAATTTCTTCATTAGCGTCTTTAGCGAAGAGGATGCTACCAATATACCGGACTTCCAGCTTAACCGAGATATTGGTTGTCATTTGGATGATTTGCATATATCGGCTGATGGCGTCAGGAAAAAGCTTGATAATCTTAACCCTGGGAAGTAACTGGGGCCCGATGGAATGCATCCTAGGGTGTTGAGAGAGTTGATTGCTGTAATCTCTAGCCCCCTTGCAATCATCATGAACAGGTCATTAGAAGAGGAAGTGATCCCCATGAGATGGAAAGAAGCTCATGTGTCGCCGATTTATAAGGGCCCAAAATCTGACCACGGGAATTATAGACCAGTAAGCCTTACATGTGTGACCTGTAAGATTATGGAAGCCATTGTTAGGGATCATCTGGTTGCTTACTTAGATGAGAATCATCTATTACATAATTGTCAGCACGGCTTTGTCAGTGGTTGCTCCTGTGGTACCCAGCTTCTCAGTTGTTTGGATATTTGGACAAGAATGCTTGATGAAAACTTCCCATTGATGTTGTCTACCTGGATTTTGCAAAGGCATTCAATAGTGTGCCCCATAAGAGACTCTTGGCCAAACTTCAAGGCTACAGAATTATGGTAAAGTTCTTTACCTGGAGCCAGAGTTTTCTCACAGGAAGGAAACAATAGGTAGTTGTTAATGAGGCAGCATTCGGATGGAAGCATGTATTGTCAGGAGTCCCCCATGGAAGTGTATTAGGCCCCCTGTTTTTTGTCCTCTTTGTGAACAACATACCAAGAGCTGTGCATAACTATATTGCTCTGTTTGAAGACGACGTTAAGGTCTTCTCTGTTGTTAACAATGACCATCAACAACAGTCACTTCAGGAGGATTTGGAACAACTGCAGGTCTGGGCTGAACACTGGCAACTTAAGTTTAATGCCACTAAATGTAAAGTGATGCCCCTTGGGAGGAACAATGCAAAATACAAGTATAGATTAGGTGAAGTTACCCTAGAGGAAACTAAGGAAGAGAAAGATCTGGGAGTATTATCTCATATCCATGTAGAGAAGCAAGTGAATAAAGCCAATCGGCAGCTGGGACTAATAAGACAATCATTCAAATTCTTAAATAAAGAGACTTTTATCACACTGTACAAATCATTTGTCAGGACTCATCTGAAGTACTGTAATATAGTTGTTTTCCCTATATATGTCAGGCAAACAAAACTTCTCGAGGGTGTTCAAAGACGTGCGACAAAGCTGGTCCCAGGACTTCAGCATCTAGCACATACAGATAGGCTACGTGAATTGAAGCTTCCAACACTGCAGTATTGATGCGCCTGGGGAGATATCATCGCAGTATATAAGTACCTTCATGGCATTTACAAGGTTGATCTCTATTCTTTGGAGCTGGATGATAACCCCGTATTTGCCAGGGGACATAGTTTGAAGTTAAAAAAATCAAGATGTTGCAAGAGCAGGCGCCAGAAATTTTTTCAAATAGAGTGACTGAAACCTTGAATAGACTGTCAGAGGATGTTGTGACTGCTCCAACAGTGAATATGTTGAAGAACAGACTTGATGCCCATTGGTCTGCACACCAGTACTCCCTGGAGCACTTTTATTAGTATTTATTAGTGTCATGAATTGCCTCTCGAGGCAGATAAATGAGACTCACGCGCTGAACTGTAGTTAGTGAAATTTATTGTGCACACAAAAAAGCAACAAGCCCCAAGAAGTGCATGGAGACAAAAACCAAACAAGGACACTAAGGGAAAAACTTACAGGAAAAGATGAGTCCAGCAAAGCTCACCAGAGCGAAAATAGGGCTCTGGTGACGATGAGGAGAATAGTCCAATAAGACTGCCGCAGTGAAGTAGCAATAAGGCAGTTTTTAAATAGTAGGAGAGCAAATAGGCAGCAGGTGCGGGGAGCATGAGTAAGCAGGTGACCTGATGTACAATTACTCACAGCTGAGATGACTAGTGAGCAGATGACAAGGTGGGAGTGTCTGGAACGGGAGGAAATGTGGTTGTGTCACATGAGAAACAAAACATAATCCTAAACAAATGGAGCTGACAAGATGATAATGATACTGAAGTCATAAATAACAAAGAGAACGATAAACCACCAAGGGAGACCTCATAACTCAATACACAGAAAATCCACACAAGGCCAGAGAAATACAGAAAATAATCAGAAATAAATTAAGAGCCCGGTGAATAACCGCGCTCAGTCTCGTGACAATTAGTGAGGCCAAAAGACCCAGCCCGTCAGTAACTGTGGGGGGTCTGGTGGGAGGGTCCTCGCAAAATTCTCCCAATCGGTTTGAACTTTCAGCCCTTATTCAGTTACCAGGGGCCAAGTTCAAAACCTCCGCCCAGGTTGATTCTGGGGCGGAGCAAAATTTCATCCAACAGGCCATAGTGCATAAATTACAGATACCCACCAAGAATGTTCCGACATCTTTGTCGGTCTCGGCAGTTTTGGGCAGTACCATCGTGGCAATTACAAAACAGACTGAGCCCATTTCAGTCATTCTGTCCAGTAATCACCGCGAGACCTTTCAGTTTTACGTCTTGCCCCAATCTAACACCACCATGATCCTGGGGTATATGTGGTTCCGCACCCATAACCCCATTATTAACTGGAGTCAGGGCTCCATTTCGTCCTGGAGCACTTTCTGCCTCTCGTCTTGTCTCCGATCAGCCGCATGCTCGCCTTCGCTCACGGTCTTCTCCCCTTCAGCTGAGCCGGTGGATCTCAGCTCGTTGCTCGAGGTTTATCATGACTAAGGGGAGGTCTTTAGCAAGTCTAGGACCCTATCTGTACCACCTCACCGGGGCTACGACTGTGCTATCGATCTCCTTCCGGGCACACAACTGCCATCCAGACGGCTCTACAGTTTATCTGGTCCAGAGAGGGAGGCAATAGAGACTTACATTAAAGACTCCCTTAGCACCAGCATAATTCGTCCGTTGTCCGCCCCTCTCGGCACGGGGTTCTTTTTTGTAGGGAAGAAGGATGGGTCTCTGTGGCCATGTATTGATTACCGCAAGCTTAACACGATCACCCGGAAGCATAAATATCCGCTGCCCCTGATTAATTCAGCATGAGAGTTACTTCAACAGGCGTGTTTTTTCACCAAACTGGACTTCTGTAATGCATATCATTTTGTCCGCATTCATGAGGGGGACAAGTGGAAGACGGCATTTAAAACACCACTGGGCCATTTTGAATATTTGGTCATGCCATTCGATGTGCTGACATCATGCCGATATGGTTAACCACTTTGTGTTTGTTTATTTGAACAATATTTTGATTTTTTTTCGCACCCTGGAGAAGCATATAGTTCATGTTTGATCCGTCCTGCAGCGGTTGCTGGTGAACCAGCTTTTTATGAAGGCTGAGAAGTACAAATTTTCCACTTGCTCCCCTTCGTTTTTGGGGTTCATCATCTCCGAGGGCATGGTAAAGGCCGATCCGGTGAAAATTAAGGCTGTAGCAGACTGGCCAACCGCCCAGTACAGGAAGGACCCCCAATGCTTCCTGGGCTTTGTCAACTTCTACCACCGATTTATCCGAGACTACAGTAAGGTGGCACAACCGCTTACGAAGTTGACGTCGACCAAAAACCCGTTCAAGTGGTCCGAGGTCACTGAAAGAGCTTTTGTGACCCAGAAAGGCCTATTCACCAATATGCGTGTTCTGGCGCAGGTGGATCCTGTGGCACAGTTTGTGATTGAGGTGGATGCATCTGAGTCATGGCTGGGTGCTGTCCTCTCCCAGTGCTCCCCCTCCAACAAGAAGTTCCATCCTTGCGCCTATTTCTCCCGGTGGTTAATGTCAGCTGAGAGGAATCATGCTGTTGGGAACCGCGAACTGTTGGCCACTAAGCTGGCGTTGGAGGAGTGGAGGCACTGGCTGGAGGGAGCTAGCCAACTGGTCATTGTCTGGACCGATCACAAAAATTTAGAACATTTTCGGTTACCCAGACGGTTAAATTCTCAGCAGGCTCGGTGGACCGTTTTTTAATAGGTTTAATATATCCATCTCGTACCTCTCAGGGTCCCACAACCCTAAGGTTGATGCTCTCTCAGGCCAGTTTTCTCCCGATTCCTCATCCTCCACCTTCTCCTCCACAGCTGTTGCGTCTCCTCCGTAGACTATTCTCCCCCCCTCCTCCTTTCCTCTTCCCCTCCTGCGGGCCTCCTCCATCCTCTCCTGGTGCTGGGTCGCCCGTGGTCGCACACTGCCCTGGACTTTGTTACAGGCCTCCCTCCATCCCAAGGGGATACTGTGATCCTGACGATAGTCGACCAGTTCTCCAAGGCCATCCACTTGATTCCTCTCCACAAACTACCATCTGCCACGGAGACGGTCGACCTGCTTATGCAGCATGTCATCCGGCTGCATGGGATTCCCTTGGACATCATCTCGGACCGGGGGCCCCACTTCACATCCCAGGTGTGGAAGACGCTCTGCCGCTTCTTGGGTTCGATTGCCAGCTTGACATCAGGTTACCATCCCCAGAGCAACGGTCAGGCTGCTAATCAGTCTCTGGAGGCCACCCTAAGGTGTGTAGCATCCCTGAACCCGGCCACCTGGAGCTCCCACTTGACCTGAGTGGAATACGCCCATAGTGGAATACGCCCATAACTGCGATCGTTGGCCTCATCTCCAATGGAGATGAAGCTGAGTACAGAGGGCTTATCCAGGACTTCGTGGACTGGTGCCATCGGAACTGCCTCCAGATCAACGCGAGGAAAACTAAGGAGCTGGTGGTGGACTGCCGCAGGCATGGGCAGCCCCTCACAGTACCAGTAAATATACAGGGAACAGACATCGAGATGGTGACATCCTATAAGTACCTGGGTATTCATCTGAACAATAAACTAGACTGGTCACACAATACTGATGCACTCTACAAGAAGGGACAGCGCAGGCTGTTCCTGCTGAGGAGACTCAGGTCTTTTGGTGTACAAGGGGCGCTGCTGAAGTCATTCTATGACACGGTGGTGGCATCAGCCATCACTTTTGGAGTGGTCTGCTGGGGCAGTGGCATTACTGCAGCCGATAGGAAGAGACTGAACAAACTGATTAAGAAAGCTAGCTCTGTCCTGGGGCAGCGCCTTGATCCGATGGAGGAGATAGGAGAGAGAAGGACGGTGGCTAAACTGTCATCTCTGCTGGAGTCCGAGTTCCACCCTATGCAGGACATACTGAATGCACTGAGGAGCTCATTTAGCAGCAGACTACATCATCCCAGGTGCACAACCGAGAGGTTTCGTAGGTCCTTCCTACCAACGGCTGTCAGACTGTACAACCTAAGCAGGGCTGCTCGCAGAGATAGCAAAAAGACGTAACAAACTAATAGTTTTTTGAATGCAAAAGATGCAATAGACTTACACAATGGTCCTCTCCGGCATACAACTAGGAACATACCGGTCGCTATGGAGGGTGAGAATATGTATGGGCACATAATCATACCATGTAGGATAACTAAGTAGACGGTTATGCTGTTTCATTCCATCTAGCAACAATGCTCTGCACTGTGTGTGTTTATATATTTGCATATTTATTCCATCTAGCTACAATGCTCCGTACTGTGGGTGTTTATATATTTATATATCTACATATTATTCCATCTAGCTACATTGCTCCGCACTGTGTGTGTTTATATACTTGCATATTTATTCCACCTAGCTGCAATGCTCCGTACTGTGGGTGTTTATATATTTACATATTTATTCCATCTAGCTACAATGCCCTGCACTGTGTGTTCATATATTCATATATTTATTCCATCCAGCTACAATGCTCTGCACTGTGTGTCTGTGTGTGTGTGTATATATATATATTTTATAGTAATACGTACATATGTTTATTAGCTGCTCTTGCTTGCTTGTTTTTTTTCTTGCCTTCTGATTGTTGCTCTGAGTGTTGCTATCCCTGTGCTGTTGCAATCCTGGAATTTCCCCGTTGTGGGACTAATAAAGGCTTATCTTAACTCAGCAGTCTCCTCCTCCACTGGGCTCACGCCATTTGAAGACTCGATGGGTTACACACCACCTTTGCTGCCCATGGCGGAGAGGGGCCTCGTCATCCCATCCGTGGAGGCCCATGCGCACCGGTGCCGGCATCTGTGGAGGACCACGAGAACTGCCCTCCTTCGCTCTGCGGAGTGCAATAAACAGTATGCCAGCCACAGACGGGCACCAGCGCCGAAGTACAAGGTGGGACAGAGGATCTGGCTGTCCACCGACCAGATCCCACTTAAAATGGAGTCCTGGAAGCTCTCCTTCCACTATCTGGGCCTGTTTACTATCAAGCGGCTGATCAATGACATCACCGTTTGGTTGGTCTTCCCGCCCTCTATGCACATCCAACCAACCTCCCATGTCTCCCAGAGTAAGCCCCTCTCTGCCAGTCCCCTCTGCCCTCCTCTGGACCCCCCCCCCCCCCCCCCCAGATCATTGACAGCCAGACTACATATACGGTGGAGAGGATTCTGGATGTGCGTCGTCGGGGGCGTGGGTGCCAATACCTCATTCATTGGAAAGGATACAGTTGGGAAGAGAGGTCTTGGATTCCAGGGTCGTACATCTTGGATAAACGCATGGTACAGGTGTTTCATTGGACCCATCGGCGCAAGCCCGGTGGGACGTCAGGAGGCGTCCCTTGGGGGGGGGAAGGGGGCACTGTGATGATCAGGTGAGCGTGCTCCCCCTCCCCTCCTGTTCCTGCTTTCCTGGCTCCAGAGGAAAAGACACACCTGCGTGATCTGGTGAGCCAGCGTATTTAAGATCCAGCGTGTGGAGAGTCCATTGCTGGATCGTCTCAGTTTGCAACCACGCCAAACATCAAGTTTTATCTTATTACCATAGGGTTACCTGTGCAATCACCTTTGTGTCTTCTGCTCCTCAGGTTGCTGCCACCCGCCGGTGTGTCTCTGGAGCTGATCACTCCTGATCACGGAGCTGATCACGCTCGCCTGACCAAGAAGACTCAAGATGTCCGCCCAGGTCTCTGCCTTCCGCCTGTCCCCTGGTCCTCACAGGAGTTCCCTGCTGGACCCCGCTGTTCTCACAGTAGGTGTTCCCTCCCGCAATTATTCTCCCTTAGGAGAATCTGTCCCGAATAATCTCTGTTTGCTCTCTCCCGTAAGCTATGTGTGCTCCAGGGGGCACCTGTCTTGTCTGCAATTTAAGTTAGCGTTTTTGTGTTTCGTTTTTCCTTAGTTTGTGCACTTTTATTTTCTGTTGAGTTTGTTTTCAATAAATTTGTGAAACTTTTTATCTGAGTCTGAGTGATTGTTCTGGCAGCTCTGCGTTTGAGTCTAACTTTGTTCTGAATCATGACAACTTCACGAGGTGTTACTCCTCTAGGCTCAACACAGGATAAAGTTTTATTTAAAACAGAAATAGCAGAGATAACCTTTCGCATTTAAATTATCTAAAAGCTGTAGCTGTTACCTATTGGTATGCTCAGGGCCATTCTCTGTGGTGGGCCCGGTCTTTCTTCTTCTTCTTCTCATTTTTCTCCTTCTGCAGCCTCTCTAACTCGGCCTCGTACATCATCTCCTGAATCAGGTACTTTTCTCTCCGCATTCGGTCCTGCAAGTCCTTGGGAAGGTCAGGGATCAGGTAGGCAATCAGGGTCTTGATGGCAAACACCATATGCTGCCAAAAACAGAAAATATACAGTATATATACACAGTTGGGAAAATAAGCATTGAACACATCATTTTTCTTATTAGACATACAGTATTTCTGATGGAGCCACTGACCTGAGATTTTCATCAGATATCAGTAACAATCCAAGTAATCCATATATACAAAGAAATCAAGGCAACTGTGTTCACAAAACAAGTTATATTTAATAAAGTGGAATGACACAGGGAATAAGTGTTGAACATGCTTGGTGAAATTCATTTAATATTTAGTAGAAAAGCCTTTGTTGGTAACAACAGCTGCCAGACACCTCCTGTATGGAGAAACTAGGGGCAGGCATTGCTCAGGAGTGATTTTAGCCCATTCTTCCACAGAAACTGCCTTCAAATCTTGAAGGTTCCATGGGTCTCTTTTATGAATGCTGACCTTCAATTCGTTCCATAGATTTTCAATTGGATTCAAGTCAGGTGACTGACTGAGCCATTTTAGCAGCTTTATTTTCCTTCTCTGGAGCCAGTTGAGAGTTTTCTTGTCTGTGTGTTTGGGATCATTGTCTTGTTGAAATGTCCACCCTCATTTCATCTTCAGCATCTTGGCAGATGGCAACAAGTTCTTATCAAGGATGTCTCTGTACATTTGTCCTTTCACCTTTCCTTCAATTATATGAAGTGTGCCTGTACCATGTGCTGAAAAACTCCTCACACCATGATGGGATGTGCAGTGCCATTTCTCCTTCAAACATGCTGTGTGTTGTGGCATCCAAAAAGTTCAATCTCTCATCTCAATCTCAAAGTCTCATCTGACCTTACTATACTCTCGCAGTATTTTACTGGCTTGCCTAAATGTTGTGCAGCAAACTTTAAATGAGCTTCAACATGCTTTTTCTTCAGCAATGGAGTCTTGCGAGGTGAGCAGGCATAGACTATATAAGCATTGGCTTCTTCCCAGTCCTTTTGAACATTTTATTTTTTTAGTTTTGATTTTTGTTTTAAATTCTTTTTTCTTTTTGTCTGAATGTTCAAATAAAATCAATCAATCAATCAATAGAGCCCATGTCGGTTGAGTGCATTACATATTGTTTTCTTTCTGGAGCTCTTGGATAACTCTTCTGATAATTCTTTTGATTCCATCCATCCATCCATCTTCTACCGCTTTTCCGGAGGTCCGGGTCGCGGAGGCAGCAGTTCAAGCAGAGAAGCCCAGACTTCCCTCTCCCCAGCCACCTGCTCCAGCTCTTCAGAGGGGATACCAAGGCGTTCCCAAACTAGCTGGGAGACATAGTCTCTCCACCGAGTCCTGGGTCTGCCCCGGGGTCTCCTCCCAGTGGGACGTGCCTGAAACACCTCAAGTGGGAGGCGTCCAGGAGGCATCCTAATCAGATGCCCATACCACCTCAACTGACTCCTTTCAATGTGGAGGAGCAGCGGTTCTACTCTGAGCCTCTCCCGGATGACTGAGCTCCTCACCCTATCTCTGAGGGTGAGTCCAGCAATCCTACGGAGAAAGCTCATTTCAGCCGCTTGTATCCGCGATCTCGTTCTTTCGGTCATTACCCAAAGCTCGTGACCATAGGTGAGAGTAGGAACGTAGATTGACTGGTAAATCGACAGCTTTGCCTTAGAACTAAGCTCCCTCTTCACCACAACAGACCGGTACAACGTCCGCATCACTGCAGATGCTGCTCCAATCCGTCTGTCGATCTCTCGCTCCATTTTCCCCTCACTCGTGAACAAGACCCCAAGATACTTAAACTCCTCCACTTGGGGCAGGAGCCTGTCCCCAACCCGGAGAGGACAATCCACCTTTTTCCGGCTGAGGACCATGGACTCGGACTTGGAGGTGCTGATTCTCATCCCAGCCGCTTCACACTCAGCGGCAAACCGTCCCAGCAAGAGCTGTAGGTCATTGCTGGATGAAGCCAACAGGACAACATCATCTGCAAACAACAGAGATGAGATCCTGTGGTCACCAAGCATGACACCCTCCATTCCCTGGCTGCGCCTAGAAATCCTGTCCATAAAAATTATGAACAGGACCGGTGACAAAGGGCAGCCCTCTGACAGAGGAATCAAAAGAATTATTTTATAAGAATTATAAAATAATTCTTTTGATTCCTCTGTCAGAAATCTTGCTAGGATATCCTGGTCATGGCTGGTTTATGGTAAAGTGATGTTTTTTCCACTTCTGAATGATGGCTCCAACAGTGCTCACTGGAACATTCATCAGTTTAGAAAGGCACCTGTAACCCATGCCATCATTATGTTTTGCAACAATAAGGTTGCAACGGTCTAGAGAGAGCTGTTTTCTTCTACCCATCATGAGTTCTTTGTGGTATGACAATGTTCACAGACCTTTTTAAAGGCTATCAGTCAGGACTTAACCAGCTGAAATTAATTTGCACTGATGGGGGGTGGGATGGCTTCCTAAATTCTGATAGATTTCAGCTGGTTTCTTCGCTTGTTAATCGTTTTTGCACCTCTTTTTCTTCATGTGTTCAATACTTATTTCCGGTGTCATTCCACTTTTTTTTAAAAATATAACTTGTTTTGTGAACACAGTTGCCTTGATTTCGTTGAATGTATGGATTACTTGGGTTGTTACTGATATCTGGTGAAAATCTCAGGCCAATAGTTCCATCAGCAATATATTTAATGAGAAAAATGTTGAGGTGTTCAATACTTATTTTTCCTGCTGTGTATACACATAGAGAGAGAGAGACAGAGAGAGAGAGCATAGTCTTGCAAATGATTTGCTTTGTCAACACAATAAGGTGCAACAGTTGAACATAATGAGCCAAAAAATGTCACAAAATTGTATAGGAAGCTCAGAGCATCAGTGTTTATATTATATAGGTATTTAAGCCTTTTTTATATTAAACATATGCCTGTAGCTTTAATCTGGTTTTATAAAAAAGCCTTTTGGATTAGTTGCTGTGTGACTTTAGGGTTGTGGACGAAGACAGATGAAGCAGAAATGTGCATAAAAATGCAAATGTTGGCGAGCGATTATTACAGGCTTCTTCTTCAGAAGAAAAAAATGAATGGATCTACGTAAATTTCATAGATGCACCCCCCCCAGTACCACATTCTCACATCTTCATTAACTCTCACCATATCAGAGCAAAAAAACAAACAAAAAAAAAACAATGAACAGCATGACAGATAGTGACAGATAAGACAGGAAGGCAAAGACCCGCTGACAAAATAATATTAGAGAATTGAGATTCAGAGCGAGCTGGCCGTCTGCCGTCATTTGTCAGTGCCTGCAAACCGCTGACCTCGAAAACGATGATGAAGGCCAACCGGGCTGCCAGCACGTGCCAGAACTGCAGAGTGTATGAGTATGGCTCAGCAGAGTCCGGAGGCTCCCTGTAGTCACGGTACCTATGATGGAGGAATAAAGAAATTAAGGTCACACTCCAAAAAGCAGTAGGTCTAACTCTGTGAGCTCTAAAGGCATAGACTGTTCTCCCTTAAAGGAGATCTATGAAGTGTTCCAAAAATGTTCATACTCAACAACTCATGAGTTCATTAAGTGAACTGCTACTACTGCTACTACTTGCAGAAAGACTTCCGTGTTTTATGTGTTCCGGCTCTGTCACATCCGGTCTTTATGTTCTACACTGGCTGTCAATGACAGCTCAACAAAATTTAAGATCAGTAATGTTCTGTATATTAGTAAAATGATAAATATTCACTGCTATAAAGGTGGGGAACATGACAGATAACTGTTGAATCATTTTAAGCAAATACTAGCTTTTATTTTGCTATAATCAACAGAAACAGCGCTTGTTGGTGTGTTTCCATGGTAACCGAGAGTCCCCACAAAGGATATGAAGCCTGTAGCAGATTTGGATGTTAAATAATATCTTAATTTTTAACTGCTAGCTATAATGAATGGATGGAAATAATAAAGGATAGATTATTAGGTAATTAGGTATTAGCTGTTTCACTGTTTGGATTTGTTCTACTCACATGATACATTTAAATAAAGCTGATTGGTGACTAACTTCAGCCTTTTATCTGCTGTTTTTTAATTCATTTAATGTAAAAAAAAGTGTTTTTATTGCTGAAATTTCTACACAGTATTATTTCCTCTGCTAATAGTTTTGCAGGAGCTGAGAATGGAGCAATTTACAATAATCAGTGTAGCTAAAAAGGGATTTGTTTTAAAATTAGATTTCAGGAAGAAAAAGAGCTACCCTGTTCAAACAATTGTCTTCTGTAATACAGTGGCACAGACATTAATATATACTGTATATATAACATAAAAGGGCGGCTCTCTGGCGGATCTCTGGCGGATCTCTGGCGCCTTAAAACCAGATGCTTCGGGTAGATGGTGGCTCGTCAACCTGGGAAGGTAGCCCATCTAGGGGAAGGTAAACCCTGATTTCAAACCTCTGCTGCCTTGTGGCATACCCGGTCACGGGAAAGGCTTCGGGAGTCAACCCTGAGGAAAAATCCGGAGTCGGAGCCCCTAAGGCAGTTCTATGTTGTGCTCAACATCGTTCTGGCAGCTCCTGCAACGGCGCTGGTGCCAAACTGTAGCAGCCCTGCTGTTCCTTTGGATTCATCAGTGACGTGGAGAGGGGGGACATGCTGCATGGGCAACATCTTGTCCTCCATATCTTCCTGCCCAGGCTTGAATCCTACCAACGCCCAACGCTGGAAGGTAGAACACCGGATCACTGGAGAGGATACTCCAGCTTCGCCTTTGGCGTAGACAAAACACGGGGAATGACAGTTACCGGTTATAAGCCACTGCTCAATTGGCGTAGAGCGTGGCGCCAGGGGTTGTTCCCGACGGTGGGAGGGATCATCAGATCTCACTGGACAGCTACCGCCCGCCTCAAGCTGGGCAGCCCCCAGCCAATAAGGTGTTGTCCCGCCACAGCTTGCTTTCCTCATTGGGTGCATGGGGATAAGGAGAAATCCAAACAGCAGGCTGAGAACCTTCGCACCAGGCAAGACAATAAAACAAAAGAGACCAACTCTAAAACTGGGAACTTGGAACGTCCGCACTATGATGACAGGACTCGCTGCTAACCTCAAGGACATCAACGACACCAGGAAGACTGCCATCATCAATAATGAGCTGAAGAGACTGGGAGTGGATATCGCCACTCTCCAGGAAACACGGTTAGCTGATGCAGGCACACTGAGAGAGAAGGACTACACGTTCTACTGGCAGGGAAAGGGCAGTGACGAACACAGGGAACACGGAGTGGGCTTCGCAGTGAAGAACACTTTGCTGAAGATGGTGGAACCGGGCAGCACTGGCTCTGCACGACTCCTCACCCTCCGCCTGAACACCACTCAAGGCCCAGTCACCCTCGTCAGTGTGTATGCCCCAACACAGACAGCCACACCAGAGGCAAAAGACGAGTTCTACGAGAATCTCGCAACAACTGTCAGGATCATCCCCAACTCTGAACAACTCATTCTCCTTGGAGACTTCAATGCCAGAGTGGGTGCTGACCACGACTCCTGGCCCTCCTGTCTTGGACCATTTGGCGTGGGCAGAATGAACGACAACGGACAGCGGCTGCTCGAGTTCTGCACATATCACGATCTGTGCATCACAAACTCGTTCTTCAAGACCAAGCCCCAACACAAGGTTTCCTGGCAACATCCGCGCTCAAAGCACTGGCACCAGCTAGACTTGATCCTGACCAGGCGCACCTCACTGAAGAACGTGCTAATCACCCGTTCGTTCCAGAGTGCAGATTGCAACACAGACCATTCATTGGTGTGTTGCAAGGTCAGGCTGCAGCTGAAGAAATTCCATCGTGCTAGACAACCTGGAAAGGCACGGATTGACACCAGCAAGATGGCCCAACCAGAACTTGTTGAGCAGTTTGCCTCCACCTTTGAGAAGGAACTTGGTGTACCACAAGGAGGAGAATCTGCAAAGCAGAAGTGGGAAGAGCTGTGAAACACCATCTACTGCACAGCCTTGGCTACCTTTGGGAGGAAGACCTCGAAGTCACAGGACTGGTTTGATGCCAAGTTGACCGAGATGACCCCCGTCATTGAAGCCAAGCGCTCAGCACTTGCTGAGTACAAGAAGTACCCAAACGAGAAGAATCTCCAGATTCTCAGGGCTGCGAGAAGCAAAGTTCAGCAGACTGCTCGGCGCTGTGCCAACGAGTACTGGACTCAGCTCAGCCAAGACATTCAAACCGCTGCCATAACAGGGAACATCCGTGGTATGTACGATGGCATCAAGAAAGCACTTGGTCCGGCTCAGAGCAAGACGGCCCCCCTCAAATCTTCCACTGGGGAGATGATCACAGAGAAGAACAAGCAGATGGAGAGATGGGTGGAACACTACTCCGACCTCTACTCTAGACAGAACACCGTGACACCGTCAGCCCTTGATGCCATCGACTGCCTGCCATCCATGGACGAACTTGACGCCGAGCCAACCATCGACGAACTCAGTAAGGCCATTGATAGCTTGGCCGCTGGCAAGCCACCCGGCAATGACGGCATACCCCCTGACCTGATCAAGCACTGCAAGACCGCCCTACTGCTGCCATTGCATGACGTCCTCTGCCAGTGCTGGAAGGAAGGTGCCGTACCACAGGACATGAGGGACGCCAAGATCATCACCCTCTACAAAAACAAAGGGGAGAGAAGCGACTGCAACAACTACAGGGGCATTTCCCTCCTGAGCGTTGTTGGCAAAGTCTACGCACGAGTTGTTCTCGTTCGTCTACAGAAGCTTGCCGAACGTGTCTACCCCGAGTCTCAGTGTGGCTTCCGCGCTGAGCAATCGACGGTAGACATGATATTCTCCATCCGCCAACTCCAGGAGAAATGCAGAGAACAGAACATGCCTCTGTACGTCGCCTTCATCGACCTCACCAAAGCGTTCGATCTGGTCAGCAGAGAGGGCCTTTTCAAGATCCTGCCAAAGATAGGATGCCCACCAAAGTTGCAAAGCCTCATTGAATCGTTTCACACCAACATGCAGGGGATAGTGCAGCACGATGGCAACGTCTCAGAGCCATTCAACATATGCAGCGGAGTGAAACAGGGCTGTGTACTTGCGCCAACCCTCTTTGGGATTTTCTTCGCTATGCTCCTGAGGCATGCCTTCAGCACAGCAACAGAGGGAATCTACCTGCACACAAGATCTGACGGCAGGCTTTTCAACCTCGCCCGCCTGAAAGCCAGAACCAAAGTACGCAAGGCTCTAATCAGAGACATGCTGTTCGCAGACGACGCTGCAGTCGCAACCCACACACAGCAGGAGCTTCAGACCCTGATGGACCGCTTCTCCCAGGCATGCAAGGACTTCGGGCTTACCATCAGCCTGAAGAAGACTAACGTCTTGGCGCAAGGCACGGAAGCACCACCAACCATCACCATTGATGACTACAAGCTGGAGGTCGTGAATCAGTTCACGTACCTGGGGTCCACGATCAGCAACAACCTCTCCCTTGATACAGAGATCAACAAGAGGATTGGAAAATCAGCCTTCACACTCGCTCGCCTCACCACACGAGTGTGGGAGAATCCCAAACTCTCTGTCAAGACGAAGATGGCAGTGTACAACGCCTGCGTCATCAGCACACTGCTCTATGGGAGTGAGACGTGGACAACATACGCCTGGCAGGAAAAGAGACTGAACTCCTTCCACTTGCGCTGCATTCGCCACATCCTGGACATATCCTGGCAGGACAAAGTGCCCAACACAGAAGTTCTGTCCCGCGCTGGCCTTCCCTCCATGTTCACTCTACTCAGGCAGCGCAGGCTCCGCTGGCTAGGCCATGTTCACCGTATGGAGGATGGCAGAATCCCCAAAGACGTCCTCTATGGAGAACTGGCAACTGGCAGGAGAGACGTTGGCCGCCCACAGCTGCGCTTTAGAGATGTCTGTAAGAGAGACATGAAGGCCCTGGAAATCAACACAGAGCGCTGGGAGGACCTTGCAACGGACCGCTCCAAATGGAGAGGCACCCTGACCAGACAGCTCAAGGCGGGTGAAGAGAGACTGACTGCTGCAGCAGATGAAAAAAGGACCCGCTGGAAGAACCGCCACAGACCCAGCAGCACGGAGACCACCCACAAGTGTGACCTGTGTGACAGGGACTGTCATTCGCGCATCGGCCTGTTCAGCCACAGGCGGTGCTGTTCCAGCAGAGTAGACGTTTAGGATTCTCTTCCATGGTCATCATAGACCGACGGAGGCCGACGACGATAACATAAAAAAATATTTTAAAAAATCCTGCATCCACATCGTGATCCGAATCACCACCAAAGTCTAATCATCTGTTCCCCGTGCCATTACACACTTTTTCTAAAAATTTCATCAACTTTTTGAGTTATGTTGGCAACAGACAAATCAAACAAACAACAGACAGACCAACCAACCAGTGCTACAGAAAACATTACCTCCACCCTCCCTTGGCAGAAGTAATCATTAACAAAGCAAAAACTCACAATGCAAAACCAGAAGTAAACAAAAGCGCTGTCAAAACAAAAGCCCAAACCCAAATCATGACAGGAATAAACATGATAACATAACCATGAAAATAATAATCATCATCAACACTAAGCAAAACCATGATCATGATAATAAAACCCAAACAAAACCAAAAGCATGATAACATTAATAAAGAAAGTCTAAACATGAACCTAAAGAGAGGACATGGCCTGATTCGTGTCCCGATAATAGGCAGACATAAATAAACAAAACATACTAATAGACAGGACTACAATGAACAAAACTGAGACTAAGGTAAGGAGAATGACAAGACAGAACTCAGAAGATAATTATGGCAAACAGAAATAAATGGCAAATTCAAAGGAACATACAGTAAATGGGGACAGATCGTGAAAATAAACACAATAACGAAACTGAGCTGAGGTGAAGAAAACACAGTGAATAACAAAAATAAAGTTAAAGCGTGAGCATGGCCCCCAACCACGCTCAGAACCTGACAGACAGGGTTGTAAAAACTCTGTCATCTATTATTACCTGTCATTTTGTATTCCATATAATAAGATGACAAAAAGCTTTGAATTTTTTCCCATGTGGTCTGTATTAATCATGAACCTATGAGGGAGGGCTGAAAAGTTCATAGGTCGAAAAGTTCATAGTGGTTAATTTGACCAAATGTGGTTTATTTTTCAACCGCAGGGATCCAAGCACTGCAACACCGATGGAAGGAGTATGTGGAACGAATGGGAGACTATGTTGAAAAATAAACCACATTTGGTCAAATTTGACCACTATGAACTTTTCAGCCTATGAACTCTTCAGTTCCCTCGTACAGGATACAGCACGCAGATTCTGCGTTGAATTGATAAATGGAGAATGATGAGACAATGCTAGATAACCACAATTTAATATGAGCAATCTGTATGTAAATGTCCTGCACAGAACAGTACACCACATTGCGCTCACACTAACAGTACCCATTAACCAGCTTTTGTATACTTGTTACTGATATACCAAAGATCCCTCATGAAGACCTGCAACTGAGATCACAAGCACTCATAAATACTTACATGTTACCTGTTTTCATTTCCATGAGAATAAAACACTGTATATGATATGTATGTATATAAAAGTTTCTTTAGATTATTTCAGATAGACGCTAAATTCCATTTGGCACCTAACTGTATCATGGTTGGGCACAGTCATGATATCTTGCATTATAATATTGTTATGTCACCATGTCACCATGTCACCGTTATAATAATACAATAATAATGTAACATAATATATCATATGTATAATATATCCTATAATAATATGATTTGGGGTCTTAAACAGGCACTTGTGTTTCTTTCTGAAAGTCAGTTTTGACGTAGTTTGTGTAAAGAACTGGTTACCCATATTCAAGTGGTCAAGATAGGTATTGCATCCCAAAATTTTCAATGTTGGCATTTATTTTCATGCTCAGTATATCCATATGCTTCAGAAAAACATAATTTTGTAGATGATGGGTGGGGGTGCGCTGTGACCCTCTCTGGCCAGTGGCCTACTTTGATCTATTTAATCAAAGCCAGATTACTGGTGAAAGATCACAGATAAAGTGATGGAATATTCAACATTAACAAAAAAGATTGTAGTGAAATGCTGCCTCCTGCAAAAAAACTTTTTTTTTTTTTTTTTTTACTGATGGCAGATGAACATTACTACACACTCATATGACTCACAGCACCTGCAATACTTCACAGCTTCTCCAAAAAGCTCGGAGCCATTTGTCCTGGGCTGCGACCTCTTCTCGAAATCTGATACCCGGAAAACTGAGAGGCTGGCATTGACGTAGCCCACCATACACCTACGGTACACCAAGAAAACAAAAGCAGTCACTATTTAAAGATATAATTTAAAGAAAGAACAACTTAAAAATAGTGAGGGTTTAAATGTGCACTCACCCCTCTCCTGCTCGGCCCTGACCGGCACAAGGTCCATACTTGTAGGCGTAAACCAGACGAGGGATGAAGTCTGAGGTAACAGCGATGACGAAGGCATTGGTGATGACAGACAGGATGCCGATACCCTCCAGGATGCCATACCAGATCCCTGCATGAACATGCACATCCACACTTAAAAGTAAATGTCTTCAGAGACTTTAATCCTCTACCAAGGCAGCTTAGTTACTACTGGGCGTGTGCAGACAGGAAGGTCTGCATATGCTCCACACAGAAGGCACTGAACACAAATGCTACATTGCTTTTGTGGAAGTGGAAAAGTATATGTGACTGTGAATACACCTGTACAAAAATATAGGGCCCTATTGTGCTGCCTTGGGCGAGTGGTTTTGTTAGTTTCTGTCATTGCATTGTCTGTTTTTTACACTTTGCGTCATGCCATCTAATTACCAGAAGACAGTGTGCCGGCTTTGTGCTAGGAGGAGTGGACATACGCATATTCTTGATGATGTCAGAATTTGAAATTGACCCAGGAAAAAGTACTGGAGGCTGCCAGTGGTACCCCTCAGCCTTTTTCTTTGTTGTTGAGCTTTAGTTTATAGGGCATTTTGACCTTGATCTTTGACGTGGAGCTTCTAAAGTGATTCTAGAGTGGTGAAGGGACAGTGGTCACCTCATCCAGCTCACCGGATGCCCTTGACTTTCCCTCTTGGATCAATAAAGTGTACAAAAAATAATCTAGGAAATGAAAGAGCCTTAGTGAGCAAGCTCACATGTCCCACACATCTCCATACCAGGGGCCCCTAATGATAACTGTGATCAACATAAAATGGACTGAAAAGTACAAGCCCTCCTCCCAAAAAAGGAACCCCTCATTAGATTTATGTCAAAATTAAACTCATCCAAGGTATTGATAAGTTAAAGCTTCTGCATAAATTTGAAGTCAGTCCGATCAGAAATGCAGGAGCAAGAGTGGAGACAACATTAAAATGTCAAACGGACGAATGACTGGATGGATGGGTAAAAACATTCTAACCTCCACAAACTTTGTTCCGTTATAATATTTAAATTAAATTAGCACCTGCTGTGTTTTTTATCTTCTGACATAAGTGCTTCTGTCCCAGGGAGTACCAATGAAAATTAACATTTTGCAATTTCTGGTACAATATATCATACATAGTGCACTATCCTGTTCAAGAAACTTTGAACCATTGAAAAGCAGCAATGGATAAGCAAATGATCAATGGAGAAACACCATCAAAAGCATACTTAGTGATGATCAGGACAGCCTTATGAATCAGAAAGGAATGTGTAAAAGACGAATCAACACTGTCTTATTTACCAATGTCTTTGGCTTGTGATGGCAGGGGTCGGCGCCACTGTGTCACAAACTTGTAGGCATCTAAACGGATCTCGATGATATTGTTGATCAGTGCCAAGAGGGGCGCCAGAGGGAAAGCTGCCACGAAGATGGTGGTGAAGCCAAACTGTAAAACTGAAACACACAGCAAAAAGCATGGGTTTAACCACAAACCCCAGTTTCAATGAAGCTGGGACGCTGAGCGAAATGTAAACAAAAACAGGAAGCAATGATATGCAAATCCTTTTTAGCCTATACTAAATTAAATACACTATGAAGACAAGGTATTTAATGTTCAAACTGATGAACTTTATTTTTTCAAATATTCACTAATTTTGAATTTGACTTCTGCAACATGTTCCAAAAAAGCTTGGCCAGGGGCATGCTTACCACTGTGTTACATCACCTTTCCTTTTAACAGCACTCAGTAAAACTGGGAAAGTGTTGGCCAAATGCTATGGGAACATCAGCAATGCTTAGAAAGCATGTTCTCCCCCTCTCCCCGACTCAGACCATTTCACTGTCCATCTTAAGCCAACATATAAATCTGTGTTGAAGTCCAGCAAGCCCCGACATAAAACTGTCCTGCAGTGGACTGAGGATAGTGTCATGTTACTGGGGCACGGGTTTGAGCCGTGCCAAGCCCTTTCTGCCCAGTGAACAATTTGGCTGTTTATTTTCTGTACTCTTAGTATTCTGAGTTTTGTTGTTTCTGTATTTTCTGTGTCCGGTCTGTTTATTTTGACAGCGCTGTGCACCTTCCGGCCATTTATTCCTCCAGAGCTGTGCAGCTGCTGCCCGTTGATTACTCATGCGCTACACCTGTCTGTAATTATATGTGAGTATTTAAGGAACACGACAACATCAGCTGTTGCCGTGTCCTACTCTTTCCTTCTTCTGGTTTCCTGCCCGCAGCCGGCTTCTGTGGGGTTAGGTTCTGCTGTTGAAGTAAGTTGTGTGCTCCGTCGTGGTGCCTGTTTTTTCTCTTGCCCAGGCGCTCTCTGAGTTGGCACCACTGACGCTGAGCCCAGCTTGCCTCCAGCATTTAGGTTTCTTTCCATTGTCTCATATTGTGTGCTCGCCAGTCTGCTTGTTGGGGCACGTTGCTTGTATTCCATTTTGTATTCACGTGCTCATCAGATTTTGCATGTTGGAGCACTGTGTTTTCATTCATTATTTCCTACATGCTCAGCCAGTTAGTTTGGGAGTGTTTTTGTGTTCGTTTTTTTCTCGTTTGCTCACCAGCCTGTTTGGGAGTGTTTGTGTGTGTTGTCTTTAAGTTAATAAATGTGCAAAAACCTACAGCGTGCGTTTGGTGTCCTATTCCTCGTCCGTTAAACGGGCAGTTCATGACAGATAGTGTGTAGAGACTTTGAAGGGATTTTTTATGTGCACAGACTGGAGCTTATTCCATCGCATGGATCTGAATGAGGCTACAGATACAATCACAGATTATATTAAATTCTGTGTCAACAATGTGAAAAAGGAGGCAGGAGGCAAAGAAGGATGTTTTTCACTTCCCAAATAAGCTGCACAGGCTTACCCCCATGTTGTCTTTCTTTCAGGTTCAGAGACTGGGCCAAGGCTTTAGTTTTCAATTCCATACACATCACTGCAGGTAACTTTTGTTAGACACATTTAGGTTTAGAGGCACTACTCCCTCTTGCATTTCAGTTTGGGTAGTGAGAGTAGGTAAGTTAGTTTCTTTTGGTTCCCTTATTTTACTCTCACTTTTGTAGACAGGAAGCTGTCACTCCCTAAGCTGAAATTCTTTTGGTTATAATTCTTTCTTTGGTTTGAGTAGTACCTTTCTAGGCCTTTGTTCTCCAACCATTTTACAGTATCTCACAAAAGTGAGTACACCCCTCACATTTTTGTAGATATTTTATGATATCTTTAAATGGGACAACAATGAAGATATGACACTTTGATGCAATGTAAAGTAGTCAGTGTACAGCTTGTGTAACAGTGTAACTTTTCTGTCCCCTCAAAATAACTCAACACACAGCCATTAATGTCTAAACCGCTGGCAACAAAAGTGAGTACACCCCTAAGTGAAAATGTCCAAACTGTGCCCAAAGTGTCAATATTTTGTGGGGCCACCATTATTTTCCAGCACTGCCTTAACTCTCTTGGAGTTCACTAGAGCTTCACAGGTTGCCACTGGAATCCTCTTCCACTCCTCCATGACGACATCATGGAGCTGGCGGATGTTAGAGACCTTGCGCTCCTCCACCTTCCGTTTGAGGATGCCCCACAGATGCTCAATAAGGTTTAGGTCTGGAGACATGCTTGGCCAGTCCATCACCTTTACCCTCAGTTTCTTTAGCAAGGCAGTGGTTGTCTTGGAGGTGTGTTTGGGGTCGGTATCATGTTGGAATACTGCCCTGCGGCCCAGTTTCGGAAGGGAGGTGATCATGCTCTGCTTTAGTATGTCACAGTACATGTTAGCATTCATGGTTCCCTCAATGAACTGTAGCTCCCCAGTGCCGGCAGCACTCATGCAGCCCCAAACTATGACACTCATACCACCATGCTTGACTGTAGGCAAGACACACTTGTCTTTGTACTCCTCACCTGGTTGCCACCACACACATTTGACACTATCTGAACCAAATAAGTTTATCTTGGTCTCATCAGACCACAGGACATGGTTCCAGTAATCCATGTCCTTAGTCTGCTTGTCTTCAGCAAACTGTTTGCGGGCTTTCTTGTGCTTCATCTTTAAAAGGGGCTTCCTTCTGGGAAGACAGCCATGCAGACCAATTTGATGCTGTGTGTGGCATATGGTCTGAGCACTGATAGGCTGACCCCCACCCCTTCAACCTCTGCAGCAATGCTGGCAGCACTCATATGTCTATTTTCAAAAGACAACCTCTGGATATGACGCTGAGCACGTGCACTCAACTTCTTTGGTCGACCATGGTGAGGCCTGTTCTGAGTGGAACCTGTCCTGTTAAACCGCTGTATGGTCTTGGCCACCGTGCTGCAGCTCAGTTTCAAGGTGTTGGAAATCTTCTTATAGCCTACGCCATCTTTATGAAGAGCACCAATTTTTTTTTTTTTTTTTTTTTGAGATCCTCAGAGAGTTCTTTGCCATGACTTCCAGTGACCAGTGTGAGAGAGTGTGAGAGTGATAACACCAAATTTAACACACCTGCTCCCCATTCACACCTGAGACCTTGTAACACTAATGAGTCACATGACACTGGGGAGGAAAATGACTAATTGGGCACAATTTGGACATTTTCACTTAGGGGTGTACTCACTTTTGTTGCCAGCAGTTTAGACATTAATGGCTGTGTGTTGAGTTATTTTGAAGGGACAGCAAATTTACAATGTTATACAAGCTGTACACTGACTACTTCACATTGTATCAAAGTGTCATATCTTCAGTGTTGTCCCATGAAAAGATATAATTGTCAGAAGCCGAGCCGGCTTTGTTTCCCCCAGCTCGGTCCTGACCTCCCTGTGGGTTTAAGTGCCACTATCCCTTGACACTGTTCTTGGGCTGGCAGCTGTGAGGCAGTCCTCTTTGGCTCTCTCTAGCATAACTCTGGCTGATAGTCTGCCGGTCCGACTACGCCCCCTCTCTCTCATTACTGCCAGCTGATTCCCACTCCCGCTAATCACCTTTCCTGGTCCTCGCCCAGGTGCTCCTCATTCCACCATCACCAACAATGTGTGTACTTAAGCAGCTTTTTGCCAGTCACACATTGCTGGTCATTGTTTTGTCTGCCGTGTTGTCAGTCTGCCGTGATTGTCAGCATTTTCACAACATGTTAGCCACTCCACGTTTGCCGTGGTTCCATGCACCCTTGAAGCGATGTTGGCTCTGGGGCACAATTGTAGTTAATATGTTTCCCCTCAATCGTTCGCTGGGTGATGTCGGCTCCCGAACGCCAGCAGTAAGTGTTCTCTGTGTTTTTGTAAGTCTTCACCTTTTTTTGGGAACAGGCTGTCTTTACTTTAATAAAAGTGTTGTGGTGAAATCTTCACATGTAAATCCTCGTCATTTGCCCCCCCTCACCATGTGCTGCATAAAAGCGCACAGGGAGGTCCATGACAGAATGACCCAGCCAGAAAGGAGGATTTAGCGGGTTCGCTCACACATCCTTTGTTCCTTTATTGTGTGTGTCATTTTTTGGGACTGACCTGTTTCTGGAGTGCACCAAGCCCCAGTCTTGCTGAGGCGGAGGAAGAACGGCAGCGGGGATTCCCACGGTGGTGGAGGGATGGGGTGCCGAGTTTATCCGGAGCTTCGTGGATGAAGCTCTCGCTGCCCGGGGACCAAAGAAGATGCTGGAATGCGTGGACGGAGCTGTAGGAATCCTGGAGGCGCATCCCGGGTTATGGGACTACCCACAGTTCGCCGACCTGCTTGCCACAGTTTGCTTGCTCCAGCGTTTCTTCTCTGTGTTGCTGTTTCCCACAGTGCCGAGACGGAGGCCCGGTTTCCAGCAGACCTCCATCCTCTGTGACGTTTCGCTCGACCCTCCTCCCACTCCAGCACAGTCTTCACCAGTTAATAGGGGACAGCGTCGCCCCACGTGGAAGCGCCGGGAGAAGCCTTCTCCTCCATCATCTGCCATCTTTCCTCCAGCTGCTGCGAGATCATCACTAGGAAGACGGCTCCTCCACCTTTGACGGAGAGGGACGGCAGTCAGCCTTCTGCAGCCGAGATCAATGAACTCCAGGAGAACAGGCAAATGTGTTTTCGTTCTATTCAATTAAATCTTGAAAAACCTTGTCTGTCTCCCAAGGGAGAGGCCCAGCCTCAGCAGTCTGCTGGGTCCTCTCCTCTGGCAGCAGTTGTCAGTTTACCCTCAATATCCTCTGTGTCTCCTCCCTCTATCCCTGAGTGCCCGTTGGTCCTGGAACCAAGCCGCCAGACGGTGGAGGAGTTTGGGGCCCTGGATCCTGCCCAGAGGCCCGCACAGAGATGTTTTCCTGCAGCTAACGCCAGTGGAGTCTCCTGCATTGGAGTCGCTGCAGGAGTATAAAGAGACTGCCATGACCATCTCGCCTGCTGTGGAGGCTTCTGCAGTGGAGTGGGAGCCAGAGATGGACCTCCTCGAGGCCAGACCCAGGATGTCATCGTCAAGTTCGACAGAGTCCTGGACGGCGGTGGAGCTCCAGCTCAGGTTGTCTCTCTTATATTTCTCATGTCAGTATTGGAAAGATCTTGCCTGGCTCTAGGTGATGGGAGTCAGGTGCAGCCCTCGGCTGCATCTGAACTCACTTCGCCGGGCTCAGCCACTGCCGGCGACTCTAACCACTTCTCTTTTCTGCTATCTCTGAGCCTTCATTTAGGGTCGCAGGAGAAAGTCTGTCACCGCCGGAGGTTGCCGAGGGTCTGGTCCAGCCAGAGGAGGACGCCGCTGCTCGAGCTCCTCCTGCCAAGGTTGTTAGGGCTCCCCCCATCGACCGCCTCCTCAGCCTGGTGCTCCTGCGGGTTGGCCTGCTTGCCATGGGGGCAGCAAGGGCCCAACCAGGCTCCACCGCAAGTGCTGCATGGCTCCAGCCGGAGTCCACAGCGGGTGCAGCAGGGATCCAGCCAGACTCCACTGTGGGTGCAACCATGGCTCAGTCGGGGTCCACCGCGGGTGCTACATGGCGCCAGCCGAAGTCCACCGCGGGTGCTGCAGAGCTCCAGCCGGGATCCACCACGGGTGCTGCAGAACTCCAGCCGGGAGCCGCCCGCGAGTGCAGCTTTGACCCGGCCGGGGTCCACCATGGGTGCAGCTTTGTCCCAGACCAGGACCATCGAGGGTGCTGCCAGTCAGCCTGAGGTCGCCGGGGCTGTTACTCCTCAGCCTGACGCCGTCATGGTCCCCATCTCTTCCCAGTCTGACGCCGTGGAGGTTCCCTCCCTACGGTCCGGTCACCCACCAGAAAGCCTCCCGGTAGGCAGGCCGCCTCCTGCTCCACCCCCTCGGTCCTGGTGGCTCTACAATGTTGGCCGACCGCCGGAAGAACTGAGTCTCTGGGCCAGATGGCCTGTGTTTTCCGGCAGGCCACCAGACACTGTTTGCCTGACTGCCTGCTGGGCCTGGGACCCTGGGTGGCCTCCTGAGCCTCCATGCCTCTGGACTGGGGGGGGGGGGGTAATTGTGGGCCCTCCTTTCCTGTTTCCCCTACCTCCCACCCGGGTTTGTGTTGTTGTTTCTGCTGGGGGAGGGAGGGTCCTCAGGATGTTACCATGAGTGTCTGGGATTCCACCACTTGAGAGGGGGACTCTGTCAGGAGCCGAGCCGGCTTGGTTTCCCCTGGCTCGGTCCTGACCTCCCTGTGGGTTTAAGTGCCACTGTTTATGTGTTTTACTATGTATTTCAGTGTGCTTCCATATCCCTTGCCACTGCTCTCGGGCCAGCAGCTGTGAGGCAGTCCTCTTTGGCTCTCTCTAGCATAACTCTGGCTGACAGTCTGCCGATCCGACTATGCCCCCTCTCTCTCATTACTGCCAGCTGATTCCCACTCCTGCTAATCACCTTTCCTGGTCCTCTCCCAGGTGCTCCTCATACCACCATCACCAGCAATGTATATACTTAAGCAGCTTTTTGCCAGTCACACATTGCTGGTCATTGTTTTGTCTGCCGTGATTGTCAGCATTTTCACAACGTGTTAGCCACTCCACGTTTGCCATGGTTCCATGTGCCCTTGAAGCGATGTCGGCTCTGGGACGCAATTGTGGTTAATACGTTTCCCCTCATACATTCGCTGGGCGATGTCGGCCCCAAACGCCAACAGTAAGTGTTCTCTGTGTTTTTGTAAATCTTCACCTTTTTTTGGGAACAGTCTGTCTTTACGTTAATAAATGTGTTGTGGTGCAACCTTCGCACATAAATCCTCATCATTTTCCCCCTCACTGTGCGCTGCGTAAAGGCGCACGGGGAGGTCCATGACAAAAATAAAATATTTACAAAAACATGAGGGGTGTACTCACTTTTGTGAGATACTGTATGTATTTATCATTTTGACAACTCATTTTTTAATTCATTAAAATATAATTTTGCTTTGACAACCAATTCCATCTTGTTATTTGTTACTCCCCTCTCACACCTAGACAGAGGTGTCAAAACAATATGCAAAAGTACAAGAGTTAAGGTGTTACAAAACAAAACATTCAAATGTCACATGAGTGAAGTGTGAAGTGCTGTGTATGCGTACACACACATGCACCCAATCGCAAACATGCAAATGGTGAGTACGTTTCAAGACACTGGCTTCTATATTCTCCTTCCACTGGCTGTTTGCATTGTTTTGTCTGCTGCATATACCGCAATTTTTCCCCCCACTAAGGGCCCCTGTCTTGTTTTGCCACAATTTCCAGTCTTTCCAGTACCGACGTTCCTTTTGGCTTTTATAAAGCTTAGACAGTACAGTTGTTACAAATTTTACAGTTAACATTTTGAGTAAGTGATACTGCTTTGAGATGTCATGTTGCTTCATTGATACTAGTGTTGCCTTTTTTCACGTGTTTGAGGAAATTAGATGACATCACTGTTGCAGTACAGTGCAGACTGACTGTTCTCTTTTTGTAATGCTTTCATGGTTCATTTTTGCTTGTGGTCAGTGTTGTAGCACCTAATTAAAGTTTGAGTTGATACAAGATATTTTGTTGGTTGTTAGTCCTGAAGGCATGGTATTTTTCTGCTATTCAAGTTAAAGGTGCATTCACACTACAACGTTTGGACCAACTTTTAATGACGTTTTGCAAACGTCTGGCTCTGCTGGCAAAAGTTAGTGATAGTTGGTGTTTGTTGGCATATGCTGGCAAAAGTTGTGTTGTTTGAAAATTTTTAGCATGATGAAAATTTTTCAGTGTTTGGAAAATACACACTGGTGAAAGTTGTGCTCAGTGTGTAAAAGTTCCTGAGCGCTGGGCTAAGTTATGCAGAGTTTACCTAAGTCAGTCTAAGTTAAACTGGGTTCACACTATACTGTTGGGACTGACTTTTACAGATAAGATAAGATAAGCCTTTATTAGTCCCACAACGGGGAAATTCGAGGATTGCAACAGCACAGGGATAGCAACATTCAGAGCAACAATCAGAAGGCATGAAAAAAAAACGCAAGAGCAGCTAATATACATATGTACATATTACTATAAATATATATATACACACAGGTTCAGGTTCAGGTTCAGGTTACTTTATTTGTACCCGTAGGTAGATTTGTTTTGCAGTTGGTGACATCCATATTTACAAGCCACAATTACATTCAACATAGACACAAACACAGGCACACATCTTACAAAATAGGTAAATATAAAATATGTACAATATAATTTTTATAGCTTGTTCAACTCTTTGACAGCAGCAGGGACAAAGCTGTTTTTGTAGCGCTGGGTTCTACTTTTTGGGACAGCAAACCTCCGTCTGGAGGGAAGAAGCTGAAAGTTGCAGTGCAAAGGGTGGGAGTCATCATTTAAAATCGAGTCGGCCATCCTCTGTACTTGTCTGGTGTACAGGGATGTCAGGCTCAGCTGTGACTCACCAAGCAAACGACTGGACCATCTAACTACCTGATCCAAGGATTTCCTCTGTTTCAGTTTTATCTGACCAAAACCATGACATTAAAGAAAAGGATAAAACAGATTCAATAAAAGCCCGATAGAACATAGTCATTATGGTTCGGTCAATTTGGAAGCGTGCAAGTTTCCTCAAACAATGCAAATTTTGCTGACCCTTTTTGCACACCCTTTCACAGTTCACCTCAAAGTTCAATCCACTATCAATAATCGTCCCAAGATATTTGTACGATTGTACACATTCGGTGGTCTGGCCTTTTAGTATGGTGACTTTGTGCCTGGGAGTTTTCCTCCTAAAGTCAATAATCATATCTTTCGTTTTTGTTGTATTCAGCTGCAGGTAGGAATCCTCACACCAGTGAACAAAGTCATCAACTACTGGGCCGTGGCCACTCTCACCATCCTGGAGGAGACTGACAATGACTGAGTCATCAGCATACTTTATAATGTGTCTGTTGTCATGTCTGCTCCGACACATGTTTGTGTACAGGATGAAGAGTAGTGGTGACAACACACACCCCTGAGGAGAGCCAGTAGAAGAGCACTTTAGGTCAGACAATGTGCCATTGACCCTTACTCTCTGCGTCCTGTTGGTTAAGAAATCCAGAATCCAACCCACCAGATTATTGCTTAAATCAAATTGTTGCAGGAGCCTTTCAACTAAAATATGAGGTTGGATTGTATTAAAGGCAGAAGAAAAGTCCACAAATAAAAGCCTGGCGTGTGTCCCATTAAAATCCAGATGTTTAAAAAGCATGTTAAACAGAGTGACAGTGGCATCCTCCACTCCTCTGTGAGGCCTATAGGCAAACTGCAGAGGATCCAATGCATGTTCAGTCTGCTTTAGGACCTCACATCTGACCAGTTTTTCAAAAATTTTCATTAAAATTGAAGTCAAAGCAACTGGTCTAAAGTCATTTACCGTTTTAGGACAGCTGGATTTTGGAACGGGAACAACCACGGCATCTTTCCAGATCTTAGGCACATGTTGTGTCTGTAAGGACTTATTGAAAATGTAGTGAAATATAGGACTCAGTTCATGTGCACAGGACTTTACCAGGCATCCACATATATTATCAGGGCCCTGACTTTTGTTCACTTTTACAGCGCGGAACTCCCTTTCAACATCCTGCATCTCAATATTAAAGTGCTGATTGTCTTTGAGTTTCTGTTTCAAATCTTGGATTTCTGTGCTAAAATCAAAGGAGTCAAAACGACCATAAAAACAATTAAGAGCATTAGCCAGCTGTGTCTGAACTAAAACCATCTAAAAACACACGATTACTGCGCTCTGTGCTCTGAAGGCCTGCAATTTTTTTCATACTGGCCCAGGCCGAACCAAGTTTATTTGCTGCCATCTTGCTTTCCAATTCTGATTTATAATTCTGTTTTGCTCTTAAAATTTCGGCCTTTAGCTCCTTAGTGGCAACCTGTAGCTCAGAAACAGACCCCTGTTTAAAGGCAAGAGCTTTCCTGTGTAAGCAGGATTTAACTGATTTAGTAACCCATGGTTTGTTGTTGGGATATATTTTGACACGTTTACGTGGAACAGACTTATTTTGACAGTAAGCCATGTATGAGCATGTGAGCTCAGCCAGAGAGTCCAAATCATCCCCGCAGGCCATTATGAACATCTTCCAGTCTGTACAGTCAAAGCATTCCTGGAGGCTGTGCTCTGAATCTTCTGTCCACACATCAATGTCTCTCGTCTCCACCTTGCCTCTTCTGAGAGCAGTTTTATATGTGGGCAGCAAATGTACACAGTTGTGATATGATGATCCTAAAGGAGGAAGGGGGAGTGATTTATAGGCCCTCTCTATGGATCCATAGCACAGGTCCAATGTCTTTTTTCGCCTGGTTGGGCAGGAGACATACTGATGAAAGTTTTTAAGTGTCTTCTTTAAAGAAACATGGTTAAAATCCCCAAGAATGAAGTTTGGCGCCTCTGGAGAAATTGACTGCAGCCGCTGGATCACATCAGAGATGGTGCTGGAGGCGGAGTCAGCGTTTGCCCTCGGATGAATGTACACAGTTGTGATGAAAAGTTGGGGAAACTCTCGAGGCAAATAAAAGGGGCGTAGTGACACAGACAGCAGCTCCACATGGGGTGTACAGATGCGCTCTCTGACCGTGACAGATGTGCAGTACTGCTTATTAATGTATAAACATACTCCGCCCCCCTGACGCTTCCCAGTTACCTCTTCCTGCCGATCCGAGCGCAGCGGAGCTCCAAAGCCGTCAATCCACAGGTCTGCGTCTCGATCATGCGCAGTAAGCCAAGATTCAGTGAAAGCCATGACGCAGCAGTTCTTAAAATCCTTCTGGTAACGTACGTTGCCTTGAATTTCCTCCACCTTGTTTCTCACAGACTGTGCATTCCCAAAAATGATCGAAGGAAGAGGAATGTTACCAAACTGACGTCTCCTAAGGCGCAATTTCACACCTCCACGTCTTCCACGCTTCCTCCTGCCGCTTCTTTTTTCACCGCTGTGTCCGTCTCTCAAAATAAAGTCCGGCAGCTGAAATCTGGGCGCAATCAGAGACTCTGCACCAGCTGTGTTAAAGCGCAGCAACACGTCCCTGGAATATTGTATTCTGCCCGCTATTCTGCTCGCCATGGAGCCGAACGCGTTTACCTCAGAGACAAAGAGCCACAGCACAGAAAGCAGTAGTGCGAGATATGACAGGAAATCCATGTTGCAGATACCAGGGAGCTGTTCGCCATATATTCCACCAACGCTCCAGGGCAGAAACGACACAGAGGATTTTCTAAAAACGTAAAAAAGTACAAAAAACACACACACGCACACACGCACTATATCACCAAGCTGCTGGTCGCTCCGTGCGCATGCGCCCAATCACACAGACACACAGTGCAGAGCATTGTAGCTGGATGGAATAAATATATGAGTATATAAACACACAGTGCAGAGCATTTTTTTTTTTTTTTTTTTTTTTTTTTTTTTTTTTTTTTTTGTTACTTATTTGTACCCGTAGGTAGACTTGGTTTGCAGTCTGGTGACAAGCCACCGGCTGCTGGTCGCTGCGTGCGCGAGCGCCCTAAACCTACATGTTTTTGGTGTGCGGGAGGAAACCGGAGAAATCCCGGAGTAAACCCGCGCAACACGGGGAGAACATGCAAACTCCACACAGCTCACTGTTGGTCGGGGGCTGGGATCGAACCCACGATCTCATGATCCCCGCGGTCCCCCGGCCGAGGGTAAAACTGTGCTGCCGCAGTGCTAAACCACTGCGCCACCGTGCAGCCCATTGTAGCTAGATTGTAGCTACAATGCATTGTAGCATTGTAGCTAGATGGAATAAATATGTAGATATATAAACACCCACAGTACGGAGCATTGCAGCTAGGTGGAATAAATATGTAAATTGTTTATATGGCAGGTTTATAAATGTTTATATATTTATATATAAATATATAAACAATATATAAACATATAAAATTTATATTTATATAAAATGTTTATATATTTATATATCTACATATTATTCCATCTAGCTACATTGCTCCGCACTGTGTGTGTTTATATACTTGCATATTTATTCCACCTAGCTGCAATGCTCCGTACTGTGGGTGTTTATATATTTACATATTTATTCCATCTAGCTACAATGCTCTGCACTGTGTGTTCATATATTCATATATTTATTCCATCCAGCTACAATGCTCTGCACTGTGTGTCTGTGTATATATACGTATATATTTTATAGTAATATGTACATATGTATATTAGCTGCTCTTGCTTGCTTGTTTTTTTCTTGCCTTCTGATTGTTGCTCTGAGTGTTGCTATCCCTGTGCTGTTGCAATCCTGGAATTTCCCCGTTGTGGGACTAATAAAGGCTTATCTTATCTTATCTTATCTTAAATATATAAACACACACAGTGCGGAGCAATGTAGCTAGATGGAATAATATGTAGATACATAAACACACAGTGCCGAGCATTGTAGCTAGATGGAATAAATATATAGATATATAAATATAAACACACTCAGTGCGGATCATTGTAGCTAGATGGAATAAATATGTAAATATATAAACTCACACAGTGCAGAGCATTGCTGCTAGATGGGATGAAACAGCACAACCGTCTACTTAGTTATCCTACATGGTATGATTATGTGCCCATACATATTCTCACCCTCCATAGCGACCGGTATGTTCCTAGTTGTACGCCGGAGGGGACCATTGTGTAAGTCTATTGCATCTTTTGCTTCAAAAACTGTTGAAAAAAAGATGTTTTGAAAAATCAGAGAAATTAGTCCAAACGTCGGTGAAATTACGTTCATGAGCAGTTTTGTTTTTAATCCAGCGCACACCAACTTTTACAAACTTTTGCTAGCATTTGCCAGCGTTGCATTCAGCGTTGGCAAATTTTTGGCAACTTAGGCTAGGTTATGTGTAGCTGTTGCCAACTTAGGTTAACTTAAGCAAACAAATACTCAGCACAGGTTAGCTGACATCAGCGTCAGGCAACGCTCACATAAAGATCAGCGTTTGTGGAGGCTTCCTGCCATTCTGGACCTGCTTTTGAAATGAACACATCTCCCTTGGGCGTACTTTTCCATAGGACGGGGCGATAAAATGATAACGATAATTATCACGAAATATCTTTTCCTCGATAGAGACATAAAACATTTTCCATAGAACTTCGATAGAAGTGATTTGTTCTATGTTTTGACAGACAGCATGAAAAGCCAATGAAAATGAGAATATATGCACCAAACCAATCATGTGGCTGGAAGTCAAATTCGATTGATGCACACAACAGCGAGCACAGGCGCGTATAACCAGCACGTTGCTGGGGCTTAGCCTAGTACACCTGCTAATGTTTGGCCTAGCACAGCTGTGTAGGAGATGACAGAAAACATTAATGAAAAGTCCAGTGACAGCATTACTAAAGAAGAAACCGAAACGGACAGCACCCAATGCTCAATAGATGAGGAGATTGTTGAAAGAAATGGTCCGAGAAATTCAGTAATGTGGAGATATTTTGGCTATTTAGAGTCTGACAAGAAGCAGTTTAGCGTGCACTGCAAACTGTCAAGCACATTACCACAAAATCAGATAACACTACAAATCTTTTTTTTATTCTGTTGAGCAGAGTTGTACTAAACAGTGAACAGGACCGAACGGGACTGAACGGGACTCCCGTGACCCAACCCCCTAGAAAACATCCAAATAATAAATGAAATAATTTTTTATGGGACACCAAACACCCCAAAAATCACTTAAAATAATTTTTAGTCTAACATTTAATAACAACTAGCCATTCTTGTAGCAACTAACATGACACAAAATGCCCAAATAGTGCATTAAATTATATCTAATGGGACCAAGTGACATCAAGTCAACAAATCGACACATTTACAAATATTGCAGACCCATTGTAATATATTCCTTGAAATTTAATTCAATAATTTCAGTGTTTTGTGTCACGTTTGCACATGTTCGTTGCTTAATCCAAATACTAACCGGTTTTGTTTTGCTGCAACCATCCTTCTCTACATTTACACTGGGGAGACTTATAATTTCACATGGATGAGAGCTGTACTGTAACGGCTGCTACATCTGGGCATGTACAGTACTTCACTCAGCTATTGATAAGTTGATGAGCAGAATATTATAAAATATTTATATTTTACGTTTTATAATTATTTTATGTTTTATAATTATTTGAAATAACAGTTGTGTAATGTTCTGCACTACATTTGTCAAGTTCAACTTCTGATAGAAAATAAATATTTAAAAGTAATCTTGTTTTAGCTTCACATCTCACTTAGGAGTAAAAAGGAACCTTTAAGCTTGACAGAAATAGTGATTTGATTCATATCGCAATACTGTGGTGTGAAAAAGTGTTTGCCCCCTTCCTGATTTCTCATTTTTTTGTATGTTTGTCACACCAGATCATCAAACAAATTTAAGATAACACAAGTAAACACAAAATGCAGTTTTTAAATGAAGGTGTTTATTATTAAGGGTAAAAAAAATCCAAAGCAACTTGGCCCTGTGTGAAAAAGTGATTGCCCCCCCCATGTTAAAACATAAATTAACTGTGGTTTATCACATCTTTGGAAAGCTGAGTTCAATTTCTCTAGCCACACCCAGGGCTGATTACCGCCACACCTGTTCTCAATCAAGAAATCACTTAAACAGGACCTGCCTGACAAAGTGAAGTAGACCAAAAGATCCCCAAAAGCTAGACATCATGTTGCGATACAAAGAAATTCAGGAACAAATGAAAGACAAAGAAACTGAGAGCTATCGGTCTGGAAAAGGTTATAAAGCCATTTATAAAGCTTTGGGACTCCAGCAAACCACAGCGACAGTCATTATCCACAAATGGCGAAAACATGGAACAGTGGTGAACCTTCCCAGGAGTAGCCGGCCGACCAAAATTATCCTAAGAGTGCAGCGACGACTCATCCAAGAGGTCACAAAAGACCCCACAACAACATCCAAAGAACTGCAGGCCTCACTTGCCTCAGTTAAGGTTAGTGTTCATGACTCCACCTTAAGAAAGAGACTGGGCAAAAATGGCCTGCATGGAGTTCCAAGACGAAAGCCACCGCTGAGCAAAAAGAACATAAAGGTCGCTCAGTATTTTACGCCTTCGTCACGAGGGACTGGAGCTCCTGTTCACAACTCAAGTGTCTTGAACTCCTCGCTGCATGTCTTTGTGTTTTTGTACAGCGCAGGCTCCGTCCTCGCTGTCCCTCCTAGTTTATCTTTAGAGTTTGTTATTTTGTGTCTCAGTATATGTTCGTGTTCTGCCCCACGTGGCTGTTTATTTTGTCATTTCATCGTCTTGTAAATAACTAGCAAACTTACCGTTTCACATCTGGCGTCTCATTAATGCCCTGCATGGGGCATTCATAACAGTAGGTTGCAGCCCAACGAGACGCCAGCCACAGTGAGTTTGTTTTGGGTTTGAGTTTTCCCCTTTTTTAAGTACCAGTGTGTTTTCGGGAGATGACGTCATCAAGAACTGGCTACTCCTTGGACTTGGGCTACGAGCTGATCATAGCTCTCATAGAGGTAGATGACCTCCTCGCCAACGCTCGTAGGCTCTTCACTCCCGACGACGCACGCTGGTACCTGGACCTCGCAGAGGCAGCAATTAAATGCAATCCTCGCCTTGCTGATCATGCTGAGGGCAGGGAGAGGATGGCCGAAATCGTGGCGCTTTGGAAGAGGATCTGTGGGCCTGAGAAGAGTTCCAGCAGGAAACCGAAGCCAGAACTGACGGTGAGGCATATCCGCTCCTCGCCTCGGAATCAGGTTCCTGCCACCCATCCAGCCCAGGGTTCTGCGTCACCGAAGGGCTGTCTCAGTCCACAGCAGAGGAAAAGGACAGCCAGGACCCCCCGTGAAGAGACACAGTGGGCAGCTGAGCTCATCAGGGGTTGTGTGGCTGAAGCACGCTCTTCCTCCCATCCCAGCGACATCCTACGGAACATGGTGGTGGCAGTTAGACTGGTGGAGGTCAATCCCGAACTCAGCGATTATCCTGAGTACGCTGAGCTGCTGCCCTCTGTCGCTGCGCAGCAGCGGTGCTTTCCGGACTTGAACTTAGCCTCGCCCTCTGCTGGAAGACGCCGTCACTCAGTCCGTAGTCCACCTCTGCGAGATCCCCGTCCGGATCCTGTTCCGGGCCGCCGAGGGAACTCTGCCTCCCAGCCCGCTGTTGTCCCTGTGTCACGACGGGAGGAAAAGACAGTAGCCCCAGTCTCCTGGTCATCGGTTCCCGCTGTTCCGTCAGCTCCTTGCTCCCGGACTGCTTCGGCTGCTCCTCCCTCCTCCTTGGCGCCCTCTTCAGCAGCTGTGAGTCCAGCGAGTCCTGCCCCAGCTGTGCCCGTCACCGATCCCGAGAGAGCGGCTCCTCTTCGTCTTCCCGGGGGGCCCTCAGTCACCATCCTCAGGGGAAAGGGGAGAACCAAGCCTGCTGCAGCAGCCACCATCGTCCTTCGGGAGGACAGGCAAGTGTTGCTTCATTCTCACTCTCAGTACAGGGAATTACCTTGTCTGACTCCTGGGGATGGGGCTCGGGGTTCACAGTCCTCTGATCTCCCACCACCTGCTGCAGCCACTAACACTGAACCTGCTACCTCTGTGTCTCCTTCCCCCCTCTCTGAGCATCCCCCGGTGCCTGGAATAGACCGTCGGGTGAGGGAGGAGCCTGCGGCCCTGGAAAGCCTACTTCCAGCTCCGCAGCCGCATCATGGGCAGAGGAGGAGACCGGACTGCCATTTGGAGCCTGAGCCGACGAGTAAGCGTCCCCGGGTCTCCGTGGAGGAACAGTTGGGCCCAGCAGGTCACGGATCCCCTGCCTCCATGCCGTGCAGGCCTTCGGCGTGGGTTTCAGCACTGGGGAGTTCTCAGACTGTGATGACCATCATGCCGGCTGCGGAGCCCGCCGCAGTCGAGCCGGAACCCGGAATGGACCTCCGGATCATTGAGCCTGGATTGTCGGAGTCCTGGACGGCGGTGGAGCCCAAGATCAGGCAAGTGCTCTATTTTGTCTTCTTACTTTCTGTTCTGGAGCATTCTTGCCTATCTCTTGGGGGGGTGAGCCGGGTGCAACCGACCGCTGCATCTGAGCTCGTCTCGCTGGGCTCTGCCGCTGCCGGTGATCCTGATCCTGGTTCTCTTTGTCCTTTTGAGCCTTCTTCCAGGGTCACCGAAGACGAATTAGTTCCGGTTATCATCCTCGAGGGTCCAGAGTCGTGTTCGGAGGTCATCCCGGGTGCTGCGCTGGTGCTGAGTGTGTGGCGCCGGTTCGATCAGGGTCCATCGAGGGTGCTGTGCCGGTCTGATCGGGGTTCATCGAGGATGCAGTGCCGGTCAAGTCGGGGCCCATCAAGGGTACAGCGCCGGCCCGGTCAGGGTCCATCATGGGTGCTGCGCCAGCCCAATCGGGGCCCATCGAGGGTGCAGCGCCAGTTCGGTTCGAGGTCAGGGAGGGAGCTGTGGATTCCTTTCCGCCGGAATGGTTCCTCCTCTTTCCTCCTATTTTTCTCCACTGGGTGCTGCTGGGGTTCCCTTTATTCGGGTCGGCTCTCCCCCGCTGTCCCTCTCTGTAGGGAGGCTGCCTCCGAGCTTCCCCCTCCGGTCCTGGTGGTCTAAAGACATGGGCCAGCCACGTGAAGAACTGTCTTGCTGGGTCGGCGACCTGGTTTGGCCACCCGAGAGACTGCTTCGCTGGTTCTGCGTTCTGGGTTGGCCACCCGAAGGACTGTCTTGTTGGTTCGGCGATCTGGTTTGGCCACCGGAGAGACTGTGTCGCCAGTTCTGCGTCATGGGTTGGCCACCCGACGGACTGCCTTGTTGGTTCGGCAACCTGGCCCGGCTGCCTGAGGTACTGTTTCCCCGGGATTGGGACTTTGGTAGGTGGCCCAAACTGTTTTTTTTTCTTTTCGCTGCTCTCTGCCTGCCGGCATTCCTGAGATTGTGTTTTAGTTCTCTTTGTGTTGGTTCCATGGATATTGAAGAATTCTCTGTTCCCTGTCCAGATTGTCGTGTGCATCATGCAGATTCTCCTTTCGCCAGAAGGGTACTCACGTAGACTGGTGTTAACTTTTGATGCAACTTACTCAATTACATGCAAGTGGAGACCCCAAAGGGTTACTTGTATAGGAGGGGTTACTGGTCTGGTAGAAGAGTTGCTTGAATATTAAGTAGCAACTTTACTCTTGTTACCTCCGCCAAAGGGGGAGGTTATGTGATCATCGGTGTTGGTTTGTTTGTTTTTCTGTTTGTTTGTTTGTTAGCAAGATAACTCAAAAAGTTATGGACGGATTTTCATGAAATTTTCACAGATTGTCAGAAATGGGGTATCCTACAGATGATTACATTTTGGTGGTGATTCAGATCACCGTCGAGAAGAAAACCGCCATTACGGAAAATGCCATTTTCGTCAATAACTAATGAACCACTGATCCTATCATTGTGAATCCAATTGCTTGTCATATGTTTTCATGGTCAAGGAATCTGAAAACGTACACACAAACACTGTATGGGGGGAACTGTGGCGCTAAACCGCCATTACGGACAATGCGATTTTCGTGAATAACTACTCAACCACTAATCCTATCATTGTGAATCCAATTGCTAGTCATATGTTTTCATGGTCAAGGAATCTGAAAACATACACACAAACACTGTATGGGGGGAACTGTGGCGCTTGGCGGAGGTCTGCGCTCTCCGAGTGCTTTTCTAGGTTATATATATTTCTCCTAAATTTGTGGGGGGTTTTTGTCTGGTTACATCATTTCATTAGTATTTGTGACCTTACTCTTGTCAGTCTGGGAGTCTGTTCTTTTTTTTTTTCCCCTCTAAATCTGTGACATTTCTGAATCTGCAGGTGTATTTCCCAAGTTTTTGCTGAATTTCGTAGTCTTTTTTCTTTGCAACTATTTCAGTATAAGAAGACTGTATATTCACTAAACTGACTATAGATGCATTACTTATACAACTAAAATGTGGACATTTCTAACCGGTTTTCTGATCGGGGAAATCAAAAGTAACACTTGATTTGAAATACATCGTTTTATAAGTGAGGAGGGGTGCTATGTGTTAAAACTATTCTAAGTGCAATTTTGTGAAGTTAAGTGGAATAAGTGTGACTAATTACTGCCTTCTTCTGCCCATGTGATTTGTCACCCACCTTGCCTTTGATGCTACTGGACCGCACGGTTACGTCCACGTCTTCAAAGTTTGGTGTTGAGCCCACTAGCTTTTCGGTAACCCACAACTTCTCACAGGCAGATTTTTTTTTTTTTTTGCTTATTTTTTGGGACTTGGAGGTGGTATTGTTTTCAGGGAACTTGGTACACCAGTTACCAGATTAGACACTCACCTTTACCCCGTGAGCATATTTTTTGTCGGTCGAAGTCATATTTTGTATTACCGTGTGCACCTGGCAGATGTCTTTTTTTTTTTTCTTCCCCTTGCTTGTTCTGTAGTGCTTGATGTTTTTTTTTTTTCCTTTTCTTTTTCCGTGTCTTATCTAGTTGCAGTGTTATTGGGTTCTGGGGTATTTTTGAAATAATACCTGTATTTTGGTTTCCTCTCATCTGTTTTATGAGGCTATACCATGCTTTTCTTTGTTTTTGTTCGTTCTGCTACACGTTATTGTAGTTTGTGTGTTACATGGTCTTTATGTAGGTTGAAGGGGTGCCTGTATCTTGGGTAGTCATCGTGTTGCCATTGATTGGTTTTTGGTCATTTGTGTTAAGCCACACAATTCTATGTTATCCATATTATATCTGTTAATTGTGGGCTTTTTTTTTCCTCCTCTGGGTGTCGCTACCGCTTTGTGTTTTTTGGTTCTCTCCCTCCTGGGTCAGTCCTGTTAACCTCCTGGTGGGGGGTCCCTTGGATGTCACGTTTGGTGCCTAGAATGCGCCCTTTGAACGGGGGCTACTGTGGTGGTCTGAGCGCTGATCCCGTCTGCGCTCAGGTCGCTCAGTATTTCCCCTTTTCCATCGTATTACTCCGGAGTTGTTATTAGGACCGCTCAGGGGCTTTTATTATGACAGCGTCACGGCCGCTCTTCCGGCTGTCAAAGTCAAGCCCGTGCCGTGATGGCTGTTTGTCATTTCTGTTAATTATGTGACCTCTTTTCTGATTATTCTATGCTCCGTATTTAAGGAAGCAGCTGAGGCTCACTCCTCGCTGCGACCTACACAATCTTACGCCTTCGTCACGAGTGACTGGAGTTCCTGTTCCCGACTCCAGTCTTCCCCTGTGTCTTGAACTCCTCGCTGCATGTCTTTGTAAGTGTTTCTGTACAGCGCAGGCTCTGTCCTCGCTGTCCCTCCTAGTTTATCTTTAGAGTTTATTATTTTGTGTCTCAGTACATGCTCGTGTTCTGCCCCACATGGCTATTTATTTTGTCATTTCATCGTCTTGTAAATAAACGAGCAAACTTACTGTTTGGCATCTGGCGTCTCATTAATGCCCTGCAAGGGGCATTCATAACACTTATTCCTTTTTTTTTATATTGCGCACACCACTGAAGAGAGAGAGAAACAGCATTTCAATTCTCCTGCATGTCCTGTACATATAGTAGTATTGACAAATAAAATCTTTTAAATCCTGAATCTTGAACTTGAACATCTGTGAAGGCACCATTAATGCTGAACGGTACATACAGGTTTTGGAGCAACATATGCTACCATCCAAGCAACATCTTTTTCCAGGGACCTTCCTGCTTATTTCAGCAAGACAATGCCAAGCTACATTCTGAGTGTGTTACAATGTGTAGTTTCGTAGTAAAAGAGTACGGGTACCAGAGTGGCTTGCCTGCAGTCTAGACCTCTCTCCCACTGAAAATGTGTGGTGCATTATGGAGGTCAAAATATGACAACAGAGACCCTGGACTGTTGAGCCACTGAGGTCGTATATCATGCAAGTATGAGAAAGAATTCCACCTACACAGCTTCAACAATCAGTGTCCTCGGTTCCTAAACGCTTATTGAGAGTTGTTAAAAGGAAAGGTGGTGTAACACAGTGGTAAACCTGCCCCTGTCCCAGCTTTTTTGGAACATGTTGCAGGCATCAAATTCAAAATGAGTGAATATTTGCAAAAAAGAAATAAAGTTTATCAGTTTGAACATTAAATATCTTGTCTTTGTAGTGTAATTGAAAATAGGCTGAAAAGGATTTGCAAATCATTGTATTTTGTCTTTATTTACGTTTAACACAGCATCCCAACTTCACCGGAACTGGGGTTGTATTTTTGATGAAATAAAATCTGCAGGAAGCTGCAAAATATTTTAACCCTAAAATTATTGTAAACCATTGAAGTTATAACAATAAAATGGTCTATCAATATTAGTAATAGGAGAGCTTTTCCCCTTTTAACTAATCAATGTTCCGCCCTCCCTCTTATGTCAGTTAGCCATTATAGCTGACTCGCCTCGCATCACTGAGGTCCATCTGTCAGTGGCTTCGTCGTGATTCCGCCCTCCCATCTGGGGGAGTTCTTGGCATAACACCGGCCAGTAGCCCTGGTCCTGGGCCATAAAAGCGACCGGTGTGCCAGTGTAGGTACCAGATGTGCTCGGGCAGGCAATCTGCCGTGGAATCACGACGAAACCACTCAGAGATGGGCCAGAGTGAACCAGGTGGTAACGGGGATGGCTTTTAGGGTGACTAAGATCTGAAGAAAATAACATTTGAGACAGTTAAAACCTACAAATACACAATTTTTCAGTCAATGACCCCTTTAAGAAAAAAGTTTACAGACAACTGTGACAAAATACTATTAATAATTCTAAACCATAAGCTGCAGACATAAAAAAGTCAAATTAACAAGTTCCAAATTTATGAGAAAAATGTTGCAAATGTATATGACAAAATTTACATACTTAAAGGAACAGTGTGTAAAATGCCCTTTCCAAATGTGTTTGACAGTCTACAGTGGCCGTCAGGTGTCAGAAAACTTTGATATACTGTAGGGATGCACGATAATATCGGCACGTTATCAGGTGATAAAACATGTAAAATTATTTAGCCACTCATCCAGGAATGCTTCTGTGCTTATTGTACTCCCAAGGACCGGTCACTTCCCATCGACGACTGAAACCACACACCTTTGTTCACCAGCGATCCTTCATTCATTCCGTAAGACATCTTCACGTTAGTTACTTCCAGCTAGAGCCGAGCTAGGAGCTAGGATTTAGCCAACTAAGATTAGCAATAGTGACAAAAGAGGCAGTTAAATGCAGCCTTAGAGATTTAAAGAGGCAGGCACTGAAACCAGCCTCTCCGAAAGGTTGCAAAAGATGAGTCACAATGATGCTGCAATAATTAAATAATGAAAGAAAATTTGACCAAAATATGTCACAAACATTTCCCAAAGACCTATATGAGCTAGGGCTAGGTGAAACACCAAATATACTTGACGAATCGGTACATTTGGGGAAAAAAACTCTACTATTAATAATACTGACAGGCCAGTTTATATTTATAACTCAGCAGTTTTACTCTTATTTTAAGAGGGAAATTGAGGGCATCCACGTGGATGGATGAGGCAGCCATGGTACAACGCCAATCCCTTCACCATTCACACACACATTCACACCTAGGGTCACTTTAGAGTCTCCAGTTAACTTAACTTGCATGTTTTTAGCCTGTGGGAGGAAAACCGGAGTACCCGGGGTAAACCCACACTGACACGGGGAGAACATGCAAACGCCACACAGAAGGGTCACTGATGGTCAGGGGTGGAATTGATCCCGTGACCTCCTTACTGTGCTGCCACAGTGCTAACCATTGCACCACCAAGCTGCCCGAAATATTGCTGAAAATATACGTTTTTGGATGTGAACGTGTGGAAAAGCTTTCTGCTCAATCCTTGGAACGTCAATGTCCCAATTACACAATTACATAATATGGACTTTAGCTGGTGGAACACAAGATGGACAAAGAAATTCGACTTTGAAAATTCTGTTACAAGAGATGTGCCTGTGGGGTAACATTAACTCTATTATTAAAGGTTTATCAGCTCTGAAAATGCAAAGAAAATGTCAGCATCAGCATTAAAGTGTGACATACTCATCTCCAGGTATTCATCGAAGAGTCCGTAGGCATTCATTGACTGCAGATTAAAATCCTTCTCCCACTGTGGGAAGCTAGCCTTGGAGTTCGGGCCGTGCTCTCTCCTGAGCCGCCGCCGCGTCCACCAGTTCTGGATCAGTCTGACAACAAAGTTCAAATTTACAAGGAAGAAATGAACAACTTTTACTTTTATCTAAAAAAAAGACAATTAAGAGGGAAAAGTTGAGAACTTCTGCAAAATTTTCAAGAAAAATGCCACAGATTTACATGGTCAGTAGGCGATATGGGGGGGGGGGTGCCATCCCCCTTATTAATAAAATTACCCTAAACCTCCCCCTTTGTTGCTGCCATCCCCCCTTCCCCAACATCATCATAGACCTTTCATACCATGTTACAGAACTGAATCCCACCGTCAATGACGGAGTAGAGCAGGGGTGTCAAACTCATTCCATGGAGGGCCAAGACCCTGCATGTTTTACTTCCACCCAGTGTCTTCAGGAGGCGTTTTCACTGATCAGCAATCAGTTGGAAGAAATTTGGTGAATCACCTGTTGAAGACAGTGGGTGGGGGTAAAACCTGCAGGGCCTTGGCCCTCCATGGAATGAGTTTGACATCCCTGGAGTACAGCATTCTGACCTGACAAAATCACCCGGGGGTGCTCAGATCTTCTGACCACTGACCTTGACCTTAAGCACAGCCTAGATACAGATCCAGCTAGGATGTGCATAAAGTCAAGGTCAATAGCCTAGGAGGAATAATGTTTTTTGGGGAAATCATAAATGCTCGGATCTTATGACTTTTGACAATGACCTTGACCTGGATACAGACCTACCTGAGGGTCCCTGTGAGTGAGTTTCGTGAGGATCGAGGTAATTGCCTCAGAGGATTAGTGATTTTTCTAAACTCATGTAAGTGCCCAGATCGTCTGACCTTTGACCTTGAGCACAACTTGGATGCAGACCCACCTGAGTACCATTGTGAGTGAGTTTGGTGAGCATTGAGGCAAATGTCTAGGAGGAGTAGTGAGCCCCTGTAAAATTAACAGAAGGATGGACGAAATGGACAAAAATATGGATTTTAAAAACGGATTTTAAGCAATCAAGCCTGCCAGCATTGACTCTCCTCCTTAAATGGGGGCTGCAAAAGCTGGCGAATGTGGCGATTTTGGGGTTTCATCAAAGGTTGTAAAAGGTTGCCAAATAAGTTGCAAAAAGTTTTTAAGGTCCCAAACAGTTTCTCTTGTCACCCAAAAAATTTGAATATGTTTGGATTTATTTTTTTTTTGCCAAATGCACTGTATTTTTCCACAAGTTTCACCAAGTAGTGAACACAAATCACTAGATGGTCTGACTGATAGTTTGGGGATTTATTATGCGAATAAACTTTGAACAAAATCTACACATCTCCCATTCCATGACTTTTCCTAAATATGTGTGTTTTGTGTTTTCTGAAGTCTGGAAGGTATTAAAATAAAACACACACAATTTCACAGCATTTATTCCTTGGATTGGCACCCGCTGTCATTTAGACCACAGTTAATCATGGCTATGACCATATAAGGAACTATATCCATATAAGGAGTGTTTCTTTCCAGGGATATTTTTGCAGTATGTGCTTATTTTTTATATTGCTGTTCCTCCTAATATTACATGATATATCCTGATCTGGGAGAGACAGCAAGAAGGAAGAGGGAGATAAATCACCCTTTAACTCACCAGATAGCAACAAACAAATATGGATAGAGAAAAAACTCCAACAGACTCCAAGCCTGAACCTCCGGGAAAAAAAGCTTACTGTCCACTGACACATTTGCTATGTCCACTCCAGGTAGGAAGCATTACTACACAGATATTATTTTGTAAATACAAATTGATTTAGTGTACATGTAACTAAATGAAATCACTCTTGTGAAAAAAGAATGATAGTCTCAACAGCATAACCACTTGATGTCAGCTGCTGTCCAGTTCAGCGCCACACCTCCGGTCTCCATGAGACGGTTTAGGCCTGCATCACCTACCAGTAGAATAAATGTAAAGGATCTAGACTTTTATTATAATCGCAAACATGAACATAATGTAAGCAAAGCCGAAAATAGTAAAAATATCAATCCAGTGAAACTCAACAGATTTGAAAGAAACAATGGCTGTCTCAGTGAGGGCTTGCACACCGTCTCCAGATGAAGGTAGAGCTCAGTATATTTACATGCTCAGTTACAGATACAGTGTATATATTTAGCCCAAATGTGTGCATTCTATCTTTGTGTTTTACACACCTCATCCCTGTTCACTCATGTGAACAGGGATGAGGTGGGAAGCTTTCGCCGTGTAGCTGTGTGCCATAGGTTTTGGCTTGTGGGCCACAGTAAATAACCAGTTAAACCAGGCAGTTATATCGTGTTTTGTGTTCATATATTCTGTTATTCCATATATAGCTTATAAGGACGTCTGTCTCCCACAGTGGTCAGGAGAAACTGAATGCTAGGGAGGGTTTGTGCACCCTGTTTTATCGGGATAAATCCAAGATTCACCTGACATTCACCTGGTATTTTACTTGGAGTTGGCAAAAGGTCTCAAACATTCTCAAACAGTGGCAAAAGAGTTGCAAATAGTTGCTGCTTCTTCTTCTGTCAGCTGCTCCCTTTAGGGGTCTCCACAGCGGATCTTCTGTCTCCATCTCATCCTATCCCTTGCATCTGTCATAAATCACCCAAACAGGGGCGGACTGAAGACCCAAACGCCAGCTGTGAGTTTGCAACATTTAATAACAAAAAGCACAAAAATACAAAACCACAAACCCACACAAAAACACAATACTGACAAAATAAGGAAATGGCGTGCGGGATGACGGGGCTCACATCTGGAGATACAGAGAACAGCCTGGAAGGAGCCAGGCTGTAGCGCATGGGAACAGCAGGGAAAAAGAGAGCCAAGATGGAGCACACCCGTCCAAGCCCACAGAAACATTCAGAAGGACGCTGTGATGAGCAATCAATGCAGCAGTCCTTAAATAGGGCAAGCAGGGAATAATTACAAATGATAACCAGGTGTGGGTGACATGAGCGAGGATAATCAACACAACAGCTGACAGCTGAGACAGCCCACGAACTTGAGCTAAGGGAGGAAGTCACACGGGGTGCTGTCACAATAAGAGCACAACCGGAAGAAGGAATAAACCATAACAGTAGTACAGACCGGAGTGCCTAAAAATAAATAATGATACAAAGAGAGACCTAAGGTGAGAACAGGATAAATACAAAAACAAAGAGAAGCAAATGATACAATACTAATGTCAAAATACAAAAAGAGGGCTAGAGGAAAAGGTGAGGGTGGACTCATGACTAAATAGACACATCATAATAATGATACAAAACTAGACAGTAACAGGCACAATATGAAATTAGACTGGAATGGAAACAACTAAACTAAGACACAGGAATACTAATGCACAAACAGAAACAAAAGACAACTCAAATACCAAAATACATATAAATACCAAACAGAAAAAGAATTACAGAAAAATAATCAAACACAAACTGAAGCGTGAGCATGGTGCCCCCCCCCCCGCCCGTGCTCAGCATCATGACAGAGCCCCTCCCTCAAGGGGTGGATACCAGACACCCACACGTAACATCAAAAAAGAAAAGGAAAAAGCCCACAAAGAAATCTTCCACCCAAAAGGAACAGAAAAAATAACCCACCCCGGGAGGGCAGTGGGGGAACCCAGGCTAGGAGGTACCGAAACAACAAAAATGGTCATGGCCCACAACCAGAACAAATTAGGTGGTTACAGAGCCCCAAGACCACCAAGCAAAAAGTAGAACAGTTCGGGTGGTCGACTGGAGTCCCAAGACCACCATCTCATGCAGTAGAATAAGTTGGGTGGCCTTCCAGAGTTCCTAAGCCACCACAGTAAATAATGTAGTCCGTCAGGTGGTCTCCCAGCATCCTGGAGCCAACGGGTTGCAAGGCACAACGTTCCCCCTCCTGAAGGCGGTAGCTGGAACCTGTGCCCCCTACGGGCCACAGGAGCTGCAGCGTATATCAGATGGAATGGTTGCTGAGGGGAGTTGACCCCCGACAGTGATTGCTGGCCAACGACAGAGCCAGACGGCGATGACGACTGACCAGTGAGGAAACCAAATGAAGAGAATGACTGATCAGTGAGGGAACCAGACGGCAAAGATGTTGACTGATCAGCGGGAACCTCAGGTGATGACTGAGGACTGTCAGCGACCACTGGCAAAGGCGGAGGACCCACGATGACCTCCGGGGAAGGCGGAGGACCCACGATGACCTCCGGGGAAGGCGGAGGACCCACAATGACCTCCGGGGAAGGTGGAGGACCCACGATGACCTCCGGGGAAGGCAGAGGATCCACGGTGACCTCAGGCAAAGACAGAGGACCCACGACGGCCTCAGACGAAGGCGGAGGACCCTTGACGACATCAGGCAAAAGTGCAGGACCCTCAATGACCTCAGGCGAAGGCAGAAGACCCTCAGCAAACTCAGATGGAGGCGGCAAACCCTCGGTGACCTCAGGCGAAGATTCGGGCAAGACAGCAGAGACAGAGACTGGGTCAGAATCACTGACAGCAGTAGAGCCCGGCAAGGAAAGCTCAGAAGCAGATGGCAGCTGCAACCGGCTCTCCCCACCAACAGCTAAACAAGACCTCTCCAACACCGACATAGTGAAGACAAAAAAGAGGACCTGCCTTAGTTTGAGCACCACCGCCATCCAGGACTCCAGCAATCCAGGCTGGGGCATCTCAAGTCCACTCGCCTGGGGTCCCAATCCCGACTCGGCCACCTCAGATGGGAAGGAAGAGCACAGCACCGGAACATTATTACAGGTAGCAGTGGAGCCCGGCGAGGAGGACTCAGGAGCAGAGGACATCTGCAACTGATCCTCCCCACCACGAGCAAGACAAGATTTGTCTAGAACTGATGGTGTAATCACAGAACAGAGTACTTGCCTCAACTCGAGCTCCACCGCCATCCAGGACTCTGGCGACTCTGATGTGCCGGCCCTTGCAACAGGCATGATGTTGGGTGCAGCTGACGAAACCCCCAGATGTAGCAGCCGATGCTGGTAGAACTCCCAGTGTGGCGACTGATGCTGAAGATCATCTCACCGATAGCGCTGTGTTCCATGCTGCTGAAACCAGGGGAAACCAGGGGACACTCTCCTGTCGGTTCAGACTTCAGGACACAGGGAGCACTCTTCTCCCATTCAGAACATGGCTGTGGGGCTAGAGTGGAACTCTCCCAGGCTGCAGGCCCCTCCGTAGTCCAGTGACTCCGTTCCATGACCGGCGAATACTCAGGAGAAGTGGAGAGGGACATTGGACAAGCAGGTGAGGATAAATGAGTAATAGCAGCAGCAGGTGGTGAGGACTCAGCTAACGTGGATAGCTGCTGCTAAGCCTCATCACCGGGAATAAGGCAAGACAATTCATGCATTGGTGTTAAAAAATGAAAAGTTACTTGCCTAAATTCCCAGGTAGCTGCTGTAGTTGTTGCAGCAGGACCAGGCAAATCCCTTCTGTGGACTGTGGACGTCGTCTGACGAGGTGGGTGGAGCACCGGAGTCAGGGGACGCTCCATCGTCAGTTCAGACTCCTCTAAACCCGGAGAACCTCACCCAGCTGCGTCGCTAATTGTGGAAGGAGCCATGGCTTCCAATCCAACAGCAACTCCGTTTCCACCGCCAAAAACAGTCAGCGTTTCTCCATCTCCTCAGCAGTGGGACCATCGGGGGGCACGAGGGCTGCATACCCAATTTGGCAGACTGTAGGCTCTTCCAGCACCGGAGTGATGACAGATGGTGCGGGCCACTGTTCAGGAGGAGGAGACGAGACTGCAGCAGAATGAGAGGGACAGGCTCGAGGCTTCCGTACCCGGAGACGTTTCTTCGTTGGCAGAGGTACGGATGGGGAAGAGGTTCTCCCAGCCCGTGGAGCCGTTGTTGAGCGTGGAACACAGAGGTGAGGAGAACTGCAAGTTCTGGATAGCTCCACAGGCTGGGGTGTGCTTCAATCACCTGTACCGCGCTATCCCAACATTGCAGAGCCCCCTCGGGAGTGTGGGAGAAGTGAGCATCCGAGATAATGTCCTCAACTAACTCTGCCGCCCAGTGCTCCACCTCGTCCAGCCCCAAAACATGAAAGTCCGTGCGGACTGACGTTCCCGCAAAAACGGACAGGAGGGGGAAAAAATGCAAAACTCACAGTAGCTGGTGTCTACACTGGCAGGGTCCTTCTGTCATAAATCACCCAAACAGGGGCAGACTGAAGACCCAAACGCCAGCTGTGAATTTGCAACATTTAATAACAAAAAGCACAAAAATACAAAACCACAAAACCACACAAAAACACAACACTTACAAAATAAGGAAATGGCGTGCGGGATGACAAGGTTCGGGTCTGGAGATAATAGGGAGAACAGCTGGAAGGCGCCAGGATGTAGCGCATGTGAACGTCAAGGAAAAAGAGAGCCAAGACGGAGCACACCCATCCAAACCCACAGAAGCACTCAGAAACATTCAGAAGGATGCTGCGACAAGCAATCGATGCAGCAGTCCTTAAATAGGGCAAGCAGGGAATAATTACAAATGATAACCAGGTGTGGGTGACATGAGCGAGGATAATCAACAAAGACAGCCCACGAATTTGAGCAAAGGGAGGAAGTCACATGGGATGCAGTCACAATAAGAGCACAACCGGAAGAAGGAATAAACCATAACAGAAGTACAGACCGTAGTGCCTAAAAATAAATAATGATACAAAGAGAGACCTAAGGTGAGAACAGGATAAATACAAAAACCAAGAGATACAAATGATACAATACTAATGTCAAAATACAAAAAGAGGACTAGAGGAAAAGGTAAGGGTGGACTCATGACTAAATAGACACATGATAATAATGATACAAAACTTGATAATAATAGGCACAATATGAAATTAGACTGGATGGGAAATAACTAAACTAAGAAACAGAAATACTAATGCACAAACAGAAACAAAAGACAACTCAAATACCAAAATACATATAAATACCAAACAGAAAAAGAACTACAGAAAAATAATCAAACACAATCTGAAGTGTAAGCACGGTGCCCCCACCCCCACCCCGTGCTCAGCATCATGACGACATCTTCCTCTGTAACACCAACCCTCTCCATGTCCTCCTTCACTACACCCATGAATCTGCTCTGTGGTCTTCCACTTTTCTTCCTGCCTGGCAGCACCATCTTCAACATCCATTGTCTAATATATCCACTATCCCTCCTCTGCACATGTCCAAATCATCTCAGCATTGCCTCTCTTACTTTGTGTCTCAACTGCTCAACCTGAGCTGTCTCCCTGATATACTCATTTCTTATCTTGTCCCTCCTAGTCAGTTCCAATGAAAATCTTTGCATCTTTAAGTCTGCCACCTCTAGCTCCGCCTCCTATCTTTTCGTCAGCACCACCATCTCCATACCATACATCATAGCAGGTCTCACTACCGTCTTGTAAATCTTCCCATTCACTCTTGCTGCTACCTTTCCATCACAAATCACCCCTGACATGTGTCTCCCCCCACTCCACCCTGCCTACACGCTCTTCTTCACCGCTCTTGTGCATTTTCCATTGCTTTGGACGGCTGAGCCCAGGTATTTAAACCCATCTACCTTCACTACCGCTACTCCTTTCATCTTCACTGTTGCACCTTTTTTGGGGGTTTTCATTAGCTGTAAGCCATAATCATCAAAATTAACAGAATTAAACACTTGAAATAAATCACTCTGTGTGTAATAATGTATCTACAGTGGTGTGAAAAAGTGTTTGCCCCTTCCTGATTTCTCATTTTTTTGTATATTTGTCACACTTAATGTTTCAGATCATCAAACAAATTTAAATATTAGACAAAGATAACACAAGTAAACACAAAATGTAGTTTTTAAATGAAGGTGTTTATTATTAAGGGGAAAACAAAATCCAAACCTACATGGCCCTGTGTGAAAAGGTGATTGCCCCTAAACCTAATAACTGGTTGGGCCACCCTTAGCACCAACAACTGAAATCAAGTGTTTGCGATAACTGGCAATGAGTCTTTTACAGCACTGTGGAGGAATTTTGGCCCTCTCATCTTTGCAGAATTGTTGTAATTTAGTCACATTGGAGGGTGTTCGAGCATGAGCCACCTTTTGAAGGTCATGCCACAGCATCTCAATTGGATTCAGGTCAGGACTTTGACGAGGCCACTCCAAATTCTTCATTTTGTATTTCTTAAGCCATTCAGAGGTGGACTTGCTTGTGTGTTTTGGATCACTGTCCTGCTGCAGAACCAAAATGTGCTTCAGCTTGAGGTCACAAACAGATGGCCGAACATTCTCCTTCAGGATTTTTTTGGTTGACAGCAGAATTCATGGTTCCATTCACCACAGCAAGTCTTCCAGGTCCTGAAGTGGCAAAACAGCCCCAGACCATCACACCACCACCACCATATTTTGCTGTTGGTATGATGTTCCTTTTCTGAAATGCTGTGTTACTTTTACGTCGGACGTAATGGGACACACACCTTCCAAAAAGTTTAACTTTTGTCTCGCCAGTCCACAGAGTATTTTCCCAAAAGTCTTGGGGATCATCAAGATGTTTTCTGGCAAAACTGAGAATAGCCTTTATGTTCTTTTTGCTCAGCAATGGTTTTCATCTTGGAACTCTTCCATGTAGGCCATTTTTGCCCAGTCTCTTTTTTATGGTGGAGTCATGAACACTGACCTTAACTGAGGCAAGTGAGGCCTACAGTTCTTTGGATGTTGTTGTGGGGTCTTTTATGATCTCTTGGATGAATCGTTGCTGTGCTCTTGGAGTAATTTTGGTCGGCTGCCCACTCTTGGGAAGTTTCATCACTGTTCCATGTTTTTGCCATTTGTGGATAATGGCTCTCACTGTGGTTCGCTGGAGTCCCAAAGCTTTAGAAATGGCTTTATCATCTTTTCAAGACTGATAGATCTCAATTACTTTGTTTCTCATTTGTTCCTGAATTTCTTTGGATTGCAGCATGATGTCTAGCTTTTGAGGATCTTTTTTTTTCCACAATATCTTTATTGAACCTTTTTTTTTAACAAACATAACACAAACAATCAAACACTAACACTAAAGTACTACAAAAAAAAATGCACTAAAAACACCAACAACCACCAACAAAATCAAGTCTTCAACAATGCTCCTCTGTTTAGTCTAGACAATCCATTACATAAGTATACATATTATGTTCACCAGTTTGGAATTTACAAGGTCCACACACATCATTCACCTTCTTCTTCAAGAGTTATGTTTAAATTTTTTACATAATCAATAAAAGGTCTCCATATATTCTCAAACACACTTTCCTTTGATTTCAGTATATATGTTATTCTTTCTAATGGAAGGTTTGTTAACATCTGTCTTAACCACTGAGTCACATCTGGTCTATGAGTCTTTTTCCACAGTAATGCAATACATTTTTTGGCATTAAGCAAACTGAGGTCTATGAATGTTCTTTCACTTTTATTAAAGTTATGCTTTTTTGGGTACAGACCCAACAAAAACAGTTTAGGATTCAATATGATTTGTTTTGAAATTATTTTTTCAATTGTTACCCTCACCTCTTCCCAAAACATTCTAATTATTCTACATTCCCATAAACAATGAAATAGGGTTCCTTTACTTTCCATGCATTTTGTGCATGTATCTGGTATGTTTTTGTTATATCTATTTAACTCCACCGGTGTAACATACATCCGCATTAACCATTTAAAATGTATCAATTTAAGACGTACATTTATTGATTTGGTTTGAGCTTCTGTACAAGCCAATTCCCATTGTTCCTCTGAAATTTCAGTTTGCAGATCTTCTTTCCAGTAGTTTAATCTTTTCTGTGAGTTTTCACTTGAGGATAGTGTCAATGAGTTATAAAACTCTGAAATAATACCCTTTCTTTTACTATCTTTCAACATTTTTTCCAAGGATGAATAAATAGGTCAAGTGAGAGCATTATTTTGGTTTGATCGAATAAAGTTCCTAAGTTGAAGATATTTAAAAAAACGTGTTCTATTAAGATTAAATTTGATCCTCAGCTCTTCAAAAGACATTATGTTATCTGAACATGACAAATATAAATCTTGAATTTTTTGGATCCCTTTTAAACTCCATACTTTAAACACAGTATCCGCTCTCCCTGGTTTAAAATATTGATTACCCCATATTGGACTAAACTGTGACAGTAAGTGTGGTTCTTTTAAATATTTTTTAGTTTCACACCATATTTTAATCATATGTTTTACAAATGGGTTTTTAACTTGTTTCTGTAATTTTTTTGCCGAGTCTGAATATATGAATATGGGAAGAGGTAAAGGCAAATTGTATGATTCCATTTCAGTCCAGTGAGGGAGATCATTTGATGAAAAATAATATGTCATAGACCTCAGTTGTGCCGACCAATAATACAACATAAAATTTGGACATTTCAGACCTCCACGATCAAATGGTAAATATAATAAAGACAAACGTAATCTAGCCCTCCTGTTGTTCCATATAAATTCCACTAACTTTTTTTTAATTCTTGAGAATAAATCTAAAGGTGGTGGTAAGGGAATGTATTGAAATAAATAAAGTATTTTAGGTAAGATATTACTTTTAAGTATATTGATTCTCCTGATCATCGACATTGGTAGTGACATCCATCTCTGAAGTAACTCATTGATATCTGTCATTAAGGCTTCATAGTTGACACTGGCGACTGATTCTAGCTTAGGCACAATTTGGATTCCTAAATATTTAAACTGATTTACAACAATGAATTGATTCACCTCAGGGGCTGGGTAATTTCTCTGGGTCTCATTTAGCATTAATATTGAAGATTTAGTTTTATTTATTTTATATCCTGATATTTCCCCAAAATTCTTTATTAAATTCAACAAGGTCGGAATTGATTTTTTTAGATTCGACATAAACAAAATTATGTCATCGGCATACAGGGAGATTTTATGTTCTGTTGGTCCAACTTTAATTCCATATATTTGTGACTGTAGACGTACTGCCATCGCTAAAGGTTCAATTGCCATAGTAAACAGTAAAGGTGAAAGTGGACAGCCTTGTCGACATCCTCTATTGATTTTTATTGATTTTGAAATATTGTTATTTGTTAGGATTTCTGCTGTAGCATTATTATATATTATCTGAACCCATTTTATGAAATTATTTCCAAGTCCAAACCTTTGTAAGACTTCAAAAAGAAAGGGCCATTCGACTCTATCAAAGGCCTTTTCGGTGTCCAGTGATAGGACAGCTGTATCCGGTGCTTCTTTATTAGAATAAATAATATTAAATAGTCTTCTTACATTATGGAAGCCTTGTCTTCCCTTTATTAAGCCGTTCTGATCTCGATTAATAATATTTGGTAAAATTTCTTGTATTCGTCTTGCTAAAATTTTACAGATTGTCTTAAGGTCGGCATTTAATAGGCTTATTGGTCTCATATTTTCACATTTATTAGAGGGTTTACCTGGTTTTGGCAACAGTATAATTAAGGCATTATTCATGTATAATGGTAAATTACTATTTTGAAATGCTTCTAAAACCATTTCCAAAAAAGGTTTTATTAATTTATTCTTAAATTTTTTATAAAGGTCAACTGGAAGACCATCTGGTCCTGCACTTTTTCCTGATTTCATATTATCAATGGCTAGCCCAACTTCTTCTTGACTAATTTTAGACTCCAGTATCTCCCTGTTTTCATTTGAAATACACGGTATAGATAGTTCGTTCAAAAACCCATTTAGTTTTGTTAAGTCAGATTCATTTTTGATGTCATATAATTTTTCATAGTAATCTCTAAAGGCTCTATTAATTTCTAAAGGATCTATAACTACCTGTCCGTTACTTATAATATTGGTAATTGGTGTTTTAAATTCTAATTGTTTAATCTGCCATGCCAATAATTTTCCTGATTTTTCACCTTGTTCATAAAAAGATTGTTTCAATCTTAGAAGACTCGAGGCAGCTCTATTCGCTGATTTTTTGTCATATTCAGGTCTCAAAATCAGTAATTCGTTCTCCAACCTTGGATCACTTCCTGCATATACTTTTTCTTGAAGAATTTTTATTTTATGTTCCAATTGAACTCTCTCCTCTCGAGTCTTCTTAGATTTTGAACCTGTATAACTAATATGTCCCCTAATAAAAACTTTGCATCTATCTGTTTTTCTATGTACTTAACAAATTCCTCATCCTGAAGCCATTTATGCTGAAATTGCCATCTACCTGGTTCCTTTGTCAATTTCTTATCTACACATATTAGACAGCAGGGTGCATGATCAGAGATCACGATGTTATCATAAAAGCAGTTTTGAATCTTGGACCTTAATTCTACGGAGATCAAAAAATAATCAATACGTGAGAAAGTCTTGTAGGTATTGGAATAACAAGAGTAGGCTTTAACTTGTGGATTCATTTCTCTCCATATATCTAGCAATCTCAATTCTTTCATAAAATGAATAATGGTCATCCTACATCCATTGTGCGTACAGTCCAGTCCTGTTGATCTATCTATACCGGGATTCAATGTACAATTAAAATCCCCTGCTATTATATGTTGCCCTGTAAGTGATGATAAGATAAGAAATAAATTAGCAAAGAACTTTTGATCATCTATATTGGGACCATATAGGTTTACCAAATTTATATTTTCTAATAACAAAGATCCTTGAATGATTAAATATCTTCCAAATTTGTCTCCAATTACATTTTTCACTTGAAATGGGACTGATTTATGTATGAGAGTCATAACTCCCCTGGCTCGGGATGAAAATGATGAGGTGAAACACTTCCTTGCCATCTACTCCTAATTCTTTTTACATCCTCCTCTATTAGATGAGTTTCTTGTAAAAACACAATTTTTGAACCCATATCTTTTATTTTATTCATAACTTGTTTAAGTTTTTTTAATTTTTGTAGACCTCTGCAATTCCATGAAGTTAAATTAAGATTGACGCTTTGGTTTATGATCAATAGGGAGTTTAGGATTACCTTGCAGTGTAAACATGCTCATACAGAGAAGCAAAAACATGAGTGGTTGAATATTCATCCTACAAACTACACACAAACAAATTCCCCCTTCCCACATTTGTGGCAATCCCCCCCAAATCAAAAAAAAAATCCCGTCTCCCGATATAGCCATTGACCGTTCCACACCCACGAGGACCAGCCAAAGCCACTCCTTCTTCATCCTCCCAATCACCCTAACTCTGCTACTTTTAATGACATAACATTAACTCTCTTCTGTAGTTTTCCAACTTAACTCCAAAATTTTTAGCAACTTTGTACATCATAGTTTTTTTTTGTTTTTTTTTAATATATAATACAATCTATATTTTGTAAACTTGCTATTTGCTTCAAGTCAGTCAGATGCCTGTGCAAATGCTTAAATATTCTACCTTATATTTTGTTCATGCTTAGCTCCCACCAGTCTCTTCTTGGATCTTCTTGATGAACTCCTGCGCCTCCTGTGGGGTCTTGAAGATGTGGGTTCTGCCCTCATACGTGGTCAACAGTCTCGCAGGATAAATTACACCATGACAAATCCCAAGGTTGTGCAGCTCTTTACGTACGGGATCAAACTGCTTCCTCAATTGTTGGATTCCTGTGGCCAAATCTGGGTAGAACCGCACCTGCTGATCCTGGTGTTTAATCTGGCCTTTAGCTCGCGCAGCGTTGAAGATCTTCATCCTGTCTCTGTTGCTGATAAACTTCATAATAATCGTCCTCGGTGGTCCCTTATCTCTCCGTGGGCCGATACGATATGCGCTTTCCAGAACGACTGCTGATTGCAGCTCCGCGCTGCCCAGCGCCTCCGGAATCCACTTTTCCAAAAAGGAACATGTGTCCCGACTTTCGGATTCCTCCGGTAGACCCACCAGCCTCAAGTTGTTCCGTCTCGACCGGGATTCCAAGTCCAAGACATTATTTTCCAGACTTTTATTTTTTTTTCCAAAGTGCGCACCTTTAATTGAAGACAGGTGACGTCATCTTCAGCACTAGAGACACGAAGCTCTACCTGCGCCATTCGTTCTACACAGTCACCCAATTCTTTTCTCATTCCTTCCAACGCTGCCATAATCCCATCAAACTTAGCGGAAAAGTCCGCTCTCATTGAACTAATGGCGTTAAGCACCGCACCTGTGCCGTTTCCCACATTCACCGCACTGCTGCTCGCTTCCTCCGCCATATATGGAGCTTCTTTATCTGCTGCGTCACAGACGTGAAAGTCCGTTAATTTAGACTGTTTCGGCGGCTCGCTTTTTCCTCTACCTGGTTTTCCAGCCTTAGGCTTCACCGACATATCCTCGTCCAAACGCTGGGATAGGTTCTGTCCCAAATGAGAGAGTTATTTGCCGTTTTTTCGTCTCCAGGAGCAGAGCAGAGCGAGACGTGTCCCCCTCACGTGGCCGCCATAACCGGAAGTCGCTTTTGAGGATCTTTTGGTTTACTTCCCTTTGCCAGGCAGGTCCTATTTAAGTGATTTCTTGATTGAGAACAGGTGTGGCAGTAATTAGGCCTGGGTGTGGCTACAGAAATTGAACTCAGCTATCCAAAAATGTCATAAACCACAGTTAATTTATGTTTTAATGGCGGAGACAATCACTTTTTCACACAGGGCCATGTAGGTTTGGATTTTTATTTTTTTTTTTACCCCCAATAATAAAAACCTTCATTTAAAAACTGCATTTTGTGTTTACTTGTGTTATCTTTGTATAATATTTAAATTTGTTTGATGATCTGAAATATTTAAGTGTGACAAACATACAAAAATATGAGAAATCAGGAAGGGGGCAAACACTTTTTCACACCACTGTATATAACATAGGAGTTTCACTTTTGAACTGTTACTGAAATAAATCAACTTTTTGATGACATTCAAATTTATTGAGATGCACCTGTATATGTTTGTTTGTTACGCTAAATTTGTGAATACCCCCATTCCCCTTGTTAAAAAAAATAAATCACCTGCTGTACATGTTTTATTTTTTTCAAGAAACAAGTTGCACATTTTAGGGGAAAAATGCACATAATTTTTATATTCTATTTATTTTTGCTCATTTACAGTATGTTAAAAAATGCATGTTTCAACAAAGGCAGTTGCAAATCAATGGAAATAAATTACCAATGTAAAAATTCATGAGCAAAAAGTTACATATCCAAGGTCAATATCTAAGACATCCTGGCTTTAACATAAAACTGGCTGAACGTGAGTGTAAAAGCCAAAACAAAGCATTATCAAAGACAAAGGTGTGCGGTTTGACTGGAGGATAGGACAGGACCAGTCCCTGGTGTATGATAACAGAAATAAGCCTGAATTAGTGAATGACTGGTTCTTCTAGTTGTGGCTAACCACTGCTGGTGAAGGAGTCGTCCAGGTCACAGTACAATAATCTCAGGGAACTGGCTCTTCCACATCGAAAGGAGCCAGCTGAAACAGTTTGAGCATCTGATCAGGAGACCTCCTGGACGTGAATGTGAGGTTTTTTGGACACATCCCACTGGGAGGAGCTCCCCGGGCTGACCCAGGACATGCTGGAGAGATTATGTCTCCCAGCTGACCTGGGAACGTCTTGACATCCTCCCTGGACAGCTGGAAGAGGTGTATGGAGAGGGAGAAGTCTGAGCTTCTCTGCTTAGAAGATTCGATGGATGGATGGATGGATGACGGATGGACGGACCAGATGGGATCACAGATGTCTTGTGGGGTGAATAGATCATATAAATAATATTGAGGTTTATTTGAATCAATGCCCCTTTGGAGGTGGTTATTGGAGGTTCTGCCGTTTGGACTTTTCAGATTTACTTCATCTTCTGACCTTGGAGCATTACTTCCTTTTTCTTCTTTTGGCTGCTCCCTATTTGGGATCAGCACGATGGATCATGGGTATACATATTTGATTTGGCAAGGATTTTACACCAGATGTCCTTCCTGATGCAACCCTCCCCATTTACCTGGTCTTGGCACCAGCAACCGCTAGAGTGACCAGCCAAATGAAGAAGAAAAAGGGACCAGCGCAAGGATTGCAGTGGCTTGTGCTACCCTGGATGCTGTACCACTAGACCACCACGCCAGTTGAGCCCTGGAGCATTATCTGCTTGGCAAAAACATTAATTTCCAAGGTTACCAAAAACAATAAGAACTTACGGGTAGCCAAGCTCCATGAAGTTGTTCCATGTCTGTTTTAGCACCATAATGATTCCCATCTGCATACAGAGGTCAATGAGGCAGCCACTGGGATGGCACTGCAGGGGTAGGATCAAGTCAAATTTGAACCCTTTTCAATAATGACATGTTCAGAATGCAGATAAATATACAACAATCCTTGCGTTACTCTATAAAATCTTGTATTTCATAAGGCTTTGTAAGCATCACACACAGGGAGAGAACCAATTACATGGAAAAGTGTGTGCTCCATAATTATTCATCATACATTCCTTATGATGTTTCAGCATCTTTGCAAATGTGCATTAAAAGCAGTAAATCTGTGAAGTTTACTGTCTCTTAGCAGCATCAGCAGGCTGATGAGACAACCATTGTAATCCAAATGTCACACACATATTTTTTTTTTCTGTTTCTGCAGCTGGAGGAATGCAAGTGGGAGAATGTTAGTTCAGCACCTAAAAATGTCAGCTCAGAACTTCTGTCCCCTTGGACCAATTCTGTGTATTATTCCCCCTGCATTTTCCCCTAAATACCACTTACTGCTGATGCATGTGCCTGGGCATACAGTAATAGCTTAATGTCCAATTTAGAAATACTTGGATCTATAACACATTGCGATTATTCCCCAATGGGGAAAGCAAGGTCATTACTCACTTCTTCCAGTTTCCAGCGATTGATGAGGCGTAGGTACGCACCGGGCCGCCCTGTAAATCTGTCAAACAGCAAAAAAAAAAAAAAAAAAAAAAAAAAAAACACATCTGGGGTTATTGCACCACAAATCAAACAATACAAAATAGAACAAAACCTTTAAGTATACACATGGTGCCATCACAGTCTAAATAAAGCCTCAATATAACTTTGTGCTAAGTTGTAAATGCTTCAGAACAGGCGTCTGACTTGGATGTAAAACTTTATCTTCCAGATTTACAGCATTTAAATACCATCTTAAAGAAAATACAATTTTCTGATTGAACACCACACAAGAAGAAACATCTTGTCAGACAGAAAACAAACATACATTGCCTTTATTTAAGATAATTTATCTAATAATTCATTTTTTGCAGTGAGTGTAGCTTTTTCTGACTTGTGTTAAAACAAACAAAAATCACCCATGAGCATTTTTGCATTGCAGCAGTGTGAAACAGCGGAACAGTTTATGTTAGCAAATGCATGTTCATCACAAAAATGATGAATTTCCAGTGCCCCTAGCTGTTTGTAGTGGTACCAATCATGGGCATTTCACACATTTCCCGGTGCGAGGGTTCAACACCCATACTTTTTCGCAGTTTTACATACAGTAAATACTTTACTACAGTCACTCAGGTTCTCGGGCTCAGTGTCTGCCCCTCCCTCCCCTGTTGTTGTCTCCTCATGACACCAGCTTTGTGGGTAACCGGATGGATCATTGGCTTTTCTGCCTTAAGTACTGTTTCTCCTACAGTGTGTTTGTTGATCATTCAGCTCATACTAAGGAGGCGGGAGGAACAAACTAGGTTCATGGTTCACACTGGCAAAAATCCACCCAAAAGTGGCTTATTTGTAGTCTAAATATTGTTTATGTGGACATGTTTGTGTGAGTAAGTAAAATTTAGCAGTCCTGTCAGCCAGACCTATGTCACTGTCAAGCTTACTACTGTCTTCTTGTCATGCAGTATCATTAAGATGCAGAAAAGAAAAGCAAACGATTAACACCCCTTTCAAGTGAAATCCTGCAAGTGAAACTCAAATCTGAAAAATAATGACATTAAACAACAGGAGCCTATTTCAATTAGACATTGTTTACATTTATTTCATATTATTTTTCAGAATTCAGTGAGGTTTGCTCTTGCCACAACTGTAACATCTCTTAATGTTCTGTAGGTTGGCACCGTGGCTGCTTCATCCATCCAGGTGGATGCCCTCAATTTCCCCTCTGGGGATCAATAAAGTACACAAAATCAAATCAAATCAAATTAATTGAAGGAGCCTAAGTTTGGGTCTGTTCTTTAAGGTGGATTCACACTGCAACGTTTGGACCAACTTTTACTGATGTTTTGGCAAATGTCTGGCTCTGCTGGCAAAAGTTAGTGATAGTTGGTGTTTGTTGGCAAACGCTGGCAAAAGTTGTGTTCTTTGAAAATTTTCTGCTGACGTTTGGGAATACACGTTGGTGAAAGCTGTGCTCAGTTTGTAAAAGTTCTGGAGCACTGGGCTAAGTTGTGTAGAGTTTACCTAAGTCAGCCTAAGTTAAAGCTGGGTTCACACTATAGTGTTGGGACCAACTTTCACAGACATTTTGAAAAATCAGAGAAATAGCGCAGGTCACCTGACATCAGCGTTAGTCAACACTCATATGCGTTTGTGGAGGCTTCCTGCCATTCTGGACCTGTTTCTGCCCTGCGTTCAGTTGACAAAACCATTTGCAACAATTCAGAGTTGTTCATTAGTTTCTGGAACTGAACGACACGGTCGCCGCGAACCGTTTTCTCTTTGGCCGAACTCCTTGGGGAGGTGACTCACATAGCGAACAAAGATGGCAGCTAGGTAAGATAGTTTGCGATATCCTTTTGTTTTCTTTTCGGAGCATTCCATCAATTTAAGAGTAGAGGTTATGTCAGTTTGTAAGTAAAACAATACCATGCATAAAACATTGTTTTGATGTAATTCTAAACAAATAGTGAGGAATAAATTAGGACACCCCCTCATTCATTTCCACTTAAAATGGCTAAAATAAATGTTAAAAAAGCAAATAAAAACAAAAACAGGGTTAGACATAGATATGTGAACATTTCTTAATAAAGAACTGAATATTTAAAGGGGTGTCTAAATTTTTTCACATGACTGTGTGTATGTGTATATACAGACATGGACAAAATTGCTGGTACCCCTCTGTTAATGAAAGAAAAACCCACAAAAGTCACAGAAATAACTTGAATCTGACAAAAGTGGTAATAAATAAAAATTCTATGAAAATAACCATTGAAAATCAGACAATGCTTTTGAAATGTGGTTCAACAGAATTATTTTAAAAAACAAACTCATGAAACAGGCCTGGACAAAAATGATGGTACCCTTAACTTAATATTTTGTTGCACAACCTTTTGAGGCAATCATTGCAATCAAATGATTTCTGTAACTGTCAATGAGACTTCTGCACCTCTCAGCAGGTACTTTGGCCCACTCCTCATGAGCAAACTGCTCCAGTTGTCTCAGGTTGGAAGGGTGCCTTCTCCAGACGGCATGTTTCAGCTCCTTCCACAGGTCTTCAATAGGATTTATGTAGATCAGGGCTCATAGAAGGCCACTTTAGAATAGTCCAATGTTTCGTTCTTAGCCATTCTTAGGTCTTTTTAGCTGCGTGTTTTGGGTCATTATCCTGTTGCAAGACCCATGACCTGTGACTGAGACCAAGCTGTCTGACACTGGGCAGCACATTTCTCTCTAGAATACCTTGATAGTCTTGAGATTTCATTGTACCCTGCACAGATTCAAGACACCCTGTGCCAGATGCAGCAAAGCGGCCCCACAACATAACAGAACCTCTTCCATGTTTCACAGTAGGGACAGTGTTCTTTTCTTGCTATGCTTCATTTTTGCGTCTGTGAACATAGAGCTGATGTGCCTTGCCAGAAAGTTCCAGTTTTGTCTCGTCTGTCCATAGGACATTCTCCCAGAAGCTTTGTGGCTTGTCAACATGCAGTTTGGCAAATTCCAGTTTGGCTTTTTTATGATTTGTTTTCAACAGTGGTGTCCTCCTTGGTCGTCTCCCATGAAGTCCACTTTGGCTCAAACAACGACGGATGGTGCGATCTGACACTGATGTACCTTGACCTTGGAGTTCACCATGAATGTCTTTAGAGGTTGTTCTGGGCTCTTTTGTTACCATTCATATTATCCATCTCCTCCTGCGGTCACGTCCAGGGAGGATGGCTACAGTCCCGTGGATCTTAAATTTCTGAATATTATGTGCAACTGTAGTCACAGGAACATTAAGCTGCTTGGAGATGGTCTTATAGCCTTTACCTTTAACATGCTTGTCTATAATTTTCTTTCTAATCTCCTGAGACAACTCTCTCCTTTGCTTCCTCTGGTCCACGCTTAGTGTGGTACACACCATGTCAACAAACAGCACAGTGACTACTTGTCACCCTTTAAATAGGCCGACTGACTGATTACAAGTTTGTAGACACCTGTAATGTTAATTAGAGGACACATCTTGGTTGAACATGTCCCTATGGTCACATTTTTTTTTTTTTTTTTTCTCTCGGCGCCACACGAGTCGGCTGCCTTTTGCAACAGCGGCTCGATTCCGAGTCTTTTTCCCTTCCTCTCTCTTTTGATCCGTCTTTTTTTTTTCACCCCACTTATATCACGGACACACAGATCGTCCTAAATGTCTCCTGAGCCGGTGGACGGAGCCACTGTCTATAGCAGGATACGATACAGCAGAGAACAGCTGCTAGCATTCAACCGCCACCCGGTCCCATTGGAAAAACTCGACATACCGAGTGAACTGAGGCGAAAACGCCGCGGCTGCCGGGCTGGAGTAAGGCGGAGGACAAAAAATATAAGGTACAGACCCTCCCTTCCATCTGTTGTCATGGGAAATGTACGGTCGATACTGGGAAAGTTAGATGAGCTAGCGGCTATCTCCCGTTATGATAGCACATACCGGGAGTGCTCTCTCCTTTTGTTTACTGAGACGTGGCTAACTGAACTAGCAGCAGATGCTAACATTGAGCTGGAGGGTTTTCACATGATACGAGCTGACCGAACACCAGACAGTGGCAAGGCTAGGGGCGGTGGAGTGATCATGTATGTTAACAACAACTGGTGCAGACCGGGACATATCACTGTTAAACAACGACACTGCAGCAAAGACATTGAGTTGCTAGCTGTTAGCATGAGGCCTACATATCTCCCGAGAGAACACTCACACGTGATCTGCATTGTTGTTTATGCAAATCCGACGGCGAACGCTGGGACAGCACGTGACGTCATCCATTCAGTAACCAGCAGGCTGCAGACAGAACACCCAGATGCTCTTCTCCTCATCTCAGGCGATTTCAACCATGTTTCACTGTCTCCCATTCTACCCACGTTCACCCAGTATGTCACATGCCACACTAGAGACAATAAAACACTGGATTTATTCTACGCAAACACTAAGGAGGCGTACACCTCATCACAACTACCCCCACTCGGGAGATCGGATCACAACTTGGTTCATCTCCGGCCGGTGTACAAACCCCTAGTGCACAGACAACCTCCGGCCATGCACACTGTGGAGTTATGGTCTGAGGAGACAATGGACACCCTAAAGGGCTGTTTTGAAGCCACCGCCTGGAAGCAGCTCTGCGATCCACATGGTGAGGACATCGATGGCCTCATTCACACCTTCACGGGCTACCTCAGCTTCTGTGTGGACAAATCCGTTCCCACCAAGACCATACGGCGTCACTCAAACAACAAACCCTGGATCAACCCTGAGATAAAAACACTTCTGAGAGAGAAGAAGAGGATCTTCAGGTCGGGGAACAGGGAGATGCTGAAGTCCGTACAGAGGGAGCTGAGGAGAAAGATCAGAGAAGGCAAGGACAGCTTCAGGAAGAAGATGGAGGACAAGCTGCAACAGAGCGACATCAGCGGGGTCTGGAGAAACCTCAAAACCATCTCGGGGCTCCAGAATACCTCCCCCCAGGCCACAGGGGGCAGGGAGTGGGCGAACAACCTGAATCTGTTTTTCAATAGATTTGACCAACCGCCCTCCCCCCTGACTGCACAACAACCACTGCTGCCTCTAAAGAAATCAAGTCCTGCTGCCCACTCCCCACTCTACCAACACCCCCCCACTCCCAACACACAGCCCCCCATCCTGACCCTGACCAGGACCCAGGTGAGGACGGAGCTGAGGAAGATCAAGGCGAGGAAGGCGCCGGGACCGGACGGCATCAGCGCAAAGCTCCTCAAGTCCTGTGCAGACCAGCTGTGTGGGATTGTGACGTATATCTTCAACATGAGCCTGAAACTGGGGAGGGTACCACAGCTGTGGAAAACATCTTGTGTGGTACCTGTACCAAAAACTTCCCACCCCAAAGACCTGAACAGCTACAGACCGGTGGCCTTGACGTCCCACTTGATGAAGACCCTGGAGAGACTGCTCCTTGCTCACCTCCGCCCCCTGGTGGAACCAGCGATGGATCCACTCCAGTTCGCCTACCAGCATGGCATTGGGGTGGAGGATGCGGTGATCTTCCTCCTTCACCGTTCTCTGTCCCACCTGGAGAAGCCCGGGAATATGGTGAGGATCATGTTCTTTGACTTCTCCAGTGCTTTCAACACCATCCAACCGATGATCCTGAAGGACAAGCTGCTGCGCGCAGGGGCGGACCAGCACCTGTCATCATGGATCCTGGACTACCTCACGAACCGGCCTCAGTTTGTGAGAACCCGGGACTGTGTGTCCGACACGATCATCAGTAGCACGGGGGCCCCCCAGGGAACGGTGCTGGCTCCCTTCCTGTTCACTCTTTATACTGCGGACTTCTCACACAACACAACACACTGCCATCTACAGAAGTTCTCTGATGACTCTGCGATCGTTGGCCTCATCTCCAATGGAGATGAAGCTGAGTACAGAGGGCTTATCCAGGACTTCGTGGACTGGTGCCATCGGAACTGCCTCCAGATCAACGCGAGGAAAACTAAGGAGCTGGTGGTGGACTGCCGCAGGCATGGGCAGCCCCTCACAGTACCAGTAAATATACAGGGAACAGACATCGAGATGGTGACATCCTATAAGTACCTGGGTATTCATCTGAACAATAAACTAGACTGGTCACACAATACTGATGCACTCTACAAGAAGGGACAGCGCAGGCTGTTCCTGCTGAGGAGACTCAGGTCTTTTGGTGTACAAGGGGCGCTGCTGAAGTCATTCTATGACACGGTGGTGGCATCAGCCATCACTTTTGGAGTGGTCTGCTGGGGCAGTGGCATTACTGCAGCCGATAGGAAGAGACTGAACAAACTGATTAAGAAAGCTAGCTCTGTCCTGGGGCAGCGCCTTGATCCGATGGAGGAGATAGGAGAGAGAAGGACGGTGGCTAAACTGTCATCTCTGCTGGAGTCCGAGTTCCACCCTATGCAGGACATACTGAATGCACTGAGGAGCTCATTTAGCAGCAGACTACATCATCCCAGGTGCACAACCGAGAGGTTTCGTAGGTCCTTCCTACCAACGGCTGTCAGACTGTACAACCTAAGCAGGGCTGCTCGCAGAGATAGCAAAAAGATGTAACAAACTAATAGTTTTTTGAATGCAAAAGATGCAATAGACTTACACAATGGTCCTCTCCGGCATACAACTAGGAACATACCGGTCGCTATGGAGGGTGAGAATATGTATGGGCACATAATCATACCATGTAGGATAACTAAGTAGACGGTTATGCTGTTTCATTCCATCTAGCAACAATGCTCTGCACTGTGTGTGTTTATATATTTGCATATTTATTCCATCTAGCTACAATGCTCCGTACTGTGGGTGTTTATATATTTATATATCTACATATTATTCCATCTAGCTACATTGCTCCGCACTGTGTGTGTTTATATACTTGCATATTTATTCCACCTAGCTGCAATGCTCCGTACTGTGGGTGTTTATATATTTACATATTTATTCCATCTAGCTACAATGCTCTGCACTGTGTGTTCATATATTCATATATTTATTCCATCCAGCTACAATGCTCTGCACTGTGTGTCTGTGTGTGTGTGTATATATATATATTTTATAGTAATACGTACATATGTTTATTAGCTGCTCTTGCTTGCTTGTTTTTTTTCTTGCCTTCTGATTGTTGCTCTGAGTGTTGCTATCCCTGTGCTGTTGCAATCCTGGAATTTCCCCGTTGTGGGACTAATAAAGGCTTATCTTATCTTATCTTATCTTATCTTATTATTTTCAATCTTTTCTAGGGGTACCATCATTTTTGTCCAGGCCTGTTTCATGAGTTTGTTTTTTAAAATAATTCTGTTGAACCACAATTCAAAAGCATTGTCTGATTTTCGTTGGTTAATTTTCATAGAATTTTTATTTATTATAGATAACAGGAAGCTGCGAGGATGTTAGCTTTGGTATGCAGGGCTTGAGACTGTGGGGGTGATATTAGAGGATTAAAGAGGAGATGCATTGTTACTGGCGATTATAATGCAATGTGACCTGTGATGCAAGAGACTTGTGAACTGTGAGAGTCCTGGTATTTAAGGACGAGAGGTCCCTGTAATGCTCTCTTTCTTCTTTGAGATGTTGGCGAATGTGAATAAAGCTGCCATGAGAGAAAGCTGTCTCATCATTTCTACATTCCCACAATATATATATATATATATATATATATATATACCTTATCACCAAACAAATACTGTACATTGTCCTCTTACATACACTACCGTTCAAAAGTTTGGGGTCACTTAGAAATTTCCTTATTTTTGAAAGAAAAGCACTTTTTTTCAATGAAGATAACTTTAAACTAATCAGAAATACACTCTATACATTGCTAATGTGGTAAATGACTATTCTAGCTGCAAATGTCTGGTTTTTGGTCCAATATCTACATAGGTGTATAGAGGCCCATTTCCAGCAACTATCACTCCAGTGTTCTAATGGTACAATGTGTTTGCTCATTGTGTCAGAAGGCTAATGGATGATTAGAAAACCCTTGTGCAATCATGTTAGGTCTGCAATGCTGTAATTGCTGCAAATGGAGGATTCTTTGACGAAAGCAAAGTTTGAAGGAAAAAATTATTATTTCAAATACAAATCATTATTTCTAACCTTGTCAATGTCTTGACTATATTTTCTATTCATTTTACAACTCATGGTGGTAAATAAGTGTGACTTTTCATGGAAAACACAAAATAATTGTCTGGGTGACCCCAAACTTTTGAACGGTAGTGTATATATTTTCTTTTTTTAATTCCCCTTTCTCTCTAATCTCTTTTGTTCCCGTATGTCTGAAGTGAGTTTCGATCTAAAAACATCTGTTTTTAATCAGCATTTCAGTCAACGTTTGCCAATGAAGCTTAACTTTGGCTGACTTAGGCAAACTCTGCATAACTTAGCCCAGTGCTCAGGAACTTTTACAAACTGAGCACAACTTTCACCAGCATTTATTTTCAAATGTTGCCAGATTTTCAGCAGGCTGAAAATTCTCAACAAATACAACTTTCGCCAGTATTTGTCAGCAAACACCAACTATCATTAACTTTTACCAACTTTTGCCAGCAGAGCCAGACGTTTGCCAAAACATCAGTAAAAGTTGGCCCAAACGTTGTAGTGTGAATCCACCCAAAAAAGCAGGTCCAGGATGGCAGGAAGCCTCCACAAACCCTGATCTTTATATGAGCGTCACCTGATGCTGATGTCAGCTGAACTGCGTTGAGTATTCTTAGCTTAAGTTAACCTAAGTTAGCAACTGCTACACATACGCTAGCCTGCTGTCAAAAGTTTGACAATGCTGAATGCAACGCTGGGAAATGCTAGCAAAAGTTCGAAAAGTTTGTAAAATTTCACGAACATAATTTCACCAACGTTTGGACTGATTTCTCTGATTTTTCAAAACGTCAGTAAAAGTCTGTGCAAACGTTATGGTGTGAACCCAGCTTTGCCACTGCAACCTGTGTGTTTAGGATACGCCAGGGATCTGCAACATGTGGCCCTGGGGGCCACAGGATCCCTGGCGTATCCTGGCCCTGGGGGCCACATGTGGTTCTTTTGCCCCTAGTGGCTCCCTGAGACCTTGAAAAAAATCCTACATTTCCAAGAAAAGAAGCAATAAATTTAGAAGAAAAAGGTTGTGCATTGATGAGAAAAACATCTTAAAAGCCAGAAAATGAGAAAATCTGAAAACTTAGGTAAAAAATCTCACAAATTTAGGGAAAAAAATTGCAAAACATACTCACAATTTGTAAGAAAAAAAAATTCTGGGAAAGAAATCCCAAATTTACTCAAAAATGTAGAAGTTTTATGAGAAAAATGTAATAAATTTATGTAAGAAATGCTGCAGTTTTGCCCATGAAAGCTAACAAATTTAAAAAGAAAAATATACATTTATGAAAACAGCTGAAAATTTATGAAAAAAAATTCTTGAAATTTAGAGAAAATGTTGCAATTTTATGAGGGGAAAAAAACACAAATTGGCAAGAAAAAGTCACAAATTTACCCAGAAAAGATACAACTTTATTAGAAAAGTGTTGCAAACTTCTATGAAAAAGGAAGCACTTTTACCTGAAAAGGTTAACAATCAGACACTCTTATGAGAAAAGCAGAAGATTATGCCAAAAATATCAAAATTTATGAAAAAAGCTTGGGAAAAATGTCACAAATTTACACGGAAAAAATCTTTGATTTTTCTCAACAAACATTTTTAATTTGCAAAGACATATATGACAGAAAAAAGCAAAACACATTTATGCCAAAAATATAACAATTTTTTAAAAAAATAATACAGCTTAATGAGGAAAGCACCAACACAATGTTGCAAGAAAAAAAAAAAGACAAACATTTTGCCAATAATTAAAAATTTACCAGAAAAAAAAGAAGCAACTTTGTGAGAAAAAGGTAACAAATTTACAATAAAAAAGCTGCAAATTTATAAGAAAAACTCTCATATTGTAGTTGTTAGTCCGCTGTTTTACCACAGTTTTTTTGGCTCAGATATTTTTGTGGGATCCATGCAGTGTTTTTTTTATTCAAAAATCACTCACAGAGGCTCTTTGTGTAGTGCAAGTTGTTGACCTGGAAGCTCACAGGTGAGGAATAGAATAAATTTAGGATTAAAATAGCTACATGCTGTTTTTTTAAGTTACAGTTTGTGAAAGAGGATCAGCCATGTGTGTGTCGATTTGTTGCTGACACCCCCCTCCCACCTCTGGTACTAATACATGATTTTTTTTCCCCAGTGCCAATTAATAATGACTTATATAATTCCTCCAAACCTTTTAAACATTTCTTTTTTGATTTGCTTTTTGCAAAGAGCTGCAAGTGTGTACATTTTGAAGATGAAGAATTTGAAAAGAGGTTGAATAATTTTGAATTCAAATGTTTGCACAACGTTCTCACCTTCCTAAAAAGAAGGCAATGTAGAAAGTAGAACTGTTGAGGTTGACAAACTGAAAGAGGAACATCTTGAAAGCAAAGCTGTTCTCCCATTCAGACTCTGTCCTGGGCTGCTCTGTGGTTACAGAAAGAAAAAAAGGTAAAACATGCAAACAGACTGAGTTCAATTTAAGATTGTCACAAAATTAAAAAGTCTGTGTGCAGCAGGCTAATATTTGTCCTTTAACAGCATTTAATCTAATGAACAATTACCTTACCTAAATTTGTCAGAAGCAGAGCAACTTTTTCATAAAGCTGAAAAAAGAGAAACATGAGTTGGCAACATTGCATCCCATTGGTGTAATCCCGCTGAAACTAGAGGTGCCCTGTAGATCATTTCTGTTGATTTATTAAAGTGCCCATGGCATGCTCTTTTTCGTTGACACAGTTCCTACTAGTGGACCTAATATAATGCCTATGACCTGCTTTGGTCAAAACACCTCAGAGTTTAAATGCTGCAGTGCCATTTTACAAACTGCTTAAGAACCCTTTCCCAACATGACAAACTTCAGGACATTTTTTTAAGCCCTAGATCACCCCACTGTCACTTCTGAGCTCGGTGGCTGACACTTTATTGCAGTTGATGTCAGCTGGTTGTGGACGATGAACATGGCCTGAGCTAACTAAAATTAGCTGAATGTGAGGATGTAAAAACCCCAAAAAAGCACTAGTTGATTAACACAGATGTCTCGTGGGAGTGGATAGAGTTTTTAGAAAATGGAGACCAAAGCTGGCAGTTATGTAGCTTTTCCTCCCTAAGTGCACATTCTTTCTCATAAATTTGTGACTGACTACAATAACAGTAATAGCATTTCTTCAATACTTACTCACCGGGCCTCATACATTTCTGTCAGGTCAGGCATTGGCTTGCTTGCTACCGGATAACCATGAAAACCGGTACTACCTGTCTCATGGGTCGGGCTGTCGGCGACTCAACCGGCAACCCCACCCTTCCGAGGGTGTGGAGGGTGAAACGAGGCATCCTGGCTGTCATGTTCTGGTGAGCGCGCACCCCCTCCTTCCTGTTTTTTCCTCAGGCAATCAACACACCTAGGAGATTAGATGCACCTGCTGCCTCTGATCAGCCAGCGCTTATAAGGATCTGCTCTTCGGTGCTTCAGTGCTGGCTCGTTTGGGTATACTGCCTCAACTCAAAGCGAAGCAAGTATTGTTATGTATCTTGGGAGAAGTTTTAGTACTCACCCCTTCTTGTCTCTCCTCTTCTCCAGGTTGCTGCCATTTGTGCGGGTGCGTCTTCGGGGATTGTATGCGCTCACCTGCCCCATTATCCACACTCAGCGGCTACTTCTCTCCACCCGGTCAGACATCAACCTCATCACTTTCCACTTCATCCTGCTGGTTCGTCTCTCCCCACTGAGGGATTCCTGGTGGTTTGCCTGTTCGGCCCAAGTGGTAATCTAGTTTTCCCACAGCTTGGTCTCCATTCCTCACTAACAGCTCTCATCTCTCTCTCCAAAGACCACTTCCTCTGGCGAGTGATGTTTTCTGGAGCTGTGCTCCAGTTCTTTTAGAAATTTAATAAAACTCTTAAACGTGTTCTTGTGTGTTGGACTGTTCTCTTGTTGTTGCACTCTGCACGTGGGCTGTCTATACTATTAATCATGACACTGGCAGAACTACAAACAATATGTGTCACAGGTCTGTGGTGGACCACTCCCAGCTACATGGGGTGAGACTGGACATTCTGGCAGATAAACAACACCTCTGTCACAAGGTCTGTGGTGGACTGTGCCAGTCGGTGCATCGTGACTTGCACTACACAATGAGCAGAGATTTTTTTTTTTATTACTTATTTTGTACCCGTAGGTAGATTTGTTTTGCAGTCTGGTGACAAGCCACCAGCTGCCGGTCGCTGCATGCGCAAGCACCCCTTATCCCTAACCTGCATGTTTTTGGCATGTGGGAGGAAACCGGAGAAATCCCGGAGTAAACCCACGCAACACGGGGAGAACATGCAAACTCCACACAGATCACTGTTGGCCGGGGGCAGGGATCAAACCCACAATCTCACGATCCCCGCGATCCCCCGGCCGAGGGTAAACTGTGCTGCCACAGTGCTAACCACTGCGCCATCGTGCAGAGATAAACAAACCTATCATCTGGTCAGTCACTGCAACAGATACTGGAGTCAGTTTGTCTTGGCTTGTCCTTGCCACTGATAATACCTCTATCTGCCAAGAATGTGTTGCTAGTCCAACAAAAACTAGCGGTACTCAAATACTTTGCAAGCAGTTTCATGAAATTGTCATGGCCGCCAATCACGGCACCTGTGCACGCACCTGCCTGTCATCTCCTGCGGCCCTATTTATTCCATCAGGACTAGTGCTGGGCGCGGAGTCATCTGATTCTCTACTTGGAATCCAGTCACACCTGCCTCCGTGCTTCCCTACATTCAACTGTCCAGCCTTCGGCTCCAAGCCCAGCTGAACTACGTCTGGGCCGGTTCCGCCCGGACCAACTATCAAGTAAGCCTATTACGACTAAACCTGTCCGATTCCTCTGTGCACAGGCGGAGCCTGCAATGGCGGACCTCCATCTCCCTCCAGGCGGCGGACTCTCCCTTCCACCTCCAGCTAACCTGCCCGCAGACACTGTCTTCCTGGCTGCAGCTTCGGCGCTACCTGAGCTACTCCAACATCTGATGACACTAAGTGCTGCAACATCTAACGTGCTGCATAGGTTGTACTGTAAGCTAACGGCCCTTGTCTCTTTCCAGGGTTGCCAGTTTGTACGGTGCTCTGCCGGTCCCAGCTGGAGTTAACAGATCGCACTACACGACATTACACCACATACCTGCACTCACGCATCCACTCACTCACGTTTACAAATAAAGTACGTTAATTGTATTTATCCTTAGTCGTGTCTGTTCTGTGGGTCACCTGAACCATGTCAGAAATGGTCAGTCAGAAAGCAACTCATACCGGCTCGGACATTGCCTGGGTTAACAAGGTCCGCGCTGATCTGTTCACACTCCGACAGAGAGCAAAAAGTATGTTAGGAGCAGGAAGAGAAAAGAAGAGGAAAACAGCAGCCTTGTGTCCAGCAGAATGGAATGTATGCACTCTGTTGGACAGATCAACATCACAGCACTCAGAAAGACAGACTGCGCTTGTGGCCTTGGAAATGAACAGGTACAATGTAGACATAGCTGCACTTAGTGAAACAAGATTGCCTGGATATGACAGTTTGGAAGACCATGGGTACATCTTCTTTTGGAGTGGGAAATCAACTCAAGAAAGGAGAGAAGCAGGAGTAGGCTTTGCAGTTAGAAAGGAGATAGCAGCAATGCTTGATGAGGAACCGGTGCCAATCAAAGACAAGATAATGACTATGAGACTCCCACTACAGTGGAAGATGTATGCCACACTCATCAGTGTGTATGCCCCAACAATGACCAACACAGAGGAGACAAAGGAAGAGTTCTACAGTGATTTACATGAGACTATCAGGCATGCACTGACTGATGACAGGCTGATACTCGTTGGAGATTTTAATGCTGGAGTTGGTTCGGACACTGAGAAATGGAAAAGGAGTGCTAGGCAGTCATGGAGTAGGCAAGTGCAATGTTAATAGAGAACTTCTACTTGAACTATGTTCAGAGTACAACCTTGTGATAACTAACACCCTATTTAAGCACAAGGACATACAAAAGAAGACATGGATGTGCCCAAGATCCAAGCACTGGCACTTGTTAGACTACATCATAGTAAGGCAGAGAGACATAAGGGATGTATTGGACACCAGAGCAATGAGTGGTGCGGACTGTGGTACTGATCGTGTTATGCTGAGATCTAGATTAAGGATTTGCAGATGAAAACAGCACTGCAGGACGCGTGCAAAGCCACCACGAAAGCTAAACACTAGTGCACTGAAAGGCTAAAAGAAGCAGGAAGAATGTACACAGGAAATGGATTAAAATTTGAAAGACTGCGACAGCAACAACTCAGACAATGACATGGAAGAGAAATGGGCAACACTGAGGGATACAGTGTATCAGACTGCGAGTGATGTTTTAGGCCACCATGAGAGGAAACATCAAGATTGGTTTGATGAGCATGATGAATATCTAAACTACTAGAAGTGAGGAATACAGCTAGGCAGGAAAACCTACAGTGTAACACAAGGTTGAAGAAGAAAAAATACTCAAAGGCTCAGAGTGAGCAACAGATGTACACCAGAGAGATGAAGTTCAACTGGTGGGATGAAAAAAGCGGAGGAAATTCAAACTGCAGCAGACAGGAAGGACATGAAAACATTCTTCACAGGTTTGAGAGAAATCTATGGCCCTAAATCAAGAGGATTGGTCCAACTAAAGGCTATGGATGGTGAAACGGTTTTGCAGGAGAAAGACAAGATGCTGGACAGATTTGCAGACCACTTTGACCAACTACTAAACAACCCTGGAGATCTCACTGAAGAGGCTAAAGAAGCTCTAGTGCAGCGACCAGTTGTATCAAGTCTGGATGAACCACCAAATCTTTTTTTTTTTTTTTTTTGAACCACCAAATCTTGATGAACTAATGGCAGCTCTCAGGACAACACAGAATGGTAAAGCTCCAGGAAGGGATGGAATTCCAGCAGAAGTGTGGAAATTTGGTGGTGTTCAGCTGACCAACTGCCTGCACAAGCTCATCCAAGATATATGGGATGCCCAGAAAATACCTCAAGACTGGAAGGATGCAAGTATTGTGCCTTTGTTCAAGAAAGGTGACAGGAAAAATTATGGAAATTACCGAGGTATATCACTGCTAGCCACTGTTGACAAGATTGTCTCACGTGTTCTACTGAACAGACTCAATGAACACATCTTGCAGAATGTACTACCGGAAACCCAGCATGGCTTTAGAAGTGGAAGAAGCACAATGGACATGATTTTCTGCTTGAAACAGGTTCAAGGAAAGTGTATCGAACAGAACATTCTGCTTTATGTAGTCTTCATAGACTTCAGTAAAGCCTTCAATACTGTATTGCAACAAGGACTTTGGCAGGTACTCAAGAAATATGGCTGTACAGAGAAGTTTGTCAACCCAATCGAGGCACTCCATACAGGTATGCAAGCAAACGTGGCAATGAGTGGTTCAGTGTCTAAAGACTTTTCCATAAGCAACAGGGTAAAACAAGGGGGTGTGCTGGTGCCTACACTCTCCTCGCTATATCTGTCAGCCATGCTTGAGGTGGCCTTCAAAGACACTTCAAAAGGAGTATATATTCAAACAAGGAAAGAAGCAGACTTGTTCAATGTGGCACAGTTTAAAGCCAAGAGTAAGACATTGATAAAAATAGTAAGAGAAATGCTCCTTGCCGACGACAGTGCTCTAGTTGCACACAGTGTGGAAGATATGCAATCTTTAGTGGAGAAATTTGCAAGAGCAGCTAGCCAATTCAGCCTCAAAATCAACATCAAGAAGACAGAGTACTTTTATCAACCACCAAAGTTCCAGTTATCAACATCACTACCAAAAGAGCTCAGCATTGGTACAGAGCCACTAGTCAAGTGTAAGACTTTCAAGTATTTTGGGAGTACTGTTTCAGAGAATGCTAGGCTGGAGGATGAACTCTCTCTCAGAATGGGAGGAGTGAGTGCTGTGTTTGGAAACTTGAGGGAGAGACTGTGGAACAATCGACATGTGTCTATGCGTGTGAAATGCAAAGTGTACAGAGCGACAGTACTGGCTGCTCTATTGTACGTTGCTGAAACTTGTACTGTCTACAGGGTGCAGGTAAAGAAACTCCACGCATACATGATGAGACACCTTCGAGCCATCATGAACATCTCATGGAAAGACAAGATAACCAACATAGAAGTGCTGAAACGAGCTGGTCTACCATCAACGGAGGACATGCTAATACAGATGAACCTGAGATGGCTTGGACATGTTGAGAGGATGGACCTCCAGTGTCTCCCTCGGCAGTTACTCTACTCACAATTATGCGAGGGCAAGCACAATCAGGGTAGACCAAGGCTCAGATTTAAAGACACTGTAAAAAAAAAAAACTTGAAGAAGTTGAATTTTGACAAGCACTCCTGGCAGTGGAAGGCAAAGGACAGAGCTGCGTGGAGGAATCTGATCAGTCCTAAATGAAACAGTCATTGTCACCCCCAACAGACTGCTATGATGATGATGATGATGAGGGCATCATGCAAGAACATGCTAGTAATAGTATGTGTAAGTCACACGTATTTTGTTAGTAAGCAGTGTTACTACTAACGAGCCACTCCTGATTCAACAAACACTTGTATTTCCTCCAAAGATTTGACATGCTCCATCACCCACAAGGGCTGCTGGGGAATGGGAAGCTTATTTTGTTTTTGTGTACCAAACTGATACACTGGGGGGGGGGGGGCAAAATGCAGTCTTGCATAGGGCCCCTAAAAACAAGGAAACAGCCCTGATGACACATTTCAACAATTTGGGATTATTTCTGAGTTTTTTTACATACTTGTTGACCTACCACGTGGCAGGTGCATATCTGCGACACTGGATGCAAGAGGGCTGCATCATGTAATCAAATTCATAACCTAAAGGGTTAAATATGTGCTTTAAAAAATGACTTTTTTGTTCATTTTCATAAAAAAATGTTAGTTTATGAACCTAGTCTTTTATCAAAACAGACCCAGAGGCTGTATTCCCCATCACACCTCATAATCATCAAAGTACTAAAGCTCAGAATGATATCCATGTGGCGTTGCATTGTGATAACTGATAATTCAAAAGCTTGCAATCAATCCTAGTTTTTTTTAAGCTTTTAGGCACTTTTAAGATGAGAATTCATCATTATAACGTTGCAGATAAGTCAGATAACATGGAAAACATGCCATGGGCCCTTTAACAACAGCTCCAGTACTGCGAGAGAAAAACTCAGGGAAACACAGATATCTCTACTACTGTTACTAGAAACAGCTTAAAATATCAATAGTAAGTTTCATGTCTAAAAGGGCTGGCTGCTGCAAAATAGATCAATCTGAACAATTCCAAAAAAAGAAAAGGAAGTCATTTGTTTAGCTGGTTCAAGTTCCTCCACTATTGACCGACAGCCAAAACTCACCACGTTAAGCAGCATGATGACACAGAAGTTGATACAGACTGCCGTTCCTGTGGTCGCCACCTGAGAGTTGTTCCTGATGAGAGCCCAGCCGAAGGCGGCGAAGGTGCTGACGGTGATGACGCGGTAAATGACAATGCCAAACACAGCGGCGATCACTACCAAAATCTGTGACATTACAGTGATGTGGAAAAAAAAACAGTGATATTAATGAACAGTAAAATAAATCTGGCATCATGCTATTTAAGGCTGGCTTTTCAAAAGAGTCAATTCTTAAGATTTTACAGCAGAACAAAAAGAACAGGGAATGGAGCAGGGCAAAGAAAAGTCTCAGGTGTGTTCCCTAAGACCTTCAAAACATACGAAGCGGGGCTGGTCAAATTTGACCAAATGTGGTTTATTTTTCAACCGCAGGGATCCAAGCGCTGCAACAGCAATGGAAGAAGTGTGTGGACTGAAGGAGAGACTACAGTATGTTGAAAAATAAACCACATTTGGTCAAATTTGACCACTGCATCATGGTCAGCCTATGAACGTTTCAGCCCCCCCTTCCTGTAGTTCCTTTGTTGATCGTCAAAAGGTTGTAACACTATGCAGCAGGAACATGGCTATTAGTGACGCAGCGTAGTATCATGATACTTTGTGTCGACAATATATTGATTGAGAGACACCAATATCACAAAATTTTAATACAACTATTAATAAATGTTGCAAATACTAACTCAGCTTTTTGGGGACCACAGTAATAAAAGCCAGTTTATTTTTCAGTCCACTGCATGGTGCTCGGCACAGCAAAGAAGTTACTCCTGAGATCTAGCCCGGAGTTGAACAAGAAAAAAATTAGGATAGAAAACTGCAAAATATGATATCACAGTACTAAACATGTTAGCGCCGTTTCCACTACAGGAACTAGGAACCAATTTTACAGGAACTTTCCTCATGGTGTGTGTCTCCACTAGAGGAACCTTCCCTAAAAGTTTCGGATTGACTCTTGACTCTTCCGTCAATCTGCCCCAGGGCAGCTGTGGCTACAGCAGTAGCTTACCACTATCAATGTCTGTGGAGTTAATGAATAATGGACTCACTGTCAGCACTTTGAGATGTCACTTGACATGTAAAACTCCATATAAATCAGAATCAGAATCAAAATCAGAATCAGATTTGTTGCCATTGTTCATGTAGTACACAAACTAGGAATTTGTCTCGGTGCAATGCTGCAACATTAAACATGATAAGATAAAGGAAATAAAAAACTATACATGCAATAAGTGTAGAATAAGAATAAAATCTAAATCTTAATCTAATCCATTATTATTATTATTGGATAAAACTCAGCATCCCAACCAAAGAGCTACATAAACAAAACACACGGGAATGAAAAGCACCAAATTTAATTCTAAAAAAATAATTGTGAAGATCTAAAGCTTAAAAATTTATAATACAATGCTTCCATGATTGCGGAGGGTTGAAACAATTATTTGGCATATGTGGAGGACACGGGCATTACAGAGGAGCAGCACAGCCTATAACACCGCCCACTACTGCCATCCTTCACCAGGATGTGAACCCCCACAGCCAGCCAACAGGAAATGGTGTTCGCGCAGCTATGCCGCATAATACTCCAAAGTGAAAAAGTTAATACTGCCATGGCTGTGGAGAGGAGTGGCCAGATAAATTATACCTCCAACAAGGGGGTATAATGTTTTTACCGGCGGACCATCTGTTACGTAAAAACTACCGGACAGATTTGTATGAAATTTTGACCAGAGGTGGCCCTTGGCTGAGGAATGAACCCATTAGATTTTGGAGATGATCCATGAGTGTATAACTCCTCCAAGGGCCTATCTCACAATGTATAGATGGATGGAAAAACGGCTGCGCTGACAAACAAAGGGACCGACACAGGGAGGGAGGGAGCGACAGAGTCTTGGCAGAGGTATGCGCTTTCTGCCCTCTGGTTGTATATCATATGCAGCCACACATGCATCGGGGTAGCACGGACACATTAGAGAGGTGAGATGCAGGACCAGCAGCGCAGGCTGTCTGTAGGTGGGGAGTGGACACCTACGGTCGGCCAGCCTGGGACAGAGGGTCCCACTGGTGCTGCCCCACAATTATTAAACAATGTTGGCAAGTTGGTACCATGCACTCCATTTTACATTCATTCCGTGCATAATCATTTCTGTACAATTTCAACATATTTTAAACATGTTTCTAAACATATCTTTCTAAACATATTTCACTCTACCGAGCTGTGTCAGGGTCAAACAATTACATCACGGACAAATCCTCTGGAGACTGATGGTTCCTACCACCATACTGGAGACAGGAATCACACTGAACTGGCACATTTGCGTATGTCGCATGAATATTACACGAATATCACATGAACTCCCAGTGAATTTTGGGCCTAAATTCACTGGGAGTTTGCGTCCAGTGGTCCTTGAAAGTTTGTGAATCCTTTAGAATTCTCTACATTTCTGCATAAATATGACCAAAACCATCATCAGTTTTTCATACAAATCCTAACAGAAGATAAAAAGGACCCAGTTACGTAAAGGAGACAAAAATATTTCACTTTGTCATTCATTTATTGAGGAAAATGATCCAATATTACATATCTGTGAGTGGCAAAAGTTTGTGAACCTTTGATTTCAGTATCTGGTGTGACCCCCTTTAGCAGCAATAACTGCAGCTAAACGTTTCCAGTACCTGTTGATCAGTCCTGCACGTCTGCTTGGAGGAATTTTAGCCCGTTCCTCCGTACAGAACAGCTTCAACTCTGGGAAGTTGGTGGGTTTCCTCGCATGAACTGCTCACTTCAGGTCCTTCCACAACATCTCAACTGGATTAAGGTCAGGACTTTGACTTGGCCATGTCAAAACCTCGACTTTATTCTTCTTTAACCAGTCTTTGGTAGAACCACTTGTGTGCTAAGGATCATTGTCTTGCTGCATGACCCATTTTCTCTTGAGATTCAGTTCATGGACAGATATCCTGATATTTTCCTTTAGTATTTGCTGGCATAATTCAATATTCATTGTTTCATCAATGATGGCAAGCAGTCCTGCAGCAAAACAGGCCCAAATCATGATACTACCTCCACCACCATGTTTCATAGATGGGATAAGGTTCTTATGTAGTCTGTTTTATTTTATACTTGTGTAAGAGAAGTAGAGGGTCGTTGTATGTGCCTGTGTGTGTGTGTGTGTTTTGTGGGTATGTTTATGGGAGGGTTGGAAGGGGTGGGGATATATCGCGTAAATATATGTAACTAAATGTGTTGACTGTTTTTATCTACAGTGCATCCGGAATGTATTCACAGCGCTTCACTTTTTCCACATTTTGTTATGTTACAGCCTTATTCCAAAATGGATTAAATTCTTTTTTTCCTCAAAATTCTACACACAATATCCCATAATCACAATGTGAAAAAAGTTTTTTTTGAGATTTTTGAAAATTTATTAAAAATAAAAAACTAAGAAATCACATGTACATAAGTATTCACAGCTTTTGCCATGAAGTTCAAAATTGAGCTCAGGTGCATCCTGTTTCCACTGATCATCCTTGAGATGTTTCTACAGCTTAATTGGAGTCCACCTGTGGTAAATTTAGTTGATTGGACATGATTTGGAAAGGCACACATCTGTCTATATAAGGTCCCACAGTTGACAGTGCATGTCAGAACACAAACCAAGCATGAAGTCAAAGGAATTGTCTGTAGACCTCCATGACAGGATTGTCTCAAGGCACAAATCTGGGGAAGGGTACAGAAAAACTCCTGCTGCTTTGAAGGGCCAAATGATTACAGTGGCCTCCATCATCCATAAATGGAAGAAGTTAGGAACCACGAAGACTCTTCCTAGAACTGGCTGGCCGTCTAAACAGAGCGACGGGGAAGAAGGGCCTTAGTCAGGGAGGTGACCAAGATCCTGATAGTCACTCTGTCAGTGCTCCAGCATTCCTCTGTGGAGAGAGGAGAGCCTTCCAGAAGGACAGCCATCTATGCAGTAATCCACCAATCAAGCCTGTATGGTAGAGTGGCCAGATGGAAGCCACTCCTTAGTAAAAGGCACATGGCAGCCTGCCTGGAGTTTGCCAAAATGCACCTGAAGGACTCTCAGACCATGAGACACAAAATTCTCTGGTCTGAAGAGACAAAGATTGAACTCTTGTGGCGTGAATGCCAGGTGTCATGTTTGGAGTAAATTAGGCACTGCTCATAGCCACGGCAATGGTGGTGGCAGCATCATGCTGTGGGAATGTTTTTCAGCGGCAGGAACTGGGAGACTAGTCAGGATAGAGGTAAAGATGAATGCAGCAATGTACAGAGACATCCTGGATGAAAACCTGCTCCAGAGTGCTCTTCACCTCACACTGGGGCGACGGTTCATCTTTCAGCAGGACAACGACCCTTAGCACACAGCCAAGATATCAAAGGAGTGGCTTCAGGACAACTCTGTGAATGCCCTTGAGTGGCCCAACCAGAGCCAAGACTTGAATCCATATTGAACATCTCTGGAGAGATCTGAAAATGCCTGTGCACCGACGCTTCCCATCCAACCTCATGGAGCTTGAGAGGTGCTGCAAAAAGGAATGGGCAAAACTGCCCAAAGATAGGTGTGCCAAGCTTGTAGCATCATATTCAAAAAGACTTGAGGCTGTAATTGCTGCCAAAGGTGCATCAACAAAGTATTGAGCAAAGGCTGTGAATACTTATGCACATGTGACTTCTTAGTTTTTTATTTTTAATAAATTTGCAAAAATAAAAAAAAAACCAAACACTTTTTTCACATTGTCATTATGGGGTATTGTGTCTAGAATTTTGAGGAAAAAAATGAATTTAATTCCTTTTGGAATAACGCTGTAACATAACAAAATGTGGAAAAAGTGAAGTGAAATACTTTCCAGATGCACCGTATGTAAAGCACTTTGCGCAGCATCTAATGTTTGAAAAGTGCTATATAAATAAAGTTTGATTGATTGATAGCAATTTAGTGTTTTCTCTTTCTCCAAACATAACTCTTCTCATCCCAACCAAAAAGTTTTATTTTGGTCTCATCCGGCCACAAGACATTTTTACAACAGTCTTCAGGCTTGTTCACGTAATCTTTAGTAAACTGCAGATGAGCATCAATGTTCTCTTTGGAGAACAATGGCCTTCTCCTTGCAACCCTGCCATACACACCATTGCTGTTCAGTGTTCTCCTGATGATGGACTCATGAACATTAACAGCAGCCAGTGCAATAGCGGCCTTCAGTTGCTTAGAAGTTACTGTCGGGTACTTTATAAGCTCAATGACTACTCTACGCCTTGCTCTTAGTGATCTTAGTTGATTGACCACTCCTGGGGTTGGTAACAGTGGTCTTAAATTTCCTTCATTTATACACAATCTGTCTAATTGTGGATTGGTGGAGTCTAAACTCTTTAGGGATGGTTTTGTAACCTTTTCCAGCCTGATGAGCATCAACAACCCTTTTTTTCTGAAGTGCTCAATCTCCTTTGTCCATGCTATGATACACTTCAACAAGATTCTATAAAGATTCTTTAAACAAAACAGGGTGCTCAATCACACCTGATTGTCATCCCATTGATTGAAAACACCTGACTCTAATTTCACCTTCAAATTACCTGCTAATCCAAGAAGGTTCACAAACTTTTGCCACTCACAGATATATCATATTGTATCATTTTCCTCAATAAATGAAAGACCAAGTAAAAGATTTTTGTCTCATTTATTTAACTGGGTTCTCTTCATCTACTTTAAGGACATGTGAAAATCTGATGATGTTTTAGGTCACATTTATGCAGAAATGTTAAAAATTCTAAAGGCTTCACAAACTTTTGAACATGCCATGTGTGTGTTGCACAAATGCAGAACAAAATTATGCATTTTTTTTTTAACTTATGACTGTCCCACGACAGCCACTCAAATCCTGTGCAACACTCTTATGACAGTTAGGTGTGACAGTTGTGAAATCAGGACCATATCTCCCCATTCCAGCGATCATTTTATTATCAGATGTCAAGTCTTGCCCTTCTTGCCCTTGGGTGACATGGTGACACTGTCGGTCACAGTTGTGTCAGCGTGTGCTAGAAAATGACCAGTCCACCATTTAGTTCCATAGGTCCCCAACCCCTCACAAAGCTGTCTAACTTTACCTGCACTTTCTGACTCATGGAAACTAAATTGAGAAGGGTTTGAGACAGCTTTGAGACACCCACAACAGCTCTGTAACTATTTGGCAAGAAACTTTTTTGAACATGTTGAAAATTCCTGCAACATGAGAGTGAGGCCCTATGATTCACGAGAAGAAACTGCAAACCCCCACCAACGTTTGGAGAGGCTTTGGAAAGTTCCTCTCGACTGCTGTTCTCCAACTAGTGGTGAGCTGTCGCAGCCCAGTGAGATACCACCTATACAGAGCTGACCGGTTCCACAAAGGGGAAATTTGTATGCACACAAATCTGGTGTTTAAACCTACAGTACACAGAGGGCATGTGGTGACGTAAACACAAACATGCAAAGAATACACTCACCATGAAGAAAATTCCAGAGGCGGAGACGATGAGGCGACTGTATTTGTCGGTGAAGGCCTGGTAGGGTTCAGGCTTTCCTGATATGGGGTTCATCCTCTCTTTCTTGGAGTATTTAGCCTCAAACTGGGGACGTACTTCATCCTGACAGATGAGGGGACAAAACAACATTTAGCTAACTAGAAAGGCACTCAGAGTCCATACCTCCACCAAGGCTCCTCTCCTCCCTTCCTCCCTCCCTTAGTCCAACCATCTGTCCACACCTCCCTGCCTCCATCCCACCATACATTGCGAGATAGGGCCTTGGTGGAGGTATGTGCTCAAGGACCACCTCCAAAATATGATGGGTTCATCTGTAGCCCAAGGACCACAACTGGTGAAAATTTCATTAAACTCTGTCCAGTAGTTTTTGTATAATCCTGCTAAACCATTGCTAGAAGATTGAGCCTTGGTGGAGGTATGCACTCATGGGTCACCTCCAAAATGTAATGGGGTCATGCGTAGCCCAAAAGCCACATCTGGCTAAAATTTCATCAAACTCTGTCGAGTAGTTTTTGAATAATTTTACAAAGATAGAGCCTTGGCGGAGGTATGCAACATTTTTAATCGTCCAATGTTGGACAATTAAAATTTTTAATTGTGATTAATCTTTTGGAATGTTGAGTTAATCATGATTAATAATGTGTTAATCATGTGTTTTTCCATACAGATACAATGTACCTTAAGTCAGTAATTTTTCAAGTTTGTCATACTGTTATGAACATGGGAGTGGACAATGCTTGCTGTCCTCACCTGCAGGTTTATTAAAGCTCTCAACATATCCAAAATGACAAAAACTATCCAGAATATTCTCCAGAAAATTCTCAAAAGTATTACTGCATGTGCAAACAACAGAATGCCAGGGCTCAATAACATCACTGAACAACAACCAGCCAGCAGCCACAAATGGAGCTTGCTCTTTCTCCCATAGAAAACATCCACTGCTTTTAAGCAGATCAACACAAAACCTCATGTGTCACAACAGACACAATTTCCCTTTTAGCATTAAAATTACAAACATAAACAAACAACTATCTTGCCCGTGATGACACCCCACCGTGCTGCAAAAATGGCGGGGGAGTGAATGGACGTTACAAACACAGCTTGAGAATTTTTTAGACTGGTACTCCCCAACAGTTGGACCCCAGGCTATGAGGATGAAAACAGGTGACTTTCTGTCTGTGTCAGCTGCTGGAGGTCAGCTATAACCTAGCATGTAGCTACTAGCTAGCTAGCTAACTTCCACAGAAGAAGAACAACCCAACATCCAGGCGAGGTTTTGGAGGAGTCTGTAACAATTATCCAGGTGAGAGCTCCGACAGATAACGTTGCAAACTTAAACATGACATCACTTTGGGGATATCCATGGCTGTAGTCCAGCTTGTTTGACTTAGAAATGTCTGCATGGCACGTACAGTGTCTGTGGCCAGAACGGCTTTGGTATGTAGTAGTGGTGGGTGGATCGATCCAAATATTGATAATATCGATACCAACGCTGGTATTGATATTGATCAATATTAGTGTAATGAGATCAATACTTTGTGTCTGTGTTGCTGCTCCCGTCACAGCAGGGAGCAGACACCCTTTGCTCCTCTTTTTCTTCTTTCTTCTTCTTGTGGTTTTTGCGGCAGTTGGCAACCAGCGTTTAGGTGCATTACCACCACTCCTCACTTTCTTCTCCTCCTTCTTGCACCATCACGTGACTCAGCAGCGCCAGGCAAACAAGCTAGCAAGCAGCAGCTGCTGGTTACAAGCAATGCGCACACACAAGACAGAGACGGAGCAGAAGAATGGCAGAGAGGAAGGGTAGCACCATGAGGCTATATTTTCAGGCCGGAAATGAGACAATGGCAAGCTGTAGAATTTGCAAAAAGGCTGTGAAATACAGTGGTAAAACAACAAATTTATACAAGCATGTGAAAAATCATCCAAAAGACAACACTGAGCTACAGAAATGGAGAGAGGAGGAGAGAAATCCCCCACTCCCTGGCCTCGACAGACCCAGACCCCCGACCCAGAGGCATAGATCATTGGCAGAGGCCTTTCACTATGGCAGAGAATATCCAGGTAGATATTAGTGGTGAAAGTAATATTTTAGTCATCTTTGGCATTAGTTAATATTAATTTTCAAAGTGCAACTGGTCATTTGTTACTTTAGCCAACTCAAAAAGTATAAATTATGCTAAGCCCTTGGTATAATACATTTATTCCATTAAAATGTTTTATTTAAATGAATACATTTACTGCATTTGAAACAAATATAGTGAATATAATATGACTCAGATTTGATTGAATATAATTTCCCTTTTGTGTTAACTTGAAAAGTGATATTGTATGTATTTACCTCTAAACTTTGCCCAAATTCTGTCCTGGGTTTTAACTAATTAATAATCCAAAGGAAAAATCACAAAACACTTAAAGGTCATGAAAATTCATTCAGATTTAGTAATTTCATGACGCATCCACCTTAACTTTTCAAAAGTATCGGTATTGTATCTGTATCACCGATACTGACCCTGTATTTATTTAGTATCGGATCGATACCAAATCTTGCAGTATCACACACCACCAGTACGGACAGCCACTAGGCCACAAAGTACTGTTTGCGCTTTCTGCCATTAACTGCTGTTAACCATGATCACAAAATTTGTCACTGTTAAGGGGGGCAAAGCGTTCACGCAATAATGCTGACACTACTAAAAATTTTACATGCTTTCCAATAGTTTTGTTTTAGGCAATTTGATAAGTCAAATTTTCTTGCTCTGTTGGCAGACAATTTACTTAAAATAAACAAAAACAAAAAAAATTCTGGCAATAGATAATTCTAGTTAAAATTAGAAAAAAATATCTGCCAACAAAGTACGATTAAATTGCTTAAAACAAGTAAAAACTTTCATAAAGCAAGTAAAATCTTACAGAAAACTGCACAACAAAAAGAAATTCTTTTCTTGTCAAAATTATCTTGTGAGAGAAAAACAAGCATATAGTCTTGATTTAGGATATTTTATCTTACTGAGATTTCCCTTTTTACAGTGTGACAGATACTTGTGCCCTCAGCATAAAATTACGTCAGTGAAGTATTCCTGATTCCTGATGTACAACAGCGGCAAATTAAAAAACCTGCACAGGTTGCTGGAAAGCACTGCAAATAGCATGTCTTACCTTTTTAGAAGTTTTTTTCTGACCTTCTTGAAAAAAAAATCCTTCACTATGTCCTTTAAGTCCAGCTCACGAATATCGTCATACTCTATGGATGCATGCTTGATCCGGTTTACTTTTTACCAAGTTCAGAGTCCACTGTCCCATGCACAGCTGTCTGATGTAAGCAATCATGGCCTTTCTTCTTTCTCCCTTCGCCCTTCTCGGCCAGGTGAGTGCTTTAACGGCCCACCTGTCTCCTCCACAATAATAAGCAGCCTCCTCCACTCGATGCTCCAGCTTAGAAAAATCCTTGCTTCCTTAGAAAAATCCTTTACGCTTTGGGAGTTTTTGAGCAATTCATTTTTCCTAAGCACTGTTCCTCTCAATAATTTTATGAGTGCCCCGTTAAAACTTTTTTGGGACATTTTGACCGAGTTAATTACTTACCTCTCACTGGCGCTTGCATAGTCACATGTTCAAAACAATTCCTCTGATAAGTTATTGTTACGTGGTACCCATGTAAGGCACTTGTAAATTAGACCAATCAGCAGCCACACATGAATATCAAGTGGTGGACATAGAATTTGACGAATTAACCTCTTGCACTCCGTTGTACCGCGGACGGGCAAGTCTCTGCATCCTAGAGTGCACGAGGGCGCACGAGAGCGCCCTCGTGCGCCCTAGGACGCATGATGGAGATGGTGATGTAGGTGGTGTATGGCGTCCAAGCGCGCACTGAAAATAAAAGCTGCAGACACAGCCGCGAACAGATTAGTTCATCTGATTGACCTCTCATTCGACTAATAAGAGCCTTGAATTGGGTTTCTGAAACCTTGAAGAACCAATGACTGAAAACCTAGCAAGAAGGACCCACCTACCAACGCTGTGAATGCAGTGAGCCAACTGAAGCAGGGAAGTTCGCGAGCTGTTTTTTTTAAGGCTGGGTGAAGACTGCTGCAGCGGATCAAAAAAGGACCCGCAGGAAGAACCCCACAGACCCAGCAGCACGGAGACCATCCACAAATGCAACCTGTGTGACAGGGAGTGCCATTCGCGCATCGGCATGTTCGGCCACAGGCGGTGCTTATTTTGTTTTGGTTCCAGCAGAGTAGACGTTATGATTTCTTCCATAGTCATAGACCGACGGAGGCTGACGACGAAGGCTGAGTGACACACACGCCTTCACCAGTCTTTTTTTAATTACTACTGTTATTTGTTTTGAAAAATCGTTTGCCAAAAACCGCAATCATGGAAGCACAAAACCGCAATAATGGAATTATGTTTTGATCGGGTCGCGAGACCAGAACCATGAGCGGACCAGCGTCGCGTTCGTCTGACATTGGGGAAGAGAAGTTCGCCAGGACACTGCTATGAAGAGGTAAGGTGTTATAAGCTAAATTATTCTTTATTCCTGAAAATTGTAATCCAAAATGACTTTTGACCGATCGGTAAATTACAACTGCGCGGTGCACAAAGTTTGAACTTCATGCACCGTGGTACACGGTTCGTTCGTCGCGTCCAGACTGTGAACACCGCCCCCCCCCCCCCGCTATTCTTCTGTAGCGAGGGGGGGGAAGCCGCGGTGACTGAGCTGCTGTCCCACATCCCACATGAGGCTAATCCGTCATGTAGCGATGGCCGATGTCCATCCTCTGTAGCGAGGGGGGGGGGCAATCCCCCCCCCCCCCCCACACACACACACAGCCCTGAGTGTCACCTTTCATTAGAGCCCAAAATGAAGCTTCTACATTGAAGCATTCAAAAGTTACAGAGTTTTTTCCAAACTGTGCCATTTGGCACAATTTGGCACAGTTCCAAAACGCCTGGGAACAGCCTGAGGAAAAAGCTGTGTAATATATTAATTTTTTGTGGTATTGTTACAAAATTTGGACCTCAGCTGGATAACACTTGGTTCTACATTTCTGTTGCATTTTCCAGCCCGGATCTGAAGCTGTGTGTTATTTGCAAGCATTTGTATCCAAAAAAACACCCAGGCCAAATTTATTTTCTTCAAGTTCACTATGTTTAGATGACTGTAACTCAGTGGCCGGAGCACTTAGAGAGATTATGACTGTTTTGCCAAAAAAATTCAAAGTGTTTTCTTTTAAATGAGACCAACTCCATGAAGATGCTGCAAAGGGTTGAAGAACAGCTTTCGATTTACTTTGGGCACGTTATTTTTTGGCGTTTTTAGGGAAATTGACCAGAGTGCAAGGGGTTAACAACAATGTGATCTTTTTCATTGGCTCATCATAGGCCCTGATTTTCGTAGGCCCCTGGGCTTCAGCCTAACCTAGCCCATTCATTAAGGCGGCCTTGAATATATGGGACAATGCACATACCACACAGGACAAACATATTTAGCCCAATAAACAGGACGTCCTGGCTAAAACAGGACAGTTGGCAACTCTAGCCCCTCTGGATGGTGTTCTGGGCTTGGGCATTGCAGCATTTTTTGGGGATTTGCACAGCAAATGGCTTCAGAGGTTGTGGGGGATTGCCCAAGAAGAAGAAGAAGAAGAAGAAGAAGAAGAAGAAGAAGAAGAAGAAGAAGAAGAAGAAGAAAGACAAAGCGGAAAAGGCTGTCACCCATTGACATGGAGGAGTCAGTACTGGTATCAACGCACAACAAAGGCAAATTATTTGCAATTTTTTTGGACCAATTAAGTGAAATTAGACAATCTCCTATGGCACCCTGGTTGAAAAACACTGATGGTTTATGGTTTATTATACACTGGCCAGGGTAGCTCTGTTATGATCTGGACATAACCTGTGGTTATGTCCACATTTTTTATTACTTTTAGTTCACTCTTTAGTTCATCATTTATATTCTGCTGTTGGTATTTACTTTGTTTCTGCGTGTTGGGGTTTTTAATTCTGAAGGCACTTTCGGTTTTGCTCCTTTGTGGGTTTATTGTCTTACAGTTTTGTTTCCTGTTTGTGCTTACGATTTGCTTTTTTACTGTCGTTAATTCAGCCCAGCTGTTCTTAATTCCCTAGTTACTTGTTACTTATTTAAACTGCTGCCTCTTGCTTCACATCACAGCAGCCTTAAGTCTTCAAGAGGTGAGTCCCCATTCGTTTATGACACGTGTGATATATTTTGTCCTACCTGTAAGTTATTCAACCCTTTTGGCGTGCCTTTTGTTCCAAATTTGGGGAAGGGTACAGAAAAATTTCTGCTGCTTGAAGTTCCCAATAATTTCTGTAATTTCCCAGTTTGGGATCAATAAAGTACATCTATCTATAATGAGGACAAAGGCCTCCATCATCCATAAATGGAAGAAGTTAGGAACCACCAGGACTCTTCCTAGAGCTGGCCGGCTGTCTAAACCGAGCGATCGGGGGAGAAGGGCCTCTGTCAGGGAGGTGACCAAGAACCCGATGGTCACTCTGTCAGAACTCCAGCATTGCTCTGTGAAGAGAGGAGAATCTTCCAGAAGGACAACTATCTCTGGAGCAATCCACCAATCAGGCCTGTATGGTAGAGTGGCCAGATGGAGGCCACTCCTTAGTAAAAGGCACATGGCAGCCCACCTGGAGTTTACCAAAAGGCACCTGAAGGACTCTCAGACCATGAGAAACAAAATTCTCTGGTCTGATGAAACAAAGATTGACCTCTTTGGCGTGAATACCAGGCATCATGTTTGGAGGAAACCAGGCACTGTTCATAACCACGTCAGTGTTGATAGCATCATGCTGTGGGGATGTTTTTCAGTGGCAGGAACTGGGAAGCTAGTCAGGATATAGGGAAAGATGAATGCAGCAATGTACAGAGACATCCTGGATAAAAACCTGCTCCAGAGTGCTCTTGACCTCAGACTGGGGCGACGGTTCATCTTTCAGCAGGACAACAACCCCAAGCACACAGCCAAGATATCAAAGGAGTGGCTTCAGGACAACTCTGTGAATGTCCTTGAGTGGCCCAGCCAGAGCCAAGACTTGAATCCAATTCAACATCCCTGGAGAGATCTGAAAATGGCTGTGCACCAACGCTTCCCATCCAACCTAATGGAGCTTGAGAGGTGCTGCAAAGAGGAATGGACAAAACTGCCCAAAGATAGGTGTGCCAAGCTTGTGGCATCATATTCAAAAAGACTTGAGGCTGTAATTGCTGCCAAAGGTGCATCAACAAAGTATTGAGCAAAGGCTGTGAATACTTATGTACATGTGATTTCTTAGTTTTTTATTTTTAATAAATTTGCAAAAATTAAAAAAAAACAAACACTTTTTTTCACATTGTCATTGTGGGGTATTGTGTGTCAAATTTAGAGGAAAAAATGAAGTTAATTCCTTTTGGAATAAGGCTGTAACATAAAAAAAAATGTGGAAAAAGTGAAGTGCTATGAATACTTTCTGGATGCACTGTAGTTTGTCCTATCTGTAAGTTATTCAGCCTTTTTAGCTCACGTTTTTTTCCAGCCCTCGTGCTGGGTTTAATTTTCCATTAAAACTGTTTAAATGTGTTCCTGCACCTGAGTCCATAATTATACCTGTCAGTGTGAACCATGACAGTTGGCTGCCATCAGAACAGGACTCAGAAGGAGACATTTACAGGCTCTAGTTATCTGCAGCTAGCAGAAACAGCTATTCCCCCTTTCAGGCTTGGTTTTTCTGTCCATTGTACCCCTGGAAATAGTCTTATCCTAAGGAACAGTCAAACCACACACCACTGACCCCATTGATGCGGCCTGTACACTCTCACATTCAGTCTTTTTTTAGTTACTTCGGGCTATGTCCAACAGCACCAGCTAGCCCCCTAATGTTCACCTCAACCACAAATCTCAGCGGTGATGAAAGAAGAGAGAAGGCAGAGCTGGGGCTCATTAGCATTAAAAAATATATGCACTGATATGGGCCACTGTGAAGAATGATGTTTAATTTGGGTGGGAAATTGTGCTGTAGTGCTTTTTCCCTGAAGAATTTTGACCACAGTCTACCACAAACCATCATGCCAACATGTGGAAAAAGGGCAAAAGTAAAACAGCTGTATGTGATTTAATTACTTTATTGCTGAAGTACTAAATTTTGATGGTTGCTACAGTCTGTTGATGTTCTGGGCTAGAAAATGACACTGAAAGAATGAAGAAACCCTTAAATTACATTGTGTGATACTGAAGTTCACTGTTTAAAAAACATGCACGGCAGACAGGTTGTTTTTGGCAAGTCTTTTGGGGGCATATTAGGACAGATGGCTCAAAATTGATTTAGAGTGGGACTTCCTAACCTCAGCTTTGCACAAGTCAGCCAATCCTAGATTATATTGATGAACCTTTCTCAGACAAATACAGTGCATCTGGAAAATATTCATAGTGCTTCACTTTTCCCACATTTTGTTGTGTTACAGCCTTATCCCAAAATGGATTAAATTCTTTTTTCCTCAAAATTCTACACACAATACCCCATAATCACAAGTTTGTTTGTTTTTTTTTAATAGATTTTTTTGCAAATTCATTAAAAATAATAATAAAAAAACTAAGAAATCACATGTACATAAGTATTCACAGCCTTTGCCATGAAGTTCAAAATTGAGCTCAGATGCATCCTGTTTCTACTGATCATCCTTGAGATGTTTCTACAACTTAACTGGAGTCCACCTGTGGTAAATTCAGTTCACTGGACATGATTTGGAAAGGCACACACCTGTCTATATAAGGTCTCACAGTTGGCAGTGCCTGTCAGAGCACAAACCGAGCATGAAGTCAAAGGAATTGTCTGTAGACCTCTGAGACAGGATTGTCTTGAGGCACAAATCTGAGAAAGGGTACAGAAAATTTTGTGCTGCTTTGAAGGTTCCAGTGAGCACAGTGGCCTCCATCATCCATAAATGGAAGAAGTTTGGAACCACCAAGACTCTTCCTAGAGCTGGCCGGCTCTCTAAACAGCGATCGGGGGAGAAGAGCCTTAGTCACGGGGATGACCAAGAATCCGATGGTCACTCTGTCAGACCTCCAGCGTTCTTCTGTGGAGAAAGGACAACCTTCTAGTAGGACAACCATATCTTCAGCAATCCACCAATCAGGCCTGTATGGTAGAGTGGCCAGACGGAAGCCACTCCTTAGTAAAAGGCACATGGCACAAGTTACGCAACAAATACTCAGACATTGAACAGCTGGACATGTGCATTCAAAAAGTTAGAGAAGGTCAAATTAAGTCCATCTGTAATGGTTAAGTGCATTTTAGGTGCATCCTGAAATTTCACCCAAAAGCCGAATATCCCTAACTTTTTGTGAGTAGTTTATACTGTGTACATACAGTATGTCTATTTAATATTTTGGCAAACCAGTTCTTATCTTATCTTATTGACTATTGCTCTGAGTCCTGCTATCCCTCTGCTGCTGCAATCCTGAAATTTCCCCATTGTGGGACTCAAAGTCTTAACTTATCTTAAATTAAGTTAAGTTAATCCCTTCCACAGCATGTGGTGTATGGGGCGGCGCGTATCTCCATTTTTCTGACCCTAGGCCACACAGCTACTGTAAGTAGTGAAAGTGGGGGGGGGGGGGGTGTCAGTCCTCTGGTAGCTTTGTACCTTAACTTTCCTTTTCCCATTCTATTATGCTGAGCACTAAGCTGGAAGGTGGTATATGGTCTTTGGTCTTATATGGTCTTTGATATGGTCTTTAGCTTATCTTATCTTATTTCTCTGTTGTGTGTGTTTTCACAGCTTCGCTCGTCAGATATGCCCTCTGGCGAACGGGGATGCTTTCCGGCAGACATGCATTTCTCGGCACAACACCGGCATCCCCTCTGGCTGGCTCGCCATCCGAGTCTGTCCCACATGGGAGCGAAGGGGGCAAACCGGCGGGCGTTGCTCCCCATCCACCACCGACCCCCACCAAAGCGAGCTGGCTCTTGGCGGTCCAATCTGGGGGTTGACAAGTGCCTGCTGGGCAGTTTGCTGGGGGCCGGCGGTCTGATGCCCTCTCCTGCCACCGTGGAACCATGACCTCAGCACACGCCTCAGCTATCGCTGGCTTTCCTGAATCCTGCTTGCACCTCAGCTCCTCCCTCTTCCCCCAAGGTAGTGAACTCAGGTCTGTAGCCATGCCCAGGGCTTAGCTTAATTGGTGAATGTTATAACCAATCAAGGGCAGTTGAGAGTGGTTAGCACTGCGGCAGCACAGCAACTCACCCTTGGCCGGGGGATCCTGGGTTCGATCCCAGCCCCCGACCAACAGTGATCTGTGTGGAGTTTGCATGTTCTCCCCGTGTCTGCGTGGGTTTACTCCGGGATCTCTCCGGTTTCTTCCCACATGCCAAAAACATGCAAGTTAGGTTAATTGGCATCAAAACTGGGGATTCTAAATTGTCCTTAGGTATGACTGTGAGAGTGAATGGTTGTCTGTCTCTCTGCGGTGGCCCTGCGATGGACTGGCGATCTGTCCAGGGTGTACCCTGCTTCTTGCCCACAGATGCTGGGATAGGCTCCAGCCCCCCCGCGACCCGAAAAGGATTAAGCGGAAGACGATGAATGAATGAATGTATAACCAATCAGGCTAAGCATGAATGCTTACGTAGCTAGAAACATTCTGTCCAAAGTCACATATTTTGCGGGAGAGAGCTTAACTGGACAGTCACAGCAGAAAAACACAGACTTGGGACTGATTTTGCTCTTGATATGTCTTGTAAGTCACAAAAAACATGTTACAGACATGTTAACAACAAAAAAATACTTGATTTTTGGTGGAGTGTCACTTTAAGGTCAAATTGCCCAGCTCTATTAGGTCCACCAGTTCAACAAGTCATTTATGAAACACTGTCTGGTTCTTCTAAATAACTGACAGCACATACACATGAAAAATAGGAGAATAGCTACAATGATGCATAAAGTGAGCACTTCACCTCCTGCTCCTCCCAGTCAATGAGATCCCAGTCATACGCGAGGACAGCTCTGCGCCTTTTCCAGAACTCCAGGAAGACTGTTGCTGGAAAACATGAACAAAACAATGGCCAGAGTTACTCGTGTCTTAATACCATCAGCAGAGTGACAATAATCCATTATGTTTTCTAGTAAAACCTTGATACTCTCACACTTTTATATATTTTTCAGTCTACGCAGTTTAAAGTGCTTTTCATTTGGGTAAGAAGAATAAAATACAAACAGTAAACAAGTGTATTATTGCCCATTTCTCAAAGAGAATGCATTGTTCTGTGGCAAAAGTAGGCTTTAATTATCAAGAATCCTGTAGACAGATCATCACAAAGCATATTGTGATCTCCTGGAGAATATCCCTATTTTTCCACTCAGCGAAGCTTCTCAGCAAAATGTGATTCATCTCTGAGGCAGCGATCAGTTCTTACAAGCGCCGTATGAGAGTTGCGACACTCTTTGATCTTGCCGCTGCCCGATCACATTCATGGAGCTCCAAACAGTTCCAAACAACGGCCTTTCTGTAATGGTGTGTGGATGGCAGTGGTGGCAATCTGCAGTACTAACAGCCTTTTTTAGGCATATTAGGCAAATATTCAGAATATCTATTGGTTTCAACTTGCAACGAATGGATTTAAATGGATTATGACATAAACCAGCAACATTATGTAGACTGCAGTGTTTTCTCTGGCTTAAAGACCTTGGCGTGGTGGCAACATATTTTTCCACGGGGAAGAGAAGGAAGGGTCATAAAACTTTTTTTCCCTCATACAATTTAAAGTTTTGACCATAATTTTGCAGACTCAGAACAGAATAATAATTTAACTGATTTCAAAGAAATATAATTATTAATAAAATTATATTTATGAAGTAAATTGACTAAAATGGCCAAAGATGCAGTTATTTCTGTTACAATTTTTTCTATATATTTACAGTGTTTTTAGTACTCTCCTCACCACCCAGACAACAGGAAAAACCTCCCTTATTCTGATATCCAAATGTTGGCAGGTTTAGTTTGTCTGAAGACTGGAGGACGTTGATGGATTAGTCATTGACTTCATGAAATCCGGTGATTTCAAATTGCCAGGTACATGATAATAAACAAAAATTAGTTAATATTTTAGTGGTTGTCATGATCTGGACATGGTTGGTGACCATGTCAATGCTTTCTGTTGTTTTTTTTGGACTCACTGCACCGGTATTATATATTGTTTTGTTATTATATTCTGTGTTTATCCTTAGGTTCTTGCTTCAGTTCCTATTGTGAAAGATTCCCCTGTTGTTTTCCCTGCCTGTTGCCTCTCACATTTGTTATCATTTGACCCCTGATTAGTCCCAGCTGTTTTGTGTTAGGTAATCATTAGTTTCCTATATTAGTTCTGACTTTCAGTTACCCTGTGCTGCATCACTGTGTTTGTCGTTTCAAGAGATGGGATGTTCCTCTGGCCCCCGTTCTTGTGAGCACAATAGTTTAGTCTTCCATGCCTAGCCGTTGCCATTCTATTTACAGCTCCATGCTGTCTTGTTTTGTGTTGTTTAATAAACCATTTCTGCACTCTAACCTGCCCGATTTAAGGAGTCATCCTTCCCTGTCTGCCGGAGGCACCTCATGACAGGTTGGTGAAGAAAAATCCTCAGCAATTCAGTCACCCTTGCCTTTCCCTCAGTTTGCCTGCAACAGAGCCATTTTTCACTAGCTTTGGCCTGCATACGAAGCCTAACAACACGTTTGTTAAGCGACTCATTATTGTTCCTGTTACCAGCAGGTTAAAACCATGATAAATGCCTCCACTGCTTACATACTTCTTCTGCTTTTCCCCCTCATTAAAGTACTTAAATAAGCTTGTGCTTTACGCTGATGCGAAATCAGATTTGTCTCTCAAACAGCAATGCTAGGTCCACCTGCCGACAGGAAAGGTCACGTGGGTGGCACACTCCAGAACTCCGATGTGCAGGTGACTGTCACATGCATTGTTCGTGTGCGCGCTTGTGGAATGCCATTCTTTTATTTATTTTCTTAGCGTGGTGGCTGAGTTGTAGGCGTGGCGGGCCATTATGCAGAAATATTACCAGTGGAAACCCTGGATTGTTGGCATATGTATTGGGGGAAGGGGGACTGCTACTTCACACTGATAAAAGCTACAGTGTAAATATCACTACCTAGCTGTGTAGCCTTACCTTAAATTATTGCTTCAGTGTACTGATTACTAAATTATCATCTCTTGAATACAGTGGGTTATTTTGCAAGATAAGGCACAGTTATCTAAATTGAAAATATGTAGTCAAATAAACTGCTGTCAGTAAATTTAATGCCATTACTCGGAGTCGTGCATTTTACTTAACCTTTCAAATTAGGAAAGATTTTCTGTGTGTGAATGTAAATATAACACTTTAGTGCCTGTCTATAAATTAGACTATTGTGTAAAGGTAATTTTTGCAATAACTCAAAAAGATAAACTTTCATATCTTCAATATTCATTACAGGTACAAGGTAATATTTCAAGCCTTTTTTACTCAATTTAGATTATAGTTTTTGATATTAAAATACAAATCATAATATTCTATTGAGATGTATGTTTATACAATTACATAATACTCTGAAAACGAGCAACTAACTGAAGAAGAAAACAGGCTAGATTAGTCAATCTAAAATTCAGATTAAAAATCTCAGACTGACTCAAGCAATTCAAACCTATAGAAAATAACACTAGTGCCCGTCAGTAAACTTGAATAGTATGATTTGTAATTTCAAAAATTATAACCATAATCATCAAATGAAACTTTTAAATCTCTCTCTCTTTCAAAAAAGCAGCTACAAGGGCTGATGGGAAATGTTGAATGTTGGAAATTATTATCATAATTATTAGAAATAAAAAATAAACATTACATTATCCATAGTTAGACTGACAGTTTGCTGTGTGTTACCATTGTACATACTGCATGTTGAAGCTTTTGTTGCTGGGATATTTGAGTTTTAGATAACGATTGTGATTGGCACCATGAGTGTAACTGCTATGGCAATTTGTAGCAGCAAAATTTGTTTTTGTGCTGCTGTAATAGCGAAGTGGACTTGGACATGCCCATAAATGCAACTCACGCCTGAGACAATTGACTGGATAATTTTTTTCACATCAGTTGTTCAGAACTCCTTATACAAAGATATAGAGTGATAATCAAGTCAGTGGCGGTAATGCACCTATAAGCTGGTTGCCAACCGCCAATCAAATCTAAAAGAAGAACTTTTTTAAAACCTTTTTTTTCCACTTTTAATGTAAATTTCCAACTTTTTACCCATATGTAAAACTTGTTCAATCCTTCTTTTTTAAATTTGTGACTTTTTCTTGTCCACATAACATCATAAATTTGTGAGGATTCATCATAAATTTTAACATTTTTCTTATAATTTTGCAACTCTTTTATAAAACTTGCATTTTTTTTCTTCAAAAAAATTCAATTTGGGTTCAAGCTTCTGTATTAATTTGAAGCCAACCCAATCAGAAATGTATTTTTTTTTGTATACTTTATTGATCCCCAGAGGGGAAATTGAGGGCAACCACCTGGATGGATGAAGCAGCCACGGTACGGCGCTATCCCTTAACCATTCACACACACATTCACACCTAGGGCCACTTTAGAGTCTTCAATTAACCTAACCTGCATGTTTTTGGCCTGTGGGAAGAAACCGGAGAAATCCCGGAGTAAACCCATGCAGATACGGGGAGAACATGCAAACTCCACACAGATCACTGTTGGTCAGGGGCTGGGAATGTAGAAGCTAATGTAGAAGCTAGAGTGGCGACAATAAAAAATGTCAAACAGATAGATGAGCGGATCAATAATATACTCCCAACTTCATTGCGTGGGGGTATAACTATCATTTAGATAGTATGATTACCATGTGTCTTCATTACACATTACCACAATTATGGGAAAAACTACTGATTTGACATTGTCCAGAAGACAATCATGGACACACCCCACAAGAAGGGTAAGCTAAAGCAGGTCCTTGTTGAAAATGCTGGCTGTTAACAGAGTGCTCTGTCAAAGCATATTCATGGAAAGTTCACTAGAAGAAAAAAGTGTGATATAAAAAGATGCACAAGCAACAGAGACAACTGTAGCCTTGAGAGGATTGTCAAGAAGTCGTGTCAAGAAAATGAGGGAACTTCACAAAGAGTAGACCGAGTCTGGAATCAAGTTGGCGGGGGTTACAGCTGTCGACGTCCTAATACTAAGCCACTCCTGAATGAGAGACAATGTCAGACATCTTAACTCAGAAAAAGAGAAGAATGACTGGAAGATTACTACAAAATGCTTTGCTGATCATAATATTACTGTGATTGACTGACCAGCCCACTGGCCTGACCTGAACCCCATAGGTTCTCTGGAGCAGTGGTTTTCAACCAGGGTGCCCTGGTACATTCAGGTTGTTCAAAGAAATTATCCAATTTCACTTCAAAAAAAAAAAAATTGCAAATAATTTGCAGTTGCTGTGCATGGGTTCTGTAGGCACCCAGGTAGCTGTGCACAACAGCAGCAAATTACTTGCAATTTTTTGGACCTATTAAGAATTGAAATTAGATAATTCCCCTATTTCTGTGGGAAACTATCTCATTTCTATAAATTAACTACAGGGGTGCATGTATTGTATGGACACAGGTTGTGTGATATAATGAATAATCTCATAAAATGAAATAGTTTATGATACAAACATAAAACAGTAAAACGGGCTAGGCCTTGATAAGTTCTTACTTCTGCTTACTTCTTTTCGGACCACAAGGATTTTAAGGAAATGTCTGTTGGAAAATTTTAATTATGTGCTTTGTTTTTGTTTTCACTTGTTACAGAGTATGAACTTTTATTGTATTACTATACATGTAATATAAATATATTGTATTACAATTTTCTATTCTTTTCCTTCTTTTGCTTTGTTTTCTTTTCTCTTTTTTATTATTATGTTTGGGGGGGGGGGATGAATAATAATAAAAAAAAGAAACCTGAAGGCACCAGGGCACCCTGGTTGAAAAACACTGCTCTGGAGTATAATCAAGAGAACGATGAGAAACACCAACCCAACAATACAGATTAGCAGAAAGCTGCCAAGCAACTTAGGCTTCAGTAACACCTCAGCAGTGACACAAGCTGATCACCTCCACACCATTATAAATCAACACAATTTTCAGAAAATTGACATTTCTGTACCGTAAATCATTGTTTAATATTGATCTCAGGGAGTATTTTAAGATACAACACTATCAGGCAGTGTTTTGTTCTGTGGTGAAGTCTCTCCTCTAAACAGGTGCCTTTTCATCTGGTGCTGACGGTGCACAATGACAACTCAAAAAAAAAACCACAGTGGAAGAATGGAGGTTAGAAATTGCTGAGCAAAGGTCCCACATATGGCTTACTTATTCACTCCTGTTTACCTTCTCTTCTCAGAGGCAGCGTGTTCCTCCCATTGCTACTGAACAGAGAGAGAAGAGTGAGATGGCCCAAGAAGTCAGTAGGTGGTAAGGAATTCACTTCAGAGGGTCCTTAATGAGGGGATGTGAGCGCATTTTCTGCTGCAGCTGAACCAAAACATTCAGTCGGACATCAGCAGCCAGCAGCAGCAGTGACTATATGGTAAATATATTAAAATATGTGAAGTGCTCTTTAAAGTTTGTAGAAATTTTAAACTGGAATGTTTTTGAAGGTTTCAAACTGTGCAGTCATATCTGTGCAGCTGTTAAAACGGCTTACGTTTGTGGATTTAAGACTAAACAGACTATTGTTATCTGTCTGATGTTCTTTGCTTCATTTTCATTGTTTAGTTCATTACACTAATATTCACTGGCAGAATGATTTTAACAACTGGTATTTTTGTTGTGCATAGCATCTGTGATCCAACAGTCAAAGAAAACACATTGCTTCATAGCCTAAATAAACTTGTCATATTTGCTTTAACTTTGTGCTATATACACTTCAGCCTTGCCCACATGGACTTGTGTAAGGGCTGTTAATGGTAGATAAGCAAGAAACTCATAATTACAGATTTCATTCTGCTTTTTCATTACATAAAAAAGTGATGACATCAAAGTAAATTACACACGTGGACAAAATTGTTGGTACCCCTCTGTTAATGAAAGAAAAACCCACAATGATCACAGAAATGACTTGAATCTGACAAAAGTGGTAATAAATAAAAATTCTATGAAAATTAGCCAATGAAAATCAGACAATGCTTTTGAATTGTGGTTCAACAGAATTATTTTAAAACACAAACTCATGAAACAGGCCTGGACAAAAATGATGGTACCCTTAACTTAATATTTTGTTGCACAACCTTTTGAGGCAATCACTGCAATCAAATGATTTCTGTAACTGTCAATGAGACTTTGCACCTCTCAGCAGGTATTTTGGCCCACTCCTCATGAGCAAACTGCTCCAGTTGTCTCAGGTTTGAAGGGTGCCTTCTCCAGACGGCATGTTTCAGCTCCTTCCACAGATGTTCAATAGGATTTAGATCAGGGCTCATAGAAGGCCACTTTAGAATAGTCCAATGTTTCGTTCTTAGCCATTCTTAGGTCTTTTTAGCTGTGTTTTGGGTCATTATCCTGTTGCAAGACCCATGACCTGCGACTGAGACCAAGCTGTCTGACACTGGGCAGCACATTTCTCTCTAAAATACCTTGATAGCCTTGAGATTTCATTGTACCCTGCACAGATTCAAGATACCCTGTGCCAGATGCAGCAAAGGAACCCCAGAACATAACAGAACCTCCTCCATGTTTCACAGTAGGGACATTGTTCTTTTCTTGGTATGCTCCATTTTTGCGTCTGTGAACATAGGGCTGATGTGCCTTACCAAAAAGTTCCAGTTTTGTCCCTTCTGTCCATAGGACATTCTCCCAGAAGCTTTGTGGCTTGTCAACATGCAGTTTGGCAAAATGCAGTCTGGCTTTTTTATGATTTGTTTTCAACAGTGGTGTCCTCCTTGGTCGTCTCCCATGAAGTCCACTTTGGCTCAAACAATGACGGATGGTGCGATTTGACACTGATGTACCTTGACCTTGGAGTTCACCATGAATGTCTTTAGAGGTTGTTCTGGGCTTTTTTGTTACCATTCATATTATCCGTCTCCTCCTGCGGCCACGTCCAGGGAGGTTTGCTACAGTCCCGTGGATCTTAAATTTCTGAATAATATGTGCAACTGTAGTCACAGGAACATTAAGTTGCTTGGAGATGGTCTTATAGCCTTTACCTTTAACATGCTTGTCTATAATTTTCTTTCTAATCTCCTGAGACAACTCTCTCCTTTGCTTCCTCTGGTCCATGTTTAGTGTGGTACACACCATGTCACCAAACAACACAGTGACTACTTGTCACCCTTTAAATAGGCCGACTGGCTGATTACAAGTTTGTAGACACCTGTGATGTTAATTAGAGGACACATCTTGGTTGAACATGTCCCTATGGTCACATTATTTTCAATCTTTTCTAGGGGTACCATCATTTTTGTCCAGGCCTGTTTCATGAGTTTGTTTTTTAAAGGAATTCTGTTGAACCACAATTCAAAAGCATTGTCTGATTTTCATTGGTTAATTTTCATAGAATTTTTATTTATTACCACTTTTGTCAGAATCAAGTTATTTCTGTGACCATTGTGGGTTTTTCTTTCATTAACAGAGGGGTACCAACAATTTTGTCCACGGCTGTATGCCTGTAAAAAGGAAATATTACTAAAAATGGCTTCACCAATTATGAAATTTTGGCCTGATACTAATACCAATGTTAAATATAACTAAGTGGGAAAAAAAGAATTTCTGTGCTTCCTTCCAAAACATCTGAAGCTGTTGCAGGTGCCTCTCAGCTCAAGGACATTCAATTCAATTCAATTCAACTTTATTTATATAGCGCCATTTCACAACAACAGTCATCTCATAGCACTATCAACTGTAGGGGGGAACCCCCACAGTTGCAGAAAGACCCCAGCAATCAGGCGATCCCCTGTGAGCAAGCACTTGGCGACGGTGGAGAGGAAAAACTCCCTTTTAACAGGAAGAAACCTCCAGCAGAACCAGGCTCAGGGAGGGGCAGTCATCTGCTGCGACTGGCTGGGGGGTGAGGGGATAGAGAAAAAGAAAAGAACAGACATGTAGAGAGCAAACAGCACGATGGGGACTCAATCTATGGGAGAGAACAAACAAATGTTAATGACCAGCAAAAAAAAAATATTTCATAGAGAGTGAGGAAAGGAGTGAGGCCCAGTGCATTACTGGAGGTCCCCCGCCTGACTAAACCTATTAGCAGCATAACTAAGGGAGGGTTCAGAAACACATGATCCCTCCCTAATTGTAGGCTATATCAAAAAGGTAGGTTTTAGCCCTATTCTTAAAAACAGAGATCGAGTCTGACTCCCGAATCCAGATTGGCAGCTGATTCCACAGGAGAGGAGCTTGATAACTGAAGGCTCTGCCTCCCATTGTACTTTTGGAGATTTTAGGTATTACAAGTAATCCTGCATTTTGGGAGCGTAGTGCTCTGTTAGGATAATACGGTAGTATCAGATCTTTTAAATAAAAAGGAGCCTGATTGTTTAGAGCTTTGTAAGTGAGAAGAAGGATTTTAAACTTAATTCTAAACTCTATGGGAAGCCAGTGAAGGGAGGCCAGAACCGGAGAGATATGATCTCTCTTTCTAGTACCTGTTAAAACTCTTGCTGCAGCATTTTGGATCAGCTGAAGACTTTTTAAAGATGTTTTAGGACAGCCTGATAATAAAGAATTACAATAATCTAATCTCGAGCTAACAAAAGCGTGGATCAGTTTCTCAGCATCACTCTGAGACAAGATGCTCCTAATCTTGGCAATATTACGCAAATGATAGAAGGCAGTCTTAGAAACAAATTTAATATGTGAATTGAAGGACAAATCCTGATCAAAAATAACTCCAAGGTTCCTCACAGAGCTATTAAGAGAAAGAGTAACCGCATCCAAACTGAAAGTTTGATTTGGAAAGGAATTTCTAAGGTTTTTTGGACCAACAAGAATGACTTCAGTCTTATCTGAATTTAATAGCAGGAAATTACAAGTCATCCAAGCTTTGATTTCCTTAAGACAGGCTTCTAACTTGGCTAATTGATTACTATCATCTGGCTTCATTGACAGGTATAATTGTGTGTCATCTGCATAACAATGAAAATGTATACAGTGCTTTCTAATAATGTTGCCTAACGGAAGCATATATAAACTAAAAAGAGTAGGGCCTAGCACAGATCCCTGTGGAACTCCATGACTAAGCTTTGAGTTGAAAGAAAACTCATTATTTACATGAACAAACTGGAACCTATCAGATAAATAAGATCTAAACCATTGCAACGAAGTTCCATTAAGTCCAACATAGTGTTCTAATCTATCAAGTAGAATATTATGATCGATAGTATCAAAAGCTGCACTAAGGTCTAAAAGGACAAGTACAGAAACTAGTCCATTATCAGATGCAATGAGGAGGTCGTTAGTGACCTTCGCTAAGGCTGTTTCAGTACTATGATGGATTCTAAACCCAGATTGAAACTCTTCAAGTAAACCATTTCCCTGCAGGTGGTCAAATAATTGCGTAGCAACAACTCTTTCTAAGATTTTTGAAATGAAAGGGAGATTAGAGATTGGTCTATAGTTAGCTAAAGCTCCTGGATCTAGCGTTGGCTTTTTGAGTAAGGGTTTAATTACAGCCGTTTTAAAAGCCTGCGGTACATGGCCTAAAGTTAATGAAGAATTGATTATATGAAGAATAAAGCTACCAATAAGTGGGAAGACTTCTTTAAATAACCTGGTAGGAATAGGGTCTAAAAGACAAGTTGAAGGTTTGGATGAGGAAACTATTTTGTCTAACTCACAAAGGTCGATTGGAGTAAACTCATCAAGACAGACATCAACAGAAGGAGTTGTAGTAGTTACAGTATTTAAGTTAGCTGTGGGAAGAATCTGATTGATTTCATCTCTGATGGATGAAATTTTATTATTGAAAAAGTTCATAAAGTCCTGACTAGTAAGCTCTAAGGGAATGCTAGGATTGACAGAGTCCTGACTCTTTGTCAACCTGGCTACAGTACTGAAAAGAAACCTGGGATTATTCTTGTTCTCTTCTATTAATGCAGAGTAATAACTCGTTCTAGCTTTTCTAAGAGATTTTTTATAAATTAAAAGATGATTTCTCCAAGCTAAATAGATTTTATCTAAATTAGTAGAGCACCATTTTCTTTCTAATTGACGAGTCTTCTGTTTTAAGGTACGAGTTTCTGTGTTGAACCAAGGAGTTAGAAATCTCTGATTAGACTTTTTCTTTTTTAAGGGGGCCACCAAGTCTAGAGTCTGATGCAGAGAAGCTGAAACACTATCCACCATGTTATCAATTACAGAAGGAGCAAGCTGTCTATAGCTTATTTCCGTTGTGTTGACACATGACATAGAGGAAACAATCTGCATAAATTTGGAAACAGCATCATCTGAGAGGCATCTACTGTAATAATATTTTTCTTTAGGAGCCAAATAGTCAGAGATAGTAAAATCAAAGGTTAACAGACAATGGTCTGACAGTACAGGGTTATGAGGAGACACTACAAGATTTTCTATTTCTATGCCATATGTCAAAACAAGGTCCAATGTATGGTGGAGGTAATGAGTAGAATTTCCTACTTTCTGAGAAAACCCAATCGAATCTAATATTGAATTGAATGCCACATTAAGGCAGTCACTATCTACATCCACATGTATATTAAAGTCCCCTACTATAATTATTCTATCAGATTTCAGCACTAAATCAGCTAAGAAATCAGCAAATTCGGATAAAAATTCTGAGTAGGTTGATGGGGGACGATAAACTATGGCAAATAAAATTGGGTTTAACCTAAAATTGCTAAAGTGCCCAATACTGAGGACCAGGCCCTCAAAGGAATTATAACATGTTTTTTGCTTTACATTAACTAGTAATTTGGAATGGTAAATTGTTGCTACTCCTCCTCCACGACCAGAACTTCTAGGATTTTGACAGTTTAAATAACCAGAGGGAGTTGATTCATTTAAACCAACATAATCCTCTTGTCCTAACCAGGTCTCTGTAAGGGAAATTAAATCAATCTGATGATCAATTAACAAATCACGGACTAACAGAGACTTGGGAGTTAGAGACCTAATATTTAATAAACCACATTTATCAAAATCATTGAGGACTACGATAATACTGTGTTAGTCCCAAAACAAGGAAAGCAAAGAGAGAGCAGCACTCAGCAGCAGCACTCAGAGGAATAAAAAAGATTTTTTTTAAAAAATGGGGTAAAAAACAGGTATACGCCATGCAAGGAATCAAGCGCACCTCAGATCCAATCTTGCGTACTCCACTAGTCTCTCCACGTGGCTCTTTCCTCACACCAGTGCTGGAGTGTCATCAGATGGGGAAATGGACGTGCATGGTGCAGGAGGAATTGTGCGTACCTCGACCAAACAGCAGCCGGGTGGGCAGCAGGTAAAGCCTGATTTAAGCCCCTCTGTGGAGCTCATGCTCCCTGTGTTCACCAGAGCATATTGTGCAAATAGGCCAGGAATGGGTAACTGGTGGCCTCCACCCTCATTCAGTGTGGCCCGGCAATCCATTTCCAAATATCTATTATTTATTTATGTCACATTTGCTCATATTTGAAACTGCATTCTTAAATGCAATTATAGTTTCCACCAGCAGAGGGAGCGCTAATCACATCTCCAGGTGATGCTCCATGCGAGTGGTCGAACAAGACAGCAAGTGAAGGAGCAGTGTACACCGAAGTTTTGATCGAAGCAGGAGTAAAGTAAGCATTAACAGGCTGTAAACAGCAGTAAATGTACATGGTAGGCTGCTTTTAAATAACAATAAATGCTACAGCTCTACAGTAGTGATGGGCAGGTGAAGCCTCAATGAAGTTCTGAGGGTTTCCTTTAAATTGTGCTGAAAAACATTCAAAGCTTTGAGGTTTCATTCCAAGTAAGAACAGTGGCATCTGGTGTTGTTATTGCTATGTTGTTATTGCTGTTATTGCTAGTATGTTATTGCTGTTTTAGTTCATTTTCTCTTTGTATTGACCTACTGTGATCATGATGGGTTTTACTATAATTTATAAATGCCACATTTCCCAGCACCAGTTTTTTTTTTTTTTAAATTCACTTTTCCATAGCATTGGTGTGCAAAGCTAAGAACACAATATTATAAAATTACTGCTCCATTAATAGAAAAAGGATTTCATGGCATTCCATGGGCCATTCTGCAGAGTAACGGATCAAGATGGGAATGACTGAAGTGAGTGATGACAAATTAGCCACTTAACATCTTAGCAGATGTCTAAAATGTTCATAGGTACAGCAACTTTCCATATGATAACCTTGCTATTGCTCTTTCTGTATCATCAAGCTTAATGCATCCCACATGCATTGTCACTGGTGTATGTCTGTCTGTATGTGGACGAAACTTGCTTGCTATTGTTATTGTAATCCAACCACCCTTAAACACTGCATGCCATGTTCAACAGGCATCAATCCTAGTTTTATATATAAAAGCGATTCTGTGGTGTGGGTATGTACGCATGTACAGAGGGGAAAATAAGTATTGAACACGTCAACATTTTTCTCATTAAACATATTTCTGATGGAGCCAATGACCTGAGATTTTCATCAGATATCAGTAACAACCCAAGTAATCCATACATACAAAGAAATCAGTACAACTGTGTTCACAAAAAAGTTATATTTAATAAAGTGGAATGACAGGGAATACGTATTGAACACGCTTGCTGAAATTCATTTAATATTTAGTAGAAAAGCTTTTGTTGGTAATAACAGCTTCCAGATGCCTCCTGTATACAGAAACTAGGTGCAGGCATTGCTCAGGAGTGATTTTAGCCCATTCTTACACACAAACTGTTTTCAAATCTTGAAGGTTCCGTGGGTGTCTTCCATGAACTCTGATCTTCAGCTCATTCCATAGATTTTCAATTGGATTCAAATCTGGCAACTGACTGGGCCATTCTAGCAGCTTTATTTTCCTTCTCTGGAGCTAGTTGAGCTTTTCCTTGGCTGTGTGCTTGGGATCATTGTCTTGTTGAAATGTTCACCCTCGTTTCAGCGTCAGTATTTTGGCAGATGGCAACAAGTTCTTATCAAGGATGTCTCTGTACATTTGTCCATTCATCCTTCCTTCAATTACATGAAGTCTGTCTGCACCATGTGCTGAAAAACATGCTCCCACCTCCAAACTTCACTGTTGGTAAGGTGTTTTTGGGTTGATGTGCAGTGCCATTCCTACTCTAAACATGCTGTGTGTTGTGGCATCCAAAAAGTTGAATTTTGGTCTCATCTGACCAGACTACATATATTCTCCCAGTATTTTACTGGCTTGCCCAAATGTTGTGCATCAAACTTTAACCAAGCTTCAACATGCTTTTTCTTCAGCAATGGAGTTTTGCGTACAAAAGCACGAGCAAACTCCAGGTCTTTCTGGAGCTTTCCACGAGTGGTTTTTGGCTCTTGGATAACTTTTCTGAAAATTCTTTTCACTCCTCTGTCAGAAATCTTGCGAGGAGCTCCTGATCATGGCCGGTTTATGGAAAAATTATGTTCTTTCCACTTCCAAATGATGGCTCCAACAGTGCTCACTGGAACATTCAACAGTTTAGAAATGTGCCTGGAACCAGTGCATTCATTATGTTTTGCAACAATAAGGTTGTGAAAGTCAAGTGAGAGCTCATTGCTTCTACCCATCATGAGTAATTTGTGGTGTGACAATCTGATATTCACAGACCTTTTTAAAGGCTGTCAGGACCTAACCAGCAGACATTAACTTGCACTGATGGGGGATGGGGTGGCTTTAAATGACCTTTACCAATTGAGGTGTACGGTGGGGGAGGAATCAAGCACACGTGGCACAGTGGGCGGAGTTTAGGATTTGTGGGTCTCTCTCTACAATACAGGCATTGTGGACTGATGGAGAGATTGAGGTACAGGTTACCTCTGGGTGCTGGGACACCCAAACTGTATTTACATTTACCTACAGTGCATCCGGAAAGTATTCACAGCGCTTCACTTTTTCCACATTTTGTTATGTTACAGCTTTACTTCAAAATGGATTAAATTCATTTTTTCCTCAAAATTCTACACACAGTACCCCATAATGACAACATGAAAGTTTTTTTTGAGATTTTCGCAAATTTATTAAAAATAAAACAAAAACAAAAACTATGAAATCACATGTACATACATAAGTATTCACAGCCTTTGCTCAATACTTTGTTGATGCACCTTTGGCAGCAATTACAGCCTCAAGTCTTTTTGAATATGATGCCACAAGCTTAGCACACCCATCTTTGGGCAGTTTTGCCCATTCCTCTTTGCAGCACCTATCAAGCTTCATCAGGTTGGATGGGAAGTGTCGGTGCACAGCCATTTTCCAATCTCTCCAGAGATGTTCAATTGGATTCAAGTCCCGGCTCTGGCTGGGCCACTGAAGGACATTCACGGAGTTGTCCTGAAGCCACTCCTTTGGTATCTTGGCTGTGTGCTTAGGGTCGTTGTCCTGCTGAAAGATGAACTGTCGCCCCAGTCTGAGGTCAAGAGCATTCTGGAGCAGGTTTTCATCCAGGATGTCTCTGTACATTGCTGCATTCATCTTTCCCTCTATCCTGACTAGTCTCCCAGTTCCTGCTGCTGAAAAACATCCCCACAGCATGATGCTGCCACCACCATGCTTCAATGTAGGGATGGTATTGTCCTGGTAATGAGCGGTGCCTGGTTTCCTCCAAACATGACGCCTGGCATTCACGCCAAAGAGTTCAGTGTTTGTCTCATCAGACTAGAGAATTTTGTTTCTCATGGTCTGAGAGTCCTTCCTTCTACTTGTGGGTGGCAGTGGCTCAGGAGGTAGAGCGGGTCATCCAATAACCAGAGGGTTGGCGGTTCCAATTCCGCTCTCCCCAGCCATCCTGCCGTCGTGCCCCTGAGCAAGACACTTTACCCACCTTGCCTCCAGTGTCCATGACAATGGGTATGCATGTGTATAAATGTTCGGTAGTGGTCGGGAAGGCCACTGACACAGATTGGCAGCTACGTTTCCCTCAGTCTGCCCCAGGGCAGCTGTGGCTACAGCAGCAGTTTACCACTATCAATGTCTGTCTGGAGTGAATGAATAATGGACACACTGTAAGTGCTTTGAGATGTCACTTGACATGTACAGCACCATATAAATCTAATCCATTGTTATTATCATTATTATTCAGGTGCCTTTTGGCAAACTCCAGGTGGGCTTCCATGTGCCTTTTACTAAGGAGTGGCCTCCATCTGGCCACTCTACCATACAGGCCTGATTGGTGGATTGCTGCAGAGATCGTTGTCCTTCTGGAAGGTTCTCCTCTCTTCACAGAGGAAAGTTGGAGCTCTGACAGAGTGACCATCGGGTTCTTGATCACCTCCCTGACTAAGGCCCTTCTCCCCCAATCGCTTAGTTTAGACAGCCAGCCAGCTCTAGGAAAAGTCCTGGTGGTTCCAAACTTCTTCCATTTATGGATGATGGAGGCCACTGTGCTCACTGGGTCCTTCAAAGCAGCAGAAATTTTTCTGTACCCTTCCCCAGATTTGACATTTTTATGTTAAATATGATGCTTTGCACACTTAAAGCTGAAATTTTTTGTCTAATGTGGAAACCTTTTTTACATAAAATTGAGAATTTTCTTGAAACTTTGTCTTTATTCTTCATAAAATTGAAAAAAAAAATCTTGTAAATTTGTTGGAGATTTCTCATAAATTTGCATGGTTTTACCAGTAAATTTTCCCCTTTTTCTCATGAATTAACTTGTTTGTAAATTTAAGATGGTTTTCTCTTTGCAGCCTTTCTACTTGATTTGAGTTTTTACTTGTAAAATTTTTGATTTTTTTTTCCATGTAATTTGATTGATTAACCCACAGGGATGCACTGTTTATATGCAAAATGAGTTGCATATGGTCCTGTAGCTACAGGTTGCAGACCCTTGGCCCAGAACAAATATATGATTAAAAGATTAAATTGCACTGTGAATCATGCAAAGCTGCTCTGAGTGCAATAACAATAGAAAATATGAAGCAAAAAAGTACTTATCTTTCAAACTTAGGTTAATTGGAGACTCTAAAGTGGCCCTAGGTGTGAATGTGTGTGTGAATGGTTAAGGGATAGCGTCGTATCGTGGCTGCTTCATCCATCCAGGTGGTGGATGACCCTCAATTTCCCCTCTGGGGATCAATAAAGTATACTAAATCTAAAAAAAAAAAAACCAAAGAGCATCACGTTAATTTTTTTTTATCAAAGTCAAGCTAAAATAAAACTTCCATGCACATGTGATAATAGTGAAAATTGTCCAAATGGGTGTCCTTGTCTGCAGAAACTCTGGTGGAGCAGTGACGGATCTGCCTGATGGGGGTCCTTCAGAACCAAACTTTGGACCTCTCTCAGCCAGAGGACACCTACAGGGAATCCATGGGACAGACATCTCCGGCTGGTACTGTAACATTGAAATGTTTCACCTCTCAAAATATCAATCAGATATTACTTCAGTCCTGACACTTTGACACTTTGTACTCTACTTTGCACTGCAGATCATTATGAAACATTTATAAGCATGAAACAGATTAGGGGAGGGTATTGTTTGACTATGTGACAGTGTGAATTATTAACAATCTAATTAACATCACCAATGATAACAAGGGAAAATACCTCTACAACAAAAAAAGCCTTAAAATGAAAGGAAAACAGCTGAGTTATACTACCAACAGGTAAAAACCAGCAGTCTTTGAAACTGTTCATTCAACTGTTTAATTTGTCCTAAATAATATGACACAAAACAAGTGAACATTCTGGCTTTGTAAGATGTACCTTTTAGAAAATCTATATAAATTCATGAAATCTCTGTCTATGTGTTTGTGTGTGTGTCTGTCTGTCTGTTCCATGCATATCTCTCGAACAGTTTGCCAGACTGGCCTCAGATTTTAAACATGGTTTACTGAGGTTTCGAGGGTGGGCATCTCCAAATATGGAGTCGCTCAGTCAAAATATGTCATTTTTATCCATAAAAGTTTAGCCACCACTATGTCTCATGCCCAGGCTTCTAGAAGTGTGGGTGAGGTTTGGTTTCAGATTGACTTCACCACAGCGCTCCGTGTGCAAAACAAGGAAGCGAAACGTGACAAATTTGACTAGAAAATTGACTAGAAATTAAGGGCGGCAGTGGCTCAGGAGGTAGAGCAGGTTGTCCAATAACCGGATGGTTGGCGGTTCGAATCCCGCTCTCCCCAGATATCCTGCCGTTGTGTCCCTGGGCAAGACACTTTACCCCCAATTGCTCCTGGTGGGTCTGGACAGTGCCATGTTGGGCAGCTATGCCGCCATCAGTGTGTGACTGGGTGGATAGCAGGATCTGTAAAGCACTTTGGTCATCTAGAGATGAGAATAAAAGTGCTATATAAGTGAATACCATTTTAGAAAAAGATAATACTTAAGATTTAATGCTTAAAAAATTATACCGTAAAGTTGTTGTGATTGCATAGGTCTAATGGATAATTCGGCATGGAGAACACATGGAGTTGCTCAGTCAAAATGTGACAAATTTGATTAATAAAAAAACAAATTGCTTACAATACAGCCGCAGCGCTCACATTGTTATTTGAAAGTTATTTTCAATAAAGTGAAAAAAAAAGAGAATGCATTGTGTGTGCTTTTTCTCTGAAGCTGATTTATCATGAAAAACAGCTGAGCTCTGCGGTTCCAGCGATAAGCTAATTGGAAAACCTTTTAATAACAAAATATTGCTAAAATATAAACTGATGCACTACAATGCGTCTCAAATATTTGTAAATGTGTCCTATTATAGTACTGCATGAGTTTATTGACAATACACAGAAGAAATTCAATATTAAACTGAACTCCACTGAACAGTGATATAAACTAATTATAATGATGACTGAACAACTCCCATTCCCCAAAGTGCAAGATACACTATTATGGATATAAGTGACAAAAGATCACACAAATAACTGATCTGACAAAACAAATAAACAAGGGATCTGAAACAGTCGCTAATATTGGATGTCCCATTCATTTTCAATGTTTAGGTATTCTGTAATTAATATTCACACAGTCAAATAAATCTTAGTGCCATTTATTCCCTTTAATATTTGTCAAAGTCTAACATGTGATTGCCTACATGTAGGCTACACCTCTGTATTGCACTTTCAAATACAGCCTACATTTGGACCTGTAAAGCCTGATTGGGATACCTGTTTCAGACAGGAATACTTACGTTCTACGGGCAGGCATTAGCTATTACAATTGGGGAAGATTTATGGAAGTATTCAATTTTGAGAAAATATTTGGAAATTGTCTTGTAATTTTATTATTAAAACAAATACCTGTGCAAATCTAAATATGCAGAATAATCTGCAGTTAAGAGAGTCCCTACAGACCAGCAGTCGGCAACCCACAGCTCCGAAGCCACACGCAGCTCTTGCGCCCCCACGCTGTGGCTCCCTAATTACATCTCAAAACACATGGTAATTAATGAAGACCATTTTAAATATAAAATGTATACCGTTCAGTTTGAAAATATCCCACCCAGGATAAGGAACTGGATCAAAGGATATCAGCCGGATGGGCAGCCTTTGCCTAAAACAAGAATTTATTGAAAGGTAGACTGCCTGTTTGCTTAAAACGAAAAATATTGATGATTGGCATCAGGTGTGCTGGCAATGGAGTAGGTGCGTGCGTTGCTGGCTCCTGCTATATTTTTTTTCCTTACTTTTTAAACCCTATTTTGCTGTAAGCTGTTAATGTTTTGGACATTTAATACGCGTAGAATTTGTTTTGAGTTGTGAAATATGTCCAAAACAAGAAAGCAGACTGAAAAGGAGGCAGCAGGGAACAATACTAACACCAGCTTAGCTGAGGATGCTAATATCAGCCTTAACCCTGCACTTGTTGCCTTGCTTGAGCAACACAGAATGTCCATAGCTGCTGACTTCAAAGCTTCATTTGAACTTATTAATGGTAAGCTGGACAAAATTCAAGCAGATGTGGCGAACCAGGAGCAACGCATTGGCGACCTTGAAAACAACGCGGAGGACGTCAGCCAGCGCCTAGCGGCGCTTGAAGCTACGTGTGAGTCAATGCAGGAGGAGAATAAACTTTTGAAAAACAAACTTTCTGACCTGGAGGGAAGAAGCAGGAGGCTGAATATTCGTCTGGTGGGTCTGCCGGAGTCCTTTGATGTGGGTCCACGGCCATCTGAATTTTTTTCTCGGCTGTTGGTGGACGTCTTTGGCACACAAACTTTGCCATCTCCCCCAGAGCTGGATAGAGCCCACCGCAGCCTCATGCCCAAGCCGGGTCCGAATGGGAAGCCGCGCGCTGTCATTATTTGTTTCCACCGGTTTTGGACCAAAGACTTGGTGATGAGAGAAGCGCGGAGACGCCGTGGGACTTTGGAATATCGTGGACATAAACTTCAGTTCTACGAGGATTATAACGCCGACGTTCAGAAGCAACGAGCCGAATATAAGGAGGTTATGTCCGAGTTGTACAAGAGAGGTTTTCGTCCTTCTCTTCTTTTCCCCGCCAGGCTCCGGATAACTCTTCCAGACGGCAAAAACCAGTGGCTGGCATCCGTCTCAGAGGCTACCCGCTTCATGCAAACCATGGAGAGAAACCAGTAATTTTCGCCTTGAACTGGACATTTCTGGGTTGACCAGCTGCCGCGCTGGACTGCTTGTTACTTCATTGAAGCTGCACTGACTGGACATTGATGCATTTTTAGATGTTCAAAAACAAGGTAAAATTGGCTCCCTATACGTTGTTGTTTACTTAATTCTTTTTTAATTTTATTTAATTTTATTTATTTTTTTTTAGGGTAAAACGTTCATATTATGCAGGATTGAAGCCAGTTGTATGGGAGCATTCTGTTAGGATGAAAATAGAGCAGGAGATGGAGCGGTTGCTGTTTTTTTGCAACCGGCTGGAGTGTTGTTATAGGTTTGGTTGTTGGGTTTTTTTATTTTTTTTTTATTTTTTTTTTGTTTTGTTTTTTTGTTATGGATTTATTTACACCCCCCTTACCCCCCTTTTTTTTTTTTTTTTTTTTTTTTTTTTTTTTTTTTACCCGTACCTCACTTTATTCTTCTTTGGGCTACACAACATAATATATAAATTTTACTCTTTGAATGAATAGTAATCTTACTTTGGTAAGCTGGAATGTGAAGGGGTTGAACCATCCAATTAAACGAAAGAGAGTCATGTCACGTCTAAAGCAGTTTAAGCCTGGGGTATTGTTTTTGCAGGAAACCCATTTGCAGGATTCCGACCACTTGTGTTTGTCAAAATGTTGGTCAGGACAATTTTTTCATTCAAATTTTAAAGCTAAGGCCAGGGGCGCTGCTATTCTTATTGATCGAAATATCCCATTTATTCCCTCTAATGTTGTATTAGATAAAAATGGACGATTTGTAATAGTATCAGGTAAACTTGGCAATAAACATGTCACCTTGGCTAATCTGTATGCACCGAATTTTGATGATGTGCACTTTTTTCGCAACCTTTTTTCGCAGCTTCTAGATTTAAATACTCATTCTCTAATTCTTGGGGGTGACTTTAATTTGTATATGGATCCGATCTTAGATCGCTCATCCTCAAAACCTGCTAGTCTTAATAAATCTGCAACTTATGTTAAGTCTTTTCTTGAGGAATATAGCCTTACAGATCCTTGGCGTTTTTTACATCCTAACGGCAGGGACTATTCTTTTTTCTCTCACGTACACCATACTTATACCAGAATAGATTATTTTTTTGTTGACAATTTATTAATTAATAATCTTTGCTCTTGCAGTTATGATAGCATCTCGGTTTCTGATCATGCCCCTCTTGTACTTAAAATGATCCTCCATGGATGTGACTCCATGAGAAAGCATTGGAGATTGGATCCATTATTACTTACAGATGAAAAATTGGTTGCGAATATTTCTTCTAAAATTAATTTTTTTTGAAAGAAAATAAAACTCCTGGTATGCCAAATAAAACGATATGGGAGGCCATGAAGGCATTTCTTAGGGGGGAATTTATTTCATTGGCAGCATTTAAAAGACAATCCTTAATACAGGAACAGAAGGCTATTTTAGATCAAATCCTGGACATTGACAGACAATATGCTCAATCTCCATCACCCGCTCTGTACAAGGAACGTATGACATTACAAACTAAATTTAATTTACTTTCTACTCGACAAATTGAAGGTTGTTTAATAAGGAACAAGAGTGAATTTTATGAACATGGCGAAAAAAACAGTAAACTTCTAGCTAATCAACTGCGTGGTATTAGAGCTAAGCAAATTATTACTGGAGTTAGGACAGATAAAGGAGAGGTGACATCTGACCAACAAGTGATTAATGATATTTTCAGGTCATTTTATTCCAAATTATATACCTCAGAATATACAACAAACTTAAAGGATTTGGAAATTTTTTTTGATTCTATTGATATTCCTTCGATTTCTTCAGAATCTCGGCAAATTTTAGAAGCTCCCATCACAAAAGAAGAAATTCAGCTGGCAATATCATCCATGCAATCAGGAAAATCTCCAGGACCTGATGGGTTTTCCGCAGATTTTTTCAAAAAATTCTCTGACGACCTCGCCCCTTTCCTTTGTCAAGTTTTTACAGAGTCGCTTGACTCCGGTACACTTCCTCCTTCATGCTATCAGGCCTGTATCACTGTGTTGCTTAAAAAAGATAAGGATCCTGTTGATTGTGCTTCTTACAGGCCTATTTCCTTGTTAAATACCGATGTTAAAATTTTGTCAAAGTTGTTAGCTTCAAGGTTGGAAAAGATTCTTCCTTTTATAATTTCACAGGACCAAACCGGTTTCATTAAAAATCGCCATTCTTTTTTTAACTTGCGGCGGTTGTTTAATATTATTTATACTCCTCACCACAACATACCTGAATGTCTTATTAGTTTGGACGCTGAAAAGGCATTCGATAGGGTTGAGTGGGAGTATTTGTTTTTTACTTTGGAGAGGTTCGGTTTTGGTCCTTCCTTCTGTTCCTGGATTAAACTTCTCTATGCTAGTCCTTTAGCTTCAGTGTTAACTAATTGTCGCTATTCTGACTATTTTAGACTTTACCGTGGTACGAGGCAAGGCTGTCCTTTGAGCCCGTTGCTCTTTGCCTTGGCAGTTGAGCCGTTAGCTATTGCAATCCGCGGGAGCCGGGACTTTCTAGGCATTCGTAGGGGTGGCATTGAGCATAGGGTTTCACTCTATGCTGACGATCTTTTACTATTTCTCTCCAACCCACTTACTTCATTACCTGCTATACTCAACATTTTGGATAGTTTTAGTAGGTTTTCTGGTTATAAAATTAATCTTAATAAGAGTGAACTGTTTCTGATTAATGAAAAGATTCAAGTTCAGGATTTTGAAAATTTTCCCTTCAAGGTTGTTATTGATCATTTTAATTATCTTGGGATATGTGTCACTAAACAATTTAATTACTTGTTCAAAAATAATTTTCTCCCCTTACTTGACCAGTGCAAGCTAATACTTTCCAAATGGTCCCCATTATCCTTGTCTTTAATTGGCAGAATCAATTCTGTAAAAATGATGTTACTTCCAAAGTTTTTATATTTGTTTCAATGTCTCCCCATTTTTATTCCTAAATCCTTTTTTAAGTCTTTGGACTCTCTGATTACCTCATTTATTTGGAATGGTAAACATCCGAGATTGAGGAAAGTTTTTCTTCAAAGACCTAAATCAGTGGGTGGCATGGCTCTGCCTAACTTTCAATATTATTACTGGGCAGCAAATATCAGGTGCATGTTATATTGGAAACATTTTTATCTGGAACCCAAATCACCCATTTGGATCCTTATGGAGTCACATGTGGACAATCAAACCTCCCTACCGGCAATTTTAGGTTCACCACTTCCCCTTGCTTTGTCTACACTGGGTAATAATAAAGTAGTTCGTCAGTCTCTTAGAATTTGGTCTCAATTCAGGAAAAACTTCGGTCTTCAGTTTTTCTCCATTAGAAGTCCAATTGCCGTAAATCATTTATTTACCCCATCAACTATTGATAGCGCATTTCATATATGGCACAGAAAAGGTTTAAAATCTTTTGCGGATTTATATTTTGATGGTCAGTTTGCAAGTTTTTCTCAACTTTCCACTAAATTCGACATCACTTCTACACATTTTTTCCGCTTCCTCCAGGTCAGACATTATGTGCAAACCATGACAAAACAATTCCCTCAAAAACCTTCTGATAATCCTCTAGATGATTTTTTATTAGTTAAACCAACTTCTAAGGGGGTAATGTCAGTTTTATATAATTTAATTTCAAATTTACAATCTTCTTCTCTGGCCGCTATCAAATTGAATTGGGAACAAGCTCTTAATTTTACTTTTACTGATGAACTGTGGGACTCTATTCTTGGCCAGGTTCACACTGTATCAATGTGTGCTCGTCACGCTCTTATTCAATTTAAGATTGTACACCGGATGCACCTGTCCAAGGTTAAGTTAGCACGTATTTACTCGGATATAGACCCAACTTGTGAAAAGTGTGGTAGCGCTCCTGGCACTTTGCTTCACATGTATTGGTCCTGCCCTGCATTGATGAATTTTTGGCATTCTGTTTTTATCACTATGTCTGAAGTCCTGCAATATCAAATTAAACCTGATCCATTATGTGCCATTTTTGGTGTGGCTCCAGAACTTGTCTTGCCAAATTCCAAATTAAAAGTATTCAAATTTTCATTATTATTGGCCAGACGTGCTGTATTACTGAAGTGGAAAGACTCTTCGCCCCCTTCACATTTACAGTGGATAAAAGATATAATGTCCTGTTTGGATTTAGAAAAAATCAGATATACAGTCTGTGGCTCTGAAAACAAATTCTATAAGTTATGGCGCCCATTTCTTGATTTCTTTGAAAGACCCACGATTATAGTTTCTGAGTAGCTCATATCCCCTTTACCCCACCCCCACTTCACACACACAATTTTTCTTTGTATTTTTTTTTAAATTATTGTTTATTTAAAGGTTTTTGTGCTTTGAAGCATTTACATTTGTTAGCTTTAAGTTCTAGTTTTTCACTGTTTGGTTAAAACAAAAATGAAAATTTCTAATACTTTGTATTGTATTGATACTTCAATTAATAATAATAAAAAGACCTTTGAAAGAAAGAAAACGAAAAATATTTGATTCATACATTGCACCTGCAATCACTTATGCGTCAGAAACCTGGACAATGTCCAAAAGGATGGAAGAAAAACTGGCTGCCGCACAGAGAAGAATGGAGAGATGCATCTTAGGTATTACGCCAAAAGATAAAAAGACTAATATCTGGATAAGACAGCAAACCAGGGTGAAAGATATACAGTGATCCCTCACTTATCGCGGTTAATGGGTTCCAGAACCGACCGCGAAAAGTGAAAAACCGCAAAGTAGCGTCACCCCTAATGACGTCATCCATAAATAATACGTACGTTCATTCTCTCACTCTCTCTCTCTCATATGATACGTGTGTGTGTGTGTGTGTACGTGTACATACATACGTAGATGTAAATAAAGTGTACATAAATATGTTTTTAGAACTCTTTTATTCTTATAACAAGATACGTAACTCAAGATGAAGATGATTTACTTCACAGGTTAATGAGAGCTTTACTGCTCCTCAGGTGACGCCTCATCGTCAGGTGCTAGAAGCGCAGGATCATCGAGGGCAGCTTCCGATAGAGCTGGAGAAGCTGCAGGAGGCAGCGTAGTGGCTCGACGGGAAGACTATTTCGCACAAAATGGCACAAGAGAACAGCAAAAAGTTCCACGCTGCGAGACTACGTAACACGAGCGATAAAGAGCAATGAATGCGGTCTTCCTTCCCTTCATGGGCGCTCAGCAGGGAGAGGAGGTGGGTGAAACGTCTCGGCCAATCAGCTTGCGGGGTGAAACGTCTCGGCCAATCAGCTTGCGAGATTGCAGAGCCAACACGAGAACAGCAAACAGAGAGGTGGATTTTTTGAGTTGTGCGGCTCTCCGTGTTGATACCTGATGGTCTAATGTAGTCTCCCTGCCTTCTGCTAGCGCCCGCCCATTATTTCTCAATTTTGAATTTTTGATGAATATTTTTGAAAAATCTGCGATGCACTGAGGGCGCGAAAGGTGAAGCGCGAAGTAGCGAGGGATCACTGTAGTACAGATCGTCAAGTCAAGGAAGGGGAAATGGGTTGGACATGTTGCCCGGATGACAGACAATCGCTGGGCCAATAGGCTGACGACATGGAGGCCGAGAGACGGAGTAAGAAACTGGGGACATCAGCACAAAAGATGGCAAGATGAAATTACTTCATTCTTAGAAAAAGGCAACTGGTACCATCTGGCTAGAAACCACTTGGAATGGAAACAACATGCTGAGACCTTTGTCCAACAGTGGAATTTGACAGGCTGCTGCTGCTGCTGATGAAGATTTTAAATATTTTATTTTTCAAATCATTGTGTATTGGATACATTTTTCAACTGAAAGGTATGCTTTTGTAAATGTAATACATATATAGTATTTGAAATGTTTTGTGTATTATCTTATTTAAGATAAGATAAGATAAGCCTTTATTAGTCCCACAATGGGGAAATTCCAGGATTGCAACAGCATAGGGATAGCAACACTCAGAGCAACAATCAGAAGGCAAGAAAAAACAACATCTAGTAAACATATGTCCATATTACTATAAATGTATATATATAGACACACAGTGCAGAGCATTATGGCTATTTACTATTGCTCTGAGTGCTGCAACCCCTGGGCTCCTGCAATCCTGTAATTTCCCCATTGTAGGACTAATAAAGGCTTATGTATCTTATAAAACTTTATAAAATAGTCAGTTCCAACTGAGCAATTTGATTGGACAATGGGGATTCCAGGAGTTACAATATTTAACAATAATCACACTCCATCATTTCACAGGATATGTATCAGTCCACTTCAAAGGTGTTCTAGTAACAGTTAATTACCAACCGTTATTTACTGTCAAGTCTGTCATCTCTTATAGATGAGAACTGTAAAACTGTGTTGGATACCTTAATTTCCACAGTGAGTCACTGTTTGAAAAGAAATCCTCTTTGTGACTCGGAAGTCCTACCCTTGTAAACATCTGCAATGTATTTCATGTCTGCAAGGCTTGACTAACTTTTTTGCTCACTGACCACTGTGGCTAGCGATTTTCAAAAGTTACTAGCCACTTAGCCTTTTCACTAGTCCCAACTTTGTGGTTGGAAAATTATGTTTAATATAATCAAATTTGACTATCAAATGCTAAATTTTACTTGAACTAAATTTACAACATTTTTAAATGTAAATGACCCTTATATATACAGTACATAAAAAATAGCATGAGAAAGACTGTTAAATTATTAACAGTAGTAAATACTGTAAAGCAGTAGAGAAATATATTTGCAATATGAGAGTGAAGTATAGGTAGATTTGGGGTCTGTCCCAGTTCTCATTTGTACCTCTTCCCCTTTGTCTACCCTCACCCCTCGGTCCTTGAACTCAAAGGCCAAGGGGTAGGGCTTGAAAACTGCCCCTTTGAATTGGACACCCCTTAGGGGTTGCATGACATTCATTAGGAGTTGCTGATGGATTTAATCTACATCGACACTACCTGGTTTCACCACAAAAAAAGAAGAAAAGAAAACTAATGAAAAAAAACATCTCATCTAAAGGAGAGAAATTTCTCAAATTTACATGAACAATTCTAATCCGTAGAAAAAGTCCAAATTTTCCTAGCAATAAAGCTGTAAATTGAAAGAAAAACTTGGACCACCTGGCGGGCCGTTTTTGGCCTGCGGGCCACACGTTTGACACCCTTGGACCAGCACATTAAAAATACATAATTAGAGATTTTACTTCCATGAAACAGCTGCAAATCATAGATATCAGATAATCACAGATAAACAAAAGTTCACCTCAGAAGAAGCTTCATTTGCTCTTGAGAGCAACATAAAGTTGAGTCACTTTTTCTCTCCGTCATACGAAACGTACGTTTACGCATGTAAAAGCGGTTTTATGAATGAAAGTAAACCTGTAACCACGTGACACAGATCCTCGGGGTAGGAGCATTATACCAAATTAACCACACCTATGGATGCACATCCTATATATAACCCCTGCATCCACTCCATCTTCCTCTTTCTGACGACTGGGAGGAACCTGCCTCCACCGACGAAGGACAATGAATGGTTACAGGTTCACTTTCATTCATTAAACCACATTTACATGCGTAAACATACATTTTATTTCATTTCAGTGAACCTGTAACCACGTGACAACCGTATACAAAATGAGTCCTGAGGAAGAATGGAGAGGGCGACACCCACAGGTCGAAGGAGCACAATGCATAACACAGTCAGATGTGTTTGGCTCCTTTATTGTACTCACCTGAGTACATACAAGTCAAGCCGATTCCTACCGTGTCACACACCAATCCGCTTAGGAACAGGGAACAGGCAGTGTAAAAGCCTCGCACCTTTCCTCCTGGAGACAGAGACCGTATCACGATCTCTCCCAGCAGGGCAGAGACCTCGCTGCCCAGAACCACAGAAGAGTCTTTTTTTCTTCTGCTTCCAATCCCTTGAAGTTGGGAAAAGAGATTTCAACTTGCTGAGACCTGCGTGAAGTTGGCTCCATCTTGCAGAGCTGCCATCGCTCGTGTGTGATGCTTATTGCTCAGGAACAACTGAGGAAGACGACAATAGGCAGCGGGGCTCAGCGGAGGAGCTACCAGGACCCCAGCTGGACAGGAGCCGGATCGGAGCTCAACTACAGCGGTGGCGGGGCTCGGTGGAGGAGCTGACGGCACCCCGGCTGGATAGGAGCCGGATCAGGAGCTCAATTACAGCAGTGGTAAGCAGCAGGACTAGCAGCAGAGGGGGCTAGCTGAGGCCCCAGCTGGATTCGAGGTCGGTTGGATCGGATACCGGCGACACCAGCAGGGATTGTTTTACTATCAACAGGTCAGTAAAAATGCCACTAAAGAAGGAAGAAATGGAAGAGATTAAAAAATCTCTGAACTTCTTGTCAGAAGAACTGACCAAAGTGGCCAATCAACAGCTTAAACTATTTAGGGTAAATGGAGGAAGTCCGAGAATTGAAATTAACAATTAAGGAAAAAGACAAAAAAATTGTAGACTTGGAGCGACGCATCGAGGATCTTGAACAATATTCTCGTATGGATGATCTAATTATAAGTGGACTAGACATTAAATATCAATCATATGCCAATGCTACAGCAGGAATGAGAGGTGAGGAGGCTCCCTTAAGTAAACCAGTCTCCCTGGAAAACCAGGTGCTTCCATTCCTTGAAAGCAGAAATATAACGGTTGAAGTAAATGTAATTTCAGCCAGTCATACTTGACCCAGAAAAGATAATAAAACAAATCAATTGTGATGCACTTTGTGAACAGAAGGGTAAAGAATGACATACTGAGGCAGGTCAGAAAGCTACGGGGAACAGAAGTTTACCAAAATGAACATTTAACAAAGACTAATGCTGAAATAGCATGGCAAGCACAGATGCTGAAAAGACAAAATAAGATACAGGCAACATGGACAAGAAACTGTAGAGTTTGGATCAAACTACATGGAACACCTGAGGAAGCAAAGGCCATAACAATCAGAGATCTTACCGACTTAAATAAATATAGATGAACACTGATTAAGAAAATTAAGAGACTATGAAAATCCATATCCACACACACGGCAAGAATAGTTCTTTTGTGACATACCATTAGATTAGATTCAACTTTGTCATTACACATGTATGAATACAAGGTAACGAAACACAGTTTAGCATCCAATCAGAAGTGCAAAGGACAGCAGTGCAGTATATACAGTAATTAACAGTATGTGCAATTTAAGCAAATATATGCAAATATATGCAGCAGTGCAGAAACCATGTTAATGTACTTAAAAAAAACCCAACAACTTATGACTGACTTTAGTAGACATCAATTATCCCCAGTTGGAGGGAGTCATTTGACACAGAGAGAGGAAATTCAAACTCTGAAAATATGCCATTATTCTGAACATAAACTACAAGAGATGGAGAATGATATTGATCCTGATAACCACTTCTTTAATAATATTCATAATCATTGTGAATATTATACTGAAAAGCAATTTAAAAGTCAAGTGCAATTAGATGGTAAACTATCAATAATATACTTCAACAGCAGAAGTCTTAACAAAAACTTTCCACAGATTCAGGACTATTTAAAACAACTAGACAGAAAATTTACAGCTGTCGCAATCTCTGAAGCTTATATCAGATGTTTCATATTAATAGATCTCAAAAAAAGGGTGGTGCACTGTATACTGATGTCCTGTATAGGTGTAAACTTGTAAATGGAATGTCCTTTGCACTACCAGGGATTCTGGAATGTGTTACTGTTGAGATTGACCAAGATAAAACAAAAAATCTAATTATAAGTTGTATATATAGAATGCCGGGAACTTGCATTGAGACATTCGGAGATAAATTAGTTGAGCTGTACAATAATATAACTAGTAAGAAAATGGTTGTAATCTGTGAAGATTTCAATACTGATTTACTAAATCCATTTCAACAAAATGTAATTACAGAGTTCATGAATTCTATGTACAGTATGAGTCTATATCCCACAATAACACATCCCAGTAGAATCACAGTTCACACTGCTACACTTATTGATAACTTGTTTGTTAATATTATTGATAAGAAAATAGAAAGTGGATTATTGATAAATGACATAAGTGATTATTTGCCAGTCTTTGCACTTATCCATGGCCACACGGGGGCCGATACAGAAAAAAACTTTAAAATCTTTCAGATACAAATTATAAAATGCAATCAGTTCTTTTAAAGAAGCCCTGCTGAAGCAAGACTGGACAAAAGTCTATGTATCAGATGTAAATGAAGCCTATGACACATTTATGAACACTGCAACCACTCTTTACGAAAAAAAAAAATAATTGTCCATTCGTAAAGAAAAAGCTTAAACAGAAATTTGTTGACAAGCCATGGTTAACCAAAGGATTACAAAAAGCGTGTAAAAAGAAAAAATAATTATATGAAGCTTTTCTAAATAAAAGGACAAAAGAAGCAGAGCAGCAGTATAAAACATACAAAAATAAGTTAATATATACTGTATAATGAGATGTAGTAAAATAGAGTATTACAGTAAAGAGTTGTAGAAAAACAGACAATATTAAAAATACATGGACAATACTTAACATTCTTGGAAATAAAAACAGAAATATAAGCTACCCAACCAATCTTTAAAAAAAAAAAAAAAAGACTCAGAGTGTGAATGGAGTCTCACCTGCAGATGAATTTAATAAATTTTTTGTTAACATTGGTTCTAATTTGGCTCGAGAAATACCCATTATGGCACCTACAGGTGATACAATAAGCAAAAACATTGCTATAAAATACTCCATTTTCATGAAGAACACAGACGAGAGAGAGAGGTCATTGAAATTGTTCAATCGTTTAAAAGTAAAACATCTACAGATTGTGATGGTATTGACATGCTTTTAGTCAAAACTATCATTGAATGCTTAGTGAAGCCACTGATGTACAGTGGGGCAAAAAAGTATTTAGTCAGCCACCAATTGTGCAAGTTCTCCCACTTAAAAGATGAGAGAGGTCTCCAATTTTCATCTTAGGTATACCTCAACTATGAGAGACAAAATGAGAAAAAAAAAGATCCAGAAAATCACATTGTCTGATTTTTAAAGAATTTATTTGCAAATTATGGTGGAAAATAAGTATTTGGTCACCTACAAACAAGCAAGATTTCTGGCTCTCACAGACCTGTAACAACTTCTTTAAGAGGCTCCTCTGTCCTTCACTTGTTACCTGTATTAATGGCACCTGTTTGAACTCGTTATCAGTATAAAAGACACCTGTCCACAACCTCAAACAGTCAGACTCCAAACTCCACTATGGCCAAGACCAAAGAGCTGTCAAAGGACACCGGAAACAAAATTGTAGACCTGCACCAGGCTGGGAAGACTGAATCTGCAATAGGTAAGCAGCTTGGTGTGAAGAAATCAACTGTGGGAGCATTTATTAGAAAATGGAGGACATACAAGACCACTGATAATCTCCCTCGATCTGGGGCTCCACGCAAGATCTCACCCCGTGGGGTCAAAATGATCACGAGAACGGTGAGCAAAAATCCCAGAACCACACGGGGGGACCTAGTGAATGACCTGCAGAGAGCTGGGACCAAAGTAACAAAGGCTACCATCAGTAACACACTACGCCGCCAGGGACTCAAATCCTGCAGTGCCAGACGTGTCCCCCTGCTTAAGCCAGTACATGTCCAGGCCCATCTGAAGTTTGCTAGAGAGCATTTGGATGATCCAGAAGAGGATTGGGAGAATGTCATATGGTCAGATGAAACCAAAATAGAACTTTTTGGTAAAAACTCAACTTGTCGTGTTTGGAGGAGAAAGAATGCTGAGTTATATCCAAAGAACACCATATCTACTGTGAAGCATGGGGGTGGAAACATCATGCTTTGGGGCTGTTTTTCTGCAAAGGGACCAGGACGACTGATCCTTGTAAAGGAAAGAATGAATGGGGCCATGTATCGTGAGATTTTGAGTGAAAACCTCCTTCCATCAGCAAGGGCATTGAAGATGAAACGTGGCTGGGTCTTTCAGCATGACAATGATCCCAAACACACCGCCCAGGCAATGAAGGAGTGGCTTCGTAAGAAGCATTTCAAGGTCCTGGAGTGGCCTAGCCAGTCTCCAGATATCAACCCCATAGAAAATCTTTGGAGGGAGTTGAAAGTCCGTGTTGCCCAGCGACAGCCCCAAAACATCACTGCTCTAGAGGAGATCTGTATGGAGGAATGGGCCAAAATATCAGCAACAGTGTGTGAAAACCTTGTGAAGACTTACAGAAAACGTTTGACCTCTGTCATTGCCAACAAAGGATATATAACAAAGTATTGAGATGAACTTTTGTTATTGACCAAATACTTATTTTCCACCATAATTTGCAAATAAATTCTTTAAAAATCAGACAGTGTGATTTTCTGGATTTTTTTTTTTTCTCATTTTGTCTCTCATAGTTGAGGTATACCTATGATGAGAATTGGAGACCTCTCTCATCTTTTAAGTGGGAGAACTTGCACAATTGGTGGCTGACTAAATACTTTTTTGGCCCACTGTATATCTGTAACCTGTCTCTCCAAACAGGTATATTTCCCAGTGCAATGAAAATAGCTAAAGTAATTCTGATATACAAGACGGGTGACAGAGGGGAATTTTCAAACTATAGACCAATTTCGCTATTGCCGCAATTTTCCATGATACTTGAAAAAATATTCTGTGAGAATTGACAACTTCATAATGAAGAATAATTTATTGTGTGAGCAGCAATATGGGTTCAGACACAAGAGGACAACGGCATTTGCTCTAAATGGAATTTATAGAAAAAATATCAACTGCCGATGAAAATAAAGAGTATTCAGTTGGGGTATTCCTGGATCTTAAAAAAGCATTTGATACAGTGGATCATAATTTATTATTAAAGAAACTACAAAATTATGGTATTGGGGGGTAGCACTGTCCTGGTTTTGTAGTTACTTAAAGAACAGATATCAGTATGTATGTGTTGGTAGCAAAAACCCACAGTTACTGAAGGTTACTTATGGAGTCCCACAGGGTTCAGTTTTGGGGCCATTGTTATTCAATATGCATATAAATGACATATGTAAAGTTTCGGAAAAATGGATTTAATATTGTTTGCCAATGACACTAATTTATTATGCAATGGAAGCAATTTGGAACAACTTTTGGATACACTCGGAAAGGAATTAGGAAAGCTTAAACTGTGGTTTGATTCAAACAAATTAACGTTCAATTGAAGGAAGACAAAATTTATAGTTTTTAACAATCACAACAACTCAGTATCTAAACTCAGTGTAAATGGTGTAGAAATTGAAAGGGTATCCGAAACTAAATTTCTTGGAGTAATAATTGATAATAAACTGTGTTGGAAGTCACATATTAATTATATTTAAGGTAAAATATCTAAATCAGTCCGGTTATGGCTGCCACGTAGGACGGACGTGTCTCGCTCTGCTCTGCTCCTGGAAAAAAAAAAAATCGGCAAATAACTCTCTCATTTGGGACAGAACGTATCCCAGCATTTGGGCAAGGATATGTCGGCGAAGCCTAAGGCTGGAAAACCAGGAAAAGGAAAAAGCGAGCCGCCGAAACAGTCCAAATTAACGGACTTTCAGGTCTGTGACGCAGCAAACAAAACTCCATATATGGCGGAGGAGGCTGGCAACGGTGCGATATTTGCGGGGAATGGCGCAGATGCGCTGATGGCTGCCATGAGTTCAATGAGAGCGGACTTTTCCTCTAGATTTGATGGGATTATGACAGCGTTGGAAGGAATAAGAAAGGAATTGGGTGACTGTGTAGAACGAACGGCGCAGATGGAGCTCCGTCTCGCTAGTGCTGAAGATGACGTCACCCGTCTTCAATTAAAGGTGCGCACTTTGGAAAAAAAAAATAAATCTCTGGAAGATAATATTTTGGATTTGGAATCTCGGTCGAGACAGAATAATTTGAGGCTGGTGGGTCTTCCAGAGGAATCAGAAGGTCGGGACGTATGTTCCTTTCTGGAAAAGTGGATTCCGGAGGTGCTGGGCAGCGAGGAGTTGCAATCAGCAGTGGTTCTGGAAAAAGCACATCGTATTGGCCCACGGAGAGATAAGGGACCGCCGAGGACCTTAATTATGAAGTTTCTTAGCAACAGAGACAGGATGAAGATCTTCAACGCTGCACGAGCTAAAAAAGGAGAGATTAAACACCAGGACCAGCAGGTGCGGTTCTACCCAGATTTGGCCACAGGAATCCAGCAATTGAGGAAGCAGTTTGATCCCGTACGTAAGGAGCTGCGCAACCTTGGGATTCGTCATGGTGTAATCTATCCTGCGAGACTGCTGACCACGTATGAGGGCAGAACCCACATCTTCAAGACCCCAGAGGAGGCGCAGGAGTTCATCAAGAAGATCAAAGAAGAAGAAGAGACTGGTGGGAGCTAAGCATGAACAAAATATAAGGTAGAATAATTAAGCATTTGCACAGGTATCTGACTGACTTGAAGTAAATAGTAAGTTTACAAAATATAGATTGTATTATATATTAAAAAAACAAAACAAAAACAAAACAAACAAAAAAAAAAAAAACTATGATGTACAAAGTTGTTAAAAATTTTGGAGTTAAGTTGGAAAACTACAGAGGAGAGTTAATGTTATGTCATTAAAAGCAGTAGAGTTAGGGTGATTGGGAGGATGAAGAAGGAGTGGCTTAGGCTGTTCCCCGTGGGTGTGGAGCAGTCGATGGCTATATCGGGAGACAGAATTTTTCTTTTGATTTTGGGGGGTTTGCCACAAGTGTGGGAAGGGGAAATTTGTTTGTGTGTAGTTTGTAGGATGAATGTTCAACCACTCATGTTTTTGCTTCTCTGTATGAGCATGTTTACACTGCAAGGTAATCCCAAACTCTCTATTGATCATGGACCAAAGTGTTAATCTTAATTTAACTTCATGGAATTGCAGAGGTCTACAAAATTTAAAAAAACTTAAACAAGTTATGAATAAAATAAAGGACATGGGTTCAAGAATTGTGTTTTTACAAGAAACTCATCTGATAGAGGAGGATGTTAAAAGAATTAGGAGTAGATGGCAGGGAAGTGTATTCACCTCTTCATTTTCATCCCGAGCCAGGGGAGTTATGACTCTCATACATAAATCAGTTCCTTTTCAAGTGAAAAATGTAATTGGAGACAAATTTGGAAGATATGTAATCATTCAAGGTTCTTTGCTATTAGAAAATATAAATCTTGTGAACTTATATGGTCCCAATATAGATGATCAGAAGTTCTTTGCTAATTTATTTCTCATCTTATCATCACTTACAGGGCAACATATAATAGCAGGGGATTTTAATTGTACATTGAATCCAGGTGTGGATAGATCAACAGGACTGGATTGTACGCACATTGGATGTAGGATGACTATTAATCATTTTATGAAAGAATTGAGATTGTTAGATATATGGAGAGAAATGAAACCACAAGTTAAAGCCTATTCTTGTTATTCCAGTACCTACAAGACATTCTCACGTATTGATTATTTTTTGATTTCCACAGAATTAAGGTCCAAGATTCAAAACTGCTTTTATGATAACATCGTGATCTCTGATCATGCACCCTGTTGTCTAATATATGTAGATAAAAAATTGACAAAGGAATCAGGTAGATGGCAATTTCAGCATAAATGGCTTCAGGATGAGGAATTTGTCAAGTATATAGAAAAACAGATAGACGAGTTCTTTGACATCAATACTACACAAACATCAGCATGTGTAAAGTGGGAGGCTTTCAAAGCTTTTATTAGGGGACATATTATTAGTTATACAGGATCAAAATCTAAGAAGACTCGAGAGGAGAGAGCTAAATTGGAACATAAAATAAAAAGTCTTCAGGAAAAAGTGTATGCAGGAAGTGACCCAAGGTTGGAGAATGAATTACTGATTTTGAGAGCTGAATACGACAAAAAATCAGCGAATAGAGCTGCCTCGAGTCTTCTAAGATTGAAACAATCTTTTTATGAACAAGGTGAAAAATCAGGAAAATTATTAGCATGGCAGATTAAACAATTGGAAATTAAAACACCAATTACCAGTATTATAAGTAACGGACAGGTAGTTATAGATCCTTTAGAAATTAATAGAGCCTTTAGAGATTACTATGAAAAATTATATGATACCAAAAATGAACCTGATTTAACAAAACTAAATGGGTTTTTGAACGAACTATCTATACCGTGTATTCCAAATGAAAACAGGGAGATATTGGAGTCTAAAATTAGTCAAGAAGAAGTTGGGCTAGCCATTGATAATATGAAATCAGGAAAAAGTGCAGGACCAGATGGTCTTCCAGTTGACCTTTATAAAAAAATTTAAGAATAAATTAATAAAACCTTTTTTGGAAATGGTTTTAGAAGCATTTCAAAATAATAATTTACCATCATACATAAATAATGCCTTAATTATACTGCTGCCAAAACCAGGTAAGCCCTCTAATAAATGTGAAAATATGAGACCAATAAGCCTATTAAACGCCGACCTTAAGATAATCTGTAAAATTTTAGCAAGACGAATACAAGAAATTTTACCAAATATTATTAATCGAGATCAGAATGGCTTTATAAAGGGTAGACAAGGCTTCCATAATGTAAGAAGACTATTTAATATTATTTATTTTAATAAAGAAGCACCGGATACAGCTCTCCTATCATTGGACGCCGAAAAGGCCTTTGATAGAGTTGAATGGCCCTTTCTTTTTGAAGTCCTACAAAGGTTTGGACTTGGAAATAATTTCATAAAATGGGTTCAAATAATATACAATAATGCTACAGCAGAAATCCTAACAAATAACAATATTTCAAAACCAATAAAAATCAATAGAGGATGTCGACAAGGCTGTCCACTTTCACCTTTACTGTTTACTATGGCAATTGAACCTTTAGCGATAGCGATACGTTTACATTCACAAATATATGGAATTAAAGTTGGACCAACAGAACATAAAATCTCCCTGTACGCCGATGATATAATTTTGTTTATGTCGAATCTAAAAAAATCAATTCCAACCTTGTTGAATTTAATAAAGAATTTTGGGGAAATATCAGGATATAAAATAAATAAAACTAAATCTTCAATATTAATGCTAAATGAGACCCAGAGAAATTACCCAGCCCCTGAGGTAAATCAATTCAATGTTGTAAATCAGTTTAAATATTTAGGAATCCAAATTATGCCTAAGCTAGAATCAGTCGCCAGCGTCAACTATGAAGCCTTAATGTCAGATATCAACGAGTTAACTCAGAGATGGATGTCACTACCAATGTCGATGATCGGGAGAATCAATATACTTAAAAGTAATATTTTACCTAAAATACTTTATTTATTTCAATACATTCCCTTATCACCACCTTTAGATCTATTCTCAAGAATAAAAAAAAAGTTAGTGGAATTTATATGGAACAACAGGAGGGCTAGATTACGTTTGTCTTTATTATATTTACCATTTGATCGTGGAGGTCTGAAATGTCCAAATTTTATGTTGTATTATTGGTCGGCACAACTGAGGTCTATGACATATTATTTTTCATCAAATGATCTCCCTCACTGGACTGAAATGGAATCATACAATTTACCTTTACCTCTTCCCATATTCATATACTCAGATTCGGCAAAAAAATTACAAAAACAAGTTAAAAATCCATTTGTAAAGCATATGATCAAAATATGGTGTGAAGCTAAAAACTATTTAAAAGAACCACAGTTATTGTCACAATTTAGTCCAATATGGGGTAATCAATATTTTAAACCAGGGAGAGCGGACGCTGTATTTAAAGTATGGACTTTAAAAGGGATACAAAAGATTCAGGATTTATATTTGCCATGTGCAGACAACATAATGTCTTTTGAAGAGCTGAGGATCAAATTTAATCTCAATAGAACACATTTTTTTAAATATCTTCAACTTAGAAACTTTATTCGATCAAATCAAAATAAAGCTCTCACTCGACCTATTTATTCATCCTTGGAAAAAATGATGATGAAAGATAGTAAAAGAAAGGGTATTATTTCAGAGTTTTATAACTCATTGACACTATCTTCAAGTGAAAATTCACTGAAAAGATTAAACTACTGGAAAGAAGATCTGCAAATTGAAATTTCAGAGGAACAATGGGAATTGGCTTGTACAGAAGCTCAAACCAAGTCAATAAATGCACGCCTTAAATTGATACATTTCAAATGGTTAATACGGATGTATGTTACACCGGAGGAGTTAAATAGATATAACAAAAATATACCAGATACATGCACAAAATGCATGGAAAGTAAAGGAACCCTATTTCATTGTTTATGGGAATGTAGATTAATAAGAATGTTTTGGGAAGAGGTGAGGGTAACAATTGAAAAAATAATCTCAAAACAAATCATACTGAATCCTAAACTGTTTTTGTTGGGTCTGTACCCAGAAAAGCATAATTTTAATAAAAGTGAAAGAACATTCATAGACCTCAGTTTGCTTAATGCCAAAAAATGTATTGCACTATTATGGAAAAAGACTCATAGACCAGATGTGACTCAGTGGTTAAGACAGATGTTAACAAACCTTCCATTAGAAAGAATAACATATATACTGAAATCAAAGGAAATTGTGTTTGAGAATATATGGAGACCTTTTATTGATTATGTAAAAAAATTAAACATAACTCTTGAAGAAGAAGGTGAATGATGTGTGTGGACCTTGTAAATTCCAAACTGGTGAACATAATATGTATACTTATGTATTGGATTGTCTAGACTAAACAGAGGAGCATTGTTGAAGACTTGATTTTATTGGTGGTTGTTGGTGTTTTTAGTGCATTTTTTTTTGTAGTACTTTAGTGTTAGTGTTTGATTGTTTGTATCATGTTTGTTAAAAAAAAAAAGGTTCAATAAAGATATTGTGGAAAAAAAAATATCTAAATCAATTGCAATACTACACAGAGTGAAATATTTGCTGAATCAACCTACACTATATACTTTGTATCATTCATTAATACTCCCTTACATGACGTATTGTACTGAAGTATGGGGAAATACATATAAAACAAACATATATCCAATCTTTATGCTTCAGAAGAGAGCTATTAGAATAATAAACAAAGCTGCTTACAGGGAACCAACAAACCCACTTTTTCTTAAATTAAAAGCTCTCACGCTGAAAGATCTGGTTGACTTTAAAACTGCAGTAATAATGTTTAAAGTGAAGAATCTGTCACTGCCCGCAAATATCCAAAAGTTGTTCCAAATAAGGGAGAAACAATATCATTTCAGAGGAACATGTACAGTATATTTCAAAAACCTTCAGTGAGAACTACTACCAAGTAACACTGTGTCTCAGTGCAAGGAGTTAGATTGTGGAATGCTTTTGGACCTGAATTAAAATCATGTACAACGCTTGGACAATTTAAACAAAAACTAAAGGAAGAAATACTCCAAACATATATACAAGATGACACATAAAATCACATAAGGATTATCATATTCAGTCTGTGTTGTGCTGTTGCTTAGTTTTTTGTCACGTTTTGTCTTAGCTTTGTTCTGAATTGTAAGCGCTCTTGTTTTTCTTTTAAATTCTTGGATGGAATATGGGTGGGCAATATAAGCTGCGGCTTCAGCCGTCACCCATTTTGGTTAACTTATGTTGAACTGTATAATCAGAGGAGTTATTGTTAAATTTGACCTTGTAAGATGTTTTTTTTCTTTCCCCTTTGTTATATTATTCTGTTCCTTTCTTTTAATCTTTACTTTTAATCTATCTGAAATAAAGATTCATTCATTCAACTGTAGGTGGTATCCACACACCAATGTATCGATCACCCATGGACACCAAGGCGCACCGGCGCCAACTCATGAGGTGCGCCACGGAAAAAGTTGACCTCAGGGGAAGCGTACTGTCAGGGATGCTGGCGGGACTTAGCAGAACCACGACCTACACACTCCCGACAGCGTGAACGTGAGCGCTGCTGAGCTTGCGCCTGCTGCTGAGAGGCCCTCTGCTTTGGGTGACCTGAGCTCTGCAAGGAACCTGGCTCTGTAAAAGAAGCTGCTGTGGGTTTTCACACCCCTCAAGAGGTCTCTGGACACTCAAACTGAGCGGTCCTGGCTGAAGAAAGGACTGCGCATGTAGTCTCGCCTTCTGCACTTAGCCCGACATTGCCTCTGCTGCGGGCCCTGTCCGTATCCGCCAATCCAGACTGGCTCAGTCACACATGCCATCGGCCATGGTCAGCTGGTCAAGGAATTTCCAAGAGCTGTAGCTTGAAAACTAGCTCCTTGAATCACAGCGTCCACAATCCCCACCAAACCTGGTAGAAGGTTAGTTCAACTTTTGACTGTAGGTCCCTTACAAGACCCTCTAAGTACACCAAAAAGAAGTGTATTAGCATTTGCCAACCTCGAGGCAATAGCCAAAGGCTGATAGGCGCTAGCCTCTAACCCATCAGTAGCATAACACTTGTCGTTAGGGTGGCGTATAGACCTGCTGCCTGTGGGGGGAGCTCCAGCCAGCAAAGGTAGGGCCCACCTTCAACGCACCATCTAGGCCTTGCTCCGCAGCACCACTCAGAACACTGAGCCCACAGCGAGGAGCAGCAACCTTCGTTGGACGAGCCAACGACTTCTGCAGATGACTCACAAACTCAGGATACACCAGCAAGGACACCCGCCTGCAGGCTGCAGGACCCCGTCCAAAGCCGAAGCCCTAGGTGGAGAAGATGGAGGAGAAAGCCCAGCAGCCGATGCTGCTCTAGAGAGCAGTGCCTTCAGGGATACATCATAGAGATCCGGACAGTCCTCCCTGGCCGGAGGGTCACTGTCATCCTCATCCTCATCCTCAAAGACATCCACTCACCCACTGGAGCCACAGCCGGTGCCAGTGGTCTTACCCAAGTTATCAAAGCCCACATGAGACAGAGCATCAGGATGTGGACCCAGGGCACATACGGGAGCCTGAGCAGCATACCCAAAAGCGATGTTGATTTGCCACCATATGCCAATAGTCTTATGCATTGATCTGCCGCCATATGTTCAATGGTCTTACGCATCTCCTCCAACTGCCTCTGCATGAAATCCACCCGTGGGCCGTGCAGCTGACTTTCTTTAATCCGCTTCCACCCCTGCTGGCCTTCCTGGTTTCAGCTGGGGTGAATAAGGATGGAGGAATAGAGCCCTGGGCTGGTACATACCAATGTCCGGGCCATCTCCTCCTCCTTCACTCCCACAGAAGCTATTACTCCTCCAGGAGAACAATAGGAGAGAAAACAAGACAGTCATTTCTCATTCTTATTGTCCTTATTGTCATCATAAACAGGACAAAGGGCTGTTCCGTAGGTACAAGCAAGCTAGTCATAAGGCAACACAGAAAAACACAGAAATATCAGATTTCAGTTCCCACCTCGGGATCGTGTCCTCCCTAGGGCCCTGGCGGCGCACTGGGGCAGGTGCCTGCGTCCTGGGGGAATGCCCTCCCCGTCCTCTGGGGCCTGTGGGTGTGCATGTGTACACCCACACCCATACACTTTTTTTTTTTTGATTAAAAAAAAGTGCATGTGTATGTCTACGTATGTGAGAGTGGGTGTGCGTGGGGGCATGTGTGTGAGCAGGTGCGGAAGTGGGCTTTATGAAAGAAAATTTATCTAGCTTATAGACTCTGGTCCTGGAGGAATAAACGAGATGGATCTACCAAGTTGAATTGCCTTTATTTCTGTGACACTGGAGAATGGAGCAAAAATGAATTCAGCTTGCTCTGCTCTGCTCTCAAAGGGTGCAACAGGTTTTTTATAGCATTCAGTGTTACATCTGGAATGTTGATAAAAGACAAAGAGGAGGGAAAGGAGGAGAGATGAAAAAAGAAAGAGTGGAGTCATCTCAGGAGCAGTTCAAATACCTAACAGGTCAGTATGACATTAGACCTTATCCTGGAACACAAAGTAAAGCATGGCATGTCAAAGAGATTGTTAATGTGGCTTAGCTCATCCTTTACACTTGTACTGGCCTTCGGTTTCTGAAACCTATGAAGGCCAATAAACACTATGCAGCTTATGCCCTAATATGATTACAATGAGCAGATTACAGAACAATTCATATATGGAGATACACTTATAAAACATGATTCTTAGTTACTCAACAGATTAATGCATAAACAGTAAATTTCCACCAGTTTCATGGGTGTGTGTGTTGTGTGTGGGCATGTGGGGCTGTGTGTGGGTGTAGGTGGGCTTGTGTGATGGTGAGTGTGTGTGTACGTGTGCACATGAGGGTGTGCGGAGGTGTGTGTGTGTACAGGTGCGGTTACCTGTGGGTGGATGTGTGGGTGTGGAGGATGAGTGTATGGGTAGAAGAACTTCATTGGGTGGCGGGGGTGGGGCAGTCAATCTAGTGACATGGGGGTTGGCGATTCGGGGCCTGCTTGTCCCGGCCGCCCTGCTGTTGTGTCGCGGGGTGCTTGTCGCATTGCCCCTGGTGTCATTGGCGGCAGGTGTGTGTGGGTGCTCGGGGGTGGTTGGGGGGGCTGTTGGCGTGGGTTGGTGGCCTTGTTGCCGTCGGGCTGCTCCGGGGTGGCTGCGGCTGCGGAGCGGCCTGCTGCTGTCGGTGTGCATCTGGGGTGGGTGTTCGGTGGGCTTGCGTGGATGTTCAGGGCTGTCGCTTGGCATGTGGGGCGCCGTGTGGGTCCGGCCCATTGTTCACAATTGTGACTATTGTTGTTGTGCATGTTTGTGCGTATAAGATGAGTGGGAATGGGTGTGGCTGCCCCATCATGTTTGTGGTGCTGGGAGCACCAGGGCGCAACGCCAGTGGGTCCTGGGCTGCTCAGTCTGGTAGCCCTCACCCTGGGTTGGGATTTGGGGGCAGTGGATGGCCTCATGAACCATTTTACGAGCTGCCTTCTGGGGGGGGAGGGGGTCTTGTTTTTGGACCGCCTCCTTTCCAGTCTTATCCCCCCCCCCCCCGATTCTGGGTGGAATATACATCATCCTGGATACATTTAGGTCTTTGAGGCGGGGGTGTGCTGCACTGTGTCGGCGAAGGGGATACCTCTGCTGAAAAAAAAAAAAAACTTACAAAAACCTGGTTGCATAAATAAGCACACCCTTAAACTAATACTTTGTTGAAGCACCTTTGGCTTTTTTTACAGCACTCAGTCTTTTTGGGTAGGAGTCTATCAGCGTGGCTCATCTTGATGTGGCAATATTTGCCCACTCTTCTTTGCAAAAATACTCCAAATCTGTCAGATTGCGAGGGCATCTCCTGTGCACAGCCCTCTTCAGATCACACCACAGGTGTTCAATCGGATTCAGATCTGGACTCTGGCTGGGCCATTCCAAAACCTTAATCTTCTTCTGGTGAAGCCATTCTTTTGTTGATTTGGATGTGTGCTTTGGGTCATTGTCGTGCTGAAAGATGAAGTTCCTCTTCATCTTCAGCTTTTTAGCAGAAGCCCGAAGGTTTTGTGCCAGCACTGAGTGGTATTTGTAACTTTTCATAATCCCCTCCATCTTGGCTAAGGCCCTAGTTCCAGCTGAAGAAAAACAGCCCCAAAGCATGATGCTGCCACCATCATGCTTCACTGTAAGTATGGTGTGTTGTGGTTCGAGTGCCGATTTCGTCCGCGCTCGGGCCATGCAGTATTTTCCTCCCAGCTGATGTGTGTGTCCCCGATGGCTCTCCGTGCTCTTATTGTGACAGCGCTCGGAGGGGCTTCCAGCTGTCAGAGCGGAGCTCTCTGACAGCTGAGCTGCATTAGCGATTGCCGTCAGCTGTTCCATCCTGTGCCCTATTTAAGGGATCAGCTAAGGGCTGAGCGTTACTGCAGTCTCATCGGACAACCCCTCGTCTGACATCGTCGAGCATTCCTCGCCGAGCTTTCCCGGGTCAGAAATTAATAATCCTTCATCTTCATCCATTAGTGTAAGTGTGTTTCATTATGAATCTGTTCCTCCTTGTCATAGCTTGAGTTATCTTTATAGTGTGTTTTAGCCCCCCGTGGCTTGTTATTTTGTCATTATTCTTTCCTTTAATAAACTGTGCAAACTCACCGGTTGATATGTGGCGTCTTATTGATGGCTCGTGAGGGCCATCCATGACAGTAGACAGCAGCCAGACTGAGATGCCTGTCGCCGTGAGTTTACCATGGGCTGGAATTTTTTCCCTTCGCTAGGGCTTGTTGGTATCAGTATGTCTGCCCTCGAGCGTGGGTTTTGCCCTGAGTGGTTGCAGGAGATCAATGGCTACCTGGCCAAGGCCCGTCTCCTCATGCCCACCCACGCGGCACATAACTACCTGTTTCTCACCCAGAGGTCCTTATTAAAATATCACCTTACCTCTTTTCCGGAAGGAAAGGAGAGGGTGACATGGATTGTGACACAGCGTGAGTCGATTGAAAAGGCGGCCAAGGAACCTTCTCCTTCTCCCCCAAGTACGGTGTCCCCGACGAGGGTGGAGATCCGTGGAATGGACGGGAACCCCGGCAGGAGGCCGATGGAGAGGCATTCCCGCTCCTCGCCTCGGAATCCAGCTCCTGTCATCCGTCCAGCCCAGGTGCCATGTGTTCCTGGTCCCATCTCCGGCTCACCATCAGCCAGTAGACGTCGTCGCCATGCCCCAAATAGGCCTCAGTGAGAATCCCGTCCAGATCCAGTTCCAGGTCGTCGGAGGGACTCAGCCTCCCAGTCAGCTGCTTCTCCTATGTCACGTCAGGAGGGAATCCCCGCAGCTGCTCCCCCCGGGTCATCTGTCCTTGCTGTCCCGTCAGCACCTTGTGCCCGGATCGCCTCGGCTGTCATCCCCTCCTCCTCGACGTCATCACCGGCTGCTGTGAGTGCCATGAGTCCTGCTTCGGCGAGGCCCGTCTGCAATCCATCACGAGCGGCTCCTCCTCGCCTTCCCGAGGGGCCTGCCGTCACCATCCGGAGGGGAAAGGGAAGAACTCCACCCACTACAGCAGGAACCATTGGCCCTCCGGGGAACAGGCAAGTACAATTTCATTCTTCTCCTCGTTGTGGTGATTTGCCTTGTCTAACTCCTGGGGGTGGAGTTCGGGGTTCGCAGTCCCCCGAGCTCCCACCACCTGCTGTAGCATCTAACATTGAACCTGCTGCCCCTGTGTCTCCCTCCGCTGGGCGTTCCGCGATGCCAGGCCTACGTCGCCGGATGGGGAGGGGGCCTGCGGTCCTGGAGAGCCTGGTTCCAGCCCCGCAGCCACGTCACGGTCAGAGGAGGAGAGCGGACTGCAGTGTGGAGCCTGCGCCGACGACAAAACGTCCCCGGGTCTCCATCGATGAGCGGTTCGATCCAGCAGGTCGAGGATCCCCTGCCACCATGCCGTGCGGGTCGTCGGCGTGGATGTCAGCGTTGGAGGGTCCTCAGACTGTGGAGAACACCATGCCGGCTGCAGGGCCCGCAGTAGCCGAGTGGGAGCCAGAAGACGTCCTTCTGCCTGCTGAACCTGGCTCGTCGAAGTCCTGGATGGCGACAGAACTTGAGTGCAGGCAAGTGCTCTATTTTTCTTTCCTACTATCTGTTCTAGAGTATTTTTGCCTGTCTCTCGGGGAGACGAGCCAGGGGCAGCCGCCCGCTGCATCCGAGCTCGTCTCGCTGGGCTCTGTCGCTACCGGTGATCCTGATCCCGGTTCTTCTTCTTCTCCTGAGCCTTCTCCCAGGGTCACCGGTGCGGAGTCAACCCCGGTCGCTGTGCTGGAGGTTCTGGGTTCGGGGTTAGAGGTCGTCCATGTAGCTGTTCCAACCCAGTTGGGGTCCATCGTGCGTGCAGCCGCGACCCAGTCGGGGTCCATCGTGGGTGCAGCCGTGACCCGATCGGGGTCCATCGTGGGTGCAGCCGCGACCCAATCGGGATCCATCGTGGGTGCAGCTGCGATCCGAGCAGGGTCCGTCGTGGGTGCAACGCGGGCTCACCTGGGGTCCAACAGGAGGACAGCGCCTATTCTGGTGATGTTCGGAGGTGGAGCTGCAGGTCCTCCGCTGAGCGACGCCGGACTGGTCCCTCATCCCATTGTCCGTTACCCATCCTCCAAGCCTTCTCCACCGGGTGCCGTTGGGGTTCCTCATATTCGGCTCGGCTCTCCCTCGCTATCCCCCTCTACAGGGAAGCCGTTGTCATTTTCTCCCCTGCGGTCCTGGTGGCTGAGCGATGCGGGTCGGCCACCTGGAGGACTGCCTCACCCGTTTGGCGTTCTGGGTCGGCCACCCGACCAACTGGACTGTCTGCTTGGCGACCTGGTCTGGCCGCCAGAGATCCTGTTTCTCCGGGCCTGGGACAGGGGTAGGCCGCCCGAACGCTTCCTTTTCCCCCGGCCAGTTATCTGGACATTGGACGCAGGGAGACCACCAGAATTGCTTCTGTCTCATTGGACTCTGCCTGCCGTCATCCCCGTGTGTTTATTTCCATTAAATATTAAGGTCACTCGGGTGTATTGTCATTTGCTCTATTTGGACCTGTGTATTCTCCGCTGTTTAGCGTACTTTTTTTTTTCCTTCTCCCCTCCCCTGTCTGAGGGGTGATTCGTGTCTGCCACATTGTGTCTCATGGGCCTGTGTATTTTAGTTATAGGCCTCCTTCTGTTATTTGCATTTTTTTGTCCTGTTTATATACCATCCGTGCTTTATGGAGTATTGTGTTTTTTTTACCATGCTCTGTAATTGCTTCGTTTGTTCCCTGTGTTTTCCCGTGTCATCATCTTGGTGTTTTTTCTTGTCTTTTCTGGTTCTCACCCTCCAGGCCTTTCCCCCATCCTCCCACCCTGGGTGGGGAGGGGGGGGCTTGGGTGTCATACGGCGTCCGGAGTTCGCCGCCTCGGGGGGGGAGTACTGTCATGGTTCGAGCGCCAATTTCGTCCGTGCTCGGGCCATGCAGTATTTTCCTCCCAGCTGATGTGTGTGTCCCCGATGGCTCTCCGAGCTCTTATTGTGACAGTGCTCCGAGGGGCTTCCGGCTGTCAGAGCGGAGCTCTCTGACAGCTGAGCTGCATTAGCGATTGCTGTCAGCTGTTCATCTTCGTCCATTAGTGTAAGAGTGTTTCATTATGAATCTGTTCCTCCTTGTCATAGCCTGAGTTATCATTATAGTGTGTTTTAGCCCCCCGTGGCTCGTTATTTTGTCATTATTCTTTCCTTTAATAAACTGTGCAAACTCACCGGTTGATATGTGGCATCTTATTGATGGCTCGTGAGGGCCATCCATGACATGGTGTTCTTTTGGAGATGAGCAGTGTTGTGTTTGTGCCAAATACATCTTTTGGAATTATAGCCAAAAATTTCAACTTTGGTGTCATCGGACTATAACACATTTTCCCACATGCGTTTGAGAGATTTCAAATGTGTTTTTGCAAAATGTAGCTGGGCTTGGATGCTTTTCTTCGTAAGATAAGGCTTTTGTCTTGCCACCCTAGAAGGGAGATTGTTATCACATGTACTAAACAGCCAGTACTTGCCTGAAATTCCTGCATGTTGCAGAAATGTTGCTGTCGGCCTCTTGGCAGCCTCCCTGACCAGTTTTCTTTTCGTCTTTTCATCAATTTTGAAAGGATGTCCAGTTCTGGTAATGTCATTGTTGTGCCATATTTTCTCTATTTGATGATGACTGTCTTCACTGTGTTTCATGGTATATTTAATGCTGTGGAAATTCTTTTGTAGTCCTCCTAACTGATACCTTTGAACAATGAGATCCCTCTGATGCTTTGGAAGCTCTCTGCGGACCATGGCTTGTGCTGTAACATGTGACTACAAAAATGTCAGGAAAAGCCTACTAAAATAGCTGAACTTTATTTGGGGTTAATCAGAGGCACTTTGAATGGTGGCAGGTGCGTGCTGACTCCCATTTAACATGAGTTTGAATGTGATTGGCTAATTCTGAACACAGCCACATCCCCAGTTATAACAGGGTGTGTATATTTATGCAACCAGGTTATTGTAAGTTTTTTTTATTTTTTTCCCTTAAAAGATTTCAGTTTGTTGTTCAATTGGGTTATGGAACTTTCTCCACATTAATTGTGGAAAAAGTTTTGAAATGATTTATCTTGGTCTCACTTTTAGACATCACAAAAACCTGGCATTTGAACAGGGGTGTGTAGAGTTTTTAAATCCACTGTATACCTGCCAGGGGCGGGTGGGCGAGTGCTAATATCAAGCCCTGAATGCCTGTTTAAAAAACAAACAAGCTAGAGTTGGATTTATTGTCTCGATTCACAAACCACAATATGGTGATGGACTCTATTTCATCTGAAAATGCCAAGAAAGAGCGAGGGAAGTGTGCACAAGCCAAATCGCTAGCATGCTAACTAGCCACCTGCGTGATCTCAGGGTGACCCACACACTTTACTCAACCAGTGACCGGTATGTTTTATAAACACTGACTTTTGCACTGTATTGCAATGATAAACTGCTTGCGGAATGGTCATGCAGTATCATGAATACAGTAACTGTGGTGATGTTTTTGGCCCTCTGCTTTGCATCGGGCCTACGTCAAATCACCACCATTACTATATTCATTGACACCGCTCTCTCGCTCATGTAATATTGCTTAATTATAAGCAGCATAATCTTTATTTTAATGGTCACATAATTGTTGCCCCTCCCAGCTAATTATATTTTAGTCAGTGAGGGGCAAAATGGCTCTTTGCTTGGCAAAGGTTGCAGACACCTGCTACAGACCAACAAGGGTGTCATTTGAAAGAAGAGAAAGGATTATAAAACTCCTTCAAAAAGGTCATTCAAAATAAAGTGCTGCAAAAGATGTTGGCTGTTCCCATTGAGCTGCGTCTAAAATTTGAAAACAAAAACAAAACAATAAAAGGGAAACATAACGGGTAAGTAATGGTATCAAAGTGTCAGGAGAGAACACAAAGCAATATGTCTTGAAAATAGAAAATGCACAACAAAAGAAGTGAAAATTAAATGGGCAATGAAAGTACTTACTGTCATTGAACAAATGAATTGAAAAAGTGGTATTTATAAACAGAAAAATACTGGTGGCTGTCAGTGGTACCCTTCAAGGTGAAATTGCCATTTTAACTATATCTCAAGAACGAAGAAAGCTAGGGTCACCAAACTTGGTACACAGGTCCACCTTGGGACCCCAACTTACATCTATGGGTTTGAGGTAATAAGGTCAAAGGTCAATGTTAACATTCCCTTTGCACAATTACTATTCAACAAGTAAACCTAGGGTCACCAAACTTGATACACAGGATCACCCCAGCACCCTAACCTCTGATTATGGGTTTGGGGTCAAAGGTCAAGGCAAGCATTCTCTATGCCCTAATACTACAGAACGAGTAAAGGTAGGGTCATGAAACCTTGTAGACAGGTTTACCCTGTGATCCTGAACTACAACTATGCTTTTGGGATCACAAGGTCAAAGGTCAAGGACAAAATGCCATATAAACTACATTTCAACAACAAAGAAAGAGGACGAGGGGTATCACAGGCAACCGCCAGTATTTCTTTTTACATTCGTGAAGTCTATGACTCAAAGATTTACAGCCAGAGGAGGTGCAACTAAGCCTTTATTGTGATGTTTTTTGTTGACGATTCTTTAATTTACTAACTGATCTGGAAAAAATGTAATTAAAGCAATTTTATTAAAAATTTTAAAGATATGATTTACCAAGCCAGAATTTCCAGCTGTTAAATACTGCAAGCCCACTTTTATGTCATATCTATGATTTGTTTTCCTCAAAAACTGGTAATTCCATAATTTTTGCTAGAGGTTGTAAAAAATAATCTGTCAGTATTAGTAATACAAGAGGGTTTCTTTTCTCATCACTGTGAATTTTCTTGGAAATTAGCATTTTTTGAAAATCAAGACATTTCCCTCATAAACTTGAGGCTTTGTTCCAACAACTTTGCAAAGATTCCATCATAAAGTCACAAAGTTTTCCTCATAAATATGATGCTCTTTTTCCTTATAAATACATTAAAATGTGTTTATATTTTGTCGGTACAAGTATTTTATTTCTACTTGGACAAAAAGGGCTAGTGTGCAAGATCTTGTCTGCTCTTCTCATTTCCCTCAACAGTTAATAACATAGTGACCGTGCTGGGCGTGTTGACCTTTGTCCTGCAGCTGTGTTTAGCTCTGGTCTTCATGCTGAGATGCTGGAGACTCGACCGCAGAGTACAACGGGCCCTCAAAAACCCTGCTAATAAATTCTGTGGTGAGTACTATTACTGCAGGAGTTTTTGATCTCATTAAAGACTGGTCACATAACTAGCAAATTTTCTTATGAAATTGAAATATTTACATCTGGGAATGCTGATGCAATGTGTTCAGCTCCTCCTGTGCAGAAGCTTGAGGATAATGGAAACATCACCAATATAATTTGTAACCTTAGTACCAATACTATGTGTTTCCTAAATATAAATTTACACTTTACTTCAATTTTCATTTTATATACTTGAAAGGGGGGGTGCTTGGTGGTGCAGTGGTTAGCATTGTCACCTCACAGCAAGAAGGTCATGGGCTTGAGCTCAATAGCTGGCCAGTGGTGACCTTCCTGTGTGGAGCTTGCATGTTCTCCCAGTGTATGCATGGGTTTTCTTCGGGTATTCCTGTTTCCTTCCATAGTCCAAAGATATGCATGTTAAGTTAACTGGCATCAAATGGGAGATAAACTGTTCCTGAGCATGAATCTCACAGAGCAGCAAATGCTGAGGAACATTTACGAACATTGCAATGACGAAACCCCCAAAATTGTAACGTTTGTAAAAGTTCCGCAGCATTCCCCACTCTATGAGATACATGCTTTAGGTATGAATGTGGGAGATAACGGTTGTCTGTTTCTCTGTGTTGGCCCTGTGATGGAGTGTCAATCTATTCAGGGTGTACCCTGCCTCTCTTCCAAAGATACTGGGATAGGCTCCAGATCCCCCACAACCCAAAAAGGATTTTAACAGTTGAAAGGAATACTTCAAAAAGATTGCAGTATTGCACTTTGTAATTTTAATTCATAAAGCTATAAGCCGTTTGTATAATATATGTAAATATAAAAGGTTTGAGGTATGTGGATCATGACAAATGAGATTTCCATATCGGATCACTCGAGGCCCAGGTTAACAACGCACGCCACCAGTGCCGTTAACCGACAGGGTGCCGGTGGAAACTGAGCTATTGTTGATCAAAGATCGAGGAAGAGGAGAGGGGGAACATGTGTTTGGAGGCAGAGCGAGAAAAGGAAAGTCAGAAGTGTGGAGGTGAGAGTAGGGACTCTAAATGTAGGGACTATGATGGGTAAAGGGAAAGAGTTGGCTGATATGATGGAGAGAAGGAAGGTAGATGCACTGTGTGTACAAGAAACCACATGGAAGGGAAACAAGACTAGGAGCACTGTAATGACAGTACATGAGTTTAAATACGTGGGGTCAGCCATCTAAAGCAATGGAAAATGCACATGAGAGGTGAAGAAGAGAGTGCAGGCAGGGTGAAATGTGTGGAGACAAGTTTCAGGGGTTATTTATGACCGAAGGGTAGCAGCTTGAGTGAAAGGGAAGATTTACAAAACTGTCGTGAGACCTGCTATGATGTACAGTATGGTTTGAAGACAGTGGCACTGACGAAAAGACAGGAGGCAGCGCTGGAGGTGGCCAAGCTGAAGATGCTAAGATTCTCATTGGGAGTGACTAGGAGGGACAGGATTAAAAAAAGAGTGTATCAGAGGGACAGCTCAGCTTGAGCGGTTTGGACACAAAGTAAGAGAGGCAAGGCTGAGATGGTTTGGACATGTGCAGAGGAGGGATAGTGGATATATTGGACAAAGGATGTTGAAGATGGAGCTGCCAGGCAGGAGGAAAAGAGGGAGACCACAGAGAAGATTCATGGATGTAGTGAAGGAGGATATGGAGAGGGTTGGTGTTACACAGGAAGATGCAAGGGATAGGGTGAGATGGAGGCAGATGATCCGCTGTGGTGACCCCAAAAGGAAGCAGGCAAAAGAAAAAGATGAAGGTTTGAGTTGTAACATATTTCATAATATTTTATTGTAACATATGTATATTCTTTACATTTAAATTAATTTTTATATTAGCTGTATTAAGGTGTAATCCATAGTGTCAAAACAACACTATGGATTGCTTTTTGTCCAATGGTTCAAGCAGAAACAAAATTAATTTTGTGTGTGTTGTGTGTGTTTTCTGTGTTTTCCAGCCCCCTCACTTTTTCACCCAGGCCTTCATGACAAGCCCACCTATCGCCTTTGTAAAGAGGCTGCCAGTGCTTCATTCCCTCACATGTGTGCAGCAGAAGAGAAATGTGAATACACCAAGGACTGCTCACTTTCACCATACTCCACTGTACACTGGGACCTTGTTCAGTCATGCTAAGCTCCAGAAAATGTTCCGTCTTTTAAATAATGTTAATGCATATGTCAAAGTTACATGAAATACAATAAAAATCTATAATTTTTATGTGTTTTTAATGCACGCTTTGTTGATAAGCATAGAAATAAAAAGTATAGCTAAAACTGATCTAATCAAACATGTTACTGCTGACATTTGCAATGTAATTATTTTAGAAAGGTGTTGAAAACATTTTTGAAACTTCCTGTGAAGATTTGAGAGAAAACCTGGAATCCAAGGAAAGTTTTTTTGTTTATTTTTTGTTGGTCAATGATGGGAGCAGGATGTCATGTGTTAGCTTTTATAATAATGTGTCTTGTAACCTCCTGAGGGGTGGAGTGTGTGATTTATTTGAAAAAAAAATAAGCTTGAAGCTATTTCAAAAGGAAATTACAAGGTAAAAAACAGATTTGAAAACAAGTCTTTTGTTTAGCTTAATATTTTTATTACTGCATTCAACTTTAATACGCTGATGTTGATGATTAAGGCATTGAAGAATAGCTAATATCAGTGAAAAGCTGTGGCAACCAACAGCTGAGCAATACCAGACTGTATGAAGACAAAGGGGCCTATTATGACAATCTAAAGTGCACTTTTCACCTTCCGCAAGTGGTTTTGATTGCTTCTTGTAGAAACTCGAAAACGAGATGTTACATCTCAAGGGGTTTATCCAAATAAATAAATTTCAAACAAATGATGTCTTAAAAGGGATGCAGATGAGTGCATAGTTGGTGCCTTGCTAAACCTGGCTAACATCAAAGCCACATTATCAACTGCTATTTAAGTAGCACATTTTAATAATGTATAGCATTTCATCGCTCATTCCAGACACAGGGTATTAGGGGTGGGAATCACGAGAGACCTCACAATTCGATTTGGATTGTGACACTTGGCTCACGATTCGATCCTATCATGATTCAACGATAATCATGATATTATGAGATCAAGTATTACAATCCCATATATTTCTTTTTTTTTTCACCTTATTCAACCTCAAATCATGTCCTAAAGTAAAACTGTTGACATCTCTTTCATATAATAAAGTATTCCCGGGGCTTTATTTTGCACGGAGACACATCTCTGCACACAGGGAAGGTGGTGGACGGTGCTGTTTGGAATAGACTCCCACTCTAGCTACATTTCGCTGACTGTGGACTCTTTAAAAAAGCAGCTCAAAACTTTTTGTTTAACGAGGCTTTCCATTAAGTTTCAATTCAGCTGCTTTTTAATTTCAAGTCTGATATTTTAAAATCATTTTAATCATGTGTTTTAATTTGTTTTTATATTTTGTATTATTATTTTTAATATATTGACCCATGTCTGAAATAAAGTGATTGATTATTTTTAAAATGATTTTTATTTATCAACTTCCTTTTATTCCATTTTATTGTACAGTGCTTTGTGACCATAGGTCTGTGAAAAGTGCTTCATTAATAAACTTTACTTACTTGATACTCAGAGAAAAAGTTCCATGCTGGTGTCTTTTTAGCCTAGCCATTGCTAATGCTGCTCCGAGACGTGTGCTGGATTACTCAGATTACTTACTTAGTAAGTAGTAATCTTAGTAATCTTACTCAGATTAAAGGAACACTTTTTAATCTGAGTAAGCTGGACTAGCCTGCCACAATTTCGATATCCAGCTTATTTTTTCCCATTAAAATCTGATGTGTTTTCAAAGTGTTCCCTTTATTTTTGGGAGCAGTATATATATATATATATATATATATATATATATATATATACATAATAAAAGACTGATCCATGCGTTTCATGATCGGTGCATCATTGTTAGTGTCAAGTATCGCAGTCTATCACAGAACTGATCTTTTGTCCCACCTCTACTGGGTATATGAAGAGGTTGCACTAGAATTTCTTGTTGTCTGTCATTTTAATGGCCAAAGTTGTAAAAATTCCATCAAAAGCTATTATTTTAAAATCTACTATTTTAATATGATATGACATTAAATAGCTTTTGCTTCCCTTTACATTCTCAGCTTTAACTGTGACCAGGACAAGCATACAGATTATGCATTTACTTGTTAATTGAACTAATGTGCAAAGACTGTGGGTTACTTGTTGAAATGTGACATGAAGCAGACTGAGGTATTTTGCAGCAACACCAAAGATGCAGAACTACACAGACTGCTGAGCCTGCTCATGGACAAGAACAATGGAGGAAAACCATGGGTCACGGTGGCTCAATGGCAAGTAATGTCATGGTGTGTCATGGTGTTTCGCTGGTCCCCCCGTCCCAGACCCACAATGGATCCAGCCGGCAGTGGAGTCCAAAACAGCACCTCCAACTGAAGGATCCTAACGCAGAACTGTGATTAACATACTACATACAGTACTGTATGTGATAGTGTTGTTAGACTGTTCTAGGTGAACTTACCTGATGTGTGACTTTATTTCAGATATCCCCCTGATGCCTGTCAGTGTGTTCTGATCCTTGATCTCTTCCTAACTCTGAATTATCAATACTTTTAAAAAAAAAAAAAAAACTAGGTGGAAGATGGAACTTTTCATCAGCATTGAAGTTATTGAAGCAATGGTGTCTTTTGTTCTTCATCCAAAGGAATTAATGAGAGTCTGCTGCCAATAAAATCTTCAGTTTGAAAAAAAACGACCATTTAGAGCAAGGGAAAGATCAAAGATCAGAACACTGCTGTGTGCAAGGTGAAAACCTGGGGCTTTCCCTATGTGTCATATTTCATTATACCTCATTTTTTTCTGAGGTGATAAAAGCAAAATGGACTTAGACATGCCCAAGAACAAAGGTTGTGCTTTTGACTAGACTCTCATAATAGGGCTCAAAATCTGTGGCTCCCTGGAGAATGCAGGAAAGCATTCTAGCTTGGTGGAGACCAAAAAGAGTTTCAATAGGAATGAATATTAGACCCAAAAAATTAATAGAAATGTGACTTATGCACAAAGATTAATTTTGATATTTATTTTCTAGGTGTATTTAAGTCAAAGGAGAATTTTTTGCTTTTGTATTTTGTTTGCTTTGCCTTCTCTCAATTGTATAAATAGATTATAAAATACATTTCGCAGAACATCTTGGAGTAACTCCACTTACAGTGTAAATTTGACACATAAAGACAAGCAAGAGAACTTGTAATAAAGACTTACCCCAAACTGCCATAAACACAGCAAAGAAAACAGTTGCCCCGTTGTCGAAGAGATGGGTGACCTTAATGCAAATAAAGAGAGGACTGTTAACATTATGTCGAAGATAGACATAAATTTTAAAAAGTAATATGATTTTCACATTTTAAGTTACAATTGATTGGCACAAAGTTAAAGATTTTATAGCCTTTACTGATTTTGTAACACCTGCGTTTGTGTAATGCTGTAACAAGGAAATAATAACCAGACCACCAATGACTGAGCACATCCCAAGATCAGCAACAGCCTCTGCTTCACCCTCTATATATACATACACTGTAGCCCAGCCCTGTTTATCATCTTTGACCGACACCTTGACCTGGAGCACAATCTGGATACAGACCCACCTATAGTGATGTGAAAAAGTGCTTGCCCCCTTCCTAATTTCTCATTTTTTGTATGTTTGTCACACTTAAATGATTCAGATCATCAAACAAATTGAAATATTAGACAAAGATAACACAAGTAAACACAGAATGCAGTTTTTAAATGAAGGTGTTTATTATTAAGGGTAAAAAAAAATCCAAACCTACATGGCCCTGTGTGAAAAAGTGATTGCCCCTAAACCTAATAACTGGTTGGGCCACCCTTAGCAGCAACAACTGCAATCAAGCATTTGTGATAACTGGCAATGAGTCTTTTACAGTGCTGTGGAGGAATTTCTCCTGTTCGCAGGAAAACTCCTGTTTTCAGAATTGTAATTCAGCCACATTGGAGGGTTTTTGAGCATGAACAGCTTTTTTAAGGTCATGCCACAGCATCTCAATCGGATTCAGCTCAGGACTGTGACTAGGCCACTCCAAAGTCTTCATTTTGTTTTTCTTATGCCCTTCAAAGGTGGACTTGCTGGTGTGTTCTGGATCACTGTCCTGTTGCAGAACCCAAGTGTGTTTCAGTTTGAGGTCATTAGCAGATGGCCGGACATTCTCCTTCAGGATTTTTTGGTAGACAGCAGAATTCGTGGTTCCATTTACCACAGCAAGTCCTCCAGGTCCTGAAGCAGCAAAACAGCCCCAGACCATCACACTACCACCACCATATTTTACTATAGGTATGATGTTCCTTTTCTGAAATGCTGTGTTACTTTTACGCCGGATGTAATGGAACACACACCTTCCAAAAAGTTCAACTTTTGTCCCATCAGTCCACAGAGTATTTTCCCAAAAGTCTTGGGGATCATCAAGATGTTTTCTGGCAAAACTGAGAATAGCCTTTATGTTCTTTTTGCTCAGCAGTGGTTTTTGTCTTGGAACTCTGCCATGCAGGCCATTTTTGCCCAGTCTCTTTCTTATGGTGGAGTCATGAACACTGACCTTAACTGAGGCAAGTGAGGCCTGTAGTCCTTTGGATGTTGTTGTGGTGTCTTTTGTGACCCCTTGGATGAGTCGTCGCTGTGCTCTTGGCAGCATGATGTCTAGCTTCTGAGGATATTTTTGGTCTACTTCACTTTGTCAGGCAGGTCCCGTTTAAGTGATTTCTTGATTGACAGCAGGCATGGCAGTAATCAAGCCTGGGTGTGGCTAGAGAAATTGAACTCAGCTTTCCAAAGATGTGATTTTAAGGGGGGAGGGCAATCACTTTTTCACACAGGGCCATGTAGGTTTGGATTTTTTTTACCCTTAATGATAAATGCCTTCATTTAAAAACTGCATTTTGTGTTTACTTGTGTTATCTTTGGCTAATATTTAAATTTGTTTGATGATCTGAAACATTTAAGTATGACAACATACAAAAAATGAGAAATCAGGAAGGGGGCAAACACTTTTTCACACCACTGTAAGTTTGATGACATTTACAGCATCTCATGTTACAGCCTAATATTGTGTGGCCCTAATAGGCAAGAATATATGAAATCCCTTGGTATTGTTGTACAGTGCAGTTTGTTGATATTTGTAATTTAGCTTTGAATAATTGAAATTATGGACACTTTAACAAAACGCCCAGCCAGCGTGTCCATGTGCCCTCCCCCCCCCAAAAAAAAAGGTTAAATCTGGGCTGTCTTATGGGTCCCACATGGGTTTGTCCACGAGTTCCATGTTGGCCCCATCTGTGTTTGCCCACATGAACTTTATGTGTGGTACAGGGGAGCAAGTAATCTGCTCACCTGCATTAACCCCACTGGGCCCATGTGGGTTTAAGGCGGGTGAGCAGGTTTCAGTAACACTGCGGCCAAAAGTACAAGAAAAAAGTCACAAATTTACGAAAAAAAAATTTGTGAGGAAAAAAGTCACAAATTTACAAAAAAAAAGGAGCAAATGTATTAGAAAAAAAGTCAAATTTTTGAGAAAAAAAGTCTAAATTTGGGAAAAAAGTTGCAAATTTACAACAAAAAACTCACAAATTTATAAAAAAAAGTGGCAAGTTTACCGTAATAAAAGTTCAGAATTTTTGAGAATGTTCCAAATGTACAAGAAAAATATCGCAAATGTATGGAAAAAAAAGTCTACAAATTTACAAGGGAAAGTAACAAATTTATGTGGAAAAAGTTGCAAGAATACAGTAAAAAAAAGTTGAAAACTGATGAGAAAGTTTCAAATTTTCAAGAAAAATGCATCAAATTTACAGGGAAGAAAGTCACAAATTAAGAAGAAAATAGCAAATTTATGAGAAAACAAGTTGAAAACAGGTAAACCAGTAAAATCTATGTGGGCAAACACAGATGGGGCCAACATGGAACCCATGGACAAACCCACATGGGACCCATAAAACAGCCCGGATTTAACCTTTGGTGGGGCCCACGTGGACATGCTGGCTGGGCAGAACAGAAAACACGATGAGTTGACTGAAGCTCGTCTTTGTACCTTGGCGTAGATGCAGCTGTCTGACAGTTTGAGGTAGGGGCAGTACTGATCACAGATGGGGCACATGACAACATCACTGGCCTGGCATATTTCTTTGCTGGGAACAGACAAACAAAAATTACATCACACTGGAAAATCTGACATGGACAAACATAGTAAAGCCCAAACTGGAGCAAGACTGGAAACAAAGTCAAGGTTAATCTGTACTATAATTTCTTTTTATTTATATAGGACTTTTCTGTAGAAACTCAGAATATAACAAACATTACAAGGGATGCACAATCTTCTCAAAAACTGGAAGAGGTGTGTTTACCTGACCTGGCAGTGCTCTAGAGTGAGAAGCCCATACAGAAATACCAGCAGGCCAACCAGAGCTGCAGGAAACAGCATCCCAGTGTACCAGCCGAGCCATGCAAAGTACAGACCAATCTTCTCTCCAAAATACCTCCTGCAAAAAAAAATATCAGAAAATACATCTATGTCTTTCCTAGCTGTACAGACGTATATATTTCTACCACCTTTAACCAGAACTGTGTCTGAATTCATTTACCTGATGAGATCCAATGGTTGGTACTTGTACCAAACCCCCCACCAGGCCCAGTACTCGTACAGTAGGTGCCGATGGTTCTCCGCCCCATGTGTTCTGATGGATTTCTTGCTATGGTAGCTCCCCTAAGTAAGTGTTCATAAATCACCCACTTGATTAAGTATGCGTGTACAGTACTGTGCAAAAGTGTTAGGCAACCACTTATTTCTTTGTGTTTTGCTTCCAAGGAATCAGACTTTCTTGTAATTAAAAAAAAATGTCGTGAGCAGTAGTTTTCAGACTTTGTGAAGGTCTTTCTTTGGACATTGGCTGCTTTTTCTCTGATTGTTAGTCATTTCTGTGTATCAGAATGAAGAAACTGGACAAATGGAAGACAAATGAAGCACTGTCAGGCCCAAGAAAGCATCTACACTTATTGAACAATATCTGAAATTCATGTACTTCTGGGAAAAAAAAAAAAAAAGCAAAGACCTGACACAGGACCTAAAGGCCCTGTCACACCTTGACGACTTAGGGTGCATTCAGATGGCCACTGTTTGGTCCAGACCAAAGGACTCTCTGTGAATAGTTCGGTTTGTGTGGTGCAGTCTGAACGCATGTTGGAACTCTGGTGCGCACCAAACAAGCAAAGTTTGGACCCCTCGAAAACGGAGGTCTTGGTTTGCTTGCAAACAAAGTCTGGTGCCCTTCACTTGCCGTGTGAAACCAAACGGAGTATCCAGCGGACCAAAGGGTGGAAGTGGCCCTTGGCATTTGTGTAACCATAGCAACACATAGTGAGAAGAGGAAGTGGTGTTTACCATAGCACATTTTGGGTAGAAAATAACAATAAAGACAACAGTGCGGATCCAAGAAATCATTTTACCAGAGAAAGCCGAGGAGAAAGGTAAAAAATGTCTCGTTTATGGTGGACAAACAACCTGGCTGAAGGGAATGGACTTCCGTTTTCAGTCCTGGCCAATCGATGAGCCGGATTTCTCTTCTTCACCGATATTTTTTCTTCCTAGTCGGTGGTTTCAGCTACAGCACCACAAACGAGCAGTTGGTATAACTACGTGACATTGTCCAGGCAGTTTGGTCCACTTGAGTAAAGTGCTGTGTGAATGCAAACCAAACCAAATGAAGGGGTGAAATTTGTCACCATTCCCCGACCAATCAAACCGAGACCCCCGGATTATCCTTGTCTGAATGCACCCTAAGGCAGCATTTGCTACACATAAAAAAAAAAAATTGGTCTAAAACACTGGCATACGCTGAAATTTTCACTTTTGGCTGTACGCATTGTGTATCCATAATGAATTTGACATATACATAAAGATTTAGTAACTTTTTTAGAATGTTTTGACAACTTATAAATAATAAATCAGTGAATGCTTAGCGTGTTGCCGGCGTTCACAACTTATGCCCAACCATAGTCTAATTTATGCCTAGCGTGGTCATGCCAAACTACCATTGCCTCCCGATCCATGAATCCTAGGTAGTTGTGTGAGAGACCATCTCTGTTCAACAGAGATGATTCTCCCCTCCAACGACCATGGCGGGGGCGTGACTGACCTGGCAGAGCTGTCAAATCCGTCAGGTCGGTCACATCTAAAATAGCTGACAGGACACATCATGAACTCCATCTCCCACCCCAACCCCTCCTCCTCCTCCTCAGGGGACACCAGGCCCCTCCATCACATCACTGTGACTACAGACCAGATTAAGAAACAGCCATCAGTGGAAGGCTGCGGGCCCTGATGGCATCTCTGCCAGGATCCTGAGGACCTGTGCCAACCACTAAAACACCTGTATAACCTGAGCCTGAGTCTGGAGAGAGTACCGGTGCTGTGGAAGACGTCCTGCCTTGTTCCCATCCCCAAGAAGTCATCTCCATTGGACCTGAATGACTATCGACCAGTTGCCCTCCCATCTCAAGTGATGAAGATCCTGGAGAGACTGGTCTTAGCCCACCTGAGGCCGCAGGTGAAGACATGGCTGGACCCTTTGCAGTTTGCATACCAGCCCCATTTAGGAGCTGAAGACGCTGTCATCTACCTGCTGCAATGAGCCCATTTGCACCTGGATGGTGGAGGAGACACTGTGAGAATCCCAGTGATTTCTCCAGTGCCTTTAACATCATCCAGCCACTGCTTCTGGGTGAGAAGCTGCGAGTGATGGGGGTTGACAGCTCTGTGATCTCCTGGATTACTGACTACCTGACAGGCAAGCCACAGTTTGTTCGGCTGGGCAGTGTCTTGTCTGACATGATGGTTAGTGATACATGAGCTCCAAAGGGGACAGTGCTCTCTCCTTTTTGCTTCACCTTATACATCACTGACTTCCAGTACAACACCAAGTCATGCCACTTGCAGAAATTCTGTGACGACTAAGCTGTTGTGGGGTGTATAAGAGGGGGAGAGGAGGGGGAGTACAGGGCACTGGTAGACAGATTTGTGGAGTGGACAGAACAGAATCACCTGAGGTTGAATGTCCGCAAGACCAGAGAGATGGTGATTGACTTCAGGAAGAAGAGGACGCCTTCTCAGCCACTGCAGATTAGGGGGAAGGATGTGGGGGTGGTTGAGGACTACAAATATCTGGGTGTTGGGATCAGCAACAGGCTGGACTGGAGAGCCAACACCGATGCTGTGCACAAGAAGGGGATGAGCAGACTCTACTTCCTGAGGAAGCTGAGATCCTTCAATATGTGCAACAGGATGCTGGAGCTTTTCTACCAGACCACTGTCGCGAGCGCCATCTTCTTTGCTGCTGTCTGTTGGGGTAGCAGTATCAGAGCCAGCGACACCAACAGACTTGACAAGATTATCAAGAAGGCTGGCTCTGTAATTGGTCTCAGGCCAGAGACCTTTGAGACAGTGGTGGAGAAGAGGACACTAAATAAACTGCGATCCATCATGGACAATCCTGATCACCCCTTCCACCACACACTGGACAGACAGCGGAGCACTTTCTCCAGCAGACTGCTACAGCTTCACTGTCAAACGGTTACAGTAGGTACAGGAAATCCTTCCTGCCACATGCCATTTCACTGTACAATAACTCACTCTGATGTTGTATTCCGGTCATAACTATGCTGCCATACTGCACCTTACAGTCTAACTGGCACCTCACATTTCACCCTGCTCCTGATAGTCCTGCATTGTGCAGCGGGTATGATTCATGTGTTTATATGGGTCACCATCTATTCAGCTATGATGTATATAGGCTTTTTTTTATAGTAGTGTTAGTTTTACTTTCCATTGGTAATCCCTTTGTCATGCGTGTGTTTTCTATCGTTTGGTTGTGTACTGTCATGCTGCTGTTACACTGTAATTTCCCAGTTTGGGATCTATCTATCTATCTATCTATCTATCATATCCTGTAGCTTGAAAGTGTTACACTTAAGTTGGCTCGGACACACTATACGAACAAGTGCAGTGCATATGACAAGTATATGCACCACTGTTCAAATTCCAGGTTTTTGTGATGTAAAAAAGTGAGACCAAGATAAATCATTTCAAAACTTTTTCCACCATTAATGTGACCTATAACCTGTACAACCCATTGGAAAACAAACAAATCTTTTTTTCATCAGCTCCATCGTGGGTGCAGCGGAGCCGGCCTTGTTGGGGGCCACCGTGAGTGCAGTTAGGCTCCCGATGGATTCCATTGTGGGTGCAGCGGAGCCGGCCCGGTCAGGGGCCACCATGGGCGCAGCTGAGCCTCAGCCGGAGGTCATAGTGGATGCAGTTTGGCTCCCCTTGGAGTCCATCATGGATGCAGCAATGCCGGCCCGGTCAGGGGCCACCGTGGGCGCAGTTAGGCTCCCGCTGGAGTCCACCATGGGTGCAGCGGAGCCGGCCTGGTCAGGGGCCATCGTGGGTGCAGTTAGGCTCCCACTGGAGTCTACTGTGGGTGCAGCGGAGCCGGCCTGGTTGGGCCCCACCGCAGGTGCTACTGAGGACGCCGTGGAGGTTCCCTCTCCCCGTTCCGGTTGCCTTCCAGTCAGCCTTCCAGTGGGCAGGCCACCTCCTGCTTCACCCCCTCCGTCCTGGTGGCTGAGCAATGCGGGCCAGCCGCCAGAAGAATTGACTCCCCGGGTCTGGTGGCCCGTGTTTTCCCGGCAGGCCGCCGGATTCCGTCCACTGGAACTTCTGCTGGGCCTGGGACTCTGGGCGGCCTCCTGAGCCCCAACGCCTGTGGACTTGGGGGGGTTGATTGTGGACCCTGGGCGTGGTATTGTGTTCCCTCCTTTCCTGTTCCCCTACCTCCCACCCGGGTTCGTGTGTTATTGTTTTGTCTGTGGGGATGGGGGGGGGGGTTCTGATGATGTTACCGTGGGTGTCTGGTATCTGCCCCTAGAAGGAGGGGCCCTGTCACGTGCCGAGCCAGCTTGGCTTTCCCCGGCTCGGCCTCGATCTCTTTGTGGGGTTGGCTTTGCTGGGGATGTGTATTTTGATGTATTCTGGTACGTTTTTCCATGTCCCTAGCCACTGTCTGACTGGCTGCTGTTAGTCAGTATTTGTCATCTCCTTTCTCTCATGCTGCTGACAGGCTGCCGGCCCAGCCACGCCCCCTCGCTCTCCTTCTGGCTCATCAGCTGTTTCCAGTCCCCTGTAATGATCCGTCCGTGCCTCGCCCAGGTGTTCCTTATTTGTCACGTCAGCGGCGTCTGTATTAAAGGAGCGCTTCGCTACACAGACGCCGCTGGATCATTGTACGCGTTGGATGGTCATTTCCCTGTCCACCGTCACGTCAACGAAGGACTGTCTTTGTGTCTTGGATTCTCGCTGTGACGACTCGGTCTGCCCTCCCACTGTGAGTAACTGCCTGTGCGCTGTTCCGCCGCTGTTTTCCTCCAGTGTGTGTGTGTGTAGGGCTACCTTCAGGACACTAACGAGGATCCAAGCTGTTCTGTGTCTGTATGTTAAGTTTTGTGTTAACAAATATGTGTTTGGTGTAACCCTGCACTTAAATCCTCTCGTCCTTTCTCCCCTCGCTGTGCGCATTAGAGAAGCGCACGGGGAGCTCATGACACATCCCTACAACTTATGCCCCAAGTATGCGGGACATATCAGCCATACACTGGATATGCCAGAAATTTTTCAGCATGCTGAAAATCTTTAGAGGAGCCGTATACCAGCATTCTTCAGCGTGCTCTTAACTTATACAAAACTTACACATAACTGATTCGACGTAACACCAGGGCATTCAACAAATTTTTCATATGTTTGGCAAATAATCCCCAAATCCTTTTGGTGTGACAGGGTCTAAAGAGATGCAACTGGGCCTTCATGCGATCCATCTAATATTGACCGTAGGTAGCCTCATGAGAATGGTCTCAATGGAAGGGTGGCTGTTCTTTTGGTCAAGTTTGTTCAAGTCATCCTTTAGGAAGGGGAACAGGGAGAAAAAGGCTGAGGTTGTTAAATTACACAAGAACTAGACTGAAAATCAGTCTGAAAACAGGTCTTATGGGGGTCATCTTGACAGAAAATAGAACAAAAGGCAGCGAAAGTCAAAAGAAGAGCTGTGGAAGATCATTTGAGAGGTTTGGAAACTAAAAAAAAAAAATCAGAAGAAAATCTTAAGAGAATTTAGTCAGACCAGTTTGTTAGAAATGTGCAAACTCTGTTTCTGCCTTATATACTGTATTTCAATTCATGTTTGCACGAGTTTCAATAAATCACTGCACCTATTTCTCATTTTCTAGAAAATATTTATATTTTTTTTAAATGATGGGCTGCCTAAGACTTTTGCACACTACTATATGTGCTGTACATATTTGCATGCAGGTGCTGGTGTACTATCAAAATATGCAGTGAACACTTCAAAACAGATGACTGAATTCACTGAAGGTGTAAAAAGCCGTAAAAAGATCTGTTCAAGTACCTCATGAAGAGGAAAAGCTGCCTCGTATGAGTTATTGCTCAAAAGACGATTAAGTCCTGCAATTAAACAGGAGAGAATCAGGAAAAAAATGAGCACCAGGTGTTTGATTATTTGAGTCAGGCAATGTAAGGAAGGCAAAAATAAATAGTTATATCACTCAGACTTCAGTTTGGTAAAGGGTGCACACAAACCATAGAATGTGCATAAAACAGATACTCAGCAATGATAATGTTAACTTTTAATTTGTGGGCTGCTGTTCTGAAATCTTGAATTCAGTATTAGGCCATTTACAGTATTGTGAAAAATTGTCTGCCCCTTCCCAATTTTTTATGTTTTTGCATATTTGTCACACTTAAAGATGTACTCCAGTGGATATAAATCCCCTATAAAAAACAAATCTGCATTGTCTAAAATGGCATATTATGCCTTTTTTTCAACAAAAAAACCTTTCATTGTCTTAAAGTTTCATGTCAGAATCTTAACTTTCCCCTCCTCCTTCAAACACCAGGATCTGTGAATAATCCCACCCACATCCCACAAGGCTAATAGTGGCTAGTGTAGTAGTAGATTAGTTTATTTGACAGGGACAGTGCAATAAACATAGACAATTAATCAAAGACAATCAATCTGATGTGTTGCACATAGAGTGTATAGCTATTAGCTAATTTGCAACTCTTGTCCCTGGATGGGCTTTAGAAAAAAGAATCAAGATAAAAATATACACAATAACCACATACATCAATGCAGAAAAATTATAAATACACAATTATAAATATTATAAATATTATAAATACACAAATATAACAGCCTGACTCACATTTAACACATATAACATAACTCACATTTGCCTATTTCAGGCCTTCCTCCCTCCGTCACTCACTATAAACAAACACATTTATTCCTTCCCTTCATTCACTCTCACTTTGCAGACAAATAATTCATACATGAGTACATTCTTGTTTATTTTTCAGCCAGTTTTTAACATTTTTAGTGAATGTTTTAAAGTCCGTTATTATTTTAATTTCATTTGGCATTGTGTTCCAGATGTGACTGCCCTTTATAGAGAAAGCTGTTTGTCCAAATGTGGTTCTGCGGTGGAATATTTTACAGTTATTGTTAACAGAACTCCTGGTGGCTCTGCTGCTGTCCTGTCTTTGGACGAAACCAGCAAGTGGCTCGGGTGCTGATTTATGGAAACATTTGAACGTTAATTTCAGAAGACAGAGGTCAATGAAGCTCTCAAAACTCAATAGGTTGTATTTTTTTAAAACATTACAGTGATGCCACCTAATGGGCTTTTTGTCCAAGATTTTTAGGGTTTGATTATATAATGAACCTATATGTCTTACTGTGGAAGGGGCTGCTTGAGCCCAGACTGTCAAACAGTATGATATATGAGAAAAAACCATAGAATGCATATACAGTGCAGCTGCTTCGTAAGGTATGTAATATCTAATTAATTTAAAGCAGTTCAGATTTTTTTTTACTGTTTTTGAAATTTTCTTTATATGAAGATTAAATTTGAGTTGAGGATCTAGTACAATGCCAAGGTATTTGAATTCTGTAGCTAAACTGATGTCATGATCATGTATATTAACTTTAAAATGTTGCAGGTTACATTTTTTGATTGAAAAGCACATTGAGACTGTTTTCTGAAGGTTCAGCAATAGATGGTTCTTGAGGAGCCACTCTTGGACATCAACCATACTTGTAGACAGTACATCTGCAGCCTGTGCTGGAGTCTTGGCAGCTGTGTAAATAACTGCATCATCTGCATAAAGTTGGCTACATTAGTGCTACATTAAACAGCATAAACCCTGTGATAAAAAGACTTACTGGTTGAAGGTCATGCCCAGTTGTATGCACCGTGGCCCAGGATAATGACTGAAACTGCATCAGTCCTTAAAAAGCAGTTTAATGGTAAAACCCATCTTAATTTGGGTTGTTTTCAAAGCAGCTGTCCAAAAATGCTGACTGGCCCTGGAGGCTAACTTCACTTAGGCCAGAGAGTCCTGATTGGCCCCAGACTATGGACCTGCATAGTTACGTCACCAAAAACGCTCTGTCCAAACTCGCCTTTTTTCAGGGGGCAAAGCTTAACTGAAATTTCACAGCAAAAAAATAAAAAAAATAAAGACATGGCAAATTTGAGGGATTTTGCTCTTGATAAGTCTTGTAAGTCATAAAACACGTTACAGACATGTCAACAAGAAAAAAAAAAGATAAATGTTACTGTCACTTTAAATGTTTCAGCTCATCAAACAAATTTTAATATTAGACAAAGATAACCTGAGTAAATACAAAATGCAGTTTTTAAATGATGATTTCATTCATTAATTAAGGGGAAAAAAATCTATCCAAACCTACCTGCCCCATGTGAAAAAGTAATTGCCAGCTAAACCTAATAACTTGTTGTGACACCACTGGCAGCAAGAACTGCAATCAAGCATTTGCAATAACTGGGAATGAGTCTTTTACATCACTGATGAGAAATTTTGGCCCACTCTTCTTTGCAGAATTGTTCAAATTCAAACACATTTGAGGGTTTTCAAGCATAAACAGCCTGTTTAAGGTTGTGCTGCTGCATCTCAATTTGATTTAAGTCTGGACTTTGACTAGGCCACTCCAAAGCCTTCATTTTGTTTTTTAAAGCCAAAAAATCTCAAAAAGGAACACATCATGCCGCAATCTAAAGAAATTCAAGAACAGATGAGAAACAAAAACCCAGACCATCTCAAGAACTGCAGGCCTCACTTGCCACAGTGTGGACACTGGTCCATGATGCAACAATAAGAAAGAGATTGGGCAAAACTACCATCCATGGGAGAGTTCCAAGATAAAAACCACTGCTGACCAAAAAGAACACAAAGGCTCGCCTCACACCGACAAGTCCACCGTTCAGAGGTGGACTTGTTGGTATGTTTTAGATCATTGTCCTGCTGCATAAACCCAAGTGTGCTTGAGCTTGAGGTCACAAACTGATGGTCGGAAATTCTCCTTCAAAATTTTCTGGTAGAAGGCAGAATTCATGGCTCCGTCAATTATGGCAAGTCATCCAGGTCCTCAAGTAGCATAGCAGCCCCAGACCATTACACTACCACTGCCATGTTTTTTTATTAAATGCTATGTTAGTTTCACACCAGAAGTAACGAGATGCATGGCTTCCAGAAAGTTCAACTTTCATCTCGTCAGCCAACACAATATTTCCCCCCAAAATCTTGGGGATCATCAAGATGTTTTTTGGTAAATGTGAGGCGAGCCTTTGTGTTCTTTTTGGTCAGCAGCGGTTTTTATCTTGGAACTCTCCCATGGATGCCAGTTTTGCTTAATACTAAAATGTGTTTAATACTAAAATGTGTCTGATGATCTGAAACATTTAAGTGTGACAAATATGCAAAAATGTTAGAAATTACGAAAGGGCAAATACCTTTTCCCAAGATTGCATGTTTATATGAGAGTGTGAAATCCAAAATTTAGCTAGCCCTTTGGTTAATAACGTGTATCTATTGACCATGTGGTATATAATTTTCAATTAGTCCTCACATAAAACTAAAGGGAAAAAAGTCCAGAAGTCCAATTCAGTGAATTCAAGTGGCAGATCCTGCAGTCCCAAGATCAAACACTTGTAGTGCTAGGACATTAAATGGATTCTTCTAGGGTCCTTCCAAGTCATCATTCTAGAACTGTAGCTTCAAGGCCTAAATTTTGGGTTTTAGCAATTTCTACAATTTTTCTCCTTTTTCAAATTTTACATTATATATTTTTTTACAGTTGTCCACTTTGAAAATTATTTGCTTTACATGGTTCATAAAAGTATTGTTGGCTTATTTTTAAAGGGACAACACAGAATTAACAGCACAGTACACAGGTTAGAAAAAGATGTTTGAAAGTAACAAAACTGATGGTGACACAGATCACGAAGTGATATAAAAAGAGTATGTTCACCACTGAACATCTAAGACTAAGCTATGTTCCGATCCACAGTGTGCTTCAACTGTATTCTCTACTCCCTGCTCCCATCTCAGGGAATATCAGCTATGTTAACTGCCCTTCACAAAATTTCTCCATTTAAAACACCCTGTAACTGTTGGCTCCCTCCTCCGCGCATTACCATGGTAATCATAGACATGTACTGATACTATGGTGGCTCAAGTAGGTTCATTTTGTCTTTTAATTATTTACCTTTTGTTCTTATTAAAGACAAAAATAGAAAGGAGATGTTTTTTACCTTCTTTATATGTTTCAACTGTGCACTGCAGTAACAAACAGGAATCAAGACACAGAACAAAAGCCGAAATCAAAAACAAGGACACCATAACGATACCATACATCCGAGGGATAACAGAACCAATTCAAAGGATCATGAAAAAATACAAAATAAACACAGCAGTAAAACCACGCAAAAAATTACAACAGTTATTAGTACACCTCAAGGACAAAATAGAACAAGGCAAAAAATGCAATGTAATATATGAAATATCATGCAGATCATACAACAAAACCTACATTGGAGAAACCAGATCATTCACCTCAAGGAAAAAAGAACACCAGAAGAATGTGAGAAGGAAACACAAGGACGACTCACAAGATCACAAAAAGAAGAGGCAGAACAAGAAACATTAAAATCAGCAATATCAGATCACTGCAAAAGAAATAATCACTTCATGGACTGGGACAACGCAAAAATTATTGGATCAGAGAGCAACAGACACAAACGCTGGATCAAGGAGGCCACAGAAATCAGGAAGCGGGGAAAAGATACCATGAACCGGGATGAGGGGGCCTTTATGCTTTCCCACACCTGGGACCACATTCTCCAGAGACCATCGGATGACGGAAAGCGCGGCCGGCTCGGTGGATCTGACAGGTCTGCCGGGCTGGCCCCGCCTACGAAAGTCAGCTGATAAAATGACACCTGGCAGCAATCAGCTGACACTTCTGATGAAGGCTGCAGTGCACAGTTGAAACATGTAAAGAAGGTAAAAAACATCTTTCTATTTTTGTCTTTAATAAGAACAAAAGGTAAATGATACTATGGTGGATAATTTATATTTTTTAACTGAAATATTAATACTAATATATTTTTATTACAATCAGTTAATATCAATAATAACCAAGATCAATTTAGCTTGTCAATAACATTAGCAACAATAGCTTGTTTTATTCATATTTGAAGTGCAATGGCTTATGGGTAACCTTCTTGTTAACTTCTGGTGAAGTGATGTATGGTTGTTCACTTCTTCCCTGCTCAGTTCTCAGTTCCCTTTGAACTGAAGACCATTCGCTCCCTTCGGTTTGGAATCTCACTTAATATGGCAGAATACCCACCCTGTGCAGTCCACTTCGGAGTACACTATTGGGCGATCGGAACACACCGTTACATTTCTCCACTCATAACAACCTGTTTGGATTTGACGTTATTCTGGGTGGGGCCAGTTTGAGTGGCAGGTGGATAGTGATTAGTATAGTATCAGCTCGCTGGCTTGTTTTAGCCAACTAATTCTATCGACAACTTTTGTGGTGTTGTGTAGCCTTGTCATGAAACTGCTCTGACTTTGATAAGAAAAAAATTAACATTTGATTAGTAGGTTACAAAAGGATTATAAGACTTTACTGCATATGAAAAAAAGAAAAACTGTAAAGTTCACCAAAGTTGATAGCATTAGCTAAAAACTGAAGCTGCAGACCGTATATTTTCTACCTGGGCCTTCAATGATGTCCTACCCACTAGGGGTGGGTTCAAAAGATCGATTCAACAATTCAAATCGAGTTATGTTTGACTGAGCCAATATCGATCCACAAAATCTGCAGATCGATCTTTTAATATAATACTTTTACATCAGTGAAACACAAAACGCAAGCAGCCAGCTGAAGTCTCACGTGATTGAACAATTGCGCGAGAGTTCCCTGGGTCGCATGCTCACATTACTTGTGTTTACATGAGTGAATTTGCTGACATTAATTTATCAACAAAAGTCACTGCTGCGCTCAAAAGGCTCTGAGGATAAATGCTTTTATACTATGTGCAGTGTTGTGTTGAAACATAAACAGAAGTCAACAATTGATAAACACTTTTCAAACGTAAACCACACGGAGAACGGACAACAGACCAGAGAGGGAGAAATTGAGGGCATCCACCTGGATGGATGAAGCAGCCACGGTACGGCGATATCCTTGACCAGTTTGTGAATGCTCCAGCGCTGGCTCGCTGGGTAAACTGCTTCAACAAGCAAGTAAGTCTGTATTTCGCTGTCTGAGGAAACTAGTGATGTTAAAACCGAGGCCTCATGAAACAACGAGCAACTTTGAGACAATACCTTCATGAGCGACAGTGTTATGAAACAGCTAATAAAGACTGCCATCTGGTGACTGACTGTCAGAACTGCATCAGGGTTGAAAAACCTGAAAAAAATCTCAATACTTTTTTTTTTAAATTCAGAATTGCTATTCAGAATTGGATGGCAGGAACAAACAATACAAAGCAAACAAAAAAAAAACTAATTACCTCTCAAACTTCCCGTGAGCCCTCAAGTCATGTGATGTGACCGACGTAACAAGGCCTTGCTTGCTACGGTCACGTGACTGTGGACATGTTGACAGTGCTCAACACTCTGCTCGCGACACTTTCGTGTTATATTGCTCGAGTCAACCTTGAGTGGGCGGTGTCAAGCATAACATCACTAGAGGAAACTAAATTAACTCCTCTTGTCCTCTTTCTCCTCCAGGTTGCTGCCATCTTCGTAGTGTGTCTCAGGGGTTTGTTGTGCGCTCACCTGCCCCATCACCCTCATCACCACCCCAGCTGCCTTATTCCTCCCGGTTAGACACCTCACCCAGCTCTACTTCTGCTATTTCTCTGTGGGGTCCAGCTGCCGGGCTTGCTGCTCACCCCCTTGTGAGTATTGTCCTATTTTTCCCTATCCTGTCTCCCTCCTCCACCAATCCGCTCTCATCTCCCCTTACAGGCTGAGTCCTCCTCTGGCGATTGGCGTCTTTGCTTAACTGTGCGTTACTTTTAAATCAATAAATTGTGGTTAAGCAACTTCTTTGTGTCATTTGAGTGATTTCTCTGGTGTTGTTCCCTGCACGTGAGCTGTTGATTCTCCAATCATGACACAGCGCAAAACACCTCAAAAAATGTTGCATCTTTTATTGCAACTTTTTGGAAAAGCTCCCAGAAATTCAGCCTTTTTGGGCTGTAACAATCATAAAAACAGCTAGCGAGAGGCAACGAGCTGGAAGGGCACAAGGTTTTATTCCTCCAACATAGTGAAACATGCTTCGTAGCTTGTGTGAACTACTGCGCTGCTGAGGCATGTGTAACAAGTTCTTTTATACATGTTATACAGACAGAGAGAATGCATGGCACATTAGCATAATGATTGTCAGTTAATACACATCATTAGCATGACATCAGCTGGCGCCGCTTTGACCGCTGCTTCTGGTCTCTGTCCTTGGGGGGGTGCATACATAACAGTCCAGTCTGATTGCCCCCCGGGACTCTTTGTCCGTATGTCAATTGTCCTACCCTTCCTCCAGTCCTGATGGGTGTGAGATAATGTCCATCCGCAGTGTGCTGGGCCACCACACAGTCCCCCCTCCAAACACCCAGCAGGGGCTGTGACCCCCTCGGTCATTTGGGCTCCAGTCGGTGCCCGTGGAGGCTGCAGCGGGGGCTGCCGCTCCGGTAGAACTGTCCTGCTGTAGAGGAGTGTCGGAGGGCATGTCAGTCCATGGGGGGAACGTGGGAGGGGTGAAAAACACAGTCTGCTCCACTCTGGGTTGCAACACGTTGAACGGCCATGGATCAAGGGTGCACAGGACCGGTGCGCGTCGCGCTGAAGGAACGAAGCTGGCGATCAACAGGTCTCTGGGGCAGAGGTGTGGGCATAGCAATGTGGAGGATGAGGGGGAAGTGGGTGGGAATCAATGGAGTGCCGGCCCGGGACGTCAAAAGTGTCTGGGCCGCCCAAAAATTGCGTGCGTATCAGGCTCGGGCGAGGGACTTTCCAGTAAACCCTCCGGTGATCCGCAGCAGCTGTGAAAAAAATAAGTTCAGTGGGCTCTCCCTCGGCACAGGTCTCTGTCCTGCAAGGATCTGGGGAAGGCGATCAGCCCAATTCCCCGAGGATGCGTAGCGGCTGTGAAGAAACCAATAGAAGTCCTGTGAGTGAGTTGCCGACTCCTTAAGTGCAATGCACGAAGCTCAAAGGGTCCAAGGGTGGTGATCGGCCGTGTTCCCCGGGATCATGCAGCAGCTGAGGACCTTTATCAGTTCTTGGAGCCATGCTTGTCCCTTGTACGTGGCACGCTCTGTGGCACAGGGGTCACGTAGTTGTTGGGTGTGTTCCATGTAATCCTGCGGTGTGCGCACGGGTCATCTATGCATCGAAACCCCACTGTCAGGTGGTGAAGCCAGAGTTGGGGAGTTGTACAAAAATCACGCAGACGGCGCAGGTCCTCTCCTTCCAGGCTGTTTCCTTCGGTTTGCTTGTTTCACCGATCATGGTACATCTCAGTCCCAGCGAAGCCCACTCTAGCGAGCGCGCTGCGGTGTGGATGAAGAGGGAGTCCACAGCGTGGCAAAAGGGAGAGATAGTCCATTCCATGTCAGGTTACCAATGCGCAGCAAAATGGAGAGACACTCCATGCACGTCCAGGGTCGCCAGTGTGGGGAAAATGGAATGGTCGAGACGCTCCATGCCACGTCCAGGGTCACCGATGTGGAGGTAATAGAACAGGCGAGGGGCAACGAGCTGGAAGGGCACAAGGTTTTATTCCTCTAACATACTGAAACACGCTTCGTAGCTTGTGTGTACTACTGCGCTGCTGAGGCATGTATAACAAGCTCTTTTATACATGTTATACAGACAGAGAGAATGCATGGCACATTAGCATAATGACTGTCAGTCAATACACATCATTAGCATGACATTAGCATGACATTAGCTGGTACCGCTTTGACCGCTGTTTCTGGTCTCTGTCCTCGGGGGGCGCATACATAACAGTCCAGTCTGATTGCCCCCCGGGGCTCTTTGTCCGTATATCAGTTGTCCTACCCTTCCTCCAGTCCTGATGGGTGTGAGATAATGTCCGTCCGCAGTGTGCTGGGTCACCACAACATTTGACTTTGCGATTCCAAAACCACAGTCACACTTCAGGGTCACAGGGTGAACCTGTGTACCAAGTTTGGTAGCCCTAGCTTTACTCATTGTACAGTAATAAGGCATAAGGGATGTTAACCTTGATTTTTGACATTTTGACCCCAAACCCATAGTCAGAGGTCAAGAACATAAGGTGAACCTGTGTAGCAAGTTTGGTGACCCTAGCTTTCTTTGTTGTTGAGATATAGTTTATAAGCCATTTTGATGTTGATCTTTGACCTTGTGATCACAAAACCATAGTCACACTTGAGGGTCAGAGGGTGAATCTGTGTACCAAATATGGTGACCCTAACTTTACTTGTTATACAGTAAAGTACAGCCTCATCACCAACAACAAGGAGGCCAACTACAGAAATGAGGTGAGCCAACTGGTCCAGTGGTGGAAAGACAATAGCCTCTTCCTGAACGTGGGAAAAACCAAGGAGATTGTGGTCGACTTCAGGAGGGGACACACACAGCACCCCCCCCCCCCCCGATCATCGATGGAGCAGCTGTGGAGAGGGTGAGCAGCACCAAGTTCCTGGGGGTGCACATCTCTGAGGACCTCTCCTGGACCAACACCACCACATCACTGGCCAAGAAGGCTCAAACTCGCCTCCATTTCCTCAGCAAACTGAGGAGAGCACGAGTCCCACCACCCATCATGTGCTAATTCTACCGGGGAACCACTGAGAGCATCCTCACCAGCTGCATCACGGTGTGGTATGGAAGCTGCTTCACCTCCTGCCGGAACACACTACAACGCACAGTGAAAGCAGCCAGCAAGATCTTTGGTGCCACTCCGTCTTCCCTCTCAGACATCTTTCTCACCCGCCTCACCATCAACATTGCAGGCAACACCTCCCACCCCTCACGCTCCCTCTTCAGCCCTCTGCCCTCACGGAAAAGGTACCAGAGCCTCATCAGGTCATCAGGACCCTGAACTCCTTCCACCACCACCCCTCCCCTCCCGGACTGTACCGCACTCACAGAAAGGCTGGCACACCAACAATAATAGTACATTTGCTGCTGTATTTCTCTGCAGTTTACTGCAACCATTTGCACAAATGCCATACCTGCTGCTGTCTGTCATTGCAATACTGATCATGTGCAGTCCTATCTGTCACTGTCGGCACCTACACTACCGCAGTGAACTTGCTACTATGAGTATTACTGCTCTACTTTTCTGTATATAGGATTGCTGGGTTTTAGGGCAAAATCTGACTTCTGACCTTTGACCTCAAGGTCATCCGATGAGTGTGAAATTGCAATATGCGAATCATCAAACTATCTTAAACCATGGTACCAAGTTTTAAAACAATTGGAACAAAAGTGTAGGAGGAGTTGATTTCACAAGACAGCTACTGTCTATGAAGTGAGGTGAAACAGGAGGTCATAGGTCAGGGGCTACAATTCCTGCAAAAATCATTCAATCAGAGCCAAACTGCAATATGTGCACCCTCAGTGTATATCGAACCATGGGACCAAGTTTTAAAATAATCGGAACAAAACTGTAGGAGGAGTTGATTTCAAAAAAGTGGGACGGATGGATGGATGGACTGACTCATAACATAATCCCCCTTCGGTCTCGGTCCAAAGGGCAGACCAGTGGGGGATAATAAAAAGTGCATTATTATGCCTCGGTGAAACGGAGGCATACAGTAATCTGTTTGTGCCTGTGTGTATCTGTCCGTCTGTCCGCCTCTCTGTTTCAGCTCGTCTGGTCAAAATTAAGTGGAACTAAAGGCTTGTATCACTGTATCACCATATTTTCTTGACTTTTAATTTGCCACAATTTCGAAATAGCACTTTGTTTTTGAAATAAACACAAAAATAGCTCACATTTACCATCAATGGAACAATACTGCGCATGCGCCCGGTAACTCCCACCAGAGGAAAGTACTGAGCAATCTGCCACTACTGGGTGAACAAATGTCCGTCTTTTTGCCCGTCTGTTTTCTTCCTCTGCCACTAAACAGCAAAAGCTCCTGTTCATCTTGACTTTTATTGTATTCACGTACCTCCATCGCTTCCGCCATTTAAACCATCTGCCACCATGCTCTTCTTTGTGTTTGGACTGCGGCTGTTCAAATCAGTTTGGTTGTCTGCCACCGACAGTAGGGGTATGTGAATTGCAGATTATTTTCACTGCACATGCGTATACTCCAAAACTACTGGATGGATTTGGATGAAATTTTTACCAGAGGTGGTCCTTGGGCTAGGAGGAACCAATAACATTGTGGTGATGATCAAAGAACGCATACCTCTGCCAAGGCTGTGGCACCAAGGCATCAGCCCCTTGGTGCTTTCATTGTAACTGATTTTGGGTCAGTTCTTTGTGATAATTTATGTATTAAAGTTAGAGCATTCCTAGTACAATTTGCAACATTAGGTCTCTAAGGGTTTTTTTTTTCCTGGCAAGTAAAATAGCTATTAAAATGGTAATTTCCCTGACTGAATCAGGATCAAATCGAATCGGAATTGAATCGATTCAGAATGTCAAGAATCAGAATTGAATTTGTTCTGAAAATTATGATGATTCCCAGCCCTACTACCAACAGAGACCTCATAAAATTGGTTTGGTTGACGTCAATGGTCCTACCTCTACGTGTCTACCTAGGCGTCTTTTGACGCTAGGTCCCTGTGCTGCTCCCACTTCAGGGTTCCAGAGGCCACATAATTTTAAATGATTGTTGATCACGTCATGCTGCAACCGCAACAATATTTTGACTTTGTCTTTCATTCACTGAAGTTTTTGTTGTTTTTTTTTTTTTTTAAAGGATCTGGAGCCTGAGAGCTTGGCAAAACACATGAGTTACACCTCATTGGCCGTCACGTCCTGCTGTGGGCCGTCTGGTCTGTTCACCTGCGTCAGATATGGCACTTGGACAATAAACTGCCATGGATGGCCCTCACGAGCCATCAATAAGACGCCACATATCAACCGGTGTGTTTGCACAGTTTATTAAGGGAAAGGATGGATGACAAAATAACGAGCCACGGGGGGCAAAAACACACTATAACTAACGCAGGCTATGACAAGGAGGAAACAGATCACAAGGGAATACACTTACAATAATAGATGAAGGGTTGTTAAAGTCTGACCAGGGAAGCTCGGCGAGGAACGCTCAACGATGTCAGACGAGGGGTTGTCCGACAAGACTGCCGCAACGTTTTGCCCTCAGCTGCCCTCTTAAATAGGGCTCAGGGTGGAACAGCTGATGAGGCGATTAATGCAGCTCAGCTGTCAGAGCCTCAGCTCTGACAGCCGGAAGCCCCTCCGAGCGCTGTCACAATAAAAGCTCGGAGAGCCATAGGGAACACACACACACACCAGATGGGAGGAAAATATTGCATGGCCCAAGCACAGACGAAATTGGCGCTCGAACCACGACAGTACCTCCTCCCAAGGTGGCGAACTCCAGGCGCCGTATGACACCCAAGCAAGCCCCCCCCCCAACCCCCCCACCCCAGAGTGGGAGGATGGGGGAAAGGCCTGGAGGGTGAGAACCAGAAAAGAAAAAAACAAAACAAAACACCAAGACAAGGAACGGGAAAACACAGGGAACAAATACAAAGCAATTACAGAGTATGGTAGGGAAAAAAAACAAAACAAAAAACACAATACTCCATAAAGCAAGGATGGTACAGAGACAGGACAAAAAAAAGGCAAATAACAGAGGGAGGCCTATAACTAAAATACACAGGCCCATGAGACACAATGTGGCAGACAAATCATCCCTCAGACAGGGGAGGGGAGAAAAAAAAAGGCACGCTAAACAGCGGTGAATACATAGATCAAAATAGAACAAAAGACAACACACCCGAGTGGCCTTACTATTTAGCGAAAATAAGAAACACACGGGGATGACGGCAAGCAGAGTCCAATGAAACACAAACAGTTCTGGTGGTCTCCCTGCATCCAATGTCCAGACAGCCAATAGGGGGAAAAAGGAGCGTTTGGGCGGTCTACCCCAGTCCCAGGCCCAGAGAGACGGAACCTCTGGCAGCCAAACCAGGTCGCCCAGTAGGAAGCACAGTACGTCGGGTGACCGGCCCAGAACGCCAAATGGGCGAGGCAGTCCTTAAGGGGACCGACCCGCATCGCTCAGCCACCAGGACCGCAGGGGAGAAAACGACAACGGCTTCCCTGTAGAGGGGGATGGCAAGAGAGAGCCAAGCCGAATAAGAGGAACCCCAACGGCACACGGTGGAGAAGGCTTGGAGGAAGGATGAGGGACCAGTTTGGCGTTGCTCAGCAGAGGATCTGCAGCTCCACCTCTGAACGTCACCAGAATAGGCGCTGTCCTCACGATGGCCCCCAATCAGATCGCGGCTGCACCCACGATGGACCCCGACTGGGTCGCGGCTGCACCCACGATGGACCCCAACTGGGTCGGAACAGCTCCATGGACGACCTCCAACCCCGAACCCAGAACCTTCAGCGCTGAAACCAGGACCGACTCCTCACCGGCGACCCTGGGAGAAGGCTCAGGAGAGGGAACAGAACCGGAGTCAGGATCACCGGTAGCCACAGAACCCGGCGAGACAAGTTCGGATGCAGCGGATGGCTGCACCCGGCTCGTCTCCCCGAGAGACAGGCAAAAATGCTCCAAAGAAGAAAGAGGGAAGACAAAGTAGAGCACTTGCCTGATCTCGAGTTTCGTCGCCATCCAGGACTTCGGCGATCCGTGCTCAGGACGAAGAAGGACGTCCTCTGGCTCCCACTCGGCTACGGCGGGCTCCGCAGCCAGCATGATGTTTTCCACAGTCTGAGGACCCTCCAATGCTGACGTCCACGCCGACGACCCGCACGGCGTGGTGGCAGGGTATCCTCGACCTGCTGGATCGAACCGCTCATCAATAGAGACCCGGGGACGTTTCGTTGTCGGCGCAGGCTCAACACTGCAGTCTGCTCTCCTCCTCTGCTCATGACGTCATGACGTGGCTGCTGGGCTGGAACCAGGCTCTCCAGGACCGCAGGTCCCCTCCCTATCCGGTGACGTAGGCCTGACATCGTGGAACACTCAGCGGAGGGAGGCACAGAGGCAGCAGGTTCAATGTCAGAGGCTACAGCAGGTGGTGGGAGCTCAGGGGACTGCGAACCCCGAACTCCACCCCCAGGAGTCAGACAAGGCAAATCACCACAACGAGAAGAATGAAATTGCACTTGCCTGTTCCCCGGAGGGCCGATGGTACCTGCTGTAGTGGGCGGAGTTCTTCCCTTTCCCCTCTGGATGGTGACGGCAGGCCCCTCGGGAAGGCGAGGAGGAGCCACTCGCGATGGATTGCAGACGGGCCTCGCCGAAGCAGGACTCATGGCACTCACAGCAGCCGGGGATGACGTCGAGGAGGAGGGGATGACAGCCGAGGCGATCGGGGCACGAGGTGCTGACGGGACAGCAGGGACAGATGACCCGGGGGGAGTGGCTGCAGGAATTCCCTCCTGACGTGACATAGGAGAAGCAGCTGACTGGGAGGCTGAGTCCCTCCGATGACTCGGAACTGGATCCGGACGGGATTCTCGCTGAGGCCTATTTGGGGCATGGCGACGACGTCTACTGGCTGATGGTGAGCCGGAGATGGGACCAGGAACACATGGCACCTGGGCTGGACGGGTGACAGGAGCTGAATCCCGAGGCGAGGAGCAGGGATGTCTCTCCGTCGGCCTCCTGCCAGGGTTCCCCTCCAGTCTGCGGATCTCCACCCTCGTCGGGGACGCCGTACTCGGGGGAGAAGGAGAAGGTTCCTTGGCCGCCTTTTCAATCAACTCACGTTGAGCCACAATCCATGTCACCCTCTCCTTTCCTTCTGGAAAAGAGGTAAGGTGATATTTTAATAAGGTCCTCTGGGCAAAAAACAGGTAGTTATGTGCTGCGTGGGTGGGCATGAGGAGACGGGCCTTGGCCAGGTAGCCATTTACCTCCTGTAACCACTCAGGGCAAAACCCACACTCGAGGGCGGACATACTGATACCACTCAGCGAAGGGAAAAAACTCCAGCCCACGGCAAACTCACAGGACAGGTGTCTCAGTCTGGCGGCAGTCTACTGTCATGGATGGCCCTCACGAGCCATCAATAAGACGCCACATATCAACCGGTGAGTTTGCACAGTTTATTAAGGGAAAGGATGGATGACAAAATAACGAGCCATGGGGGGCTAAAACACACTATAACTAACACAGGCTATGACAAGGAGGAAACAGATCACAAGGGAATACACTTACAATAATAGATGAAGGGTTGTTAACGTCTGACCAGGGAAGCTCGGCGAGGAACGCTCGACGACGTCAGACGAGGGGTTGTCCGACAAGACTGCTGCAATGTTTCGCCCTCAGCTGCCCTCTTAAATAGGGCTCAGGGTGGAACAGCTGATGAGACGATTAATGCAGCTCAGCTGTCAGCTCTGACAGCCGGAAGCCCCTCTGAGGCTGTCACAATAAAAACTCGGAGAGCCATAGGGAACACGCACACACCAGATGGGAGGAAAATACTGCATGGCCCGAGCGCGGACGAAATCGGCGCTTGAACCACGACATAAACATTCTTCTATTTATTTAAAAGTAAACAGCAAAACGTTTCTGAAAACAATCAAGGTGAGAAATAAATGGTGTAGCTGCTGAATGTGTGTTTACTTGTCACAACAATCTCTATTTGCCTGAAAAATACATTTCAAGGTGTCCTACACAGACAATGAATTGCAAGCAAATCTACCTAAGGGTACAAATGAAGTAACCTGAAGCAGAAAAATGCACGGCTACCATCAATCCACCTGGGATGTGGATTGAAACATTTAAACCAGTGGTTGCTGATGTCAAATAACAACAGAGTCATTATTGCACCCAGAGGTGCAACTTTGAATCACTACAGCAATGATAACGTGGAGAGTTTGGTTCCTAAAGGGGCCCCACCCCCACCTCTCAATCTCGCAAGTAATAGTGTGCGAGTCTTACTCGTTCTTTACGTATGTAAATAAACAAGTGAGAGCGGCTGTATCAAAATGAAGTGAAGTTATTGATCTGGCAGTGACAAAAGAAGAAAAATGAGGAAGAGAAAAAGTAAGACTATGGTTAGTAGTGTAAATAACACCGTAGTTAATTTAGGTCAGAGCAGCTCAGTGTGTCCTGCCTCTGCTGGTACTTAGTGTGTTTGCTCAGCTAACGGTGAAAATAAAAACAGCGGCCTTGGACAATATGTTTTCTTCAGTTATCTTCATCTTTAATTGTTTTCTTTAGTTATCTTTTGAAAAGGTACTAATTGCACTTTTGAAATTAAAATAACTGTTTACAGTTCACACTTTTTGTTAGTGTCAGATTAATTATTTTATAAGGGTGATGAGTGCTGGTTGGAGGGGCCCCCTGTGAATTTTTGCCTGGGGCCCCAAGAGACTCTAGAATCACCTCTGAATGCACCTAGTATTTCTCACCTTAAACGTTGTTAGATACACTTTTCGGTGGTTTGTTTTGAAGATATGAGACAAAGTTCAGTCTCGATCCGCCGTGTTGTCCAGGAGGTGAAAGCCAACCCATGGCACTATGCGTCGACTAATCAGGTGCAGCCTTTCTCGGCAACAGGACCTCTTTGACTATGGTTGCACACTATGTCAGTCATTTTCTGTCACTTCATCTAAAGGGTGTTGGCTATGCAATTGTTTTTAAACTACTACTATGGCCATTCAGTCAAAGGACATGAAACTGCAGATGCTGTTGTACGCCTGCATGATAGCCCAGTGTAGCACACTCGAAATCTGACTGGCTAAAACTAAAAGTCTCAATACTGTACATTTCCAAGGTACAGATGACTGGAATCTTCATACCTGAATGCCCAAGGCAGATTTCTTTGACGACAGCAACACATGAATGCTGAAATGTGATTGGACAACAACTCTAACACACACTACACTACAGGAAGTAGTGCAACCAAGAGAAAAGCTATGAAATGAAGAGAGACTACTGGGACTAATTTATCACATCCTCACAGAACGAACGTAAGAATGTAGGGTGTAAATGCTGTGTTTCTGCTGGCCCTGACGGCCCACCACTGCAAGATGACAACTGCAGCACAGATAAAATGGAGCCTTAAAAGTGCAAATCCACAATCAAAGGATGTTACTATGGTTTCTACAGTATTATCAAGGTATATATTCAAATCATTCTAACCCAAGTCAACAACTTGAACATCTGATTCTTGAAAACTAGCTAATTTGCATTTCAACTACTTCTCCTATATGCAATTGAAAGAATAAGCACTCACCCATCTTAGTTTTTCCCTCCTCATATTTGACCCTCTGCAGGATATGGTGGATGATGCGACTTCTGGTGGCATTGCTGAAAAATGTGTCTTTGTTGTGGATGATGAAACTGCAGTGAAACAGACTTACTGTTATAAATGTGTCCACTGGGACTGATAGACATGACAGTATGTGTGTGTGTGCTTGTTCTTGTGACAAAAACAGCAGAATTACCAGAGGAAATGGAAAGTGAAAAAGTAGGGAAAGCCAGCATAAGTTGACTCACTGATGGATCCTCGACCGGCTGAAGGGGGCGGTGAAACTCTCGTTTTCCTCCAAGTCGGGCAGAGTGTTGCTGCCAAGCTTCATTGGCTTGGGGGGAAGCCAGCCCCAAAATTTGTTGATTCGCTTCTCCAGCCTACAAAACAAGTTTCCGTTGATGCTACAGTAGCAGAGTTTGCTTAACAACTCACACAGGATTTTTTTTTAATTAACATCCAACACTCACCTATTCATAAACTTGTGCCGTCTGTGCTTATAAAAAATTTTCCTCCTGGAATATGGAAAGTTGAGAGTAAAAAATTTGGGCCTCAATCATATAGCTCCACAATCATGTTAAAATGCTACGAAACGGTATTCAAATCATTGCTGCTGAGAACAAACACAATAAATACTAATTCATTTTAATAACCAAAAGTTTACTTGATCAGTCATATATTACACCTTACTGCCCGCCTGTTGCTGTGCTGAACAATAGTTTAGTTTAATGTTTATTTGAAAGGGACATTACATACTAATGAACATTAATACAAATGTAAGTATGCCAGATTTAGCAATACTGCTAAGTTGCATCTGTAGTCCCCCAATGGGTCAAAAAAACACGCAAACAATCGTACACGAGAAGAACATCTGCAATGAAACTGTACAAAGTGGATATGCTGAAGTGCAAGAGTTAAGGTACTACAAAACAAAACATTCAAATGTCACACAAGTGAAGTGCTGTGTATGCATACACACACATGCACCCAAGCACCTCACAGCAACAACAGAAATCAACAAACAAGAGGCGGGGCATATGTGTGTGACGCATGGGTACATATACATATGCATATGCCGCAGAGCAACCACTAGTTATGGGTGCAGTTTTGGTTGTTTAAAAGCCAATTTTTACAGTGCGTCTTAAAAGTGTTTAGTGTGGCACGTTGTCTGATTGCAGGTGGTATGTTATTCCAGATCTTGGTGCCCCTCACTGATAGCACAGATTGAGCAAATGTGGTGCGTCTGTGGGGGGACCTCACAGACTCCTCTAGTGATTGCTCTGGTGGTTGTGGTTCTGGTGGTTATACCAGTGAGAGAGCAGTTGGCAAAACAGTAATCAATGTGTGAGAAGATCATTGCATGCAGAAACATAGTTGACTGCTGCCACTGTGAACCGAACCCCTGGATAAGTTGTAGAAGATGAATGGATGGATGGATGTCCACACAGTTTTTATGAAACCCACAGTGTGTGAGTTGTTGCTCCAGGGCCACGTGTTGCAGACCCCTGTTCTAGACCATGTGGGTGATGTTTGGTCTTTCAATGTATGCAGCAAGATGTTGGACATTTTCTATCAATTGGTTGTCTCCAGTGTGCTGTTCTTTACTGTGGTGTGCTGGGGGAGCTGTATCAGAAGGAATGATTGCAACAGGATCAATAACCTGATCATGAAGGCTGGCTCTGTGATCAGCTGCAAACCCTTTTGAAGGTGTGGTGGAGAAGAAAAGAGGACTCTGAACAAACTACTATCCATCCTTGATAAAAGCCTTTTCATATTCTGCGAAAACAGATATTTTTTTTTCCTTTTTCTTGAAATCGCAAGAACAAGAACAAAGTTCTTTTTGGCAAGGACATTTCATACTTCACAAGAAACTCAAATGCAGAACTCCTGGGAAATTCAAATTTCTGACCATAGTTCTTGGACACCATGCAAGAAAAAAGTTCTGTCACAATGATGTGTCAAGAACAAGCTGTAAGAACTCCCAAACCAGGACTGCAAGAACAAAATGATGTCATTTTGTTCTTGCAGTCCTGGGAGAGAGAACACAGTTCTCTGTTGTGGAGTATGTATAGGCCTCAACCCCTCACACCCTCTCCACCACATCCTGGACTGGTAGGTTCAGGTTAAGGTTCAGGTTACTTTATTTGTACCCGTAGGTAGATTTGTTTTGCAATCAGGTGACATCCATATTTACAAACCACAATTATATTCAACATGAACACAAACACAGGCACACATATAGCTGACTATAAACATGATAAAAATACTCAAGGCTCCACCAATCAGGACATAAGACAAAGAGATACAAGAAAAAAAAAAACAAGGAGATAAGAGAGAAGGGTCATATTAAAAGTTAAAGACTAGTCAAAGAGGTTAAAAACTCAGAAGTCTAAAACCCAATAAAAGATTTAGAATCCAAATAAAAAACCTACAAAATTAAGTAAATATGAAATAAAATTAATAAATAGGTAACTAAATTATATGCAATATATTGTTACATCTTGTTCAACTCTTTGACAGCAGCAGGAACAAAGCTGTTTTTGTAGCGCTGGGTTTTACTTTTTGGGACAGCAAACTTTCCTCTGGAGGGAAGAAGCTGAAAGTGGCAGTGCAAAGGGTGGGAGTCATCATTTAAAATGGAGGTAGCAATCCTCTGTACCTGTCTGGTGTACAGGGATGTCAGGCTCAGCTGTGACTCACCAAGCAAACGACTGGACCATCTAACTACCTGATCCAAGGATTTCATCTGTTTCAGTTTTATCTGACCAAACCATGACACTAAAGAAAAGGATAAAACAGATTCAATAAAAGCCCGATAAAACATTGTCATTATGGTTCGATCAGTTTGGAAGTGTGCATGTTTCCTTAAACAATGCAAATGTTGCTGACCCTTTTTGCACACCCTTTCACAGTTCTCTTCAAAGTTTAAATTACTATCAATACTCGTCCCAAGATATTTGTAGGATTGTACACATTCAGTGGTCTGGCCTTTTAGTACAGTGACTTCGTGCCTGGGAGTTTTCCTCCTAAAGTCAATAATCATATATTTAGTTTTTGTCGTATTCAGCTGCAGGTAGGAATCCTCACACCAGAGAACAAAATCATCAACTACTGGGCCGTGGCCACTCTCATCATCCTGGAGGAGACTGACAACACCTGAATCATCAGCATACTTTATAATGTGTCTGTTGTCATGTCTGCTCCGACACATGTTTGTGTACAGTATGAAAAGTAGTGGAGACAACACACACCCCTGCGGAGAGCCAGTAGAACAACACTTTTGGTCAGACAATGTACCACTGATCCTTACTCTCTGTGTCATGTTGGTTAAAAAATCCAGAATCCAACCCACCAGATTATTACTCAAATCAAATTGTTGCAGGAGCCTTTCAACTAAAATATGAGGTTGGATTGTATTAAAGGCGGAGGAAAAGTCCACAAATAAAAAGTCTGGCGTGTGTCCCATTAAAATCCAGATGTTCAAAAAGCATGTTAAACAGAGTGACAGTGGCATCCTCCACTCCTCTGTGAGGCCCATAGGCAAACTGCAAAGGATCCAATGCATGCTCAGTCTGCTTTAGGACCTCAAATCTGACCAGTTTTTCGAAAATTTTCATTAAAATTGAAGTCAAAGCAACTGGTCTAAAATCATTTACCGTTTTAGGACAGCTGGATTTTGGAACGGGGACAACCACAGCATCTTTCCAGATCTTAGGCACATGTTGTGTCTGTAAGGACTTACTGAAAATGTAGTGAAATACAGGACTCAGTTCATGTGCACAGGACTTTACCAAGCGCCCACATATATTATCAGGGCCCTGACTTTTGTTCACTTTTACAGCACAAACCGCCCTTTTAACATCCTGCACCTCAACATTAAAGTGCTGATTGTCTTTGAGTTTCTGTTTCAAATCTTGGGTTTCTGTGTTAAAATCAAAGGGGTCAAAACGACCATAAAAACAATTAAGAGCATTAGCCAGCTCTGTGTCTGGATTAAAACCATCTAAAAACACACGATTACTGCGCTCTGTGCTCTGAAGGCCTGCAATAGTTTTCATACTGGCCCAGGCTGAACCAAGTTTCTTTGTTGCCAACTTGCTTTTCAACTCTGATTTATAATTCCATTTTGCTCTTAAAATTTCGGCCTTCAGCTCTTTTGTGGCAACTTGTAGCTCAGAAACAACCCCGTTTAAAGACAAGTGCTTTCCTCTGTAAGCAGGATTTAACTGATTTTGTAACCCATGGCTTCTTGTTGGGATATATTTTGATACGTTTACGTGGAACGATCATGTCTCTGCAGAAAGCCATGTATGAGCATGTCACGTCCACTAAAGAGTCCAAATCATCTCCGCAGGGCAGTGTGAACATCTCCCAGTCTGTACAGTTAAAACATTCCTGGAGGCAGTACACTGAATCCTATGTCCACACGTTTACGTCTCTGGTCTTCGCCTTGTCTCTTCTGAGAGCAGTTTTATATCTGGGCAGCAAATGTACACAGTTGTGATCTGAGGATCCTAACGGAGGAAGGGGAATAGATTTATAGGTCCTCTCTATGGATCCATAGTACAGGTCCAATGTCTTTTTTCGCCTGGTTGGGCAGGAGACATACTGATAAAAGTTTTTAAGTGTCGTCTTTAGAGACACATGGTTAAAATCCCCAAGAATAAAATTTGGAGCCTCTGGGGAAATCGACTGCAACCGCTGTACCACATCAAAGACGGTGCTGGAAGCGGAGGCAGCATCTGCCCTTGGGTGAATGTACACAGTCATTACGAAAAGTTGGGGGAACTCGCGGGGCAGATAAAAGGGGTGTAGTGACATGGACAGCAGCTCCACATCTGGTGTACAGATGCGCTCTCTGACCGTGACAGATGTACAGTACTGTTTATTAATATATAAACATACGCCGCCCCCTGACGTTTCCCCATTACCTCTTCCTGCCGATCCAAGCGAAGTGGGGCTCCAAAGCCGTCAATACACAGGTCCAGGTCCTGGTCATGCACCGTAAGCCACGTCTCCGTGTAAGCCATGACACAGCAGTTCTTGAAATCCTTCTGATATCGTACATTTCCCTGAATTTCATCCACTTTATTTCTCAGGGATTGTACGTTCCCCATAATAATGGAAGGAAGAGGAATGCGGTTAAGTTGACGCTTCCTCAGGTTTAATCTTATGCCTCCATGCTTTCCGCGTTTCCTCCTCTTGTCTCTCTTTTCATCGCTGTGTCCATGAAAATCTCTTAAAATACAGTCCAGCAGTTGCGGCACAGACTCAAACACAGATGCTGCATTATCCATGTTTAAATGCAGTAACATGCCTCTGGAATACTGCGTTCTTCCCGGCATGACCGCGATCGCGCTTACCTCCAAAACAAAGTGCCGGTAAGAAAGAAACGACAGTGCAAAAACAAGAAGGAAATCCATACCGATGGAACCAGGGAGCTCTTCGTTATATAGTCCATAAACATTCAAGGACAAAAACGGCACAGAGAATTACATTAAAACACCTTAAAGTGCATAAAAACAGAGACACAGACGTCGAACTTTTTTCACCCGTTGCCGGTTGCTGCGTGCGCATGCACCCATATGTGGGCACATATGTGGGCACATATGGTGGCGAAGCACATTCTAAAAAAGGCTGATCCAGCTTTGCTGCCACAAGGACAGATACGGCAAATTTTTCTTGCCACAGGCGATAACTCTTCACAACGCTTTACATTCGTTACAACACCGCACGTCAGAGAAGCTTCCAGAACTCAGAGAGTTCTGCAGTGTCAGTTTATTGCTCTTATTATCTGCACTCATCCCAGCCTTTCTTCACCAGAATCATATACAGTGATACACATTTACTGTATGTATCGGGCTATGCAATATGACCACAATCTAATATCACGATGCAACTAATCTTATTTGATGATAATGATATATATTACCAGTGTTGGGAGTAATGCATTACAAAGTAATACGCTATTGTAACACCACTACTTTTGCAGTAACGTGTTGTGTAATGAAATTACTGTTTAAAAATTCAGTAATGCATTACAGTTACTGAAATTTGATCAGATGCGTTACTGGTTACTCATTTTATTAATATGGATAGATATTTTTAGCGGGAATAAATGAATATACTATAAACTGACCCTACTGTAGCTGAGACGAGCCGTCAGTCGATGTGACCTGTTGTAAAGCACCGAGTCTTTATTACTGAATGGAGGAAGACATGAAGCTACTTTTTTGTGGACATACACAGATTTTCCTTTGTCGCAGTTAAGGAGAAAAGCATATTGGTTGGTTGTAAACTAAGTGCCGATGGAGTCCTCTTCAGAAGCGCCTGAAAACAGCAGCAAGCTCCGACAAAGCTAATGCTAAGTAACTGCTAGCTATGTTAACAACTAAGACCATGAAGTGGATCTCACAGCAGGTCTCACAGCTTAGCTAACAGGTCTGGTTAGGCTTCAATGCAGGAAAAGGCAAGAGTGACTGATGAATCGCTGAGGATTTACTTCACCAGCTACTACAATATTAACTAGTAATTTATGTTTATTATTATGTACCTGGCAAGTTAAGATGACTGAAATTCACAAAGTCAATGACTTTAATCCATCAGCAGACCTTCAAACAAACTAAACGTGCCAAGATTTGGATTTCAAAATAAGGGAGGTTTTTCCTGCTGTCTGGTTGGTGAGGAGATTTCTAAAAAACTATAAATATATAGAAATATTATAACAGAAATAACTGCATCTTTGGTCATTTAAGTTAATTTATTTCTTTAAATATAATTTTAATAATTATATTTCTTTGAATTCAGAGTTATTGTTCTGTTCTGGCTCGACAAAATTATGGTCAAAAGTTTAAATTGTATGAGGAAAAAAGTAAAAAAAAATGCCACATTCTGTTTCACATTTATTAAAAAAAAAACAGCAATTTTATAATAATCTGCCTTTGTCCATCGGACAGGCCTCTTCGCTGTCCAGTTTTAAAACTCCTCTTAAAACTCATTTTTATTCTCTGGCTTTTGACCCAGTTTGAGACACTGATTTTATTTGTTCTTATTGTCTCTATTTTATGACGACTGTTTTGTTTGTGCTGTTTTGTACTTTAGCTGTATTTTATTGTTTTTATATTTTATTTATCATTGATGGACAGCACTTTGTGTCAGCTGTCATTTTTAAAGAGCTTGAAAAATAAAGTTGGATTTGATTATTAAAAAAAGATAAACATTAACCATAAAATAATCCACAAATTTATAATAGTCTCAAATGTACAAGAGAAAATTACAAATTTGAGGAAAATGGTTGCAAATTTAGGTTTACAGAGAAAAGTAGAAAACTACAAGAAAATTGTTATAAATTTTGGAGAAAAACCTCAAACCTTCAAGACTGAAGTTATTACTCAAGTTTTTAAGTAGGTGCTGTCATGTCCGCTGCGTAACTGCGACCCCACATGACAGAGCCCCCCCTCAGTGGGTGGATTCTAGACACCCACCGTGCCATCAAAACACAAATGAAAACATGCCCCCCCACACCCCCTCAGAACCCCACACAATAACCCAGGCCGGGAGGTGGGAGAAGCAGGTCAGGAGGGGACAAACTAACAAAAAAACACAACAATACAACACAAGGATAAAACAAAAATTCCCAACCCCAAACAAAAGCTACCCCCCCCCAAAAAAAAAAAAATCAAGAGTCCCACAATTCAGGGGGCCAACCAGAGTCCAAGGCCCAGCAAACAGCCCACAGGACAGTGTCAGGCGGCCTGCCAGGGCAAACGGGCCACCCGGCTAGGAAACCCAGTCCTTTGGGCGGCCGTTGGGCCACCAGGAACGGAGGGGTGGACGAGGCGGCGGCTTACCCACCGGAAGGCTAAGAGGTGGGTGGCCGAACCAGGGAAGAAGGGCCCCAGCAGCTTCTGGTGGCACGGACAGGTGAACCACGGCGGTGCCCGGCGAAGGATAAAGGGACACCCCGAGGGCTTCAGGAAGGGGGGAAGAGACCTCGGTGTCCTCAGACTGGCCGGCAGCACACTTGGTGGTCCCAGCTTGGCACTGGAGCTTGGTCGCACCCACAGTGGACCCGGACTGGGCCATGGCTGCATCCGCGGTGGTCCCAGCCTGGGACTGGAGCTCGGTCGCACCCACGGTGGACCCAGACTGGGCCATGGCTGCACCCGCAGTGGTCCCGGCCTGGGACACAGTTGCACCAGCGATGGTCCTGGCCTGGAACTTCATTGCTCCCGTGGTGAGCCCCAGCTGGGCCTGCGTTGCACCCACGGAGGGCACCAACTGGGCCATGGTTGCGCCTACACTCAAACCCGGCTGAGCCTCTGCTGCACCCTCGGTGGGACCCGGCTGGGCCAACGCTGCACCCTCGGTGGACCTCGGGCTGAGGCACGATGCCGATGGTGGACCAACGCTGGAACGTAGCACCCACATGGAACTGATGGTGGGGCGCAGCACCCAAGATGGTCCCTGGCCAGGACACAGCACCCATGGAGACCTAGGCTGAGGCAGAGCCCAAACTACGGCCTCCAGCAGAGGGGGAGCAGAATCCCAGTCAACCTCACCGGGAACAGCAGCAGCCACGGTTACCTTCAGCGGCGAGCCTGGATCCTTGGACTCATTTGGTGGCATAGGACTCTCTCCGATGACCCTGGGAGAGGACTTGGACAGAGAAGAGAAGGGGTCAGGGTCACCGGCAGCGGCGGAGCCCGGCGAGGTGAGCTCAGGTGCAGCAGCTGGCTGCACCTGGCTCTCCTCCCCAAGAGCTAGGCAAAAATGCTCAACAATAGAAAGGATAAAAACAAAGGAGAGCACTTGCCTTAGCTCAAGCTCCACCGCCGTCCAGGACTCTGGCGATCCAGGCGATGTTCCCATGGGCTCAGCCTCCTGGAGGTGCAGCTTGTGCACTGACTCTGCTGCGGCAGCCTCCGCAGCAGGCATGATTGTCTCTGCAGTCTTGGTTTCCCCAGCTGTCATGACCCACGCTGGTGACTCCTCTGGCGTGGCAGCTGGGGTCTGGCTCACCATTGCTACGGAGGAACAATCCTCCTGGACCTCTGGCTCCTCTTGGTCCCGCTGGTGCAGCTCTAGTGCTGGCGTGAATTCAGAGGACAGGAAAGAGCATGGAGAAGGTTGGTGAACAGTTCAAAACAGCAACAGGTGGGGAGAACTCAGGGGACTGCTTTCCTTGAGTCTCCCTACCGGGAATCAGGCAAGGCATTTCACTATTTATAGGAATAAAATGAAAATTAACTTGCCTGTCTCCCCGAATCATGATGTTGGCTGCTGTTGTTGTTTGGGCATCTTCATCCCTCCATGTGGAAAAGGCGGTGTTTGGCCCTTCTGTGGACTGGTGAGGAGCTGCCCCTCTCATCACAGGAACGGGAGCCACCGGTGAGGAAGACAAGCAACCCTCAACCGTTTGCGGATACACCAAGGATGAGGACCTCACAGTGGATGTGGAGGAGGATCTTGCAGATGAGACTGCTTGGAAAGAGACACGTGAATAAGGATCCGCTGCAGGAATGATCAGGCTCGGTGTAGGGAAGGAAGCAGTTGGCGGGGCTAGATAATTCCTCCGGGAATCCAGGGCCGAACGAAATCGACGCCGCTGACCTGGCGGTGGCCATCTTAGAGCTGGTGATGGAGTGGCAGGAGGAATGGCCGCCGACTGAGATAAGTGTCTCTGCTTGGGCTTAGCACAAGGCGCCCGTCTCCTCAGGTCAGGGAAAGCCTGCTGCAGAGCGCAGACAGAGGATAACAGTTTGGCATATTGGGGATAATTCCAGAGGCCAGGGTGAGCCTACAGAATCCCTAACGCCCCGTTCAGGCAGTCCCATTTTTCTCCGGGGCCATAGGCGTCATGTAGGAACTCCCAGCTAAACGCGGCTGCCCATTCCTCTTCCACGTTAGGATGTCCCGCTGCTCGTCTCCTCCTGCCAGTGAGAGGACGACGTGCCGAAGACATCATGCTCCAGAACAGGTAGGAAAACATACAAAAAATCCCGGGTTTACTCCGGGATTTCTCTGGTTTCCTCCCGCATACCAAAAACATGTAGGTTTAGGGCGCTCGCGCACGCAGCGACCAGCAGCCGGTGGCTTGTCACCAGACTGCAAACCAAGTCTACCTACGGGTACAAATAAGTAACAAAAAAAAAAAAAAAAAAAAGGTGAAAAAATGTCACGTCACTTCACCGCTGGGCTTTTTGCTGGTGGCGGCAATCTGTCATGTCCGCTGCGTAACTGCGCAGCAAACAAAATTAAAATGAATTAGTGCAAGCCCAAAATGCAGGTGAAGTAGACATGTTTATTTAACAGAAAGGGGAAACACAAAAATACACAAAATGTCCAGCTAATACAGTTCAGGATGAGTAGAGATGGATGACCAGCTACAAACTCAGTTGGCAAGCCCACGCACTCCCAGGGCGGAACTGGGCAGCAGAGAAGGAAGGCTACATAATGAAAGGAAGACTTACATGTAGGGTCTGAGCAACTAGCTCTGGAAAAAACAACTCCACACAAAGTCCGGGGAAAAGAGGAGAAACCAAAAGGAGTGAGCCTGGACATCAATTGTAGACTATTTCCGCCACACTGAGTGCATCCACTGACCAACATAATTACCAAGAGAGCTAATGATGTCAAGTGGATGCAGAAGTGTGGCTGAGCAGGTGTATGAATGAATGTCATAGCGTGTGAGTAAGGATGAATGTGTGTGTGTGTGTGTGTGTGTGTGTGTGTGTGTGTGTGTGTGTGTGTGTGTGTGTGCATGTGTGGAAACACAAAGGGATGATGGCAAACAGCTGGTGAGTGCCTGACAGAGAGAGAGAAAGGGGTGTGGCTGTAGACTGGCAAGGAGCCCCGGCTCAGGGCTCTTACAACTTGGCAGGTGGGACCAATTAACAATAAATCAGGAAGCTACAGCCACAGATCATGGGTGGGACTGAAACATCAGCCCTGCACATGACAGGTGCTCTTTGTACCCTTAACTCAACTAGAAATTTTTGGTAGTCTACTTTTAATTATTAATTTCAAAGCACTGCTTTAACATGAGTAGAATTTCTGGCTACTATACCCACCTCTGATCATATAATTTAAGTAAGAATGAGTAAATTCCTGTTATGAATGTTTTTTTCCCTTCCCTTTCCAACTCTTTGTCAATGGGAAAAAAAGAAATACTAGAATAAAAATACAAAAAAATACACATTTTGGTTATTTATGTAAACCATGAAAAAAAATCCTGCAGGCCAAAACATAACACTTGGTATTTTCTAGCCTGTTTCTATACCACCATAGACAGAGAGAACCTGAATTAGACAGGGCTCAGAGAGGGAAAGATGAGACAGAAGAGAGGAGCCAAGGAGAGAAAGTATTCAGGCAGAGGGTCCAGGAGAGGTGAGAGCAAAGGATAGAAGGATGACACCAGTAAAAAGGCCAAAAACAGGCCATCTGGGTCGGACCCCAACTGGGCCAATATTCCAACATTCAAGCCTTGATAGTACAATACTTCAAATGGTAAGTTCCATTATGCAATATTACTGTGCAAAATTAAAAAAAAAGAAATAAAAAGAAATAGTGTAACATTTACATTTTCGGTTACAATGGTGTCATGTGCCCCCCCCCCCCCCGGAAAAATATGTTGCCACCGCACCAAGATCTTTAAACCAGAGGAAACACTGTTATTCCACCTCAATTTTTCTTTTATTCGAACAAAATTTATCTTATATGACGACACAGAACCAGCGCGATTGTTCTGTCCAATCATATGGAGCTGTGGTTGATGGCAGAAAAAAATTAACCAGCTTCGGCCACCATCTGTTATAACAAAATGTAGATATTTACTTTCATAAGCTAAATAATCTCTTTTTAGAATCATAGTTGGCAAATTTGAGAACAAATGCCTCCTCTGTGTTGTGATGGAGCACATCAACATTTATTTACAAACTCTTCTCCTTCGGTGCCCCAGAAGTGAGGTTTTCGGGTGGTTGTTTGGGAGACATCATTCCTTCAAGGCAAGAGCAGTAAGTTATATGTGTCTGCCACCTTGTGATGTGGAATACTTAATACAACTGGGCATTTTTTATGGTTTATGGCCACATCACATGACAGGTGCCGAACTGCGAAATAGACAGCGAGGGCACTGTTGTATTATGAAATCCAGACTGAAGAAGGGTAGTATGCATTTAAAAGTAATGTGAAAGTTACTTTTCCAAGTAACTAATTACTTTAATTATGAAGTAATTGGTAAAGTAACTCAATTACTTTTGAAAAGAAGTAACTAGTAATTGTAATTATTTACTACTTTTTAGTAATTTGCCCAAAACTGTGTATCACAATATAATTTTCTGTAAATTCTATAGTTTATATATAATAACCACATAAAAAGGACCATCTCTTTTTGCACATTTTAAATTACATAGTGAAAAAAATCAATTGTACAAAGAAGCAGTTTCTTCCTCCAACATGTTTTAATTTATCTATTATTTATTTAGTGTGCATGCGGCCACTGTCACACACTTTTGCAGCTTTAGTAATATTTTTTAGACAAAACTAAGAAACTCGGCAATAATTTAAACCAAAGAAACGATGGTCTGATACACTATGTTCCCTATTAGTGACAAGTTAGCACCGTCATTTAGCATTTGCTGTTATATAATTGGAGAGAGACGGTATTAGCGTTACTTAAATCTACATCTATATCGGGACGTCAAACTGTAAGACTTGACACTTCTTTGCACAGTAAGAAAAGGAGAAACAAGTAAGAAAAAGGTAGTATTAGAATAGAATGAGTAAGCAGATATCAGGGATTTTCTACATTTAAGGAAACAGATCCGATTGTTATTGAATGTTTGAAGATAGGTAAACAAAACAAAACAAAAAAAACCCAGTCCCCTTTTCACCCCATCAAGAACAAGACCTGTCCAGCTTCCATGACAGTACCAGAGTGCATAGCTCCACTGGCATGGCTCCTGTCAATCGTAAAATGAGCTGCCCTATGCTGTACCATTTCAATTTTGTTTCAGTTGTTTGTGATGGGGGTTCAAAACTGTGCATCAGTGTTCTAAATGAGGCCAGACCAGGGAGATGTAGGATCTGGTTTTCGTATCTCTGCTGATGTTCTGCAGGTTATGCCGCAAAAATCTGAGCATGTTTGTGCCTTTTTTTATTACTCCACCTATGTAAGCTTTCCAGGCCAGGTCTCATTGAAGGGTCACTCCCAAGTACTTTGGATGTTTGCTCCTGAGATAGCTGAAACCATTTTAGAGTGTAAGTCATTTTGTCAGGGCATCGATTCCTGGAAATATGGAGGACACTACACTTTTTTGTTTCCCATTTGGCCAGTATGTTCAAATCTTCCTGGAGTAAATGCTGCTCAAGATCAGAATGGATCTGATGGTATACTATGCAATCGTCTGCAAAGAGTCTAGTCTTGGAGTACAGGCCTTTGGGTAGATCATTAATAAAAATTAAGAACAAAAGTGGTCCTAACACTGATCCCTGGGGAACTCCACAGATGACTGTGACCTCTTCAGAGCACTGACCATCAACAAGAACCTTCTGTGTCCTGTTACGTAGGAAAGATGTTATCCACTCATGGGTCTTGCCCCTAATGCCATTATGGCATTACCACACCATACCCATCAATAATAAACAATAAACATCCCTGGCACAGAAGTAGCAGCTATATGACCAAAACATTAGCTTGCAGTTAGCTGCTGTGCTAATTATTGGAACCCACTACTGTACACAGCTGGTGCACTGTGAGGAGTGTGGAGAGGCGGGGCAGTGGCAAGTAGAAATGGAGTAAGTCTTTTGAATCCCAATATAAACGATACAGTTGTATATGAAACGGTAGACGATTTTATCACGTCACTGATATATATTTGTCATATCGCACAGCTCTATTTGTGGATATTGAAATTTCCAGTTAGTTTTGTATCCTATCTATCTGTCGGAATTATAGGACAGATATTACACCCTGCTTTGGGATAAACTACCTTTTTGTTACTTGTTATTATTTGTTATTTCTCATGTTGGGTGTATAAGAGGGGGTGAGGAGGGGGAGTACAAGGCACTGGTAGACAGATTTGTGGAGTGGACCGAGCAGAATCACCTGAGGCTGAACATCAGCAAGTCTAGAGAGATGGTGATTGACTTCAGGAAGAAGAGGACGCCTTCACAGCCATTGCAGATCAGAGGAGTGGATGTGGAGGTAGTTGAGGACTGCAAATACCCAGGTGTCAGAATCAGCAATAGACTGGACTGGAAATCCAACACCGATGCTGCGTACAAGAAGGGGATGAGCAGACTCTACTTCCTTAGGAAGCTGAGATCCTTCAACGTGTGCAACAGGATGCTGGAGCTTTTCTACAAGGCCGTTGTCACCAGCGCGATCTTCTTTGCTGCTGTCTGTTAGGGTAGTAGCATCAGAGCCAGCGACACCAACAGATTTGACAAGATTATCAAGAGGGCTGGCTCTGCAACTGGTCTCAGGCCAGAGACTTTTGAGACTGTGGTGGAGAGGAGGACACTAAATAAATTGCAATCCATCATGGACAACCCTGATCACCCCCTCCACCACACACTGGACAGACAGCGGAGCACTTTCTCCAGCAGACTGCTACAACTTCGCTGCCGAATGGTTAGGTACAGGAAATAATTTCTGCCACATGCCATTTCACTCTACAATTACTCACTCTAATGTTGTATTCTGATCATAACTATGCTACCATACTGCACCTTACAGTCTAATTGGTACCTCACATTTCACCCTGCACCTGATAGTCTTGCATTGTACAGCGGGTATGATTCATGTACCTAAACGGGTCACCACCTATTCATCTATGATGTATATAAGTTTTTAGCAGTTTTACTTTCCATGGGTAATCCTTTTGTCTGTTATGCAGTGTGTGTTTCTGTCGTTTTGGTCATCTATTGTCACGCTGCTGTTACACTGTAATTTCCCAGTTTGGGATCAATAAAGTACATCTATCTACCTATCTATCTAGCTTCCGGTTTCACACTGACGGCAATGTATTCAACTTGCAACGTTTAAAGGCTAAAACAAAGACGTCATGCATGATGCTGCGAGATCTTCTCTATGCCGATGACTGCGCACTCATCGCTCACACTCTTGAAGACGCACAGTTCATCGTTGACCAGTTTGCTAGAGCAACGGATCGTTATGGACTCACTATAAGTATCAAGAAGACAGAGGTTTTATATCAACTTCGTCCTGGTACACTCCCAATAAATCCTGTTATTACCATCGGTGGTGAACCCCTCAAGGCAGTTGACAAGTTCTGCTACCTGGGGGGCACCATCTCACATAACGCTAAGATTGATGATGAAGTTACCCACCGCATCAGCAAGGCTAGCGCATCCTATGGATGCCTACAGCATCGTCTATGGTCGAAGCATGGCATTCGTCTAAGCACCAAGCTCAAGGTCTATCGCACCATTGTTCTATCTACACTTCTCTATGGGTGCGAGTCGTGGACAACCTATTGCCCCCATGTGAAGAAACTTGAACAGTTTCACATGCGGTGTTTAAGGAAGCTGTGTGGAATCACGTGGCGAGACAAAGTTGCCAATACAGAAGTCCTCCGCCGGTGCAATAGCACCAGCATCGAGTCATTCATCATATGTTCCCAGCTGCGCTGGACCGGCCACGTTGTTCGGATGACAGATCAGCGGATGCCTAAAATCCTGTTATCTGGCCAGTTGGACGAAGGGTGGAGGTCACGGGGCGGTCAGTGGAAGCGGTATAAAGACGTGTTCAAAGCCTCACTCAAGTCGTGTGGGATTGATCCTATGACATGGGAGATGCAGGCCAAGAACTGTCCCCTTTGGCGAAAGATCTGCCATGAAGGTGTTGACCTCTTCGAGAGAGAGAAAACTGCCCATTTGGATGCCCGCCATAAAGCATGTCACGGTGCCGCCCAGCAACAGAGACGTCTACAGCAGTCGGTGTCATCCACTCAGCCAATTATGTTCATCTGTCCCGATTGCGATATGCTATGTGCTTCACGCATCGGCCTCATCAGTCATCGTCGTCACAAACACCCCCTTACAATTTAATGCAGCCAGAAGGCGGGAGATACGTCGTTGGCGACAGCCCAATCCACCTTATCTAGCTTCTGACTGTCAGCTGTTTTGGTTGCTAGCCTATGCACCATGCTAGTTAGCATTAGCCTAATTATGATGTTGCAAACCAAATGAATTCAATGAGATCACATTTGAGCTGACCACGTTCCAGTGCAACAAGTCAGAGAACCATGATACTCTTGTTAGCCTACCAAGAGCCATTAAAAACACAGCAGTACATATTAATTTGTGTATAAAAACTGTGGTGACATACTCAGATAAAGAAGTTGAATGGTACATGTCTGAAGCTGCTGGTACAGCAGGACAATAGAGGTAATAAATGGCAACATTCATTACCTCCACTGGCAGAAGTATGCTCTTGGACTACACTTGTTCTTAACTTAATTTTCACTTAAAGAAATTTAAAATCACCTGAAAGGCATACGGATGTTCATGAGCTCCGCATAGCGACAAAGGACTTCCCACGGTGCATGAAGCTTCAGGAAGATCACATCGCTGTTTGTCAACGATGCCTGTAAAAACACACACACACACAAACTCACAACTTAACTTATCAAGCTCCACATCTGAAATATCATAAAGCATGTTGTTCAGCATCAGTTTATTTCCTGGGATCTGTTCTCTTCCTCAACTGTTTGCACTGCCTGGAAGCGTAGGAGTCTAAGTATGAATCAGAGCCTAAAATAGCATAATGGCAGGGTGTAAGAAGCACAGATGAGTGGGCTGCAGGTTGTAAGAGACAGCCTTTAGCAACCACCGTCTGCCCTTGAACTTGAGTCTCCAGCAGGGGTGTCAAACTCATTTTAGCTCGGGGGTCACATACCGCCAGATTTACTGTCAAGTGGGCCGGACCAGTAAAATAATAGAAAAACAACCTAATGGCAACTCCAAATTTCATTGTTTGTTTTAGTAAAAAGAAGTACAAGTACATTATGAAATGTTTACATTTATTGAACACTTGATCTTTCACAAAACATGACCAAGATGAATGATGAATCTTCATCAAAGAATGAACAACCTGATTTGTTTTTCTTTTCTGCTCTGTTTTGAACTGAAGCTGCTGATGAACAATATCTTTATCACAATAAAAACAAATGCCATTTAAGGAACCTGACCATTAGTGACGCTTCTGTGTGGGTTTGCATGTTCTCCCCGGGTCTGCGTGGGTTTACCCAAAGTACTCCTGTTTCCTCCCGCAGGCCAAAAACATGCAAGTTAGGTTTATTGGAGACTCTAAAGTGGCCCTAGGTCTGAATGTGTGTGTGAATGAGGAAGGGATTGGAGCTGCACCTTGGCTGTGTCATCCATTCTGGTGGATGCCCTGTAATTTCCCTCTGGGATTAATAAAGTATACTAAAAAGAAGTAAAAACTAGTAGCTGTTTACAATAAACAAATCAAACAAGAACAATTTAAATAGCTCAACACAACTAATATTACAAGTGATTTCTGTCAAGGCTGACCCTCCGTGGCATATAGAAGGACTCACGTGCAAGGCGATCTTTCAGCATAATTTATTGTAAGAGAAACGACAAACAGAGCTGTAACACAAGAGATGATGCGGCGGAGTGAAGTGGCAAGTAGTGACAAGAACGCCGTACTGACGGTAGGGCGTGAGCAGTATATGTAGGGCAGGGAATAATTAGGGGATGAGGCACAGCTGCGAATAATTAACAACATAAGAACAAATAACTGAGGAGTGGAATAAACTGAGAGCGCTGTCACAAAGTAAACACAAAATACAAAGCAAGACAGGATCATAGCAATAATAATAATACTAGGGATAACATAACAAAGAGAGAATCTGCTGAGGTGAGGGTGAGAATATTGATAATGATAATAATAAGTCCAAAAAAGAATATTAAAGTGTGGATAGGGTCTGACCCTATCTAGATCATGACAGTACCTCCCCTTTAAAGGTCGGATACCAGACAACCCTAGAGACAGACCCCCTGCCAAGGGAGGGTGATGGAGGCTCTAGGACAGGTGGGCAAGAAACACCCCCCACCCCCTTCCCCCCAAGCACACTGTCCAAGGCTGGATAATGGGGAACAGCATTGGTCGGGTGGCCGACCACAATCCATGGACCACTCAGCAAAGGGGAACAGTCTGTCGGGTGGTCTGCCAAAGTCCATGAGCCACCTGGTGAAGGGAGACAGTCTGTCAGGTGGTCTGCCAAAGTCCAAAGACCACCCGGCAAAGGAGGACAGTTTGTCTGGTGACCGTCCAAGGTCTGTGGGCCACCAAATAGAGAAATGCCAGTCAGGAGGCCGAGCCAGGTCCCTAGCCGACCCGGCCGCCACAGTGGCTACCCCAGGAGGCTGATCTGGTGGCAACTTGGTGGTAGAAGTGTCAATGTGGTGCAGATAGTAGGGTGTGGACCTCCTGTGGTGACATGGATGGTGAAGGTTGGCCCCCTGGAGCACATGAAGTGACAGTTGGGCCCCCTGGGGTGTGGGAGGCAATGATTGGACCCCCTGGGGCATAGGAGGTGAAGGTTGGGCCCCCTGGGGCACAGGAGGCGAAGGTTGAAGAGCGGCGTCCTCTGAGCAGCGTCCTCCAAGCAGCATCCGAAGAGGGCGAAGGCTGGTGAATAGCGCTGAGCCCAGAAGATGAAGATGGGAAAGCATCGGGCCCAGATGCCTGGAGAGCCGTTCCTAATGCAGTCACCTTGGGCAGGGAGGAAGAAATACAGGTTGGAGCCGGGACCACACAAAAACAGCCAGCAAAAGACCTCCGTGGGGTATGGAGATGTTTAAGAGAGATGGAAGTGGACTTTTTAACCAGACTGTTTAACACAGTCTTGGAGAGCGAGAGGATGCCTGAGGAGTGGAGAAGAAGTGTTTTGGTACCAATTTTCAAGAAGAAAGGTGAGGCTCAGCGCTGTAGTGGCTACAGAGGCATAAAATGGTTCAGCCACACTATGAAGATATGGGAAAGAGTTGTTGAAGCCAGGTTAAGAAGAGAGGTGACAAACAGTGAGCAGCAGTATAGTTTCATGCCAAGAAAGAGTACTACAGGCGGAATGTTTGCTCAAAGAGCACTGATGGAGAAGTATAGAGAAGGTCAGAAGGAGTTGTACTATGTCTTTGTGGCTCTAGAGAAAGCATGATGGGGTGTCAAGACAGGAAGTGTGATACTGTATGGGTAAGTCCGGATTGGCAGAGAAGTATATGAGGATGGTGCAGGACGTGTATGAGGACAGAGAGATGGTAGTGAGATGTGCTGTAGGAGTGACAAATGGGTTCAAGGTGGGGGTGGGGTTACATCAGGGATTGGCTCTGAGCCCCTTCTTGTTTGCCATGGTTATAGACAGGCTGACAGATGAAGTCAGACAGGAGTCTCCGTGGACCATGATGTTTGCAGACAACATTGTGATACATAGTGAGAGTTGGAAGCAGGTGGAAGAGAACCTGGAGAGGTGGAGGTATGCTCTGGATAGATGAGGAATAAAAGTCAGTGGAAGCAAGACAGACTACATGAATGTGAATGAGAGGGAGGCAGGTGTGACGGTGAAGATGGAAGGAGTACAGGCAGTGAAAGGAGATGAGTTTAAATACCTGGGGCCAACCATCCAAAGCAATGGAAAATGCACAAGAGAGGTGAGGAAGAGCGAGCAGGCAGGATGGAGTGGGTGGAGGCGAGTGTCAGGATGATGTATGGTTTGGAGACAGTGGGACTGACAAAAAGACAGGAAATGTAGCTGGAGGTGGCAGAGTTGAAGATGCTAAGATTTTCATTGGGAGTGACTAGGAGGGACAATATTAGAAATGAGTATATCAGAGAGACAGCTCAAGTTGGCAGTTTGAAGACAGAGTAAGAGAGGCAAGGCTGAGGTGGTTTAGACATGTGCAGAGGAGGAATAGTGGATATATTGGACAAAGGATGTTGAAGATGGCGCTGCCAAGCAGGAGAAGAAGAGGAAAACCACAAAGAGGATTCATGGATGTAGTGGAGGAGGACATGGAGAGGGGTGGTGTTACAGAGGAAGATGCAAGGGATAGGGTGGGATGGAGACAGATGATCCGCTCCCCCACATTAATTCCCACTTAAAATGGCTAAAATAAATTTTAAAAAATGCAAATAAAAACGAAAAACAAGGTTAGACATAGATATGGGAACATTTCCTAATAAAGAACTGAATATTTAAAGGGGTGTCCAAATTTTTTCACATGACTATGTCTAGCCTTGTTTTTGTTTTTTTTTTTTGTAATTTTTTAAATTTATTTTAGCCATTGTAAGTGGGAATGAATGTGAGGGTGTCCTAAAAAAGATGGGGGGGGGGGGGATCCTAATTTATTCCTCACTATTTTTTTTTCTTCCCCTTGTCCTGTCAGGCAGCTAGGTGAGCAGAACAGAAATCTGCTACCCTTATTGTGCCAAAATAGATCTGTTTTGCCAAAAGGAGCTTTATACACTGCCTATCTATGTACTGTATATTGTTGTAAACTCCTCTTGTAATAACTTTTAATACTTTATTTAAATTATTTTACCCATGTGTCATGATTTACTGCTGTTTTAGAGGCAGCAGAGACGAGAAGAACCCAAATGCAGGTGGCTGTGGTGTTTATCAATACAAAATGTCTCAAACAATAATCCCAAAAAGTGAACAGGAGAGCAAACACGATAAACAGTCAGAGTTATTGTCCCCAGGCGAAACAGTATGGACAATAGTTCCAGATTGAACTCAAATGCTCCCATACGAAAATGGTGAGCAAGGGTGGAGAATAAGTACAGACCAGAACGCACCTAAAACAAAAGTGCAGCCTGGAGCCGAGCAACTCAAGGCTCAACAGACTGCACCAAGGTAGCGCAGGGAAAAACACAGAGAAAAACCTAACACTAAACAATGGACAAGTGTAGGTACTTACATGAATGAAATCACCAGAGCCAAACTATGCTCTGGTGAGAGGCTGACAATACAATGAACCAACAATCACAAGAGTGCAAGCAGAGCTTAAAAAAATACCAAACATAATCACTAAAGTGATTGCCGGGGTGCCTGGGTGTGTGTGTGTGAGAGTAGGACTGAATGGATGTGTGTTGGGTTGCGTGAGAGCAGGCGTGCAAGAGTGTGTGCATGTAAGTGTGTAGGAATGAATGGGTGTGTGCTAAGAGTTGATAGAGTGCAGGTGTGAATGATTGTGTGTGTGTATGTGTGTGCGTGTGTGTATGTGTGAGTGTGACAGACACAAATAATAACAACACTCATTTGGATGGTGCTGGCAGGAGAGGAGGGCGTGGCTGAGAGTAGACAGGGAGCCAAGACCCACAAGGGCTCCCAAAGAGGTGCCTGGAGGCAAATAGGGAATCAAAATATACTTAAACACAAAACAGCCACCGTGCCATGGAGCTGGGCTGCCTAGTCCAGCCCAGTCCATGACACCATGAAGGACCGGACAGGATGGGAACTGGGGAAAGGAAGTGTGGGGAGGGGGAAAGAAAGGGGAGAGGAACAGACAAAAAAGACAAACAAACCAACAACTAAAGCAAACAGAAGACAGACTGCTTCTTCCACCAAAGAGGTCTCAACATGAGCCTAGTATCCACACCTGTTGAAAGGGAGACATTTGTGTGTGTGTGCATCCGTGTGCGTGTATATGACAGCGCGCGCAAAATAAGTGTGGGCATGTGAGAAGTTCGTCAGGAAACATACGAAGAGCGCAGCCGGTTGCAGCAACCCCCCCTTCCCCTTCCCGGAAACCCCAAGCAGGCAAGGCAATGCCACCAACCCCCCAGGGCACAAATGTCCAAGGCCAAAAAGCGCCAGGAAAGCCAGGCGTCTGCCCCAAGAGGGATGGTCAAGGGAGGCCAGGCCGCCAGGCAGCCAGCCCACACCCCCGGACCTGCCAACCTCCCACCCCCCCAGCAGGACCAACACCAGCCCCTGGGCCCCAGGCGCCAGGAGGCCAGCCCCCCCATCCCCCGTGCCGGAGACCGGCCCGTGCCCCAGGCACAAGCCCCCCCCCCAGGCACCCCCACAGCAGGCCCACCCCTCCCAGTGCCACCGCCGCACACCCTGGGGACCCCCACGCCCAAAAAAGATGCCCCCCCCCCAGTCCAGGGGAGCCCAAGTAGCCAAGAGGCACTACCCCCTCAATCCAGCACCTCCCGACTAGCAGACACCCCCATTCCCACACATTCAAACCCTCATGCTCTCATACGCACCCACACGCACTCACTCTCGTTCACCCTCAACCCCACACAATCCCACACTCACACTCTCAGACCCACCCATTCTCTCTCACTCCTGTACCCGCTCAATCTCGCTCCTACTCGCCCTCAGAGTCACCCACACTCAGATTCACCCATACACGCACTCTCACTCACGCTCCAACCTACTCACATCCATCTGTGCTCTCCCCCACACACTTGCCCACCCTCATTCACCCTTATTACTTAGGGCGACCACGATGCAGATGCAACATGCATGAACATGCATCAGTGCCCAGGAGCGGCTGGGGAGACCACCAACCCAGACCAGCAGCCCCAGCCCCCCCCCCCCCCCCCCCCCCCGGCCCACCCCAGGGTGGGTCGCTGCCACAGAAGCAGACCACCACCTCAAGCGCACACCCAAGCGACTGATCAGTGGACCACCACAGGCACTCCAAGATGCCACCCAACATTCAAAATACCACACAAATCCGACCCACCATCACCATCTCCACTCATCACTCCCTCACTCTCGCTTTCTCTCTTGTTCAATCACTCCCTCACTCCCTTGTTCATATTAAATTAAATTAAATCACCCTTATTGTCATTCAACCGTACAACCAATCATGTACAGTAGAATGAGATTGTGCTTTACCTATCTACAGTGTCAATCACACACACCCCAGTGCAGAATCAGAGGGCCACTGCCATGCAAGGCGCCGCCACAGATTTCCCTCCTCCATTCCATTATTGCTGAGCACCAAGCTGGACAGCAGGAAGTTCCACTTTTATATGGTCTTCGGCATGACCCAGCCGGGATTTGAACACCTGCCTCCCGGGTGTGGGGCGGATGCTCTACCAACTGAGCCACCACTCCGGTAATATATCCGGATATATTACCGAATATCTGAATATACCTATTCATTCGGCGGCACCCAGGGGTTTTGACAACATGATAGGTCTCAGGTCTTCCGCCGAGCCCCCAGGTCCATGGCAGAAGGATTGCAACAGGGGTGGAGAAAGACCCCCACCCCTTCCCCCTTGCACAAATCATGATAGGTGTGTGTCAGTTGTATAATGTGATTGTGTGCAGGTGTGTGAACTACCATAGTGCAGTTAAAATTGGGGGGATGGTGGTTGGAGCACCACTAGTCACTGTGATAGACAGCGGGGCTCCCATCCCCCCAAACCCTTAGTGTCTAAAATGCAATTAAAATTGAGATGAGGGCAGCCCCACTGCGCAGCAGACATAGGTATCCCCTTCACCAACACAGTGCTGCACACCCCCACCCCAAAACCCTAAAAGTGTATCTAAGAAGATGTATATTCCACCCATAATCAGGGGAAGGGGGGGGGATAAGACTGGGACAGAGGAGGTCATTTTGTGAGGGCTTCGATTTCTGGAAATACGGAGGACACTACACTTCTGTGGATGAAAATCAATTCCCCATTTTGTTTCCCATTTGACCAGTGTGTTCAAATCTTCCTGGAGTAAACGCTGGTCAAGTTCAGACTGGATCTGATAGTATACTATGCAATCATCTGCAAAGAGTCTAGTCTTGGAGTGCAGGCCTTGGGTAGATCATTAATAAAAAGTAAGAACAAAAGTAGTCCTAACACTGATCCCTGGGGGATTCCACTGATGACTGCGACCTCTTCAGAGCACTGACCATCAACAAGAACCTTTTGTGTCCTGTTACGTAGGAAAGATGTTATCCACTCATGGGTTTTGCCCCTAGTGTTGAATGCAGCGTAGTCTGTGGAAGGAAGCACCATGACGTGAACAATTCAACACCTCATCCAAACGTTCTTTACCTCCTTTTCCATGTGTAAGCCCTCAGCACGGACGTTCCGCTCAAACACCTCCCTCTTCTCTGACTGTGGACTAGACTTTCTGTAAACAAGGATGTAGTCTATGCAGCTCCTTCCATCGCTGAAACAAAGGCCACTGGACTTACTCCTTCCCTGAGAACAAACACACAGTTGATGAATCAGTTGATATGTATAAAACAAACTGGAGCCTTCAGGTCCCTCCTTCACACTGGATGAAGACCCTGCTGTGGAAGGTCTCTGTAGGGTCTTGACATATTAGGAATGTACTGGAATCCCCGTTAAGTGTGACAGAGCAGTGAGAGTTTTGCTCATGCACAAACCTGGTGAGCAAGAGTTTAACCCTTTGACATTGTTGATTTCATGGACAGACTGCACACCCCTAGTGGCACAGCGCAGCACTACGTCTGTCAAGTTACATGACCTGCCAAAAACACTACCAGCTGTACTGAGGATTTGTGCTTATTATGCCCATTCACAAGGTGGCAGACACGCGTTGGAGGACACGGAATACACCCCAGAAGAAGAATCTTTTTCTTTGAGAAACAGAGAAGACAACACAACCAAATATGGCTGGTCGCTGCTCAAACAATCGCGGCATTTGTGACCAAAATTGCGGTGGAATAAATAACCAGATTCATGTAAGACTTTCTGGATGTGGAAGAGAAAGCAAAATTGCCTGGTAAAAGACGAAATAAGGATTGTGGATGACGAAAATGGATGAATAAACACGCCACCAGCGGTAGGTCTGATTATTTTTTTTATCGGTTTGTGTACATTCATTTATTCTACTGATTTTCTAGTTCATATACTTTAAAGATAAGATAAGAAAAAAAACCAAAACCGGTGACAAGAAAACAAAACCATTCTTTGTGTAAATATGTCCAAAGTCCACTTTTGACTGACAGTTATGTAATTCAATATTCCCGTCGTGGCATTATGCAAATTAGATGCGTAAATTTACTTCTTTCTATCTGAAACTTTGGATCATATTCTACATCTTTCTAATTGACAGGAGGTTTTCCAGTTTTTCCATGATTTAGCTACTTTCTAACAGGATCTGTAGGTCGTGGACAGCGTAATGGGTTCTTCAACCATTGTGAAGGAGGCCTCGGGGCCCCTTTACACAGACGGAGATCACTGGGTGACCACTGAGAGATCAAAAATTGGCTTAATGATCTCCTAAAGCCTCAGAAAGGCTGTTTCTGTGTAATGTTTAGGAGATCATTGTGGGATTTCCAATGGAGGTCTTTGAATGATCCTTGAGAGATCATTGAGAGACCATGAGAGATCGCTGATATACATATTATATATAAGTGGCAAACTTTGTCCCCCTGCTATCTGAGGCCACTTGACCGCAGGCTCTCATCTCTTGCATGGTGATGCCACAATACCTGAAGACTGCACCTGACATGGCTTCACTGACCGCTTGACCATAAAAGAAGTCAAAGGTGACCTTTTTCAACCAACCTTTACCAGTGACGTACGCCGGGGTAGGAATCAAGCACACCTGACATGGTTGGCGGAGTTTAGAATCCACAGGTCTCTCTCCACAATACAAGTGTTGTGGACTGACGGGAAGATGGAGGTAAAGGCTATCGCTGGGTGCTGGGACACCAAAACGATATTCACATTTATTTACTTTCCATTTGCTCATATCTCCCCCGTGGAGGAGTGCGTAAGTGATGGAATCGAGTGCACCTTGACCATTCGTGTCGGGTGTGACGGAGGAGACGGAGGCTGGAAGCCAGTAGACTGACCTACATTTAATCTGCTCATTTCTATTTGTGCGCTGCTTTGAATGTCTTCTTGTGTTGCCAAAACGGGTTTCTGCTGTGTCCAGTCATTTGTGTTCAAATTGTGTCTTTTTCTTTAGTGGTGGACAAGAGCGGAGGACAACTTTTCATACCATCGCTGCAGCAGGTGAAAAAAGACAAGACGTTACACAAAACGGTATGTACACCCACCACCGCTGCCGTCGTCTAAGAGTCTATGTAATTACTGGGGTTAATGTCCTGTGTCTGCTAACTTCCTCAGCATTCTTTTGAATTCAGACTGCTGTTTATCCCACACACTTTGGAAATGCAGGAAATGTGACGGACACAATTGCCTTCTATTAAATAATTATTATTAAATAAACAATATGTTTAAACAATATTAGCATATTGAGCAAAAGTGTGAATTCTTGTGGATTTAAAATGTTTGTAAAAACACCCAAGAAAATGCCTTTTATTTAAGATAAATCTATCCACCAAAACCTTTAAAATGGACCTTCTAACAAAGACGTTAAACAAATTAAAGTGGATCATTTGTCCAGATCAGCAGAAAAAATAAAGCATTACAAAGAACAGAAATTTAACCAGCATCCATATGAATATTGCAAATTGACAAGAAAAAAGTAGGAAATATCAGAAAAACTGATTTCACGAAAGTTAAACAGCAGTAAAGTGAAAGGACATACAAGAGTAAAACAGTGCATCATGACTGATGAATAAAGTGAAGCAGTAAGTAAATGAAGTTAATAAGTGTAAATTATGTGTTTTAAAGCCCACATGCTGTTATCAGCCTGTGTGCAATAAAAAAAAAATATGAAAAAATAATACACATTTAATGCTTTACATACCCTTGAGAAAATAGGAATACTGGAGCAATAATAACCCTCCATAAATGTTACACAAAAACAACGCAATAAATGCTAAAAATGCCAGAGCTCTCAACAATCTTCCAAAGGTCTCTCAGCGATCACCAAAATCTCTCAAGGATCTATGATCTTCTAGTGATCTCCAAGGTTGCCTGTAAGGTTTGACTCAGTCCTAAACAATCTCTCAACGATCACCAAAGAGAAGGAATCTCTCAAGGAGACTCAACAATTTCATCCATCTCCCAATGATCTCTCTGCGATCTCTGCTGTGGTCTTTCAATGAACTCTACTGTCACTATTGAGCTTCTATCATCAGCAATTCTGAAAAATTTGGCATTTACTGAAAGATCACTTGACCGCTCAGTGATGTTAACGTGCTTCCAATGATCTCTCATCAATCTTTCAATGATTGTCAAATTTTTTCCACCCTGAAGGTAGAGATGGCTGAGAGATCAGTGAAGGATTGCTGAGCATTCAACGAAAGACCAGTAGAGTTCATTGAAAGATTGCTGAGAGATCGCTACATGCTCTTTAAGAGATTGTTGAGAGTTTGTTGCAAGATTGCAGAGATCACTGGAGATCATTCAGAGACCACAGAGATCTTGGCAATCCCTGAGAGATCTGACCCTTTTTTCATCACTCAAGGATCTTTCAACACTATAAAGGAGAGGTTAGCAAAGACCGATTCCTTTGGTCTTTGAACTGACCTCTGGGAGTCCCGAATCTGACTTTGTGTTGTCTTCGAGGATGCTGGTGCGAGTCCCCGCGTTCTGCAGGGTGGAGTCATCATCTCTGGATGGGCTGCTGAGGCCATCTGACCTTTCTCTCTCAAGTAGCACATTAACATCCTTTATAGCTGGATAGGAGAAGGAAGGCAGAACAGTTAAAATGACAGCATTTGGACCTGCATGTCTTCCTCTTCACAATCATCATTATGCGTCAGTGCAACCAAGGCATACCGTAATCACTCAATGTGTGTGTGTGTGTGTGTGTGTGTGTGTGTGTGTGTGTGTCTGTTACTAGCTTTTCAAAATCAAGTGGAACTAAAGGTGTGTATCATTGTATTGCCATTATTTTTTCCACTTTTAATTTGTCAGAATTTCGAGATAAGGCTTTGTTTTCAAAATAAACACAAATTTAACTCACCATTATACCGCCAATGGTGCTGCGGAAAAAGGTATTGTAATAACTAACGTGGGCTCCTCTCTGGGTTGGGGACAGGCTCCTGCCCCAAGTGGAGGAGTTTAAGTATCTTGGGGTCTTGTTCACGAGTGAAGGGAAAATGGAGCGAGAGATTGACAGACGGATTGGAGCATCATCTGCAGTGATGCGGACGTTGTACCGGTCTGTTGTGATGAAGAGGGAGCTGAGTTCTAAGGCAAAGCTGTCGATTTACCAGTCAATCTATGTTCCTACTCTCACCTATGGTCATGAGCTTTGGGTAATGACCGAAAGAACAAGATCGCGGATACAAGCGGCTGAAATGAGCTTTCTCCGTAGGATTGCTGGACTCACCCTCAGAGATAGGGTGAGGAGCTCAGTCATCTGGGAGAGGCTCAGAGTAGAACCGCTGCTCCTCCACATTGAAAGGAGTCAGTTGAGGTGGTATGGACATCTGATTAGGATGCCTCCTGGACGCCTCCCACTTGAGGTGTTTTGGGCACGTCCCACTGGGAGGAGACCTCGGGGCAGACCCAGGACTCGGTGGAGAGACTATGTCTCACAGCTGGTCTGGGAACGCCTTGGTATCCTCTCTGAAGAGCTGGAGCAGGTGGCTGGGGAGAGGGAAGTCTGGGCTTCTCTGCTTGAACTGCTGCCTCCGCGACCCGGACCTCCGGAAAAGCGGTAGAAGATAGATGGATGGATGGATGGAACGTGGGCTGGTGGAGGTGGCCCTGAGGCAGCTGCACCTTGGTGCCTTCTTTATTATTAAAAATGCAGATACAGTTCAGGTGGCGGCACAAGTTTCCAAAAGTCTTCACAGAAGGCAGAATAATTTGTTTAAATTTGTTTTAGGCTCATATTAAAAGTAAATTAAAGATTAAAGTCAAATTTTTAAGAAAAAAAAGTCAGTGTTTTGAGAAAAATATCAAAATTTGGACTTGGTTCTCAACATTTTGACTTTAGTTTCAAGATGCAAAAGATCCATCCCTAACCCTAACCCTTTATTCTCCTGTATGTCCTGTACGTATAGTAGTATTGACAAAAAAGAATCTTTGAATCATTAAAAAAGAAAATCTTTGGATTTATTTTATTTTTTATGTGGCGCTAACCCTCCTTCATAGACTCTTCAGGGTTTCATCAATTTATCTAGCTTTGTGTAGAGTTCAGAAGGCTTGCACTTCAAATGACAGCTTCTCCACGTTGACTCTTCTTTCTCAAAGCAATACTTTGATTTTTTTTTTAATTGAAATACTGTTTCAACTTTGTTTGTTTTTTTAGTCTTTGACATTTCAACTTCATTTTCGAAATGAAAAGCTTTTTTTCCCCCCACTATGGCCATGATGGTTTCTTTGGTCTCCTCAGCCTAGTTTGCCCTACAGAAGCCGGCGCACCTCATAGATGTGAACTTCTAGATGAGGAGTGGTGCAGAACAGGAACAGGAGGTGAGCTGCTATTTTTATTTACTTCAGGAAGGTTCTTTTTCTTTCTTCCAGGTTTCTGCCTACTGCAGATTTAAGTGCCCAGTCCTCAGAACAGACTTTAGAGCTAAAACCCTTGGTTGTGATGCCGCTATTCTGCTGAGCCGAGGCTGCCTGTCCTGCTGCGTTCTGTAGCCTGTCGGTGTTTTGGTGCTTGTCTGGTCAGTGGATTATACCATAGTTATGAAAACAAGATTATAGGGGTCAGTGACTGCACTTTGTCCACACGTGAACAGCTCACATGGGTCTTAATGAAACATCTGGGGCATATTTTGGTTGAACTTTCTTTAATTATTTCATGATTGCAACATAATTGTGAATCATCTTTTGCAGCCTTTCTGAGAATGGCTTGTTTCAGTGCACTTCTCTTTAAATCTCCAAGATCACATTTTACTCCCCTCTCCCTCATACGTCATTATTGCTAGTCTTAGCAGGCTAGCTCCTAGCTTCGGACTGAGCCGTAACTAACGTGAATTTGTCTTAAAGGATAAATGAAATAAAGCATCACTGGTGGCCAGTGGTGTGTGGTTTCAGTGGTCGACAGGATATGACCTGTCCCTAGAGGACAATAAGCACAGAGATATTTGTGATTGAGTGTCAGCTAGCTGCCTCGGGTCTCAGTTAGAGAAAGTAAAACTTTAGCTGGTCTAACAGCTAAGCTAACTCCAAGCGGCCTGTCGCCAGCCTCTGCCCACAGAGGTGAGCTGTACTGCTGGAAAAAAAAAAAAACAAACAAAACCTTAAAGGTTGTGTTTTTAAGAGAAGTGTTTTGATGTGTTTTTGGTAATTATGTGACCAATGGGTGCATTTCAGAAGGTTGGTGAGGAAACCCAGTCTGAAGCCTTAGACCAGCAGGGAATTGTTCACAGCTGCTGTAATCACTTCTGCCAACGCAGCTCAGGCCACAAATATTAAAAGCTCAGTAACTCCTATAGTGGTGACGTTCTTTTATGAGCTGATTTGGAGGCACTGCACCAAACCGCAGCAGTGCACACAGCTCAACTGACTGGAATCAAATGTCATGTTTACTGTTAGTTTGATCTACACAGCCTCCTACAAAAGCTGACGGAAGCTGAAGGTTCTCCAGTTAAAAGCACGTCCTCCCACTGTTGAGCTGCTGACTCCTGTCCAAGAGGGTGGGGAGGTGGAGCCCGTCTGCGCTGTCCTGTGCAACACGGGACTGGTACCATCACAGGGCCATTCTGTTCTCCACATTCTGGAAGTTTTCTCGTTTTCATGTCTGCATCTGGATGCTTTTGATCGGCCATGCTGGCGCAGGTTTTAGATGGTGTGTGTGACGAGCTGAAGAGGATTTACCAAGATTTATTTTAACGGTTTATCTTTTTGCTCGTGTTTAATCTGCACTGGTAACACAGGGTTACAAAAATAATTTTTTTGTAAGTTGTCTGTGTTTTTTCAGCTGATTTAAGACAACTTTGCACCGCTGAATCCGAAAATGACATCCGTTTCTCTCGATCAGGTGCTAAGTAAAAACCTGTACTTACTTAGTACTTACTTAGTTTACATGTACTTACCGACATGTAAATTGAATGTTACATCACCATTGTTCAAAATTCAGAGAATTTCAAGACATAAAAAAGAATTTTGCATCATATAAAGCAAAAATACCCATAAATGTCAACAAAAACGTATAAAACATGTGGCCATAATTCAAAAAGTTGACCTGATTGAGCAAAACCAATGTGATTTTTGGATTCAGCACATCAAAATTGTCCTAAATCAGCTAAAAAAACCTGAGACAATAAATTTGGTGTTGACCAGTGTTATCAGTGGCTATTAATGGGCAAAAAACTGAAGCCTTGGCCTGAATAACACCTGTTCAGACGACCCCGAACACAAGTCATTGGACCCCAGGGACCAAGTCAGCTAACTCATGTCTTTCCCATTTGCTACAACACTGTTGAAATTTCGGCGAGTTGGTGAAGACATTTCTCACCCAGCGGCGGCACGTCGTCTTGAGTGCTGGAGTCGGGGGCGTGGGCTGACGACTCCTCCATGATGTCGGCCTCCCCACAGGAGGGGAAGGTGAGAGCTCTGTCCACAGCCCGGTAGCCAGTGGAGGGCTGCAGCGGGACCCGGTGTCGGTGGAGGCCGTGCCACTGGGACTCAGACCCATGTAGAGACAAACTTACACCTGCAGGGCAGAGAAAACGTCATAAGGACCGAGGTTCCTTTCAGGTATTACTGTGTTTCCCTGCTAAGACACAAATGCTGGTGTCAGAGGTGTCGTATATAAATAAATGTGTGTGTGTGTGGACAGTGGGGGAAATAAATATTTGATTGGCTGCTGAATTTGCAAGTTTACCTCCTTACCTTCCAATAAATGAACAGTCCATAATTTTAACAGAGAGAGACAGAAGATCAACAAAAAAAAATCCAGAAAAATATTACATCAGGTTTATAAATTAATTTGCATTAATGTGGTGAATTTTTGAGCAGGATGGGCTCCCATACCCCCAGGAGTGAGAGGCTTGTTCAGTCGTCGGGGCGATTGAGGACAGACACCGAACAGTCCCACCGTTGCCTCACAAGTTAGAGTCATAAAGCACTTGTAACAGTAAAAAAAAAACTGAAAAGTGTGACCGTGCTAAAGTAATTTTCTGAAGAACGCTGCAGTTCAAAGGGCTCAGTGACTGCACTTTTTACACATTTTAACAGCTCACTCACATCTTAATGAAGTGCTTGTGACATATTTTGTTCACATTTTCTTTAACTTTTTAATTATTGAAGCAATTTTTTTAAAATTTTAATTGGCTTTCTTCAAACGCTCTGATTTATAGCCTGCCGATTTAAGAAACAGACTTCAGCTGTTCAACTCTGCCCTCCCTCTGACATCAGTTAGCTGTTAGCTGAGTAGCTTCTAGTCAGCTCCTTCCAGCTTGAATGAGCAGCACTGGTTCACCGATCCGCAGTCGTTTGTGCATCTTGCGTCCTCCCAGCCCACCCCCCAACAACCCCACCCAGACGCCACATTAAATCGCCAGCACCCCGCGCTCCACCGATCACTGCAAATCGAGGCCGGTGGCTGAGCCACAGGATCTCAGCTACGAGCCATGCAGGGATGGCAATTTTCCGCCGATCCGCGGATTTCCGCAGATTTATTTTCAAATTGATAATTTCTGTGACTCGTCTAAATCCGTTTAGAAAATTTTAGGGGGGGTAAGGTACCTTATTGTCACTGATGTTACCGATTTTAGCGAAAATCAACACGATTACATAAGCGCTCGGTGCTTCCCCGGGTCAAGTCTCCCGCGATAACCCGGATGTTTTGTACTCAAGCTACTGCTGTATTGTAAACAGCCCTGCGATTGGATAGTTGCAAACGACTGGACCAATCAAATGGCTCGTTGTATGCTTTGTCAAAAATTCATGGCGGCGTGTTCGTGTTGAAATTCTGAGCTTTCGGTATCGTTTTCAGCGGAATTATGAGATTTTTATCGAAGGATCAGGAGTCATCAGTGTTAGAAATAGACAAAAGTGTCAAAAATAAGTTCCGATGGAATTGGCTTGAGAGAAAAGTGACGGTAAAGGTGAAAATTGGCTCAAAGTTCGACGAGGCAACGGAAACACTCGGACAATTTCTGAAGAAACCAGACGTGGCCGGAAAAGCTTTTTGTGTGTATTGTAAAGACTTGATTAACTATGGATCGCGTGAATGTGTGGCGCTGTCAGACCACGCATCAAAAGTGAAGAATAAAATAATAATAAACTCTTATAGAACTGTTAAATATGTTGGACTAAAGACAGTAAGACAACATTGAAGAAAAAGTAAGTTAACTTTTCATTAAATTTAATGATTTATCTAAGTCTAGTATTTCATTTTTTTTATCATTTTTTTCAGTCTAAACTACTTCTGTTTTACCAAAAACCTCTTAGCTTCAGGGGGGCTGCGCCCCCCCTGGCCCCCCCATAGGTCAATCGACCGAATTAGATTTCAGCTGAAATCAGATTTTCCTGTTGCCATCCCTGGCCATGGGAGAAGAGCGGATGAGCCATCACGAAGCAGCTCCCCCACACTACCCATGAGAGTATGTGCAGAGGATGGTGAGGGAGCTGAGCCAGCACCTCCAGGCAGCATCTCTGGGTGCAACTGCCTGTGCCACAGGTGCCGGTGCAGGCAGTTGCTGTGAGCCAGGGATGCTGCCTGGAGCTGCTGGCTCCCAGCTCCCCGTGATCGGTACCCCGCCACCGAACTATGGCGAAACCCCTGGGAGACAGGCCAGAGCAATGTGAGGCACATGGTGGACCGCGGACCAGTGAACCACATAGTAACAGGGATGGTTATTAGGGTGACATAGATCTGAAGAAAATAATATAAGCCACGCTCGGTTCAAGCTTCCTGTTACCAGTGCTAGCTTGGGGGCTAATAGCTAAGGGGCTAGTAGGCTACCTTTAGCACCACTTCCATATACATGACAGACAGCTAGGCGGGCCAATAACAGAGCACTGGGCTGGTCTCAAGGATGGCGGTGGGCTGGCTTTTTTGAAATGTGACATTAACGATTTCCACAAAAAAGCCAAAAACATTTCTGGGAGAGAAAAACCAGATAAAGGCTGTGTGGTTTTTTTTGTTTTGTTTTGGTTTTTTTAGTTGACTGTTTTGAAATTTTTTGGATAATTAGGGGACCAGGAGACCCATTTCTGACAGTTAAAACCTACAAGCACCATTTTTCACTCAGCGGCCCCTTTAAAATGTGTCCTGAGCTTTTTTCTGGACGGAATGGCTAGGGGAGACAGCTGCTGCAATATTGGCTTTTTATGTATCGCTCATGGACAAATGTACTGATACATCGAGGATATTCAGTGCATCACCCAGCCCTACTGTAAAAGTACCAAGTTGCCTCACAGTTGGAGAGGAAAACATCCTGATTAGAAAAAACGATGCATCAAGAATCATTTTAGAATTACAGCCATGGACAAAATTGTTGGTACCCCTCTGTCAATGAAAGAAAAACCCACAATGGTCACAGAAATAACTTGAATCTGACAAAAGTGGTAATAAATAAAAAATTCTATGAAAATTAACCAATGGAAATCAGACAATGCTTTTGAATTGTGGTTCAACAGAATTCCTTTAAAAAACAAACTCATGAAATAGGCCTGGACAAAAATGATGGTACCCCTAGAAAAGATTGAAAATAATGTGACCATAGGGACATGTTCAACCAAGATGTGTCCTCTAATTAACATCACAGGTGTCTACAAACTTGTAATCAGTCAGTCGGCCTATTTAAAGGGTGACAAGTAGTCACTGTGCTGTTTGGTGACATGGTGTGTACCACACTAAACATGGACAAGAGGAAGCAAAGGAGAAAGTTGTCTCAGGAGATTAGAAAGAAAATTATAGACAAGCATGTTAAAGGTAAAGGCTATACGACCATCTCCAAGCAGCTTGATGTTCCTGTGACTACAGCTGCACATATTATTCAGAAATTTAAGATCCACGGGACTGTAGCCAACCTCCCTGGACGTTGCCGCAGGAGGTGACGGATAATACGAATGGTAACAAAAGAGCCCACAACAACCTCTAAACACATTCATGGTGAACTCCAAGGTCAAGGTACATCAGTGTCAGATCGCACCATCCGTCGTTGTTTGAGCCAAAGTGGACTTCATGGGAGACGACCAAGGAGGACACCACTGTTGAAAACAAATCTTAAAAAAGCCAGACTGGAATTTGCCAAACTGCATGTTGACAAGCCACAAAGCTTCTGGGCGAATGTCCTATGGACAGATGAGACGAAACTAGAACTTTTTGGCAAGGCACATCAGCTCTATGTTCACAGATGCAAAAATGAAGCATAGCAAGAAAAGAACACTGTCCCTACTGTGAAACATGGAGAAGGTTCTGTTATGTTCTGGGGCTGCTTTGCTGCATCTGGCACAGGGTGCCTTGAATCTGTGCAGGGTACAATGAAATCTCAAGACTATCAAGGTATTCTAGAGAGAAATGTGCTGCCCAGTGTCAGATAGCTTGGTCTCAGTCGCAGGTCATGGGTCTTGCAACAGGATAATGACCCAAAACACACAGCTAAAAACACCCAAGAATGGCTAAGAGCCAAACATTTGACTATTTTAAAGTGGCCTTCTATGATGTCCTGATCTAAATCCTATTGAACATCTGTGGAAGGAGCTGAAACATGTCGTCTGGAGAAGGCACCCTTCAAACCTGAGACAACTGGAGCAGTTTGCTCATGAGGAGTGGGCCAAAATACCTACTGAGAGGTGCAGAAGTCTCATTGACAGTTACAGAAATTGTCTGAATGCAGTGATTGCCTCAAAAGGTTGTGCAACAAAATATTAAGTTAAGAGTACCATCATTTTTGTCCAGGCCTGTTTCATGAGTTTGTTTTTTTTAAATAATTCTGTTGAACCACAATTCAAAAGCATTGTCTGATTTTCACTGGTTAATTTTCATAGAATTTTTATTTACTACCACTTTTGTCAGATTCAAGTTATTTCTGTGACCATTGTGGGTTTTTATTTCATTAACAGAGGGGTGCCAACAATTTTGGCCACGTGTGTACACCAGAGTATCCTAAATCAAAACGTGGATCAGAACGTAGCTACAATGAAAGAGGAAAAAGCAGGAAAAGAGAAAGAGAGACTGTGTGTAAAGGACAGGCACTGGTCAAAATGGAACAAAGAAAAAAAGCCTAGTACTTTTAACTCCTTAAAAGGAGGCCGTGGGCTGCACGGTGGCGCAGTGGTTAGCACTGCGGCAGCACAGTTTACCCTTGGCCGGGGGATTGTGGGGATCATGGGATCGTGGGTTCAATCCCAGCCCCCGACCAACAGTGATCTGTGTGGAGTTTGCATGTTCTCCCCGTGTTGCGTGGGTTTACTCCGGGATTTCTCCGGTTTCCTCCCACATGCCAAAGACATGCATGTTAGGTTAATTGGCTGTTCTAAATTGTCCCTAGATATCTGTTTCTTATAGGCCCTTAGAATAGAGGGTTAGTATTAATGAAAGCGCTTTGAGTGGTCTTTGTGACTAGAAAAGCGCTATATAAGTGCAGGTTAGTTAGTTAGTTAGTTAAAAAGGATTAACCTTGAAAGACCTTAAAAACAGACATTCTGCACAGGGAGCAAAATAACTAACTGGGCCTATTCGTCAACCAGACTGTCTGATGTGAAGGAAAATTATTCCAAGCTTAGCAGAAATAGCTTAAATTAACTCCACCTTAATAGGTCTGTATCTCTCACTTTCAGTCCCCCAGAGAAAGGAAGACTGAAGGAGCCGGAAGGTTGCTTGAAAGGTCTGCACGCCTGAATTTTCCTCTGTGACAGCAAATGCGACTCAGCTAAATTTTTCTGCTGAGCCCTCGTAGCAGGACAGACACAGAGGCTTTTAATCAGCTGCTGAGACCTCAGAACATTGGGCTTTATGAATGCAGCTAATGGGAAGATGATGGACTCCTTCCTCTTCATGCGACATGACTTCAGTGCAGTGGGGCTTTCGAAAGCCAAGGTGAGCTGCAGAGAACAATTCCATCTAAATTCATTAATACCCCCTATACACAGCACAGAAATCCTTCCCTGGAAGATCACGGAGAGATAATCGAGAGATCTTGGTGATCATTGGGAGATCATTGAAAGATCGTTGAGAGATATGGCCATTTTTTTTATCCAGCTATGATCTCTCAATGATCTCCACCCCGTGTAAGTGGGGTAGAAGAGCACTAGAAACCTCTGGCTGCCAAACAAACTCTCAATGACCCCTCAGCGATCTGTCCTGGTCTCTCCTTGTCTCCCAGTGATTTCTCCTCGTCTCTCAGTAATCTCTCAAAGATCTTTCAAAGATCTCTATAGATCCCTAAGAAAATCTTAAAATGATCTCCCAAACATTTACACAGATGGAGATCGTTGACAGGTCAATATTTGATCTCTCAATGGTCTCCCAATGATCTCTATGCTGTGTAAAGGGGCCTTAGTTCATAGTTCACAAAGTTTACATGAATTAAGATTTAAATACTTGTATAAAAGTCCATTTTTGCCAGATAAATTCTCATTAGCATTTTTAAAATTAATATGAAAAGTATTTAAAAATCGTAATTTAATGTACTAAATATCAGTAAATGTAGAGATTTTGGCGATCAAAAAAACAGTCAGGTGCAGATGCCTTCGATCATATATACACATTTCCTTATCCTATAGCACACAATACACCAGGAATGCATATATGGAAACATTTTTTACTTAATAGTTCTATAAACAAATAATTTTGGAATGTAAAGAAATGCATTTTTTCCTCCTTACCCCGTTGTGTAAAATTCATCTAAAACACCGAAGAATAGAATAGAAAAACGAAAAGAACTGAACAGAAAACCAGGACTGAAACATTGCAATACAGTGGTGTGAAAAAGTTTTCTCCCTTCCTGATTCCTCATTTTTTGTATGTTTGTCACACTTAAATGTTTCAGATCATCAAACAAATTTAAATATTAGACAAAGATAACACAAGTAAACACAAAATTCAATTTTTAAATGAAGGTGGTGATTATTAAGGGTTAAAAAAAAATCCAAATCTACATGGCTCTGTGTGAAAAAGTGATTGCCCCCCCCCCCCTGTTAAAATGTAAATTAACTGTGGTTTATCACATCTTTGGAGAGCTGGGTTCAATTTCTCTAGCTATACCCAGGCCTGATTACTGCCACACCTGTTCTCAATCAAAAAATCACTTAAATAGGACTTGCCTGACAAAGTGAAGTAGACCAAAAGATCCTCAAAAGCTAGACATCATGCTGCGATCCAAAGACATTCAGGGACAAATGAGAAAAAAAGTAATTGAGATCTATCATTCTGGAAAAGGTTATAAAGTCATTTCTAAAGCTTTGGGACTCCAGTGAACCACAGTAAGAGCCATTATCCACAAATGGCGAAAACATGGAATAGTGGTAAACCTTCCCAGGAGTGGCCAGCCGACTAAAATTACCCCAGGAGCGCAGCGGCGACTCATCCAAGAGAAAAGACCCCATAACAACATCCAAAGAACTGCAGGCCTCACTTGCCTCAGTTAAGGTCACTGTTCATGACTTCATAAGAAAGAAACTGGCAAAAATGGCCTGCATGGCAGAGCTCCAAGACGAAAACTACTGCTGAGCAAAAAGAACATAAAGGCTTGTCTCAGTTTTGCCAAAAAACATCTTGATGAGCCCCAAGACTTTTGGGAAAATACTCTGTGGACTGACGAGACAAAAGTTGAACTTTTTGGAAGATGTGTGTCCCATTACATCTGGCATAAAAGTAACAGTATTTCAGAAAAGGAACATCATACCAACAGTAAAATATGGTGGTGGTAGATAGATAGATTTGTTTATTTGACAGGGACAGTGCAATAAACATAGACAATTAATCAATGACAATCAATCTGATGTGTGCACAGAGTGTATAGCTATTAGCTAATTTGCAACTCTTGTCCCTGGATGGGCTTTAGAAAGGAGAAACAAGTTAAAAAAAAAAGGAATACACAATAACCACATACATCAATGCAAAAAACATAAATACATTATAAATACACAATTATAAATATTATAAATATTATAAATACCCAAATATAACAACCTGACACACATTTGCCTATTTCAGGCCTCCCTCCCTTCGTCACTCACTATAAACAAACACATTCATTCCTTCCCTTCATTCACTCTCACCCTGCAGACAATCATTTCATACATGGGTACATTCTTGTTTATTTTTCAGCCAGTTTTTAACCTTTTTAGTGAATGTTTTAAAGTCCGTTATTATTTTAATTTCATTTGGCATTGTGTTCCAGATGTGACTGCCCAGTGTGTGCCTAGTGTGATGGTCTGGGGTTGTTGCTGCTTCAGGACCTGGAAGACTTGCTGTGGTAAATGGAACCATGAATTCTGCTGTCCACCAAAAAATCCTGAAGGAGAATGTCCGGCCATCTGTTCGTGACCTCAAGCTGAAGCACACTTGGGTTCTGCAGCAGGACAATGATCCAGAACACACCAGCAAGTCCACCTCTGAATGGCTTCAGAAAAACAAAATGACGACTTTGGAGTGGTCTACTCAAAGTCCTCAGCTGAATCTGATTGAGATGCTGTGGCATGACCTTAAAAAGGCATTTCATGCTCGAAAACCCTCCTATGTGGCTGAATTACAACAATTCTGCAAAGATGAGTGGGCCAAAATTCCTCCACAGCGCTGTAAAAGACTCATTGCCAGTTATCACAAACACTTGATTGCAGTTGTTGCTGCTAAGGGTGGCCCAACCAGTTATTAGGTTTGGGGGCAATCACTTTTTCCACACAGGGCCATGTAGGTTTGGATTTTTATTTTTACCCTTAATAATTAACACCTTGATTTAAAAACTGCATTTTGTGTTTACTTGTGTTATCTTTGTCTAATATGTAAATGTATTTGATGATCTGAAACATCTAAGTGTGACAAACATACAAAAAAATGAGAAATCAAGAAGGGGGCAAACACTTTTTCACACCACTGTATGTTCTGAACTGTGGACTGCCTGAACGGTTGCTCCCCTATACCAGATAAACACTGGTGTACGCAGGCTGGAGTGGCCCATAGGGAGAGTCGGGAGGATTCCCAGTGGGCCGCTTCACTAATGGGTCGGTGTTCTAGTCGGAAACAAAATTAATTAACATAAATATCATTATAATCTGATTAGGAACGTCGGTAGCACTACCAAGATGTTTCTGGAATTGTCCCAAATCTGCCTGACCTACACTGCTATGCATCCCCTGACAGCATCTGCAGATGGCTAATGATTGGTCTGACATAAAGACACACGGACTGCATTCAAGAAGGCACGGGACTCCAGAAGCTGACTTCAACATCGTTCTTCTCATGTAAATGAAAAATTTACTTATTCCTCACTAAGAAGATTTTTAAATAAAATTCTAAATTTCAAAGGAAAAAATACATAAACCTGTGTTAATGTGAAAATTTGTAAGCAAAAGCTACAATTTTTATGGTGAAAAATTACATTAAAAGTTCTAAAGTTAAAGGAAAAATGATTTTTATTATGTAAAAAAAATCTAATTTATGGAAAAAGTTGCATAGTTATGATAAACATTAATAGCAGTTATTACTTTTCACTTATTATCTTAATTTTAAGGCTCAAATACTGCTCCATGAAGGTTTTTGCAGACACTATTTGGTGGAAAAATGTCCATTTTCACAGTAGATGTTGCTGGAAAAAAATGTGCTTGTTCTCAGGTGATTTATATTTTATAAGTGGAATGGTAGTGGTGGTGACTCACAAATTCACTGTAAGTATTATCAAGTAGGGCCTATAAATGTATATGAAGTATAAATTTGTGAGAATAAACAAGCAAAAATTATACAAAATATGATAATTTACAATTAAAAATAGTGAGGAAAAAAGGTTACGAATTTGTGAGGAAAAAATCGTAGATTATAAACTCATAGATTCATTACACAGAGTGATATATTTCAAGTGTTTATTTCTTTTAAATTCGCTGATTATAACTTACACTCATGAAAACCCCAAATTCAGTTTCTCCAAAAAATAGAATATTATAAAAAATAAATTTTTAAAAACTGATTTTTAAATAGAAATATTGTCTGACTGAAAAGTATAATTATAATAGTGTCGTGTCAGTAATGATATCATATCATTGTGTAATTTCCCCATGTAGATTTTTGTCCTGTTTAAATACATGCATGTCTGTGCACTCAAAGATAATGAGGTTTAAAAGTTAAGGTACTATGTTCCCCCTTGTTCATTTTGCATTAATGAAATCTACAGGTCACAACTGATAGATGTACTATAGGAAACTCAAATGTTCAGACAATGTGGATTAAAATGAAAACACAGGCCTGTCAAGTAACTTAAAATTTAGTTAATATCTAGTTGAATCAGTTTTGTGTACAGCGTATTTCACATTCATAAACCCAAGGTGTGAAAATATAAAGGCCTAACCCTAAAAAAACAAAAAATATTAATTTGATACTAGGTTGAAGTTGTCTAATGAATAGCTGTTTTGTGTTCGTAAATTTTTTATGCCACTGAATTGATTTTACAGTTTGCCATCAATCTTTCAGTTTCTCATTTACAGCGGGGAAAATAAGTATTGAACATGTCAACATTTGTCTCATTAAACACATTTCTGATGGAGCCACTGACCTGAGATTTTCACCAGATATCAGTAACAACCCAAGTAATCCATACATACAAAGAAATCAAGGCAACTGTGTTCACAAAACAAGTTATATTTAATAAAGTGAAATGACACAGGGAATAAGTATTGAACATGCTTGATGAAATTTGTTTAATATTTAGTAGAAAAGCCTTTGTTGGAATAACAGCTTCCAGATGCCTCCTGTATGGAGAAACTAGGTGCAGGCATTGCTCAGGAATAATTTTAGCCCATTATTCCACACAAACTGTCTTCTAATGTTGAAGGTTCCATGGGTGTCTTCTAGGAATGCTGATCTTCAGTTTGTTCCAAAGATTTTCAATAGGATTCAGGTCAGGTAACTGCCTGGGCCATTCTAACAGTTTTATTTTCCTTCTCTGGAGCTAGTTGAGACTTTCCTTGGCTGTGTGTTTGAGATCATTGTCTTGCTGAAATGTCCACCCTCGCTTCATCTTCAGCATCTTGGCAGATGACAACAGGTTCTTATCAAGGATGTCTCTGTACATTTGTCCATTCATCTTTCCTTCAATTATATGAAGTCTGCCTGTACCACATGCTGAAAAACACACCCACACCATGATGCTGTCACCTCCAAACTTCACTGTCGGTATGGTGTTTTGGGGCTGACGTGCAGTGTCATTTCTCCTCCAAACATGCTGTGTGTTGTGGCATCCAGAAAGTTCAATTTTTTTTCTCATTTGACCAGACTATATTTTCCCAGTATTTTACCGGCTTGCCCAAATGTTGTGCAGCAAACTTTAAATAAGCTTCAACGTGCTTTTAATTCTTTTGACTCCTCTGTCAGAAATCTTGCGAGGAGCTCCTGGTTGTGGCCGGTTTATGGTAAAATGCTGTTCTTTCCACTTCCAAATGATGGCTCCAACAGTGCTCACTGGAACATTCAGCAGTATAGAAATGCACCTGTAACCAATTTCATCATTGTGTTTTGCAGCAATACGGTTGGGAAGGTCTAGAGAGAGCTCTTTGATTCTATCTATCATGAGTTCTTTGTAGTGTCATAATCTGATATGTCACAAACCTTTATAAAGGCTATCAGTCAGGACTTAACGAGCTGAAATTAATTTGCACTGATGGGGGATGGGATGGTTTTCTAAATTATGATGGATTTCAGCTGGTTTCTTGGCTTTCTATGCCTTTTTACACTTCTTTTTTCATGTGTTCAACACTTACTCCCTCTGTCATTCCACTTTATTAAATATAACTTGTTTTGTGAACACAGTTGCCTTGATTTCTTTTTATGTATGGATTACTTGTGTGTTACTGATATCTGGTGAAAATCTCAGGTCAATGGCTCCATTAGAAATATGTTCAATGAGAAAAATGTTGACGTGTTCAATATTTATTTTCCCCACAGTATTTGACAGATGGTTTGCTGAGGTGAACTATTATCTAAGTTCTATATTCTTGTCAAAACATGTCTGCAGTAAAATCTATTGAATAGAAATAGAGTGTTTGCTCCTATTTCCTCTACCTGGGGAAAAAAAAAAAAAAAGTGGTCTGATCTTGGGCATGAAATTCCCGGGCTGAAAATTGGTCCCACTCCAGCCCTGGGTGTAACTGGTGCCATTCCTACACAGACCCTTATTCAATCCAATCACTCCATTATTTCCCTCTTTCTTTATGCTAAAATGTCTGTGGTGAAGTTGGCCTATAATATGAAAGCCAGAAATCTGTAATTTTGTCAGAATTTTATTAAAAAAAAAAAAGCACATCCATGTAATTGACTCAATAAGCTTAATCAGCTGATTAGATTGTACTTTTAGACACATGCAGTTCAAACTTACATCCTTGCATTCCAGATGCTCATTGACCTCATTTCCTCAGTACCAACTGCACACCATCGCCTGTCTCATTTATGGTGGAGAGAATTGCTTGCTATAAATACTGGCCCTCAGAGGACTGAGATGGCGCATATTAGCCCACATCATGCTGTTGCACCAAGACAACAGCCAGTCGAACAGTGTTTCCACCAAATTTTAACAGTCTTATGATGCATCTGTAATTCAAGCCACAGCTGAGCTCACTTGGTGTTGAATGTTTGGCAACACATACATACAGAAGTTCCTCAAAGAACTCAGTTAACAAAATCTGTCCTTTCTTTGCATTTTTGTTTACATTTTGACAAAAGAAAAGAAAAAGATTCAGTCAGTGCACATATGAAACACACACAGTGGTGTAATGGTTATGATATACAGTATAGCACTGGAACATGTTGCTCAATTCTAATCATCCCTGGTTTAATACCCATATGTCCTTGATAGGAGTGAGGAAAAAACTGATGCATCTTAAGCTACGGTCACAAATACCCTTACGAACAGCTGTGAACACTGTATGAATGATTTTTGGACCATTTTGTACGGTCTTCTTAAGGTGGCAGTAGGAAAATCCAGTGTCCGTAGACCTTTTGAAAGTTTGTGGCCAGGTCGATGGTCTTGTCCAAGATTTCTACAAATGCCCCATGAAAACCCATCATCGTAGGGTGGCCGTACGAATTCCAAAGGAACAACGTAAGAACTATGCAAGATGTTGGCAGTAAGTATGCCTCAAGAACACCTTAAGTTGTTCTGGAGGGCCCCTGACAGCGGTTGTAAGAAATGCCGTATGAATCCCTATTCATATGGAGATTTGTACAACGTGCGTAAGGCGGTAGTGGGGCACTCATAAGGCAGAAGTACGTCATTCGTGCAACATTTGTGCTGAAAAAAAAGCACTGAAAGCCATAAGATCTTCATCCCAATGACCTGAGAGTGCCATGAGTTGCACAAAAATTTTGATATGACATGATATGATAGTAAGATGATAGTAAGTATGCCAGAGGAAGATCCCAAGGCACCCTTATGAAGAATGTAAAAACTCTAGGATCGTCCTATGGCACCTCATTTCTCAAGAATGCGTCCAGTTGATCTTGCATCCGTAAGAAACTATGCCCCCTCCACGAATGTTTGCGAGCTCCAGAATTCATAGGAACTGGGAGATTCTTACGAACCCATCGTTTGTAAGAATCTTTGTGACCGTAGCTTTAGTATCGCAATACGTTCTAGTGGTGAAACTGTATCCATTCAGAGACACTAGTACTACTACCACTTTACTAAGAATTATTAATAACTTGTAAACACAAACTCATCAGTCTAACAAAATCACCATTTTGCTCAACTGATTGACAAAAACAACCCACCCAAAGCTTCAGCTTATATTAAAGTGAAAGCACATAAAGCTACTCCTTATAATTTATCATGCATTATTTCCATTTGTCTATTACACAGTTTAATGTTGGGCTGAATCCAGACTGCCATGTCATCTTATGTGGCTCGCAGGAGCTCAAAAACAATGTGATTTTCTTAAAAATGAGATTCTGTGCTGCATCAGAGTACAGTGACATTAAAATACAGGTACCACACTTTATTGTGGTTTTATCATTCGTTTAATGACGGCATCTAACCACGGTGGGCAGTGTTTCCACATCAGTCATTTCCATTACTAAAATAAGGGTTTTTTTTTTTCTAGTTGAGTGATGGGTTTGTGAAATAATGTGCAATAAAAGAATAATTGTTGCAGAGGGAAGACAATATAAAGACAGAGGGGGAAGTGAATACATGTTTGTCCTGAAAAGCGCTAAACCTGTAGGTCTTCTTTGTAATTAGGCAGTGCCAGTTCTCAAGGAATGCAATTTATATCACGATTCTGAAGCCAAACATGGAGCCCAATATGTTTACTTTAGCCACAAAGAACAGGCCGATACCTAGTCTTAAAGTTACAACAGGCCCTTTGAGAGCAACCATAAGGGTGACGTGTGTGACGATCAGGTGAGCGTGCCCCCCCTCCCTTCCTGTTTCTGTCTTCCCGGCTCCGGAGTATTACCTACACCTGCGTGATTACACACATGCTGCTTCCTAATTACCCAGCATATTTAAGAGCTAGCATGTGAGGAGCTCACCACTGGATCGTTAGGTTTGCTACCTGGAAGTCTAAGCCACGTTATTTCATTTTCTCTCGGTTGACCTGTGTTTTCACTCCCTGTGTCCTTCTGTCATCTCAGGTTTGCTGCCATCTTAGTTTTGTTTTACAATAAACTGGTGAACTTTTAACATCTGAGTCTGAGTGTTCGTTCTGGCAGCTCTGCGTTTGAGCCTCACTTGCCTGAATCATAACAGAACAAACCAGCCAGGATCAAGGCTAAGCGAGCACTCAGCTGGGTGAACAGTCGGTACTCTCGTGCTTGGGTGCCACGGAGCGCCAGGTCGTGTTTCTTTCCAAACAGCTACAAACTATCACCCGGCAACTGGCGACCGTTACCGAGCACTTGTGTTGGCTTCCTGATGCGGCACCTCCTCCTGCACCTGCTGCCCCTGCTGCCCCTGCAGCTACTGCCATCCACAGGAACATTTCCATCCTTACGCCTGCCCCCTATGGGGGGGGGGGGATGCAAAGGGTTCCTGCTTTACTGCCGGTTATATTTCCAGCAGGTTCAGGGTTACTTTATTTGTACCCGTAGGTAGATTTGTTTTGCAGTCTGGTGACATCCATATTTACAAGCCACAAATTACATTCAACATAGACACAAACACAGGCACACATGAAGCTGACTATAAACATGATAAAAATACTCAAGGCTCCATCAATCAGGGTATAAAGACAAAGAGATGAGAGAAAAACCAGAGGTAAGAGAGAAGGGTCATATTAAAAAGTTAAAAACTAGTCAAAGAGGTTAAAAACTCAAAGGTCTAAAACCCAATAAACTATTTAGAACCCAAATAACAACCTACAAAAATAAGTAAATATAAAATGGAGTTAATAAATAGGTACCTAAATTATGTGCAATATATTGTTACAACTTGTTCAACTCTTTGACAGCAGCAGGAACAAAGCTGTTTTTGTAGTGCTGGGTTTTACTTTTTGGGACAGCAAACCTCCGTCTTGAGGGAAGAAGCTGAAAGTTGCAGTGCAAAGGGTGGGAGTCATCATTTAAAATGGAGGTAGCCATCCTCTGTACTTGTCTGGTGTACAGGGATGTCAGGCTCAGCTGTGACTCACCAAGCAAACGACTGGACCATCTAACTACCTGATCCAAGGATTTCCTCTGTTTCAGTTTTATCTGACCAAACCATGACACTAAAGAAAAGGATAAAACAGATTCAATAAAAGCCCGATAAAACATTGTCATTATGGTTCGGTCAATTTGGAAGCGTGCAAGTTTTCTCAAGCAATGCAAATGTTGCTGACCCTTTTTGCACACCCTTTCACAGTTCTCTTCAAAGTTTAAATTACTATCAATAATCGTCCCAAGATATTTGTAGGATTGTACACATTCGGTGGTCTGGCCTTTTAGTACGGTGACTTTGTGCCTGGGATTTTTCCTCCTAAAGTCAATAATCATGTCTTTAGTTTTTGTCGTATTCAGCTGCAGATAGGAATCCTCACACCAGTGAACAAAATCATCAACTACTGGGCCGTGGCCACTCTCACCATCTTGGAGGAGACTGACAATGACTGAGTCATCAGCATACTTTATAATGTGTCTGTTGTCATGTCTGCTCCGACACATGTTTGTGTACAGGATGAAGAGTAGTGGTGACAACACACACCCCTCAGGAGAGCCAGTAGAAGAGCACTTTAGGTCAGACAATGTACCATTGACCCTTACTCTCTGCGTCCTGTTGGTTAAGAAATCCAGAATCCAAACCACCAGATTATTGCTCAAATCAAATTGTTGCAGGAGCCTTTCAACTAAAATATGAGGTTGGATTGTATTAAAGGCGGAGGAAAAGTCCACAGATAAAAAGTCTGGCGTGTGTCCCATTAAAATCCAGATGTTTTAAAAGCATGTTAAACAGAGTGACAGTGGCATCCTCCACTGCTCTGTGAGGCCTATAGGCAAACTGCAGAGGATCCAATGCATGCTCAGTCTGCTTTAGGACCTCACATCTGACCAGTTTTTCAAAAATTTTCATTAAAATTGAAGTCAAAGCAACTGGTCTAAAGTTGTTTACCGTTTTAGGACAGCTGGATTTTGGAACGGGAACAACCACAGCTTCTTTCCAGATCTTAGGCACATGTGTCTGTAAGGACTTATTGAAAATGTAATGAAATATAGGACTCAGTTCATGTGCACAGGACTTTACCAAGCGCCCACATATATTATCAGGGCCCTGACTTTTGTTCACTTTTACAGCGCAGAACTCCCTTTTAACATCCTGCACCTCAATATTAAAGTGCTGATTGTCTTTGAGTTTCTGTTTCAAATCTTGGGTTTCTGTGCTAAAATCAAAGGAGTCAAAACGACCATAAAAACAATTAAGAGCATTAGCCAGCTCTGTGTCTGAATTAAAACCATCTAAAAACACACGATTGCAGCGTTCTGTGCTCTGAAGGCCTGCGATAGTTTTCATACTGGCCCAGGCTGAACCAAGTTTCTTTGTTGCCATCTTGCTTTCCAATTCTGATTTATAATTCTGTTTTGCTTTTAAAATTTCAGCCTTCAGCTCTTTTGTGGCAACCTGTAGCTCAGAAACAGACCCCTGTTTAAAGGCAAGTGCTTTCCTCTGTAAGCAGGATTTAACTGATTTTGTAACCCATGGCTTGTTGTTGGGATATATTTTGACACATTTACGTGGAACAATCGTATTTTTACAGAAAGCCAGGTATGAGCATGTGACATCCACCAAAGAGTCCAAATCATCCCCGCAGGACAGTGTGAACATCTCCCAGTCTGTATAGTTAAAGCATCCTGGAGGATGTGCACTGAATCCTCTGTCCACACCTCTATGTCTCTGGTCTCCACCTTGCCTCTTCTGAGAGCAGTTTTATATGTGGGCAGCAAATGTACACAGTTGTGATCCGAGGATCCTAAAGGAGGAAGGGGAAGTGATTTATAGGCCCTCTCTATGGATCCATAGCACAGGTCCAATGTCTTTTTTCGCCTGGTTGGGCAGGAGACATACTGATAAAAGTTTTTAAGTGTCTTCTTTAAAGAAACATGGTTAAAATCCCCAAGAATAAAGTTTGGTGCCTCTGGAGAAATTGACTGCAGCCGCTGCACCACATCAAAGATGGTGCTGGAGGCGGAGTCAGCGTTTGCCCTCGGGTGGATGTACACAGTCGTGATAAAAAGCTGGGGGAACTCGCGAGGCAAATAAAAGGGGCATAGTGACACAGACAGAAGCTCCACATTGGGTGTACAGATGTGCTCTCTGACCGTGACAGATGTGCAGTACTGCTTATTAATATATAAACATACGCCGCCCCCCTGACGTTTCCCCGTTACCTCTTCCTGCCGATCAGAACGGAGTGGGGCTCCAAAGCCGTCAATCCACAGGTCCACATCCCGGTCATGCGCAGTAAGCCCAGACTCTGTATAAGCTATGACACAGCAGTTCTTAAAGTCCTTCTGGTAGCGTACATTCCCTTGAATTTCATCCACCTTGTTCCTCAGAGATTGTACGTTCCCAAAAATCATAGAAGGAAGAGGAATGTTACCAAACTGACGTCTTCTCAGGCGCAATTTCACGCCTCCACGCTTTCCGCGTTTCCTTCTCCCGTCTCTCTTTTCACCGCTGTGTCCATGAACATCTCTCAAAATAAAGTCCGGCAGTTGCGGCTTAGATTCAATCACAGACACTGCATCAACCGTGTTTAAATGCAGCAACATGTCCCTGGAATAATGTATTCTGCCCGTCATGATCCCGATCGCATTTACCTCAGAGACAAAGAGCCAGAGGAAAAGTAGCAGCAGTGCAAAAAAGGGGAGGAAATCCATATTGATGGAACCAGGGAGCTCTTCGCCATACAGTCCACAAGCATTCCAGGACAGAAACGACACAGAGAATTTTGTAAAAACACATTAAAGTGCATAAAAACAGACGCACAGACGGACTTTTTCACCAGCTGCCGGTCGCTGCGTGCGCATGCGCCCGAAATCCGGTACAGGTGGAGGGGAACTATAGGGAGAATCCGGCTAAGATCCATTTTATGACCTTGTTGCTACGGGACCAGGCGCTCAAGTGGGCACAGTCCGTCTTGAGCAGCCTGGATGGGCCCCTGAATTCATTTGAGCAATTTGTGCGAGAGTTCTCCGAGGCTTTCAACCATTCGGAGAGTGAAAGGAACACAGTTAGCCAGCTGATGGGACTTCGGCAGGGAGACTGGTTCGTAGCCGATTTCTCTGTTGAGTTCCGGGTCGTTGCAGCAGACTTCGGATCAAATAACGTTGCTTTTCGCAGCGCATTCCTCTGGGGACTGAATTCGCTTCTCCGTGATGAGCTGGCAATCCATGCATCCCCCTCCTCTTTGGATGAGCTTATCGCACAGGTGGTGGCCCTGGATAACCAGTTTAGGGAGCAAGCGAGGAAGCAGAAAGCCACTGCTTTCCTGTTCGTTCCACGGCCAGCTCCCTCTCCCTCTGGTGCAGCTCTGCCAGCGCCCTCCGAGCCGATGGCCCTCGGTGGGTCCCATGTGACTCTGGAGGAGTGTCGGCATCGAGAGAGGGTGGGGGCGGGCATTTATTGCGGGGTCACAGGCCACGTAGTTTCGAAATGCCCCACAAGAACAAAAGAGCTGGCCGTCAGTAACTGTGGGGGGTCTGGCGGGAGGGTCTTCGCAAAATCCTCCCAACTGTTTTGAATTTCCGGCCCTCATTCAGTTACCGGGGGCCGAGTTCAAAACCTCCACCCTGATTGACTCAGGAGCAGAGCAAAATTTCATTCAACAGGCCATGATCAGGAAATTTCAGATACCCACCAGGAATGTCCCTACACCCTTGAGTGTCTCGGCGGTCTCAGGCAGCAGCATTGCGGCGATTACCGAACAAACTGAGCCCATTTTGGTCACTTTGTCTGGTAACCACCGTGACACTGTTCAGTTTTATGTCCTGCCTCAATCGACCACCCCCATGATTCTGGGGTATCCATGGCTCCACATTCACAACCCCATTATAAACTGGAGTCCGGGCTCCATTTCGTCCTGGAGCCCTTTTTGTCTGTCATGATGTCTCCAATCGGCCACATGCTCGTCCTCTCTCCCGATCTCCTCCCCTCCAGCTGAGCCGGCGGATCTCTGCTCCGTGCCCGAGGTCTATCATGACTTGGGGGGGAAGGGGGTCTTTAGCAAGTCCAGGGCCCTATCTTTACCACCTCATCGGGCCTATGACTGTGCTATCGACCTCCTTCCGGGCACGTGGCTGCTGTCCTCTCCCAGTGTTCCGCCTCTGCCCAGAAGCTCCATCCATGCATGTATTTCTCCTGGTGGCTAATGCCAGCCAAGAGGCATTACGATGTTGGGGACCACAAACTGTTGGCCATTAAGCTGGCATTGGAGGAGTGGAGACACTGGCTTGAGGGAGCTAGCCAACCGGTCATTGTCTGGACAGATCATAAAAATTTAGAATACCTTCGATCAGCCAGATGGTTGAATTCTCGGCAGGCTCATTGGGTCCTGTTCTTTAATAGGTTCAATCTTTCCATCTCGTACCGACCAGGGTCCCATAATGCCAAGGCTGACGCTCCCTCACAGCAGTTCTCTTCCGACTCCTCCTCCTCCGCAGCTACTGCTTCTCCCCTGCAGACTATTCTCCCCTCCTCTTGCTTTCTCAGGACACTCTCGTGGGAGATTGAGCAGAGGGTTTAGCAAGCCCAGTTATCTGAACCTATCCTGGAGGGAGGTCCGCCTAACCGGCTTTATGTGCCTTCCACACTACGTGGCGAGGTAATTAAGTGGGGGCACACCAGCTTCTTCGCCTGCCATCCGGGCATCTCCCGTACTAGTGAGCTGCTCAGGATAGTATTTTGGTGGCCCACACTCAGGAGGGATGTGCTGGAGTATGTCAAGGCCTGTCACACCTGCACCGCGAACAAGTCCGACTCTTCTTCACCAGCTGGCCTCCTCCATCCCCTCCCGGTGTCGAGTCATCCGTGGTCCCACATCGCATTGGACTTTGTTATGGGCCTCCCTCCATCCCAAGGCAACACCGTTATCCTCACCATCATCGACCGGTTCTCCAAGGCCATCCACCTTGTCCCTCTCCCCAAGTTACCATCTGCTAGCTACGGAGACAGCCGATCTGGTGACACAGCACATGATCCGGCTGCATGGGATTCCCATGGACAATGTCTCGGACCGGGGTCCACAGTTTACATCCCAGTTGTGGAAGGCGTTCTGCCACTTTTTGGGTGCTACAGCCAGCCTGACATCTGGACACCATCCACAAAGCAACGGTCAGACCGAGCGTGCCAATCAGTCCTTGGAGGCTACCCTAAGGTGCGTAGCATCCATCAACTCGTCCACCTGGAGCTCCCACTTGACCTGGGTGGAGTATTCACACAACTCCGCCGTCTCCTCCTCTACTGGGCTTACTCCATTCAAGGCTTCGATGGGCTACACTCCACCTCTGCTGCCCATGGTGGAGAGGGGCCTCGCCGTCCCATTCCTGGAGGTCCACGTATGCCGTTGTTGCTGTCTGTGGAGAGCCACAAGAGCTGCCCTCCTTCACTCTGTGGAGCGGAATCAACAGTATGCTAACAGCAGACGTGTGCTGACGCCGAAGTACACAGTGGGACAGAAGGTCTGGCTGTCTGCCGAACAGATTCCACTGAAGACTGAGTCTCGGAAGCTCTCCCCCCGCTATCTGGACCCATTACATATCAAGCAGATCATCAACAACGTCACTGTTTGGTTGGACCTGCCACTTTCGATGTGGATCCAGCCGATGTTCCACGTCTCCCACATCAAGCCCCTCTCCACAAGCCCTCTCTGCCCTCCTCTCCATCCCCCCCCTTGCCCCTGGGTTATCGACGGTCAGACCATGGACACTGTGGAGAAGATCCTGGACGTCTGTCAACGGGGTCTTGGATGCCAGTCCTTGGTCAATTGGAAAGGGTACGGTCCAGAGGACAGGTCTTGGATTCTGGGGTCCTACATCTTGGACAAGCGGATGGTGCAGGCATTCCATTGAGCACATCTGCGTAAGCCCAGTGGGATGCCAGGAGGCGCCCCTGGGGGGGGGGGGCACTGTGATGATCAGGCGAGCATGCTCCCCCTCTCCTCCTGTTCTTGTCTTCCCGGCTCCGGAGTATTACCTACACCTGCGTGATTACACACCTGCTGCTTCCTAATTACCCAGCATATTTAAGAGCCAGCATGTGAGGAGCTCATGCTGAATCGTTAGGTTTGCTACCTGGAAGTCTAAGCCACATTATTTAATTTTCTCTCGGTTGACCTGTGTTTTCACTCTCTGTGTTTCAGTTTCAGTTTATTCACACACACACACACACACACACACATTATCAACAGCATGAATGAATTACAATATGAATTATCAACAGCATGATTAGCAGTATGATTAGCAGTATACAATAGGCTTTTTTTTTGTTTTTTACACTGCTTTGGAGTGTGAATGGGTCATCCCAAATAAGCTATTTAAAGCTTTTAGTAGGGAGCCCAATTCTACAATGAAATGATGACGGAAATCAGTCTGATGTCTTTGTGTGAAACAACAAACATATGACAGACATATAGCACATAATCCCAGCATTTGTTTACATTGAAATAGTAGGTGAGTTCAAGATATATAGTAAAGTTATTAAATACTATTGGAGTGAATCAACATATAAAACAAAATTACAATGGCGTAACAACTCATCAGTAAGCAAGTTTTGTGTAACAAATAGATTAATTATATAATGATAGGAGTTGCATTTTTAGTTTTTTTTTGAAGATGGAGATGGACGGTGACATTTTTAGATTCTCATCAAGCTCATTTCAAATCTGCAGTCCTCCGGGGCTGATCACGCTCACCTGACCAAGAAGACACCGGACGTCCACCCAGGTCACCATCTTCCCCCTGTTCCCCTGGTCCATACAAGGGATCCCTGCCGGGCTCCTCTGCTCACTGAGTAAGAGTGCTCTCCTAGTCTTATTCTCCTCTTGTGGAGATTCTGTCCCTAATAATCTCTTTTCTGCTCTCCTCCCATAGGCTGCGTGCGCTCCAGCGGGCACCGGTTTTGTGTGCAAATTAAAGTGTGTGTTTTTGTTTTGCTCTTTTCCTTAGTTGTGCACTTTTATTTAGAGTTGTGTGCATAGCATTGACCTTGGGTTCCAATCTATAAAATCATTCTTTGCTGAAGAAAAATTGTTTCAAATCAAAAAGTCTGGTCATGAACTGCTTCTCTCACCCAAGAACCAGAGCTGTAACACTACCCATTGGCCATAAAGTGGAAGTTAATCCCTTCTCCAGGAAAAAATGCCCCAAATCGACAGGTTTATGGTTGATATAATCCAGACTTGGGAGTCAAGATTCCTCATTAACCAGACAGTTTTACAGTGCCATCTGGTGGACAATGCAGGAATATTTAATCTCTCTCTCTCTCTCTCTCTCTCTCTCTCTCTCTCTCTCTCTCTCTCTCTCTCTCTCTCTCTCTCTTTCTCTCTCTCTCTCTCTGAAATGGAATCTCTGCAGTTGTGAACAATAAATTAATTCATATTCTTTCTCTCAAGACAGCATCCGCTGTCTCAAGTCCCAACTATGTCTCAAGACATGGTTGAACTCGGGAATGGACAATTGTGGTTTCAAATGCTTTTATTGATATGATTTAATTTGTTGCTTTATTTTCAGGAAGAAATTAATTTTTGCATGCTATCACAAATTAACTACAGTTACTAGGGATGGGCATTCGGTGAAATTTTCTTCACCGATCGTCGGGAGAATTAATGATTAATAATCGGTTAATCATTAACATTTTTAGGTAGGTAACAAGGCAGGTAGACTACATTAGAACATCAGGTATCAACACGGAGAGCCCGCACAACTCAAATCCACCTCTCTGTTCGCTGTTCTCGTGTTGGCTCGGCTCGGGAATCTCGCAAGCTGATTGGCCGAGACGTTTCACCCCGCAAGCTGATTGGCCGAGACGTTTTACCCAGCTTCTCTCCCTGCCGAGCGGCCACCCAGCAAACGAAGACCGCATTCATTGCTCTTTATTGCTAAGTGAGGGATCACTGTACTCTTATGTATTGAGAATAATAATAAAAAAAAATACAGAGTGTTTTTCTTCGAGGATGAATTTATTAACAAGACAAGTTTGCAGTAAAACGTGAACACATGCGCATTGCGCAAACGAGGGAGGCTTCAAGTTGCGAGCCAGACAATAACGGGAGACACATACAGGACACATAACGGAACATATATTTCTTTCTTTTTCTTTTTTCTTTTGTATGCTGCATTGCAGTGATTGCAGTACACCTGGTCATTTTTTAAATTAAAATGGTCCCACGCAACACTTCGCCGCAACCTCTTCATGATTTGGCGATTGCCCTACGGAAGCTCGCATGTATCAACTGAGGCACGCCAGGGTACGGCGATGGTGTAATGTTGCCCCCTGGTGCCCAAATTTTGCCAGTGGCACAGTTAAATGCATTGCATTGTTTGAGGATGGCCGTGCACTAGGCCTAATAACCTACATTCGGATTGTTTAAAAAAAAAAAAAAAAACGGTTTGTCGACGAAAATGAACTTCCTCGGTGAAATTCTTAATGATCAATTATCGGTTAATCGGTTAATTATGCCCATCCCTAACAGTTACAATGCAGAGACATTGTATGTTCCCTTATTATTGAGTAGAATATCTTAGTCACTAAAGTTTAAGGAATTTATGCTTTATTCAGCAACATGTGTGTCTTAAGGGGGGTCTCATTTCTCATATCAAATGTCTCTCCCCCTCCCCTCTCTCTGTTCTTTGGGAGACCATAGCTAGACTTTAAATGACCAATAGATCTCCAGGCACCCTTGCATTTCTTTTTTTAGGTTGAGTTTATGACCTGCTGGAAGAAGAAGCAATGTAATTGGGCCAGCTCAGGTTTCATGAAAACCAGCAAAATTCTGCAACACCCGAAAAAATCTTCCCTTTGTTCAGTTCTGGGGTATTGGTCAAGCTGTAAGGAGCAGACTTCTCTGCTCTCCCATTCTTTTTTTGTCTTCCAAGTAAGGCCCAGAGCCTGTCAAGCTCTGTGAAAACTTTTTCTTTCGTTTGAAGTTCACTTTTTCTTAATCTTTTTCTTTAAATTGCCGTGTAAAAAGATTTTTTTTTTTTTTTAAGCTTAAACCAACTCATTTAAACCACCAACAACGGAAGAAATGGATTTGTGGTGTGTTTTGGCCTCAGTTTGAATTTCTGATGGGACTTTGTACAATAAACCAATTCCTTCTTCAGTGCATAAGAGAAGACTGCAGCCAGCCTGCTGAAGAACCAGCCCTTTGTGATCTTGGGAGTAGGCCATAATCGTGGTAAGGAGCCTGTCTGCCAGTATTCCAACAGAACCCACGCTGGTCCAGTTGAAACAGAATCCAGTGGACCGCCTGCTACCTACTGGGACACAATGATTCTGTTTGGCTGACGGTCTGTTGTTTAATTTCAACTTAATTATTCAGAATACTCCTGGTATAACTTCTTTAAACTTAATTTCATACAAACCCCCATCACAATTTCAAAATGCATTTTGTCCTTTCATTAATTTACGTTCTTTGCAGAGTAACACCAATTTTCCATTTATGAATAGTTTAATAATCATTTTCTTCATAAAATTGCATCCACTTTTCTTAACCAATGCTATTTTATGGTTTTCCAATTTCCAGTATACTGACAAGTTAAACTATGCTTCATTTGGTTCCACAAATGCTTGATTCACAAATAACTCAGTAATAGTCTATGGTGCCCATGATACATTTTGAATTCTCTGTTTTAAAGTTATCCAAATATGTTAACCTATTCTGACATATCTTATTAAACCACTGAAAGACATATGGGAGTTATTGTTTGATTTCATGTCCATCTTCTTGATTATCAGCAGACAAGAACTCACAAGGTTGTTTTGGTTTTTTTTTTTTTTTTTTAAACTGATTCATAATTGGTACAAATAAAGAATTGTAAATAAAATTGTCCTTTTGGACTGGTGCCCCAACGAGCTAATGTGCTGATAAATGAAAATAAATTTTCATCCCTACTCACATTCATATTTACATTAATACTTGTACCAATAATAAAATACCTATAAAACCTATAAATCCACAGCATGTGTTAGGTTTTGTTTTACAATAAACTGCTGAACTTTTTACATCTGAGTCTGAGTGTTCGTTCTGGCAGCTCTGCATTCGCTCTGAATCATGACAATATGGCCTGGAATTATGAGTCTGACACGCTGGTGGTAGAGGGTTAGAACTGTGTTGTCTTTAAAGCCAAAAAAGAGTGTTAAATTTATTGAGTAAGTTTAACGTGAACCCTGAAGCAAAAGGAAATGTGAAAGTACAAGTCAATATAAGGGGAGATGAGTTAGGTTAATTGGCATCAAACTGGGGATTCTAAATTGCCCTTAGGTATGACTGTGAGAGTGAATGGTTGTCTATCTCTCTGTGTTGGCCCTGCGATGGACTGGCGATCTGTCCAGGGTGTACCCTGCCTCTCGCCCAAAGATGCTGGGATAGGCTCCAGCACCCCTGTGACCCAAAAAGGATTAAGCGGAAGAAGATGAATGAATGAATGAGTGTAATGGATCTGGTGAGCATGCACCATCTAGTGCATTTAGATCTTTGCTGTTGCATAGCCTCTGTCATCAGGATCAAGGAGCTTTCTGATTACTAGGGGTGGGGAAAAAAGATCAATTCAATGATGAATCGTGATACTTGGCACTTTCAATAATGCACCAATCCATAAACACAAGATTGATCTTTTATTTTTAAAAAATGCACATGCAAACATATATACAGTAAATGCTGCATACTTTTGTGAATCAGTTAATCAACTGAGTCTTCAGTCCACTAGATGGTGCAAAGCCATCGCAGCAAAGGTGTTTCATGAGATTTAACCCCAGTCCAAGTGAACAATTTAAGGTGGTGGACTGAGCAGCAACACTGGGAAAAAACAGAAATGCACCATCAAAGTTTAAATAAAATGTCAGGATTTGTTTTTTGTTTGTTTGTTTTGTTTTTTTATAACAAAGATGAAACAAACGACTTGGATATGACACATTCAGTTTGCAAGGGGTGTCCCACAAAAGTAAAATACTTGGGGAATACTACAAATATGAAGACTCACCTCTCTCGGCATCATCCTGGGGCAGCAGCCTTAGCAGATGATGGTGACGCTAAACCAGCACTGGGTAAAAATCAACAAACCCTGAAACCATATAGCTTGTTAAAGCTATCTCAAAATTCTGAGCGAGCTAAGAAAATAACACAGTCCATCACCTACTTCGTATGCAAAGATCTGCATCCATATCGTGTTGCGGAAAGCGAGGGCTTTTGTCACATGATTAAAACACTGGAGCCCAGGTATGTGATTCCATCTCACTGTTACTTCACTGATAAGCCAGTCCCTAAACTTTATCAACTTTTGCATTTAATTTTAAAATAATTTACTGTGAAACTGTCCAGTTGCTGAAGGAACTTCAAAATTGTGTTGTTCACATTGTTGCATTGTTCAAAAATACCTAAATACTTGGTACACTTTACTACTCCCAAGTCCACAAGTTTGCATTCAGTCAAGTTGGACTTTTAGAACTCTTATTAAAAAAAAAAAATTAAAAAAAACACTGAAAGTTGTCAGGGCCAAAAGGCCTTATGACAGTGTTATGTACGTATAAGTGACTTCATGTTTTATTTAGTTTAATTATAGCATTTTATTAAAACTTGAAAATGCATGCTATACTCAAGCAAATGCAAAAATATAACAGCAATTTACTTGTACATTTTCCAGTCACTGAAATAAAAAAAGTTATTAAGGTGAACTGAAAAGACTGAATACTTTATTATATGAAAGAGATGTCAACAGTTTTAGTTTGGGACAGGATTTGAGGTTGAATAAGGTGAAAATATTGAAAATATATAAGTTAGTTAATCCCTTCCACAGCATGTGATACACCATATGGTGTATAGGGTGGCACCTATCTCTGTTTCACTGACCCTAGGCCACACAGCTACTGTAAGTAGTAAAAGCTACAGTGGGGGGTCAATCCTCTGGTAGTTCTGTGAATTAACTTTCCTTCCCCCATTCTATGATGCTGAGCACCAAGCTAGAAGGCAGAAAGTACCATTTTTATATGGTCTTTGGTATGACCTAGCCGGGATTTGAACCCATAACCTCCCAGTTGTGGGATGGATGCTCTACCAACTAGGCCACCACTCCTGTCAAATAAATGGTATCATGATAGTCGATCCATCACAATATCCTGATATCGCAATTATCATTGAATCATGATAGCATCGTGTCGTGATCCAAGTATTGCGTAACCTGAAACTCGTGGTCATCGTGAACCAAACACTTGTGTATAAGTTCTATGAATCCTGCTCACCTTGTGTTTTGCGCCTCCACACCTCGGAAATCATGTCTGTCTGCCAGCCTGCTGTCTAACCCTCCTTGATGCATGCACACTCATCCAGTAAGAAACCTCTCACCTCTCCACTCTCTTACCTGGACACCTTGTCTCCCTCGAAAAAGGACCAGGTTGACATACACTACCGTTCAAAAGTCTGGGGTCACCCAGACAATTATTTTGTGTTTTCCATGAAAAGTCACACTTATTTACCACCATGAGTTGTAAAATGAATAGAAAATATAGTCAAGACATTGACAAGGTTAGAAATAATGATTTGTACTTGAAATAATAATTTTTTCCAGATACTCAACCTGCTCAAAGAAAGGTCAGTTTTATAGCTTTTCTAACCAGCTAAACTGTTTTCAGCTATGCTAACATGATTGCGCAAGGGTTTTCTAATCATCCATTAGTCTTCTGACGCAATGAGCAAACACATTGTACCATTAGAACAGTGGAGTGATAGTTGCTGGAAATGGACCTCTATACACCTATGTAGATATTGCACCAAAAACCAGACATTTGCAGCTAGAATAGTCATTTACCACATTAGCAATGTATATTAGATATTAGAGTGTATTTCTGATTAGTTTAAAGTTATCTTCATTGAAAAAAACAGTGCTTTTCTTTCAAAAATAAGGAAATTTCTAAGTGACCCCAAACTTTTGAACGGTAGTGTAAGTCCAAACCAGTCACTGCAATTCTGTAACCACCTGCTTGCTCCAGCATCTGCTCCCCTCCATACTTCAACTGAATAAACCCCCCCACCCATCTGAATCTGGACTCTTTGTTTGGCTTTGATACCCACACTTGATCCCGTGGTAATGTCATGCCCATCAGAGATGAGGCCGACAATCACAGAGTCATTAGAGAACTTGTGCAGGTGCTCCTTCCTACCTACAATCTACACTGCTCATAGGGACCACACTTAACACTACTACTTTGAACAAATAAAAAAACATTCCTTTCCAATATGCTGTTAATATAATGATTATTTTTTGATTAAGTGTAGTGTTATTCAACATGCCGATGATACAACTATTTATTTGGCATCATGTAGTATGAATGAATTGCGGAATACACTTCAATCTGAGCTACAGTTGGTGGAGTGGATTTGTGACAATAAATTTGCACTGAATGTGACAAAAACCAAAAGCATTTTGTTTAAGCCAAGACAAGTTGGTGATTGCTGGCTTTGTCTGTCACTTAAAGGCTCACATATTGAGCAGGTTCAAGAAGTTAAACTGCTTGGTGTCACACTTGATGGGCAGCTGACATGCGAAAAGCATATTGATAATATTGTTAAGAGAATGGGTCAAGGGATATCTTGTATCAGAAGATGTTCCCCATTTCTTACTTTTAGTACTAGAGTGCTGGGTAACACAAGCTCTAGTCCCATCTGATCTTGATTATTGCTCACCAGTTTGGTCAGGTGCAGCAAAGAAATATATATCTAAACTCCAAATAAGACAAAATAAAGAGGGCAAGAGTTGCCCTGACTTGCCATCTAGTGACAGCCTGAGTATAGAAAATATGCATGCACGATTGTCATGGCTGAAGGGGGATAAAAGGTTGGCATGAAACCTTTTAATTTTTTTTTAGAAATATTTGTCACAGTAAGCAACCAAAGTGTCTGTTGTGTCTACCACTTTTCTTGGTTGAAGCCAAAAGCAAGACCATTTTTAAAAGACTATTGAAGAGATATGTTAATGTTGCATTAATTTAGTTTTTTTGATGAACTGCTACAGCTTGATGTGGTGCATGTAGTGTATATATTTTTGTTTTTGTTCGGGTTGTGTATTTTTGATGTTTTTTGTTGAAATTTTGGTTTTGCCGTTTTAAGCTTTATGTTGTAGTTTTGTATTGATTTCTTGATTGATTGTAGTCATGTACTGATAGGTATTGATGTTAATGTTTTTAGGGACCCCAGGAAGAGTAGCTGATGTTATTCATCAGCTAATGGGGATCCCATTATTAATAAATCAAATCTAAGGTTGCAACAACATTGTCCTCATTCAACTGTGAAATACACTGGGGGGGGGGGGGCTGAAAAGTTCATAGGCTGAAAAGTTCATAGTGGTCAAATTTGACCAGATGTGATTTATTTTCCAACATCAGTCCACACACTTCTTCCATTGCAGCGCTTGGAACCCTGCGGTTGAAAAATAAACCACATTTGGTCAGATTTGAAGAGTATGAACTTTTCAGCCTCCCCTCGTGTGTGTGTGTGTGTGTGTGTGTGTGTGTGTGTGTGTGTGTGTGTGTGTGTGTGTGTGTGTATACACACAGTAGTGTAAAAAAGTGTTTGCTCCTTCCCAATTTCTCATTTTTTTTGGAGGTTTGTCACACTTAAATGTTTCAGATCATCAAACAAATTTAAATATTAGACAAAGATAACACAAATAAAGACAAAACGCAGTTTTTAAATGAAGGTGTTAATTATTAAGGGTAAAAAATATTCCAAACTTACATGGCCCTGTGGAAAAAAGTGATTGCCTCCCCCCGTTAAAACATAAATTAACTGTTGTTTATCACATCTTTGGAAAGCTGAGTTAAATTTCTCAAGCCACACCCAGGCCTGATTACTGCCACACCTGTTCTCAATCAAGAAATCAATTAAATAGGGCCTGCCTGATTTGATGGGATTATGACAGCGTTGGAAGGAATAAGAAAGGAACTGTGGGTGACTGTGTAGAACGAACGGCGCAGATGGAGCTCCGTCTCGCTAGTGCTGAAGATGACGTCACCCGTCTTCAATTAAAGGTGCGCACTTTTTAAAAAAAAATAAATCTCTGGAAAATAATATTTTGGATTTGGAATCTCGGTCGAGACAGAATAACTTGAGGCTGGTGGGTCTTCCAGAGGAATCAGAAGGTCGGGACGTATGTTCCTTTCTGGAAAAGTGGATTCCGGAGGTGCTGGGCAGCGAGGAGTTGCAATCAGCAGTGGTTCTGGAAAATGCACATCGTATTGGCCCACGGAGAGATAAGGGACCGCCGAGGACCTTAATTATGAAGTTTCTTAGCAACAGAGACAGGATGAAGATCTTCAACGCTGCACGAGCTAAAGGAGAGATTAAACACCAGGACCAGCAGGTGCGGTTCTACCCAGATTTGGCCACAGGAATCCAGCAATTGAGGAAGCAGTTTGATCCCATACGTAAGGAGCTGCGCAACCTTGGGATTCGTCATGGTGTAATCTATCCTGCGAGACTGCTGACCACGTATGAGGGCAGAACCCACATCTTCAAGACCCCAGAGGAGGCGCAGGAGTTCATCAAGAAGATCAAAGAAGAAGAAGAGACTGGTGGGAGCTAAGCATGAACAAAATATAAGGTAGAATAATTAAGCATTTGCACAGGCATCTGACTGACTTGAAGTAAATAGTAAGTTTACAAAATATAGATTGTATTATATATTAAAAAAAAACAAAACAAAAACAAAACAAACAAAAAAAACTATGATGTACAAAGTTGTTAAAAATTTTGGAGTTAAGTTGGAAAACTACAGAGGAGAATTAATGTTACGTCATTAAAAGCAGTAGAGTTAGGGTGATTGGGAGGATGAAGAAGGAGTGGCTTAGGCTGTTCCCCGTGGGTGTGGAACGGTCGATGGCTATATCGGGAGACAGAATTTTTCTTTTGATTTTGGGGGGTTTGCCACAAGTGTGGGAAGGGGAAATCTGTTTGTGTGTAGTTTGTAGGATGAATGTTCAACCACTCATGTTTTTGCTTCTCTGTATGAGCATGTTTACACTGCAAGGTAATCCCAAACTCTCTATTGATCAGAAACCAAAGTGTTAATCTTAATTTAACTTCATGGAATTGCAGAGGTCTACAAAATTTAAAAAAACTTAAACAAGTTATGAATAAAATAAAAGACATGGGTTCAAAAATTGTGTTTTTACAAGAAACTCATCTAATAGAGGAGGATGTTAAAAGAATTAGGAGTAGATGGCAAGGAAGTGTATTCACCTCTTCATTTTCATCCCGAGCCAGGGGAGTTATGACTCTCATACATAAATCAGTTCCTTTTCAAGTGAAAAATGTAATTGGAGACAAATTTGGAAGATATGTAATCATTCAAGGTTCTTTGCTATTAGAAAATATAAATCTTGTGAACTTATATGGTCCCAATATAGATGATCAGAAGTTCTTTGCTAATTTATTTCTTATCTTATCATCACTTACAGGGCAACATATAATAGCAGGGGATTTTAATTGTACATTGAATCCAGGTATAGATAGATCAACAGGACTGGATTGTACGCACATTGGATGTAGGATGACTATTAATCATTTTATGAAAGAATTGAGATTGTTAGATATATGGAGAGAAATGAAACCACAAGTTAAAGCCTATTCTTGCTATTCCAGTGCCTACAAGACATTCTCACGTATTGATTATTTTTTGATTTCCACAGAATTAAGGTCCAAGATTCAAAACTGCTTTTATGATAACATCGTGATCTCTGATCATGCACCCTGTTGTCTAATATATGTAGATAAAAAATTGACAAAGGAATCAGGTAGATGGCAATTTCAGCATAAATGGCTTCAGGATGAGGAATTTGTCAAGTATATAGAAAAACAGATAGACGAGTTCTTTGACATCAATACTACACAAACATCAGCATGTGTAAAGTGGGAGGCTTTCAAAGCTTTTATTAGGGGACATATTATTAGTTATACAGGATCAAAATCTAAGAAGACTCGAGAGGAGAGAGCTAAATTGGAACATAAAATAAAAAGTCTTCAGGAAAAAGTGTATGCAGGAAGTGACCCAAGGTTGGAGAATGAATTACTGATTTTGAGAGCTGAATACGACAAAACATCAGCGAATAGAGCTGCCTCGAGTCTTCTAAGATTGAAACAATCTTTTTATGAACAAGGTGAAAAATCAGGAAAATTATTAGCATGGCAGATTAAACAATTAGAAATTAAAACACCAATTACCAGTATTATAAGTAACGGACAGGTAGTTATAGATCCTTTAGAAATTAATAGAGCCTTTAGAGATTACTATGAAAAATTATATGATACCAAAAATGAACCTGATTTAACAAAACTAAATGGGTTTTTGAACGAACTATCTATACCGTGTATTCCAAATGAAAACAGGGAGATATTGGAGTCTAAAATTAGTCAAGAAGAAGTTGGGCTAGCCATTGATAATATGAAATCAGGAAAAAGTGCAGGACCAGATGGTCTTCCAGTTGACCTTTATAAAAAATTTAAGAATAAATTAATAAAACCTTTTTTGGAAATGGTTTTAGAAGCATTTCAAAATAATAATTTACCATCATACATAAATAATGCCTTAATTATACTGCTGCCAAAACCAGGTAAGCCCTCTAATAAATGTGAAAATATGAGACCAATAAGCCTATTAAACGCCGACCTTAAGATAATCTGTAAAATTTTAGCAAGACGAATACAAGAAATTTTACCAAATATTATTAATCGAGATCAGAATGGCTTTATAAAGGGTAGACAAGGCTTCCATAATGTAAGAAGACTATTTAATATTATTTATTTTAATAAAGAAGCACCGGATACAGCTCTCCTATCACTGGACGCCGAAAAGGCCTTTGATAGAGTTGAATGGCCCTTTCTTTTTGAAGTCCTACAAAGGTTTGGACTTGGAAATAATTTCATAAAATGGGTTCAAATAATATACAATAATGCTACAGCAGAAATCCTAACAAATAACAATATTTCAAAACCAATAAAAATCAATAGAGGATGTCGACAAGGCTGTCCACTTTCACCTTTACTGTTTACTATGGCAATTGAACCTTTAGCGATAGCGATACGTTTACATTCACAAATATATGGAATTAAAGTTGGACCAACAGAACATAAAATCTCCCTGTACGCCGATGACATAATTTTGTTTATGTCGAATCTAAAAAAATCAATTCCAACCTTGTTGAATTTAATAAAGAATTTTGGGGAAATATCAGGATATAAAATAAATAAAACTAAATCTTCAATATTAATGCTAAATGAGACCCAGAGAAATTACCCAGCCCCTGAGGTAAATCAATTCAATGTTGTAAATCAGTTTAAATATTTAGGAATCCAAATTGTGCCTAAGCTAGAATCAGTCGCCAGTGTCAACTATGAAGCCTTAATGCCAGATATCAATGAGTTAACTCAGAGATGGATGTCACTACCAATGTCAATGATCGGGAGAATCAATATACTTAAAAGTAATATTTTACCTAAAATACTTTATTTATTTCAATACATTCCCTTATCACCACCTTTAGATCTATTCTCAAGAATAAAAAAAAAGTTAGTGGAATTTATATGGAACAACAGGAGGGCTAGATTACGTTTGTCTTTATTATATTTACCATTTGATCGTGGAGGTCTGAAATGTCCAAATTTTATGTTGTATTATTGGTCGGCACAACTGAGGTCTATGACATATTATTTTTCATCAAATGATCTCCCTCACTGGACTGAAATGGAATCATACAATTTACCTTTACCTCTTCCCATATTCATATACTCAGATTCGGCAAAAAAATTACAAAAACAAGTTAAAAATCCATTTGTAAAGCATATGATCAAAATATGGTGTGAAGCTAAAAACTATTTAAAAGAACCACAGTTATTGTCACAATTTAGTCCAATATGGGGTAATCAATATTTTAAACCAGGGAGAGCGGACGCTGTATTTAAAGTATGGAATTTAAAAGGGATACAAAAGATTCAGGATTTATATTTGCCATGTGCAGATAACATAATGTCTTTTGAAGAGCTGAGGATCAAATTTAATCTCAATAGAACACATTTTTTTAAATATCTTCAACTTAGAAACTTTATTCGATCAAATCAAAATAAAGCTCTCACTCGACCTATTTATTCATCCTTGGAAAAAATGATGATGAAAGATAGTAAAAGAAAGGGTATTATTTCAGAGTTTTATAACTCATTGACACTATCTTCAAGTGAAAATTCACTGAAAAGATTAAACTACTGGAAAGAAGATCTGCAAACTGAAATTTCAGAGGAACAATGGGAATTGGCTTGTACAGAAGCTCAAACCAAATCAATAAATGCACGCCTTAAATTGATACATTTCAAATGGTTAATGCGAATGTATGTTACACCGGAGGAGTTAAATAGATATAACAAAAATATACCAGATACATGCACAAAATGCATGGAAAGTAAAGGAACCCTATTTCATTGTTTATGGGAATGTAGATTAATAAGAATGTTTTGGGAAGAGGTGAGGGTAACAATTGAAAAAATAATCTCAAAACAAATTATATTGAATCCTAAACTGTTTTTGTTGGGTCTGTACCCAGAAAAGCATAATTTTAATAAAAGTGAAAGAACATTCATAGACCTCAGTTTGCTTAATGCCAAAAAATGTATTGCACTATTATGGAAAAAGACTCATAGACCAGATGTGACTCAGTGGTTAAGACAGATGTTAACTAACTAACTAACTACTACTAACTAACCTGCACTTATATAGCGCTTTTCTAGTCACAAAGACCACTCAAAGCGCTTTTCATTAATACTAACCCTCTATTCTAAGGGCCTATAGGAAACAGATATCTAGGGACAATTTAGAACAGCCAATTAACCTAACATGCATGTTTTTGGCATGTGGGAGGAAACCGGAGAAATCCCGGAGTAAACCCACGCAACACGGGGAGAACATGCAAACTCCACACAGATCACTGTTGGTCGGGGGCTGGGATCGAACCCACGATCCCACGATCCCCACAATCCCCCGGCCAAGGGTAAACTGTGCTGCCGCAGTGCTAACCACTGCGCCACCGTGCAGCCCAACAAACCTTCCATTAGAAAGAATAACATATATACTGAAATCAAAGGAAATTGTGTTTGAGAATATATGGAGACCTTTTATTGATTATGTAAAAAATTTAAACATAACTCTTGAAGAAGAAGGTGAATGATGTGTGTGGACCTTGTAAATTCCAAACTGGTGAACATAATATGTATACTTATGTATTGGATTGTCTAGAGACTAAACAGAGGAGCATTGTTGAAGACTTGATTTTGTTGGTGGTTGTTGGTGTTTTTAGTGCATTTTTTTTTTTTGTAGTACTTTAGTGTTAGTGTTTGATTGTTTGTATCATGTTTGTTAAAAAAAAAAAAGGTTCAATAAAGATATTGTGGAAAAAAAAATAGGGCCTGCCTGACAAAGTGAAGTAGACCAAAAGATCCTCGGAAGCTAGACATCATGCTGCGATCCAAAGAAATTCAGGAGCAAATGAGAAACAAAGTAATTGAGATCTATCAGTCTGGAAAAGGTTATAAAACCATTTCTAAAGCTTTGGGAATCCAGGGAACCAGTGAGAGCCATTATCCACAAAGGAAGAGAACATGGAACAGTGGTGAACCTTCCCATGTCATGTGCGCCTTTACGAGGCACACAGAGATAAAGACGAACCCAAGCGCTGGATGATTTTTTGTAACATTTATTGTGAAAAGAAACTAAAGTCCAACTGTGTAAAACTCAAAACTAAACACAAAAAAACTTACAGGATGAAGCACTCCTGAGCAGGCTGCTCAGGAGGAGGCGAGGCAGGAAAAGAATCAATGTCTCGAGGAACACTCAGATGAAGGACATTGATTCCAGCACATTCGTGGCTGTGGCAACAACACCGTGAACTAACAGTGCTTAAATAGCAGATGGGCTGTCAACAAAAGTGATCACAGGTGTGGGCTGGCCTGAACAGGAGAAAGGAGCAAAAACTAATCATTGAGTTCAGCTGGCGGAAATGACAGGTGAGGGAGGGGCAGCTGGCAGCTTGATAAGTGGCAGGGCACGCCCACGCGAGGCTGACAAACCCTGACAGCTGTCAACAGAAAAGGAAAAACTGGGAACAGACAAAATGATCTCCTCAATGATACATAACAACTGCAGAAATAAAACAACAGGGAAAATGGAAAACAGAACCCAAATACATGCAACAGATAATGATCAATACAGGAAAGTCATGAAACTGAGTTTGAGGGAAAATCCAAACTCAGTACATGACAGACCCCCCCCCTCCCAAGGGGTGGAAACAGTCACTAAACATAACATCAAAAGAAAATGAAAAAAAACTGCCCCCCCCCCAGCAGGAACTACCAGAATCTACCCAGGGCGGGTGTTGGGGGGGAACAGGCCAGGAGGGAATAAAAACAACTCTGCTCAGGACCCATACCAGAAAAAACAAACAATTAGACCCCCAAGTCCACAAGCTAGCAGGCTCGGGAAGACGCCCAGAGTCCCAGACCCAGTGGATGGCATGGTGCACCCGGTCTGGTGGCCTGCCGAAGTCCCAGACTAGCTGGATGGCCAGGTAGAATGAGTCAGGTGGTCTGCCAGGGAAAACTGACCACCCAACCCAACGGCACAGTTTAACGGGCGGCCGGCCTGAGGCCGGCGTCTGAAAGCGAGGGAACCATAGCGTCATCTGGCAGAGAAGGAAGTGGGACCACAATGCCCTTGGTGACCTCGGACTGAGGAAAGGTTGCGCCCTCGGTGACCTCGGACTGGGGAAAGGTTGCACCCACGGTGGCTCCGGGCTGGAGCTCAGCTGCACCCGCGGTGGCACTGGACTGGAGCTCAGCTGCACCCGCGGTGGCTCCAGGCTGGTGCTCAGATGCACCCGGAGTGGCACCGGGCTGGGCCAACGCTGCACCCACGGTGGACCTGGGCTGGGTCAAAGCTGCACCCATGGTGGGCCCAGGCAGGGCTAGAGCTGCACCCACGGTGGGCCTGGGCAGGGCCAATGCTGGACCCACGGTGGGCCCGGGCAAGGCCAACGCTGCACCCTCAGAGGTCCCGGGATGGGACAGGACGCCTGCGCCAACCTCAACGGGAGACGCTGGACCCCGGGCAACTTCCAGTGACAAACCTGGATCTGCGGAGACCTCTGGCAGTGTTGGATCCTCTCTGATGACCTTGGGGAAGAGCTCAGATACAGCAGACAAAGAAGAGGGGTCAGGGTCGCCGGCAGCAGTGGAGCCCGGCGAGGCGAGCTCAGGTGCAGCGGATGGCTGCACATGTCAAGGTCAATATAGAGGTCAATATATAATACACAGTTAGGTACTGTATAAGCTCCTCTTGGCAAAGTAAATCTGTTTTGGCACAATAAGGGTGACAGATCCTTGTTCTGTTTGCCTAGCTGCCTGACAGGACGAGGGAAAAAAAACAAAAAAACAAAACTGAGACTTACATCCCCAGTTTGTTGGTTTTTTTTTTTTTTTTTTTTTGTCAGGTCAGGCATTGGCTTGCTTGCTACTGGATAACCATGAAAACTGGTAGTACCTGTCTCATGGGTCGGGCCGTTGGCAACTCAACCGGCATCCCCCCCCTTCCGAGGGCGTGGAGGGTGAAACGGGGCATCCTGGCAGAACTAAAAACAATATCTGCTACGGGTCTGTGGTGGACCACTCCCAGTTACACGGGGTGAGACTGGACATCCTGGCAGATAAACAACTGTCGCAAGGTCTGTGGTGGACTGTGCAATTTGGTGCATCATAACATGCACTACACAAAGAGCAGAGAGAAACAAACCTATCATCTGGTCAGTCACTGTAACAGATAGTGGAGTCAGTTTGTCTTGGCTTGTCCTTGCCACTGATAGTACCTTTATCTGCCAAGAATGTGCTGCTAGTCCAGCAAAAGCAAACGGTACTCAAATACTTTGCAAGCATTTTCATGAAATGGTCAATCAGAAAGCAACTCATACCGGCTCGGATGTTGCCCGGGCTAACAAGGTCCACGCTGATATGTTCACACTCCAACAGGCAGCAAAAACTAAGCTAGGAGCAGGAAGACAAAAGAAGAGGAAAACAGCAGCCTTGTGTCTAGCAGAATGGAATGTACACACTCTGTTGGACAGAACAACATCACAGCGCCCAGAAAGACAGGCCGCGCTTGTGGCCCTGGAAATGAACAGGTACAATGTAGACATAGCTGCACTTAGTGAAACAAGATTGCCTGGATATGACAGCTTGGAAGACCACAGATACATCTTCTTTTGGAGTGGGAAATCAACTCAAGAAAGGAGATAGCAGCAATGCTTGATGAGGGACCAGTGCCAATCAAAGACAGGATAAAGACCATGAGACTCCCACTACAGCTGAAGATGTATGCCACACTCATTAGTGTATATGCCCCAACAATGACCAACACAGAGGAGGTGAAGGAAGAGCTCTACAGTGATTTACGTGAGAATATCAGGCATGTACCAACTGATGACAGGCTGATACTCAGAAATTTTAATGCCAGAGTTGGTTCAGACACTGAGAAATGGAAAAGAGCGCTAGGCAGTCATGGAGTAGGCAAGTGCAATGCTAATGGAGAACTTTTAGTTGAACTATGTTCAGAGTACAACCTTGTGATAACCAACACTCTAAGCACAAGGACACACAAAAGAAGACATGGATGCACCCAAGATCCAAGCACTGGCACTTGTTAGACTACATCATAGTCAGGCAGAGAGACATAAGGGATGTATTGGATACCAGAGCAATGAGAGGCATGGACTGTGGTACTGATCATGTTGAGATCTAGATTAAGGATTTACAGATGAAAACAGCACTGCAGGACGGGTGCAAAGCCACCACGGAAGCTAAACACTAGTGCACTGAAAGGTTAAAAGAAGCAGGAAGAACTTACACAGGAAATGGATGAAAACTTGAAAGACTGGGATAGCAACAACTCAGAATGGCATACATAAATGGGCAACACTGAAGGATACGGTGTATCGGACTGCGAGTGATGGCTTTAGGCCACCGTGAGAGGAAACATCAAGATTAGTTTGATGAGCATGATGAACATCTGAAGAAACTACTAGAAGTGAGGAATACAGCTAGGCAGGAAAACCTACAGTGTAACACAAGGTCGAAGAAGAAGAAATACTCAAAGGCTCAGAGCGAGCTACTGAAGTACACCAGAGAGATGAAGTCCAACTGGTGGGATGAAAATGCGGGGGGACTTCAAACTGCAGCAGACAGGAAGGACATGAAAACATTCTTCACAGGTTTGAGAGAAATCTATGGCCCTAAACCAAGAGAACTGATCCAACTAAAGGCTATGGATGGTGAAATGGTTTTGCATGAGAAAGGCAAGATCCTGGACAGATTTACAGACCACTTTGACCAACTACTAAACAACCCTGGAGATCTCACTGAAGAGGCTAAAGAAACTCTAGTGCAGTGACCAGTTGTATCAAGTCTGGATGAACCACCAAATCTTGATGAGTAACTATCAGGACAACACAGGATGGTAAAGCTCCAGGAAGGGATGGAATTCCAGCAGAAGTGTGGAAATTTCTCATGTGTCCTACTGAACAGACTCAATGAACACATCTTGCAGAATGTACTACCGGAAACCCAGTGCGGCTTTAGAAGTGGAAGAAGCACAATGGACATGATTTTCTGCTTGAAACAGGTTCAAGAAAAGTGTATTGAACAGAACATGCCACTTTATGTACTCTTCATTGACTTAAGTAAAGCCTTATATACTGTTTCACAACAAGGACTTTGGCATGTACCCAAGAAATATGGCTGTACAGAGAAGTTTGTCAGCCTGATCGAGGCACTCCATACAGGTATGCAAGCAAACGTGGCAATGAGTGGTTCAGTATCTAGAGACTTTTCAGTAAGCAACGGGGTGAAACAAGGGTGTGTGCTGGCACCTACACTCTTCTCCCTATATCTGGCAGCCATGCTTGAGGTGGCCTTCAAAGACACTTCAGAAGGAGTATACATTCAAACAAGGAAAAAAGCAGATATGTTCTGTGGCACAGTTTAAAGCCAAGAGTAAGACATCGATAAAAGTAGTAAGAGAAATGCTCTTTGCTGACGACAGTGCTCTAGTTGCACACAATGTGGAAGATATGCAATCTTTAGTGGAGAAATTTGCTAGAGCAGCTAACTAATTCAGCCTCGAAATCAACATCAAGAAAGCAGAGTGCTTTTATCAACCACCAAAGTTCCAATTATCAACGTCACTACCAGAAGAGATCAGCATTGGTACAGAGCCACTAGTCAAGTGCAAGACTTTCAAGTATCTAGGGAGTACTGTTTCAGAGAATGCTAGGCTGGAGGAAGAACTATCTCTCAGAATGGGAAGAGTGAGCGCTGCGTTTGGAAACTTGAGGGAGAGACTGTGGAACAATGGACATGTGTTTATCCGTGTGAAATGCAAAGTGTACAGAGCGACAGTACTGGCTACTCTATTGTATGGTGCTGAAACTTGGACTGTCTACAGATTGCAAGTAAAGAAACTCCACGCATACGTGATGAGACACCTTCTAACTATAATGACCATCTCATGGAAAGATGAGATAACCAACATAGAAGTGTTGAAACGAGCTGGTCTATCATCAATGGAGGACATGCTAATACTGATGAACCTGAGATGGCTCGGACATGTTGAGAGGATGGACCACCAGCGTCTCCCTCGGCAGTTACTCTACTCACAGTTATGCAAGGGCAAACGCAATCAGGGTAGACCAAGGCTCAGATTTAAAAACACTGTAAAAAGAAACTTGAAGAAGTTGGATATAGACAGGAGTTCCTGGCAGTGGAAGGCTAAGGACAGAGCTGCTTGGAGGAATCTGATCAGACCTAAATGAAACAGTCATTGTCGCCCACAACAGACTGCTATGATGATGATAACTGTTCATGAGTGAGGTGGCTAGGGTGCTCTTTTTTAGAAGTGGCTTGATACCGGAGTAGTGGCTCAGTTGGTAGAGCATCCGCCCCACACCCGGGAGGCAGGGGTTCAAATCCCGGCCGGGTCATGCCGAAGACAATATAAAAAGTGGAACTTCCTGCCATTCAGCTTGGTGCTCAGCAATAATGGAATGGAGGAGGGAAATCTGTGGCGGCACCTTGCATGGCAGCGGCCCTCTGATTCTACACTTGGGGTGTGTGTGATTAACACTGTAGATAGGTAAAACAATCTCGTTCTACTGTACATGATTGGTTGTACAGCTGAATGACAGTAAAGGGTGATTTAATTTAATAACAGCTGTTTTTAAGCACTGAAGGAAGACACCTGAATGACATATTCATTATCTGTAGTAGATCTGAAATTTCAATGTTTTTTTTTTTTTTAAACCCTGTTGGGAGAGTATCAAGGCAGCAGGGAGCATAATGTCAGGACGTAGGCTGGGTCCCATGTCCTCGCCTTGATTTAAATTTTATATTCTTTGTCACCAGGACATGGGATCCAGCCTACATCCTTGCTTTAAGTTTATATTCTGGGATTTTCTGTATTTATAATTTTTTATCATGGCCATGGTTGTGTTTTTGATTATCCTTGCCATATTCCTGTTTGTCATCATTATAGTCACATTTCTGTTCTTGTGTTTTTATCATCCTTGCCTGAGTTCTTAGGTTACTATGGTCTGTTCTTCTGTGTTTCACTTCCATTTGGGTTATGATCTCTGTTGTGTATTTATTCCTGTCATCTGTAGTTTTGGTTTGGACTTTTATTTTGATAGCACCTTTTGTTTACTTTCCTTTTCACTTAGCTTGTTCTGCGTCTTGTTTAGTTCTTGATTATTCACGGCTGTTTATGATTTTGTTAATTATTTCTGCTGTATATAAGGGATGGTGCCACTTAGCTCGGGGGGACATCCTTAAGTCATTCAGCGTGATGCCATGCTTCTGTCAGCCTGTTATCCAAGCCTGTGCATTTTGTCTTGTTTAATCCTGTTGTGCCTGGTCCAGTTGGTTTTTGTTTCCAGTTCACGAGCTATGCTTTGTTTTGCATCATTAAGAAGAGAAGAAGAAGAAGCCAGCTTTATTGTCATTCAGTCCATACAGCCAAATCATGTACAGTAGAACAAATTTACATTTCTCCTATCTACAATGTTAATCACATCTAGAATCAGAGGGCCCGCTGCCATGCAAGGCGCCGCCACAAACAACTTTTCCTGCCCCCATTCTATTATGCTAAGCATCAAGCTAGAAGGAGGAATGTACCATTTTTATATGGTCTTTGGTATGACCCGGCCGGACCTTGAACCCCCAACCTCCCAGCTGTGGGGCGGATGCTCTATCAACTAGGCCACCACTCCGATTAATAAATCATACAAACTGTCAGTCCAACATTTGGGTTCTGAATTCCGCCCCGAGGGGCTCAACCTTGACAGTAGGATGTTGCCCGTTTGGACCCAGCGGACTTGGTTTGCTAGCTATGGCTGGTTGTGTGCCTCTCACCGACCAACAGGTGTGGGCCATGGAGAGACTGGAACCTGGTGGAGGAGTGCAAGTCGTGGACAGCAGCAGCCCAGGAGCTGGAGCCCAACCCTCGTCTAGGGGTGTTTCCCTGGTTGCAGGAGCTGCCCATCTACTGTGCCCTGCAGACCACCTCTCCACCAGGGACTGGTGGGGATAGGCGGAGGAAGCGTCGGCGTTACTCCTCCCAGCACTCCATCTCAGAATCTGCACCAACCCCCATAGGTTACCATCAGGTGATCTCCACAGCTACCCAGAGGGACATGGCTGGCTCTTCAGCAGCAGCAAAGCGGGAGACAAGACAAGTACCTTTTCATTTTTTAACAACCATTAATGAGGGGCCTTGCCTTGTCCCCAGTGGGGAGACTTGGCAACAGCCGCCCACCGCTGCTGAGTCTTCACCACCTGCCTCTGCTGTAGAATTTGCTGCTGCTTTTACTCCATCATCCTCACCTGCTTCTCCTCTCTCCTCTTCCCTGAGCACCATGACGGAGGGTCTGGACCATCTCTGGGAACTGTGCCTGGTAACCGGCCAGCTGACAGAGTGCTACAGACTCTACCATCGGGGGGGATGAGTGGCAGAATTTGGCATGGAGAAGTGCTCGTCTGATCGCAGCATCCAAACCCCACCTGTGGGAGGACCTTTTCAACATTCCTCAGAAAATTTTTGCTCTCCAACAATAGACCATCTGCTCCTGGCTCATTGGAGATAGGGACCTCCTCTTCAGCCGGGGCTCTCCCCCTCTTCTACACCATCAGCACCAGCTCCAACAATCATCGTGCCTACTGTTCCACCGGGTTTGACTACGGAGATTGGTAGTGACCCGGCCGATGATTCGTCCTCCCCGTCAGAGGTGGCTGGGCCCGGGGTGGACCTCTCATCTGTCTGGGCTCGAGGATCTTCAGCGGTTGCCGCTTCGGGTCACCACTGATTTGTATGCTACATCTGGGTTCGCCGCAGATCAGCCTGCTTCGTTTGGGTTCACCGCTGATCAGCCTGCTCCATCGTCTGCTGTAGAGGCCGGTGAGCCTCCACCTATTCCCGAGGCTGGTGAACTTCTGCCATTTGTTCCTGAGGTCAGTGAGCCTCCGCCATTTGTTTCTGAGGCCAATGAGCTGCCGCTGTTCTTTCCCGAGGCCAGTGAGCCTCCGCCGTTCTTTCCCAAGACCAATGAACCTCCGCCGTTCTTTCCCAAGGCCAATGAACCTCCGCCGTTCATTCTGGAGGTCGGTGCATCTCCATCATCTGTACCTGAGGCTGGTACACCTCCATCATTTGTTCCTGAGGCCAGTGTGCCTCCGTCGCCTGCCGTGCAAGTCAGCACACTCCTGTCATCTGCTCCCGAGATCAGCGCACAGCAGTTGCCTGCTCTAAAGGTCAGTGTAGCCCTGTCCCTGATCATGGAAGGTGGTGTGCTCCGGTCATCTGTCACTGAGGTCGGCGCTCATCTGTGGTCATCGGTTTCTGAGCTAAAGGCTACCCAGTTGCAGGTCTCTAAGCTAAAGACGGTTTTGCTGCAGTTTTCAAAGATGAAAGCTCCTGTGTTGCAGTCCCCAGAGCTAGAAGCTTCTTTGTTGCAGCCCCCTGAATTAATAACTCCTCTGTTGCAGCCTCTTGAGTCAGAAACTTCTCTGTTATTGCAACCTCCTGAATTAAAGGCTCCTCTGCTGCCAGCTTCAGAAATAAAGGACCCCATGTTGCTATCTCCAAAGCCTGCAGCTTCCTTGTTTTCAGAGCAAGAAGCTCCCATGTCATGTTTTCCTTAAATTAACCTGTTGCACTCCGGTGTACCACGGACGGGCATGTCTCTGCGTCCCAGAGCGCACGAGGGTGCACGAGGGCGCTGCATCCAAGCGCTGAAAATAAAAGCTGCATTTCCGTTCTTCCACTGCAGACACAGCCGCGAACAGATTAGTTCATCTGATTGACCTCTCATTCGACTAATAAGAGCCTTGAATTGGGTTTCTGAAACCTTGAAGAACCAGTGACTGAAAACCAAGCAAGAAGGACCCGCCTACCAACGCTGTGAATGCAGCGAGCCAATTGAAGCACAGAAGTTCGCGAGCTGTTTTTTGTAAGGCTGGGTGAAGACAGACTGCTGCAGCAGCAGATGAAAAAAGGACCCGCAAGAAGAACCGTCACAGACCCAGCAGCACGGAGACCATCCACAAGTGCTACCTGTGTGACAGGGACTGTCATTCACGCATTGGCCTCTCAGTCACAGGCGGTGCTTTTGTTTTTTTTTTATTACAGCAGAATAGACGTTTAGGATTCTCTTCCCTGGTCATCATAGACCGACGGAGGCCGACGACGAAGGTCGTAAATCATTCGCCAAAACCGCAATTATGGAAGCGCAAAACCGCAATAATGGAATTATGTTTTGACCGGGTCGCCGAGACCAGAACCACGAGTCCATAACAAGGGACCAGCGTCGCGTTCGTCTGACAATGAGGAAGAGAAGTTCGCCAGGACACTGTTGCTGTGAAGAGGTAAGGTGTTATAAGCTAAATTATTCTTTATCCCTGAAAATTGTAATCAAAAATTACTTTTGACCAATCGGTAAATTACAACTGTGCGACGCACAAAGTCCGAAGTTCGTGCGCTGCGGTACACGGGTCGTGCGCCGTGTCCGGACCGTGAACGCCCCCCCCCCCCCGCTACTCTTCTGTAGCACATGACTATTCCATCATGTAGCGATGGCCAATGTCCGTCCTCTGTAGCGAGGGGGGGGGGACAACCCCCTACACACACACACACCCACAGCCCTGAGTGTCACCTTTCATTAGAGCCCAAGATAAAGCTTCTATATTGAATCATTCAAAAGTTAGACGTTTTTCCAAACTGTGCCATTTGGCACAATTTGGCACAGTTCAAAAACGCCTGGGAACTACCTGAGGAAAAAGCTGTGTAATATATTCATTTTTTGTGGTATTGTTACAAAATTTGGACCTCAGCTGGATAACACCTGGTTCTACATTTCTGTTGCATTTTCCAGCCCAGATCTGAAGCTGTGTGTTATTTGCAAGCATTTGTATCCAAAAAAACACCCAGGCCAAATTTATTTTCTTCAAGTTCAGTATGTTTAGATGACTGTAACTCAGTGGCCGGAGCACTTAGAGAGATTATGACTATTTTGCCAAAAAATTCAAAGTGTTTTCTTTTAAATGAGACCAACCCCATGAAGATGCTGCAAAGGGCTGAAGAACAGCTTTCGATTTACTTTGGGCACGTTATTTTTTGGCGTTTTTAGGGAAATTGACCGGAGTGCAAGGGGTTAAAGTACTCCTACAGTCATCTCTCAACGGATCATGCTCTCCAGTCTGGTGGTCCAGGGACTCCGGTAGATCTTGAGGGAATTCCTCTACAGACATCCATTGACATTTTCAGGAGAACAGTTTTGCCATTTTTTCCTGTTTGTGTGTTAAATATGTTGTTTTTTTTTTGTTGTTTTTTTTTTTATTTTGTTGCGGGATGATTACCTCATTGTGATGTGTTGACAGTTCTCAGCTTTTACATTGATATGAAAGTGAAATATGCTCTGCAAATTGAAAATAGTTTTTACAGCTAGCAAAACAGTTAAGCTGAGGTGTCTTGAATTCCCCCATTAATTTTGTCAGAATTATCTGAGTTTATGGTGCATTTTATATAATAAACATATGAGGCTTATTTGCTTTACTAGGATGTGTGCCATCACCCTGTGTTGTATTGGACTTAATTTTCCTGTATCCTAAATGTTTCACATCTTTAATTGTTGTGTCACTATTTCGACAGCCCAAAGCCCTAAATAAGGACCTGCTGGGGGCCTTCATGCTGGGCTTATATTTTGATGTAGGAAAATATTTGAATTCTCTTTAGCAGGCTTTGGAACCAAGTATCGTCTATGTCTGGCAATAAAGCAATGTAAATGTGTAATTTATGATATGCTGTTGTGAGGTTTAGTTTACAAGTTGACAATTAATCCAAAAAGCGCCCTGACCAAGTATTGAGTGTGTACATGGACATACTTTTCAGTCGGCCAACATTTCTATTAAAAAACTATTTTTTTAAAATTAATTTTATGTAATATTCTAATTTTTTTGAGAAAGTGAATTTGGGGGTTTCATGGGCTGTAAGCCATAATCATCAAAATTAAAATAAATAAACACTTGAAATATATCACTCTAATGAATCTATATCATATATGGGTTTCACTTTCTGAAATGAGTGACAAAAATATTGAACTTTCATAACATTCTAATTTTTTGAGATGTACCTGTATATGGTGTCTTTTTGGGCACTGTACAAGCTGGTTACTGTTATGTTTTCCCTTTGCAGGGCAAAGATGAGGTGCCTGAAGCCAGCAGTGAGTTTGTTGTTTTATTAAGAAAAAGTACAAAATAAAGTGCCACGAGGGGCAAAACACAATACACTAAACACATATGATCCCAGAGGGTGAAATAACTGAACAAAAGAAGGATCAAAAAGTCACTTACAAATAACAGTGAGGGCGAAACCTTAACACTGTAAATGAAGGCTGGCATCGGACGTGGGGATACCAGCCAGCAAGGGCAAGGTCGCAGCGAGGAATGAATCTCGCCTGCGATCTTAAATAGAAAATAATTAAACCATAAACAGGTGTGCAAAGATAATGAAAATAAGTGCCAGCAGCTGTGACAGCCCGCGAGCAGTTTGACAGGCGGAAGTGCTGCCGCGGCACTGTCAAAATAAAAGCACAAATTCACGCCGTCATAAAAAATAAAGAGCCAAAAAGGAGAAAAATAATAAGTGACTCGAGCGTGGCGCAGACCCGTGCTCGGGATCACCACAGTTACTATGTGTTCTACGGTGTATAGCTTGTGTTAATGGCAGTTTTCCCTACCATAGTGTACTGTGTTCTTTGCTTTGGACTCTGTGGAAGGGGGTGGGAGTGGAAGTGGGGTGGGGGTGGGGGTTAGAGTTCGTTTCAGCCCGCCTGGCCTTGTAGCCCCACCAGCCATCCTGGGACGGTTTTTGGGTGTTTTTTGGGGTTTTTTTTGGGGGGGGTGTTACCTTGAGAGTTGTCTGGAAGTCGCCCCTGAAGAGGGTGGTACTGTCAGAATGTGGGCTGGGTCCCATGTCCTCGCCTTGATTTATAGTTTATATTCTTTGTCACAAGGACAGGGGCTACAGCCCACATCCTCGCTTGAAGTTTATATTCTGGGATTTTCTGTATTTATCATCATTTCAGGGACATCAGGGACAAGAGTTGCAAATTAGCTAATAGCTATACACTCTATGTGCAACACATCAGATTGATTGTCTTTGATTAATTGTCTATGTTTATTGCACTGTCCCTGTCAAATAAACTAATCTACTATTTATCATGGTCATGGTTGTGTTTCTGATTATCCTTGCCGTAGCCCTGTTTGTCACGATTATAGTTACATTTCTGTTCTTGTGTTTTTAATCATCCTTGCCTGAGTTCTTAGGTTATTATGGTCTGTTCATCTGTGTTTTACTTACATTTGGGGCGGGGCGGTGGTGCAGTGGTTAGCACTGTGCCAGCACAGCAACTCACCCTTGGCCATGGGATCCCTGGTTCGATCCCAGCCCCTGACCAACAGTGATCTGTGTGGAGTTTGCATGTTCTCCCCGTATCTGCGTGGGTTTACTCCGGGATTTCTCCGGTTTCCTCCCACAGGCCAAAAACATGCAAGTTTGGTTAATTGGAGACTCTAAAGTGGCCCTAGGTGTGAATGTGTGTGTGAATGGTTAAGGGATAGCGCCGTACCGTGGCTGCTTCATCCATCCAGGTGGATGCCCTCAATTTCCCCTCTGGGAATCAATAAAGTATACAAAATCAAAAATCAAAATTTAGGTTACGATTTCTGTCGTGTATTTATTCCCGTCATCTGTAGTTGTGGTTTGGACTTTTATTTGACAGCACCTTTTGTTTACTTCCATTTTCCCTTAGTTTGTTTCGCGTCTTGTTTAGTTCTTGATTATTCATTGCTGTTTATGATTTTGTTAATTATCTCTGCTGTATTTAAGGGACGTGCCCCTTAGCTTGGGGTGCCATCCTTAAGTCATTTGGCGTGATGCCACGCTTCTGTCAGCTTGTTATCAGAGCCTGTACATTTTGTCTTGTTTAGTCCTGCTGTGCCTGGTCGAGTTTGGTTTTTGTTTCCAGCTCACAAGCTGCATCTTGTTTTATATCATTAATAAATCGCGCAAACTGTCAGTCCAGCATTTGGGTCCTGAAATCCGCCCCGGAGCACGTCAATCTTGACATATAAGGCAAAAAATTCTCAATGATCATCTCACATCCACTACAGTATCGGAGTTTTACAGTATTGTGGGTGGGTGTTAGATCATTTTATTTTTATATGAAAAAGTGTCCCAAAATTAACTGGGGGATTTGCCATGATCTCAGTTTATTTATGCAACTTGTCTATAATGCAATAAGAAAATGCACAGTATGATTATGTGGGCATGAGTACCTTTAAAAATAATTTTAGGGTTACTCATACCACCTTTAAAGAAGCACTGTGGTGATACTCAGTAGGTGATTTATTGTTTTTTAACAGGGGGGGTGATGTTCACAAATTTAACATGACACAAATGTATGGGGGGTGGCTGAAAAGTTCATAGTGGTCAAATTTGACTAAATGTGGTTTATTTTTCAATCACACGGATCCGAGCACTGCAACACCAATGCAAGAAGTGTGTGGACTGAAGGGGAGACTATGTTGAAGAATAAATCACATTTAGTCAAATCTGACCACTATGAACCTTTCAACCCCCTTCCCCCCATAAATGTAAATTCTACACAAATTTGCAAGAGTAAAAGAGCAAAATTATAATAAAAATTGTCAAATTAGAAATTCAAAAAGACACATTACAATTTAATTGAACAGAAAAAAATTTAACCAGCATCCCGATGAATATTGCAAATTTATAAGAAAAAGATTGAAAATTTACAGGAAAGAGTTGCAAATTTTTGAGAAAAAAAGTTGCAAATTTAAAAGAAGAAAAGCTTAGTTTAATTAATTGGTTTGTTTGTCAGGGACCATGTACAGAAACAACATTAAACATGGCAAAGATGCTCTGAACCAGATTATAGCATTCTTGCTAATTTCCATCTGTCGTCCCTTGGGCAAGCAAGAAGATATTCAAAGAAAAACAGTACATATACAGTGGGGCAAAAAAGTATTTAGTCAGCCACTAATTGTGCAAGTTCTCCCACTTAAAAGATGAGAGAGGTCTCCAATTTTCATCATAGGTATACCTCAACTATGAGAGACAAAATGAGAAAAAAAAAATCCAGAAAATCACATTGAAGGATTTTTAATGAATTAATTGGTAAATTCTTTGGTAAAATAGTATTTGGTCACCTACAAACAAGCAAGATTTCTGGCTCTCACAGACCTGTAACTTCTTCTTTAAGAGGCTCCTCTGTCCTCCACTCGTTACCTGTATTAAAGGCACCTGTTTGAACTCGTTATCAGTATAAAAGACACCTGTCCACAACGTCAAACAGTCAGACTCCAAACTCCACTATGGCAAAGACCAAAGAGCTGTCAAAGGACACCGGAAACAAAATTGTAGACCTGCACCAGGCTGGGAAGACTGAATCTGCAATAGGTAAGCAGCTTGGTGTGAAGAAATCAACTGTGGGAGCAATTATTAGAAAATGGAAGACATACGAGACCACTGATAATCTCCCTCGATCTGGGGTTCCACGCAAGATCTCACCCCGTGGGGTCAAAATGATCACGAGAACGGTGAGCAAAAATCCCAGAACCACAGGTGGGGACCTAGTGAATGACCTGCAGAGAGCTGGGACCAAAGTAACAAAGGCTACCATCATGGGCTGCACGGTGGCGCAGTGGTTTAGCACTGTGACAGCACAGTTTTACCCTCGGCCGGGGGATCGCGGGGATCATGAGATCGTGGGTTCGATCCCAGCCCCCGACCAACAGTGAGCTGTGTGGAGTTTGCATGTTCTCCCCGTGTTGCGCGGGTTTACTCCGGGATTTCTCCGGTTTCCTCCCGCACACCAAAAACATGTAGGTTTAGGGCGCTCGCGCACGCAGCGACCAGCAGCCGGTGGCTTGTCACCAGACTGCAAACCAAGTCTACCTACGGGTACAAATAAGTAACAAAAAAAAAAAAAAAAAAAAAAAAAAAAAAATCAGTAACACACTACGCCGCCAGGGACTCAAATCCTGCAGTGCCAGACGTGTCCCCCTGCTTAAGCCAGTACATGTCCAGGCCCATCTGAAGTTTGCTAGAGAGCATTTGGATGATCCAGAAGAGGATTGTGAGAATGTCATATGGTCAGATGAAACCAAAATAGAACTTTTTGGTAAAAACTCAACTTGTCGAGTTTGGAGGAGAAAGAACACCATACCTACTGTGAAGCATGGGGGTGGAAACATCATGCTTTGGGGCTGTTTTTCTGCAAAGGGACCAGGACGACTGATCCGTGTAAAGGAAAGAATGAATGGAGCCATGCATCGTGAGATTTTGAGTGAAAACCACCTTCCATCAGCAAGGGCATTGAAGATGAAACGTGGCTGGGACTTTCAGCATGACAGTGATCCCAAACACACCACCCGGGCAACGAAGGAGTGGCTTCGTAAGATGCATTTCAAGGTCCTGGAGTGGCCTAGCCAGTCTCCAGATCTCAACCCCATAGAAAATCTTTGGAGGGAGTTGAAAGTCCGTGTTGCCTAGTGACAGCCCCAAAACATCACTGCTCTAAAGGAGATCTGCATGGAGGAATGGGCCAAAATACCAGCAACAGTGTGTGAAAACCTTGTGAAGACTTACAGAAAACGTTTGACCTCTGTCATTGCCAACAAAGGGTATATAACAAAGTATTGAGATGAACTTTTGTTATTGACCAAATACTTATTTTACCGAGGAATTTACCAATTAATTCATTAAAAATCCTTCAATGTGATTTTCTGGATTTTTTTTTTCTCATTTCGTCTCTCATAGTTGAGGTATACCTATGATGAAAATTGGAGACCTCTCTCATCTTTTAAGTGGGAGAACTTGCACAATTGGTGGCTGACTAAATACTTTTTTGCCCCACTGTAGAAAGTCAAAACTTTATGAGAAAAATGATGGAACTGTGTGAGATGGGTTATATTTTGCATTTCTGCATAGAATTGGCACTTCAGTCAAAGTAATTTTATTCAGTTCTGTAACATGACATAAAACATGTATGATGACACTGAGGAAGGGCAGAATGGCAGCTTAAGAAGGGGGAATGTTTGGGGTGGTTTTACTAACAACCAACATCCTCCTTCCAATTGCCTACTGGTAATACTAAAATTAGTACATGTAGTTGCAGTTTGATCATTATTTTTCAGTTATTGTTGGACAAGGAGGTTATGTTTTTGCCGGCGTTTGTTAGCAGGATTATACAAAAACTGCTAGAGGGCTTTTGAAAAAATCTTCACCAGCAGGTGCCTTTGGGCTACAGAGGAACCAATTAATTTTGGAGATGATCCGAGAATGCATACCTCCGCCAAGGCTTTACCTTCTCACAATGTGTTTGCACGATTACTCAAAAACCACTGGACAGAGTTTGATGGATTTTCAGAGGTGGCTCTTCGGCTACACACAAGCTCATTACATTCTGGAGGTGATCTATGAATGCATACCTCCACCAAGGCTCAATCTTCTAGCAATGGTTTTGCAGGATTACACAATAAACAACTGGCAACAATTAATGCTGTAAACCAAAACAGTGTCAGTGGTCAGTGCTACAATCATGCTGATTTGTACTATAAAAACATTTAAAGCATCTTCCTGTACATTGCACAAACAGGTTGTGGTTGATAATACTTTTCTTTAAATTAAAATCGCACTAAGTGGCTGAGCTGTGGCATCAGATCACCTTAAAAGTTAAAATTGGTTGCTATGTCCTTAAAAGTTATAATTGGTTGCTATGCTTTGCTTCACACCACCTAATTACCAGTAGACAGTGCACTAGCTTTGCCCTGAGTGGAGGAGGCTCATTTCAAAGATGTGTGGCTGCTCGCAATCTCATGCACATCGGTATTTTGGTACATTGTATGACAATGCAGGAAAAAGGTCTGTTGTCAGAAGCACACTATTACTACTTATACTACTATGCTATTTCAGTGGCGTGTTTTGAAATTGCACAGCTCTTACTGACAAAAGCACATGAGGAAACAGTGTGTGCTGGGATTTTCTGTTATTTTAATGGAGAGCGTTGTAACAGTAATAATCTAATCACCCATCATTTCAATTATAATTTGATGATACACTTAGTTTTTTATTCTATCCCCATTTTCACTTTAATCATGGAGTTAGAGGTGGAATATAGCCCATAGATTAGACAATGGGTTTTTTTTTGTTTGTTTTTTTTAAGGGGAATGAATGAATGAATGAACAGAGAGTGTGTGTGTGTTCCAGTGTGGATGCAGACCATGGAGAGAGGGGGGGATACTGTCAGTCTCAAGATTTTAAACTACAAACTTCTGTTCCATGACAAAGTATTCTGTCCACATACTAATCTGTTGTGTTTGTCATCATACCACATCATCATATCTTGCGTCCATTTGTGTATGCACTTGTCTTATTCTGGTTAATGAAAAACACACACTCAGCCACTGTTTACTGTTAAATGAGTACAGTTAAATACAAACTATGTGAAGACAGTTTTTCACTGCACAGGGGAAAAAAAACTGTGGGTTTACGATTCAGCACATTCAGGATTCAAAGATTTTATTTGTCAATACTACTATACGTAAAGGACATACAGGAGAATTGAAATGCTGTTTCTCTCTTCAGTGGTGTGTGCAATATAAGAAAAAGGAATAAGGCTAGAAAAACAACAACAGCAGTCTCTGTACAGTAATACTACCCATAGTGCAAATAAAGATACAGATCTTTCAGATCATCCTCTTTTTAATTTAACTGCCAGACCACAGTGGGACCAGTCTGCCCTATGCCAGGAAAAGAGCTGTCACCGTGGTCCAGAGAAGAGAAGACAGGTGCACGCAAAACCGAAATTCATCATTATCTAATATATGAAAGCAGTTTTTTAAAACAAATTGTTAACCTCATTCACTGTCATTTTTTTTTTTTTAACAGTGATTCAAAATGAAAGTATCCCAACAGTTGTTTTGAGTTAAAGCACAGCAAGTTTGCATTCAGCAGGAGATTAATGGCCATTGGATTAAGAGAGAAATTCAGATGAAGACTGTGATAATGTAACTAAAGGATTTTTTATAACTGTCAAAATTATAGACAAAGAGAAACACTGATATTATCTCTGAATTGCACAGCTCTCATCCGTGCATAATTATGATCAAGTCTCTCCAGTGCGAGCAGGGCTGTGGAGGAGGATAAAAAGCTCCTTAAAAACTCCTTGCCCTGACTTTCACTTTGAATGAGCTTGCATTGTCCTTAGCACAAAATGGATTTGTCCCTTTTAAATGCTGTCATAATAGGTCTTAAGTCTTGGAGCTCTCACCCTGTTTATTAAAGGAAATGAGAGCAAAGACAGTGATCGGTTTATTTCATGTTACACACCAAACACACCACTGAATAATTAAGAGCATTAAGACAGCCTCTCTGCACTTTATGCCTGGCGCAAAATTTGTAATTTTGCTGCTGTAATAGCAGAATGGACTTGGAAACACCCATAAACACACTCCACGCCTCAGACAACTGACTGTCACATGTGTCGCTATAAGAGAGCAGTTAGTCTCAGTGTTCCTACCAGGAACAGGAACATTAAAGTGCTGTTCCTTTTAAGATAAGATAAGATAAGATAAGATAAGCCTTTATTAGTCCCACAACGGGGAAATTCCAGGATTGCAACAGCACAGGGATAGCAACACTCAGAGCAACAATCAGAAGGCAAGAAAAAAAAACAAAAAAAAAAAAAAAAAAAAAAAAAAACAAGCAAGCAAGAGCAGCTAATATACATATGTACGTATTACTATAAAATATATATATATACACACACACACAGACACACAGTGCAGAGCATTGTAGCTGGATGGAATAAATATATGAATATATGAACACACAGTGCAGAGCATTGTAGCTAGATGGAATAAATATGTAAATATATAAACACCCACAGTACGGAGCATTGCAGCTAGGTGGAATAAATATGCAAGTATATAAACACACACAGTGCGGAGCAATGTAGCTAGATGGAATAATATGTAGATATATAAATATATAAACACACCCAGTGCTGAGCATTGTAGCTAGATGGAATAAATATGTAAATATATAAACACACACAGTGCAGAGCATTGTTGCTAGATGGAATGAAACAGCATAACCGTCTACTTAGTTATCCTACATGGTATGATTATGTGCCCATACATATTCTCACCCTCCATAGCGACCGGTAAGTTCCTAGTTGTATGCCGGAGGGGACCATTGTGTAAGTCTATTGCATCTTTTGCATTCAAAAAACTATTAGTTTGTTACGTCTTTTTGCTATCTCTGCGAGCAGCCCTGCTTAGGTTGTACAGTCTGACAGCCGTTGGTAGGAAGGACCTACGAAACCTCTCGGTTGTGCACCTGGGATGATGTAGTCTGCTGCTAAATGAGCTCCTCAGTGCATTCAGTATGTCCTGCATAGGGTGGAACTCGGACTCCAGCAGAGATGACAGTTTAGCCACCGTCCTTCTCTCTCCTATCTCCTCCATCGGATCAAGGCGCTGCCCCAGGACAGAGCTAGCTTTCTTAATCAGTTTGTTCAGTCTCTTCCTATCGGCTGCAGTAATGCCACTGCCCCAGCAGACCACTCCAAAAGTGATGGCTGATGCCACCACCGTGTCATAGAATGACTTCAGCAGCGCCCCTTGTACACCAAAAGACCTGAGTCTCCTCAGCAGGAACAGCCTGCGCTGTCCCTTCTTGTAGAGTGCATCAGTATTGTGTGACCAGTCTAGTTTATTGTTCAGATGAATACCCAGGTACTTATAGGATGTCACCATCTCGATGTCTGTTCCCTGTATATTTACTGGTACTGTGAGGGGCTGCCCATGCCTGCGGCAGTCCACCACCAGCTCCTTAGTTTTCCTCGTGTTGATCTGGAGGCAGTTCCGATGGCACCAGTCCACGAAGTCCTGGATAAGCCCTCTGTACTCAGCTTCATCTCCATTGGAGATGAGGCCAACGATCGCAGAGTCATCAGAGAACTTCTGTAGATGGCAGTGTGTTGTGTTGTGTGAGAAGTCCGCAGTATAAAGAGTGAACAGGAAGGGAGCCAGCACCGTTCCCTGGGGGGCCCCCGTGCTACTGATTTACTACTACTTACTACTACTTTGCTACTGACTTTTAAAGCTCAAATCTGTCTAGGGTAGGGTTGAGTTGTAGTCAAGACATTGTCAACACCAGAGTCTCCAAAGATCATGACAAGACCAGACAAGAGGTCAAGACCAAGATAAGAGGTTAAGACCTAGTCAACAACAAGACCTATAACACAGTGGTCTTGTCTCAGATCAGTCTCTGCCTTGCTTGGTCTTGGTCTCGACCCCTTAAAGTCTTAGGCTTTTGACACTGTGGTCTCAGTCTGATCTTGATTACAACACTAGTGTAGGGATGCCCACTCAAAAGCCATAGAGGGCCAAGACCCTGTAGGTTTTCCTTTCTAGCCAGCCACTAAATAGGTGTTTCACTGATCAGCAATCAGCAGGAATTCCAGGAAACCATCTGTTGAAGAGACTGGCTGGAAGAAAACCTGCAGGAACTCATGATTGGAGATAATTGTAAGAGCTTGAAAACTATAGTTTCTTGATCCCATGGAGGAAACAGGGAACCAAAGGGATCATTACCTCTCACAGGTATGGGAATAAATATGGAATGGTTTCATAAACCACTGTTTTGCCCCCCCCCCCCACACATAGTAGCTAAAAGTCAAAAACTCTTTAAAAAAAATCCTCATATGAATCAAATAGATAAAAAAGAATGCAAATTACCTGCTTTTTCTTTGTCTGATATTTATTTTATTGTGTGCTCGAATATAAAATTCCAACATGTTTTGGTCATCTATGTACATTTGAGTTGACAAAAAAAACCATTTCCATATCACTATTGTGGTTCTGTGCATAACACAGCCCAACAACAACAGCTCACACTGAGAAGAGAATGAAGGAGCAGCGGTGGGAGCTGGAATGAATGGGAGTGGGAGATGGTGGGGGCGTGTGATGTGTTGCCAAGGGGATCAAGCGTCAGTAGCTTGTGAGGAAGGATTGCTCCTTCCATTCGGATGCATCCATCCCACCCTGGGGGTCATTTCCATGAGAGATTTCGCACCTGACAACCTGGTGCTGGTGTCTAGGCAATGCGTGCTGAAATACTCCTCACAGAGATGTGGACCATTTGCATGCCTCGCCGTTAATAAACGATGCATCAGCGAGAATGCAGAGTGTATGAAAACGCGTAGATAACGACTTGGAGGGACAGTGTGTGTGTGTGTGAAGGTCAAATGCTGAGATTGTCACAGTCACATGAAGAGGTGTGAAAGGGCAGTGTGAGCAGGACACAGCAAGGCATGAGAGAGACAGAGAGAGCACTGCACCAAAAATCCATTCAGGAGGACAAGCTGCCTTTGCTTCAAGACAACTTGACGACACTCACCGTGCGAAGGTGGGCAGAGGCAGCTTCACCCCTCAGTGGGGGGAAAAAGGGAGGAGGGGGCATTAGCAGTTAATGCCAAAACAGTCTGAAGAGTCCTCCACATGTGCGCACATTCATGAACACAAAAACTCAAAAATGACCTCGGCGAGGGAGAACAAGTAAATGCGACGTTCCACAAGGGAAACCAGTATCCCTACTTTCTACTCCTTACTCCTCGTCACTACACAAGTCGGTTTAACATCTCCACGAGTTAAAAAAAAAAAAAATACACTCAAGAGGATGTTACGGTGAAGGCAGTGACATCTGCCAGAAGGAAAACACGCAAAAATCTGTCAAAGATTCTCTGATGAAAAAAAAAAAAATGCACGAACAGGATGTTTACAGTATGAGAGAGGGAGAGAGAAGGGGGGGGGGTGCTGTGTAAAGCTACTCATCGGCATTCTTAATCAGGCTCCCGTGGCAGCCAATCAGAGGTCAAGCTCCTCTGCCAGTGGCCAATCGGAAAAATGGGCTGGCTGTGTCAGTGTTGCTGCAGCCAAAAACAGTGACAGTTGGCAATGATGACAGTGTCAGCGTGTACCTCTGATGGAGACTCAAGGGTGCGCATGCACACACACACACACATGTAAAGAACCCCATACTGAATGGAATGACACAAACACAGCATGCCTGAATGTAAGGTGAAATATTTTCGAAGGGTTTTTAATTTCACCTTATACCGTACAACAGTTTGTTCTGATCAAGCAGTCTGAACAAGAGGCTTTCTAAAAGTGCCACTTCGTGTGGTGACAGCTACACTAGCTCTTCCTGCTCCTATCGAGGATTACTGCTTTTAATTAGGTTTCATTGTTTTTCACCTACTGCTATTTCAGACAGGTGTCTAACATCTCTTCATATCAAGTGCACATGCAGTGACAGCTGATATGTCTCTAGCTTTTTGTTCACTTTTCAAACTTTTTTTAGGCCTCCTTCTCCTCATTTATCACTCGATTGAGCGAATTCAGGCTCCCACGACCCTGGCCCTCCATCCCTCTCTGTCCGGTATCCCCGTGGGCAGCTCTTCTGGCAAGTACACGCGCGATGACCCACAGAGGAGATGCCATGTTTTGGGCAGCCAAAGCAGGAGGGCATTAGCAAGTTCTTCTTTGCTGCGCTAACAGTGAGTTGTTTCGGATAAGGGTGGTATATATCCGTACAGGTCTTTGTTTGATGGTCTTTCCAGGAGATTGTTATGGTTTGAAGGTGAGAACATGGTCACACACTCAAAATATTCAGTAATCATATCATTCATTACCTGCAGTTGCACCCATTAATGCACCTGGGTTGACTAGAGGCTGAAGTATAACTAGACCTCACTTGCACCAGTCTCTTGTGGGTTTGCCTCAGCTCAAAAGACTGCTGTTTCACTGATTCTTCTGCCCTTCTGTGCTCTGGTGTGCCAGCCTCTGTTTGCACCACCTGAAGACCATACTCCCTCTTGGAGACCACAAAAGCCTGCAATACATTCATACCAACTACCACCTACCTTCTCCACTCTGCTATGTGCACTCAGCCTACCATCTGCTCTGGTCCAGCTCTTCCCTGCATCCACCCTGGAAAGGATAAAAGGAACATTAATCATACTGCAAATCAACTAACCAGACATTTCAGGATTAAACCCTTCATGCTCACCTCTGATGAGACTCATAATCACCGGATCCATCTGCCATTCCAACCTGTCCATACTTACCATAAAGAAGTCCTCCTTATCCTCAATCTTCTCACGGCACCTGTAAGTGAACAAATCCATTACAAACTCTCTCCAATAATTCATCTGTCTACTCCAGTCGCAGAAGTTGAAGCTCCATCCATCTCCCTCATCAGTAAGCACAATTATTCATTGCTAATCGCACTTAATCAATCTGTCCACTACTCATGTCTTGTTCTCTTCTCCACTCCTAGGTCCATTCCTGTCCAGACTCACAACTATCTTTTAATAAAAATACAAATCCTTGCAAAACTTGTCGGTGTCTTTTCTCTTGTGGTATCTACCATTGCTAGTCAATGCTAAAATCCACTATTCTATTCCCATGTCACCTGACTCTGCCATGACTGTGTAGTGGACGAAAAAATACTGACGGATGGAAGCTGTGGTTTCAACAGACTAGGAGAAATTATTAATAGTGAAACTTACTGGTGAGTGAAATGTTTCTCTTTTTTTCTACCTGCTTGTGTAAAGTTTAAGGGGTTATGTGGTGCCGGCCTGCATAGCTTATTAGTCGACTGTGTATCCTAGCTCACTGGCATTCTGTGTGCACTAAACGTATGCATTCTAAATCGGCCCTCCACGTGCACAAGCATTTTTGCTAGTACGTTAGCAGTGGGTGCTAAAGGAGAGGGTAAGCCGGCAGATGGGCAGACTGATTTATGTTTATTCAGTTTGGTTTTTGGTTTTTTTAAATAGTGATTTCTGGACTTGAATTGCTTTTTTTTTTTGGTTAAATTTAAAGGAGGAACAAATGAAGAAAAAAAGGTCATCTGCTATAGAAACCATTTGAGTTTAAGGTTACATGAGGTTGTAAATGTGACGGATTTTTGTTTCGGCCCTTTTAGGCTGGTCTTTTTTGTGTGCATGTGCGTGTGTCGAGTTCAAATGCTGGTCCTTCTGCTACATCGGTGGTGCTTGCTCAGCAGTTGTGGCGAGCCAACCCAGCGAGGAACTTAAGAGTTTGCGTGTAGTGGGCTTCACCTGCATCCCTGGTAGGACCATATAAGTGCGAACTTTAGAAGGACACATTCCACCAATATATTCTTCCAGAGGGAACATTCTCATACATCTCACAGAAGCGAGAAATGGACAGAATGAAAAGAGTATTTGTTTTCACAACAGATGTTAACTGCATTTTAGAAGTTTTCTGTGATTTTTGGTACCATTTGACATTTCATATATTTTAAAGGATGTTCTGTACTGTGGTATCCAAGGGTATTTTTGCTGCATAATCTTGAAGCTAAAGATAAAAGAAGAAACAGACAGTCTTATTGACAAATCAGAAAAACAACAAGGCAACTAAAGTAGGATAACCAAAACAGCAAAATCTTAAAATTAACACCAAACGTAAGACAGAGCTAAAAGAAAAGACGCCACATTAAATCGCCAGCTCCGCACGCTTCACTGATTGCCGCAAACTGAAGCCAGTGGTTGAGCCACGGGATCTTGGCCACCGGCTGTGGTACAGGAGCAGTACTCCTCTCTTATACATCCAATCTTTTTACAACAACAAAAGCTATATGGGTCATAACAAATAAACCTTATCGTGAGCCAACTAATTCACCATTTACTGAATTAGGTCCATTAAAATTTCCTGATTTGGTAGATTACAGTACAATTCAAATAATGTATAAGGCAAACAATGGACAGTTACCACTGAACATCCAGAAGCTGTTTAGGAAAACGGTGTTGCTTTATACTGGTTTTAAAATTTGCGAGTGCGTTGAAAATTGTATGCTTTTTTCTGATTTTAAAGGCGTTGAACTGTGGAACAGTTACCTGACAATTTTAAAATATGTATAACAGACAAACTGTTTAAGAAAATGTACAAGATAAATCTACAGGCAAGGACAACCCCTCACAGCACCAGTAAACATACAGGGAACAGACATTGAGATGGTGACATCCTACAAGTATCTTGGTGTTCATCTGAACAATAAACTAGACTGGTCACACAATACCGACGCACTCTGCAAGAAGGGACAGCGCAGGCTGTTCTAACTGAGGAGACTCAGGTCTTTTGGTGTACAAGGGGCGCTGCTGAAGACATTCTACGACTCGGTGGTGGCATCAGCCATCACTTTTGGTGTGATCTGCTGGGGCAACGACATTACAGCAGCCGATAGGAAGAGACTGAACAAACTGATCAAGAAAGCTAGCTCTGTCCTGGGGCAGCGCCTTGACCCAGAGGAGGAGATAGGAGAGAGAAGGATGGTGGCTAAACTGTCATCTCTCCTGGAGTCCGAGTCCCACCCTATGCAGGACATATTGAACGCACTGAGAAGCTCATTTAGCAGTAGACTACATCATCCTAGGTGTGCAACCGAGAGGTTTCGCAGGTCCTTCCTACCTACGGCTGTCAGACTGTATAACCTAAGCAGGGCTGCTCGCAGAGATAGCAAAAAAAAAAACATGATGACCTAATAGTATTGAATACAAAAGATGCAACAGACTTACACAAATGGTCCCTTCCAGTATACAGCTAGGACAATATCAGTCGCTACGGAGGGTGACAATATGTATGGGTACATATTCATACTATGTAGGATAACTAAGTAGACGGATATGCTGTTTATTCCATCTTGCTACAATGCTCCGCACTTTGTATATATATTTATATATTTATGTGTACGTATGTATATCCACTGCTCTTATTTATATTTTTCGTATCTTCTTAATTATTGCTCTGAGTGTTGCTATCCCTGTGCTGTTGCAATCCTGGAATTTCCCCATTGTGGGACTAATAAAGGCTTATCTTATCTTATCTTATCATGTATCTGTTTAGAATATGACTTTAGCTGTGTTTTCTTTTATTGCCTTGGCATGAATTTTTGTCCTGGTCTGCCCCAGGGTTTCCTCCCAGTGGGACGTGGCTGAAACACCTCAAGTGGGAGGTGTCCAGGAGACATCCTGATCAGATGCCCAAACCACCTCAACTCGCTCCTTTCGATGTGGAGGAGCAGCGGTTCTACTCTGAGCCTCTCCCGGATGACTGAGCTCCTCACCCTATCTCTGAGGGTGAGTCCAGCAATTCTTCAGAGAAAGCTCATTTCAGCCGCTTGTATCCACAATCTCAGGGAAGTCTGGGCTTCTTTACTTGAGCTGCTGCCTCCGTGACCCGTACCTCCAAAAAAGCAGTAGAAAATGGATGGATGAATTTTTGTTTTTCTGGTGCTTTTTTTCCTTCTGTGGAGGCTAAGGATGCACAAGATTTTGTAATGTTATAAGTGGTAGGTCATACAAGTTCAGCTTCTACCTACACCCTTTCAGTTTTTGTTGTTTTTTTTAATATCTTCTTATATTTTTTATGTATTATGAAACCAAACTGAATAAACAAACTAACTAACCAGTCATAGCAATGCAGACAGCAACTGCTGTGACTGGTCCACTTTGTTTCCTACATATTTCCAAAGCAAATTGGATAAACAACAAAGCAAATCAAAGAGAAATAATTGAAGAAGTTTGCAGATATGAACATCTGTATGACTCATTCTCACACCCTTGCAAAGCTTGTCAAATGGTGACAAAGGCAGTGTCAGTAATCACACATACCATTTTCTCTGACGTCTTTTTGTTCTGCTGCAGTGATCATAGTAAAAATTGCTCTTGTTTGATATTTATTAACTTTGACTCATGACAATCTGCTCATTGTCCAACACCACTGAATAAATCACAGCACCACATTCTTCACTATACTGTACCCCTGTCCATAACCATTATTGATAATGTATAGCTAGCACACCAACAATTGGAAAATCGACTGCAAATTGAGGATTCAATACAGATCTGTAATGAAACTAATAACCATGTAATTGCAAGGAGTTTAAAAACAACCTACAATTCAAAGTGGAACAAATTTTGAGAAAATATCAGAAAATCATTTAACCCTCTACAATATAGACATCTTCAATACATGTACTGTACAAACTGTGAGGGTTCCTGTCTGATCTGCCTGCCTGCCTCCCTCTCTCCCTGCTGATTGTGCTTCTCTCCCTGCAGCTGCAAGCACCACCTGTGGCCAATCAATGGGACATTATAAATAGGACGCGCTCCCATTACTCTGCTTGGTCACGTCTGACCCTCTAGCCTGCATCCTGCCTTGAGCGCTAACCTGATTAACCTTGTGCTTTTGTCTTGCCGTGCTCTGACCCTTGCCCGTTCCTGGACCCTGTGCCTGCCTGCTGTATTGGATTTGTCTGCCCGCCCAGATCTAGTCTGCCGTGCTCTGAACCCTGCCTGCTTTTGGACTTTGGGAATTGCCTAACGGATTGGATGTGGAAACTCTTGGACTGTGCACATCATCACCATTCCCCTTTCTCCAGCTCCCAGGCCTGGCCAGCCTCTTCCCTTTGCCCCCTCACCTGCACTTCAGGACTCCTCCCCTGACATCCACCATAAGAGGATCTGCTGACATTTCCTGCTATTTCCACCAGATGAAACCTGTAAACATAAAAACATTAATCTCCCTGTCATGATTCTATATACTCACCATTGTCTCTGCTCTCTCCCCTGCAGGGTGGCCAGATCCTCTTCACTATTTGCAATATTGCAAACACTTGCTTACCTTAAATGTTGTTCTCTGTGCCTGCTCCTGGGTTGCAGTTAAACACCATGTCCCAAACTCTGTGTGAGCTGAAAATGTTCTAGCTTGGAAAACTGTCGGAGGAGGTTGCCGGACAAACCATGTACCCTGTATTGAAAGGGCATTTAAAAAATTACAGTTCAAGTTTAAGATCTAAAACAATGCAAAACGATCAAAAAATCAAAATCCTTGCAATATGCACATCTTCAATGCATGTAGAACCACTGTGTAAAATTTTTAAAAAAAAGTTGTTTGAAAACTGTGGGAGGAGTTCGCCAGAAAAGTCGTACACACAGATGGACGGACCTACAGCTAGATGCACTGATAGACAGTTCATCATACATCCCGTCTTTAGAGACTGGCATATAAAAGACGCACAAAGTGCACAAAAGACATCACTCTACACATTGGCAGAAACCCATTTTGGCTGCACAACAACAAGTATAAATGCTGACAATGGTGTAAGCATATGGTATGCTATCAGCTTCACATATGGTTAAGTCAGAAGGATAAATCAGACTTAAGAAACTAATTGGGTTTTACAGTGTGGGGACACACATAGTAAACTAAAATATTTTCAGTTAGATGCCAGATTTAAAAGTGCAGTGTGTAAAATTTAGCACAAAGTAGCAGTCAGATTTAAAAATGCAAACAATTCGCATTTTGTTTCTTCTAAAGTATACAGGAAATCCTGCAGAAGTCATTTGCATTATTATAGGATGATTCAAAAGCTTGGAAAGATGTGTGGTCCAAGATAGTCACCTCTATAAAGAAGGACCCACTTCCTGTGTTAAAAATCTTACCTTAAGGTGCAGAAACCACAAAAATTTTTCTGACAAGTGATTATATAACAATGAAAACACAGTAAAGACTTTATGCTGCATTAAATTTCAGATTACCAAAAATTTTACACACTGTACCTTTAACTTGTTTGTGGATGTTAACTGATTGCTTTCCAGAATGCTACTAAATAACAAAAATCTCTGAGGTGATATATTAGATCAGTTATTGTGCTGAAATTATTATTAGGTCTGAATCATTTCTACCCTGAAATTCTAAAAGTAGCCTTCAGTATAGCCAGATTCTGTCATAAACAGCTGCCTCTCAAAGGCAGCAGAGATGAGGGAAGCCCAAGTGCAGGAGGTAGTGGTGTTTATTAATATAAATGTCCAAACAGGAAACAAACCAACAACCTGGTGAGCGTGTACAGTCAAAGTAGACTGTCCCCAAATGAAATGGCATGGACAAAAATACACAATTGCACCCAAACGCTCCCATGCGAGAACACCAGACAGTGGCAAAGCAAGGGGCGGTGGAGTGATAATGTATGTTAACAACAACTGGTGCAGACCGGGACATATCACTGTTAAACATCGACACTGCAGCAAAGACATTGAGTTGCTAGCTGTTAGCATGCGGCCTACATATCTCCCGAGAGAACACTCACACGTGATCTGCATTGTTGTTTATGCAAATCCGACGGCGAACGCTGGGACAGCGCGTGACGTCATCCATTCAGTAACCAGCAGGCTGCAGACAGAACACCCAGATGCTCTTCTCCTCATCTCAGGCGATTTTAACCATGTTTCACTGTCTCCCATTCTACCCACGTTCACCCAGTATGTCACAGGCCACACTAGAGACAATAAAACACTGGACTTATTCTACGCAAACACTAAGGAGGCGTACACCTCATCGCAACTCCCCCCACTCAGGAGATCGGATCACAACTTGGTTCATCTCCGGCCGGTGTACAAACCCCTAGTGCACAGACAACCTCCGGCCATGCGCACAGTGGAGTTATGGTCTGAGGAGACAATGGACACTCTAAAGGACTGTTTTGAAACCACCGCCTGGAAGCAGCTCTGCGATCCACATGGTGAGGACATCGATGGCCTCACTCACACCTTCACAGACTACCTCAGCTTCTGTGTGGACAAATCCGTTCCCACCAAGACCATACGGTGTTGCTCAAACAACAAACCCTGGATCAACCCTGAGATTAAAACACTTCTGAGAGAGAAGAAGAGGATCTTCAGGTCGGGGAACAGGGAGATGCTGAAGTCCGTACAGAGGGAGCTGAGGAGAAAGATCAGAGAAGGCAAGGACAGCTTCAGGAAGAAGATGGAGGACAAGTTGCAACAGAGCGACATCAGCGGGGTCTGGAGAAACCTCAAAACCATCTCTGGGCTCCAGAATACCTCCCCCCAGGCCACGGGGGGCAGGGAGTGGGCGAACAACCTGAATCTGTTTTTCAATAGGTTTGACCAACCGCCCTCCCCCCTGACTGCACAACAACCACTGCTGCCTCTAAAGAAATCAAGTCCTGCTGCCCACTCCTCACTCCACCAACACCCCCCCACTCCCACCACACAGCCCACCATCCTGACCCTGACCAGGACCCAGGTGAGGACGGAGCTGAGGAAGATCAAGGTGAGGAAGGCGTCGGGACCGGACGGCATCAGCGCAAAGCTCCTCAAGTCCTGTGCAGACCAGCTGTGTGGGATTGTGACGTACATCTTCAACCTGAGCCTGAAGCTGGGGAGGGTACCACAGCTGTGGAAAACATCTTGTGTGGTACCTGTACCAAAAACTTCCCACCCCAAAGACCTGAACAGCTACAGACCGGTGGCCTTGACGTCCCACTTGATGAAGACCCTGGAGAGACTGCTCCTTGCTCACCTCCGCCCCCTGGTGGAACCAGCGATGGATCCACTCCAGTTCGCCTACCAGCATGGCATTGGGGTGGAGGATGCGGTGATCTTCCTCCTTCACCGTTCTCTGTCCCACCTGGAGAAGCCCGGGAATATGGTGAGGATCATGTTCTTTGACTTCTCCAGTGCTTTCAACACCATCCAACCGATGATCCTGAAGGACAAGCTGCTGCGCGCAGGGGTGGACCAGCACCTGTCATCATGGATCCTGGACTACCTCACGAACCGGCCTCAGTTTGTGAGAACCCGGGACTGTGTGTCCGACACGATCATCGGTAGCACGGGGGCCCCCCAGGGAACATGCTGGCTCCCTTCCTGTTCACTCTTTATACTGCGGACTTCTCACACAACACAACACACTGCCATCTACAGAAGTTCTCTGATGACTCTGCGATCGTTGGCCTCATCTCCAATGGAGATGAAGCTGAGTACAGAGGACTTATCCAGGACTTCGTGGACTGGTGCCATCGGAACTGCCTCCAGATCAACGCGAGGAAAACTAAGGAGCTGGTGGTGGACTGCCGCAGGCATGGGCAGCCCCTCACAGCACCAGTAAATATACAGGGAACAGACATCGAGATGGTGACATCCTATAAGTACCTGGGTGTTCATCTGAACAATAAACAAGACTGGTCACACAATACTGACGCACTCTACAAGAAGGGACAGCGCAGGCTGTTCCTGCTGAGGAGACTCAGGTCTTTTGGTGTACAAGGGGCGCTGCTGAAGACATTCTATGACACGGTGGTGGCATCAGCCATCACTTTTGGAGTGGTCTGCTGGGGCAGTGGCATTACTGCAGCCGATAGGAAGAGACTGAACAAACTGATTAAGAAAGCTAGCTCTGTCCTGGGGCAGCGCCTTGATCCGGTGGAGGAGATAGGAGAGAGAAGGATGGTGGCTAAACTGTCATCTCTGCTGGAGTCCGAGTTCCACCCTATGCAGGACATACTGAATGCACTGAGGAGCTCATTTAGCAGCAGACTACATCATCCCAGGTGCACAACCGAGAGGTTTTGTAGGTCCTTCCTACCAACGGCTGTCAGACTGTACAACCTAAGCAGGGCTGCTCGCAGAGATAGCAAAAAGACGTCACAAACTAATAGTTTTTTGAATGCAAAAGATGCAATAGACTTACACAATGGTCCCCTCCGGCATACAACTAGGAAAATACCGGTCGCTATGGAGGGTGAGAATATGTATGGGCACATAATCATACCATGTAGGATAACTAAGTAGACGGTTATGCTGTTTCATCCCATCTAGCAACAATGCTCTGCACTGTGTGTGTTTATATATTTACATATTTATTCCATCTAGCTTCAATGCTCCGCACTGGGTGTGTTTATATTTATATATCTATATATTTATTCCATCTAGCTACATTGCTCCGTACTGTGGGTGTTTATATATTTACATATTTATTCCATCTAGCTACAATGTTCCGCACTGTGTTTATATATTCATATATTTATTCCATCCAGCTACAATGCTCTGCACTGTGTGTCTGTGTGTGTGTATATATATATTTTATAGTAATATGTACATATGTATATTAGCTGCTCTTGCTTGCTTGTTTTTTTTCTTGCCTTCTGATTGTTGCTCTGAGTGTTGTTGCTATCCCTGTGCTGTTGCAATCCTGGAATTTCCCCGTTGTGGGACTAATAAAGGCTTATCTTATCTTATCTTAAATAAACCCAGGATGCCCCTGAAACAAAAGTGCAGACTGGAGCCGGGCAACCAACGGCTCTACAGGTTGCACAAAGGTAGCACCGGGCAAAAACAGAGAAAAACTGAACACAGGTAACAACTGACAGGTGTTGGTACTTAGAGAGGGTGAAAACGCCAGAGTACAAGTCACTCTCGCGACAGGCTGACAAAATAATGACCTGACAATTCACAAGTGCACAGACAGAGCTTAAATAATACCAGACATAATAAGCTGAGTGAAACCAGGTGTGTGTGTGTGTGTGTGTGTGCGCATGTGTGTAGGAATGTGTGGGTGTGTGTTGAGCTGAATAAGCACAAGTGTGGGTGAGTGTATGCGTGTGTGTGTGGGTGTGTGAACCTGAGCAGGGAGAGGAACAGGCAATGGCAGATTGGAATCACCTGTCAGGAACTGACAGGAGAGGGGGGAGTGGCTGACAACAGACAGGAGGCACACAGGACCCAAAGAAGCCTCCTGACCACTGCCAGTCACAAAATAAATAAATACAGAACCAGAAATACAACAAGACAAACTAGACAATGAAATACAATATGGAACTCAAAAGGGAATATAAAACACAAATATCTAAGGAACAGGAAAACGCCATGAAGCCGAGCTCGGGAGAAACCCAAGTCCGGTTCATGACAGATTCATATGTTTACGTTACATGATCGAACGTACCGGTGCTGCTGTCACATAGCGTCTCCTGACTGGCGCTGTAGATGGGCAGCGGGGTGACCGACAGTGACGCTGGGCAGGACACTGGCTCCAGGTGCTCACTGAAGGGGGGGATGGGTGAAGCCTCGGAGTGAACGCAATCCAGACTGGGGAGGTTCTTGCTATTTGCTGGGAAAGGACTCTTCCAGTGGGAAAACCCAATGGCCACTTGACCCCCAAGGTCAAATCCTGAAAACATGTAGGAAAAAAAGACGTGATGAGCATATACAGTACATTTAGTCTAATTAATGTGTTTAGTCTTATATTGTGCCTAGGTTAGGGCCTTTTGACCATAACCAATGATTCTGGTTCTGACCAAAAATGTGAAACTTTCCAGATTTATAAGGGGAGGGGAGTATGTTACATTTCTGAAAAAAATACAAATTGACAGAAAACAATCATACAGTGTTTCAAGACAAAAGCTACAAATTCAATAGACAACAAATGTCACAAGTTTACAAGCTTCAAATTTTAAGAGAGAACCCTGCTTATTTATATCACTTGTTACCTATGGTGACAGCCCAATTTATTATGTACAGGTGCATCTCAATAAATTAGAATGCCATCAAAAAGTTGATTTATTTCAGTAATTCAATTCAAAAAATGAAACTCCTATGATGTAGATTCATTACACACAGAGTGATATATTTCAAGTAGAGATGGGAAAAAAAGATTGATTCAGTGATGAATCGCAATACTTGGCATTTGCAACAATGCATCAATCCATAAACGTATGGATCGGTGTTTTATTTTAAAAAAAATTCACACAGATATATACTTTTGGGTTATCAGTTAACCAATGGAATTTTCAGTCCACTAGATGGTGCAAAGTCATCATAGCTAAGGTGTCTCGTGAGATTTAACCTCAGTCCAGGTGTGCAATAAGATGGCGGAGGGAGCAGCAACACCCAGGGAAAAAAAAATGAGAAATGCACCGCCAATGTTTAAATTAAATATCTGGACTTGTTTTGGATTTCATAACAAAGACGGAACAGACAGCCTGGATATGGCACATTCAGTTTGCAAGGGGTGTCACACGAAAGTAAAATCCTGTGGGAACACTACAAACATGAGGACTCACCTCTCAGCACCATCCTGAGGCAGCAGCATTAGCGGATGACAGCAAAACTAAATCAGCGCTGGGCAAAAATCAACCAACACTGGAAACACACAGCTTGTTAAAGCTACCTCCAAATTCTGAGCAAACTAACACCACAACACACTGCCATCTACAGAAGCTCTCTGACGACTCTGCGATCGTTGGCCTCATCTCCAACAGAGATGAAGCTGAATACAGAGGGCTTATCCAGGACTTCGTGGACTGGTGCCATCGGAACTGCCTCCAGATCAACACGAGGAAAACTAAGGAGCTGGTGGTGGACTGCCGCAGGCAAGGACAACCCCTCACAGCACCAGTAAATATACAGGGAACAGACATCGAGATGGTGACATCCTATAAGTACCTAGGTGTTCATCTGAACAATAAACTAGACTGGTCACACAATACTGACGCACTCTACAAGAAGGGACAGCGCAGGCTGTTCCTACTGAGGAGACTCAGGTCTTTTGGTGTACAAGGGGCGCTGCTGAAGACATTCTACGACACGGTGGTGGCATCAGCCATCACTTTTGGAGTGGTCTGCTGGGGCAGTGGCATTACAGCAGCCGACAGGAAGAGACTGAACAAACTGATCAAGAAAGCTAGCTCTGTCCTGGGGCAGCGCCTTGACCCAGAGGAGGAGATGGGAGAGAAGGATGGTGGCTAAACTGTCATCTCTGCTGGAGTCCGAGTTCCACCCTATGCAGGACATACTGAATGCACTGAGGAGCTCATTTAGCAGCAGACTACATCATCCTAGGTGCACAACCGAGAGGTTTTGCAGGTCCTTCCTACCTATGGCTGTCAGACTGTACAACCTAAGCAGGGCTGCTCGCAGAGATAGCAAAAAGACGTGACAACCTAATAGTATTGAATGCAAAAGACACAATAGACTTACACAATGGTCCCCTCCGGTATACAACTAGGAAAATACCGGTCGCTATGGAGGGTGAGAATATGTATGGGTACATAATCATACCATGTAGGATAACTAAGTAGACGGTTGTGCTGTTTCATTCCATCTAGCTACAATGCTCCGCACTGTGTGTGTTTATATATTTATTCCATCTAGCAACAATGCTCCACGCTGTGTGTTTATATATTTACATATTTATTCCATCTAGCTACAATGCTCCGCACTGTGTGTTTAGATATTTACATATTTATTCCCTCTAGCTACAATGCTCCGCACTGTGTGTTTATATATTCATATATTTATTTCATCTAGCTACAATGCTCCGCACTGTGTGTTTATATATCTACATATTATTCCATCTAGCTACAATGCTCCGCACTGTGTGTTTATATATTTACATATTCATTCCATCTAGCTACAATGCTCCGCACTGTGCGTTTATATATTCACATATTCATTCCATCTAGCTACAATACTCCGCACTGTGTGTTTATATACTCATATTTATTCCATCCAGCTACAATGCTCCGCACTGTGTGTTTATATATTTACATATTTATTCCATCTAGCTACAATGCTCCGCACTGTGTGTGTTTATATATTTACATATTTATTCCATCTAGCTACAATGCTCTGCACTGTGTGTGTTTATATATTTACATATTTATTCCATCTAGCTACAATGCTCCGCACTGTGTGTGTTTATATATTTACATATTTATTCCATCTAGCTACAATGCTCCGCACTGTGTTTATATATTCATATATTTATTTCATCTAGCTACAATGCTCTGCACTGGGTGTGTTTACATATCTACATATTATTCCATCTAGCTACAACGCTCCGCACTGTGTGTGTTTATATATTCACATATTCATTCCATCTAGCTACAATACTCCGCACTGTGTGTTTATATACTCATATTTATTCCATCCAGCTACAATGCTCCGCACTGTGTTTATATATTTATATATCTATCCCATCTAGCTACAATGCTCCGCACTGTGTGTCTATATATATATATATATATACAGTATATATATATATACTGTGTATATATATATATATATATATATATATATATATATATATATATATATATATATATATATATATACACAGTGGGGCAAAAAAGTATTTAGTCAGCCACCAATTGTGCAAGTTCTCCCACTTAAAAGATGAGAGGTCTTCAATTTTCATCATAGGTATACCTCAACTATGAGAGGCAAAATGAGAAAAAAAAAATCCAGAAAATCACATTGAAGGATTTTTAATGAATTAATTGGTAAATTCCTCGGTAAAATAAGTATTTGGTCACCTACAAACAAGCAAGATTTCTGGCTCTCACAGACCTGTAACTTCTTCTTTAAGAGGCTCCTCTGTCCTCCACTCGTTACCTGTATTAATGGCACTTGTTTGAACTCGTTATCAGTATAAAAGACACCTGTCCACAACCTCAAACAGTCAGACTCCAAACTCCACTATGGCCAAGACCAAAGAGCTGTCAAAGGACACCAAAAACAAAACTGTAGACCTGCACCAGGCTGGGAAGACTGAATCTGCAATAGGTAAGCAGCTTGGTGTGAAGAAATCAACTGTGGGAGCAATTATTAGAAAACGGAAGACATACAAGACCACTGATAATCTCCCTCGATCTGGGGCTCCACGCAAGATCTCACCCCGTGGGGTCAAAATGATCACGAGAACGGTGAGCAAAAATCCCAGAACCACACGGGGGGTCCTAGTGAATGACCTGCAGAGAGCTGGGACCAAAGTAACAAAGGCTACCATCAGTAACACACTACGCCGCCAGGGACTCAAATCCTGCAGTGCCAGACGTGTCCCCCTGCTTAAGCCAGTACATGTCCAGGCCCGTCCGAAGTTTGCTAGAGAGCCTTTGGATGATCCAGAAGAGAACTGGGAGAATGTCATATGGTCAGATGAAACCAAAATAGAACTTTATTGTAAAAACTCAACTTGTCGTGTTTGGAGGAGAAAGAACACCATACCTACTGTGAAGCATGGGTGTGGAAACATCATGCTTTGGGGCTGTTTTTCTGCAAAGGGACCAGGACGACTGATCCGTGTAAAGGAAAGAATGAATGGGGCCATGTATCGTGTGATTTTGAGTGAAAACCTCCTTCCATCAGCAAGGGCATTGAAGATGAAACGTGGCTGGGTCTTTCAGCATGACAATGATCCCAAACACACCGCCCGGGCAACGAAGGAGTGGCTTCGTAAGAAGCATTTCAAGGTCCTGGAGTGGCCTAGCCAGTCTCCAGATCTCAACCCCATAGAAAATCTTTGGAGGGAAGTGAAAGTCCGTGTTGCCCAGCGACAGCCCCAAAACAAAACATCACTGTTCTAGAGGAGATCTGCATGGAAGAATGGCCCAAAATACCAGCAACAGTGTGTGAAAACCTTGTGAAGACTTACAGAAAACGTTTGACCTCTGTCATTGCCAACAAAGGGTATATAATAAAGTATTGAGATGAACTTTTATTGACCACATACTTATTTTACCGAGGAATTTACCAATTAATTCATTAAAAATCCTTCAATGTGATTTTCTGGATTTATTTTTTTTTCGTCATTTTGTCTCTCATAGTTGAGGTATACCTATGATGAAAATTGGAGACCTCTCTCATCTTTTAAGTGGGAGAACTTGCACAATTGGTGGCTGACTAAATACTTTTTTGCCCCACTGTATACGTATATATTTATATTTACATGTACATGTGTATACTTGCTGCTCTTGTTTTTTTTCTTGCCTTCTGATTGTTGCTCTGAGTGTTGCTATCCCTGTGCTGTTGCAATCCTGGAATTTCCCCATTGTGGGACTAATAAAGGCTTATCTTATCTTATAACGCAGTCAACTGCCTACTTCATATGCAAAGACCTTCGTCCATATAGTGTTGTGGAAAACGAGGGTTTTTGTCACATGACTGAACACTGGTATGTGATTCCACCTTGTCATTTCTTCACTATTATTTATTTTAAGACTATATTTTATTATCATTTGAACATTTATTTTAAAAGCATTTGTTTTTGCATCCGCTACCATCACTGTGAATGTGTGTGTGAATGGCTGAAAAACAGGATCTGTAAAGCGCTTCAGTCATCCAGAGATGAGTAAAAAAGCACTATATAAGTGAACACTATTAACCATTTAATTTAAAAATAATTGACTGTGAAATTGTCCGGTTGATGCACGTGTGGACTGAATACTTTATTATATTAAACAGACGTCAACAGTTTTACTATGGGACATGATTTGAGTTTGAATAAGGTGAAAAAAAATTGAAATACATGGGATCGTAATACTCGATTATCGCGATATCATGATTATTGTTGAATCGTGATCGTATCAAATCGTGACAAAGTATCGCGATCTGAATCGAATAGTGATTCTCACCCCTAATTTCAAGCGTTTATTTCTTTTAATTTTGATAATTTTGGCTTACAGCTCATGAAAACCCAAAATTCAGTTTCTCAAAAAATTTGAATATTACATACAATTAATTAAAAAAAATGTATATTTAATAGAAATGTTGGCTGACTGAAAAGTATTTTCATGTACACACTCAGTACTTGGTTGGGGCTCCTTTTGCGTGAATTACCGCATCACTGTGGTGTGGCATGAAGGCAGTCAGCCTGTGTTACTGCTGAGGTGTTATGGAGGCCCAGGTTGCTTTGATAGTGACCTTCAGCTCGTCTGCACTGTTGGGTCTGGTGTCTCTCATCTTCCTCTTGACAATACTCCATAGATTATCTATGGGGTTTAGGTCAGGAGAGTTTGCTGGCCAGTCAAGCACAGTGATACCAAGGTCATTAGTATTGGTACTTTTGGCAGTGTGGGCAGGTGCCAAGTCCTCCTGGAAAATGAAATCAGCATGAAGTGCTCTAAAAATTTCGCTGACCTTGGACTTGATAAAACACAGTGGATCAACACCAGCAGATGACATGGCTCCTCAAATCATCACTGACTGTGGAAACTTCACACTGGACCTCAAACAGCTTGAATTCTGTGCCTCTCCTCTCTTCCTCTAGACTCTAGAACCTTGATTTCCAAATGAAATGCAAAATTTACTTTCATCTGAAAAGAGGACATCTGCTGGTGTTTTTCCACTGTGTTTTATCAAGTCCAAAGTCAGCACAGTCGTCTACCAAAAAATTTTAGAGCACTTCATGCTTGCCTTTGCTGACAAGTTTTATGAAGATGCTGATTTTATTTTCCAGCAGGACATGGTACCCCCCTCCCCCACACTGCCGAAAGTATCAAAACCTGGTTTAATGACCACGGAATCAGTGTGTTTGATTGGCCACCAAACTCTCCTGACTTAAACCCCATAGAGAATCTATGGAGTATTGCCAAGAGGAAGATGAGACACCAGACCCAACAATGCAGACGAGCTGAAGGTCACTATCAAAGCAACATGGACCTCAATAACACCTCAGCAGTGCCACAGGCTGAGCACCTCCACACCCGCACTGATGCAGTAATTCATGCAAAAGGAGCCGCGACCAAGTACTGAGTGTGTACATGTAGTGGACATTTCAGCCGGCCAACATTTCTATTAAAATCCATTGCTTTAATTAATTTAATGTAATATTCTATTTTTTTGAGAAACTGATTTTAAGGTTTTCATTAGCTGTAAGCTATAATCATCAAAATTAAAAGAAAATAAACACTTGAAATATATTATTTTATGTGTCATGAATCTATATAATATATGAGTTTAATTTTTTAATTGAATTAAATAAATAAATAAAAGTTGAAATAAATCAACTTTTTGATGGCATTCTAATTTATTGAGATGCACTTGTATATTATAACTCAGCTGTTATACCTTCATTTTAGGACAGATATGTGGCTCCATGTTGTCTTTTTATGGTAAAAATATCCCACAAAGGCTTTTTTTAATAGTAGAGGATGTCTAAGCTGACATAATCAAAGAGTAGCTGTGACAAGCGTCACACTTTTCTCATCAACAATGCTGCCTTCTAGTGGTGAATCTCAGGAGTAATAAAATGTCCACCTTCAGTCATCAGCCATTCCCGGTCACTTATTATTTGCGGTGATAAATTTGCTACAGACAGCATTTGTGCTACTCATTCATATTTTGGATGATTTTATTGAAGCAGGAGGCAGGTCAACATAGGTACTGGGTTAAAATAATGATGGTAAGGAGTGAGGCTTTGAAGCTCTTCTGCATCCATCAGTCACCCCCAGTTTCTTCTTCATCTGCAGTGCTTTCATGGCATGAGTTTTACATTGTGTTTATTTATTGTGCTCATTTGTAGTTGTTTAAGTTGTGTGTCATTGATGCTGGGAGATCTTTACTCTGTTTCTTTGGTTGTGTTGTCGATGGCAGTGTTTTTCATTGTTTTTTGAGCCACAGCACATTTTTTACACTGAAAATCCAGTGGCACACCACCGACCAAAAATGTTACAAATTGATGCACTGTAGCCTATTACAGCATATATTGTGACAAATTTAGTCGTACACAATTACATACTACAAAGTCAAAGGACAGACACAAACCCACTCTGGGCGACGCAAACACATCTGTGCCCACAGCTGTGCAAGTCAGAACCCGCTTTTTATGCAAATGAAGTCCAGCACCCGGCATGCGTCGTCTGTAGCAATGTCATCCTGAATGTTTGAACCAGCTGTAGCTGATGTCAAATAACAACGGCTTCATTAACTGCAACTACTATTTCTTGCCTCAAATGTTGTTAGAAACACTTCTCGCTGGCTTGTTTTAAAGATATCAGGCCAAGTTTACTCACAATCCACCATAATGGACTGGAGCTAGCAGCCGAGGTTTGTGTCCACTTGCAACATCCTGCCAGGCCACCAGCAGTCCACCGATGACGGCTGGCAGCCAGTGAAACTGGACAAGTCCCACCCGTCCAGTGGCGGGAACACCCGACACCAGGATGCGGTCTCTGGACGAGGCAGCAGCATCCCCCAAAGAGTGCACCCTTCCAGATGGTGCTGTCAATCCAAGAACGATGGCGTTTTCCTGTGTTTTTCATGATAACTGCAGGGCAGCTGAATTAGTCGTGAAGGCGACCCTGACCCCGCTCTGAGCAAACCCCTGTATGCCTGTTTTGACTCCAGTCCTTGCGATTATTCAAAAATTATTTCAAAGATTCAGGATACAGTCCGAATCTTGAATCTTTGATACTTGTAAAGCATTGTGCATTGTGATGTCATATATTATGATTTTCTTTTCCCATCTTTGTCTTGTCCCACTTCCGGCTCGATCACACAAGTCACACCTTTCCTGTGCTGACCAAACCCCTGACAGCAAGCGTTTAGCACCATGTGATGGTAAGAAAAGTCATTTGGTTTTTATTACTCTGGTACGATAGCTAAGTTGATATTTGCAACATTTATTGATAATTTAAAATAAAGTATTGAGTTATTGGTGTCTGTGATTGATACCATATCACTGCCACAAAGTACTGCAATAGTATGCTGTTGAACAGGTATGGTTAGTTTAGGTTAGGTTATAGTAAGACCATAGCCCAAAAATCCCCAAAACAGAACTGAAAGTATAAAAAACACACTCAGTAGTGTGTAGCCCCACCATTCTTGTTTATCACTTCAAGAATTTGTTTAGACAAGCTTGATGTGAGTGTTTCCAGGAGACTGGTGGGAACGTTGTTCCATGTGGTGAAGATGACTTCACAAAGGGCATCCATTGTCTGATGCTGATGTCTGTTTTAATAAACTTCCCTTGCCCTCATCTCCAAATGTTCTCCATGGGATTTAGATCAGGGGAACACGCAGGATGGTCCAAAAGAGCTGAGCTGAAGATCCAACAGGCTCCCCATGAAGACACAGGCTGATCCTTGAGCCAAATTAAGGCCCTTACTGATGCTGACTGCAGCCCAATAACAATAAGACGGCATCTACAAGAGAAGGTGTTACGATTCAGGTCTGGTCCTGCCTCACAATCGCGACTACACAAATACAAAAACAAATGAAAAGGACCACAACGCTAACACAACAGCTAATCACGTAATCAGTTTGTCTAAGGGGTTAAATTAACTACAGTAGCTTGCTAGGACCTGAACGTAACTTCCCTTGCCATGTGTGCACTTGACATGGACTGGAACTTATATCAGTAATGTATGAAATGTTGGAATGCAGCTAATGGCAGGCCATGAGAGCTTACCCGGTCAGAAGGGGGTCTGCCAGCCAGCACAGGCGTAGCTCCCCATGAGCGTCTCGCTCCACTGGACTTAATAACAGTTCAATTCTATTTTCTTAAAATAAACAATAACAGCAAGTGTCCAACACAAATAGAGTTCATCTCAACAAAAGGGTCTTCAGAGAGAGAGATCCACCAGTCTGCAGCATCCTGGTGAAAACATGATGTCCCAATCTCCTAGGAAACACCTGAGACCAATTTTTAAATTATACTGAGGACCACATACCCCAATCAGTGGGCACTCTTGTAGCCTCCCAAATCAGTATGTGTTTACCCTAACCATTACAGAATGGCTTAAAGATCAAAAAACGGTGCTGCATGGTGGCGCAGTGGTTAGCACTGTGGCAGCACAGTTTACCCTCGTCTGGGGGATCGCGGGGATCGTGAGATCGTGGGTTCGATCCCTGCCCCAGACCAGCAGTGATCTGTGTGGAGTTTGCATGTTCTCCCCGTGTTGCATGGGTTTACTCCGGGATTTCTCCGGTTTCCTCCCACATACCAAAAACACGCAGGTTAGGGATACGGGGCGCTTGCGCACGCAGCGACCGGCAGCTGGTGGCTTGTCACCAGACTGCAAAACAAATCTACCTACGGGTACAAAATAAGTAATAAAAAAAAAAAAAAAAAAACCCACACGTCTTCAAAGGCCACATCTCCTCCCACAGCACAAACTTGCCCTTTTGAACTTAGCAAGGGAGCACCAAACATGTGACACTGAAAGGTGGAAGAAAGTTTCATTCTATGATGAGGAAAAAATTAACTTGGACGGCCCTGATGATTTCCAGTGTTACTGGCATGACAAGGAGATCCCACTGGAGACGTTTTCTACTCGGCAAAGTGGAGGAGGCACCATCATGAGCTGGGGTGCATTTTCCTTCAATGGAATAATGGTGCTGCCTGTTGTGCAGGGGAGTCAAATGGCAACTGGCTATGTGGAGATGTTGCATCGGGCATCCCTCTTGCCTGAGGGTCCTCATCTGTGTGGTAAGGACTGGATCTGTCAACAGGACAGTGCCACAGTTGACAACGCCCATCTGATGAAGGACTTCTTCTAGCAGAATAACCTTGATCTTCTGGACCATCCTGCATGTTCCCCTGATCGAAATCCCATTGAGAATGTTTGGGGATGATGGCAAGGGAAGTTTACAAAAATGGACATCAGTTCACAGCTGCAGATGCCCTTCATGAAGCCACCTTCACCACACAGAGCAACGCTCCCACCAACCTCCAGGAAACACTCGCATCAAGCATGCCTAAATGAATTTTTGAAGTAATCAACAAGAACAGTGGGGCTACTCACTACCAGTGTTGGGAGTAACGCGTTACTGTAACGCCACTACTTTTGCAGTAACATGCTGTGTAACAAAATTACTGTTTAAAAATTCAGTAATGCATTACAGTTACTAAAATTTGATCAGAAGCATTACTCGTTATTGTTATTTGTTTTATTAATATGGACAGATATTTTTAGTGCAAATAAATGAATATACAAACTGACCCTACCATAGCTGAGATGAGTCATCAGTCGACGTGACCTGTTGCAAAGCACTCGAATCTTTGTGACTGAGTGGAGGAAGAAATGAAGCTACTTTGTTTTTGGGGACAAACACAGTACTTTTCCTTCGTCACGGTTAAGGACAAAAGCATATTGGTGGGTTGCAAACTAAGTGCCGATGGAGTCCTACTGCAATCTTCAGAAAAGCTTGAAAACAGCAATGAGCTCCGGCAAAGCCAGTGCTAAGTAACTACTAGCTGTGCTAACAACTAAGAAAGTGAAGTGGATCCCACAGCAGGATATAAAGTGGAAATACTCTTATCAGAACACCCACGGCTGGATTTCAATCACAGGTATGCATCTGGACCGTTTGTGGCCCAGCAAGAATTAAACCGACTGATTGCAAGATATGTTGTTACAGACTGAAGATGTGATATCAACAGTGACTGTCCATCAGACAGCTGGACTGTGATCCACTGAAGTTAAAACACATTTACCTGCTGCCTGGATAAAGATTATTCAAAAATGGATTTTGAGCTCCAAAAGGAATTTGAGAGACTGGATCATGTCTCTGTCACAGCAGACATGTAGACTGTGGATAACTGGATCACTGCACATCAGATTAATCCATAACATGAAGATAAACATGGACAGTTTTCATATCCCTCACTGACACATGTGCAGCGACACCAACATTAAAAAAACTGTGAAGCTCTGTCTGAAACAGACAGTTAAATTATCTTGCTATGTGTGCAAGATGATTTACAGATGTGGACAAAATTGTTGGTACCCCTGTTAATGAAAGAAAAAACCCACAATGGTCACAGAAATAACTTGAATCTGACAAAAGTGGTAATAAATAAAAATTCTATGAAAATTAAGCAATGAAAATCAGACAATGCTTTTGAATTGTGGTTCAACAGAATTATTTTAAAAAATAAACTCATGAAACAGGCCTGGACAAAAATGATGGTACCCCTAGAAAAGATTGAAAATAATGTGACCATAGGGACATGTTCACCCAAGATGTGTCCTCTAATTAACATCACAGGTATCTACAAATTTATAATCAGTCAGTTGGCCTATTTAAAGGGTGACAAGTAGTCCCTGTGCTGTTTGGTGACATGGTGTGTACCACACTAAACATGGACCAGAGGAAGCAAAGAAGAGGGTTGTCTTAGGAGATTAGAAAGAAAATTATTGACAAGCATGTTAAAGGTAAAGGCTATAAGACCATCTCCAAGTAGCTTGATGTTCCTGTGACCACAGTTGCACATATTATTCAGAAATTTAAAGATCCACGGGACTGTAGCCAACCTCGCTGGACGTGGCCGCAGGAGGAGACGGATAATACGAATGGTAACAAAAGAGCCCACAACAACCTCTAAACACATTCATGGTGAACTCCAAGGTCAAGGTACATCAGTGTCAGATCGCACCATCCGTCGTCGTTTGAGCCAAAATGGACTTCATGGGAGATGACCAAGGAGGACACCACTGTTGAAAACAAATCATAAAAAAGCCAGACTAGAATTTGCCAAACTGCATGTTGACAAGCCACAAAACTTCTGGGAGAATGTCCTATGGACAGACGAAACAAAACGGACTTTTTGGCAAGACACATCAGCGCTATGTTCACAGATGCAAAAATGAAGCATACCAAGAAAAGAACACTGTCCCTACTGTGAAACATGGAGGAGGTTCTGTTATGTTCTGGGGCTGCTTTGCTGCATCTGGCACAGGGTGTCTTCAATCTGTGCAGGGTACAATGAAATCTCAAGACTATCAAGGTATTCTAGAGAGAAATGTGCTGCCCAGTGTGAGACAGCTTGGTCTCAGTCGCAGGTCATGGGTCTTGCAACGGGATAATGACCCAAAACACACAGCTAAAAACACCCAAGAATGGCTAAGAGTGAAACATTGGACTATTCTAAAGTGGCCTTCTACGAGACCTGATCTAAATCCTATTGAACATCTGTGGAAGGAGCAGAAACATGCCGTCTGGAGAAGGCACCCTTCAAACCTGAGACAACTGGAGCAGTTTGCTCATGAGGAGTGGGCCAAAATACCTGCTGAGAGGTGCAGAAGTCTCATTGACAGTTACAGAAATCATTTGATTGCAGTGATTGCCTCAAAAGGTTGTGCAACAAAATATTAAGTTAAGGGTACCATCATTTTTGTCCAGGCCTGTTTCATGAGTTTGTTTTTTAAACTAATTCTGTTGAACCACAATTCAAAAGCACTGTCTGATTTTCATTGGTTAATTTTCATGGAATTTTTATTTATTACCACTTTTGTCAGATTCAGGTTATTTCTGTGACCATTGTGGGTTTTTCTTTCATTAACAGAGGGGTACCAACAATTTTGTCCACATCTGTAAGTATCCATTTGAAAGTAGCATGAAAGTTAGTTTTCCAAGTAACTAATTACATTAATCATGCAGTTAATTGGTAAAGTAACTCAATTACTTTCGAAAAGAAGCAACTAGTGACTGTAATTAGTTGCTAATTTTTAGTAAGTTGCCCAACACTGCTTTCTACTCAGTCCTTTTTTGACACTTAATTCTGTTTTGGAGACTTTTCATGCTATGGTCTTAAACTCTTGATCAGCTGATGAACAGTCTGAGTTTAAATGCTGTTTTCAATAAATTACCTTTTCTGTACTTTTTTGTCTCTTGCTCCTGTTTCTTCTTTTTACATTTTGAAACTCTACTTACAACCTGGTAACAATCCACCAGCATAAAATGCAAATATTTATAATTTTTTTCTCCCTAGTCTTAAGTTTTTGTTCAGGAGTATATTTTCCCTCAGAGAACTGCTGCTCAACTGAGGTTTTTCCCCTTTTCCCTCTTTTCTGTCTAAACCTTAGAGATGAGTCACGGTGAAAATACCAGTAGATAACCAGTTTCTCGTATAGACCGACAACCATGCCACGGTCAAAGTCACTTAAATCAAAGACACACACACACACACACAGAGCTGCTGGTTTCCTGTAAAACACAAAGCCTACCAGATTCAAAGGTACGTCAGCAGTGAACAAACACAGCCCGATCAATAGCAGAGAAGTGGAACGTGGGCCAGTCTCTGGCCCTCTCTGCTCACTCGTCACACACCACAATCAGCCCGAGGAGAAATTCTGACGAGGGGCGACAGCGTGAATCCAGTTTTAACAAGCTGCACCATACGTCTCATCTCATCTGTTTTCCAGCCTTGAGTTCTCCAAGAAAATGAGCGGCTTTTCACAGAGTGACAGAGTGCCACCATGTTAGGCTGGGCATCCCTACAGTATTATTTGTGCTCAAGTCAGCACTTGCAGCTGGAAGTGTAGTGAGGAGGTCTTTATTTACCCTGGGGGAACGTGTCAGGTGCAATACCTTTTCTCAGAAAAAAAGCAGCCTCCCCTGTTGGAAATTAATGGAGGGAACCCATTTGTTATCTTTGGTGGGTGAAAGTTGACTTACAGAGTAGTTTCACTGTGTGATAAAAAAGTTTATTGTCTGTTACTGGACTTAGATGTTAGAGAAGAAAATTGGTACTGCAGCAATAGTAAACAAAGGAGTAAAAGCAATATTTTTAATGGGTTTCTTTTTAATGGGTTTCTAATAAGGGGGCAGTGCCGTGGCGGAGTGGTTAGCACTGTGGCAGCACAGCAACTCACCCTTGGCTGGGGGATCCTGGGTTCGATCCCAGCCCCCGACCAACAGTGATCTGTGTGGAGTTTGCATGTTCTCCCCGTGTCTGCGTGGGTTTACTCCAGGATTTCTCCGGTTTCCTCCCACATGCCAAAAACATGCAAGTTAGGTTAACTGGCATCAAACTGGAGATTCTAAATTGTCTTTAGGTATGAATGAGAGAGTGAATGGTTGTCTGTTTCTCTGTGTTGGCCCTGCAATGGACTGCCCCCACCTTGGACCATCTGTCCAGGGTGTACCCTGCCTCTCGTCCAAAGATGCTGGGATAGGCTCCAGCCCCCCCGCAACCCGAAAAGGATTAAGCGGAAGAAGATGGCTGGCTGGATGGATGGATGGGTTTCTAATAAGCTTACAATACAGATCCCTCATTAAAACACACTGGTTTCACTCCATAACAATTACTTTACTGCAGTCTATACTGTTGCAAGCACCTACAGGGATTCACTGCAATGTTATTGTATTAATAAAGTAATAATGGGAAACTATTTGTCACTGTCAGCTTATATTACTGATGTGTCCAAAATGTGAGGAAAATAGCATACAGGGTTGAATAAATTAAACTGCAGTCCCAGATAGCTACTGTAGTGCAATGCAGACCAACACATCTTTGACTCATGTATACTATATATTATGGGTAGTTTGGGGAAAAAAAATCAGTACAGAGCAGTATCACAGTATTGCATTGATGATACGAGTCCGAGTCCCACCCTATGCAGGACATATTGAACGCACTGAGGAGCTCATTTAACAGTAGACTACATCATCCTAGGTGCGCAACCGAGAGGTTTCACAGGTCCTTCTTACGTACGGCTGTCAGACTGTATAACCTAAGCAGGGCTGCTCGCAGAGATAACAAAAAAACATGATGACCTAATAGTATTGAATGCAAAAGACGGAACAAACTTACACAAATGGTCCCCTCCAGTATACAACTAGGACAATATCAGTCGCTACGGAGGGTGACAATATGTATGGGTACATATTCATACTATGTAGGATAACTAAGTAGACGGTGATGCTGTTTATTCCATCTTGCTACAATGCGCCGCATTTTGTATATATATATATATATATATATATATATATATATATATATATATATATATATATATATATGTATATATACTGTATATACTGCTCAAAAAAATAAAGGGAACACTTTGAAAACACATCAGATTTTAATGGGAAAAATAAGCTGGATATCGAAATTGTGGCAGGCTAGTCCAGCTTACTCAAATTAAAAAGTGTTCCTTTAATCTAACCTTTAAGCTGGACTAGCCTGCCACAATTTTGATATCCAGCTTATTTTTTCCCATTAAAATCTGATGTGTTTTCAAAGTGTTCCCTTTATTTTTTTGAGCAGTATATATTTTTGTGTACGTATGTATATCCACTGCTCTTATTTATATTTTTCGTATCTTCTTAATTATTGCTCTGAGTGTTGCTATCCCTGTGCTGTTGCAATCCTGGAATTTCCCCATTGTGGGATTAATAAAGGCTTATCTTATCTTATCTTATACTGTATCAATTCAGAGACCTCAGTATCACAATATGTAAATAAAGACGATTAATACCAGAATAATAAAAAAAAAAACTGACTAGCACCCATATGAACATCCATCCATCCATCCATTTTCAACTGCTTTTCTGGAGGTCCGGGTTGCAGAGGCAGCAGCTCAAGCAGAGAAGCCCAAATTTCGCTCTCCCCGGCCATCTGCTCCAGCTCTTCAGAGAGGATACCAAGACTTTCCTAGGCCAGATGGGAGACGTAGTCTCTCCAGCGTGTCCTGGGTCTGCCCCAAGGTCTCCTCCCCATTTGATGTGCCCGAAACACCTCCGGTGGGAGGTGTCCAGGAAGCATCCTTTCCATGTGGAGGAGCAGCGGTTCTACTCTGAGCCTCTCCCGGATGACTGAGCTCCTCACCCTATCTCTAAGGGTGAGTCCAGCAATTCTACGGCGAAAGCTCATTTCAACCACTTGTATCCGCAATCCCATTCTTGAGGTCATTACCCAAAGCTCACGACCATAGGTGAGGTAGGAACGTAGACTGACCAGTAAATCAACAACTTTGCTTTCGAGCTCAGCTCCCTTTTCACCACAACAGACCAGTACAACATCCGCATCACTGCAGACACTGCTCCAATCCGTCTGTCAATATCTCGCTCCATTCTCCCCTCACTCGTGAATGAGACCCCGAGATACTTAACCCCATTCTTAAAAACAGAGATTGAGTCTGACTCCCAAATCCAGATTGGCAGCTGGTTCCACAGGAGAGGAACTTGATAACTCAAGGCTCTACCTCCAATTGTACTTTTGGAGATTCTAGGTATTACAAGTAATCCTGCATTTTGGGAGCGTAGTGCTCTGTTAGGATAACAGGGTAGTATCAGATCTTTTAAATAAAAAGGGGCCTGATTATTTAGAGCTTTGTAAGCAAGAAAAAGAATTTTAAACTTAATTCTAAATTCTATGGGAAGCCAATGAAGGGAGGCCAGAACCAGAGAGATATGATCTCTCTTTCTAGTATCTGTTAAAATTCTTGCTGCAGCATTTTGGATCAGCTGAAGATTTTTTAAAGATGTTTTAGGAGAACCTGATAATAAAGAGTTACAATAATCTAATCTAGAGCTAACAAAAGCATGGATTAGTTTCTCAGTATCACTCTGAGACAAGATGCTCCTAATCTTGGCAATATTACGCAAATGACAGAAGTCAGAAGATCAAATCTTGATCAAAAATAACTCCAAGGTTCCTCACAGAACTACTAAGAGAAAGTGTAACCGCATCCAAACTAAGAGTTTGATTTGGAAAGGTATTTCTAAGGTTTTTTTGGACCAACTAGAATGACTTCAGTCTTATCTGAATTTAATAGCATGAAATTACAAGTCATCCATGCTTTGATTTCTGTAAGACAGGCCTCTAATTTGGCTAATTGATTACGATCATCTGGCTTCATTGACAAGTATAATTGTGTGTCATCTGCATAACAATTAAAATGTATACAGTGCTTTCTAATAATATTGCCTAGAAGAAGCATATATAAACTAAAAAGAATAGGGCCTAGCACAGCTCCCTGTGGAACTCCATGACTGAGCTTTCAGTTGGAAAAAAAACTCATTACTGACATGAACAAACTGGAACCTACCAGATAAATAAGCTCTAAACCACTGCAACGAAGTTCCATTAAGTCCTATATGGTGTTCTAATCTATCAAGTAAAATATTATGATTGACAGTATCAAAAGCTGCACTAAGGTCTAAAAGGACAAGTACTGAAACAAGTCCATTATCAGATGAGATAAGGAGGTCATTAGTGACCTTTACTAAAGCTGTTTCAGTACTATGATGGATTCTAAACCCAGATTGAAACTCTTCAAACAAACCATTTCCCTGCAAGTGGTCAAATAATTGCGTAGCAACAACTCTTTCTAAGATTTTTGAAATGAAAGGCAGGTTAGAGATTGGTCTATAGTTAGCTAAAACTCCTGGATCCAGTGTTGGCTTTTTAAGTCAGGTTTTAATTACATGAGTTTTAAAAGCCTGGGGTACATGGCCTAATGTTAATGAAGAATTGATTATTTGAAGAATAGAGCTACCAATAAATGGGAAGATTTCTTTAAATAACCTGGAAGGAATAGGGTCTAAAAGACAAGTTGAAGGCTTGGATGAGGAAATTATTTTATCTAGTTCTAAAAGGTCAATTGGAGTAAACTCATCCAAACAGATATCAGTTGAAGGAGTTGTAGTAGTTACTGTATTTAATTTAACGGTGGGAAGAATCTGACTGATTTTATCTCTGATACATGAAATTTTATTATTAAAAAAGTTCATTAAGTTCTGACTAGTAAGCTCTAAGGGAATGCTAGGTTTGACAGCATCCTGACTCTTTGTCAGCCTGACTATAGTGCTGAAAAGAAACCTGGGGTTATTCTTGTTCTCTTCTATTAATGTGGAATGATACTGTAACTTGTTCTAGCTTTCCTGAGAGATTTTTTTTTATAAATTAGAAGATGATTTCTCCAAGCTAAATAGATTTCGTCTAATTTAGTGGAGCACCATTTTCTTTCTAATTGATGAGACTTCTGTTTTAAACTACAAGTTTCTGTGTTGAACCAAGGAGTTAGAAATCTCTGATTAGATTTTTTCTATTTTAAAGGGGCCACCATGTCTAGAGTCTGATACAGAGAAGCTGTAACACTATCTACCATGCTATCAATTACAGAAGGAGCAAGCTCTCCATAGCTTATCTCCATTGTGTTGACACATGGCACTGAGGAAACAATCTGCTTAAATTTGGTAACAGCATCATCTGAGAGGCATCTACTGTAGTAACATTTTTCTTTAGGAGCCAAATAGTCAGAAATAGTAAAATCAAACGTTCACAGATGTCTGACAGTACAGGGTAATGAGGAGACACAACCAGATTTTCTATTTCTATACCATATGTCACAACAAGGTCCAACGTGTGGTGGAGATGATCAGTAGAATTTCCTACTTTCTGAGAAAACCCCATCGAGCCTAATATTGAATTAAATGCCATATTAAAGCAATCACTATTTACATCTACATGTACTACATCTACTTACATCTGCTCTTCTGTCCGAATCACCTATTCAAGGGAGGAACTACTTTCACTCAGACTACCTCCCAATGCAAATTCTCCGCCAGTTACTGCTGCTGATCTGAAGTTTTTTCAGTCCATCTTAGCTGTGGGAGCAGCGGCTATTGGCGCTGGCCGGAAACGAAGGCGGCGTGGTAAACGTGCCGGTGCGTTAGTCAGGCTGAAGAAACGAGGATTTCGCACGCCGCTCCCATCGATCCATCTGGCAAATATCCGCAGTTTGGCGAACAAAATGGATGAACTGCTGCTCCTGACTCACAAAAACCGGGATTTTAGCAGATCTGGCGCCCTTTGTTTCACGGAGTCCTGGCTGAGTGAACACATCCCGGACAGTGCGGTCCGTCTGGACGGATTTCAACTGTTTCGCGCTGATCGCAGCCGAGAATTTTCTGGAAAGACTAAGGGTGGTGGAATCTGCTTCTACATAAACGAAGGTTGGTGTACTGATGTCACAGTGTTGAAGAAGTTTTGTAGCCCTAACCTAGAGTCACTGTTCATAAACTGTAAACCCTTTTATTCACCGCGAGAGTTCTCCTCATTTATTCTGGTCGGAATTTATATCTCGCCTGCTGCTTGTACAACGGAGGCACTGCAGCTCCTCGCTGACCAGATAGCAGAGGTGGAGGAAAAACATCCAGACTCTCTGCTTATCATTCTGGGTGATTTCAATAGAGCTAATCTCACAAATGAGCTTCCTAAATACAGACAGCATATTAAATGTCCCACCAGGGACACAAATACACTTGACCACTGTTACACAGTTTTAAGAAACGCCTATCATGCCGTCCCCCGTGCAGCTCTGGGTTTTTCTGACCACTGCCTGCTCCATCTTATTCCAACATACAGACAGAAACTAAAAACTTCCAAGTCTGTTGTAAGGACTGTGAAGAAATGGACTGAGGAATCAAAGCTGAAGTTACAAGCCTGCTTTGACTGCACAGATTGGAGTGTTTTTGAAGCTGCAGCCATTAACTTAAATGAACTCACTGACACTGTGACATCATACACCTGTTTCTGCGAGGACATGTGTGTGCAGACCAAGACCTTCTGCATATACAACAACAATAAACCCTGGTTCATTCCTAAACTGAAGCAGCTACGTCAGACCAAGGAGGAGGCCTACAGGACTGGTGACTGGACTCTGTACAAGCGGGCCAGAAACATGCTGACGAAGGAGACCAGGCTTGCTAAGAGGAGCTACAGTGTGAAGTTACAAAAAAACTTCTCAGCTAACAACTCTGCTTCTGTCTGGAGAGGCCTACGGAATATCACCAACTACAGGAGACCATCCCCCCACCCTGCGGAAAACCTCCAGCTGGCTAATGACCTAAACAGCTTTTACTGCAGGTTTCAAAAGAACCTACAGTTCTCACCTCCCACCCACACAAAAGGATTATCTGCAGCCCCAGGAACTCCATCCCTCCTCCACTCTGACCTCCCACCAGCACTAATGATCTGTGAAGAGGAGGTGCGCCGGGTCTTTCAGAGACAAAAGATCAAGAAGGCTGCAGGACCTGATGGTGTGTCTCCGTCCTGCCTGAGAGTCTGCTCCAACGAGTTGGCCCCCATCTTCACCCGGATCTTTAACAGATCACTGGAGCTGCGTGAAGTGCCTTCCTGCTTCAAACGCTCCATCATCATTCCAGTTCCCAAGAAACCCTCTATTACAGGATTAAACGACTACAGACCTGTTGCCCTGACCTCTGTGGTCATGAAATCCTTGGAGAGATTGGTGCTGAACCACCTGAAGGTCATCACAGGCCCCCTGATGGACCCACTGCAGTTTGCCTACCGGTCAAACAGGTCAGTGGATGATGCAGTGAATATGGGACTACATTACATCCTGCAACACCTCGACTCCCCAGGGACGTACGCCAGGATCCTGTTTGTCGACTTCAGCTCAGCGTTCAACACCATCATCCCAGGCATTCTTCATCAGAAACTCCTCCAGCTCAAGGTGCCCCCCTCCACCTGCCAGTGGATCTCCAGCTTTCTGACTGACAGGTGGCAACAGGTGAAGCTAGGGAGATTTACATCCAGCTCCCGAAAAATTAGTACTGGCGCCCCCCAAGGATGTGTCCTTTCCCCACTGCTCTTCTCCCTCTACTCCAACGACTGCACCTCAGAGGACCCTTCGGTGAAGCTCCTGAAGTTTGCGGACGACACCACAGTCATCGGTTTGATCCGGGATGATGATGAGTCTGCATACAGGCGGGAGGTGGAGCAGCTGATCCTCTGGTGCAGCCAGAACCATCTTGAACTTAACCCAGCCAAAACGGTGGAGATGACTGTGGATTTCAGGCGACACCCCCCTTCATTCCCCCCACTCACCATCCTCAACAGCACAGTGTCCACTGTGGACTCCTTCAAGTTTCTGGGTACCACAATCTCCCGGAACCTGAAGTGGTCCTCCCATATTGACACTGTCCGGAAAAAGGCCCAGCAGAGGTTGTTTTTTTCTGCGTCAGCTCAAGAAGTTTGATTTGCCTCAGGAGCTGCTGGTTGTCTTCTACACCGCCATCATCCAATCTGTCCTCTGCTTTTCCATCACTGTCTGGTTTGGATCTGCCACTAAACAGGACAAGACCAGACTGCAGCGGATCATTAAGTCTGCGGAGAGGATCATTGGTACCGACCTACCCTCCATTGAGAACTTATATCGGTCCATAACCAGGAAACGGGCGGGAAACATCTGTGCTGACCCATCACACCCCGGCCACAAACTGTTTGAACTTCTATCTTCTGGTCGTCGTTACAGATCACTGAAGGTCAAAACCACCCGTCACAGGAACAGTTTCTTTCCTCAAGCCATCACTCTGATGAACTCCTAACATTCACCTAGTCCTACCTGTTGCTGTACTCATGACTTTTCATCCATTATTACATTGCACATAACTCTCACACTGCTTTTTACTTCATTCACATTATATCACTGAATCTGAGTCCACATTGAAATACTGTGTGATTGTATATTTTTTCATATATTTCTGCAAAGTGTGGTTAGTCCGAGTAAATAACTGCATATATTCCTGTATATATTTGCATCCTTTTATAGAAACGTGGACAGACTGTAATTTACTGTACATACTCTGGTTGTCATTGGATCCTTATTTAAATCCTTCACCTGAACAACGAGAGCAAGTTTTTAGCCAAAGTCAAATTCCTTGTATGTGTTGTGCATACTTGGCCAATAAAGCTGATTCTGATTCTGATTCTGATGTATATTAAAGTCCCCTACTATAATTATTCTATCTGATTTCAGCACTAAATCCGCTAAGAATTCGGCAAATTCGGATAAAAACTCTGAGTAGGCTGAGGGAGGACAATTAACTATGGCAAATAAAATTGGGTTTAACCTAAAATTGCTAACATGCCCAATACTGAGGACCAGGCCCTCAAAGAATTATAACATATTTTTTGCTTTACATTAACTAGTAATTTGGAATGGTAAATTGTTGCTACTACTCCTCCATGACAAGAACTTCTGGGGTTTTGACAGTTTAAATAACCAGAGGGAGTTGATTCATTTAAACCAACATAATCCTCTTTCCCTAACCAAGTCTCTGTAGACTTGGTTAGGGAAAGGTTAAAGGTTAAAGGTTAAACAGATCATGGACTAGCAGAGACTTGGGAGTTAGAAACCTAATATTTAACAAAACACATTTAATTTTTAAATTATGAGGAGGAACACAGGCCAAGTCATTAAATTTGGAGGCTTCGTGTTTAATTTGAGTTTTACCAACTTTTTGTTTAATCACTTTGGGGTGCTTATATATTATATTTTTATTGACTTTGGAGGGAGCGGACAACGATTCTCTGATGGGGAAGACAGGGGCTAAGTTGAGGGGTGGCAGATGAAGAGAAGCTGCAGAGAGGTGTGTAAGACTGCGACTCTGCTTCCTGGTCCCAACTATGAGTTGTCAAGGTTTTGAAAATTTGGATAAAAATGATGCCAGATTGTTAGATAAAAGAGATGCACCATCCAAAGTAGGATGGACGCCGTCTCGTCTAATAAGACCAGGTTTTCCCCAAAATGAGTTCCAATTGTCTATGTAGCCCACATTGTTTGCTGGTCACTGGTCGGTGATCTTAAGTGTATGGTATGTTCATATTTCATGCAATCAAGCAACTCCATGTTTAATTCTGCTTATCTTAAATGCCTTATATTTGTGCCACTCCTTTGAGCTTAATAAAGTGGGGTTACTGAAGCTAGAAGGTGTGATTTCTCCTTGATCATTATTGTAACAACTCAGTGTCAAGAATTCTGCCTCCAGATTATGAGACTGATCAAATATTGCAAATAAAATTATTAACTAAGGCTTAACTTACTAATTGCCAAATTCTTAATCTTAAGTCTTTGTCCATAAGTTTCCGCCTCTATAAAATGCGGATGGTGCCCCAACTAGTATTACAAATGAGGTATTACAAGTATTATTAATAAACAGTTTAACAATTATTAATAATTACATTTCCAAATTGTAGGACTCAACGCTACAGTTATCAAGTGTATACAACTTGACACTGCTGAAAATACGCTGGAATGTGTTGGAGTTAAAGGTGTACTATCGCCTGAAATGTCTTTTGCTTTGATTGTGATCTATCGACCGCCATCCTCTCAGGACACATTCTTTATTTGTCTATCAAATGAACTGAAACAGTTTAGAAGCAAAGAGTTAATCCTCATGGGTGACTTCAACTTCAACTGGCTTTGTAAAACACGCAGACAGAAATTAAAGGACATCACCAATAAGTTTCATATGGATCAGATGATCAGTAACCCAACTAGAATAACCCGTTCATCTCAAACTCTCCTTGATTTGATCTTTACCAACAAACCTGACTGCATAACAAAAAAATACAATCTAATTACTGGCCTACTGATGGTGGAAAACATATCTCATACATACCAAAGAAAAACATATAATCATTTGAAAATGAGTTACAGCACGTAAAGTGAACTGAAATAAATTGTGATACAAACTGTGACCAGACATGCGAAAATAAGATATCAACAATCAAAGAAATTATCTCAAAATATAAAATAACAACACTATCCAAGCACAAGAGAAAACAAGATCTACCTTGGCTAAATGAGAAATTATGGAATCTCATGAAAAAAAGGGATTTAGCTCTTAAAAAATGGCTAAAAACTGATTTAAGCGCAGATAGACTGATTTTTAAAAGCCTCAGAAATGAAGTTACCATGCAGCTTTGTAAAGCAAAAGCAAATTTCTTCTTAGACATAATCAAAAATGTAAAACGGAGCAACAAAAAAACTCTGGAAATGTATTGCTAAACTCTCAGGAAAAAAGGCAAAAAAACCCCAAAACTGAAGTCATACAACTCAATTTGAATGGAAAACTTCACTCAGATAGCTTAGTTAAAGCGAGCAATTTTAATGAGTATTTTATTAAATCATTACAAAAACTGGGTCTGAACTTTACCCAAACATACCCGCACCAAATTAAAATAAATCATGAAACTGATCTAAACCTTAAACCCACAAATGAGGTAATGCTTAACAAAATGTTATCATCTCTATCAAGTTCCAGAGCTAACGATATTCATGGACTAGACACTGTATTTTTGAAAAAACATAAAGATACTTTAATAATTCCAGTTGCAGAACTAACAAATCAATCAATACATGAAAATATCTTTCCTGATGCACTGAAACCTGCAATTGTAACCCCCATACACAAAGCCAGAGACAAACAGGAAATTAGTAATTATAGGCCGATAAGTATACTTCCTGTTTTGTCAAAAGCCATCGAAAAGGTGGTAGTAGACCAACTGGTAGAACATCCTCCCAGCTGCTGCATCCCATGCAGTTTAGTTTCAGGCTGAACCACTCAACGGAGACTGCCTGTTGTTACTTTATTGAAATGATTAAAGAAAATTTGGACAAAGGGGAGGTGGCAGGAGCCATCTTTTTAGACTTATGTAAAGCCTTTGATATGGCCAGTCACTCAGTCCTTCTTTCTAAACTATCAGGATATAAACTGTCCATGAATACCCTTAGTTGGTTAAAATCTTATCTATCTGGTCGCTGCCAGTGTGTGTGTGCATAAACAATACTATATTCCATCAAAGGCTTGCACCATGGGAGTACCACAGGTTCAATTTTAGGCCCACTGCTGTTTGTATGATAATGATTTGCCATCGGTATGTAAAATGACATAAAAATTCAGATGTATGCAGATGACACAGTCATCAACACACGTGGGAAGGATGCCAAACAAATGGCTGACAAGTTAATGATAGCAATGGAGAAAGTGTCAAAATGGCTTAATCAATCATGCCTCACTCTGAACGTAGGGAAAACAGTTATCATGTACTTTACCAACGAACAAAATCATATGCACTATCCGAGTATAACTGTAAATGGAGCAAATATAGAAAATGTAACAGAGTTTAAGTATTTGGGTGTCACATTAGATCCCACGCTCAGCTTTAAAAAGCACATAAAACGGATGAGCCGTACTCTGAAATAAAACCTGGCGAACTTTCGTCGCATCAGAAACTCACCGACTCTAAAAGGATCAAAAACCTTTCTGAATGCCATGATTTTGACACATTTATCCTACTGCATTTCATGCTGGTCACAAGTCAACAGTACGACTCTGAAACCCTTGTAATCCCTGTATCAACAATCAAACAAAATTCTGGATAGGAAGACACGACAGTATCACCATTGTGGTATACTTGCCAAACACAAGATGTTAAGCTTTGAAAATATGATCATGTATGCAAATATACGGTTGGTCTTTAAAAATATCCATGCTTCTGCACCCTCGCCTCTTAAGATTTTTGTGTACCCAACTTCTGAACAAAATACCAGAGTAACAAGGACTTCCTCTAGGTGGCATTGTTGCATCCCCCTACATAAAACTGCTTTTAGACAGACAGACAGACAGATAGACAGACAGACACAGACAGATAGATAGATAGATAGATAGATAGATAGATAGATAGATAGATAGATAGATAGATAGATACTTTATTTCAAACAAAAAAGTAAAAAAAAAAAACAACTAGAAAAGCACTCAGGCTCATACCTACTCATCACTCTGGCGCATACCTCCGCCAAGGCTCCTTCCGTTTCTCATGGATCACCTCCAAAATGTAATGGGCTTGTGTGCAGGCCTATCGCCACTTGTGGTGAAAATTGCATCCAAGTATGTCCATTAGTTTTGGAGTTTTGTGGCTGACACACTGTGAGAAGAGCCTTGGCTGAGGTATGCATTCCCATATCATCCCCAAAATGTAATGGGTTCCTCTCTAGGCCAAGAACCACCTCTGGTGAAAATTTCATCCAAATCCATCCAGTAGTTTTTGTGTAATCCTGCTGCACAAATACAAACAAAGCCCTTGGTGGAGGTATGCACTGCCAAAAGAGGATTTGGAAGCTTCCCCGGCAGAGAGCTTGTTTTTGCACAGCCCCTGTGGCTGCCCGGGGAATTTCTGCCAAATAATCCCGCGCCGGACAGCTGCCCGTCTCAGCTTTTGCAGCGTAGCGCAAACACAGGCACGCTGCCGGGCCCGGCCCACCACTGTTTTCCGCGTGCTTTTGTGCCTAAAACTTCGAAGAACGCGGAGTTCGTGTTCTTCAGACACGACGACCAGCGCCCTCCATTGCGCCTGCACACATGTTGAAAATGGCCGTATCTCACAATGTTAAAGAATTCTTTAAAAAATTCCTGGATCCAGACGGTGATCCGGATCATCCCCAGAATTTAATCAGTTCTTCCTTGTACCATTTCCAACAACGCCTGAAAGTTTCATCGAAATCTGTCCAAAACTTTTTGAGTTATCTTGCTAACCAACAGACAGACAAACAAACAGACAGACAGACAAACCCCGGCAAAAACATTACCTCCTGGCCTGTGGCCTGGCGGAGGTAACAAATGACAAGTGCAATAAAAGTTACAGTATACAATGCTCGAAAGGGAGAAGGAAGAAGCTCACATATGAAACTATAATGGAATGGAACAAGCTCCCCACTGCTTGGAAGGCCAGAACAAATTACAAAGACTTTTCCACAGAGACTAAAAAATGGATTTTAAGTAATCAAGCCCGCCAGCATGGACTCTCCACCTTAAATGGGATTATGAAATTGTACTTTTAAATTGTTTTTGTGTGTGCTGTTTCCCTTATCTTTTTAACTTTTAAACTTACTCCCTGCTTGTTTTAGGGTCAACAGTTTCTGAAACCTGATCTGAATTGCTTTCTATATATGCTGGTTTTCTTTTAATATCTTCCTGCCTGCCTCAGGGACTACAGATGGAAATTAGTGAGAATGCTATAATCTGGTACAGAGCATCTTTACCCTGTGTTTAATGTTTTTTTGTTTTTTTTTCTGTACATGGTCCCTGACAAATAAACCAATAAACTAAACTAAACTTCCCTCATTCCAGATTGGTAACATCAAATATTTCGGTATCACCATTTCCCTCTGTCAGACTTATTCTTACTTAACTATACATAACTGTTAAAACAACAGAATACCTTAAACACTGGATGACTCTCCCACTGACACTATTGGGACGAATAGTAACAAAAAAAAGATACTCCCACAGATTAATTATTTCATCTCAACGATGCCCATGCACCACTCCCACAGAAATATTGTTTCAATCTATCAACTCTTTAGTTACATTAAAAAAACAAAAAAAAAAAAAATCTAAAATTAAATACTCCACAATGCAAAAAGATAAACATCATGACAATCAAACTTCAATTATTTTCTTGGAAACCAACATCAGTATTCAGTAAAATGGATTTACTCAAACAGTAGCAACACCTCATGAATAGATCCAGAACAAATACTGTATTCATTCATTCATCTTCAACCACTTATTCCTTTTCACTGGAAAAAACGTCTCATTGTCAAATTTAACATTTCTCCTCACCTATCATTCATTCATTCATTCATCTTCTTCTGCTTAATCCTTTTCGGGTCACGGGGGGGCTGGAGCCTATCCCAGCATCTTTGGGCGAGAGGCAGGGTACACCCTGGACAGATCGCCAGTCCATCACAGGGCCAACACAGAGAGACAGACAACCATTCACGCTCACAGTCATACCTAAGGACAATTTAGAATCCCCAGTTTTTTGATGCCAATTAACCTAACTTGCATGTTTTTGGCATGTGGGAGGAAACCGGAGAAATCCCGGAGTAAACCCACGCAGACACGGAGAGAACATGCAAACTCCACACAGATCACTGTTGGTCGGGGGCTGGGATCGAACCCAGGATCCCCCGGCCAAGGGTGAGTTGCTGTGCTGCCGCAGTGCTAACCACTCCGCCACCGCATTGCTCCTCACCTATCAAAACAATATATTGTTTTAAATATCCTGTAGTTGCCACAATTCTGACACCCTAATGGAAAGCCCCAACTCACCTTAAACACCATGTCACACACCCATTTGGCACAATCCAGACTTCCATTTACAAAATAGCCCACTACCAATTTTGGATTTCCTTTTTTTTTTTTTTTTTTTCTGAATAGGAGCCCTGTGTAACACTCATTTTGCATTACATGAAAAGATAAGATAAGATAAACCTTTATTAGTCCCACAATGGAGATGTTAAAAGATGGCATTCTGGCTGTGTTTAGCCACTTGACTCCAGAAGGTCTACAGACTGACATGCCCCCTACTACATACTGTGCAATTCTGGCAGAAGATGAACAATGTGGCAAAATCATGGTGAAATCACTTAACCCTTTGACATCCTTGATTGCATGAACAGATAGCGCCCCCACTGCCTATGGCACAGTGCTGTGCCTGTCATGTGATGTCATGTGACGTGGCCAAAAACTCCCCAGTTGTACTAAGAATTCCACCCCTCAAGGTGGCAGACACATAAAACTTACTGCTCTTGCCTTGGAAGATTGATGGCGGGCATAGAACCATCACAGCACTCGACTAGAGCAATTAACTTAACAGTGAAATGTGTGTATTGATGTCTACAGGCAGCCTCGCTTCTTCTAGCTTTTTCCGGTTTTGTACTGTGATGTTAATGCGCCATTCATGCATTGTGTTCATGCATCCTGTTCTTACTGTGTCTCTCAGATGCAAATGTCTCATGCCTGTCTGCAGTCTCTTTGATCATACCAACTGCTGTGAATGCCCTTTCATGTACTGTCTGTAACTGGATATAAATACTGCACAAGTTCTGTAACTCGCTCTCTCACTCACTTCAACTGCTGCTGCAGACACACACTTTGTGTCTCTTCTCTGAGAGCCTGAGGATCCCGCTCCAGCCTGCACACACTTGGGCTGGAGCGGGGATCCTGTGACGGCGGTGTGATTTAATAAACTCTACTTAAAACCTCTCATCGCTGCCTTTATTTTATCTGCCGCTGCACTGTGTCCCCCAGCGGGGTCCGGGGCATAGCCCCGGTGGGGGGGAAAGGGGGGCAAAGCCCCCCGAAGCTCCTGGGTTTTTTATGATTTTTAAGTAACAGAACTGTGCTTAAATGACATAAAACAAACAGCTGAATGCCACTTATTACTGTAACATTGACTTATGTTCCAAGAAGATAGCATTCCTAAAATATTCAAACAAGCATTATCCATCACATGCTTTAACACCAGATCAAATCAAAATCAGTTAATTTTATCTATTCCATAATAGAAATAAAATTCCAACATACCATTACTTTTTATAATTTCAGCATTCATTTCAGATCACCAGTTCCAATCTCCATTGAGTCTTGAGCAGTTCATTTTGCACAATCACTGATGTAGCCAAGTCTTAGAAATATTCAAAAGTTATGAGTCAATGTCCACTGTGCACTGTCAATTTCAAACTGTTTGGAATCATAAAAGTAATCTAACTAAATTGTTTTGCTATTTTTTTTCTCCTCAACATCAATGTCAGAGCGCTGCAGGAATTTTTGGGGATGGTTAACTTTTATAACCGTTTCCTCCCCCGCGCAGCCCAGCTCATACAGCCGTTGTACGCCGCACTCAAGAAACGGAAATCGGCGGACAGAGTCGACTGGACTCCTGAGCGGGAGCAGGCGTTCTGAGGTTAAAACAACTCTGGCAAATGCTGCACTACTGGCGCACCCAGACCCGGTGGCTCGGATAGCGCTCACTACCGACGCCTCGGACATGGGCATAGCCGCCGTCGTGGAGCAATGTGTCGCCGGTTCTTGGCATCCGCTCACCTTTTTTAGCAGGTCTTTGCACGACAGTGAGCATAAATACAGCGTGTTCGACAGAGAGTTACTGGCTCTCCACCTGGCCATACACCACTTCCAGTTCTGGCTGAAAGGGCGCACCTTAGGCTCAGACCTCTCGCACATGCGCAATACACCTACAGGAAGCAGTGCCGATTGCCTTTGTTCAAAATTTAGATACAATTCCTAGCGATCTCGTGTTTGGAATTGCTTTCGTGTTTTTTTTTTACAATTTAAAATTTTTGACTGAATTTTTAGTGAAAAACCGTAATTTTGATTAATAAAGCCGTAACCCGGAATGGGGTCTTGAAAACCGGAACCATTACGGCAAAACCGGAGTAGTTGGCAGGTATGTTGGTTCATTGGTGACTAAAAAGAAGGTAGTATTGACAGCAGAGATACACTGCAGAACTGGGTCTGCAGCTTCAACGTTCTCGTCCCTCCAATGGTGCATCTAAAAAAAAAAAAAAAAAAAAAAACACATTTCCCTCAGGACCAAGATCCAACTCTTCCGCGTGCTGATTCTGCCCATCCTTCTTTATGGCTCTGAGACCTGGGTCATCCTCAAAGGGGATTTTTTTCAAATGCAGTCTCTCTGTCAGATCACTGGAGTGTCCCTCCATGATCATATTACCAATGGCACCCTCCTTGAACATGCCAGGAGCAGCCGACCATTGAAGAACAAGTCCAGAAACCACACTGCAGTGGTTTGGCCACGTCTGCAGGATGAGCATTGACCGGCTACGGCACTGACTCTTGTGAGAGCAACAACCTACACACTAGAAAAACGCAACACACAAAAAAAAGCCATGGGCCAAGCAAATTGAGGATGACATAAAACTTCCACGCCTTGACCTCAATCAAGCTAAGGCTGGTGCCTTTTATCACAAAGCATGGCAGGGCATCGTCAATGGTATCCACAGTAGCTTATTGGTTGCGAGGAGGACCTCCCCTTCCAGGTACCAGCTAGGGACCCTTGAAGAAGAAGCAACACAATTCTGACAGTGTCAGAAATTTCAGTACCTGTAAGTCTTCTCACAACCAACTGGGAGTCAAGGAAAAATGTTGAAGAAACTCTGGGTGAGTTGTTGCATCAGTCATTTTTTATGATGCGACTCTGACTGTTAGCATGCCTTTATAAACACAACATAAGGCATATACCATGTGGTTCACCTTTTGTTATCCCTTTGCTTGTCACTACAGAACAGATGCAATTTTATTAGCTGCAGGCCTGTCTGCCAACCATGAACATTTGTGTTGATGTCTTTTACATGTCTTTGAAATTATTCTAACCCAGTACTTGTTTCTACAATCATATACGTACACACATATCAAAAAATTACCAGATCTGTCTAAAATTTTAATGATTTTTTCAGCCCAATTTCTTGTTGTGAAAGTTTTGGGTTTTTTTTAATAACGGCCAAGTTCTTACTTTTGTTTTCCTGTTTTACATAATGGTTTCTGTTGAAATAGTTAACATTTACTTTTAAAATATCTATTATACAAATGTGGCTTTTGCACTCTTAAAGAAACATGAATTAGTGCTTTAAGAAACTGATCCTCTACATCTCAGAAAAGTTACCTGCCACAGCAGAAGCAGACAACTGTAATCTACACCTGGTGTGCATCCCAACGACCTCCAAAAGTCACCACGTGCGGACATTGTGTGTTCTAAGCGTGTGTCGCAGTCATCAGAAAAAAGTGCCCCCGTGGCTCTCTAAGGAGAACGAGGCCCAGATATGTAGCTCCTCACACCTCAACACCCCACCCTTCTAATGCCCTCAGAGGTACGCAAGCAAAGGCAGGTGCAGGTATCTGGGCCACACTGAGTAATATGAGTTTTAGCTGAGTGTCTGCACAACAGTAGAAGTCCTCTGAAGGGATGGATGTGCGGGAATTTGAGCACTGCCTTAGAAGTTGCAGCAACAGTGCAGGTAAACATGATGTATACTGTTGTATGTGTTATACAATCGCATCAGACAATGCCACTTTGAACGTTTTGTGATTAAAACTAAATTCTTTCATTAGCCTGAATAAGTTATTAAAGGTCCCATGCACTGTACTTTTCCCACATGTTGACAGCTCCTGCAGGTCTCAATGGAATGTTTATAGCAGATTCTGGTCAAAAGGCCTTTATTTAGTTATTGCAGCATTAATTGTGAATTATCTTTTGCAGCTTTCCTCAGAATGCCTGTTTCAGGGCATGTCTCTTTAAATTCCTTAAGAGTTGCGTTTAATGCCACCCTCCCTCTTGTGTCACTATTGCTAATCTTAGCTGGTGAGTGCCTATCTCTGAGTCAACTAATGTAAATTTGACTAAAATAATGAAATAATTAATGCATCACTGATGTACAGGGGTGTGTGGTTTCAATGGTTGATAGGATATGACCCTGGAGTACAATAAGCTCAGAAACATTCATGAACTAGAAAGCACTCAGTGAGCACAGACCTCTGCCAAGGCACTGTCCATCCCTCCCTAGGACCTAGTGAGTGAAGTGCACGGTTTAAGATGGGGTGCAGAAGGATGTGGCCGCGCACATAACTCCATGGGCACATCTTAAAGGGGAAGTACATGAAAAGTGCAATACTGACATATAAATTTTTTTTAAAATTCCTGGATCCACACAGTGATGTGGATCAGCACCAAAAAACAACTGCTTGTTGCTTGGCCCAACTCCTACCTTCCCAAAAATTTTCAGTGAAAACAATTCACTACTTTTTGAGTAATCCTGCGAACAGACAAATGGACAAATGGACAAACAGACAAACAAAAAAACACCGGCAAAAATGGCTAAACTGCTAGCTTCTACTAGCCACCAACTGCCTAGCCAAGCTAACGGATTGATGCAGCTGTTTAGCAAAATATATTCAAGATACAGTTATATAGTCGATATGGGCTTAAAGTGCAGACTCTCAAATTTAATTTCAGGGTATTCACATCCAAATTGGAGTCAGTTTCGGAATTGCAACCAATTTTATTCAAAAACTCCTCATTTCAGGTTGCCCAAAAGTAACTGGACAAATGACTCAAAATGGCTAAAATAACAAAACTTGTGTCAGTATCCAAATATATATATATACACTACCGTTCAAAAGTTTGGGGTCACTTAGAAATTTCCTTATTTTTGAAAGAAAAGCACTATTTTTCAATGAAGATAACTTTAAACTAATCAGAAATACACTCTATACATTGCTAATGCGGTAAATGACTATTCTAGCTGCAAATGTCTGGTTTTTGGTGCAATATCTACATAGGTGTATAGAGGCCCATTTCCAGCAACTATCACTCCAGTGTTCTAATGGTACAAAGTGTTTGCTCATTGCGTCAGAAGGCTAATGGATGATTAGAAAACCCTTGTGCAATCATGATAGGTCTGCGATGCTGTAATTGCTGCAAATGGAGGATTCTTTGACGAAAGCAAAGTTTGAAGGAAAAAATTATTATTTCAAATACAAATCATTATTTCTAACACTGTCAATGTCTTGACTATATTTTCTATTCATTTTACAACTCATGGTGGTAAATAAGTGTGACTTTTCATGGAAAACAAAATAATTGTCTGGGTGACCCCAAACTTTTGAACGGTAGTCGTCGGCCTCCGACGGTCTGTGATGACCATGGAAGAGAATCCTAAACATCTACTCTGCTGGAACAGCACCGCCTGTGGCTGAATAGGCCGATGCGCGAATGACAGTCCCTGTCACACAGGTCGCACTTGTGGGTGGTCTCCGTGCTGCTGGGTCTGTGGCGGTTCTTCCTGCGGGTCCTTTTTTCATCTGCTGCAGCAGTCAGTCTCTCTTCACCCGCCTTGAGCTGTCTGGTCAGGGTGCCTCTCCATTTGGAGCGGTCCGTTGCGAGGTCCTCCCAGGGCTCTGTGTTGATATCCAGGGCCTTCATGTCTCTCTTGCAGACGTCTCTAAAGCGCAGCTGTGGACGGCCAACGTCTCTCCTGCCAGTTGCAAGTTGTCCATAGAGGACGTCTTTGGGGATTCTGCCATCCTCCATACGGTGAACGTGGCCTAGCCAGCGGAGCCTGCGCTACCTGAGTAGAGTGAACATGGAGGGAAGGCCAGTGCGGGACAGAACTTCTGTGTTGGGCACTTTGTCCTGCCAGGATATGTCCAGGATGTGGCGAATGCAGCGCAAGTGGAAGGAGTTCAGTCTCTTTTCCTGCCGGGCGTATGTTGTCCACGTTTCACTCCCATAGAGCAGTGTGCTGATGACGCAGGCGTTGTACACTGCCATCTTCGTCTTGACAGAGAGTTTGGGATTCTCCCACACTCGTGTGGTGAGGCGAGCGAGTGTGAAGGCTGATTTTCCAATCCTCTTGTTGATCTCTGTATCAAGGGAGAGGTTGTTGCTGATCATGGACCCCAGGTACGTGAACTGATTCACGACCTCCAGCTTGTAGTCGTCGATGGTGATGGTTGGTGGTGCTTCCGTGCCTTGTGCAAAGACGTTAGTCTTCTTCAGGCTGATGGTAAGCTCGAAGTCCTTGCATGCCTGGGAGAAGCGGTCCATAAGGGTCTGAAGCTCCTGCTGTGTGTGGGTTGCGACTGCAGCGTCGTCTGCGAATAGCATGTCTCTGATTAGAGCCTTGCGTACTTTGGTTCTGGCTTTCAGGCGGGCGAGGTTGAAAAGCCTGCCGTCAGATCTTGTGTGCAGGTAGATTCCCTCTGTTGCTGTGCTGAAGGCATGCCTCAGGAGCATAGCAAAGAAAATCCCAAAGACGGTTGGCGCAAGTACACAGCCCTGTTTCACTCCGCTGCGTATGTTGAATGGCTCTGAGACGTTGCCATTGTGCTGCACTATCCCCTGCATGTTGGTGTGAAATGATTCGATGAGGCTTTGCAACTTTGGTGGGCATCCTATCTTTGGCAGGATCTTGAAAAGGCCCTCTCTGCTGACCAGATCGAACGCTTTGGTGAGGTCGATGAAGGCGACGTACAGAGGCATGTTCTGTTCTCTGCATTTCTCCTGGAGTTGGCGGATGGAGAATATCATGTCTACCGTCGATCGCTCAGCGCGGAAGCCACACTGAGACTCGGGGTAGACATGTTCGGCAAGCTTCTGTAGACGAACGAGAACAACTCGTGCGTAGACTTTGCCAACAACGCTGAGGAGGGAGATGCCCCTGTAGTTGTTGCAGTCGCTTCTCTCCCCTTTGTTTTTGTAGAGGGTGATGATCTTGGTGTCCCTCATGTCCTGTGGTACGGCACCTTCCTTCCAGTACTGGCAGAGGACGTCATGCAATGGCAGCAGTAGGGCGGTCTTGCAGTGCTTGATCAAGTCAGGGGGTATGCCGTCGCTGCCGGGTGCCTTGCCAGCGGCCAAGCTATCAATGGCCTTGCTGAGTTCGTCGATGGTTGGCTCGGCGTCAAGTTCGTCCATGGATGGCAGGCAGTTGATGGCATCAAGGGCTGACGGTGTCACGGTGTTCTGTCTAGAGTAGAGGTCGGAGTAGTGTTCCACCCATCTCTCCATCTGCTTGTTCTTTTCTGCGATCATCTCTCCAGTGGAAGATTTGAGGGGGGCCGTCTTGCTCTGAGCCGGACCAAGTGCTTTCTTGATGCCATCGTACATACCACGGATGTTCCCTGTTATGGCAGCGGTTTGAATGTCTTGGCTGAGCTGAGTCCAGTACTCGTTGGCACAGCGCCGAGCAGTCTGCTGAACTTTGCTTCTCGCAGCCCTGAGAATCTGGAGATTCTTCTCGTTTGGGTACTTCTTGTACTCAGCAAGTGCTGAGCGCTTGGCTTCAATGATGGGGGTCATCTCGGTCAACTTGGCATCAAACCAGTCCTGTGACTTCGAGGTCTTCCTCCCAAAGGTAGCCAAGGCTGTGTGGTGGATGGTGTTTCGCAGCTCTTCCCACTTCTGCTTTGCAGATTCTCCTTCTTGTGGTACACCAAGTTCCTTCTCAAAGGTGGAGGCAAACTGCTCAACAAGTTCTGGTTGGGCCATCTTGCTGGTGTCAATCCGTGCCTTTCCAGGTTGTCTAGCACGATGAAATTTCTTCAGCTGCAGCTTGACCTTGCAACACACCAATGAATGGTCTGTGTCGTAATCTGCACTCTGGAACGAACGGGTGATTAGCACGTTCTTCAGTGAGGTGCGCCTGGTCAGGATCAAGTCCAGCTGGTGCCAGTGCTTTGAGCGCGGATGTTGCCAGGAAACCTTGTGTTGGGGCTTGGTCTTGAAGAACGAGTTTGTGATGCACAGATCGTGATATGTGCAAACCTCGAGCAGCCGCTGTCCGTTGTCGTTCATTCTGCCCACGCCAAAAGGTCTAAGACAGGAGGGCCAGGAGTCATGGTCAGCACCCACTCTGGCATTGAAGTCTCCAAGGAGAATGAGTTGTTCAGAGTTGGGGATGATCCTGACAGTTGTTGCGAGATTCTTGTAGAACTCGTCTTTTGCCTCTGGTGTGGCTGTCAGTGTTGGGGCATACACACTGACGAGGGTGACTGGGCCTTGAGTGGTGTTCAGGCGGAGGGTGAGGAGTCGTGCAGAGCCAGTGCTGCCCGGTTCCACCATCTTCAGCAAGGTGTTCTTCACTGCGAAGCCCACTCCGTGTTTCCTGTGTTCGTCGCTGCCCTTTCCCTGCCAGTAGAACGTGTAGTCCTCCTCTCTCAGTGTGCCTGCGTCAGCCAACCGTGTTTCCTGGAGAGTGGCGATATCCACTCCCAGTCTCTTCAGCTCATTATTGATGATGGCAGTCTTCCTGGTGTCGTTGATGTCCTTGAGGTTAGCAGTGAGTCCTGTCATCATAGTGCGGACGTTCCAAGTTCCCAGTTTTAGAGTTGGTCTCTTTTGTTTTATTGTCTTGCCTGGTGCGAAGGTTCTCAGCCTGCTGTTCGGACTTCTCCTTATCCCCATGCACCCAATGAGGAAAGCAAGCTGTGGCGGGACAACACCTTATTGGCTGGGGGCTGCCCAGCTTGAGGCGGGCAGTAGCTGTCCAGTGAGATCTGATGATCCCTCCCACCATCGGGAACAACCCCTGGTGCCGCGCTCTACGCCAATTAAGCAGTGCCTTATAACCGGTAACTGTCATTCCCCGTGTTTTGTCTACGCCAAAGGCAAAGCTGGAGTGTCCTCTCCAGTGATCCGGTGTTCTACCTTCCAGTGTTGGGCGTTGTTAGGATTCAAGCCTGGGCAGGAAGATATGGAGGACAAGATGTTTCCCATGCAGCATGTCCCCCCTCTCCACATCACTGATGAATCCAAAGGAACAGCAGGGCTGCTACAGTTTGGCACCAGCGCCGTTGCAGGAGCTGCCAGAACGATGTTGAGCACAACATAGAACTGCCTTAGGGGCTCCGACTCCGGATTTTTCCTCAGGGTTGACTCCCGAAGCCTTTCCCGTGACCGGGTATGCCGCAAGGCAGCGGAGGTTTGAAATCAGGGTTTACCTTCCCCTAGATGGGCTACCTTCCCAGGTTGACGAGCCACCATCTACCCAAAGCATCTGGTTTTAAGGCGCCAGAGATCCGTCCTCGCCCCTTCTTCTATTAGTAAAAGCAGTTCTGCTGGGCTTAGAGACTAAACCACACAGGCAGGCTAGGAGTTGGACTTAGTTGTCAGAGGCTTTTCGAGACACACGCCATAAGGAGCATTTTATGAGCACTGGGAGCTTAACCCCAGTGCCGCTCCTGGCTATGACAACCTTGGAACGGTAGTGTGTGTATATATATATATATATATATATATATATACCCAACTGTATTATCGACTGCAGATTAGTGAACCAGCTAGAAACAGGGATGGGTTTTTTTAGGATAACTGAGATCCAAAGAAAATAACATACAGCACACTTAGTAAACCAACTTCCAGGTAGCAATGTTAGCTCTAAAGCTAATTTTTTTGACTGGCCTCCCCGCTCATCTACTTCTGCAGACAGACAGCTAGACTGGCCAATAATAAAGCAGCAGCATGTATCAAGGATGTACAGGTAAAAACCTAGAAGATCGGATAAAAAACAATCACATGCCCAATGGATGCATTTCAGAAGGTTAAAATCTACAAATTCCAATTTTTCAGTGAATGAAACCCTTACATTAAACTTTCCTTAGACAAGATATATCACAGTTTAAGATTTAGGGGTTACTTAAGCAACATTACATGAGAAGGAGTACTGTATCAATGAATATAGTAACCGTGGAGGGCATTAGACGTATCACACCCCTAGTTAGTATATTCATGATACTGTAACAACCTTGAGCGTAATATTGCTTTTATACAATAGTTTTGCAAGCAAAATTTATTAAATGACAGCACTGTCAGTGGGCTGCATCCCATGCCTTGATCCTAATTTATAATTGGTATTTTCTTGTCTTCAGGGCAGGGGTCTCAGTCCATGTCCTTTCCTTGTGTTATGTGCATTATTCTCTTTGGATTATTATTGTTTTACACACTCTTTTCTCTGTTGGTTTTCTGTTTCTCTATTATTATTATTATTACTATTTTTATTTTCATCATTATGTGCCACGGTCTTGTCTCCCCTCTGACTGTTGTGCATCCTCTGTGTGTGATTACCTGTTCAGCCCCGCCCGTACTGTTTTCTGTGACCATGCCCTGCTGTCTCCGTTTACCCCGATTGTGCCCACCTATTCTGTGTTATGTTGATTACCTGTGTCTATTTATGTTAGCGTCAATCTGTGTTTCCTGATGAGTGTTGTTAGTCATACGTACATGAACAACACGTTCCGTGTCTGCCCTAAGTCCTGCCTTGTATCCTGTCAAGCCAAGTTAGTGAGTTTTTTGTTACAGCTTCCAAGCTGTTTTATTTTGTGTTTTTTTTTGTTTGTTTGTTTGTTTTTTTTTGAGCTGTGCCCATTTGGCCGGCTCTTGATAAATCAAACCATGAACTTTGAGTATTGCATTTGGGTCCAGTTTTCCACCTCCTGTGACAAATACTGGACAAAATATTATTTGTTTAACCAGTAATTTTGAGCAACTGAGAAAAAAAATAGTCCCTTCTAAATGTGGCCAGTAACTGTTGCTAAATATCTCAATCAGCATGAAGATGTCGATCGTCATTACACACACATGTAAGCCAATTATATATATTGTCAAGTGCAAAAAGTAAGTGTTTATAAAACATATACCTGTTGAGTCTGTACTGCAGAAGACCTGAGCTCAAAACGCAGTCAATGTCGGTAGCTAGCCAGTGGCTAGTAGTTAGCATGCCAGAGATTTAGCACACTTCGCTCATTTTTCTTCACATTTTCAGATGAAACAAAGAGTCCATCACCACAAAGGTATTGTGGTTTGTTAATCAAAACAATAAATCCAACTCTAACCCAATTAAATAAAATACTTTTAAAGAAAAAAAAAATTAAAAAAAATAATTTTTATTGTTGCAAATTTAAAAGAAAAGTCACATTTATGAAGAAAAAAGTCACAGATTTATGAGAAACAATAGCAAATTCATGAGGAAAAAAGTTGCATGTTTACTAGAAAAAAATTTAAATTCATGAAGAAAGTTGCAAATTTATAAAAAAAAGTAGCAAATTTACAAGAAAAAAGTTGTAATTTGATTTTAAAAACATTGCAACTTCATGGAAAATTTATGAAAAAAGTTACTGATTTACAAAAAAAAAAAGTTGAAAACTTATGAGAAAATATAATGATCTGGACATGGTTGCATGATATTTTGGGACTAATTGTTATTGTCATTCTTCTTCTTCTTAGGTCCTAAGTTACCTTGGTAGGTTTTTTGGTGTTATTCCTTGCCTTGTCATTTGTTTCCAAGTTCAATCTTATTTTCAAGTCCTTCTGGTTTTGCTTCTCATATAGTCTTAATGTTGTAGTTTCATTTCCTGTTTACAGTTACATTCTTATACTTTACCTTTTCGTTCATAACTTTGTACGACCTCGTGATTCATTTCCCCCATGTATGCTGATGCATTTGGACCTGTTATACTCTACTGGAAGTTGTTCAGCCATTCGGCTTCTTTTTCTTTCAGCCCACGAGCTGTCTTATTTTATAGGAAATTATGGAAACGTATTGCCTTGCATTTGAGTCCGTCTCTTTACCCCAGACAGGAAAACATGACAGAAAGAAGTTGCAGATTTAAAAGAAAACAATACAAATTCACAAGAAATGTTCCAAATTTGCACTGGTGCTTCTAAGTTTTATGTAACATGATGCTAAAGGTTTATGATGATATTGATTTATGTCTGTCTCATTGTAAAGTGTTGCCATAAAAACCTTTGCATGGATCTCATTGACTTAAATAAGTGTGAAGACAAAGATGTTGTTTAATAAGTATTGACATACTAAATAGACAAAGGCCTTCCCTTGCACTAATCCAAATACTGCTATGGCAGCACTGGAACCCTTAATTAAAACAATATCAAGATTTAAAATAGCTGAAATGATTTACTTAGATAATGGAATACATTTAATGGAATACACTTTGTATGTGAATATATTTGTAAATCAAATTATATCACATTTAGGTACAGTACTCAACATTTACCTCAGAAACCACTTACAGTGGGGCAAAAAAGTATTTAGTCAGCCACCAATTGTGCAAGTTCTCCCACTTAAAAGATGAGAGAGGTCTCCAATTTTCATCATAGGCATACCTCAACTATGAGAGACAAAATGAGAAAAAAAAATCCAGAAAATCACATTGAAGGATTTTTAATGAATTAATTGGTAAATTCCTCGGTAAAATAAGTATTTGGTCACCTACAAACAAGCAAGATTTCTGGCTCTCACAGACCTGTAACTTCTTCTTTAAGAGGCTCCTCTGTCCTCCACTCGTTACCTGTATTAATGGCACCTGTTTGAACTCATCAGTATAAAAGACACCTGTCCACAACCTCAAACAGTCAGACTCCAAACTCCACTATGGCCAAGACCAAAGAGCTGTCAAAGGACACCAGAAACAAAATTGTAGACCTGCACCAGGCTGGGAAGACTGAATCTGCAATAGGTAAGCAGCTTGGTGTGAAGAAATCAACGGTGGGAGCAATTATTAGAAAATGGAAGACATACAAGACCACTGATAATCTCCCTCGATCTGGGGCTCCACGCAAGATCTCACCCTGTAGGGTCAAAATGATCACGAGAACGGTGAGCAAAAATCCCAGAACCACACGGGGGGACCTAGTGAATGACCTGCAGAGAGCTGGGATCAAAGTAACAAAGGCTACCATCAGTAACACACTACACCGCCAGGGACTCAAATCCTGCAGTGCCAGACGTGTCCCCCTGCTTAAGCCAGTACATGTCCAGGCCCATCTGAAGTTTGCTAGAGAGCATTTGGCTGATCCAGAAGAGGATTGGGAGAATGGACAGATAATTTTTTCACATGTAAGGAGTTGTTCAGAACTCCTTATACAAAGACATAGAGTGATCGAGTCAGATAGAGTGATCAAGTTAGTGGCGGTAATGCACCTGAAAGCTGGTTGCCGACCGCCAATCAAATCTAAAAGAAGAAGAAGAAGAAGAACAGCAGCATGCCAGTAGACAACCAAATGACAGAAACACACACAGCATAACAGACAAAGGGATTACCCATGGAAAGTAAAAACTACTAAAAAAAGCATATCTACATTATAGGTGAATAGATTGTGACCTGTTTTAGGCCAGAGGGGAGAAATATTTCCACCTTGAGCCTGTGTTGTTTATATTTATAGTATGTGCATATTTTATTTTAAATAAATTATCAACTGAAAAAGTTGGCAGAATTTTTTTTTTTTGAGCACTCGCCACCTGAGGCCGTTTGTATCTGTTCATTTCCTTATTGTGAATAGTTGAAATAGGGCTCTGTTGCCAGGAAATGGGGCAGATGAGCTGCAGTACCGGCTGGTAAGCTCCAGCAGTGGAAAAAATATTTTAGCAGTAAAATATACATGCAATATAGGAAGATGGAAAAAAAAAATAAAAAGGTGAACAGCACCGGGAGGCTGAATAGCGAGGTCTGCCCCGGAGCCCCATCAGCATAGTGTGGGTTAAGCAGTTTCAACTATTCATTAGGAAATTATGCTCAATTTAATTTACAAACTATTTATTTTTATACAGATTTTGTTGCCGCTTTTTAAGAATTAATTGTCAGTTTATATTAAAATGCAGCCTGCTCAGCTGAATGACAGCTTCCACCTCGTTTCAAGCCTCTGTGGAAAAAGGCAGAGAGAGCCGCCCTTAATCACCCATTTTGTTTCTGTAACACTCTAGATGATTTTTTTCATGAGAAATTTTGCATATTCTCATATTCCGGGGGACTACAGATGCAAATTAGCAGTATTGCTAAATCTGTCATACTTACATTTGTATTAATGTATGTAGTGTCCCTTTCAAATAAACATTAACTAAAATAATGTTGCCACTTGCCATGATAAACCATTTCTGTCACTGTTCCTTTCACACAGCTTGCCTACCAATACCGAGATCCACGTGACCGGTGACGCAAATCCTCAGTAGTTAAAGTGCAATTCTGCATCCAGCTCAGGCTGCATTTGTACTAGGATAACCAGCATTTTAAAATAAAACTAGCCATCAAATGTATAAAACTAGAAAAGCACTCGTAGAGCGCAGACCTCCGTCAAGTACCTCAGTTCCCCCTAATATTGGGATTTTCCCCAAATATAATAGTCCTACATTTATTTTATCTATATTTTCAGATTCCTTGACCATTAAAACATACTTTTAGCAATTGGATTGACATTGATATCTGTATTAGTCCAGTAGTTATTGACAAAAAGCACTTTTTCGGTAATGGCGGTTTTCTTGTGGATATACGTAGCTCCATAGCTTTTGAAGATACAACAAATCCATTGGCACACTACTGATTCCTCAGTGTCTTGGCTATATTTTGGTGTTTGCTGTATATTTATATCTTAATTACAGTCACCTTACAGTGATGAAAATTCCAAAGATCCCCTATTATTTCCTGTTCTGGATCACAGTATCCAGATTTTTTGCAGGATCCAGATCAGTCTGATATTTCCTAGAACCTATTGGGATCTTATCCTTCATTTTTTTTGGCAAGCGTCCTGACCATTTATTGTGGAGTTATATACACATATGCTAAAAATGGCCTTATCTCGCAATGATAAAGAATCCTTTAAAAAATTCCTGGATCCAGACGGTGATCCGGATCACTCCCAAAATCTAATCATTTCTTCCTTGTCCCATTTGGGACTTTTCCTGAAAATTTCGTCAAAATGCGTTCCTAACTTTTTGAGTTATGTTGGTAACAGACAGACAGACAAACAGACAAACAAACCCCGGTAAAAACATAACCTCCTTATCGGAGGTAATAAAAATACCCTCCAAAAATAGTTATCTTAAAAACAATATGATTATTTGGGCTTCTTCTGTCAGAGATTTTAGATTTTTTTTCCCCAAAAAAGTGACTGCAAAATAGCCATCTCTTGAAAGTCCACTATTTATTTATTTAGCGAATGCAAAGTCCTTAAGCCAAGCAGTTGCCTCCTGGTTTGCTGTATGGAGGGTGTGTAATCCTCCTTCCAGTCTTTGGAGCGGGCAAGCCTCTATGATGTGTTCCATAGTTTGCTCCTCTCCACATGCGCACAGTGGGCTAGGGCTACTGCCCCATCTGTGAAGGCTGGCCAAGCAGGGGCCATGTCCAGTCCTGAAGCGATTGAGTGTAGACCACTGTCTCCTTGGGAGGTTGGTGCCCGGGACCTGTTGGTTGGGGTTTATCACCAGCTGTTTGTTTGGGACCTCCTTGGTCTCCCATTCCTCTTGCCAAGCTGTCTGGATGGTAAAGTCAGCTGGGGGAGGGTTTTTCCAAATCGGCCGTCTGGATGAAAGTCGGGCAGTGGGTGGGGTGTAGATATCTGCATGGATTGGTAAGTGAGGAAAATCTTTAATTTTTTGGAGCATCCTTTGAGTTAATGCTGCTCGCCGGATGTGTGGAGGGGCTATGTTTGACAGTACAGAGAGCCAGGGGAGTGGTGTTGAGAGGATTGTTCCAGTTATAGTTCTCATGGTTGAGTTGAGCTGGGTGTCTACATGGTGTGTGTAAGATGACCTGGACCAGACAGGGGCACAATATTCTGCTACAGAGTATGAAAGGGCCAGTGCTGAGGTGCGCAGGGTGGAGACTGCCGCCCCCCATTTTGCACCAGCGAGCTTGCAGAGCAGGTTGTTTCGTACTTTCACCTTAGCAGCCGTCCCCTTTAGATGTTCCTTGAAGGATAAGGTCCTATCAAGGGTCACTCCAAGATAAGTTGGATTTGGGGCATGCTTAAGCTTGAGTCCGCTCAGGTGGATGTTTAGTTCTCTGGCAGCTTTTGCATTGTGGAGATGAAATACACTGGAGACGGTTTTTGCTGGGCTTGGTTTTAGGCGCCAGATTTTGCAGAACTGGTCCAGTTTAGCAAGATCTTCTGTGAGCACCCGTTCCAGTGGTTCAAAGTCTGGTGCTTGGAATGCCAAACAGATGTCGTCTGCATAGATGAATTTGCGGGATTTTGTAGTAGGCAGGTCGTTTATGTAGAGGTTGAACAGAGTTGGAGCTAGAACTGAGCCTTGTGGGAGTCCGTTTTTCTGCATTCTCCATGCACTTGTGTTCTGACTGAGGTGGACTCTGAACCTTCGGTTGGTCAGCAGGGTTTTTATAATTGCTGTTGCCCAAGCAGGGATCGCCTTTATAAGTTTCAGGAGGAGGCCTTTGTGCAAGACCGTATCATAGGCGGCTGTAAGATCGAGAAACACAGCCCCTGTCTTCAGTCTGCTCTCGAAGCCATTTTCAATGAAGGTGGTTAGGGCCAGTACTTGTTCTCCTGTACTGCGGTCCTTGCGGAAACCTGCTTGATCCACACTTAGAATATCCTCTATTTCTGGGGAAATGCGTTGCAGTATTAGGCGCTCCATGATTTTGTAAGGAACGCTGAGTAGGGAGATTGGGCGGTAGCTTGCTGGTAGTTTGTGGTCTTTGCCAGGTTTTGGGATGGCAATGACCTTTGCTGTCCGCCATTTCTTTGGGATCGAGTTCGTTTGTGTGATCCTTGTGTAGAATTGTGTCAACCAGGTTAGGGCTCGGGGGCCAAGATTTTTCATGAATTCTGGGAAGATGTTATCGTATCCTGCTGCCTTTCCACATTTCAGGCCCTGTAGGACTTTCTCCAGTTCAGCAGCCTCGAAGGGTTCGTTTCCTCTACAGGCATTTTTTGGTGTTTTTTTTTAGCTCAGTTGTAACTGCTCTTCTGGTGTCTTTGTCTTGGGGTGCTTTGGCGATAGTCAGTAGGTGGGATGCAACTTGGTTGGGTGTGACGGATGCTCGGCTTTGGCTAGAGGGCTTCTGTGCACTGAGTGCACTGTCCACTGAGCAGGGAGAGAGATTAATTCTGCTCCACTTCAGTTGGCTCTGTACAGTGGCATTTTTAAAAATGCTGGGATAGGCTCCAGCCCCCCTGCGACCCGAAAATGATTAAGCGGAAGAAGATGGATGGATGGAATAACACAAGGTTTATTTGTGTTCAGTCACTTATGAAAGTTATGATATTGATAATGTTATATTATTTTTGTCAGGTCAGGCATTGGCTTGCTTGCTACTGGATAACCATGAAAACCGGTACTACCTGTCTCATGGGTCGGGCTCAACCGGCATCCCCGTCCTTCCGAGGGCGTGGAGGGTGAAACAGGGCATCCTGGCAGAACTAAAAACAATATCTGCCACAGGTCTGTGGTGGACCACTCCCAGTTACACAGGGTGAGACTGGATATCCTGGCAGACAAACACATCTGTCGCAAGGTCTGCAGTGGACTGTGCCAGTCGGTGCATTGTGACATGCACTACACAAAGAGCAGAGATAAACAAACCTATCATCTGGTCAGTCACTGCAACAGATACTGGAGTCAGTTTGTCTTGGCTCGTCCTTGCCACTGATAATACCTTTATCTGCCAGGAATGTACTGCTAGTCCAGCAAAAGCTAGCAGTACTCAAATACTTTGCAAGCAGTTTTATGAAATGGTCTATCAGAAAGCTACTCACACCGGCTCGGACGTTGCCCGGGCTTACAAGGTCCGCGCTGATCTGTTCACACTCCGACAGGCAGAGAAAAGTAAGCTAGGAGCAGGAAGACAAAAGAAGAGGAAAACAGCAGCCTTGTGTGTACCAGAATGGAATGTACGCACTCTGTTGGACAGAACAACATCACAGCGCCCAGAAAGACAGACCGCGCTTGTGGCCCTGGAAATGAACAGGTACAATGTAGACATAGCTGCACTTAGTGAAACAAGATTGCCTGGATATAACAACTTGGAAGACCATGGGTACATCTTCTTTTGGAGTGGGAGATCAACTCAAAAGAGAGAAGCAGGAATGGGCTTTGCAGTTAGAAAGGAGATAGCAGCAATGCTTGATGAGGAACCGCTGCCAATCAATGACAGGATAATGACTATGAGACTCCCACTACAGCAGAAGATGTATGCCACACTCATCAGTGTATATGCTCCAACAATGACCAACACAGAGGAGGTGAAGGAAGAGTTCTGCAGTGATTTACGTGAGACTATCAGGCGTGTACCGACTGATGATAGGCTGATACTCGTTGGAGATTTTAAAAACAGGTACAATGTAGACATAGCTGCACTTAGTGAAACAAGATTGCCTGGATATGACAACTTGGAAGACCATGGGTACATCTTCTTTTGGAGTGGGAGATCAACTCAAGAAAGGAGAGAAGCAGGAGTGGGTTTTGCAGTTAGAAAGGAGATAGCAACAATGCTTGATGGGGAACCGTTGCCAATCAATGACAGGATAATGACTATGAGACTCCCACTACAGCAGAAGATGTATGCCACACTCATCAGTGTATATGCTTCAACAATGACCAACACAGAGGAGGTGAAGGAAGAGTTCTGCAGTGATTTACGTGAGACTATCAAGCGTGTACCGACTGATGATAGGCTGATACTCGGAGATTTTAATGCCAGAGTTGGTTCAGACACTGAGAAATGGAAAGGACTAGGCAGGCATGGAGTAGGCAAGTGCAATGCTAATGGAGAACTTCTACTTGCACTATGTTCAGAGTACAACCTTGTGATAACCAACACACTATTTAAGCACAAGGACACACACAAGAAGACGTGGATGCACCCAAGATCCAAGCACTGGCACTTATTAGATGATATCATAGTCAGGCAGAGAGACATAAGGGATGTATTGGACACCAGAGCAATGAGAGGCATGGACTGTGGTACTGATCATGTTATGCTGAGATCTAGATTAAGGATTTGCAGACGAAAACAGCACTGCAGGGCAGGTGCAAAGCCACCATGGAAGCTAAACACTAGTGCACTGAAAGGCCAAAAGAAGCAGGAAGAACTTACACAGGAAATGGATGAAAACTTGAAAGACTGGGACAGCAACAACTCAGAGAATGACATAGAAGAGAAATGGGCAACACTGAAGGATATGGTGTATCAGACTGCAAGTGATGTTTTAGGCTACCCTGAGAGGAATCATCAAGATTGGTTTGATGAGCATGACAAACACCTGAAGAAACTACTAGAAGCGAGGAATACAGCTAGGCAGGAAAACCTACAGTGTAACACAAGGTCGAAGAAGAAGAAATACTCAAAGGCTCAGAGTGAGCCACAGAAGTACACCAGAGAGATGAAGTCCAACTGGTGGGATGAAAAAGCGGAGAAACTTCAAACTGCAGCAAACAGAAAGGACATGAAAACATTCTTCACAGGTTTGAGAGAAATCTATGGCCCTAAACCAAGAGGATTGATCCAACTAAAGGCTATGGATGGTGAAACGGTTTTGCAGGAGAAAGACAAGATCCTGGACAGATTTCCAGACCACTTTGACCAACTACTAAACAACCCTGGAGATCTCACTGAAGAGGCTAAAGAAGCTCTAGTGCAGCGACCAGCTGTATCAAGTCTGGATGAACCACCAAATTTTGATGAACTAATGGCAGCTATTAGGACAACACAGGATGGTAAAGCTCCAGGAAGGAATGGGATTCCAGCAGAAGTGTGGAAATTTGGTGGTGTTCAGCTGACCACCTGCCTGCAAAAGCTCATCCAAGAGATATGGGATGCCCAGAAAGTACCCCAAGACTGGAAGGATGCAAGTATTGTGCCTTTGTTCAAGAAAGGTGACAGGAAAGATTGTGGAAATTACCGAGGTATATCACTGCTAGCCACTGTTGGTAAGATTATCTGAGTCAGTTAACAGACTCAATGAACACATCTCGCAGAATGTACTACCGGAAACCCAGTGCGGCTTTAGAAGTGGAAGAAGCACAATGGACATGATTTTCTGCTTGAAACAGGTTCAAGAAAAGTGTATTGAACAGAACATGCCACTTTATGTAGTCTTCATAGACTTCAGTAAAGCCTTTGATACTGTTTCGTGACAAGGACTTTGGCAGGTACTCAAGAAATATGGTTGTATAGAGAAGTTTGTCAGCCTGATCGAGGCACTCCATACAGGTATGCAAGCAAGTGGAAATTACCGAGGTATATCACTGCTAGCCACTGTTGGTAAGATTCTCTTACTTATCCTGTCAAGCCAAGTTAGTGAGTTTTTTGTTACAGCTTCCAAGCTGTTTTATTTTGTGGGTTTTGTTTTTTTTTTTTTAGCTGTGCCCGTTCGGCCGGCTCTTAATAAATCAAACCATGAACTTTGAGTATTGCATTTGGGTTCAGTTTTCCACCTCCCGTGACAAATACTGGTCAAAATATTATGATTTATTTGTTTAACCAGTTATTTTGAGTAGCTGAGAAAAAAAAATAGTTCCTTCTAAATGTAACCAGTAACTGTTGCTAAATATCTCAATCAGCATGAAGATGTCTATTGTCATTTCACACACATGTAAGCCAGTTATATATATTGTCAAGTGCAAAAAATAAGTGTTTATAAAACATATACCTGTTGAGTCTGTACTGCAGAAGAGCCGAGATCAAAACGTAGCTAATGCTGGTAGCTAGCATGCTAGAGATTTAGCACACTTCACTCACTTTTCTTCACATTTTCAGATGAAAGAGTCTATCACCACAAAGGTACTGTGGTTTGTTAATCAAGACAATAAATCCAGCTCTAGCACTGCCTATTTTTTTTTAAACAGACGTGAGATAGTTTCACAATGTTTATCCAAGGGCAGATTGTAAGCTGAAAAAAGCTTTTTTCAAAAGGGTGGGACTTCCTGGTCATGTAAGAAATATTTTCAAACAGTGCCTCACTGTGGAATTTAAGGTATTCAACACAGTATTGCATTTGTCACTGACAATTAGTTGACAGTAAATTAGTGTTAGTAATTAACGGTTACATGAACACCTTTGAAGCAGGGTGATACATATCCAGTGAAACAACAGAGTGCAACTATCATGGATTTTAGTAACTCCTGGAATCCCTATTGTCCAATCAAATTGCCTGGTCAGACCTAACTGTTGTATAACATTAATTAAGTTTTGTTTTGCTGACCGAGATATACAGTAAACTACATATACACAAAAATATTCAATAAACAGACAGACAAGCTGTCTCTAAAACCTTTTTCTGTGTTTTTGTTTTACAACAATCACACAATGAGCCCCCACAGATAGATCTGTGCTTAGTATTTTGGAGCAAAAAACAGAGAACAAAACCTTCCCTTTTTTCCTGGCCACTTTTAAAAGGAAACATCTTGCAAAAAGAGTATGAAAAGTTGTTAATTCTGCAAAATCTACACAGAAGTCTCTCTAAAGAGATTTCATGTGTTCAAGTTGATTTTTGTTTTTACATACAACATATACATGATTGTCAGACAGTAAAGGTGAATACCTACACAACGGAAAAATGCCCAAAGAGTCAAATAATCAAATATTTAGCCAACATCCCAATTGAACTGGTGGAACAGACCATTTTTAGACAAAACAGTTCAACTACTGTCAAACATTGCCCAACTATAAGGTATCTGCTGATTATGAAAACTTTCAGAGTTTCTTCCTGTTGAAAGTGCTGAAAAAACAAACCACATATAGCTGCTTATCACCCCAAACTCCTACCCCCATCAAAACCTCACAAAGTTAAATTAGTAAATATAGTAAGATTAACTGTTTTGAAGAACAGTAACGTTTGATTTGAGTTTACTGCAAAGCTCAATTCAAAGATGGCTACTTTTTTTTTTACTCCGACTCACGCAACATACTAGAAAAACGTTAAAACAGCCAAATGTAACTCCTGTTCCTGGTAGGAACACTGTAAAGACTACAGCTGGCACATTTTATAGCCTCATTTATCAAATATGTGTATGTGTACAGACAACTGACCACCATTCAGTGTAGAGATCTATATCCATCAATCTGTATTTGATCGTAGAATATGCTCAAATCTCACAGCAGGTCTGAGATTGTCTACTTGAGTTTTAAGTCAGGGTGGAGCAGAGATATCAGTCTGTGTAGGACAATTATTTGATCAAATTATGAGCAGCAGAAGTTGTTTGCCTTGTGTTATATTTAGATGACTGTTTTAATGATTTACTTTAAAGAATAAAGAGGCTGTTTTTAAGTGATGACAAATGTTCCATATGCAGCGACAGTATGCCACAGCAGCAAATAGATTTAAGAAGAAAATCTAAATGGTGTAGTTATTTGATGAGATGGAAATTGAAATAAACTTTTAGCTTCGGAATTTAGAAACATTATTAGACAGTTATGACTGACCCCAGAGTTATTCAAAAAGATGGTAATTTTACTCTTTTACTATATGAACATATAAAAATGGTAGCTGAGCGGTGAGTGAGCAACGAGTCACCTCCTGTGAGTACTGTGTCAAACTAATATTCTGAAAAGCTATTTCCTTGACTAAGTTTGATATGTACCAGGTAAGAATGCTCACAGATGATCTGGTTTACTCCACTGGTGAACCTCACAAGTCTGTGTGCAGTAGTCTACCGCACTGGGGTAGGGCTGTGCAATATGACCAAAATTTCATATCGCAATATAAGTAAAGGTGGATTCACACTACAATGTTTAGACCGACTTTTTACTGGCGTTTTGGCAAACGTCTGGCTCTGCTGGAAAAAGTTAATGATTGCTGGTGTTTGTTGGCAAACGGTGGCGAAAGTTGTGTACTGTTAAAATTTTCAGCCTGCTGAAAATTTGCCGACATTTGGAAATAAACATTGGTGAAATTTGTGCTCAGTTTGTAAGAGTTCCTGAGCGTTGAGCTAAGTTATGCAGAGTTTACCTAAGTCAGCCTCAGTTAAAGCTGAGTTCACTCTATAGCGTTTGGACCAACTTTTACAGATGTTTTGAAAAATCAGAGAACTACTCAGCACAGGTCAGCTGACATCAGCGTCAGGCGATGCTCATATAAAGATGAGTATTTGTGGAGGCTTGCTGCCGTTCTGCTTCTGGAGCGAACACATCTCCCTTGGGCATACGTTTCAGTATTTATTTTTGTTTTATAATCCCATGTAGTTACTTCTGCATACCCCTTTCCCCTGTTCATTCATTCATTCATCTAAAAAAATAATAAAATAATGCATAGACTCCAACACTATGTCTGCAATTAAAATGTGAATGTGGATAGAATAAAAAACTATTTAGTGAATCATGATATAAATAAAATAACGAGTGATTATATTTTGACTGTTGCACCTCTCTCCATTAAAATAACATAAAATCCTGTTAAATGTCATTTACTTTTTGACACCACATCAGCGCTGTTTGATTCCCACACTGGAAGTGAACCAATAAATCCCGAAGAATGATTACGCACGGAGGAGAATCTCAATAGGACTTTTTTTTCTTTTGGGCTGTCACAATTTTGGGAGACGACACGCAGCCTAAGTGTCCACCAAATGTGTTTTTTGTCGCCTGACCGCCCTGAACGTGTTTTTTTCAGTGCTTGTGCACTGCGCTCTGGAAAAAAAAAAGTTGATGCCCTGTATTGCAGCAACAGCTTGTCGGTCACAGCTCAGCACTTCCGCTTTTCCTATGGTCAGACTTTCTACTTATTTTTAACAGCAGTCTCTAAATAACAATGGACAGGAAACATATTCTAGCATTGGTAGCAGCTCTGGATGCAAAATATAATGACACGGAAAGCAGGAGTCTGAGTACAGACTGCACCGAAATCCGATGTCCCACCCTTCCTTAATTCTGATTGACTGCTTAGAAAGGTCTGACATTGACGAGCTCAGCTGCAGTCGGAAAAGTTGAACTTTTTTCATCTCTAAGCACCCTGAGTGCCGTGACAAAAAGCGGCCACCACCAAGAGCGTGCAAAAAAAAATCACGTGCAAAATATATATCTCCCATAGATTAAAATAAATAATAAAAAACATGTCATACACACCATGTCATCACTAAACAAATACTGTACATTGTCCTCTTACATATATATTTTCTTTTTTAAATTACTCCTTCTATTTCTCTTTTGTTCCTGCATGTCTGAGTTTTGACCTAAAAACATCTGTTTTCACCAGCATTTTTTTTTTCGATCCAAGATGGCGCCCACAGTGGCCGCCATGGTGTTTCGCTGCGCCCTTCTTTGTATGTTTTTGTTTGTCAATTGTGTGTCTGCCAGCTCTTACACCCGTGAAGAGCTACTAAATATCAGGACTTTCACTCCCACGGACCTACTCCCAGTTTTTTTAGCTCCTGCCGCCGATCTGGTTCACTGTTTAGCTCAAAAAGTGAGACAGCGAAAGAGAGGAAGGCAAGCGGGCGCTCTCATGCGGCTTCGCAGGAGAGGCACGCGCACGGCTTTGCCTGGCATATTTCTGTCCAATGCCAATTCTCTCTCTAACAAGGTAGATGAACTGAGACTGCTGATGCGTTTTAAGGACCTCTCTTCCTCGTCTGCCCTCTGTTTTACTGAGACCTGGCTCAGGGAAAATACACCGGACAGCGCGCTGCTCCTCGAGGGATTTCAGCTGTTTCGTGCTGATCGTGACGCAGAGCTCTCCGGTAAGTCCTCAGGAGGAGGAGTCTGCTTTTACATTAACAGCAGCTGGTGCTCTGATGTAACGGTGCTCTCCAAACACTATTCTCCCGCCCTGGAATACCTTTTTATTAACTGCAAGCCATTTTATTCCCCGCGGGAGTTTGCTTCATTCATCCTGGCTGCTGTTTACGTCCCTCCCGACGCGGACGCACGCGAGGCTCAGCGCGTGCTCGCAGATCACATTCAACATACGGAGCGGACTTTTCCAGACTGTCTGGTTATTGTGGTTGGTGACTTTAACCAGAGCAACCTAAGCCACGATCTCCCCCGATACAAACAGTTTATTAAATGCCCAACCAGAGGAAAGAACACACTGGATCACTGTTACACTACAGTGAAGGACGCGTATCGCGCTGTTCCCCACGCTGCGCTCGGACTATCTGATCACGTGATGGTCCACCTCATTCCCACTTACAGACAGAGACTGAAGCTCACTAAACCTGTTGTGAGCACTACGAAGAAATGGACCAGTGAAGCTGGGGAGAATCTGAACACGTGCATGGAAATAACTGACTGGGGCATGTTTAAAGGAGCCGCAAATGATCTGGATGAGTACACGGACACTGTGAACTCATATATCCACCTTTGTGAGGACAGCATTCTTCCATCGCGCACCAGGGTGAGGTACTCTAATGATAAGCCCTGGTTCACTGCTAAGCTCAGACAGATCAGGAAGGAGAAGGAAGCAGCGTTGAAAAGTGGAGACAGGGACTGCTACAGGGAGGTTAAATATCGGTTTAACAGAGAGCTGAGGAGAGCTAAATCTGTGTATTCTGAGAGACTCCAGCAGCAGTTCACTGCTAACGACTCGGCTTCTGTGTGGAGAGGACTGAGGCAAATCACCAACTATCAGCCTCAGGCTTCTAAAGATCAGGATGACAAAGCCCTTTGTCAAAGTCTGTCCCAACATTATGCCCGTTTTGACACCTCATCAGCTGTGTCCAACTCCCCCCCTCCCCCCAGCTCCACTGCCTCCACGGTCCCTACTTCATCAAAGGCGGCCCCCCCTCCTCCCCCCTGCTCTTGTCATCAGTGAGCAGGATGTGCTCAAACAGTTCTCCAGACTGAACCCGCGCAAGGCCCCCGGTCCGGACGGCATGTCTCCCTCCACCCTGAGACACTGTGTGAAAGAGCTGACTCCTGTCTTCACAGACATTTTTAACACCTCCCTGAAGTTATGCCACATGCCGACCTGCCTCAAATCCTCCACCATCATCCCTGTCCCCAAGAAGCCACGGATCACTGGACTTAACGACTACAGACCTGTAGCACTCACCTCTGTAGTCATGAAGTCCTTTGAGCGCCTGGTCCTGCCCCACCTCAAGTCCATCACCACTCCCCTCCTGGACCCACTGCAGTTTGCCTACCGAGCCAACAGGTCTGTGGACGACGCAGTCAACCTGGCCCTCCACTCCATCCTGCAGCACCTGGACTCCCCGGGAACCTACGCCAGGATCCTGTTTGTGGACTTCAGCTCTGCATTCAACACCATCCGCCCCGCTCTGCTCCGGGACAAGCTGTCCCTGCTCAACGTGCCTGACTCCCTCTGCAGGTGGATCACCGACTTCCTGACGGACCGGAGGCAGCATGTGCGGCTGGGAAAGACTGTCTCAGACTCTGTCAGCATCAGCACCGGATCACCCCAGGGCTGTGTACTTTCCCCCCTACTCTTCTCCCTTTATACCAACTCCTGCACCTCCAGCCACCAGTCTGGAGGTGGCTGGAGGTGCAGCCACCTCCAAACTTGATCAAGCTGATCAAGTTTGCGGACGACACCACCCTCATCGGGCTCATCTCCAACGGCGACGAGTCCGTCTACAGGAGAGAGGTGGCCCAGCTGGCGTCCTGGTGCAGCCAAACAACCTGCAGCTGAACGCTCTGAAGACAGTGGAGATGATTGTGGACTTCAGGAAAGTCACAACCCCTCTGCCCCCCCCTCACCCTCACAGGCTCTCCCATTACCACTGCAGATTCCTTCCGCTTCCTGGGCACCACCATCACCCAGGACCTCAAGTGGGAGCCGACCATCAGCTCCCTCATCAAAAAGGCCCAGCAGAGGATGTTCTTCCTGTGGCAGCTGAGGAAGCTCAAGCTACCCACCAAGACGTTAGTGCAGTTCTACACGGCCATCATCGAGTCCATCCTCACCACCTCCATAACCGTGTGGTACGCAGGAGCCACTGCCAGGGACAGACTAAGGCTGCAGCGCATCGTGCGCGCTGCTGAGAAGGTGATTGGCTGCAAGCTCCCATCTCTCCAGGACCTGTACATCTCCAGGACCCGGAGGCGTGCAGGCCGGATCATAGCTGATCCTTCACACCCTGGTCACGTACTGTTTGCCCCTCTCCCCTCAGGTAGAAGACTTCGGTCCATTCAGACTAAAACCTCCCGTCACATGAACAGCTTCTTCCCCTCTGCCATCAGACTGCTGAACACTAAGTGACTTATTGACTCTCGTGCACTATGTACAGCAGCTCAACCAGACTCATGTCAAATCATCACCATTTTCTTTTTGCATTACCGACTGCACTATGTGGTACTCCACAATATCTGCTGCTCGCTAATATATTTAAAAACTGCTTTGACTAGTATTACTCATTCTTATTCTACACTTTATTGCATGTATACTGTAGTTTTTTATTGCTTTTATTTTATCATGTTTAATGTTGCAGCATTGCACCGAGACAAATTCCTAGTTTGTGTACTACATGAACAATGGCAATAAATCTGATTCTGATTCTGATTCATTTCAGTCAACGTTTGCCAAAGGAGCTTAACTTAGGCTGACTTAGGTGAACTCTCCATAGCTGAGAGGAACTTTTACAAACTGAGCACAACTTTCACCAACGTTTATTTCCAAACGTCGGCAAATTTTCAGCATGCTGAAAATTCTCAACGAATACAACTTTCACCAACAAACACCAACTATCATGAACTTTTATCACCTTTTGCCAGCAGAGCCAGACGTTTGCCAAAACGTCAGTAAAAGTTGGTCCAAACGCTGTAGTGTGAATCCACCCAAAAGAGCAGGTCCAGGATGGCAGGAAGTCTCCACAAACGCTGATCTTTATATCAGCGTTGCCTGACGCTGATGTCAGCTGATGTGTGCTGAGTATTCGTTTTGCTTAATTTAACCTAAGTTGGCAACTGCTGCACATACGCTAGCCTAAGTTGGCAAAAGTTTGACAACGCTGAATGCAACGCTGGGAAATGCTAGCAAAAGTTCATAAAAGTTCGTAAAAGTTTGTAAAAGCTGGTGTGTGCTCACAAATGTAATTTCACCAACGTTTGGACTGATTTCTCTGATTTTTCAAAACGTCAGTAAAAGTTGCTCCAAACGTGATAGCGTGAACCAAGCTTAATCTTATTTGATGATAAGGATATACGATATACATTTTCTGTAAATTCTATAGTTTAGATATAAGGGGAGGCCGAAAAGTCCATAGACTGAAAAGTTCATAGTTGTCAAATTTGACCAAATGTGGTTTGATTTTCAACCACAGGGATCCAAGGAATCCATACCGATGGAAAAAAGTGTGTGGACCGAAGGGGGAACTATGTTGAAAAATAAACCACATTTGGTCAAATTTGACCACTGTGACCTTTTCAGCCCCCCGTATAATAACCAATAAAAAGGACCATCTCTTTTTTACATTTTACATACTGAAAAAAAAAAATCTATTGTACAAATTCATCTGTCATTAATTTTGTGCATCTTTTCTCCACTCTGAATTTTGCAGTGCTGTTATAAAATTGTTTTTAATGTGCATTTGAGATGACTTCAACTTTATTCATTATCGCTACTTAACTAATTAAAAATTATTAGAAATCAAGTAAGTTACATTAACAGCCAGTTTGCTCCTCCGACACGTTTTAATTTAGTTTTTATTTAGTGTGTATGCGGCCACTGTCACACACTTTTGCAGCTTTAGTAATATTTTTCCTGACAAAATTAAGAAACGAAGCAGTAATGTAAACCAAAGAAATGATGGTCTGAAATACTATAATGTTTCCTATTAGCGACAAGTTAGCATCGTCATTTAGCATTTGCTGTTTTATACAGTAATTAGAGTGAGATGGTTTTAACGTTACTTACCTCCAATTAAAACAAGGTTGTACCAATGAAAAAGACATGAAGGAAGGGCTCCAGGCTTAAACAGACAGTGGTTTTAATGGTCCTTATAGCCAGGTTTAAGAAAACTAACAAATATATATCATTTTGTGTAATTATAATACAAGGATAAGTAAGACCCTGTTACATAGGGTGTGTTACATAGCCAGCTGTGACTTGGTGAGTCACAGCTGAGCCTGACATCCCTGTACACCAGACAAGTACAGAGGATGGCTGACTCGATTTTAAATGATGACTCACACCCTTTGCACTGCAACTTTCAGCTTCTTCCCTCCAGACGGAGGTTTGCTGTCCCAAAAAGCAAAACCCAGCGCTACAAAAACAGCTTTGTCCCTGCTGCTGTCAAAGAGTTGAACAAGCTATAAAAATATATTGTACATATTTTATATTTACTTATTTTGTATGATGTGTGCCTGTGTTTGTGTCTATGTTGAATGTAATTAGTGGCTTGTAAATATGGATGTCACCAGACTGCAAAACAAATCTACCTACGGGTACAAATAAAGTAACCTGAACCTGAACATAGTCATGGGCAATGAATCCTCCAGTACAGAGGCATTTGCTATGCACCCATACAGAGTAGCAGAGGAGCCTGGCTTCAGGTATTTATTAAAAGCACTCAAGCCCCATTATAATGTCCTATCCTGTGTGCACATAAGCCACAGTTACTTTCTGTTCAAAATAAATTAAAAGACACCTGGAATTTGTTTCTTTTTCTGTTGTACCAAACCCATCTCAAACCGTGACCTTAAAACCAAGGTATGCACGAACTGTGACCTCTGTAATGTTACAGCCTGAGTTATGAAGGATACTGAAACTTAAATTTAATCCCTAGAAAAATGTACAATATGGGACCCTTTAAAATTACTTCTTGGTTCTATGAATGCGGTGAGGCGTGCTCAGTGAGGCAGAGTTGAAAAAGTTTCAGCGAGGTGTACTCATTTTTCATATGAATAAAAAGTTTTTTCACTGGCTCTCTCTCTCCTGCAGTGAATACTGGCTCTACCTATCAGCTATGCTACTGCAGTAAACTCCTAAAACAACACAGGGGGGTGGCATTAAAGGGAGATTATAATCGATCAGAACTTTTAAGAACCTACAGCAGTGCTGACTTGTACTTCCTATCAAACAAAGGCCAGACCTTTTAAATCACAGGCTGCACTCTAACTCTTTTTGATGTCCATGTAAGGAAAGACTATAGATCTTTCCCTTTGTAAAGCCAACAGGATGAATCTCATTGGTCCAAAGCGCTCCCTCACTATATCATTGCTTTTTTTAATGGAGTTCAGAGAGTAGACAGGAACTCCTGCATGCAGCAGCAGCAGCAGAAGGCTTAGCTGTCACAACTCCCACCAGACTGTACTTTATTGTTCTTCGAAAAGATGCCAAGTCAAGACCTGATTATTGCCAGTGACAGGAAGTTGCAGTTTTGTGACATACAGGAAGATTGTCTCAGACCACTCTGCCACCAAGGCTGTCAACAGCCCGTGGCATATAAACAAATGCATGTCAGGGTAAATCATTACATATCTTGCTGCTTAGCAAAATTTTACCTTTTAGATTTCCCCATCCCATCAACCAGCTGTGTCAGGTTGCTTACAGTCGGTAATGCACGAAATTCTTCAGCTGACCATTTAATGATTTCACACCCATGGAATTTTTATTACTTTTAGTCTTCTAACCAGGGCTGGACTGAGACAAAACAAATCAGCCCTGGCATTTTTGGTCCAGGCAGCCCACCATGATCAGTTAAACAGCAGTGCAGGCGGTCCAGTTAAACATGTGCAAGTATTGTGCCATTCCCCAAAGCAGCGGTAAAGCTGAGTAGTAAGTTACATGCAAAATAGGGGAATAGAATAATTAGTCACATGATCACATTCCTGTTTAAAAGATGCCTAATTGGGACATTTTGAGAGGCCAAAGTAAGGGCACCCTCCTGCTCTGACTCCTGTTACTTGAGTAATTACCAGCCTAATGTAAATCTAATATTAGAAGCTTTGTTCCTGGCTTCATGCCAACTATTAACAATTTTGTAAGTAGCAACATTCAACCATCACACTTAATGGCCTAAAAGAGGTTAGAATTATCCCACTTTTGCCCTTGACAAGACAATCCCTGTGGTTTTAAAGAAAGAAAGACAGAAAGAAAGAAAGAAAATTACTTTATTATCGACAGTGGAGTGAAAAAGTGTTTGCCTCCATCCTGATTTCTCATTTTTTTGTATGTTTCTCACACTTAAATGTTTCAGATCATCAAACAAACTTAAATATTAGACAATGATAACACAAGTAAACACATAATGCAGTTTTTAAATGAAGGTGTTTATTGTTAAGGGAAAAAAATCCAAACCTACATGGCCCTGTGTGAAAAAGTGATTGCCCCCTAAACCTAATAACTGGTTGGGCCACACTTAGTAGTAACAACTGCAATCAAACGTTTGCAATAACTGGCAATGAGTCTTTTACAGCACTGTGGAGGAATTTTGGCCCACTCGTCTGTGCAGAATTGTTGTAATTCAGCCACATTGGAGGGTTTTTGAGCATGAACCACCTTTTTAAGGTTATGCCACAGCATCTCAATCGGATTCTGGTCAGGACTTTGACTAGGCCTCTCCAAAGTCTTCATTTTGCTTTTCTTAAGCCATTCAGAGGTGGACTTGCTGGTGTGTTTTGAATCATTGTCCTGCTGCAGAACCCAAGTGCGTTTCAGTTTGAGGCCACGGACAGATGGCTGGACATTTTCCTTCAGGATTTTTTTGGTAGACAGCAGAATTCATGGTTCCACTTAACACAGCAAGTCTTCCAGGTCCTGAAGTAGCAAAACCGCCCAGACCATCACGCTACCACCACCATATTTTACTGTTGGTATGATGTTCCTTTTCTGAAATGCTGCATTACTTTTATGCCAGATGTAATGGGACACACACCTTCCAAAAAGTTCAACTTTTGTCTCGTCAGTCCACAAAATAGTTTCCCAAAAGTCTTGGGGATCATCAAGATGTTTTCTGGCAAAACTGAGACGAGCTTTTATGTTCATTTTGCTCAGCAGTGGTTTTCGTCTTGGAACTCTGCCATGCAGGCCATTTTTGCCCAGTTGCTTTCTTATGGTGGAGTCATGAACACTGACCTTAACTGAGGCAAGTGAGGCCTGCAGTTCTTTGGATGTTGTTGTGGGGTCTTTTTTGACCTCTTGGATGAGTCATCGCTGCACTCTTGGGGTAATTTTGGTCGGCTGGTCACTCCTGGGAAGGTTCACCACTGTTCCATGTTTTCGCCATTTGTGGATAATGGCTCTCACTGTGGTTCGTTGGAGTCCCAAAGCTTTAGAAATGGCTTTATAACCTTTTCCAGACTGATAGATCTCAATTACTTTGTTTCTCATGTGTTCCTCTTCACGCTAGCTGGATCCAGACTTATAGCCTGCTCATCTGGGGGAGGAGTGGTCTTCTGTGCTGATGTGCTGTCTTGTAAGCCAAAGCGGCCGAAGAAGTCATTTAGATTGTTCAGCAGTGCGATGTCCCTCACACAAGTCTGAGGTGGAGGTTTGTAGTTGGTGAGGGTCTGTATGCCACTCCAGAGAGACTGTGCATCTCTGGTGTTGCTGAAGTGGCTGGATGTTTTCTTGCTCTACTGTCATTTTGCCCCCATGATGTCTTGGGACAGGTTGGCCCTAGCTGTTGTTAATCCTGCAGTGTCACCGGCCCTGAAGGCTGCATCCCGAGCCCTCAGCAGCCTGTGAACCTCTGCTGTCATCCATGGCTTCTGGTTAGCACGAACAGTGATGGTTTTGCAGTAAGTGACATCATCAATACATTTAGTTATGTATGCTACAACAACCTCAGTGTACTCCTCTAGGTTTGTGTGTCCATTGTGAGTGGCTGCATACTTGAAAGTGTCCCAGTCTGTAGTGCTGAAGTAGTCTTTCAGAGCATCAGAGGCCCCCTCTGGCCACACATGTACTTGCTTTTTTGTTGGTCTGATAGCTCTCACTCTGGGTCTGTATTATGCAGAGCTTAACAAGATGGTGATGTGATCAGAGAGACCAAGGTAGTGGTGGTGGTTGGGGCGGGCTCTGTATGCTCTCTTGTGAGTTATGCACACCAGGTCAAACAAGCTGTCTCCTCTTGTTGGAAAGTCCACATGTTGATGTAGTTTTGGTAGGAGGACCTTAAATCTGCATGTTTTAGTCTCTTGCTGTGAGGAGGAATCTGTCTGGATGTGCTGTTTGTGTTTCACTTATAGCATGATAAGAGTTCATTTAATGCCTTTCTTCTCTCACCGGTGGCGGCGGTGGGTGGGACATGCACGGCGACTAGCAGGACGGATGTAATTTCCATTGGTAAGTAGAAGGGTCAGCACTTTTTTTTCGGCACTTGATGATCATAAACTCCACTAACGGAGAACAGTGTTTGTGCACAACAGTCACATTTCAGCACCAAGCTTCATTGATGTAGACACATATCCCACCTCCGCAGGTCTTTCCTCCTTCCATGAACACCCGATCTGCACGATAGCATGTCAGCCCTGCTAACTGAACAGCAGAGTCTGGGATATTGTCATTTAGCCACGTTTCCCTGAAGATAAAAACACAGCAGTTCCACGCATCACGTTGCGTAAAACTCAGGAGCTGTATGTGGTTCATTTTGTTGTCTAGTGAGCGTATGTCGGCCAGAATGAGGAAAGAAATCGTGAGTCTGTGTGGGCTAGCGACTAGCTTAGCTCCGATACCGCCGTGCCTACCGCTCGTTCGTCTTTGTTCACACCATCTACAGCGTCTCCATTTGGAATGAGACACAGCAGTCGAGGCCGGAGGTGTGGAAGTCTGGCAGAGAAGTCCTAGGCCACGGAGTTCCTCTGTAACGCTCTGGTCCAAGACATAATGTCTGGTCATATTCCTTATGTCCAGAAGACTGTTACAACTGTAACTTATGTGCAGCATCATATATACATTAAACACATGAATATACAATTAGGCATAATTTAAACAATTGAGACAAAGGTCAGAAAATCCCAAGAGAAATGTAGCTCATTCATTTGCAATAATTAAAGAAAAATTAAAGGGAAAAAATATCAGTGAAAAGAGGAGGGGAAATTATTAAGCCAAAAATGTAAAGACAGAAGAAAAAATTATGCCAGTTTATGATACAAAAGTCTCAAATTTAAGAAAAAAAAATGCCAATCCATAAGCAAACTTTTTTCATTAAGTTTCAACATTTTGCTAAAAAAATAAAAATAATCATAAGAAAAAAGGTAATTTATGAGAAGTGTCCAAACTCACATAAAAATTCCACATTTTCAATTAAAAAAAAAATCTATAATTTAGGTGGTGGAGTAGTCTGAAACTACACAAGGAAAACTAGGTTATCTTACTATTATTTACTTACTTACTATTATTACGCATACATAAGAGTAATTACCCAAAAATCGTTGAAGAAGTACTGAGATGTGACTTTAGTCTGGACAGTTTTATGGCAATTTTATTCAAAATTTGCCACTTTTTCCTTGTAAAATTTGAAAGAATCCCCCCCCCCAATTAAATTAACTTTCTCTTCATAATTTGTGTTTAGAGCTAATTTAGGGCATTTATCTTGTACATTTGAGACCTTATGCTCATAAAATTATGAGGTTTTTCCTCATAAATTAAAAATTTTTAAAAAATGAGCAAAGATGCAGTATTTTCCCTTATAGGCGCTATTTATAGCCTATTTTCTAACCCCCACCCCAGATAAAAACCTCATGGACTTGAAACCTAAATGTTTGCAGGAATGCATACTCTTACTGAATTAATTCAGACAAACCTAAAAACTACAGTAGTGTGAAAAAGTGTTTGCCCCCTTCCTGATTTCTCATTTTTGGAATGTTTGTCACACTTAAATGTTTCAGATCACCAAACAAATTTAAATATTAGACAAAGACAACACAAGTAAACACAAAATCCAGTTTTTAAATGAAGGTGTTTATTATTAAGGGGGAAAAATCCAAACCTACATGGCCCTGTGTGAAAAAGTGATTGCCCCCTAAACCTAATAACTGGTTGAGCCACCCTGAGCAGCAACAACTGCAATCAAACATTTGCAATCACTGGCAATGAGTCTTTTACAGCGCTGTGAAGGAATTTTGGCCCACTCGTCTTTGCAGGATCGTTGTAGTTCAGCTACATTGGAGGGTTTTCAAGCATGAACTGCATTTTTAAGGTTATGCCACAGCTAACTAACTAACTAACATGCACTTATATAGCGCTTTTCTAGTCACAAAGACCACTCAAAGCACTTTCACTAATACTAACCCTCTATTCTAAGGGCCTATAGGAAACAGATATCTAGGGACAATTTAGACCAGCCAATTAACCTGACATGCATGTCTTTGGATTGTGGGAGGAAACCGGAGCCCCCGGGGTAAACCCACGCAGAACATGCAAACTCCACACAGAAAGGTTCCAACCCCTGCCAACCTGGGGATTCAAACCAGGAACCCTCTAGCTGTAAGGCAACAGTGCTAACCACTGCACCACCGTGCTGTCCACAGCATCTCAATCGGATTCAGGTCAGGACTTTGACTAGGCCACTCCAAAGTCTTCATTTTGTTTTTCTGAAGCCATTCAGAGGTGGACTTGCTGGTGTGTTCTGGATCATTGTCCTGCTGCAGAACCCAAGTGTGCTTCAGCTTGAAGTCACAAACAGATGGTCGGGCATTATCCTTCAGGATTTTTTGGTAGACAGCAGAATTCGTGGTTCCATTTACCACATCAAGTCTTTCAGGTCCTGAAGCAACAAAACAGCCACAGACCACCACGCTATCACTACCATATTTTACGGTTGGTATGATGTTCCTTTTCTGAAATGCTGTGTTACTTTTACGCCAGATGTAATGGGACACACACCTTCCAAAAAGTTCAACTTTTGTCTCGTCAGTCCACAGAGCATTTCCCAAAAAGTCTTGGGGATCATCAAGATGTTTTCTGGCAAAACTGAGACGAGCCTTTGTGTTCTAGCGGTGGTTTTTGTCATGGAACTCTGCCATGCAGGCCATTTTTGGCCACTCTCTTTCTTATGGTGGAGTCATGAACACTGACCTTAACTGAGGCAAGTGAGGCCTGCAGTCCTTTGAATGTTGTTGTGGGGTCTTTCGTGATCTCTTGAATGAGTCTTTGCTGCGCTCTTGGGATAATTCTAGTCAGCCGGCCACTCCTGGGAAGGTTCACCACTGTTCCATGTCTTCGCCATTTGTGGATAATGGCTCTCACTGTGGTTCGCTGGAGTCCCAAAGCTTTAGAAATGGCTTTATAACCTTTTCCAGACTGATAGATCTCAATTACTTTGTTTCTCATTTGTTCCTGAATTTCTTTGGATTGCAGCATGATGTCTAGCTTTTGAGGATCTTTTGGTCTACTTCACTTTGTCAGGCAGGTCCTATTTAAGTGATTTCTTGATTGACAACAGGTGTGGCAGTAATCAAGCCTGGGTGTGGCTCGAGAAATTGAACTCAGCTTTCCAAAGATGTGATAAACCACACTTAATTTATGTTTTAACAGGAAGGGGGCAATCACTTTTTCACACAGGGCATGTAGGTTTGGATTTTTTTTTTACCCTTAATAAAAACACACCTTCATTTAACAGCTGAATTTGGTGTTTACTTATGTTATCTTTGTGTAATATTTAAATTTGTTTGATGATACCCTGCCTCTCGCCCAAAGATGCTGGGATAGGCTCCAGCCCCCCCCCCCCCCCCCCCCCGGCGACCCAAAAAGGATTAAGCGGAAGAAGATGAATGAATGATCTGAAACATTTAAGTGTGACAAACATACAAAAAAATGAGAAACCAGGAAAGGGGCAAAAACTATATTTATTCCATCTAGCTACAATGTTCCGCACTGTGTTTTTATATATCTACATATTACTCCATCCAGCTACAATGCTCTGCACTGTGTGTGTGTGTGTGTGTGTGTGTGTGTATATATATATCTGAAAGTAATATGTACATATGTATATTAGCTGCTCTTGCTTGCTTGTTTTTTTTCTTGCCTTCTGATTGTTGCTCTGAGTGTTGCTATCCCTGTGCTGTTGCAATCCTGGAATTTCCCCGTTGTGGGACTAATAAAGGCTTATATTATCTTATCTTATCTTATCTTACTTTTTCACACCACTGTAAGTATGTATGAGTAAATTACTATTTTGATTGTTTTTTCCCTTCCGTTTCCTACTCTTTCTCAATGAAAAAAAGAAACGCTAGAATAAAAATACAAAAAAATACACATATTTTTGTCATTTATGTAAACCATGACAAAAAAAAAAATCCTGCAGGACAAAATGTGATCCTTGGTATTTTCTAACCTGTTTGTATACCAGCATAGACAGAGAGAGAACCTGAATAAGACAGGGCTCAGAGACAGAATGATGAGACAGACAAGATGAGTCAAGGAGAGGAAAGTGTTCAGGCAGAGGGTCCAGGAGCGATGAGAGCAGAGGAAGGAGAGAAGGATGACACCAATAAAAAGTCCAAAAACGGGGCATCTGGGTGGGACCCCAACTGGCCCAATATTCTTACATTCAAGTTTTGGTTGTACAATACTTCATATGGTACTGTAAGTTCCATATGTAAAGTTACTGTGCAAAATTAACATATTCCAATTACAATAGTGTCATGTGTTTTCTACCCCCTCCCCAGAAAAAAATGTCTCACCACACCAAGTTCTTTAAGCCAGAGGAAACACTGGGTGTGCACTGGGAAGGAAGGGGTGTGGGTGTTAGGGGTGCATTAAGAGATTTGGGTAGTCCAGTGTCAATAATTAAAATAAACGAATGGGCTGCTGTCAGTACTTCAAAGGCTGGTGCGCAGCGTCCTTGAAGCCGTAGTTACATGATTATATTGATGACGACGCACATGTGAACCTGTGAGTCGGCCCACCGGGCAAATGCCTGGTATGCCAGATGGCCAGTCCAGCCCTGCTTCTGACAAACATTAAATTTTTATTAAGGAATGAGAGTCTGGAGCACACTGTCCAATTTACAGCCTTTATTGGTGGTTTCACAGTTTGCTGAAAGGATGGAAATGGCTGTGGTGAACACTTACTTTAAGAAGAGTGAGGAACATAGACTGACTTACAAGAGTGAAGGTACACACAGGTGGACTATATCTTATGTAGAACAAGAAATCTGAAAGAGATAGGAGACTGCAAGGTGGTGTCAAGAGAGAATGTAGCTAGGCAGCATCAGATGGTAGTCTGTAGGATGGCTTTGAAAAGCAGCAAGAGGAAGAGAGTGAAGGCAGAGTCAAGGTTTAAACGGGGTTAGCTACAGAAGGACGAAGGTGGCACAGAGTCCAAGAAGGGGCTGATACAAGCTCTAGATGGTAGGGACAAATTACCAGAGGACTCGGAAAGTGCAGCAAAAGTATTGAGGGAAATGGCTAGAAAGGTGTGTGGCATATCCTATGGAGACTTGGTGGTGGAATGAGGAGGTATAGGAAAGTATTCAAAGGAAGAGGTTGGCAAAGAAAAAGTGGGATAGTCAGTGAGATGACAAAAGTAGACAGGACTACTTGGAATCTAGAACATGGCAAAGAGAGAGGTACCAAAGGAAAAGGAAAAGGCATATAGTTAGTTGTATGAGAGGCTGGACACTAAGGGAGGAGAATAGGACTTGTATCGACTAGACAGAGAGATTGAGCTGTAAAGGATGTACAGCAAGTTAGGCTGATTAAGGATAGAGATGGTAATGTACTAACAAATGACGACAGTCTGTTGAGAAGCAGGCCTGTAATGAACAAATTTTGATGGATGATAAATTTTCCCTAAAATTATCATGATGAACAATATTGTTGTTGACATCATGAAGTCCATTTTATGCCCTGGATATAGTGACATAATGGTAAAAGTCTTTGTACAACTTTTCAAACAGCTTTGAACTTTTATTTATGAACAACTTTAAACACTGGAATAGAAATGAGGAAAAATATTTAAAATAATCTCAATAAATAAACCATAAATAACATAAAATTTTTTGTCCACTACTGTTTATATGTTGCCACAGTAAGTGCCATGTGTTTACAATATACATAGTTTCAGAGATGTCATGATAGAGAACCACATCATGGAAAACTTTGACTTTATGGACCTTACAGTATTTTTCGAGTTATTTATTCCAGTAGCGCTCTCTAACACAGCTGCTGTGCTGTAAAATCACTGACAATAAGAATGGTCACACTGATCATATGAATGTTACATGAACATGGGTGTTACGTAAATCAAAGTAGAAGCAGGTGTCATAATCTGCCCTCTGGGCAGATGAGGATTTAAAGGAAGGAGTCATGGGTGCAGGCAGGATCACGTGCAATGATAATTTATTAAACCAAACTCAGGAACAAAATAATAGCAGCACGAGGGCTGAACACAAAGCTAACCGGGCAAGGCATAAAACAAATTAAGCAGGCAAGGCAAAAAACAAACTCACAGAGAAAACTCAAAGCACAGGAACTCACAGGAATAACAATAACTGATAACGACTGAAACACGGCAGGATAGATAATGACCTCTCAAAGAACAAACTACAGAGACAAACACACAGTATATGCGGAGAACAATTAACAAGACACAGGACAGCTGAGAACAATCAAGGGCTGAACAATGCACACATGAGGGAGAATGGCTATGGGTACAGCAACATGAGGAGTTGGGGACAATAGGAAGACAAGTACACACACCAGACCACCAAACCATAAATCGTCGTCGGCCTCCGTCGGTCTATGATGACCATGGAAGAGAATCCTAAACGTCTACACTCTGCTGGAACAGCACCGCCTGTGGCTGAACAGGCCGATGCGCGAATGGCAGTCCCTGTCACACAGGTCGCACTTGTGGGTGGTCTCCGTGCTGCTGGGTCTGTGGCGGTTCTTCCTGCGGGTCCTTTTATCATCTGCTGCAGCAGTCAGTCTCTCTTCACCCGCCTTGAGCTGTCTGGTCAGGGTGCCTCTCCATTTGGAGCGGTCCGTTGCAAGGTCCTCCCAGCGCTCTGTGTTGATCTCCAGGGCCTTCATGTCTCTCTTGCAGACGTCTCTAAAGCGCAACTGTGGGCGGCCAACGTCTCTCCTGCCAGTCACCAGTTCTCCGTAGAGGACATCTTTGGGGATTCTGCCATCCTCCATACGGTGAACGTGGCCTAGCCAGCGAAGCCTGCGCTGCCTGAGTAGAGTAAACATGGAGGGAAGGCCGGCGCGGGACAGAACTTCTGTGTTGGGCACTTTGTCCTGCCAGGATATGTCAAGGATGTGGCGAATGCAGCGTAAGTGGAAGGAGTTCAGTGTCTTTTCCTGCCGGGCGTATGTTGTCCACGTCTCACTCCCATAGAGCAGTGTGCTGATGACGCAGGCGTTGTACACTGCCATCTTCGTCTTGACAGAGATTTTGGGATTCTCCCACACTCGTGTGGTGAGGCGAGCGAGTGTGAAGGCTGATTTTCCAATCCTCTTGTCGATCTCTGTATCAAGGGAGAGGTTGTTGCTGATCGTGGACCCCAGGTACATGAACTGATTCACGACCTCCAGCTCGTAGCAGTCGATGGTGTTGGTTGGTGGTGCTTCCGTGCCTTGCGCCAAGACGTTAGTCTTCTTCAGGCTGATGGTAAGCCCGAAGTCCTTGCATGCCTGGGAGAAGCGGTCCATCACGGTCTGAAGCTCCTGCTGTGTGTGGGTTGCGACTGCAGCGTCGTCTGCGAACAGCATGTCTCTGATTAGAGCCTCGCGTACTTTGGTTCTGGCTTTCAGGCGGGCGAGGTTGAAAAGCCTGCTATCAGATCTTGTGTGCAGGTAGATTCCCTCTGTTGCTGTGCTGAAGGCATGCCTCAGGAGCATAGCAAAGAAAATCCCAAAGAGGGTTGGCGCAAGTACACAGCCCTGTTTCACTCCACTGCGTATGTTGAATGGCTCTGAGACGTTGCCGTCATGCTGCACTATCCCCTGCATGTTGGTGTGAAACGATTCGATGAGGCTTTGCAACTTTGGTGGGCATCCTATCTTTGGCAGGATCTTGAAAAGGCCCTCTCTGCTGACCAGAACGAACGCTTTGGTGAGGTCAATGAAGGCGACGTACAGGGGCATGTTCCGTTCTCTGCATTTCTCCTGGAGTTGGTGGATGGAGAATACCATGTCTACCGTCGATCGCTCAGCGCGGAAGCCACACTGAGACTCGGGTTAGACACGTTCGGCAAGCTTCTGTAGACGAACGAGAACAACTTGTGCGTAGACTTTGCCAACAACGCTGAGGAGGGAGATGCCCCTGTAGTTGTTGCAGTCGCTTCTCTCCCCTTTGTTTTTGTAGAGGGTGATGATCTTGGTGTCCCTCATGTCCTGTGGTATGGCACCTTCCTTCCAGCACTGGCAGAGGACGTCATGCAATGGCAGTAGTAGGGCGGTCTTGCAGTGCTTGATCAGGTCGGGGGGTATGCTGTCATTGCCGGGTGCCTTGCCAGCGGCCAAGCTATCAATGGCCTTGCTGAGTTCGTCGATGGTTGGCTCGGCGTCAAGTTCGTCCATGGATGGCAGGCAATCGATGGCATCAAGGGCTGACGGTGTCACCGTGTTCTGTCTGGAGTAGAGGTCGGAGTAGTGTTCCACCCATCTCTCCATCTGCTTGTTCTTTTCTGTGATCGTCTCCCCAGTGGAGGATTTGAGGGGGGCTGTCTTGCTCTGAGTCGGACCAAGTGCTTTCTTGATGCCATCGTACACACCACGGATGTTGCCTGTTATGGCAGCGGTTTGAATGTCTTGGCTGAGCTGAGTCCAGTAGTCGTTGGCACAGCGCCGAGCAGTCTGCTGAACTTTGCTTCTCGCAGCCCTGAGAATCTGGAGATTTTTCTCGTTTGGGTACTTCTTGTACTCAGCAAGTGCTGAGCGCTTGGCTTCAATGACGGGGGTCATCTCGGTCAACTTTGCATCAAACCAGTCCTGTGAATTCGAGGTCTTCCTCCCAAAGGTAGCCAAGGCTGTGCGGTGGATGGTGTTTCACAGCTCTTCCCACTTCTGCTTTGCAGATTCTCCTTCTTGTGGTACACCAAGTTCCTTCTCAAAGGTGGAGGCAAACTGCTCAACAAGTTCTGGTTGGGCCATCTTGCTGGTGTCAATCCGTGACTTTCCAGGCTGTCTAGCACGATGGAATTTCTTTAGCTGCAGCTTGACCTTGCAACACACCAATGAATGGTCTGTGTCGCAATCTGCACTCTGGAACGAACGGGTGATTAGCACGTTCTTCAGTGAGGTGCGCCTGGTCAGGATCAAGTCCAGCTGGTGCCAGTGCTTTGAGCGTGGATGTCGCCAGGAAACCTTGTGTTGGGGCTTGGTCTTGAAGAACGAGTTTGTGATGCACAGATCGTGATATGTGCAGAACTCGAGCGGCCGCTGTCCGTTGTCATTCATTCTGCCCACGCCAAATGGTCCAAGACAGGAGGGCCAGGAGTCATGGTCAGCACCCACTCTGGCATTGAAGTCTCCAAGGAGAATGAGTTGTTCAGAGTTGGGGATGATCTTGACAGTTGTTGCGAGATTCTCGTAGAACTCGTCTTTTGCCTCTGTAGCTGTCAGTGTTGGGGCATACACACTGACGAGGGTGACTGGGCCTTGAGTGGTGTTCAGGCGGAGGGTGAGGAGTCATGCAGAGCCATTGCTGCCCAGTTCCACCATCTTCAGCAAGGTGTTCTTCACTGCGAAGCCCACTCCATGTTCACTGTGTTCGTCACTGCCCTTTCCCTGCCAGTAGAATGTGTAGTCCTTCTCTCTCAGTGTGCCTGCGTCAGCCAACCGTGTTTCCTGGAGAGTGGCGATATCCACTCCCAGTCTCTTCAGCCCATTATTGATGATGGCAGTCTTCCTGGTGTCGTTGATGTCCTTGAGGTTAGCATCGAGTCCTGTCATCATAGTGCGGACGTTCCAAGTTCCCAGTTTTAGAGTTGGTCTCTTTTGTTTTTTTGTCTTGCCTGGTGTGAAGGTTCTCAGCCTGCTGTTCGGACTTCTCCTCATCCCCATGCACCCAATGAGGAAAGCAAGCTGTGGCGGGACAACACCTTATTGGCTGGGGTCTGCCCAGCTTGAGGCAGGCGGTAGCTGTCCAGTGAGATCCAATGATCCCTCCCACCGTCGGAAACAACCCCTGGCGCTGCACTCTACGCCAATTGAGTGGTGGCTTATAACCGGTAACTGTCATTCCCCGTGTTTTGTCTACGCCAAAGGCGAAGCTGGAGTGTCCTCTCCAGTGATCCGGTGTTCTACCTTCCTGCGTTGGGCGTTGGTAGGATTCAAGCCTGGGCAGGAAGTTATGGAGGACAAGATGTTGCCCATGCAGCATGTCCCCCCTCTCCACGTCACTGATGAATCCAAAGGAACAGCAGGGCTGCTACAGTTTGGCACCAGCGCCGTCGTAGGAGCTGCCAGAACGATGTTGAGCACAACAGAGAACTGCCTTAGGGGCTCCGACTCCGGATTTTTCCTCAGGGTTGACTCCCGAAGCCTTTCCCGTGAGCGGGTGTGCTGCAAGGCAGCGGAGGTTTGAAATCAGGGTTTACCTTCCCCTAGATGGGCTACCTTCCCAGGTTGACGAGCCACCATCTACCCGAAGCATCTGGTTTTAAGGCGCCAGAGATCCGCCCTCGCCCCTTCTCCTATTAGTAAAAGCAGTTCAGCCGGGCTTAGAGACTAAACCACACGGGCAGGCTAGGAATTGGACTTAGTTGTCAGAGGCTTTTCGAGATGCACGCCATAAGAAGCATTTTATGAGCACTGGGAGCTTAACCCCAGTGCCGCTCCTGGCTATGACAACCTTGGAACCACCAGACCATAATAATGACAATAAAGACAATCAGAGGATGAGCACAGCGGACCAGATAAAACACAGAAGACATACAATGCAAATATAATCACAATAATAATGATAATAATAAAGATAATGATCAAAGGGAAAACAATGAAACCAAAATGAACATAAAGCATGGGCACAGTCCCTGTCTGTGCCCAGATCATAACATAATCACCCCTTTAAGGAGTGGATTCCAGACACCCCTAAAAAAACAAACACCAAAACAGGTGGGAGGAAGGGCCAAGGCACAGTGGGAAGAAACAAAATGCAGGACTCACACAAGAAACAACAACAAAAAAAATGTCCATCAGGTGATCTCTAAAAAGTCCCAGGACCACCGGGCAGGAGAACAAGGCCGGTCAGGGGGCTGACCCAGGTCCATGGAGCCCCAAATCGGACTGCAAGGTGAATCGGGTGGCCTGCCCAGGTCTCTAGGCCACAAAATCCAAAAACAAAGGGGGTCAGGAGGCCTACCCAAGTCCATGGGACCCCAGACCAGAGTACAGAGTGGGTCGGGTGGACTAGCAGAGTCCCTGAACCACCGAATCAGAGAACAACGCAGGTTGGGACGCGTAAGTTCATGGGCCTCCAGACATCAAAACATGGCCAGTTGGGTGGCCTCCCAGAGTCCCTGGACCACCAGACTGGAAAGCAGGATGGGTCCAGAGATAACTGTAGGGGTGCTTTAAACTCAGGCAAAAATAACAGAGGAGCCTTTTGCTCAGGAGGTAACAACATGGGAGCTTTAAGATCTGGCAACTGTAACATGAGAGCCTTTTGTTCTAGCGCAGATGACTGAGGCGTGCTAACCACAGAGGCAGATGACAGATGTACGCTAGCCTCAAACACATGATGGAGACTTCCGGGCCTCAGGAATGACAGGTGGGAGCACAGTGGACTCTGGAACGGCAGGTGGAGGTACACCAGCCTCGGGTGTGGATGGCGGAGGTTCACCAGCCTCGGATGTGGATGATGGAGACTCTCCAGCCTCAGGACCAGACGACTGGAGAACATCGACCTCTAGAACAACAGGAACTGAAGTGTGCACCTTGTGGATGGCTGGAGCAGACGTAAATTGTAAATTGCTGTTTTTAAGGACAGTACATGTTGGTGAACATTGATATCAATCAATCTAAACTTGCCAGATTGTAGCCAGTGCCCAATTTCCATCTGTTGTTCATGGGTTAAAAGTGTGCACCATGGGGACAGCTGGAGCAGGAGTGTGTGCCTCGGAGACAGCCAGAGCTGTAGTGTGCATCACAGAGGCTGCCGGAACTGTAGCGTGCACCACGGGGACTGCTGGAGCTGAAGCGTGCACCATGAGGATAACAGGAGTTGAAGTGTGTTCCTCCATCCCCGCCGCAGCCACCTTGAATGGGGAGAAGCACAGCCAGGTATCAGGTCCACATCACCACCACCAGCAGAACAGCTTGGCAGGGAGAGCTCAGAAGCAGATGGGGGCTACAACTGGGTCTCCCCAACAGGAGCTAGACAAGACCTCTCTATTTTGATGTTAAAGAAAGAAAGGGGACTTGTCTCCCGCTGGCGAAGACCCTGGCAGCTATGCTGCTGGTGGAGCCTCGGACGTGGAAAGAGGAGCTGGCAGCACTGCAGGCGTGGCAACCGACAAAACTGCAAGCATGCTGACAGGAGAAATTGCTGGTGTGGCATCAGGAGAAACTGCAGGCATAACATCAGGTGAAACTGCAGGCATGGCGTTAGGTGAAACTGCAGGCATGGCAAGAGGTGAGGCTGTAGGCATGGCAAGAGGCGAGGCTGCAGGCATGATGACCGGCAAAATTGCAGGCGTGACATCAGGTGAAACTGCAGGCATGGAAACTGGCGTTGCAGCTGTTTTGGGAGCATGCATTCCAGCTGCCGTGGGAGCCAGTGGTGCAGAGCTCTGTGAGGCTGAAGCGGAATGAGGAGGTATGGATAGTCGAGGCGCTGGAGACAGGGGACGCTTTGTTATCGGTGCAGGCTGTGCATATAGGCCATGAGAAGCTCCCTCAAAATGTGGCTAGAAAATGATTTTCTTGGCACCCAACTGGGAACTACGGGATCTTTGATGATTTCTATGTAAAAAAAAAACTACTGAATCCGAAAATCGATGTTCCCATTGTCAAAGGTGTGGATAGCTATGTCAAATTTGCATAAATCCAAGATGGCTGCCACGACTAACCAAGGGAATGAATGGCCTAACATTTCAACCAGTCTACCCAGAAACACGTTTGAGGCCTCTTTTTTGGATAATGTTGAGCCGAGGAATTGATTTCTGAGGTCGACTGTGTGATTGAGGGTCAAAGAACCACGCTAATTTGCATAAATCCAAGATGGCTGCCATGGATGGACTAACTTTTTAGCCATTCTACCTAGAATCACGTTGGAGACGTCCTTTTCGGCTAATGTTAACCCGAGGAATCGATTTCCGAGGTCATTAGTGTGACTGAGGGTCAAAGAACCCCGCTAATTTGCATAAATCCAAGATGGCCACCATGGCTGTGGATGGACTATATTTTGAACCACTCTACCTATAATCACGTTTGAGACGTCTTTTTCGGATAATGTTGACCCGAGGAATCGATTTCTGAGGTCAGATATGTGATTGAGGGCTCCACTAATTTTCATAAATCCAAGATGGCTGCCATGGATGGCCTAACTTTTTTATCAGTACAACTAGAATCACGTTTGAGACATCATTTTCCGATAATGTTATGCCCAGGAATCGATTTCTGAGGTCACTTTTGTGATTGAGGCTCAAAGAACTCCACTCATTTGCATAAATCCAAGATGGCCGCCACAGGCATGGATAGTCCAACTTCTTAACCATTCTACCTAGAATCACGTTTGAGACGTCTTTTCTGCATAATGTTGACCCGAGGAATCGATTTCTGAGGTCAAATATGTGATTGAGGGTCAAAGAAGTCGCAGTCGCTTTTTAGGAGATGGTGTTGGGGGACTAAGTTCTGGTCCGCTTTGCTCCTGAGGCTCAGGAATGTGGGCTTCGGCCAGTCGTTTTTTTTATGAGCTTCAGCACGTTCCACTCTTGTTTTGTCCATAAAACGGCTATAGCACACACGATGGTAGCCAAATGTTGGATCTAGGTTGTTTAGATCTGAAAACATATTATATGGACCACAGGGTATTATAACATTAGGCCTACCTTGTACCCATATAGATATAAAACATATATAGACTGCAGATAATTTTCACATTAACAGTGAGCTTATAATAGAGGCCTTGTGCAACCTAGTCCCTGCTCAGTGTAAACTTGCAAAATGGCAAGCACAGACCTTGTGCCCATATTTATTGAGAGCATAAAGTATACAGGCGACTGCTGCTGCCATGAGTTTAACCTTTCTTGGGTGACACATCACAAACATATGGGCTTTCCTTAACATGCCATTTTCCACCCCCCTAAGGCTTGATAGTATGGGTGTGACTATGTGCAAACTATATAAATGTATGCCCAAACTTGTTCCTCCCTCACCTACTAGTACACTGCACCCCTTGGGCTTGGGCTGAGAAGTACATCCAACCCTCAGACTCAGAGTTAAGCTCATTGGGATTGCTACCCTTTTCCCATTTGAGCTACTTTGTGGTAGTGGTATATTTTGACTATAATTCAGGCCCAGGGTGGGTTCTGGGGATAGATGCATCATCAGAGTGAGTCGATCTGCATCATCTAGATCTATACTAGGACTATGTTACCTGGCACCCAGAGTCCCTTGGTTATTAGCCTCCACACCCCCAGATCGGCCTACTCGGAGTCTTAGACCAGGACTAGGTCACCCTGTGAGCGGTTGACAAAGGTTTTAGACATCTAGGGTTCCATTTTAGTTCATATTTAGAGTTACAAATGATCGGAGCCAAACGACTCCAGGGCACACGCAGTACAACCATAAACAATGGCTGCCACTCACCTTTCTTGAACAAGTCGCGACGTTGTTCTGCTACTTTCTGTTGGGGTCCATCAAGTACAAGCCATTTTTGGGCACACTCACGTACTTTTGCCCACGATGCTTCAGTAAAACGAGTGATACTGCCCGAAAACTTATCGGAAATGTGAATAACACAGGAGAGGCTTTCAGCACACGCTACCCCTGTGGGCGCTGCCATTTTGTTGTCACATGACCAAAGGGACGACACTGATTGGTTAAAACGTCCCGGACTGGGCCATGTTTAAGGTAGCCAGACAATTATTACCGACTGACTTCAATCGCATTTTTCATACAGCTATCCACACCTTTGGAAGTGGGAACATCAATATTTTGTCTTACAATAATGTAATCTTAATTTAGAAACACTAAAATTTTAGTTCCCCGTTGGGTGCCACGAAACTGAACGAAAAGTGGCAGCTGCTCACGGCCTAATACAGATGGTGAGCTCTCCTCCAGCCCGTGTGGTGGCTGCGGGGCTGGTGAGAGTTCCGGGGCTGGATGGTGTGGCGCCAGCTCTGGATAATTCCGGTGGAGGTGGCTGGTGGCGGAACAGAACAGCTCCTTAAACTCGGAGTTGCCCCACAGGCTTGAGAATACTTCCAGCACCTTCACCACTACCTCCAAGCGCTTAAGGACCTCCTCCAAAGTGCAGGCAGTGTGAGCGTTCGTAACGAGGTACGTGAAAGTGCGAACCGCCCACTGCTCACCCGGGTCAGTGCCACCGGCCTGCCTGCTGAGTCCTTGTCTGGAGAGGTTATACCGTCATAATCTGCCCTCCGGGCAGATGAGAATTTAAAGGAAGGACTCATGGGTGCAGGCAGGATCAGGTGCAATGATAATTTATTAAAATCAATTCAGGAACAAAATATTACCAGCACGAGGGCTGAACACAAAGCTAAGTGGGCAATAAATAAACTCACGGAGAAAACTCAAGGCACAGGAACTCAGGAATAATGATAGCTGATAATGACTGAAACATGAAGGGCTGAATAATGCACACGAGTATGGGTAGAGAAACATGAGGAGCTGGGGACAATAGGGAGACAAGCACACACACCAGATCACAATAATGACAATAAAGACAAAGGGGATGAGCACAGCGGACCAGGGAAAACACAAAAGACAAACAATGCCAATAATATTCATAATAATAATGATAATAATAAAGATAATGATCAACGGGAAAAACAAGGAAACTAAAATGAACACTAGAAAAGCACTCTGAGAGCGCAGACCTCCGCCAAGCGCCACAGTTTCCCCCATACAGTCTTCAGATTCCTTGACCATGAAAACATATGACAAGCAATTGGATTCACAATGATAGGATTAGCGGTTCAGTAGTTATTGACGAAAATGGCATTTTCCGTAATGGCGGCCACAGTTCCCCCCATACAGTGTTTGTTTGTACGTTTTCAGATTCCTTGACCATGAAAACATATGACTAGCAATTGGATTGACAATGATATGATTAGTGGTTCAGTAGTTATTCACGAAAATGGCATTTTCCGTAATGGCAGCCACAGCTCCCCCCATACAGTGTTTGTGTGTACGTTTTCAGATTCCTTGACCACGAAAACATATGACAAGCAATTGGATTGACAATGATAGGATTAGTGGTTCAGTAGTTATTGACGAAAATGGCATTTTCCGTAATGGCGGTTTAGCGCCACAGTTCCCCCCATACAGTGTTTGTGTGCACGTTTTCAGATTCCTTGACCATGAAAACATATGACTAGCAATTGGATTCACAACAATTGGATTGACAATGATTACTAACTAACTAACCTGCACTTATATAGCGCTTTTCTAGTCACAAAGACCACTCAAAGCGCTTTCATTAATACTAACCCTCTATTCTAAGGGCCTATAGGAAACAGATATCTAGGGACAATTTAGAACAGCCAATTAACCTAATATGCATGTTTTTGGCATGTGGGAGGAAACCGGAGAAATCCCGGAGTAAACCCACGCAACACGGGGAGAACATGCAAACTCCACACAGATCACTGTTGGTCGGGGGCTGGGATCGAACCCACGATCCCATGATCCCCACAATCCCCCGGCCAAGGGTAAACTGTGCTGCCGCAGTGCTAACCACTGCGCCACCGTGCAGCCAATGATAGGATTAGTGGGTTAGTAGTTATTCACGAAAATGGCATTTTGCGTAATGGGCAGCACAGTGGTGCAGTGGTTAGCACTGTTGCCTTACAGCTACAAGGTTCCTGGTTTGAATCCCCAGGCTGGCAGGGGTTGGAACCTTTCTGTGTGGAGTTTGCATGTTCTCCCTGTGCTGCGTGGGTTTACTCCGGGGGCTCCGGTTTCCTCCCACAATCCAAAGACATGCATGTTAGGTTAATTGGCTGTTCTAAATTGTCCCTAGATATTTGTTTCCTATAGGCCCTTAGAATAGAGGGTTAGTACTAGTGAAAGCGCTTTGAGTGGTCTTTGAGACTAGAAAAGCGCTATATAAGTGTAGGTTAGTTAGTTAGTTAGTTAGTAATGGCGGTTTTCTTGTGGACGGTGATCCGGATCACCACCAAAATCTAATCATCTGTAGGATACCCCATTTCTGACAATCTGTGAAAATTTCATGAAAATCCGTCCATAACTTTTTGAGTTATCTTGCTAACAAACAGACAAACAAACAGACAAACAAACAAACAGACAAACCAACGCCGATGATCACATAACCTCCCCCTTTGGCGGAGGTAATAAATTGTGGGCACAGTCTCTGGCTGTGCCCATATCATAACAGCAGGCATTTCCAATCAGGGGAAAAAAAATGAGGGCTTCGCTGTGCAAAAAGATTGTGCTGTTTTAGGCTCACTTGAGACAAACTCTATATTGTGAGTGGACCCCAGCTCACTGTAGTTTTTTCTGGCTGTGTGAGCATTAGCTCCACTGCCCATGGGGAGTGTGCGGAGAGCAGCCAGCTGAAAATCTTAGTGGATTATGTAAGAAAAAAAAACAAACGGCGACTTATCGTAATTTTTCCTTATTATACGATTAATCATTTTGGCTGTTACTGTTACAGGCCTACTGGGAAGGTGGAAAGAGTACTTTGAGGAGCTGATGAATGGAAAATAATGAGAGGTTGACAGATTAAGGAAAGATGGTGAACCAGGAAGTCCTGAGGGTTAGCCAAGGGGAAATGATAGATAGATAGATAGATAGATAGATAGATAGATAGATAGATAGATAGATACTTTATTTCGAACAAAAAAGTATAACAAAAACAAAACAATGACAAATGCAATAAACTAACAGTATACACTGTTCGAAAGGGAGAAGGAAGAAGTGAACACTTAATTCCATCTCCTCTTTTCCATAAATACAAACATGTGAATTATATACAAATTACCACCTTTAAGACCCCAAGTAAACAATTTACCGTATTTTTTTTTACAAATCAACATTAACACCCATCCATCCTAACATACACTGATGTCCATACATCAAAACCAGCCTCAAACAACACAGATATACACAGTGCTGTCCCACCCACCATTCCATAGTGTCCCATAATGTCCCAGAGTGAGCATAATGAATCGTACATATAAATACTACCCTTCTAACATATATCATTTCAGCAAATAATGTTTATACCTCTTTTTGAATTGATTTCTGTTTGTACATAGTTTCAGTTCCGGCTCCAGACTGTTCCACAAATCCACCCCACAGACAGATATGCACATACTTTTTTTGGTTGTTCGTATCTTGGGTTTTGTAAAGTTTAAGTCTCCTCTCAAATTATGATCATTGTCTCTTTTTTTAAATATTTTTTGTATATTAGTTGGGAGTTGATTATTAATTGCCCTGTACATTACTTGTGCTGTCTTAAATTTAACTAAATCGATGAACTTTATGACATGTGACTTTAAAAACAACGAATTGGTATGGTCTCTATATCCTACATTGTTTATTATCCTTATAGCTCTTTTTTGTAATGTGCATATTGACTGTAGGTTGGTCTTGTAGGTGTTTCCCCAGATTTCTACACAGTAGTTAAGATAAGGTAAAAAAAAGTGAATTGTACAGTAAGACCAATGATTTATAGTCCAAGATGTGTCTTGTCTTCCCCAGTATGCCTATACATTTTGCTAACTTGGCCCGGATGTGACTGATGTGAGGTTTCCAGCAGATTTTATTGTCTAGCGTCACCCCCTGAAACTTATTTTCCTATACTGTTTCTATTCTGGTATCATCTATCGTTACCATTATTTCATGATTTATTTCATAATTTCCAAACAACATAATCTTTGTTTTTTTTAGATTTAGAGATCATTTATTTTTGTTGAACCACTGCATTAACTTTTTCATTTCAGTTGTGACCACCTCTAAAACCTGCTGCAAATTCTCACCAGTACAAAGGATATTTGTGTCATCCGCAAACAAAATAAATTTCAGAATTTTTGATACTTGGCATATGTCATTTATATACAAAATAAAGAGTTTGGGTCCCAAAACTGACCCCTGGGGCACACCACAAGTGATGTCCATGAAGGGTGATTTGTGCTCACCAATTTGTATAAATTGTTGTCCGTTACTTAAATACCTTTCCACCCAACTCAGTCCTACCCCTCTTATCCCATACCTTTCCAGTTTCCTTAGTAGTATTCTGTGCTCAATGGTGTCAAAAGCTTTCTTTAAATGAGAAGAGGATGAAGAGTGACAAGGCATTTGGTCTCGATGACATACCTGTGGAGGTATGGAAATGTTTAGGAGAGATGGCAGTGGACTTTTTAACCAGATTGTTTAACACAATCTTGGAGAGTGAGAGGATACCCAAGGAGTGGAGAAGTGTAGTGGTACCAATTTTCAAGAACAAAGGTGATGCTCAGAGCTGTAGTAACTACAGAGGCATAAAGTGGGGTGCACGGTGGAGCAGTGGTTTAGCACTGTGGCAGCACAGTTTACCCTCGGCCGAGGGATCGCGGGGATCGTGGGTTCGATCCCAGCCCCCGACCAACAGTGAGCTGTGTGGAGTTTGCATGTTCTCCCCGTGTTGCGTGGGTTTACTCCGGGATTTCTCCGGTTTCCTCCCGCATACCAAAAACATGTAGGTTTAGGGTGCTTGCGCACGCAGCGACCGGCAGCCGGTGGCTTGTCACCACACTGCAAACCAAATCTACCTACGGGTACAAATAAGTAACAAAAAAAATAAATAAAAAAAAAATAAAGTTGATCAGCCACACTATGAAGATATGAGAAAGAGTTGTTGAAGTCAGGTTAAGAGGAGAGGTGACAATCAGTGAGCAGCAGTACGGTTTCATGCCAAGAAAGAGTACTACAGATGCAAGGTTTGCTTTAAGGGTGTTGATGGAGAAGTACAGAGAAGGTCACAAGGAGTTACACTGTGTCTTTGTGGATCTAGAGAAAGCATATGATAAGGTGCCAAGAGAGGAAGTGTGGTACCGTATAAGGAAGTCAGGAATGGCAGAGAAGTATGTGAGGGTGGTGCAGGACATGTAGGAGGACAGCGAGACAGTGGTCAAGGAGTGACAGGTGGATTCTAGGTGGCTGTGGGATTACATCAAGGATCAGCGCTGAGCCCTTTCTTGTTTGCTATGGTGCTGAACAGGCTGACAGACAAGGTCAGACAGTCTGTTCATCAAAAAAGAATGGAACCAGGATGATGAGGATGAGATGGGGTTGACCTTAGGACAAAACCCTCAAGTGATTTGCAATAAAGAAAATCATGTTAGAACTGCAAAGTTATAAGCATGTTACAATAATTACTAACTCAATTAATCCCACGATATATAACATAATGAAATGTTTCTGTTGATATATCAATGTATATGCATTTGTTCACAAAATCCACCAACATTTCATCTGGTCGCAGTGCTTCTGTCCCTCCCTTGTCAGCCAGCATGCTCTCTGTGGGAGGCGGGGCTAATGCGCACACAGTGGAGACAGCCAGAGAAAAATGAAGCTGCCAGCCGAAGGGTGCGCACACACAGTGTAAAGTCGTCTCGACAGAGCCTGCTTCTTTGAAACAGTGTGATCACTTCGTGCTGCGAAGCCCTAAGCTTTGACTCGATTGGAGAAGTCAGCTTCAGCTCTGGCTTGATTACTCATGTACGAATGCACGCATGTGTATGCTAAGAGTGTACGACATATGATAGGTGCAACTGTTTGTGCTTTCAACCATTTTACAACATAGCAGCTGTGTGAGAGAGCCCTGTGGGGAAAAGAACGGCTCAAAATGAACCATAAACCAACCTCTCGGTGTGCAGCCGAGAGGTTTCGCAGGTCCTTCCTACCTACGGCTGTCAGACTGTATAACCTAAGCAGGGCTGCTCACAGAGATAGCAAAAAACGTTACGACCTAATAGTATCGAATGCAAAAGATGCAACAGACTTACACAAATGGTCCCCTCCAGTATACAACTAGGACAATATCAGTCGCTACGGAGGGTGACAATATGTATGGGTACATATTCATACCATGAAGGGTAACTAAATAGACAGTTATGCTGTTTATTCCATCTAGCTACAATGCTCCGCACTGTGCATATATATTTATATATTTATGTGTACATATGTGTATTTGCTGCTCTTATTTTCTTATCTCCTTAATTATTGCTCTGAGTGTTGCTATCCCTGTGCTGTTGCAATCCTGGGATTTCCCCATTGTGGGACTAATAAAGGCTTATCTTATCTTAAAGTCCGTGAAGTTGAAGTGTTGGCGATGTTGCTTTCTATTGTGCCCTCTCAGAGACAGCGCTTTTTGTAAACAAACGGCACTTACCAACGACGTAAGCTGCACGTGCCGGTCATCTGTGCGAACAGCAGCGTTTTGGCTCTGCTAAAAACAAGGATACTGAACAGCTCGCTGCTAAGTTTCGAAACGACTGTACAGTTTCAGAAAGTTTGTAAGAAGCTGTAGTGTGGGAGCATTTTGGATTTAAGTCTAATGAGCATGAGAGTCCAGTCATGAAAATGAGCCAGTATGTCACCTACTGTATGTTTGAAAACAGCTGCAATGAAAAATGCCAATACAACTAACCTCAAAACGCATTAAAACATTACAAACTATATCACTCAACTGGGAACAGAAACTGTGGTCAAACATGGAAAGCCCTCCCTAGGAATCTCATGATTAAAAACCTTATCTATGATGCTCAGGTCATGCTCTTATTGTAGTCAAAAGTGCAATGCTAGAAATAACGAATTAATAAATAAAATTTTCTGGTCAGCATAATAATTTGCCTAATTATAGCAAATGCAAAGGCCTTCAGCAATATCAGTGGCCAATAATGATTTTTTTGTTTCTCAGGTGCAAAAATAGGAAGTAAATAGGTAGAAAGAGGGGGAAAAAAAATCAATAAAACATAGTACTGGCATTATACACATTACAAATAGGGCTGGGTATCGTCAATAATTTCCATATCTGATTTTGATTTGATCCAATCTGATCTCAACTCACTCACTCAAGGACGTTACTGTTACAAATATACTATTTTACATGCTTTGGAAAATAAGCAGATGCCTTTTCTGGTGTGGTTGGCTTCTGGTTTAGTTTAGTTTAATGTTTATTTGAAAGGGAAAATGCATACTAATGAACAATAATACAAATGCAAGTATGCCAGATTTGGCAATGCTGCTAATTTGCATCTGTAGTCCCCCGGCGGGTCACAAAACACACAAAAAAACAATTATACACAACAAGAAGAACTGCAATAAAACTACATAAAGTGGATATGCTAAAGTACAAGAGTTAAGGTGTTACAAAACGAGACATTTAAATGTCACACAAGTGAAGTACTGCGCATGCGTACACACACATGCACCCAAGCACCTCACAGCAACAAACAAGAGGTGGGACACGTGTGTGATGCACGGGCTCATATGTATATATGTACCCGTGGTTGAGGGTGCTGTGTGGGTGGTGCCTCGCTGGATAGTTTCCAAAATATGTGTTACTTCCGCGGTGTTTCACCTCCACTTCCGAGGGGCTGAGCTCTCACGTGACTGTTGAGTCACGCAAGCGTCTGGCCGGTACAGGTTCTCTTCTGGTGACCAACACAACAATCTTGAGAAGTCACTGCATTTCTGTTTCCCTTTATAATCTTTAAACACCGCCCCCCCCCCCCAAAAAAAAAAAATAAAAAAAAAATAAAGGGTTCCAATTCCATAACCAACAAATCCTAAAAACTTTCATCAAAATCAATAATTAACTTTTTAAGTTATGCTGTTCACACACAAACAAGCCCAGGCAAAAAATAAGTTCCTGGGCAGAGGTAATAATTACTTACCAATGGTGATCTGACTGACGCAGCTGTAGAAGGTCCCTGAAGAGGCGTTGTAACTGCTGCTGCTGGGTTCACGGTCTGTGACGGGAAAAAAAAGATTTCACATGAGCTCGCTGCGTGTGTCCAGACACTTTTGTTCTAAATATTTCAAATCTTTTACGGTCATCCCTGTTGCTTGTGCACCTTTTTCTACCACACTTTATTTCTTCCAGTCATCTTTGGATTAATATGCTTTGATATATCCTGAGATGCGCCTCATTTCAGGATATGACGTCATGAGGGGAGTTTCCTCTCGGCTGATCCGTATGCTGTCAATGTAAACACGCTGTTTAGCTTCTATATCAGCGAAGAAATGCTGAAACGTTGCATGGCGGCTGGGTGTTCTAATTGCTCCAGTGAACATATAAGCCTGTTCTCATTCCCAAAAGATTCAGATCTTCTTAAAAAATAGGCGAAACAAGTACAGAGAACAAGGAACAAATGGCAACCAACACCATCTTCTGCACTCTGTAGCGATCATTTCACTGCAGACAGTTTTGAGGAGGCACCTGCCATACAGGAATCTTTAGGCTTAAAAGTTCGTTACAAACGGGTTCTAAAACCCACTGCCATACCTACGGTTTTCAAACGAAAACCCACAGCTCAAGAAGATATCAACATATCAAAACAGCGCAGAGAAGCAACAGTGTCAAAACTCGCCTGGAAAAGAGTTTGTGTAATTGATTTTTTTTTCCCCACATCAGGCGATCGTTATTTAATCGTTTGAAGCCAAAATTTCTGTAAACCAATTTTTTTTTTTTTTTTTAATTTCCCCAATCGGGTGGTCGGGGAAATAAAAAAAAAAAAGCTGAGATATTCAGTTTCGGTAGGCAATGAGATTTATAAAAATGAAATCTGAAAAAAGTAATATAACGTTTTTTAACACAAAGTCATTCCATTTGGAGTAAAGTCAACATTCTGCTTCAAAATTCATAGGGGAGGATTTTACTTTCGGCAGAAAAAATATAATAAAATCAAAATCGCCTTATGTGGAAAAAAAATCAATTACACAAACTCTTTTCCAGGCGAGTCTTGACGCTGTTGCTTCTCTGCGCTGTTTTGATATGTTCATATCGTCTTGAGCTGTGGGTTTTCATTTGAAAACCGTAGGTATGGCAGTGGGTTTTAGAACCCATTTGTAACGAACTTTCAAGCCTAAAGATTCCTGTACAGCAGGCGCCTCCTCAAAACTGTCTGCAGTGAAATGATCGCTACAGAGTACAGAAGATGGTGTTGGTTGCCATTTGTTCCTTGTTCTCTGTACTTGCGTCGCCCATTTTTTAAGAAGATCTGGATCTTTTGGGAATGAGAACAGGCTTATATGTTCACTGGAGCAATTACAACACCCAGCCGCCACGCAACGTTTCGGTATTTCTTCACTGATATAGAAGCTAAACAGCTTTACACTGACAGCACACGGATCAGCCAAGAGGAAGCTCACCTCATGACGTCATATCCAGAAACGAGGCGCATCTCAGGATATCGTGTTAGTGCAACATGGCGCTAAATTTGAATTCAATTAGAAATATTTTTCCACTTATTTAGCATTAGAAGTCAACAGAACCAACTATGTTGACAATATAAGATAAATTCATACTGAATACTTATGCATAGTTCCAAGATCTTGTCACAGACCCTTTACACTCAGAAACAAACAAAAACGCAGCATGAAGGCTGGAAATAACTCAGGAGAACAAGGAAATAATAAACTCACTTGGTACATAACAGGGAAACGGGACTGGAAACCCGATAGGACAAACAACTAGGAAAACAACAGCAAACGACAAAGACCGCAACAGAACAGAGAACAAAGACTCACAGTGGTGTGAAAAAGTGTTTTCCCCTTCCCGATTTCTCTCTTTTTTTTTGTATGTTTGTCACACTTAAATGTTTCAGATCATCAAACAAATTTAGATATTAGACAAAGATAACACAAGTAAACACAAAATTCAGTTTTTAAATGAAGGTGTTTGTTTAAAAAAATCCACACCTACATGGCCATGTGTGAAAAAGTGATTGCCCCGCTATTAAAAAAAAATTAACTGTGGTTTATCGCATCTCAGCAAAAGCTGAGTTCAATTTCTCTAGCCAAACACAAAAGATCCTCAAAAGCTAGACATCATGCTGTGATCCAAAGAAATTCAGGAACAAATGAGAAACAAAGTAACTGAGATCTATCAGTCTGGAAAAGGTTATAAAGCCATTTCTAAAGCTTTGGGACTCCAGCGAACAACAGTGAGAGCCATTATTCACAAATGGCAAAAACATGGAACAGTGGTGAACCTTCCCAGGAGCGGCCGGCTAACCAAAATTACCCCAAGAGCGCAACAATGACTGATCCAAGAGGTCACAAAAGAAACCACAACAACATCAAAAGAACTGCAGGCCTCACTTGCCTCAGTTAAGGTCTGTGTTTATGACTCCATCATAAGAAAGAGATTGGGCAAAAATGGCCTGCATGGCAGAGTTCCAAAATGAAAACCACTGCTGAGCAAAAAACATAAAGGCTCGTCTCAATTTTGCCAGAAAACATCTTTATGATCCCCAAGACTTTTCGGAAAATACTCTGTGGACTGATGATACAAAAGTTGAACTTTTTGGAAGGTGTGTGTCCCATTACATCTGGCGTAAAAGTAACACAGCATTTCAGAAAAGGAACATCATACCAACAGTAAAATATGGGGGTGGTAGTGTGATAGTCTGGGGATGTTTTGCTGCTTCAGGACCTGGAAGACTTGCTGTGTTAAATGGAACAATGAATTCTGCTGTCTACCCAAAAATCCTGAAGGAGAATGTCTGGCCATCTGTTTGTGACCTAAAGCTGAAGCGCACTTGGGTTCTGCAGCAGGACAGTGATCCAAAACACACCAGCAAGTCCATCTCTGAATGGCATAAGAAAAACAAAATGAAGACTCTGGAGTGGCCTAGTCAAATCCTGACCTGAATCCCATTGAGATGCTGTGGCATGACCTTAAAAAGGCAGTTCATGCTCGAAAACCCTCCAATGTGGCTGAATTACAACAATTCTGCAAAGATGAGAGGGCCAAAATTCCTCCACAGCGCTGTAAAAGACTCATTGCCAGTTATCACAAATGCCTGATAGCAGTTGTTGCTGCTAAGGGTGGCCCAACCAGTTATTAGGTTTAGGGGGTAATCACTTTTTCACACAGGGCCATGTAGTAGGTTTGGATTTTTTTCCCTTAATAATAAACACTTTAAAAACTTTAATAATAAACATTTAAAAACTGCATTTTGTGTTTACTTGTGTCATCTTTGTCTAATATTTAAATTTGTTTGATGATCTGAAACATTTAAGTGTGACAAACATACACAAAAATGAGAAATCAGGAAGGGGTCAAACACTTTTTCACACCACTATATATATAGGAACTCATAATTACAGACACAGGCTGAACAGTTACACATGAGGGTAAGTGGCTGTGGATACGGAAAACATGAGGGGCTGGGAACAATAGGTAGACAAGAACAGAGGATACACACAAGACATGAAGACAGGACCAGGGGAGACATGACCGTCACCTTTGACCGACACAAGGACAACAGCACAACAGAGACCATGAAACCATAACAATAACTAGAAAAGCACTCAGAGAGTGCATACTTCCACCAAGGCTCCTTCATTCTCTCACGAATCACTTGTGATGAAAATTGTGTCAAAGTCTGTCCATTAGTTTTGGAGTATTGTTGCCAAGACACTGAGAGAAGATAAGAGCCTTGGCGGAGGTATGCATTCTCAGATCATCACCAAAATGGAATAGGTTCCTCTGTAGTCCAAGAACCACCTCTGGTGAAAGTTTCATCCAAATCCATCCAGTAGTTTTTGTGCTACCCTGCTGCACAAATACAAACAAAGCCCTTGGTGGAGGTATGCACTCTCAGATCATCACCAAAATCTAATCATCTGTTCCCCATGCCATTACACACCTTTCCTGAAAATTTAATCAAAATCCGTTCATAACATTTTGAGTTATGTTGATAACAGACAAACCAACAGACAAACCAACGCCACCTCCCTTGGCAGAGGTAATAATGAAACCAAAGGTGAGGACAAGGCAGGGATGAATCATGACATAACTAGGGAGAGAATCATGACACAGCTAAAACAATCAACACCTAAGGACTAGAAAAGCACTCAGAGAGCGCATACCTCCGCCAAGGATCACCTTCTTTATTTTTAATAAATTTGCAAAAATCTCAAACTTTTGTCACATTGTCATTATGGGGTATTGTGTGTAGAATTTTGAGAAAAAAAATGAATTTAATCCATTTTGGAATAAGGCTGTCACGTAACAAAATGTGAAAAAAGTGAAGCGCTGTGAATGCTTTCCAGATGCACTACCTATTTCAGTTATGAAAGTTTTTGAAGATGTACCTGTATCTAGTATTAGCAAGGGATTGCTAATACTAGATAAAATTGCATTGTCCACTGTATCATGCCATTTCAAATGTGCCCACTAAGCCTTGGCACCTACAGTAGTCTCTGTTTCTGGGGGTGAGAAAATCCATGACCCTGCAGCGCTACATAAAAGGAACCTCTAATTCTGCAGTGCGAGAGTCCTGATCTGCGCTGAGCTATACAGGAGGGTGAAACTCTTGACCTTTGCAGAGGAAAAAGGCAATAAAATTCATGAGTCTACTAGCTTTAGCGCCTTAGTCTAACAATTTATAGAGGAAATAAAAATCATTCACTGTTAGAGTGCTGTGAATGAAATTCACAGCAGCAGCACTGTTATTGGAATGAGCCATAACACTGCAAGACCCATGGGGAAAAGCCCTCACCAACTAAAATAATGTTAAAAAATGATGCCTTAATCCATTTGTTGCCTTTTTATCTGGACCTTTTCATCAGATTACAATTCTGGCATTCAGTGGGCCCTATTATGACAGTCAACAACAGGCTTTTGCTCCATGCATCGCACCTAGAGCCAGTGATTTTGCTAGTCTCTGTCAGCACACTGTTTTTTTACACTTTGTGTCATGCCATCTAATCAGTCCCTCCAGGATTTCACGATGTTGTGATCACATCAATTCACATGAAATCAGCCAATCAGCACAACTATTGTGCGACCTTGCAACTTTGTCCAATCACCGCAACTTTCCCGCAATTTTGGCCAATCTGTCAGAGAAGCGTTTGCTCCTCCAGGGCAAAGAAGGAGAGGACCCAATCGCTTGACGAATCTGGTAAACCATACTTTATTATAAACAGAAAGTAAACACTGCACAAGGGCAGAAATAAAATGCAATAACGACCCAAATTATGGAGAATGACAACAGTAATAATTCCAGACAGTGTGGTGAAAATAACGGTGAGATAAACATAACGTTGCAGCAAGGAACACAGACTGAAAAGGCACATTTATAGACAGGGAAAATAATCAGTGATACAACACAGGTGAGGAGAGCAATCAAAACCAGCGGCTGACACATGAGGGAAACAGCTGACCGGACGGGCCACAGAGGGGATACACAGCAAACATGATAAACAAGTGAGAAGGGCCATAAAGCATGGACAGGGGCTGCAGACCCATCCAGAACCACTACAGTACCACCCTTTAAGGATCGGATCCAAGACGACCATAGGGTACACCCACAGGAAAAGAGTAGAATAGAGGGTTGGTACTAGTGAAAGCGCTTTGAGTGGTCTTTGTGACTAGAAAAGCGCTATATAAGTGCAGGTTAGTTAGTTAGTAGTTAGAAGAACAAAAAAGAAAACCCAAAACCCTCATAGGGTGGGTGGTGGGGGAACAGGCCAGCTGGGCTGGAATAACTGTAACCCACCACCCCCCACAGCAAAGTCCAAAGCCACACTGTTCACGGGCCAAATAAAGTTCAAGGCCTCAAGACCCAAAACAAAGTGAGTCAGGTGATCAACCCAAGTCCATTGGCCCCCGAACCGCAACAAACAATGGGTCAGGGGGTCTACCAAAGTCCAACAGCCCTCAGACTGGAGAAGAACGTGGGTCTGGAGGCCTTCCAAAGTCCAAAGGCCACTGGGAGGGTGAACATGGGGCATCAGGGTGTCCTACCAAAAATCAAAGGCCACCAAACAGGAGAAAACACACGAGCTTCATGCTTAAAAAAAATAACACACAACCTTTTTATACAAAAAATAACCCAGGAGCCCTCAACTTTGGGGAAAACAATGCAGGATACCTTTGCCCAAAAGAAAACAACATAGAGGGTTCAAACTAGGAGAGATGACAAGGAAATTTTACCCTCAGGAACTGGCAACAAAGAATCTTTACACTCTAGCTCAGAAAAAATACATACAGAAATTACAGGCACTGGGAATACAGGTGCAGAAATACCTGGCTTGGAACATACAAATGCAGAAATTTCAGATTTTGGAGACACAGATATGAAATTACTGAGCTCAGGGGACATAGATGCAGAAATTTCTGGTTTAGGAGACACAGATACAGAATTATTGAACTCAGGGGACATAGATACAGAATTTTTCAGTTCACAAGAAGGGCGCACTGACTTCTGGAACAAACGACAGGTGTGCACCGGATTCAGCGATGACGGTTGGAGGTCTCCTGACCTCTTGATTAGATGGTTGTGCTGCCCTCAGCATCAGACGGTTGGGGCATGCTGACTTCTGCATCAGACGGTTGAGGTGCATCCGGCCCAGATGCCCAGGAATCCTCCTCTGATGCAATCACCTTGGATGGGGGCAGAGGTACAGGCTGAAGTAGGAGTTTGACCAACACAGTCAGCAGAAGAGTGCAGTGGGGAGGGCTCAGAAGCAGATGGAGGCTGCAACTGGGTCTCCCCACTAGAAGCAAGACCTCTTTAATATAGATATTAACAAAACAAAAAAAGAGGACTTGCCTTAACTCCTGCTCTTCTGCTGTCGAGGATCCCGATGCTGTCGAAGTTGGAATGATGTCTCAAAAGGAACAGTCTCTACAGGAGCGTGCATGTGAGGCGGGACAGTCACTGCAGGAGTGTGTACATGAAGTGGGACAGTCATTATAGCAGGGTGCACGTGGAGAGTCTCTTCAGGAGTGTGCACATGAGGCAAAGCAGTCGCCACAGGAGTGTGGACGTGAGCAGTCTCTGCAGCAGCGTGCATATGAGCAGTCACTACAGGAGCGTATACCTCAGATGGAGAAGGAAAAACACAGGTGGATGATATATCAACATCAGGAAACATGGCAGCAGAGACAGGCGGCAGGCAAGACCCCTCCTCAATAGGTGTAATAGAAAGAAAAGGTACTTGCCTGGCCTGCTCTGCCGCTTCGGAGGCCACCCTTGGCGATTCTGATGAGGAAACAGCTGTGGGCAGGGGCACCAATGTAGAAGGTGGTGCAGGCGTGACCACGGGTGAAGCAGCTGCGGTGAAACCCTCAGGCAAAGCTGCATGCTGAATGACAGGTGAAGCTGGTGTATGCGCCATGGAAAGAGCTGGAACAGGAGCGGAGCATGGGGACATGCGTAAAGGCGCCAAAGAACGTCTCACAGATGGCACCGGGTCCCGTAATATTGAAACCAGGGGACGTTTCTGCATCGGCACAAGCTCCAGTGTCCGGCATGACTTTCTCACCAACCCACGATACGTCCGGTTGAGGTTGGAAACGGTGCCCAATAGTCCCGCCAGTTCGGGGTATCTCCACAGACCGGAGTGTGCTTCCAAAATCCCAGCCACGGAGTCTAGAGACTCCAGGGCCTCCTCCAGTGTGTGGGAGGTGCGGGCTTCCGAGACAAAATCCTGGATGAACTGGGCTGCCCACTGCTCATCTACAGTGGGACTGCTGGCTCCCAACCTCCCTTTGTCCGCTGAGTTCACTGCAGGTAGAATTCAATTGAAATCCCCAAACTCAGCAGATGACAAGGAGGAGGGTGGAAGTGATGCTAGCCAGTGGTGGTGGTGGGGGGGGGGGGGGGGTTCTGCACCTGAGGGTGGAAACGCAGGCTTGGTCTGGCTTCCAGCAGATTGATGATTCTCCCCCAGCAATGCATCTCATCTTCCTGGGAAGAGCCGCTCTGAGCAACGGCTGCCAAATCAATCGCCCGGACACACTGCCTCTCATCCCGACTCCACTTCATCATCCTCTTACCAGATTTGCCCGCTGGGTCCATTGCTGGCTGCGACGTACTGTCAGAGAAGCATTTGCTCCTCCAGGACAAAGAAGGAGAGGACCCAATCGCTTGACGAATCTGGTAAACCATACCTTATTATAAACAGAAAGTAAATGCTACACGAGAGCAGAAATAAAATGCAATAACAACCAAAATTACGGGGAGTGACAACAGCAATAATTCCAGACTGCGTGGTGAAAATAAGAGTCACCAGGGACCTCACCGACAGTGGAGTGGGAGTTAAGGCAAGTACCTCATTTAGTATCATTACCCACTGTACTTAGTGAGTCTTGTCTTACTCCTAATGGGGGGGGGGGGGGGAGTTGCAGCTCCCATATGCTTCTGGCCTCCCTCCGCTGGGCTCCACTATTGGTCCCAGTACTGACCCATCCTTTATCTCCCCCATGTCCGAGCTTTCTGCATTAGGAACCAAGGTGCTCGCCACAGCTCCAGCTGACCCCGAGGAGCACGCTCAAGTTCCTGTGGTTCATCCTGATGTGGTCTCCCCAGCAGCAGTGGACCAGGAGCTCAGGCAAGTACTTTTCTTTACTTTTATAACATCAATTTTAGTTAACTCTTGCCTAGCTCCTGGTGACTGTGGTGGCGCCTCACTCACCCCCTGCCTCTCTCCTTCATCTGAGGTGAATGTAGCGAGGACGGCTCTCCAGACACCCAGGCTGAACATTCTTGCACCTCAGGAACCATTGCTTGAGGTCAACACACCCCAACCTTCTGCCCCTGAGCCCAGTGCACCTCCTCCTGATGCCCAAGAGGTCAGAAGACATCTATCCAACACCCAAGAGGTCAGAAGACCTCCACCTGTTGTCTTAGAGGTTGAGCGGGTTGCACCACCTTCGCCATCTGGGGTCGCCGCTTCTCAGCTGCTGTTAGCCCCTGTGCTGAAGGCCCCTCTGGTACTGTCTTCGGAACTAGAAAATCCTGTACTGATGTCTTCTGAACTAGAAAGTCCTGTATTGATGTCTTCTGAACTTGAGATCCCAGTGTTGTCCCCTGAACTAGAAACTTCTGTATTATCTGCTGAATTAGAAACACCTGAGTTATTGTCTCCTGAGCTAAAGACCCCAGTATTCTTGGTTCCTGAACTACAAGCTCCTGGATTGTCACCCCTTGAGCAAAAGGCTCTGGTGTTGCTGTGTCCCAAGCTCAGTATCCCTGATCTTCCTTGTCCTGTAGTCTGGTGGCCTAGGGACTTTGGTAGGCTACCAGATCCACCATGTACCCTAGCTTGGAGACCCATGGACTTGGGTAGGCCCCCGGATCTGTTTTGCCCCCAGGCCCGATGGCCCTGGGTCGATGGTAGACCACCTGGCCCATTTTGTCAGAGTTTGGGGCTTGGGAGCTTTTGTTTGGACCACGAGAGATGCCCTTGTTTTGGACTCAGTGGGAGAGGGTAAAATGGAGATTGACAAAGCCTTGCTCGTGCAACTGTAATAGAGGTTCTATGGACTGACCTTGATGGGCTGTGTGCCTCAGCCACCTGTTACAGAACTCACGACTCATCTGTCACTGGTTTGTGAATTAAGGACTTCTGTATTATTGTCTGCTGAATCTGAAATTCCTGTGTCAGTGCCTCCTGAACCAGAAATTTCTGCATCTGTGTGTCTTGAACTAGAAAATTCTGCATTGTTGACACCTGCACCAGAAATTTTTGCATTTACAAGAAGCCATGTCTGTTGTCATTCAGTCCATACAGCCAATCATGTACAGTAGAACAAAATTACATTGCTTCCATCTAGAATGTTAATCACATGTAGAATTAGAGGGGTTGCTGCTATCCAAGGTGCCGCCACAAACAACTGCAATTTAGGGGACAATTTATGCCTCCTGAAACAGAAATTTCTGCATTTATGTCTCTTGAATCAGAAATTTCTGCCTGTGGGTGTCCTAGGCCAGAAATCTCTGTGTTTGAGTATTGTGTGCCAGGGATTTCTGTATTTGTACCCCCTCAGTTAGAAATTTCTGCTTCTATATCCCTTGGGCTGGAAAGTTCTGCCCCTGAGTCCCCTGAGTTAAGAAATTCCATATCTGCGTCCCTGGAGTCAAAGATTCCCGTATTCGTCTCTCCAAAACTAGAAATTTCTGCTTCGGTGTTCCCTGTGTCAGAGATTTCTGCATTTATGTCCCCTGAGCTAGAAATTTCTGTTTCTGGGGTATCTCCTGAGTTTAGACTCTCTGTATTACTTCCAGTGCATGGGGTTTTTGTGTTGCTGCCTGAGCCAGAAGCTCTTATGAGGTTTGAATCCCCCATGTTGTTTTCTTTTGAGCAAAGGGCTCCCGTGATATCGCCTGAGTTTAAGGGTATTTTATTTTCATTTCCTGAGCTTGAGAGTTTTTTGTTGTCACCCCCTGAGATTGGAGTTTCTGGGAGTAAAATTTTCATGTTACTTTCCCCTGAGTATCATGCTCCTGTGTTAGCTTCTGAGTATCATGTTCCTGTGTTAGCTTCTGAGAATCATGCTCCTGCGTTAGCTTCTCAGTTGAGAGCTCCTGCATTAGCTTTAGAGCAGGGAGTTCCTGTGTTGTTTTCTAAGTTTAAAGCTCCTGTGTTGTTTTCTAGGCCTAGAGCTCCTGTGTTTCCTTCTCAGGTTAGGGCGTCTATGATGTCTCCTGGGTTTGAGGTTTCCTTGTTGTCACATCCTGAGGTTAAAGTGTCCATGTTGGCGCTGGCATAGTTTGAGATCCCCATGTCATCTTCTGAATTTTAGGTTTCCATGTCATCATTTCAGTTTTAGATTTTCCATGTCATCATTTGAGTTTTAGGTTTTCCATGTCATCATTTGAGTTGAAACTCAAGTGATGACATGGAAACTTTAAAGTTTTCATGTCATCATTTGAGTTTAAAGTTTTCATGCCATCTTCTGGGTTTAAGTTTTCATGTTATCTTCTGGGTTTAACTTTTCATGTCATCTTCTTGGTTTAAGTTTCCATGTCATCGTCTGGGTTTAAGTTCTTATGTCATCTTCTGAGTTAAAGTTCCCATGTTTTCTCCAGAGCTCACATGCTGCTTTTTCCTGAGTTTGAAATTCCTATGTTGTCATCACCTCCTGAGTTACAGTGACTGTGACTTGTTTTGCCGCACCATGCTTATGTCCCTCCCTCCCCCGCCCTACTGTGGTGTTTCTTATTTTTTTTTTTTTTTTGAAGAGCATCCAGAATCCGCCCTGGGGGGGGGTGGTTGTTATAGTTTAGGCTTGAGTTTTGGTTCAAGCCCACACTTTATGTTCATTTATGATTATTTTTTGCATTTATTGTCCTCTGTGTTTCACTGAGTCCCCTGTCTTTGTCTTCTGTGTTCATCCCTTGTCTGGTCCTGGGTCTGTGTGCATATCTGTTTACTTGTAGTTCCAACCTCATGTTTCCCATATTTGTAGCCACTGCCCTTTCTGTGTTACTCCTGCATTTTGCTCTATATGTTTCTGTGTCATGTTCATGTGCATTCCCTGTTGGTGTCTGTGTGTACAGCCCTGCCCATCCTGTGTTTCCCACCTGTAATCACTTCCCTGCTGCCCTTGAGTGTACCCATCTGCTCTGTGTTGATTAGTCCCCCTGTCTATTTATTCTGTGCACTGTCTGTGTCTATTGTGGTGTCACTGACGTTGTGTGCATTATCTCTGCTGGAGCCCCTGAATTCCATGAGTTTTCTACATGTTTTGCAATTTGTGTTAGATTTATTTCTCTACCCCTCATGCTGTTATTTGTTTGTTCTTTTGTTTTCTGTTAATAAACCACGTTGCACCTGAGTTCTGCCTGCTATTTGAGTCCATCACCTGCACCTACCAGAGGTAGACATGATAGGGTCATCCTCAAAAACCCTCCAATGTAGCTGAATTACAACAATTCTGCAAAGATGAGTCAGCCAAAATTCCTCTACAGCGCTGTAAAAGACTAATTGCCAGTTATCGCAAATGCTTGATTGCAGTTGGCTGCGCCACCGTGCAGTTGGCTGCACGGTGGCGCAGTGGTTTAGCACTGTGGCAGCACAGTTTTACCCTCGGCCGGGGGATCGCGGGGATCATGAGATCGTGGGTTCGATCCCAGCCCCCGACCAACAGTGAGCTGTGTGGAGTTTGCATGTTCTCCCCGTGTTGCGCGGGTTTACTCCGGGATTTCTCCGGTTTCCTCCCGCACACCATGTAGGTTTAGGGCGCTCGCGCACGCAGCGACCAGCAGCCGGTGGCTTGTCACCAGACTGCAAACCAAGTCTACCTACGGGTACAAATAAGTAACAAAAAAAAAAAAAAAAAAAAAAAAAGTTGTTGCTGCTGAGGGTGGCCCAACCAGTTATTAGGTTTAGGGGGTAATCACTTTTTCACACAGGGCCATGTAGGTTTGGATTTTTTCCCCTTAATAATAAACACCTTCATTTAAAAACTGCATTTTGTGCTTACTTGTGTTACCGTTGTCTAATATTTAAATTTGTTTGATGATCTGAAACATTTAAGTGTGACAAATATACAATAAAATGAGAAATCGGGAAGGGGGCAAACACTTTTTCACACCACTGCATAACACCACTTTTACAACTCTGGCAAAATCACGGACAAAGAGAAAGACCAGCATAGTCTCTGAATTGTTGCCTAAAGCTCTCATCTGTGTATAATTATGATCAAGTCTCCCCAGTGCAAGCAGGGCTTTGGAGGAGGTTAAAAATCTCCTTAAAAGGTCCTTGCCTTTCAAAGTATTTTCACTTTGTGAACAAGCCCGCATTATCCTTAGTGCAAAATGGACTTCGCTTTCCATTTAAAGGCTGTCATATTATTATTAAGCCATTGATCTTGTGCCCCTGTTTATTAAAGGGAATGAGAGCAAAGGCGGCGGTTGGTTTATTTCACATTATGCCCCAAACATACTTCTGAATAATTAAGAGCGTTAGGACAGCCTCTTTGCACCCGGCGCAAAATTCATTTTTGCAGTGACGTAATAGCAAAATGGACTTGAAAATGTCCAGAAATGCGTCCCATGCCAATTGACTCTGGACTGCACCGCCGTAATGGGGCCCAGAATGTCTGAGATGCAGACATCAGATCAGGAGGTTTATATGGCGACCATGGCATGGGAAAGGACAAAATGGGTTATCCCTCTCCTGTTAAAATCCCAGGTTTTATTACATTATAAATGAGACTACAATAAATAATTTCAAAACACGTGCACAAGTGTGCACACCCTTAAACAAATGTGTTGCTGAAGCATCTTTGGATTTACAGCCTTCAGTCTTTTGGATAGGAGTGTATCATCATTCTACAGCTCGACTGAACAACTTCGCCCATTCCTTCATTCTACAAAACTCTCAGACTGTGATGAGATCTCTTATGCTGAAAACTGATTTCTACAAAGTAATGTCCAAAACAATAAATAACACGAAATAAGTGGTTGCATCGACATTCATCCTCAATCCACCTTATTCCTAGGCCCCATGATGCCTTGCGTGAATTATGGTAGCAACTTCCGGTACTAGTTTAGAATGTATTGCTGTCACTGAAACAGGACACTTCTCCTTGTTAAAAAACAATGAATTTGGCATCAGAAATGTGGGAACACGGCCTCTTGCACCTCAAAACAGTAACATAATCATACCGCTTCCCACACCTATCGAGGGATGGAAAGATGACCTTAAGTGGCCTCAGACAGTAGCTCCGTTTGTTAGCGCCGCTGCTAAGATGCTAACGCTGTAAACAAATGACCCGTGCTGGCAAAATGAGTCACTGAGGACATTTTCAAAACTGATGTAATGTTATTTCCATATTCTGTACTGAAAGACTTTCAAAATTTTATTTAATTTGAGGTACTGTGCAAAAACTGACCCAGAAAAAGATGATTTGTTTATATTTTAGCTAGGTTGAAAACTTGCGTTCGATCAGTCGAGAGTTATGTCTTCTGCAAAAACATAGGTATTTTTAGAAAGTACAATTTCTAAGCTTTGAAATGATACCAAACACTCATGGGAGTTTTCCTGGGACTTTGCCGCTACCAAGCAAAGAAAGAGCCATGATTTATGACTTCTCATGCCTGTACTCCTAATGATGCGGTGGGCATTCTGACTCATTTTGCCAGCACGGGTCACAATATCAATGTCTCCACCGCAATAAAGTTGGCTGTATTTTGTTACAATATGTTGGACATAATCAGATTTACCTCAGAGCAGATGTAGAGTCTAGTCAGAGCCACAAAGAAGCCTCCATTTATCCAGTCTATTGGCAAAACCACAAACAGCAGCAAGTACCAAAACTATGCAAAAGCATTCAAAAAATACAAACACTATGAGAGCTGAAATTAGCTGCCACTTGAGTGTAAAACACGTATGTGGACTATACATTAAAATGAATTTGAAAAACTTTTAAAAATGCTATTTTAAATGCCCCTGCTACTCCACTGAAACTGACTGATTTAACACTTGGTCAGCCGAAACCGGAAGTTCCGTCCATAATCGTTCCTACAGAGGCACCCCAGGAATAAGGTGGATAAAATGACTGACCTAATTCAACAGAGGTCCAGATAGTTGGTGATAGCAGTCTCACAATTAGTAAAATGGAAAGCACCTGAATGTGTTTCAAGTGACTGTAGCTTGAAAACACCTGTTAGTCATCTCCATTCCTGGCTACAATTACTCGATCAAGACAAAAGGACACTCCAAGTAACTCCAGCAAAAAGTTTATTGATAAATACAGTGGATATAAAAAGTCTACACACCCCTGTTCAAATGCCAGGTTTTTGTGATGTAAAAAATGAGACCAAGAGGAGTCAGCACACACCTGCCACCATTTAAAGTGCCTCTGATTAACCCCAAATAAAGTTCAGCTGTTCTAGTAGGCTTTCCCTGACATTTTTGTAGTCACATCTTACAGCACAAGCTATGGTCCACAGAGAGCTTCCAAAGCATCAGAGGGATCTCATTATTCAAAGGTATCAGTCAGGAGAAGGGTACAAAAGAATTTCCAAGGCATTAAATGTACCATGGAACACAGTGAAGACAGTCATCATCAAGTGGAGAAAATATGGCACAACAGTGACATTACCAAGAACTGGATGTCCCTCCCAAATTGATGAAAAGACAAGAATAAAACTGGTCAGGGAAGCTGCTAAGAGGCCAACAGCAACACTGAAGGAGCTGCAGAAATTTCTGGCAAGTACTGGCTGTTAGTACATCTGACAACAATCTCGCGTCTTTTCATATGTCTGGGCTATGGGGTAGGGTGGCAAGACGGAAGCCTTGGCTTACAAAGAAAAACATCCAAGCCATTTGAAATCTCCCAAACACATGTGGGAAAATGTGTTATGGTCCAATGGAACCAAGGTTGAACTTTTTCGCCATAATTTCAAAAGGTATATTTGGCATAAGCACAACACTGCTCATCACAAAAAGAAGACCATACCTACAGTGAAGCATGGTGGTGACAGCATCATGCTTTGGGGCCGTTTTTCTTCAGCTGGAACTGGGGCCTTAGTCAAGGTGGAGGTAATTATGAACAGCTCCAAATACCAGTCAGTGTTGGCACAAAACCTCCAGGCTTCTTCTAGAAAGCTGAAGATGAAGTGAAACTTCATCTTTCAGCATGACAATGACCCAGAGCACACATCTAAATCAACAAAAGAATGGCTTCACCAGAAGAAGATTGAGGTTTTGGAATAGCCCAGCCACAGTCCACACCTGAATCCAATTGAACATCTGTGGGGTGATCTGAAGAGGTGATCTGTTCACAGGAGACACCCTCACAATCTGACAGATTTGGAGCATTTGCCGAAGAAGAGTGGGCAAATACTGCCACATCAAGATGATCCACGCTGACAGACTCCTACCCAAAAAGACTGAGTGCTGTAACAAAAGCCAAAGGTGCTGCAACAAAGTATCAGTTTAAGGGTGTACATATTTACGCAACCAGGTTATTGTAAGTTTTTTATTTGTTGTTTTTCCCCTTAAAAGATTTCAGTTTGTTTTTCAATTGGGTTGTACAGGTTATAGGTCGCATTAATGGTGGAAAAAGTTTTGAAATGATTTATCTTGGTCTCATTTTTTTACATCACAAAAACCTGGCATTTGAACAGGGGTGTGTAGACTTTTTATATCCAGTGTATACAACAATTAATTCCCACTGAGCAATTTGATTGAATAATAGACCTTCACAGAGTGCTGATGCAAAGCTGGATGCATGGACTTTATCAATTCAGCAAGGGAAAACATCATTTTCGGGATATATTTTAGCCTGTATATAACCACCTTGGTGATATATTTAATTACAAACCTTAATTTGTAATTAAACTACATTGCTCCGCACTGTGTGTGTTTATATACTTGCATATTTACTCCACCTAGCTGCAATGCTCCGTACTGTGGGTGTTTATATATTTACATATTTATTCCATCTAGCTACAATGCTCTGCACTGTGTGTTCATATATTCATATATTTATTCCATCCAGCTACAATGCTCTGCACTGTGTGTCTGTGTGTGTGTGTGTATATATATATATTTTATAGTAATACGTACATATGTATATTAGCTGCTCTTGCTTGCTTGTTTTTTTTTTTTTTTTTTTTTTTCTTGCCTTCTGATTGTTGCTCTGAGTGTTGCTATCCCTGTGCTGTTGCAATCCTGGAATTTCCCCGTTGTGGGACTAATAAAGGCTTATCTTATCTTATCTTATCTTATCTTAATTCCACTAAAGTTGGGACATTGTGTAAAATGTAAATAAAAACAGAATACAATGATTTAAAAAGCCTTTTCAACCTATATTCAGTTGAATACACTACAACGACAAGATATTTGATGTTCAAACTGAAAAACTTTATTTGCAGATATTCACTCATTTTGAATATGATGCCTTCAATGGGTTCCAAAAAGCTGAGACAAGGGCATGTTGACCACTGTCACTCAAGAAGCTTTTAGGAACTGAGGACACTAACTGTTGAAGCTCTGTAGGTAGAACTGTTTCTCTGTCATAAGGCTGAGCACTCGTGGGAGCTGTGCTCAGCCTTCCTTAGTTATTTTCTGCATTTCTGTATCTGTTTATTTTGTATTTAGATTGGTTCTCACTTCTCTGTATCATCCTGTATTCTTGGTCATTATTATTTTAATTTTGAAATAAGTTCTTATTTATTATCAGTTACTTTTTGTTTCTTCCCGGTCTATGTTTTTATGTTTTAGTCACTTCCTCTGGTCAACCCAGTTCACAGGCTGCTCAGCTGTTTAGGTTCACCTGATTATTTCCTGCTCATTAATCCACACCTGTAATCATTTGTTGTCATTAGCATCATGCTGTCATGACACCGAGCGTGGGTGTGTACCGTGCTCGGGTCGTTTGATTATTTTCCTTTTTCTGTTTTTGTATCTAGTCTTGATTGTCACCATTATTGTTTGTGCTTTAATTTTGACAGTGCCGGGACAGGACTTCCGCCTGTCAAGTCTGTTTACGGCCTGTCACAGCTGTTTGTGTTTAGGTTGATTGCTTTCACTCCTCACCTGTTTGTCGTTGAGTTTCTATTTTACTACTTAAGTTCGCTGGCAAGGTTTATTCCTCGCTGCAACCTCGTCTTGCTTGGACTGGAATCCCCAACCCTGATTCCAGTCTTTCTTCTGCTTAGGACTTTTCCTCATTAGTTTCATGTAAGTGTCCTTTCTTGAGTTTTTCAGTATTTGTGTTTTCCTGTTATCACCCCTCAAGGTCTCATTTATAGCCTTTTTGTATCCGCCCCTCATGGCAAGGTTTCGTGTACTATATTTAATAAATAAGCAAACTCACTGCAGGCGAGTGGTGCCGTGTTTCTGCCTCATAAGGGCCAATTATGACATATGCCCTGCTTGCATTATTTAAGAACCGCTGCTCCGTTAATTCGTTGCTGCGGTCTCCCATGCTGCCAGACGCAAGTTCGATATCTTGCTCTCTGTTCACATTCTTAGCTATCATGTTAGTCTGCCTAGCGTTTTGTTTTGTTTATGCACTTAGTATTTTATGTTTTCAATAACCCTCACAACTCACAGTCCAGCACCTGGGTCTCCTTGCTGCCTCATGGGGCAATTCATGACATTCTCATTCTTACTTGATGTACGACTTCAGTTGCTCAACAGTCCAGAGTCTCCATTGTCGTATTTTGTACTTGATAATACGCAACACATTTTCGATGGGAGATGGGTCTGGACTGCAGGCAGATCAGCCCTGTTTTACTATGAAGCCATGCTGTTGTAACCCATGCAGAATGTGGCTTGGCACTGTCCTACTGAAATAAGCAGGGATGTCCCTAAAGATGTTTTGGGGTTTTTTTGTTTTTTTTAAATGGCAGCATATGTTGCTCCAAAACCTGTATGTACTGTTCAGCATTAATGGTGCCTCCACAGACGTGCAAGTTACCCATGCCAAGGGTACTAACACACCCCTATACCATCACAGATGCTGGCTTTTGACCAACCACCCCCAAGCACAAGCCATAATTTAAAAGTTGGTTTTGGGGTAAATCAGGTCCATTGGTCCAAGCCTTAATTTAGCCCAAAAACAGTCACTGGAAATTGGTCTGTGCTTACTCTGTATAATACAGACCATATCCCAAAAATTGAAATTTGGGTTGTGCGTTACCATAATAACCAACCACAATAACCACAAATAGACATTGAAAATCAAGCTGCGTTTAGTCCATCTAGTATAGACTATATTTAACCAGAAAACAGTTGTTGAAATTTTGGCTGCACTTGACCATATTGGTCAAAAAAAAAAAAAAAAAGTCCAATGACTGGGCTGTTTAGTCCACAGGATTTGGCCCAAATTTACAGATGTCTATATAATAATGGGGTGGGGGGTGGGGGTCAACCTGAAAAAGGCAGCTTTTCATGTTTCACTTTTCAACCAAATTTAGACCTTACGGAGATGTCTATATATATATATATTTTATATGACCTTGAAGGTGGCTCAGGGTTTCCTCTGGTAACATTTCTTGGTGGCAGCCCGCCGCCCCAGAAATTTTACCGCCACGCCAAGGAGATATGAATTTATTAAGAAAAATACTGTATATGAAGCAATGACTTTCCGCAAGCGCACTCAAACAACACGCGTGGCCGTCATCCACGTGGAGTTTAGAAGCGCCCCGCCCACGCAAGTTTTCCAGTCAGTCAACAGGCAGTGTCTCACTAAGCGCAACTGGTCGACAGAAACATGAGTTTATTAAAGTACTTCAAACACAGAAAAAAATCAGAAAAGGTGTATGTAAGCACTGGAGGCATTTATCATGGTTTTAACCTGCTGGAAACGGGAGCCATAATGGAAGAGTCGCTTGGCTAAGAGATGTGGTTAGAATTCATATGCAGCCGGCTTCATATGAAGGGAAAGGCAAGGGGGACTGATGAATTGCTGAGGATATATTTCATCAGCCACTACAATATTAAGTTATGTTCTATAGGAATTGCAGGAATGAAGAGACTGGCAATTTCTCTCTTTTCTCGCACAAGCAGGCGTGCAGTTTTTATTCTCCAGCGGCAGTGACAAAAAGCAACAGCTAAAAACGCTAGCTCTCTTTTCACTCTAAACTGAGGTCCTTCAGCAGCTGCCTAGAGAGGTGCCTGATGAGAAAGCCTGAGAGCACTATAACTGCCTAAACAGATCATTCTGTACATGAACGCATATTGTGGTGAATTACGTATGTCTTTAGGGTCCGCTACAGTTCCCTATTATGTACCTGGCAGGTTAAGATGACCAAAATTCATGAAGTCAATGACTTTAATCCGTCAGCAGCTTTCAGACAAACTAAACATGACATCTGATTTCAAAATAAGGGAGGATTTTCCTGCTGTCTGGGTGGTGAGGAGATTTCTAAAATAAAATATATATATATATATATATATATATATATATATATAAATAAAAAGAAATATAACAGAAATAACGGCATCCTTGGTCATTTAAGTTAATTTATTTCATTAAATACAATTTTATTAATATTTTTCTTTGTAATCAGTTAAATTATTGTTCTGTTCTGACTGCAAAATTATGGTCAAAAATGTAAATTGTTATAAGGAAAAAGTTTTAAAAAATTACCACTCTGTTTCAAATTTATCTAAAAAAAAAAACTAATTTTATTTTAAAAAAGACAAAAAATAGTCATAAAATAATCCACAAATTTATAATAAAGTTTCAAATGTACAAGAAAAGTCCATATTACAAGAGGAAATTACAAATTTGAGGAACATGGTTTCGACTTTAGATAGATTTACAGAGAAAAGTAGAAAACTATAAGGAAATTTTTATAAATTTTGGAGAAAAACTTCAAACCTTGAAGACTGAAGTCATTACTAAACTTTTTAAGTGGGTGCTATTTGTACCCTTAACTCAACTAGAAATTTTTGGTTGTCTAAAGCACTCTGGTCATATAATTTACCCACCTGATCATATAATTTAAGTATGCATGATGTAGAAGAGCTTGGAATAACGAGGCGATGTGACTTATAAACCAAAGTTTATTATCAGCTTCACTCCTCTAACAAGTCTCATCTCAGTGCAGAAGCAGAAGTAGAATAAGACAGCGAACACATTCAGCTCTACATACTTATACCTACACATAACAAAAGACATGCATATCAAAGCTGACATCCCGCATTTTCTTAATCCCCCTCCTTTGTCTTCGTACTCCTCCACCTGACCCTGGGTGGTCAGGGCGATCGATCTGGTCTCCACCGCAGCGTCTCAGATGCTCTTTGATCTTCGCTGGCGGTTGAGACCTCTTGTCCTGTTCTGAGGTGTGAAGTCGTTGTACATATGTAATCACCAAACATTCTCACATGCTTATACATATGTAGGTTATGGGATATATGATTAATATAAACCACAGCCCCCCCCCCCAAACGACTAAGAAAAGGACAATAATAAAAAAAATTCACAGTTTAAGATAATTACTATGACATACTAACTGCTAAACCTCTTGACAAGGAAGAAACTTTCCAGCAGCCATGCTCCTAAGAGAGTTCAGTGGTAATCATAACAGCGTAGTAATATCACAAGTCAGTCTTAAACTGTCACAGCACAATTAGTGAACAACTTTTGAGTAGTTTGCATCAGTCCCTGTGCCGTCTGGGTTTTAATCTTCTCCCGAATCTGCTGTGGGTCCGCTTGGGCGTCCTGGTGGGACCTTCCTGTAAGGAATCTGCAGCTTGGGGAGGAGAGTGATTATTTGTTCCCTGCAGGGGGGCTGTCTTTTCTCTTGGGGGGTCTACCCCGCCGAGGTGCTCTCGCCAACCGTGCAGGTTTGTCTCTCAACAAGAAGGCAGGTTTAAGTCTGTCAATGCTGACTGTTTCTTTTCTGTCCCCTAAATCAAGCACAAAATGCTTATCACCAGGTTCCAGCACTCTGAATGGTCCATCGTATGGTGGACGGAGGGTTGGTTTTAAAGCTTCATGCCTAACAAAAACGAATTCGGCGTTTTTTAAAGCTTGGGGGACAAAAACCCGTGGAAAAGAGTGATGTGAGTGTCAGGTCCGTGTCAGGTCCGTTGCTGCCTAAAAGCCTCAGGGCTGGAAGATGCCCCGGCTCTGGGTTCTCTGGTAAAAATTCACCTGGGAGTCTGAGAGGTTGTGCAAAAACTAATTCTGCTGGGGAGGCATCTAGATCCTCTTTAGGTGCAGCACGCAACCCCAATAAAACCCAGGGAAGTTTATTCACCCAATTTGTATCCGTTAGTGAGGCTCTGAGGGCGGCCTTTAAAGATCTGTGAAAGCGCTCGCATAACCCATTAGCCTGAGGGTGATAAGCGGTGGTGCGGTGAATTGTCGCCCCTAAGCTGCTGGCCATGGCTGACCAAAGCTCCGAGACAAATTGAGGCCCCCTATCTGACGTGATGTCCGATGGGACGCCGAAACGTGCCACCCAGTTTGTCAAAAAGACGCAAGCGACTTCCTCCGCTGTGGTTGACGCCAGAGGGACCACTTCAGGCCAGCGCGTAGTACAGTCTATCATTGTTAACAGGTGTGTGAAACCTTGAAAGGAAGGTAGTGGTCCCACGAGGTCGACATGAACGTGGTCGAACCTTCTAGCTGGGATTCGAAAAGGCTCTAGAGGGGCTTTTGTGTGTTTGTATATTTTGGCGCGCTGACAAGACATGCAAGTTTTTGCCCATTCTTTTACATTTTTGCGCAGGCTGGGCCACACAAACTTCTCGGCGACCATTTTAACCGAGGCGCGCACATCCGGGTGTGCGAGGGGGTGAATTGAGTCGAAAATACGGCGGCGCCATGCAGCTGGGACTACCGGGCGAGGTCGGCCGGTTGAGATGTCGCATATTAGGGGGGGTAAACCGTCGCGTAAACCCCTTTCCTCCAGCCTTAACCCTGTTGGTCCAGACAGGAGTGCGCGCACGTCTGCGTCACTACTTTGCTCCTCCGCCATGGCTGCGTAATCTATCCTTACGTGGATTGGGGCCGCGTATGTGTCCGCGTTGGCGAAGAGTTCTGCGGCTGAGGTAGTATAATCTGTCTCCTCGCGCTCTGGCGATGTCACAGCGTGAGAGAGGCAGTCTGCTACCACGTTAAGTTTGCCTGCCACATGTCGAATGTCTGTGGTGAACTCTGAAATTGCAGCTAGCTGTCTTTGTTGCCTGCCTGACCATGGTTCTGAAATTTTAGCCATCGCAAAGGTGAGCGGTTTGTGGTCTACAAAAGCCGTGAAACGCCGCCCCTCTAACCAGAACTGGAAGTGGCGGATGGATAAATGAAGCGCTAGCAGCTCCCTGTCAAAAGTGCTGTATTTACGCTCAGTTTGGTTTAACGATTTGCTGAAAAATGCCAAAGGTTGCCAGGTTCCGCCAACGTGTTGTTCTACAACCGCCCCTATGGCCAGGTCTGAATCGTCTGTGGTTAGCGCAATGCGGGCCAAGGGATCAGGGTGAACCAACAATGTGGCGTTAGCTAGGGCACTTTTTACTTCCGCGAAGGCGCGTTCGCGCTCCGGGGTCCATTCGACCGCGTTGGAAGGCTTTTGTTTTCTGAGCGCGTCATATAGGGGCTGCATGAGTTGAGCTGCACGGGGGAGGAAACTGTTGTAAAAATTAACCATTCCCAAAAATTCTTGCAGCAATTTGACCGTTTGTGGCCGTGGAAAACTTTTTACTGCGCGAACTTTGTCTGGCAGTGGGACTGCCCCCTTCGGTGAAACTCTGTGTCCCAAAAAATCAATTTGTGACACGCCGAATTTGCATTTGGCTGGATTGATTATTAACCCGTGCTCTTCTAGTCTCTGAAAAACCATAGTGAGATGCTGTTCGTGTTCTTCCTCCGACGAGCTGGCTACCAGCATATCGTCGAGGTAGACGAACACGAAAGGGAGATCGCGTAATACCGCGTCCATCATCCACTGAAAGGTTTGAGCAGCGCCTTTGAGGCCAAAAGGCATCCGCAAAAATTCGAAAAGACCGAAGGGGGTTATTACAGCTGTTTTAGGAATGTCTTCCACTCGAACGGGGACTTGGTGATAGCCACGGACCAGGTCTATTTTAGAAAAAATGCACGCACCCGCCAGACGTAGTGAAAAATCTTGGATGTGAGGAATTGGGTAGCGGTCATACACTGTAGCATTGTTTAATCTGCGGTAATCGCCGCACGGTCTCCAAGAACCGTCGGATTTCGGGACCATGTGTAGTGGCGATACCCAGGGGCTTTTTGAGCGTCTGATAATGCCTAGTTTTTCAAGGGTGGTAAACTCGTCCTGAGCTATGGCGAGCTTGGTCGCGTCTAAGCGCCGAGCTTTGGCGAATACGGGTGGGCCCGTTGTGGGAATAAAGTGTTCAACCCCATGCTTAGCCACTGTAGCTGAGAATTTGGGAATTGTGAGTGCTGGAAATTGGGTGAGGAGTTGATCAAACTTACCTCCTGCTGTAGTGACGCTGGCCTGCACGGGTGGTGGAGAAACTCGAGCTGAGCAGGGAATAGAAGCAAATGACAATGCATTAACCAAGCGTCTATTTGCTAGATCGACTAATAGCCCATGTGCACACAAAAAATCCGCGCCCAACAAGTTAAAACTCACCGCCGCTACAATAAATGCCCATCTGTAGTTGCGGCCATGAATGCAGAGGGGCAGGTTCCTTTCACCATAAGTGTCGATGATGGAGCCGTTGGCTGCCATCGCTCCATTGCCCCGGGGGCCCATGGCCCGGTCTGCGTGGGAGGGCATGATAAAACTCAGTTGAGCTCCAGTGTCAATTAGGAACTGTTTGCCGGTGTGTCCGTCAGTTACATAGAGAAGCTTGTTTTTTTCGCCGAGAACCGCAGCTGTTAACGGTTCTCGGCTTTGGCGTTTCCCGAACTCTTGAACTTGCAGGGGGGAACGCATTTGTAAGCCTTGTCGGCGAAACGGTGGTGGTAATAACAGACGTCGCTCCGTCTGTTGCGTCTTGGCCGTGTCGCCGCCATGGTGGGCGGGCTCTGCTCAGTGGTTTGTGGCTCCCTGTTGCTCTGGACATCAGCGCTGAGATCTGCGGATGCTGCTGTGGCCGTCTGTTCACTGCAGGCATTAACGAGTCGCTGCGCTTCGCAAGCCAGCGTGCGGAAGTCTTGCTGGGTGCTGCATCGCATGTTGACAAGCGCCCCTCTCATGTGTGGCGGCAGAGTACTGAGGAAGATATATTGGAAGAGGAAGTTGTCATTGTCCTCTTCCTTGAGCTACAGCATGTCCTCCATGAGGGCCTTGAGTCTGCATCTTCTGTGGCCGTAGATCGCCAGGATCCTCTCTGCTCTCTCCTCGGCAGAGGGGACGAAATTCTCCACGATGGTCGCCTTCAGTTCTCTATATTTGTCCTGGGCCGGCGGCCGCTGGATTATGCTCCGCGCACATCTCGAAGTGGCAGCGTCGAGTTTGGCGACGATGTGATAAAATTTTGTGTCGTCAGCCGTTATGCCCGCCAGTGCAAACTGAGCCTCAGCTTGCTGAAACCACGAGCTCGGGTCTTCCTGCCAGAAGTCCGGCAGCTTGACGGTGACGCCGCTTGTTTGGGCCGTCCCTGATGTGTCCGTAGGGTGACAGTGCCTTCCTTCGGCTCTCGCGGCGGAGCTGGTGCTCGGTTGAGCCCTCTCTGTAGCTTCTGCCGTGGGGGAACGTCGTCCATCTGTTCCCCTGTCTGCATGGGCGCCGGCGTCTGCCTGGGTCGCCTCTGATGAGTCAATCGCGGGAGAACGCCTCTGGTCCATCCTCGTGTCGGGGTCACCAGTGTAGAAGAGCTTGGAATAACGAGGTGATGTGACTTATAAACCAAAGTTTATTATCAGCTTCGCTCCTCTAACAAGTCTCATCTCAGTGCAGAAGCAGAAGTAGAATAAGAGAGCGAACACATTCAGCTCTACATACTTATACCTACACATAACAAAAGACATGCATATCAAAGCTGACATCCCGCATTTTCTTAATCCCCCTCCTTTGTCTTCCTACTCCTCCACCTGACCCTGGGTGGTCAGGGCGATCGATCTGGTCTCCACCGCAGCGCCTCGGATGCTCTTTGATCTTCACTGGCGGTTGAGACCTCTTGTCCTGTTCTGAGGTGTGAAGTTGTTGTACATATGTAATCACCAAACATTCTCACATGCTTATACATATGTAGGTTATGGGATATATGATTAATATAAACCACACATGAGTACATTACTGTTATGAATGTTTCTTTCCCTTCCCTACTCCCTCAATGGAAAAAAAGAAACACTAGAATAAAAATACAAAAAAGTACACATATTTTTGTCCTTTATGTAAACCATGACAAAAAAATCCTGCAGGACAAAACATGACACTTGATATTTTCTAACCTGTTTGTATACCACCATAGACAGAGAGAAAACTTGAATTAGACAGGGCTCAGAGAGGGCAAGAGGAGACAGAAGAGAGGAGCCAAGGAGAGGAAGGTGTTCAGGTAGAGGAAAGAGAGAAGGATAACGCCACTAAAAAGTCTAAACACAGGATGTCTGGGTGGGACCCCAACTGGCCCAATATTCAAGCCTACAATACTTCAAATGGTAAGTTCCATATGCAACATTACAGTGTAAAATTTTAAAAAAGAAATAAATGGTATAAAATTAAAATATTCTGGTATGTTTACTCCCCCCCCAGGGAAAAATATGTTGCCACCGCACCAAGGTCTTTAAGCCAGAGGAAACACTGTGGCTTTTCATCTTTTACTGTTCAACAAAATAAAGACATTATTTAAACAGTTAGCAAAGCCATCTTTTCAATGTTTTTTTTCAACAAATTTGTGCTGGGAATGTTTGCGCTGATAGCAATCTGGATGGTCCTTTTTAATCTTTAACCCAAAGGACATGGCATCCATGATCTCCAAAAACAACTTGAAACGTGGATTCTGACCACAGCACACTTTTCCACTTTGCATCAGTCCATCTCAGATGAACTCAGGCCCAGAGCAACTGTTGGCGTTTCTGAGTGTTATTTGATAGAAGGTGTCATGACCGAGTGCCGATCTCGTCCGCGCTCGGGTCATACATCATCTTTTTCAGGCTTTGACAGCAGTGTCTCCCTTCTGGCTCCCCGGGCTCTTATTGTGACAGCGCCCGGTGGAGCTTCCTGCTGTCAAGGCCGAACAGCTGTGCTGCATTCGGGGTCATTAGTGACCGGCGTTAAAAGCGGACGCCGAATGCACCCCGATGCAGCAGTCTCTGTTTATCTCCCTATCAAGCTCCGTGAAGACTCCTCGCTGTCTGTGGCACCGGGCATCCCCCGGCTCAGACGCCGTCTTCTCTTCTTCCTCAATTGTAAGTTATCCTGTTGTTATCCTATCCTCGTTGTAGTGTGTTTTAGCCCACCGTGGCTCTTTCCTTTGTTAGTGTGTGTTATCCCCTGTTCCCGTACCTTTAATAATAAACACCTCTGCAAACTCACCGGTGACTGTTGGAGTCTTATGGTGGCTCGTGAGGGCCACCGTGACAGAAGGCTGTTGCTTTGCATGGTAGAGTTTTAACTTGCACTTGTAGATATAGCTACAAACTATGTTAATGAACAGTGGTTTTCCAAAGTGTTCCTGAGCCTACATGGTAATATCCTTTACAGAATGATGCCAGTTTCAATGCAGTGCCACCTGAGGGATCAAAGGTCACAGGCATTCAATGTCGGTTTTCGGCCTTGTCACTTGCATGCAGAAATTTCTCCAGATTCTCTGAATCTTTTGATGATATCATGGACTGTAGATGGTGAAATCTCTAGATTCCTTGTAATTGTGTGTTCAGAAATGTTGTTAAACTGTTGGACTATTTGCCCACGCGGTTCAAAGTGGTGATCCTCACCCCATCCTTGCTTGTGAATGACTGAGCCTTTTGGAGATGCTCCTTTTATACCCAATCATGACACTCACCCGTTCCAATTAACCTGTTCACCCGTGGAATGGTTAAACAAGGCGTTTTTGAGCATTCCTCAACTTTTCTAGTCTTTTCATGTCGGTAAAATGACATGATTGGCTTGTCTTTCTCACACTTCTTTACCTGCTTGCTTCACACGCTACACTGCAAAGTTTAGGTTACACCCTATAATTCACTCGCTGAAACCAGTCAGAATCAGTTCTACACATAGCCGAACTGTCACATAAGCGGAAATGTACTGATACAATGAGGTAAAACCCCTCCCTCTTGCATGAGGAAGTGGTTAAGCTTTATAAAAACTATAGGGCCCACTTTTTGAGTAACACTCTCTTGGGGAATTGCCTAAAGAGTTGTGTTCCAGCGCTGCCTGTAATCCATATCTCATTTTCAGTAAAATAAGTGAAAGTATACTTCATCTCTCCGTCTGGTTATTTGGCCTTCGTATAAAAGAACTGGGGGTTAAGGTATTTTAGATGCAACACCCTAATCCAGCTTTCTTTTTCTCAAATGTGTCAGACATCAAATTCAGAATGAGTGAATATTTGCAAAAAAAAAAAAAACAGTTTATCAGTTTGAACATTAAATATCTTGTCTTTGGAGTGTAAATAGGTTCAAAAGGATTTTCAAATTATTGTATTCTATTCTCACAATGTCCCAACTTTAAATGTAACTGCGGTTGATTTTTCTTTATTTAAAAGGGTGCATCAATTGTATATGATGCATCTACACTTTCACAACTCTGAAATCATGGTGTCATATGTACAGACAGCTGAACTGTAAAAGTTTGCCAGTTTGGGTAAAAATGTTGTCGTGTACACGGCCCCAAAGACTGTACATCTGTATCCCACTTCAAAAAGTCAATAACACAACAGTATCATAGCGTCACATGCAGTGCTGACAATGTGCTTCAGGTTCAGTGATCATTTAATAAAATGGCTATGATAGCGAAAAATAAAAGCTTAATATGGAACACTAAATTATCGGGGAAGATGGAGGTCAAGTCATCAATCTCTCTCAGCAGAGGAAAAGACTGTCTCTGCCACTGCAGTAGCTTAAGAAATCACCATTTAACTTGAACTCAACGCAACTGCTTCTGCTCATTTAACAACTTAAAAGAACTTTTGGACCAAATTTATTTCCTCATTCTTTAATCTAATCCCTATAGCTGCATTTTAAAAAAAAGAGTAACTGCAGCACGTTGTAAGCATTTATCACTGACAAGGAGACTTTTCAGCTAAAGCTTGTGCTTCAAGCATCCATGTTTGGAGATAAAGCTGAAGGTACAATTTATTTGCAAAGGTACGGGACGTCGAGCAAACCACTATCAGCCTTTGCAGCATCAAGGCATTTCTGATTTACACTACCGTTCAAAAGTTTGGGGTCACTTAGAAATTTCCTCATTTTTGAAAGAAAAGCACTGTTTTTTCAATAAAGATAACTTTAAACTAATCAGAAATACACTCTAATACCTAATATACATTGCTGATGTGGTAAATGACTATTCTAGCTGCAAATGTCTGGTTTTTGGTGCAATATCTACCTAGGTGTATAGAGGCCCATTTCCAGCAACTATCACTCCAGTGTTCTAATGGTACAATGTGTTTGCTCATTGCGTCAGAAGGCTAATGGATGATTAGAAAACCCTTGTGGAATCATGTTAGCACAGCTGAAAACAGTTTAGCTGGTTAGAGAAGCTATAAAACTGACCTTCCTTTGAGCAGGTTGAGTATCTGGAAAAAATTATTATTTCAAATACAAATCATTATTTCTAACCTTGTCAATGTCTTGACTATATTTTCTATTCATTTTACAACTCATGGTGGTAAATAAGTGTGACTTTTCATGGAAAACACAAAATAATTGTCTGGGTGACCCCAAACTTTTGAACGGTAGTGTATTACCAGATGAGTAAATTATAGTGGCATCAGTAGTCTATGATCAGGGATGGATAAAGTATCCATAAAGTGTACTCAAGTAAAAGAAGGCTTACCCTGAGATATTAATGATTACTCATGTATGAGTAAAAGTAATCCCCAAAACATTTGCTTGAGTAAGAAGGTATCTGCTAAAAAGTTACCTATGTTCAGGTTTATTGTTTTGAACAAAAATAATATATAGTAGTGCTGCAATGAAGTCATTAATCAACTAGTAGATTGACGGAAAAGTAATTGACAATTAACTTAATAATCAATGCACCAACGAGGTGGCCTAGCTGGCAGAACATCTGCCCCACAGCCGGGAAGTCGTGGGTTCAAATCCCGGCCGAGTCATACCAAAGATCATATAAAAATGGCACTTTCCACCTTCTAGCTTGGTGCTCAGCATAATAGAATGGGTAAAGGAAAGTTAACGCACAGAGCTACCAGAGGGCTGACACCCACCGTAGCTTTCACTAGTCACAGTAGCTGTGTGGCCTAGGGTCAGTGAAACGGAGATAGACGCTGCACCATTCCCCACATGTTGTCGCACATGCTGTGGAAGGGATTAATTAACTTGATAACTGATGCACCCTTTTCCAGTAAAAATTCTGAAAAATATGATTGTCAAACATGAAAACTTTCACTTGTTTCTGATTTGCAAGTTAAATAATTCCAGGACATTTGAGGTCACCTTGAGCTATGTGATATTGTGATGGATATTTCTGACTGCTTTAAAAAAAAAAAAAAAAAAAAAAAAAAAGTATATATTTCACAAACAAATGATTGGTTGACTATTTGGAAAAAAAATAAGATTATAAGGGCTGCTCATTAAAAAATTCCCCTGACCCACTTTTTAGATTAGATTAGATTCAACTTTATTGTCATTACACATGTATGAATACAAGGTAACGAAACACAGTTTAGCATCCAATCAGAAGTGCAAAGGACAGCAGTGCAGTATATACGGTAATTAACAGTATGTGCAATTTAAGCAAATATATGCAAATATATGCAGCAGTGCAGAAAGTTAAAAGTACTGTTATGTGCAAATAATGTGCAGTAAGTTAGATGTAGTTATGCAGTTATGTACAGGTGAGGATGGTAAAAGATGATGGTAAGAGAGTCAGCAGGGAACTAAGTTCAATAACGTGACAGCTGTTGGAAAGAAACTGTTCCTAAACCTGCTGGTTCTAGTCCGAAGGCTTCTGAAACGTCTTCTGGAGGGGAGAAGCTGGAACAGTCCATGAGCAGGATGGTTGGAGTCCCTAAGAATGTTGCGTGCCCGGCGCAGACATCTTTTCCTGTAGACGTCCTCTATAGCTGGAAGTGGAGTCCCTGTGATGCGTTGGGCGGTTTTCACCACCCGCTGCAGCGCCTTGCGGTCAGCTACAGAGCAGCTCCCATACCAGACTGTGATACAGTTGGTCAGGGTGCTCTCTATCACGCAGCGGTAGAAGTTGCCCAGGATGTCAGTTGACAGATGGTTCTTCTTCAGTGTCCTCAAGAAGAAGAGGCGCTGATGGGCCTTCTTGATCAGGCTGGTGGTGTTAACTGACCAGGACAGGTCCTCCGAGATGTGGGTCCCCAGGAATTTGAAGCTGGGGACACGTTCAACAGCTATCCCATTGATATGGATGGGGTCATGTGTCTCTTCCCTCTCCTTCCTGTAGTCCACTATGAGCTCCTTGGTTTTGCTGGTGTTAAGGAGCAGGTTATTGTCAGCGCACCAAGTAGCCAAGTGCTCAACCTCTGCCCTGTAGTCTGACTCGTCGTTGTCCCTGATGAGTCCAATCACCGTGGTGTCATCTGCGAACTTTATGATGGAATTGGATCCATACATAGGCCTGCAGTCATGGGTGAAGAGGGAGTAGAGGAATGGGCTGAGCACACAGCCCTGTGGTACACCAGTGTTGAGTGTGATGACGGAAGAACGGTTGGGGCCTGACCTAACATGCTGGGGTCTGTTGGTCAGAAAATCCATGATCCAGTTGCAGGTGGAGGTACTGATTCCCAGGTCCCCAAGTTTAGTGAGCAACTTGGAGGGGATAACTGTGTTGAATGCTGAGCTGAAGTCAATAAACAGCATTCTTGCGTAGGTGTTCTTGTCATCCAGGTGTGAGAGTACATAGTGCAGCGCTGTAGAAACCGCATCCTCTGTACTCCTGTTGCTCCGGTAGGCGAACTGATGAGGGTCCAGTGTAGGGGGCAGGCCTTTTTTGAGCTGTGCCAAGACCAGTCGCTCAAAGCACTTCATGACTATGGGCGTCAGTGCCACAGGGCGATAGTCATTTAGGCACGATGGTGTTGAATGTTTCGGCACTGGTACTATTGAAGTGGTCTTGAAGCACGCTGGTACCACAGCCTGGGCCAGGGACAGATTGAAGATGTCTGTGAAGACCCCTGCCAGCTGCTCAGCGCATGCCCTCAGCACACGCCCAAGAATGCCATCAGGGCCAGCAGCCTTACGTACGCTGGCATGACTCAGTGCATTACGGACGTCGGTGTGGGTGAGTGTGAGGTGGTGGAGGTCATCAGAGGGTGGGAAATTGATGTTCTTTTCGTTGTTGTCCTTGTCAAAACAAGCATAGAAGTTATTTAGCTCATTGAGAAAGTGCACAGTCATGGCTATAGGTATGGAGTTGCTGGGCTTATAATCAGAGATAGCTTGAATGCCCTGCCACATACGTCGGGGGTCAGAGTCCCCAAAATGTTCCTCCACCTTCAGCTTGTAGCTGTGCTTGGCCTTCTTGATGCCCCTCTTCAGATCTGCCCTGAATGAACTGTAGGCCTGTGCATCACCAGATCTAAAGGCATTGTTACGTGCTTTTAGCAGAAGCCGCACTTCTCTGTTCATCCACGGCTTCTGATTTGGGTACGTGGTGATCTGTCTTTCCGTGGTGACACTGTCAATAGTGGTGTTGATATGGTCCAGAACTGAGTGGGTGTAAGAGTTGATGTTTATGTGGGAGCCACAGGTAGCCTGAGAGGTGAACATACTCCAGTCTGTGTTCCTAAACTTCTCCTGGAGTACAGAGTCAACCCCCTCTGGCCACACTTTGATGGTCCTCACTGATGGCTTCACCCGGTTGATGAGCGGTACATACTTGGGGGTAAGGAACAAGGATAAATGATCAGACTGACCTAGGTGGGGGAGGGGAGTTGCTGTGTAGGCTCCCACAATATTGGTGTAAACATGGCCCAATGTTTTGTCCCCTCTTGTGTGACAGGAGACATGCTGGTAGAATTTAGGAAGCACTGTCTTGAGGTTAGAGTGGTTAAAATCACCCGCCACAATAAATGCTGCCTCTGGGTGTGCAGTTTGTTGTTTGCTAATAGCTGCATGCAGTTCTTTCATAGCAAGCTTAGCATTAGCATCCGGAGAAATGTAAGCGGCTGTTATGATGGTACAAGTGAACTCGCGTGGCAGATAGAAAGGTCTACATTTAACCATGAGAAACTCCAGGTTAGCTGAGCAGTGTCTCTCAACAGTGACAGAGTTCGTGCACCAAGCCTTGTTAATATAAATGCACACTCCCCCCCGCCTCTTGTCTTACCGGAGTCAACTGCTGCTCTGTCTGCCCGGAGCGTGTGTAGGCCGGCTAGCTCGATAGCATTGTCGGGTATTCCACTGTGAAGCCATGTTTCCGTAAAAATCATGATATTGCAGTTCATAAGTCTCTTATTGTTGGTGATCCGAAGCCGTAGTTCACTCATTTTGCTCGCCAGAGACCGTACATTAGCAAGGAAAATACTGGGTAGCGATAGCCGGTGTGGTGTTAGCTTTAGCTTAGCTCTTAGCCCACCGCGTTTACCCCTCCTTTGTTTACGATCTTTACGCCGCCTGCAAGCACTTCTGGTCGGCCGGGAAGCCTGCCGAGCGTTGGGAGTTCTCCAGAGCTCCGGGATGAGACGTAGATTCAGACGTAGGTTGCTGATAAAAAGGTCGTTATCGTTGTTTTGTAAACCAATATTCAAAAGCTCATCTCGGGTGTAGGATGTAAAAGCAGAGCTGTTCTGAACGAACATACCCGAAATGAGCAGAAATAACACTGCTAGTCCCCAGAATCTGATAGGACGCTGAGCCTCGCGTTGTGCACGCGCTGCCATCTTGCGCCATTCAATAACTTCAAGTTATTGTAGGAGGCTGAAACTGGTTATGTATAATAACACATATCCCTATTGGTCACTTGGTAATTTGCGGCTCTGAACTCTTAAGAGTGTCCATTTTACAGGTGCACAGGTGGAGTAATGTGTGATGATGGAGCCAGTTGAATGCAGAGCGGTCATCAGGTTCCTGCACTTGAGAGGCCGCACACCACAAGAGATGTTCGATGAGATGAAAGAGACTTAAGGGGAGGATGTCCCATCGTATGATGTAGTCAAGCAGTGGCATCGACAGTTAAAGTGTGGGTGATATGGGTCAAAATCATATCAATATAATTATTCAGCATCTCGATACTTGGTGTGTGTGTCTCTCGATACAAAAACCTGTACATGTTGTATGAATTACAAATGATGTTGAACAAATTATTTTGGTAAAAAAAAAAAAAAAAAAAAAATTGCTAGCAAATAATTCAACCCACCCAGCACAAGCCGTAATTTAGACCAGGGGTCGGGAACCTTTTTGGCTGAGAGAGCCATGAACACCACATATTTTTAAATGTAATTCCGTGAGAGCCATACAATATGTTTAAAACTAAAAATACAAGTAAATGTGTGCATTTTATGTAATTTCAACACTTTTAAAGTACCGTACAGTAAGTCTCTGAATTCTTTTTAATAACATTGTTATGCTGTTGCTAATCAATGATGAGTGTTTCTTACCATTAATGCGACTTCTGGTGCTCAATATTGGCTGAGCCTGGAGTACCCGGATGTGCAGCGGCTTTTGGGATATTCAAATTCAAACGTTTATTTCAAACTCAGGGTTCATATTAAATGCAGAACTGAAACGAGTAGAAAATAAATAAATAAATGCTTAAATTCAGCGGGCCGTCTCGTGTGATCTGAGCTCGTAATGGCCCCAACACGGAAGATGATTCTAAAACTATATACAGAGCAGCAGACACTCGGCACTCTTGTAAAAACAAAATCTTTAAAGTTTAAAGATTTGTCTGCGAGCCAGATGCAGCTATCAAAAGAGCCACATCTGGCTCGCGAGCCATAGGTTCCCGACCCCTGATTTAGACGTTGTATTTTGGGCTAAATCAGGTCTGTCAGTCCAATCCCTAATTTAGCCCACAAACAGACGTTGAAAATTGGGCTGTGTTTAATCCATCTAGTACAGACCATATTTAACGAGAAAACAGTTTTTAACTGGGCTGTGCCTGACCATATTAACCAAAATTAATAGTCCCATAAATGGACTGTATATTCCACAGCATTTTGGCCCATTTTGATTCTCAAAATAGTTTTTGGCATTTGGTGATGGTGATGGGGGTCTGACTCTCAATGGTCAAATACACTTTTACAACCACTGGGGCTCTTTGTTAAAAGTGCTTTATAAAAATGTGTATTTTTAAGAGCTTTTTTTTTTGTTGTTTTTTAGGTTGCACATTTTGCAGTATTCCAAGGTTGCTGCACTCTCTCTCTCCTCTGCTGTCTCTGCTGATTGCTAATCAAGAGCTGCTGCGCTGATTACCACCTGCCTAGCTGTATGTGCTAACCTAGGATCTCTCCTGTACCTAGTGATGTTGAAACAGAGGCCTTCTACGCAAACACTAAGGAGGTGTACACCTCATCACAACTCTCCCCACTCGGGAGATCGGATCACAACTTGGTTCATCTCCGGCCGGTGTACAAACCCCTAGTGCACAGACAACCTCCGGCCATGCGCACAGTGAAGTTATGGTCTGAGGAGGCAATGGATGCTCTAAAGGGCTGTTTTGAAACCACCGCCTGGAAGCAGCTCTGCGATCCACATGGTGAGGACATCGATGGCCTCACTCACACCATCACGGACTACATCAGCTTCTGTGTGGACAACACCGTACCCACCAAGACCATACGGTGTTGCTCGAACAACAAACCCTGGATCAACCCTGAGATAAAAACACTTCTGAAGAGAAGAAGAGGATCTTCAGGTCGGGGAACAGGGAGATGCCGAAGTCCGTACAGAGGGAGCTGAGGAGAAAGATCAGAGAAGGCAAGGACAACTTCAGGAAGAAGATGGAGGACAAGCTGCAACAGAGCGACATCAGCGGGGTCTGGAGAAACCTTAAAACCATCTCTGGGCTCCAGAATACCTCCCGCCAGGCCACGGGGGGCAGGGAGTGGGCAAACAATCTGAATCTGTTTTTCAATAGGTTTGACCAACCGCCCTCCCCCCTGACTGCACAACAACCACCACTGCCTCTAAAGACATCAAGTCCTGCTGCCCACTCCCCACTCCACCAACATCCCCCCATTCCCAACACACAGCCCCCCAACCTGACCCTCACTAAGACCCAGGTGAGGACGGAGCTGAGGTAGATCAAGGCGAGGAAGGCGTCGGGACCGGACAGCATCAGCGCAAAGCTCCTCAAGTCCTGTGCAGACCAGATGTGTGGGATTGTGGAGTACATCTTCAATCTGAGCCTGAAGCTGGGGAGGGTATCACAGCTGTGGAAAACATCTTGTGTGGTACCTGTACCAAAGACTTCCCACCCCAAAGATCTGAACAGCTACAGACCAGTGGCCCTGACGTCCCACATGATGAAGACCCTGGAGAGACTGCTCCTTGCTCACCTTCACCCCCTGGTGGGACCAGCAATGGATCCATTCCAGTTCGCCTACCAGCATGGCATTGAGGTGGAGGATGCAGTGATCTTCCTCCTTCACCGTTCTCTGTCCCACCTGGAGAAGCTCGGGAATGCGGTGAGGATCATGTTCTTTGACTTCTCCAGTGCTTTCAACACCATCCAACCGATGATCCTGAAGGACAAGCTGCTGTGCGCAGGGGTGGACCAGCACCTGTCATCATGGATCCTGGACTACCTCACAAACCGGCCTCAGTTTGTGAGAACCCGGGACTGTGTGTCCGACACGATCATCGGTAGCACGGGGGCCCCCCAGGGAACGGTTTTGGCTCCCTTCCTGTTCACCCTTTATACTGTGGACTTCTCACACAACACAACACACTGCCATCTACAGAAGTTCTCTGACGACTCTGCGACCGTTGGCCTCATCTCCAACGGAGATGAAGCTGAGTACAGAGGGCTTATCCAGGACTTTGTGGACTGGTGCCATCGGAACTGCCTCCAGATCAACGCGAGGAAAACTAATGAGCTGGTGGTGGACTGCCGCAGGCAAGGACAACCCCTCACAGCACCAGTAAACATACAGGGAACAGACATCGAGATGGTGACATCCTACGAGTACCTGGGTGTTCATCTGAACAATAAACTAGACTGGTCACACAATACTGACGCACTCTACAAGAAGGGACAGCGCAGGCTGTTCCTACTGAGGAGACTCAGGTCTTTTGGTGTACAAGGGGCGCTGCTGAAAACATTCTATGACACGGTGGTGGCATCAGCCATCACTTTTGGAGTGGTCTGCTGGGGCAGTGGCATTGCAGCAGCCGATGGGAAGAGACTGAACGAACTGATCAAGAAAGCTAGCTCTGTCCAGGGGCAGCACCTTGACCCAGTGGAGGAGATGGGAGAGAGAACGATGGTGGCCAGGCTGTCATCTCTGCTGGAGACCAAGTTCCACCCTGTGCAGGATGTACTGAATGCACTGAGGAGCTCATTTAGCAGCAGACTACATCATCCTAGGTGCACAACCGAGAGGTTTCACAGGTCCTTCCTACCTACGGCTGTCAGACTGTACAACCTAAGCAGGGCTGCTCACAGAGATAGCAAAAAGACGTGACAACCTAATAGTATTGAATGCAAAAGACCCAATAGACTTACACAATGGTCCCCTCCGGTATACAACTAGGAAAATACCGGTAGCTACGGAGGGTGAGAATATGTATGGGTGCATAATCATACCATGTAGGATAACTAAGTAGACGGTTGTGCTGTTTCATTCCATCTAGCTACAATGCTCCGCACTGTGTGTGTTTATATAGTTATTTATTCCATCTAGCAACAATGCTCCACACTTTGTGTGTTTATATATTTACATATTTATTCCATCTAGCTACAATGCTCCGCACTGTGTGTGTTTATATATCTACATATTTATTCCATCTAGCTACAATGCTCCACACTGTGTGTGTTTATATACTTACATATTTATTCCATCTAGCTACAATGTGCCGCACTGTGTGTTTATATATTTATATATTTATTCCATCTAGCTACAATGCTCCACACTGTGTGTTTATATATTTACATATTTATTCCATCTAGCTACAATGCTCCGCACCGTGTGTGTTTATATATCTACATATTTATTCCATCTAGCTACAATGCTCCACACTGTGTGTTTATATATTTATTCCATCCAGCAACAATGCTCCACACTGTGTGTGTTTATATATTTACATATTTATTCCATCTAGCTACAATGCTCCGCACTTTGTGTGTTTATATATTTACATATTTATTCCATCTAGCTACAATGCTCCGCACTTTGTGTGTTTATATATTTACATATTTATTCCATCTAGCTACAATGCTCCGCACTTTGTGTGTTTATATATTTACATATTTATTCCATCTAGCTACAATGCTCCGCACTTTGTGTGTTTATATATTTACATATTTATTCCATCTAGCTACAATGCTCCGCACTTTGTGTGTTTATATATTTACATATTTATTCCATCTAGCTACAATGCTCCACACTGTGTGTTTATATATCTACATATTTATTCCATCTAGCTACAATACTCCACTGTGTGTTTATATACTCATATTTATTCCATCCAGCTACAATGCTCCGCACTGTGTTTATATATTTATATATTTATTCCATCTAGCTACAATGCTCCGCACCGTGTGTGTTTATATATCTACATATTTATTCCATCTAGCTACAATGCTCCACACTGTGTGTTTATATATTTATTCCATCCAGCAACAATGCTCCACACTGTGTGTGTTTATATATTTACATATTTATTCCATCTAGCTACAATGCTCCGCACTTTGTGTGTTTATATATTTACATATTTATTCCATCTAGCTACAATACTCCACACTGTGTGTTTATATACTCATATTTATTCCATCCAGCTACAATACTCCGCACTGTGTTTATATATTTATATATCTATTCCATCTAGCTACAATGCTCCGCACTGTGTGTCTATATATATATTTATATGTACATATGTATACTCGCTGCACTTGTTTTTTTCTTGCCTTCTGATTGTTGCTCTGAGTGTTGCTATCCCTGTGCTGTTGCAATCCTGGAATTTCCCCATTGTGGGACTAATAAAGGCTTATCTTATGAAACAATGGGCGGCACAGTGTTATGAAACATCTAATAAAGACTGCCATCTGGTGACTGACTGTCAGCACTGCATCTGAGTGGAAAACCTGATTTTTTTTTTTTTTGATTTTTTTTTTTTTTAGCGTGGGCAGCACGGTGGTGCAGTGGTTAGCACTGTTGCCTTACAGCTAGAAGGTTCCTGGTTCGAATCCCCAGGCTGGCAGGGGTTGGAACCTTTCTGTATGGAGTTTGCATGTTCTCCCTGTGCTGTGTGGGTTTACTCCAGGGGCTCCGGTTTCCTCCCACAATCCAAAGACATGCATGTTAGGTTAATTGGTTGTTCTAAATTGTCCCTAGATATCTGTTTCCTATAGGCCCTTAGAATAGAGGGTTAGTACTAGTGAAAGTGCTTTGAGTGGTCTTTGTGACTAGAAAAGCGCAATATAAGTGCAGGTTAGTTAGTTAGTTAGTTAGCGGGGGCATTTCGCCATCCGAGGTCTATTCAAAATTGGGTGGCAGGAACAAACAATACAAAGCAAACAAAAAAATTCCCTCTCAAACCTCCTGCGAGCCCTGAAGTCGCGTGATGTGACCGACATAACGAGGCCTTGCTTGCTATGGTCACGTGACTGTGGGCATGCTGAAACGGCGCTCGATGCACTGCTCATGACACTTCCACTTTATATTGCTCGAATCAGTGTCAAGTGGGTGGTGTTGAGCGTAACATCTCTACCTATATGCCTTCTCTTCCACTTCTCTAATGTTGGACCTGCATCAGGAAAACATTTCATCTCAACTTACTTCTCTCCTTAAATACCCATCTTCTCCCCAGGACCTTCCACTCAGCTCAGTTAGCACTGGTCAAACCCGGTCCACTAAACTTCAATCATTCTGACCTTCACATTACCCTCAAGGAATATTTGATTAACTCTCCAAGTCCCAGGCCAGGGCAAACTCTTACCTGATCAACTCTGCACAACCCGAGAGGAGGAAGAGCAACAACCTGCAAAGGTTCACATCATGTGGTCTTTAGCTCCACCTGTAAGCGAAACAATCCTAATATTACCTGCAGTTGTTCAGCCATATACTCACCATTTTCCTCTTCTCTCCAGTCTCTGCAAGGGTTGCCAGTTCCTCTAAGATCATGTCACTCACCTTGTAAATCAACTTATTGTTGGATCATCATACAAACTTGTCAGTGTCTGCTTCTGGGTCCATTACCTAAAGGTGTCCCATTTGTCATAATGCTTCTTACATAATATCTGGAACAATCTTAAACCAGTGCTACTGTGCTATACACTCAAAAAGCACTATTTGAATAAAAGTATGTTTTACAAATTTCTTTTTATTGATGCTTCTGCCTTGGGCTCCGGGCGTCAGCCAGCCCAGGTCTATTTGATCTTGAAATCTCAGCAGGATTTACCTTGGTTAGTACTCAGATGGGAGACTACCTGGTGCTGTGCTGGTACAGGTGTGCCCCCCCCAACACACACTCAAAGGATTGGATGATGAATACCGATTACTACATAACGACCTTAAAAAGGTGGCTTTTCATCTTTCACTTTTCAACCAAATCCAGACTTTTTTTTAAAGACAGTTGGCAAAGCCTTTATTTTTTTCAACCAGTTTGTGCTGGGAGGGAAACGGTTGTATACATGTGGAAATTTATACAGCCAGTAGCACACACACAGACTCACAGGTCTAATAGTTTACGCAACTGACTTTTAGCTCAGCAGTGGTCGTTGTGTACGATTACACATTTCTAGATGTTTCATCTTGTGGACAATAATAGGATATCAACATAGCCATTTCCTCCACAGAGCAAAATATGCAAATACTATGAGCCCCCTGACAATGAACGTCAGCCACCATCTTAATTGTTCTGAACAGAACTTTTAACAAACCTTAGTGATGTGGCTTGTTTTCATTCCGAGGCTGTATCCCTTTAAGGTGCATTCATGCTCCACCTCCACTCTGCAGAGGTGCCTGTGAAGGTGTGGTGTTCCCCCACCAGAACATTCACACTAATGGTGTCAAACATTAAGCCACATCATGAAATAATAAAATATCCCAAGAGAAACGGCTGCAGTAGGTCCACTGCTGAGTATTTCATATTGAGTAACTTTATTTTCTGAATTTAGAACAAGCATTTTTGAGGCAACTCCATTGCACTTCTTTACCTTTTATTAGTGTATTTCAGTACATTGAAATCATGTGAAAAAGTCAAAGATTTTTTTTTTGCATTATTCAGAATGGTAAACTTTAATATTTTTAATATACAGTACAATACACCTAGGGAGAAATATTTAAAGTCTTTATTTAATTTTGATGATTAAGTTTATCATCTTTTTTTTTTTATTACAAATCGTAATATTTGAATTTACTCAGATGCACTAGTAATATTTTCCTGTAGGTTTCAACCAGGTTTTGGTACTTTTGGCAGTGTGGGCAGGTGCCAAGTCAAGCTGGAAAATGAAATGAGCATCTCCATATTGTGCATCCAGAAAGTATTCACAGCGCTTCACTTTTTCCACATTTTTTATGTTACAGCCTTATTCCAAAAGAGATTAAATTCACGTTTTTCCTCAAAATTCTACACACAATACCCCATAATGACAATGTGAAAAAAGTTTTCTTGAGATTTTTTGCAAATTTATTCAGAATAAAAAATCAAATGTGGACTAAACAGCCCAATTATTGGATTGCTTTTTAGTTAATATGGTCAGGCACAGCCCAATTTTCAACAACTCTTTTCTTTTTTCCACAATATCTTTATTGAACCTTTTTTTTTTTTTAACAAACATGATACAAACAATCAAACACTAACACTAAAGTACTACAAAAAAAAAAAATGCACTAAAAACACCAACAACCACCAACAAAATCAAATCTTCAACAATGCTCCTCTGTTTAGTCTAGACAATCCAATACATAAGTATACATATTATGTTCACCAGTTTGGAATTTACAAGGTCCACACACATCATTCACCTTCTTCTTCAAGAGTTATGTTTAAATTTTTTACATAATCAATAAAAGGTCTCCATATATTCTCAAACACAATTTCCTTTGATTTCAGTATATATGTTATTCTTTCTAATGGAAGGTTTGTTAACATCTGTCTTAACCACTGAGTCACATCTGGTCTATGAGTCTTTTTCCATAATAGTGCAATACATTTTTTGGCATTAAGCAAACTGAGGTCTATGAACGTTCTTTCACTTTTATTAAAATTATGCTTTTCTGGGTACAGACCCAACAAAAACAGTTTAGGATTCAATATGATTTGTTTTGAGATTATTTTTTCAATTGTTACCCTCACCTCTTCCCAAAACATTCTTATTAATCTACATTCCCATAAACAATGAAATAGGGTTCCTTTACTTTCCATGCATTTTGTGCATGTATCTGGTATATTTTTGTTATATCTATTTAACTCCTCCGGTGTAACATACATCCGCATTAACCATTTGAAATGTATCAATTTAAGGCGTGCATTTATTGATTTGGTTTGAGCTTCTGTACAAGCCAATTCCCATTGTTCCTCTGAAATTTCAGTTTGCAGATCTTCTTTCCAGTAGTTTAATCTTTTCAGTGAATTTTCACTTGAAGATAGTGTCAATGAGTTATAAAACTCTGAAATAATACCCTTTCTTTTACTATCTTTCATCATCATTTTTTCCAAGGATGAATAAATAGGTCGAGTGAGAGCTTTATTTTGATTTGATCGAATAAAGTTTCTAAGTTGAAGATATTTAAAAAAATGTGTTCTATTGAGATTAAATTTGATCCTCAGCTCTTCAAAAGACATTATGTTATCTGCACATGGCAAATATAAATCCTGAATCTTTTGTATCCCTTTTAAATTCCATACTTTAAATACAGCGTCCGCTCTCCCTGGTTTAAAATATTGATTACCCCATATTGGACTAAATTGTGACAATAACTGTGGTTCTTTTAAATAGTTTTTAGCTTCACACCATATTTTGATCATATGCTTTACAAATGGATTTTTAACTTGTTTTTGTAATTTTTTTGCCGAATCTGAGTATATGAATATGGGAAGAGGTAAAGGTAAATTATATGATTCCATTTCAGTCCAGTGAGGGAGATCATTTGATGAAAAATAATATGTCATAGACCTCAGTTGTGCCGACCAATAATACAACATAAAATTTGGACATTTCAGACCTCCACGATCAAATGGTAAATATAATAAAGACAAACGTAATCTAGCCCTCCTGTTGTTCCATATAAATTCCACTAACTTTTTTTTTTATTCTTGAGAATAGATCTAAAGGTGGTGATAAGGGAATGTATTGAAATAAATAAAGTATTTTAGGTAAAATATTACTTTTAAGTATATTGATTCTCCCGATCATCGACATTGGTAGTGACATCCATCTCTGAGTTAACTCATTGATATCTGACATTAAGGCTTCATAGTTGACACTGGCGACTGATTCTAGCTTAGGCACAATTTGGATTCCTAAATATTTAAACTGATTTACAACATTGAATTGATTTACCTCAGGGGCTGGGTAATTTCTCTGGGTCTCATTTAGCATTAATATTGAAGATTTAGTTTTATTTATTTTATATCCTGATATTTCCCCAAAATTCTTTATTAAATTCAGCAAGGTTGGAATTGATTTTTTTAGATTCGACATAAACAAAATTATGTCATCGGCGTACAGGGAGATTTTATGTTCTGTTGGTCCAACTTTAATTCCATATATTTGTGAATGTAAACGTATCGCTATCGCTAAAGGTTCAATTGCCATAGTAAACAGTAAAGGTGAGAGTGGACAGCCTTGTCGACATCCTCTATTGATTTTTATTGGTTTTGAAATATTGTTATTTGTTAGGATTTCTGCTGTAGCATTATTGTATATTATTTGAACCCATTTTATGAAATTATTTCCAAGTCCAAACCTTTGTAAGACTTCAAAAAGAAAGGGCCATTCAACTCTATCAAAGGCCTTTTCGGCGTCCAGTGATAGGAGAGCTGTATCCGGTGCTTCTTTATTAAAATAAATAATATTAAATAGTCTTCTTACATTATGGAAGCCTTGTCTACCCTTTATAAAGCCATTCTGATCTCGATTAATAATATTTGGTAAAATTTCTTGTATTCGTCTTGCTAAAATTTTACAGATTATCTTAAGGTCGGCGTTTAATAGGCTTATTGGTCTCATATTTTCACATTTATTAGAGGGCTTACCTGGTTTTGGCAGCAGTATAATTAAGGCATTATTTATGTATGATGGTAAATTATTATTTTGAAATGCTTCTAAAACCATTTCCAAAAAAGGTTTTATTAATTTATTCTTAAATTTTTTATAGAGGTCAACTGGAAGACCATCTGGTCCTGCACTTTTTCCTGATTTCATATTATCAATGGCTAGCCCAATTTCTTCTTGACTAATTTTAGACTCCAATATCTCCCTGTTTTCATTTGGAATACACGGTATAGATAGTTCGTTCAAAAACCCATTTAGTTTTGTTAAATCAGGTTCATTTTTGGTATCATATAATTTTTCATAGTAATCTCTAAAGGCTCTATTAATTTCTAAAGGATCTATAACTACCTGTCCGTTACTTATAATACTGGTAATTGGTGTTTTAATTTCTAATTGTTTAATCTGCCATGCTAATAATTTTCCTGATTTTTCACCTTGTTCATAAAAAGATTGTTTCAATCTTAGAAGACTCGAGGCAGCTCTATTCGCTGATTTTTTGTCGTATTCAGCTCTCAAAATCAGTAATTCATTCTCCAACCTTGGGTCACTTCCTGCATACACTTTTTCCTGAAGACTTTTTATTTTATGTTCCAATTTAGCTCTCTCCTCTCGAGTCTTCTTAGATTTTGATCCTGTATAACTAATAATATGTCCCCTAATAAAAGCTTTGAAAGCCTCCCACTTTACACATGCTGATGTTTGTGTAGTATTGATGTCAAAGAACTCGTCTATCTGTTTTTCTATATACTTGACAAATTCCTCATCCTGAAGCCATTTATGCTGAAATTGCCATCTACCTGATTCCTTTGTCAATTTTTTATCTACATATATTAGACAACAGGGTGCATGATCAGAGATCACGATGTTATCATAAAAGCAGTTTTGAATCTTGGACCTTAATTCTGTGGAAATCAAAAAATAATCAATACGTGAGAATGTCTTGTAGGTACTGGAATAACAAGAATAGGCTTTAACTTGTGGTTTCATTTCTCTCCATATATCTAACAATCTCAATTCTTTCATAAAATGATTAATAGTCATCCTACATCCAATGTGCGTACAATCCAGTCCTGTTGATCTATCTATACCTGGATTCAATGTACAATTAAAATCCCCTGCTATTATATGTTGCCCTGTAAGTGATGATAAGATAAGAAATAAATTAGCAAAGAACTTCTGATCATCTATATTGGGACCATATAAGTTCACAAGATTTATATTTTCTAATAGCAAAGAACCTTGAATGATTACATATCTTCCAAATTTGTCTCCAATTACATTTTTCACTTGAAAAGGAACTGATTTATGTATGAGAGTCATAACTCCCCTGGCTCGGGATGAAAATGAAGAGGTGAATACACTTCCTTGCCATCTACTCCTAATTCTTTTAACATCCTCCTCTATTAGATGAGTTTCTTGTAAAAACACAATTTTTGAACCCATGTCTTTTATTTTATTCATAACTTGTTTAAGTTTTTTTAAATTTTGTAGACCTCTGCAATTCCATGAAGTTAAATTAAGATTAACACTTTGGTTTATGATCAATAGAGAGTTTGGGATTACCTTGCAGTGTAAACATACTCATACAGAGAAGCAAAAACATGAGTGGATGAACATTCATCCTACAAACTACACACAAACAAATTTCCCCTTCCCACACTTGTGGCAAACCCCCCAAAATCAAAAGAAAAATTCTGTCTCCCGATATAGCCATCGACCGTTCCACACCCACGGGGAACAGCCTAAGCCACTCCTTCTTCATCCTCCCAATCACCCTAACTCTACTGCTTTTAATGACGTAACATTAACTCTCCTCTGTAGTTTTCCAACTTAACTCCAAAATTTTTAACAACTTTGTACATCATAGTTTTTTTTGTTTGTTTTGTTTTTGTTTTGTTTTTTTTAATATATAATACAATCTATATTTTGTAAACTTACTATTTACTTCAAGTCAGTCAGATGCCTGTGCAAATGCTTAATTATTCTACCTTATATTTTGTTCATGCTTAGCTCCCACCAGTCTCTTCTTCTTCTTTGATCTTCTTGATGAACTCCTGCGCCTCCTCTGGGGTCTTGAAAATGTGGGTTCTGCCCTCATACGTGGTCAGCAGTCTCGCAGGATAGATTACACCATGACGAATCCCAAGGTTGCGCAGCTCCTTACGTACGGGATCAAACTGCTTCCTCAATTGCTGGATTCCTGTGGCCAAATCTGGGTAGAACCGCACCTGCTGGTCCTGGTGTTTAATCTCTCCTTTAGCACGTGCAGCGTTGAAGATCTTCATCCTGTCTCTGTTGCTAAGAAACTTCATAATTAAGGTCCTCGGCGGTCCCTTATCTCTCCGTGGGCCAATACGATGTGCATTTTCCAGAACCACTGCTGATTGCAATTCCTCGCTGCCCAGCACCTCCGGAATCCACTTTTCCAGAAAGGAACATACGTCCCGACCTTCTGATTCCTCTGGAAGACCCACCAGCCTCAAGTTATTCTGTCTCGACCGAGATTCCAAATCCAAAATATTATTTTCCAGAGATTTATTTTTTTTTCCAAAGTGCGCACCTTTAATTGAAGACGGGTGACGTCATCTTCAGCACTAGCGAGACGGAGCTCCATCTGCGCCGTTCGTTCTACACAGTCACCCAATTCCTTTCTTATTCCTTCCAACGCTGTCATAATCCCATCAAATCTAGAGGAAAAGTCCGCTCTCATTGAACTCATGGCAGCCATCAGCGCATCTGCGCCTCCCCCCGCAGACATCGCACCGTTGCCAGCCTCCTCCGCCATATATGGAGTTTTATTTGCTGCGTCACAGACCTGAAAGTCCGTTAATTTGGACTGTTTCGGCTGCTCGCTTTTTCCTTTGCCTGGTTTTCCAGCCTTAGGCTTCGCCGACATATCCTCGCCCAAACGCTGGGATACGTTCTGTCCCAAATGAGAGAGTTATTTGCCAATTTTTTTTCTCCAGGAGCAGAGCAGAGCGAGACACGTCCGTCCTACGTGGCAGCCATAACCGGAAGTCCCCAACAACTCTTTTCTGGTTAAATATGGTCTGTACTAGATGGACTAAACACAGCCCAATTTTCAACATCTATTTGTGGGTTAAATTAAGGCTTGGGCTGACAGACCTGGTTTAGCCCCAAAATACAACGTCTAAATTACGGCTCGTGCTGGGTGGTAAAGTGTACCAGATTGAGGTACTACCACAAATTATCTTCCGCTGCTCCACAAAAACAGGCCCCTAACTGACCGTGGGGCAGCACGGTGGTGCAGTGGTTAGCACTGTTGCCTAACAGCTAGAAGGTTCCAGGTTCGAATCCCCAGGCTGCCAGGGGTAGGAACCTTTCTGTGTGGAGTTTGCATGTTCTCCCTGTGCTGCGTGGGTTTACTCCAGGGGCTCCGGTTTCCTCCCACAATCCAAAGACATGCATGTTCTAAAATTGTCCCTAGATATCTGTCTCCTATAGGCCCTTAGAATACAGGGTTAGTACTAGTGAAGCACTTTGAGTGGTCTATGAGACTAGAAAAGCACTATATAAGTACAGGTCCTTAAACACAATCTTGCATAGGACCCCCAAAATGCAGGAAACATCCCTGGATATTAGCCTGTCAGTTATTCTGACTGTAAACCAGGGTTTCAGACCGATTTTAGTCCAGGGGCTACATATAGCCCGATTCAACCTCTAGTGGGCTGGACCAGTAAAATACAGTGGTGTGAAGTTTGCCCCCTTTCTGATTTCTCTCTTTTTTTTTTTTTGTACGTTTGTCACACTTAAATGTTTTCATCAAACAAATTTAAATATTAGACAAAGATAACACAAGTAAACACAAAATGCAGATTTTAAATGGTGTTTATTATTAAGGGAAACAAAAATCCAAATCTGCATGGCCCTGTGTGAAAAAGCAATTGCCCCCTAAATCTAATAACTGGTTGGGCCACCCTTAGCACCAACAACTGCAATCAAGCATTTGCGATAACTGGCAATGAGTCTTTTACAGCGCTGTGGAGGAATTTTGGCCCACTCATTTTTGCAGAATTGTTGTAATTCAGCCACATTGGAGGGATTTCAAGCATGAACCGCCTTTTTAAGGTCATGCTACAGCACCTCAATCGGATTCAGGTCAGAACTTTGACTAGGCCACTCCAAAGTCTTCATTTTGTTTTTCTTTAGCCATTCAGAGGTGGACTTGCTGGTGTGTTTTGGATCATTGTCCTGCTGTAGAACCCAAGTGCGCTTCAGCTTCAGGTCACAAACAGATGGCCGGTCATTCTTCTTCAGGATTTTTTGGTAGACAGCAGAATTCGTGGTTCCATTCACCACAGCAAGTCTTCCAGGTCCTGAAGCAGCAAAACATCCCCAGACCATCACATTACCACCACCATATGAAAAGGTTTATTGTCAATACTACCATACGTGCAATACATACAGGAGAATTGAAATTTGACTTGACATTGGGCGCGCTTCTGTAAGCGCATCCCATAGCCGCGGCAGCCCGAAGGCGACAGTCGAACAGGAGGGTAAAGAGGGCAAGTGTCAGGGTCAGGGAAAACACAATAGGCAGAGAGAAAAAAACAGTTATCAGAATAACGCTCGTATAAGCACACATAAGCTCATATAGCTCATATAAGCTCAAATGAGCCAGATTATGATCACACAGAAAAAAACCCTCAATGCACAATTAGCAGACAATAGATCACACATTACAAAGGCAGAGAGAGGCAGTGAATGTATATGTACATCAGTGTAAATGAATCAGTCGTGTATGTTGAATGCAGTGTGTAGTGTAGGTGTGTCATTGCTAGTGAACAGCAGAGGGCACCCTCTGGCAACGGATAGATATTATTCAGTTGTGTTCTATAGTCCAGACACATGGTAACGCTGTCCTTGGAGCTCGGTCTGTTGAAACAATAGCAAATGTCGATTGTTTGGGTTATCACTTCTCCAGCCTTATCTTCATCGAGGAGGAATGTAAACAGGGCACCAAAACAAGGTCAAATCTGCACAGTGTACTCAGAATAGAATTTTCCTCTCTTCATGCGATCCTGTGCTTCATAATTTCCATAATCATTCCATGGAGAGCACCAGCGACTCCAGATGTATACCATTCTTCTGAATCAACCATCATTCAGTTCACCATTGCCGCTATCAGTGCACTCCCCGACTGGTCGAATTTGTTGTTGAAGGTGCGTTGCCAGGTCAGCTTTGATCAGCTCTCCCAACTTTAATTTCTGATACATCAGGAACTCCAGAGCCAAAATAGAAATCCTGTGATCAAGCCAAACAAATAGAGATGTCTTTCGCATCTCAGTCGAATCACACAGACCCATGAATTCCCAATTGTCCATGAGTCCAGGGCTCCCCCTAGCCCGATCTTCTTTTAAAGTGGTGTCAATTGCATTTAAGCATATAAGCCGCTTTTCCAGATCCATAATTTCCGTTTGGATTAAGATTCAGCCAGAAGAAGGGCAAAAGACACAGACATCGCAAGCGGGGAATAGTATCAGGGGAGGAGAAGAGGAGAGGAGAGAAAAAAGCATCTGCTCTCTCTGATAGCCGGAAAAGTATATTTTATATTACATTATAGTATATTTTACTGTTGGTATGATGGTCCTTTTCTGAAATGCTGTGTTACTTTTATGCCAGATGTAATGGGACACACACCTTCCAAAAAGTTCAACTTTTGTCTCATCAGTCCACAGAGTATTTCCCCAAAAGTCTTGGGGATCATCAAGATGTTTTCTGGCAAAACTGAGACGAGCCTTTATGTTTGTTTTGCTCAGCAGTGGTTTTCGTCTTGAAACTCTGCCATGCAGGCCATTTTTGCCCAGTCTCTTTCTTATGGTGGAGTCATGAAAACTGACCTAACTGAGGCAAGTGAGGCCTGCAGTTCTTTGGATGTTGTTGTGGGGTCTTTTGTGACCTCTTGGATGAGTCTTCGCTGTGCTCTTGGGTTAATTTTGGTAAGCCGGCCACTCCTGGGAAGGTTCACCACTGTTCCATGTCTTCGCCATTTGTGGATAATGGCTCTCACTGTGGTTTGCTGGAGTTCCAAAGCTTTAGAAATGGCTTTATAACCTTTTCCAGACTGATCGATCTCAATTACTTTGTTTCTCATTTGTTCCTGAATTTCTTTGGATCATAGCATGATGTCTAGCTTTTGAGGATCTTTTGGTCGACTTCACTTTGTCAGGCAAGTCCTATTTAAGTGATTTCTTGACTGAGAGCAGATGTGCCAGTAATCAGGCCTGGGTGTGGCTAGAGAAATTGAACTCAACTTTCCAGTGATAAACCACAGTTAATTTATTTTTAAAACGGGAGGGGGGTCACTTTTTCACACAGGGCCATAGGGCCACATATGCTTGGATTTATTTATTTTTTTTACCCTTAATAATAAACACCTTCATTTAAAAACTGCATTTTGCGTTTATTTGTGTTATCTTTGTCTAATATTTAAATTTGTTTGATGACCTTAAACATTAAGTGTGATAAACATACAAAAAAATGAGAAATCAGGAAGGGGACAAACACTTTTTCAAAGTGTTTGTCTCGGCGCCACACCAGTCGGCTGCCTTTTGCAACAGCGGCTCGATTCTGAGTTTTTTTTCCCTTCCTCTCTCTTTTGATCACTTTTTTTTTTTCACCCCACTTATATCACGGACACACAGATCATCCCAAATGTCTCCTGAGCCGGTGGACGGAGCCACTGTTTATAGCAGGATACGATATAACAGGGAAGAGCTGCTAGCATTTAACCGCCACCCGGTCCCACTGGAAAAACTCGACATACCGAGAGAACTGAGGCGAAAACGCCGCGGCTGCCGGGCTGGAGTAAGGCGGAGGACAAAAAATATAAGGTACAGACCCTCCCTTCCATCTGTTGTCATGGGAAATGTACGGTCGATACTGGGAAAGTTAGATGAGCTAGCGGCTATCTCCCGTTATGATAGCACTTACCGGGAGTGCTCTCTCCTTTTGTTTACTGAGACGTGGCTAACTGAACTAGCAGCAGATGCTAACATTGAGCTGGAGGGTTTTCACACGATACGAGCTGACCGAACACCAGAGAGTGGCAAAACTAGGGGCGGTGGAGTGATCATGTATGTTAACAACAACTGGTGCAGACCGGGACATATCACTGTTAAACAACGACACTGCAGCAAAGACATTGAGTTGCTAGCTGTTAGCATGAGGCCTACATATCTCCCGAGAGAACACTCACACGTGATCTGCATTGTTGTTTATGCAAATCCGACAGCGAACGCTGGGACAGCGCGTGACGTCATCCATTCAGTAACCAGCAGGCTGCAGACAGAACACCCAGATGCTCTTCTCCTCATCTCAGGCGATTTCAACCACGTTTCACTGTCTCCCATTCTGCCCACTTTCACCCAGTATGTCACATGCCACACTAGAGACAATAAAACACTGGATTTGTTCTACGCAAACACTAAGGAGGCGTACACCTCATCACAACTCCCCCCACTTGGGAGATCGGATCACAACTTGGTTCATCTCCGACCGGTGTACAAACCCCTAGTGCACAGACAACCTCCGGCCATGCACACTGTGGAGTTATGGTCTGAGGAGACAATGGACACTCTAAAGGACTGTTTTGAAGCCACTGCCTGGAAGCAGCTCTGCGATCCACATGGTGAGGACATCGATGGCCTCATTCACACCTTCACGGGCTACCTCAGCTTCTGTGTGGACAAATCCGTTCCCACCAAGACCATACGGCGTCACTCAAACAACAAACCCTGGATCAACCCTGAGATAAAAACACTTCTGAGAGAGAAGAAGAGGATCTTCAGGTCGGGGAACAGGGAGATGCTGAAGTCCGTACAGAGGGAGCTGAGGAGAAAGATCAGAGAAGGCAAGGACAGCTTCAGGAAGAAGATGGAGGACAAGCTGCAACAGAGCGACATCAGCGGGGTCTGGAGAAACCTCAAAACCATCTCGGGGCTCCAGAATACCTCCCCCCAGGCCACGGGGGGCAGGGAGTGGGCGAACAACCTGAATCTGTTTTTCAATAGATTTGACCAACCGCCCTCCCCCCTGTCTGCACAACAACCACTGCTGCCTCTAAGAAATCAAGTCCTGCTACCCACTCCCCACTCCACCGACACCCCCCCCACTCCCAACACACAGCCCCCCATCCTGACCCTGACCAAGACCCAGGTGAGGACGGAGCTGAGGAAGATCAAGGCGAGGAAGGCGTCGGGACCGGACGGCATCAGCGCAAAGCTCCTCAAGTCCTGTGCAGACCAGCTGTGTGGGATTGTGACGTATATCTTCAACATGAGCCTGAAACTGGGGAGGGTACCACAGCTGTGGAAAACATCTTGTGTGGTACCTGTACCAAAAACTTCCCACCCCAAAGACCTGAACAGCTTCAGACCGGTGGCCTTGACGTCCCACTTGATGAAGACCCTGGAGAGACTGCTCCTTGCTCATCTCCGCCCCCTGGTGGAACCAGCGATGGATCCACTCCAGTTCGCCTACCAGCATGGCATTGGGGTGGAGGATGCGGTGATCTTCCTCCTTCACCGTTCTCTGTCCCACCTGGAGAAGCCCGGGAATATGGTGAGGATCATGTTCTTTGACTTCTCCAGTGCTTTCAACACCATCCAACCGATGATCCTGAAGGACAAGCTGCTGCGCGCAGGGGTGGACCAGCACCTGTCATCATGGATCCTGGACTACCTCACAAACCGGCCTCAGTTTGTGAGAACCCGGGACTGTGTTTCCGACACGATCATCAGTAGCACGGGGGCCCCCCAGGGAACGGTGCTGGCTCCCTTCTTGTTCACTCTTTATACTGCGGACTTCTCACACAACACAACACATTGCCATCTACAGAAGTTCTCTGATGACTCTGCGATCGTTGGTCTCATCTCCAGCGGAGATGAAGCTGAGTACAGAGGGCTTATCCAGGACTTTGTGGACTGGTGCCATCGGAACTGCCTCCAGATCAACGCGAGGAAAACTAAGGAGCTGGTGGTGGACTGCCGCAGGCATGGGCAGCCCCTCACAGCACCAGTAAATATACAGGGAACAGACATCGAGATGGTGACATCCTACAAGTACCTGGGTATTCATCTGAACAATAAACTAGACTGGTCACACAATACTGACGCACTCTACAAGAAGGGACAGCGCAGGCTGTTCCTGCTGAGGAGACTCAGGTCTTTTGGTGTACAAGGGGCGCTGCTGAAGTCATTCTATGACACGGTGGTGGCATCAGCCATCACTTTTGGAGTGGTCTGCTGGGGCAGTGGCATTACTGCAGCCGATAGGAAGAGACTGAACAAACTGATTAAGAAAGCTAGCTCTGTCCTGGGGCAACGCCTTGATCCGATGGAGGAGATAGGAGAGAGAAGGACGGTGGCTAAACTGTCATCTCTGCTGGAGTCCGAGTTCCACCCTATGCAGGACATACTGGATGCACTGAGGAGCTCATTTAGCAGCAGACTACATCATCCCAGGTGCACAACCGAGAGGTTTCGTAGGTCCTTCCTACCAACGGCTGTCAGACTGTACAACCTAAGCAGGGCTGCTCGCAGAGATAGCAAAAAGACGTAACAAACTAATAGTTTTTTTTTTGTTTGTTTTTTTTTTGAATGCAAAAGATGCAATAGACTTACACAATGGTCCTCTCCGGCATACAACTAGGAACATACCGGTCGCTATGGAGGGTGAGAATATGTATGGGCACATAATCATACCATGTAGGATAACTAAATAGACGGTTATGCTGTTTCATCCCACCTAGCAACAATGCTCTGCACTGGGTGTGTTTGTTTATATTTATATATCTATATATTTATTCCATCTAGCTACAATGCTCCGCACTGTGTTTTTATATATCTACATATTATTCCATCTAGCTACATTGCTCCGCACTGTGTGTGTTTATATACTTGCATATTTATTCCACCTAGCTGCAATGCTCCATACTGTGGGTGTTTATATATTTACATATTTATTCCATCTAGCTACAATGCTCTGCACTGTGTGTCTGTGTGTGTATATATATATTTTATAGTAATATGTACATATGTATATTAGCTGCTCTTGCTTGCTTGTTTTTTCTTGCCTTCTGATTGTTGCTCTGAGTGTCGCTATCCCTGTGCTGTTGCAATCCTGGAATTTCCCCGTTGTGGGACTAATAAAGGCTCATCTTATCTTATCTTATCTTCAAAGTGGGAATAGCAGTTAAAATGTCAGTCTATTTTTTTTTTCACACTTTGCAAATTCATCCCATGGGCAAGTTTGGGCCCTCGGGCCATATGTTTGACACCCCTGCTGGAAATAAAGTGTTTACCATGCATTAAGCATAGGTTTTCTTATTTCACACTCAACTCACCCAGTGGCCAGAGTCTGGTGAACTGCAGCCATCCACTTATTTACTGCTGCACTACATATAAAATGAACAGACAACAGAAGCTCGATGGACGTGCAGCCTGCGCAGCACTGCAGCTATGCCCAGTGTGGTCTTGGGGAAAAACAGCTGAACTGGTCTGGAGGCTTTCTTGGGCAGGGTGCCCACTGAGACGGTGCCCAATGGTAGCCTCCGGCGGCCAGCATGGAATAACTTTGAGGTCCATTTGGGTCTACTTGAAGGTTTATTTTGTTCCTTTTTTTAACCCCCCCCCCCTTTTTTTTTTTTTTTTACTTGTTACCAGTCCGTGAAGCAATAAATAAATAAAGGTTTGGGACAGCATCTCTGACCATCTCACGTCCACCTCTTTCCAACCATGAAGTAATTTTAAAAGGGCAAACGCTTCCGAGACGAGGAAGCGCTGATATCTGAGGACAAGTCACGGCTTCTGACTCAACCTTGCAGACTGCACAGGTGAGGTCTCCACAGCTGCATAAAGTGACGGCAGAAGCGTGCAGCCCTCGGTGGCACCTAAAGAGAGAGAACTGTTCCAAGCTTGGTTCCTCTCAGTCCATGGGAAATGAGTCGGGGGTGGGGGATCTTTAATGAACAGCCTTTGTAATCAGTACTAAAAATATGTGACTAAATATGTGCTAAGCCAAAATAGAACAATTATTTCAATGCTGATTTCAACTAAAAAAAAAAGGTTCTTATATAAAATCGACTAAAGATGCCGTTATTCTTCGTAAAAATTCGTTATTAGAGAATAAACAAACCATTTTTGTAAACAGAATACCACCAAATGTACTTGAGTAAAAAGGACAGACTTTTACCTGTTAACAATTAACAAAATGACAAAGTTGTTTGGTGTCTTGGGACCCGGTGGCTCCAGTTTTGGCCTAAAATAACTTAAGAATCTAATTTGAATTGCAGTGTTAACTGATGGGAGCCTCGGTCCACCACATCTGTTCAACCACGGCCAATTAATGTGAGGCACCAGGGATTTCTTTCAGACCGAAATTAAACATTTCCAACTGAATAAGTTCTGCCTTTTTTTCTGCCCGGCGGGCATTTACCTGCGGACCCGGAGGAGAAGCGAGTGGCGGCGGCGCGTCCGGGACTCCGCGGTCTTCCCGGACAAGCCCGCATCACTTCCTCTCCACACTGCAAACAGATGCCCTGGCTGTCGGGGCTCTCTGCCACCCTGCTGCAGCCCATGTGCTCGCCCCCCGCCTGGATCTTCATCCCCGTGCTCATCTGCCGGACCAGCCGAACGTCGGCTCCCGTCTCACGATCCAGCATCCCCCTCAAAGGACGCGGTGGCGCCTATATCGCAGGGCAGCGTGAGGGAAGCAACTTCTCCTGCAACCCCCCCCCCCCCCCCCCCCAAGTGCGTCCTTAACTCCACCCACTGAAGTCTTGGAACGCCATCACCCCCAGCTGTGACTCGCCTCTGCTCCGGCATCCTCCCAGCAGCGTCTGGTATGGAAAGCCGGCAGGGTCACCATCCGCGCTCTTCTGCACGTGACGTTGCAGTCTTGGTGACTGAAGGGAGTAGAAGTTTCTGCTGCGATGAGGCGTTGGTGTCATGTTGCTACAGGGATGTTTGCCGTACAAAGACGAAGATATTTTAAAACAAACAGTGCATCTGGAAAGTATTCACAGCACTTCACCTTTTCCACATTTTGTTATGTTACAGCCTTATTCCAAAATGGATTAAATTCATTTTTTCCCCTCAAAATTCTACACACAATACCCCATAATGACAACATGAAAAAGGTTTTTTTTGAGATTTTTGCAAATTTGTTAAAAGTAAAAAACTAAGAAATCACATGTACAGAATGTTATGAAGGGATTTCCTAAAAGGAACGGCATGATGGCAGAGCCGGCTGGTGACGCCACCACGCCAACCGAAATAGGGGAGAGGCATGTTACATATAGATTTTAAGTAGTAATATTGTGGCCAGGGCTCCCGGGGAATAGTAAGGGGTGACAGCCCGCCTTTCCAGTAGTGGCGTCACCCGGGGTATAAAGGGTCTAGGTGGAAGGGGCCAGTCCTCTTTTCGCCGATGACCCCTGGCAAGTGGGAGCGCCGTAAGTGCTTTGTATATATTTGTCATTATAATAAAGCTCCGTTCATTGCACCTCCGGCCTGGTTATTATTAAAGGAGTTATGGACACAACATTTGGCGACGAGGAGAACACGTTGATGGAGAGAGCTGTGACTAGTTTTCGGCCGTTTCGTTTCTGGAGGCCTCAGGCGAGCCACCCGTGCCCTGGCCTAGGTGTTTGATGGATTTTTCCAAAAACTTGGTGGCCCTTAACCTCGGCGAGCTCGAGAAGCTGCGTGCGGGGGAAATTTTAGTCCATAACCTTGGCATGGAGGGCCAGAGAATCCTCAGTACTCTGGAAGGAGCTGATAGCTTTGAAGAAGTGGTGGAGCTAATGGCACGCTATTTCCGCGCCCCTGAAAACTTCATAGTCCGACGCATTCAGTTTTGAAGTGCCACCAGCGGACAGGTGAGTCCATTAAACGTTACGTTGCTGACCTGGGTCAGCTGGCGGGGGAGTGCCAGTTTGGAGCCCTACAGGACCAAATGATCCTGGATCAGCTAGCGGAGCATGTGCACTGTCCCACAGCTCAGTCGAGGCTCCTGACCTTTAAGGGCAAACTGACGTTAGCCACAGCTATTGAGGTAGCACAGCAATACGAGGTAGCGGAAACAATAGCGAGGGACCTCAGTGGGAGGTCCACTCCAACTCAAGATGAGCCTCATGTTAAGGCACTGATGATGGACCCTGGAGATGAAGACAGCGGTGATGAAGAAGAATATGCTTCCGTGGTGAAAATTAGGTCTGCCCCGGGGACGCAGAGATGTTACAGCTGTGGGTCCGCTAGACACCGCTATAAGTCCAGAGAGTGTCCGGCGAAGGGCAAGCGCTGCGGTAGATTTGGCTTATTGCACTTTACCAGAACCTGCAAGAATTTTGAACAAGGGGACCAGAGAAAAGAAGCGGGCCCCTCTATGAAGACTCCGACAGTCATCCATACGGTTTCCCGGGCTACGGATGGACGTATTTATTGCACCATTTCACTGGATGGTGTTGAAGTACCGCTGCTGGTAGACACAGGATCAGTGGCTTCAGTTTTAAATTTGGCAACGGTGAAGAGTCTGTTTCCCCACTACAGAATTGGTGAACTGTCCACCCCCTACTACGGATACGAAATGAACAAGCTGGCCTTTGTAGGGTCCGTGGTGTTATCAGCGAGGTATAAGTTGGCTATGATGGCAAACGTCCCTCTTGTTGTGACTGCTGCTGGATCCAACATCATGGGGTGTGACATGTTTTATGGTCTGGGATTTTCAATCACGAACGACAACGGAGAGGAGTGGTTGGGCTGCGGGTTGTGGGACCGACCTGCAACGTGTGTGGAGGATGATGCAGTGTGGGACAATGATTGGTCTGGTATCATGGGAGGAGTGCAGGCTCAGCACCACGGAGCGCCATCCCGGGATGGACCCGATGCCAGTGTCCACGTTGCCCATGGTGTGGGAACCGGATGGCACGGCGGGACCCCCAGGATGGCAGGAGGAACCAAGGTGCCAGCGCTGAAGAAGACCACGGCAGGACCAGCTGGTGCAGTTTTAAGACGCGTCAGACGATGACCTTCGAGGAGGGTTTCAGACCGGGCTGGCAAAATGGCCAGCTCTGAAAAGGAGGTCTGATCACAACTTGGTGGTCCACGGAAGCACGACAGAGCTCCCCTTTGCACTGGTGATGAGGTCCGCCCAAGGGTTGAAGCTCAACTGAGAGGGAACCACAAACGCTGCGAACAGCGTAATGACCAGGGGCGGCTACAGGTAGTGGCTGCCCGGAGTGACGGCTATTTGAGCTTGTCTGATGAATCGCGAAGGCACCCCAATGAGCTGCGTCGCATGGTGAAGAGACGAAGGCGGCGCAGCGCATCTCCAGAGGCCAAGAGACGGAGGCGCTCTGGGTGGGAACCACGAGATGGTAATCCAAGGGGGGGGGGGACTTCCACTGGGTCTGTAGAGTGACTGGGGTGTATTGAAAGTGTGTGTTCAAGTTCCTTATCCCCATGTTATTTTGTATATAGTTTTTACAAGGGCCTATTGGGTTGGTTCCCCATGTGTATTTGAAAAAAAAGAGATGTTTTGAAATTTTGGTATGAACTGAAAATGTGAAGAAAATTTCAATTGGTAATTTGTAATGCCCAGCACTGTTTATTTTATTTATTTTTTTTTATTTAAGTTTTTGTAAAGGGTATACAGGTCGTTACAGCAATGCAGTGTTTACATTTTCATCACATGTTCCCTTATTTTCTGATATCTGACAACATTGGAAGATTAATTCTTACAACACCCCTTTTTTTTTTTTTAAGTGAAAGAAAAAGTGAAATTAAAGAGAAAAAAAACCAAAAAACAAATAAAAAACAAACAAACAAACCAGTAAAAAACAAACAAAAAGAAAAAGTAAGTAAATAAAGATAAAAGAGCATCTGAGTAGCGTTGGAACAAAGAGCGGAACCATTATTGAAATGGTATTTGTCAAAGATTAGATCTAATGGAAGACACATATGCGGTCCAGGGTTGCCAAAAGTTCATGAACCCATCCATGTCCTGTCTCAGTGCGAATGCAAACTTTTCCATCGAGTAAATGTCTTGGATCACGTTAGTCCAATCTTCAGGTGTAGGACAGTCCTTCAACATCCATTTTTTAGTTAGAGCTTTTTTGCTTGCCAATATTAAAACATTGAATAAGTATTTTTCTCCTCGTCTTTCCAGTGAGTCCGGTAATAAACCCAAATACAAAGTTACAAAAGAAAAGGGAACTGTAATTTTGAATATTTTCCCCAATATTGTCTGTACCTTGGTCCAATATTGGTGGATAACTGGGCATGACCAAAACACATGAAAATGATTTGCAGTCTTTTCACCACACAAGCGCCAACAGTTCAATCCCTTATGGGTAAATTTGTTTTGTGCAGGTGTTCTGAAAAATCTTGCCAAGTTTTTCCATCCAAATTCTCTCCACTGCAGGGATGAGGTACTTTTCCATTGCTGTTTATTTAGCTTTTCCCATATTTCCAGTTGTAAAGTGAAATTCCCCTCTTTTTCCCATCTCTCTTTTATATAAGATGTGTTGTCTCCTTTTAAGTCTTGAAGACCTTGGTATATTTTAGAAATGTATCTGATCCCTGGGATCCCTTTATATGCCATTAAGAAGACCTTCAGAACACCTGACTGGGCCCTTTCCAAAACCTCCTTTTTAAGTATATTGTTTATGTGGTGTCTAAGCTGGAAGAACCTGTAAAGGTCTTGATTTATTAGGCCTTGTTTTTTCAAATCTTCAAAACTTCTTAAGATTTGCCCTTTAAAAAAATCGTAATATTTTATCAGCCCTTTCTCCTTCCACTTTTTAAATCTGGTGTCTGTTTTATTAGGAGTAAAGTCCTGATCATAGGCGATCCATTGCAGAAGTCGATAGGGCTCTTTAGTTTGATTCTCTCTGACTATCTTAAACCAAATTTTTAGCGGGGTCTCTATCCACGGGTTAGTGTTATTCAAAAGCTTAGGTAAGGCATTGTTCCCTATTATCGCCTGTAGGGGGATGTCACTTGTTATTTGGCATTCGATCTCCTTCCATTGTGCAGTGTAGACTGGGTTACATATCTCTACTAAAGTTTTAATTTGTGCGGCTTTAAAGTAGTCCCTGATATTTGGCAGCGCGAGCCCACCTTTGTCTTTGTTTAGCTGTAGGGTTCTATATCTGATTCTAGGTCTCTTGCCCTGCCATATGAATCTTGAGATCCTTCTGTCCAGCTCCTGCCATGTTTTTTTGGGAGGTTCTACCGGTATTGTTTGGAAAAGGTATAGAAGACGTGGAAGTATATTCATTTTGACTGCTTCAATTCTTTGTGCAGTACCCAAGAATGGTATCATATTCCATCTTGCTAGGTCAGATTTTATTTTTGTCACCAGTGGATCATAGTTTAGTGATATAATTTTAAGATAAGATAAGATAAGATAAGATAAGCCTTTATTAGTCCCACAACGGGGAAATTCCAGGATTGCAACAGCACAGGGATAGCAACACTCAGAGCAACAATCAGAAGGCAAGAAAAAAAAAAAAAAACAAGCAAGCAAGAGCAGCTAATATACATATGTACGTATTACTATAAAATATATATATATACACACACACAGAGACACACAGTGCAGAGCATTGTAGCTGGATGGAATAAATATATGAATATATGAACACACAGTGCAGAGCATTGTAGCTAGATGGAATAAATATGTAAATATATAAACACCCACAGTACGGAGCATTGCAGCTAGGTGGAATAAATATGCAAGTATATAAACACACACAGTGCGGAGCAATGTAGCTAGATGGAATAATATGTAGATATATAAATATATAAACACACCCAGTGCTGAGCATTGTAGCTAGATGGAATAAATATGTAAATATATAAACACACACAGTGCAGAGCATTGTTGCTAGATGGAATGAAACAGCATAACCGTCTACTTAGTTATCCTACATGGTATGATTATGTGCTCATACATATTCTCACCCTCCATAGCGACCGGTAAGTTCCTAGTTGTATGCCGGAGGGGACCATTGTGTAAGTCTATTGCATCTTTTGCATTCAAAAAACTATTAGTTTGTTACGTCTTTTTGCTATCTCTGCGAGCAGCCCTGCTTAGGTTGTACAGTCTGACAGCCGTTGGTAGGAAGGACCTACGAAACCTCTCGGTTGTGCACCTGGGATGATGTAGTCTGCTGCTAAATGAGCTCCTCAGTGCATTCAGTATGTCCTGCATAGGGTGGAACTCGGACTCCAGCAGAGATGACAGTTTAGCCACCGTCCTTCTCTCTCCTATCTCCTCCATCGGATCAAGGCGCTGCCCCAGGACAGAGCTAGCTTTCTTAATCAGTTTGTTCAGTCTCTTCCTATCGGCTGCAGTAATGCCACTGCCCCAGCAGACCACTCCAAAAGTGATGGCTGATGCCACCACCGTGTCATAGAATGACTTCAGCAGCGCCCCTTGTACACCAAAAGACCCGAGTCTCCTCAGCAGGAACAGCCTGCGCTGTCCCTTCTTGTAGAGTGCATCAGTATTGTGTGACCAGTCTAGTTTATTGTTCAGATGAATACCCAGGTACTTATAGGATGTCACCATCTCGATGTCTGTTCCCTGTATATTTACTGGTACTGTGAGGGGCTGCCCATGCCTGCGGCAGTCCACCACCAGCTCCTTAGTTTTCCTCGCGTTGATCTGGAGGCAGTTCCGATGGCACCAGTCCACGAAGTCCTGGATAAGCCCTCTGTACTCAGCTTCATCTCCATTGGAGATGAGGCCAGCGATCGCAGAGTCATCAGAGAACTTCTGTAGATGGCAGTGTGTTGTGTTGTGTGAGAAGTCCGCAGTATAAAGAGTGAACAGGAAGGGAGCCAGCACCGTTCCCTGGGGGGCCCCCGTGCTACTGATGATCGTGTCGGACACACAGTCCCGGGTTCTCACAAACTGAGGCCGGTTCGTGAGGTAGTCCAGGATCCATGATGACAGGTGCTGGTCCACCCCTGCGCGCAGCAGCTTGTCCTTCAGGATCATCGGTTGGATGGTGTTGAAAGCACTGGAGAAGTCAAAGAACATGATCCTCACCATATTCCCGGGCTTCTCCAGGTGGGACAGAGAACGGTGAAGGAGGAAGATCACCGCATCCTCCACCCCAATGCCATGCTGGTAGGCGAACTGGAGTGGATCCATCGCTGGTTCCACCAGGGGGCGGAGGTGAGCAAGGAGCAGTCTCTCCAGGGTCTTCATCAAGTGGGACGTCAAGGCCACCGGTCTGTAGCTGTTCAGGTCTTTGGGGTGGGAAGTTTTTGGTACAGGTACCACACAAGATGTTTTCCACAGCTGTGGTACCCTCCCCAGTTTCAGGCTCATGTTGAAGATATACGTCACAATCCCACACAGCTGGTCTGCACAGGACTTGAGGAGCTTTGCGCTGATGCCGTCCGGTCCCGGCGCCTTCCTCGCCTTGATCTTCCTCAGCTCCGTCCTCACCTGGGTCCTGGTCAGGGTCAGGATGGGGGGCTGTGTGTTGGGAGTGGGGGGGTGTTGGTGGAGTGGGGAGTGGGCAGCAGGACTTGATTTCTTTAGAGGCAGCAGTGGTTGTTGTGCAGACAGGGGGGAGGGCGGTTGGTCAAATCTATTGAAAAACAGATTCAGGTTGTTCGCCCACTCCCTGCCCCCTGTGGCCTGGGGGGAGGTATTCTGGAGCCCCGAGATGGTTTTGAGGTTTCTCCAGACCCCGCTGATGTCGCTCTGTTGCAGCTTGTCCTCCATCTTCTTCCTGAAGCTGTCCTTGCCTTCTCTGATCTTTCTCCTCAGCTCCCTCTGTACGGACTTCAGCATCTCCCTGTTCCCTGACCTGAAGATCCTCTTCTTCTCTCTCAGTAGTGTTTTTATCTCAGGGTTGATCCAGGGTTTGTTGTTTGAGTGACGCCGTATGGTCTTGGTGGGAACGGATTTGTCCACACAGAAGCTGAGGTAGCCCGTGAAGGTGTGAATGAGGCCATCGATGTCCTCACCATGTGGATCGCAGAGCTGCTTCCAGGCGGTGGCTTCAAAACAGCCCTTTAGGGTGTCCATTGTCTCCTCAGACCATAACTCCACAGTGTGCATGGCCGGAGGTTGTCTGTGCACTAGGGGTTTGTACACCGGCCGGAGATGAACCAAGTTGTGATCCGATCTCCCGAGTGGGGGGAGTTGTGATGAGGTGTACGCCTCCTTAGTGTTTGCGTAGAATAAATCCAGTGTTTTATTGTCTCTAGTGTGGCATGTGACATACTGGGTGAACGTGGGTAGAATGGGAGACAGTGAAACATGGTTGAAATCGCCTGAGATGAGGAGAAGAGCATCTGGGTGTTCTGTCTGCAGCCTGCTGGTTACTGAATGGATGACGTCACGTGCTGTCCCAGCGTTCGCCGTCGGATTTGCATAAACAACAATGCAGATCACGTGTGAGTGTTCTCTCGGGAGATATGTAGGCCTCATGCTAACAGCTAGCAACTCAATGTCTTTGCTGCAGTGTCGTTGTTTAACAGTGATATGTCCCGGTCTGCACCAGTTGTTGTTAACATACATTATCACTCCACCGCCCCTAGCCTTGCCACTGTCTGGTGTTCGGTCAGCTCGTATCATGTGAAAACCCTCCAGCTCAATGTTAGCATCTGCTGCTAGTTCAGTTAGCCACGTCTCAGTAAACAAAAGGAGAGAGCACTCCCGGTATGTGCTATCATAACGGGAGATAGCCGCTAGCTCATCTAACTTTCCCAGTATCGACCGTACATTTCCCATGACAACAGATGGAAGGGAGGGTCTGTACCTTATATTTTTTGTCCTCCGCCTTACTCCAGCCCGGCAGCCGCGGCGTTTTCGCCTCAGTTCTCTCGGTATGTCGAGTTTTTCCAATGGGACCGGGTGGCGGTTGAATGCTAGCAGCTGTTCTCTGCTGTATCGTATCCTGCTATAAACAGTGGCTCCGTCCACCGGCTCAGGAGACATTTAGGACGATCTGTGTGTCCGTGATATAAGTGGGGTGAAAAAAAAAAAAAAGACGGATCAAAAGAGAGAGGAAGGGAAAAAGACTCGGAATCGAGCCGCTGTTGCAAAAGGCAGCCGACTGGTGTGGCGCCGAGAGAAAAAAAAAAAAAAAAAAAAAAAAAGTTTGTTGAGTTGTTTCGGGATATTGACCCCCAGATATTTCATAGATTCCGACTCCCAGTTAGTTTTGAGTTTGCTTAGTGAATAATGATTTGGGTCATAGTTGAATGTTAAAACTTGGGTTTTATGCATATTTAATTTGTACCCCGATAAATCTCCATACTCTGAAAAAACTGAGGTTAGTTCTGGTAAAGAAGTGTCCGGCTGCCCTAGGTATATTAAAATGTCATCAGCAAAGAGTGCTATTTTATGTTCCTTCTGACCAAGTGTAATACCTTGAATTTTTTGGTTTTGTCTTATCCATTGGCTCAGAGGTTCTATGAAGATTGCAAAGAGCAGTGGAGACAGGGGGCAGCCCTGACGACATCCTCTTTCCAGTTCAAAAGATGATGATAAATTACCGTTAATCCTTATTTTAGCTGTTGGTTTTTTATATAATGCCTGTATAGTTCTAATGAAGTTGTTATGAAAATTGAAACTGGATAAGATTCTATATAGAAAAGACCAGTCAACCGAATCGAATGCTTTTTCAGCATCTAATCCCAATATGACTGCATTTAAGTTATATTTTTTTATATGATGAATTATGTGTAAAGTGCGTCGAATGTTGTCTTGTGTCTGTCTTTGTCTTATAAAACCTGTTTGGTCTAAATGAATTAGGTCTGTCAGTATATTTTCTAACCTTTTGGCAAGGATAATGGTAAAAAGCTTATAGTCCTGATTTAGTACACTGATTGGTCTGTAGTTGGAGCACTCTAGTTTATCCTTTTCAGGTTTAGGTATAACTGCAATGACCCCTTCTCTCCAGGAGGGGGGGATTTCCCCTGTGTGGAGGACATAATTAAATGTTTTCAGGAGGAGAGGAGATAGTTGCTGTTTAAAGGTTTTGTACCACTCTGCTGTATAGCCATCAGCTCCTGGGGATTTGTTAGCTTTAAGTTTCATAATTGCTTTTTCCAATTCTTTAGGATGTATTTCTGACAGTAGTGTTTTATTTTGTGACTCCGTAAGTTGGGGAAGGTTTAATGTGTTTAGGAATGCCTCGGATGCGTTTTTATGTTTTTTGTGGGAGTATAAGTTCTTATAGTAATTCTCGAAGTTTTTAAGAATATCCTGAATTCTGAATTTTATTTCCTTTGATACTGGGTCTCTGATTTTGTAGATTGCTCTTTCTGTTTGATGTTTCCTCAATTTATAGGCTAGCAATTTTGCCGATTTACTGCCTGCTTCATAGTATTTTTGTTTCAGAAATGTAAGTTTCTTCTGGATTTCTATTGTGTAGATCTCATTTATTTGGTTTTTAATTTCCTTAATCTTGAGCGAGTCAGTAGAATGAGTGTTGCCTTTGTGTTCTTTTTCTAGGTTCCTAAGTTCTGACTCTAATGTGGATAGTTTTTCTTGTCTTAGTTTCTTTTGGGTTGCCAGTTTTGCAATAATCTTTCCTCTTATTACAGCTTTACATGCATCCCACAGTATTAAAGGGGATACTTCTCCATTATCGTTATCTTCCAAATATCTGAGAATATCTGATTCCAACTCATCTTTCAATGGTCCTTTCAGGACATTTGAATTTAACCTCCAAGAAAATGTATTATTTGTGTATTTTTGGATATTTAAGTCCATGTAGATCGGACTGTGGTCGGAGAGATCCATCAGTCCTATTTTACATGTTTTTACTCTTCTAATGTCTCTATTAAACATAAAAAAATAGTCAATCCTTGAGTAAGATGAATGTGGAGTTGAGTAAAATGTATAGTCTTTTACACTGGGGTTGAGTTCCCTCCACACGTCACAGATTCCCAATTCTTTTAGTAGCATCCGAGTCTTCCTGTTTTGGGTGTTATTTTGATGTGGGGAATTACCAGAAGCATCCCAGTATGGATTCAGTCTAAGATTGAAGTCCCCACCACATATCACTAAACCTTGAGCTTTAGTTATCATTAGGTCGAATACATTTTTATAAAATTTCCAGTTAGCCCCTGGGGGAGCATACACATTCAGCAGGGTGATATCTTCTCCCTCTAGCCGCCCAGTTACCAAACTGTATCTCCCTTCTTTATCTTTGTGTTCTGATTTTTTTTCAAATGTAATTTTGGTTGATATCAATGTCGCTACTCCCCTCCTCCTCCCTGATTTATATGAAGATGAAGAGATCATTTTAAACCCTTGTCTACTGAGTTTATTGTGTTCCACGTCTGTTAGGTGGGTTTCTTGTAAAAATATTATTCCTGCTTTGTCTTTTTTCATTTTGCCTAGAATCTTGGATCTTTTAACTGGATTCAGGATTCCTTTTACATTATATGAAATTATTTTGGTTACACCCTGTTTCTCCATTGTGTTGTTTTGTTTAGTATAACTGTGTGGTGGCCCTCTTTTGTGCTACTCAGAAACTGAAAGAACATTAAAAACAAGAAAAAACATTAAGAACATAGTGTAAAAAACTTTAAAACAAAAAGCTGTCATAAGAACTTCCTGAGCTGAGGTCTTTTTAAAGACCCTGTAAGAGCCTTGATGGAGTGAAGGCTCTGAGGGAAATTCCTCAAACTCTGTTACGTGTTGAGGGCCCTCTCTTACCACTGAAAGTAGTCCCATGCTTTTAACGTGAGTTTCAGAACCCAATCCAAACTTGTAATGATTTTTTTTTTTTTCCTTTTATGCCTAAACCCTGTGAAATTGTGTGCACCCTCCCACCCCCATCACATCAAACATTCACGCAAAAACAGTATTTGTTAGTATGAGGAGAACATGTGGATTATTGTCACATTTCTATTTTAACAAGTTTTTTTTTTTTTTTTTATTACAAAGACTTATTTGTTTCAAATAATATGATTGTTCCATGAAATGTTTTACCACATGCTGAATATGCATCTCCTTTAATGTTTGTTACCTTGTATGAGGGGGGTTGGATGTGCGGATTGATTCTAGAGAAAAGAAAAAAAAAAAAAAAAAAGGTCGCTATTCCAACCTGAAAACGGATAGTTTATCCGCGACGCTCTGGTGCTGGGTTTCCCGCTGCTGGTCCGTGGATTTTGAGGGTCTTTGTGTTGTCCATGTTTGCGCTTTGATCTTCTCACTCGGGTCTGCTGCGGGTTTAAATACCGTTACCGGGAGCCCTCTTTTCGCCATGTCAGCTGTTGCTTCTTCCGCCGAATTATAGAGGCACGTTTCATCGCCGTAGAAGACCCTTAACTTCGCAGGAAATGGTGTCTGAAAGCGCAATTTCTTCTCTCTTAACACCTTTTTCGCGTCATTGTATTCCCTGCGCTTTTTAAGGACCTCCGGGGCGTAATCGTGTTCCACATAGACTTTTCTCTCCTGGTGCATAAATCCTTTTTTCTGCCAGGCCAGTCTTACAACCTCTTGTTTTATTTTGAAATTGGAAAATCTTACCAACACCGAACGTGGGGGCGCTTCCGCCGCCGGCCTAGCGGCTAATGAACGATGTGCCTTTTCTATCTTCAAGTCGGTGGTTTGTGGAATATCCAATTTCTCTCTTAGTAAGGATTCCACGCATTCTGCCATTGAGTTAAAACCATTTTCGGTTCCTTCTATCAGACCATGAATTCTTATGTTGTCTCTTCTTTGTTTTCCTTCTTGGTCGGTTAGTTTAGCCTCTATAGCTGCTTGTCTTTTGCGTAGGTCTAGCACAGAATCTTCGAGCACTTTTATTCGATCCTCTGTTTCCAAGATTCGGTTCTCGGCCTGGTCCACTCTGCTGTTTGTCCTTTTCAATTCTTCTCTGAATTCCCGAAATTCGGCCATAACATCTCGGCGAAATCGTCGTAGCTCCTCAAATAGTGATTTCAGGCTAACCCTTTTGTTAGCTATCACCAGTTCTTCGTCTTCTGAACGGAGATCTTCCAGTTCAGATTCTCCGGCTGATACGTGTCCTGGCCTGGAGAATTTCAGTTTCTTCTGTTTTCCTTTAGACATGATGATTTTGTCTTTTGATTTTCACTCCTCCAAAAATCCGTTAAGTTTGATTTTCAAGGTGTTATCCTGGATTGGGTCTGAGAGCTTCAGTGTTAAGCTGCAGTCGCCATGGCGTCCAGACCGGAAGTCCAGCACTGTTTATTTTGAATTTTGTGATGTGCCCAAGTGTGGGGTGGGTGTGTTGGGGTGGGGGCTGCCAATAAGGGGTATACATATTGTTTGCTGAGGTTTGATGTTTGTTTAATTTGGTTGTGTATAGAAATTGTTCTGGAATTAATTCTATTTTAGGAGCACGGCTATTATTTTAGTTTGAACTGGTATCTAAGGCGGCAGAATAACCTGCCTGGCCTTGCAGGGGGTACCAGCAGTCTACCTGACCCCTCTAGTTATGTTGTGCGAATGGATAGGTTTGCTTGTTTATTTCTGTACATTTAATTTTGTTGTTAGTGCATGAGTGGGGTCGCAAATTTTGGAAGGGCTTAATTGGTGTGCTTGACATTTTTCTGCGGGGGGGGGGGGGGGTGTTACATATAGATTGTATGTAGTAATATGGCAGCCAGGGCTCCCAGGGAATAGTAAGGGGTGACGCCGCGCCTTTCCGGTAGTGGCGTCACCCGGGGTATAAAGGGGTCTAGGCGGAAGGGGCCAGTCATCTTTTTGCAGATGACCCCTAGCAAGTGGGAGCGCCATAAGTGCTTTGTATATATTTGTCATTATAATAAAGCTCCGTTCATTGCACCTCCGGCCTGGTTATTATTAAAGGAGTTATGGACACAACAAAGTGGCCATCTCACGGTCTCTTTGCTATGGCGTGTCCTCAGGAGTATCTCAGGGAGCTGAGTGTACAAGTGTGCAGTGTGTGGTCTATATTAATCATATATCCCATAACCTACATATGTATAAGCATGTGAGAATGTTTGGTGATTACATATGTAAAGCGACTTCACACCTCAGAACAGGACAAAGGGTCTCAACCGCCAGTGAAGATCAAAGAGCATCCGAAGCACTGCGGTGGAGACCAGATAGGTCGCCCTGACCTCCAGGGGCCAGGTGGAGGGGTACGGAGACAAAGGAGGATAATTAAGTTAATGGGGGATGTCAGCTTTGTATGCATGTCTTTTGTTGTGTGTGAGTATAAGTACACAGAGCCGAATGTGTTCGCTGTCTTACTTCTTCTGCTGCTGCACTAGATGAGACTTGTTAGAAGAGCAAAGCTGATAATAAACTTTGGTTTATAAGTCACATCGCCTCGTCATTCCGAGCTCTTCTACACTGGTGACCCTGAAGTGAGGATGGACCAGAGGCGTTCCCCAGCAATCGACTCATCCGTGGCGACCCAGGCAGACGCCGACGCCCATGCAGACAGGGGAACAGATGGACGACGTTCCCCCACGGCAGAAGTGATATTTATTTATTTAGCAAATGCAAAGTCCTTAAGCCAAGCAGTTGCCTCCTGGTTTGCTGTATGGAGGGTGTGTAATCCTCCTTCCAGTCTTTGGAGCGGGCAAGCCTCTATGATGTGTTCCATTGTTTGCTCCTCTCCACATGCGCACAGTGGGCTAGGGCTACTGCCCCATCTGTGAAGGCTGGCCAAGCAGGGGCCATGTCCAGTCCTGAAGCGATTGAGTGTAGACCACTGTCTCCTTGGAAGGTTGGTGCCCGGGACCTGTTGATTGGGGTTTATCACCAGCTGTTTGTTTGGGACCTCCTTGGTCTCCCATTCCTCTTGCCAAGCTGTCTGGATGGTAAAGTCAGCTGGGGGAGGGTTTTTCCAAATCGGCCGTCTGGATGAAAGTCGGGCAGTGGGTGGGGTGTAGATATCTGCATGGATTGGTAAGTGAGGAAAATCTTTAACTTTTTGGAGCATCCTTTGAGTTAATGCTGCTCGCCGGATGTGTGGAGGGGCTATGTTTGACAGTACAGAGAGCCAGGGGAGTGGTGTTGAGCGGATTGTTCCAGTTATAGTTCTCATGGTTGAGTTGAGCTGGGTGTCTACATGGTGTGTGTAAGATGACCTGGACCAGACAGGGCACAATATTCTGCTACAGAGTATGAAAGGGCCAGTGCTGAGGTGCGCAGGGTGGAGACTGCCGCCCCCCATTTTGCACCAGCGAGCTTGCAGAGCAGGTTGTTTCATACCTTCACCTTAGCAGCCGTCCCCTTTAGATGTTCCTTGAAGGATAAGGTCCTATCAAGGGTCACTCCAAGATAAGTTGGATTTGGGGCATGCTTAAGCTTGAGTCCGCTCAGGTGGATGTTTAGTTCTCTGGCAGCTTTTGCATTGTGGAGATGGAATACACTGGAGACGGTTTTTGCTGGGCTTGGTTTTAGGCGCCAGATTTTGCAGAACTGGTCCAGTTTGGCAAGATCTTCCATGAGCACCCGTTCCAGTGGTTCAAAGTCTGGTGCTTGGAATGCCAAACAGATGTCGTCTGCATAGATGAATTTGCGGGATTTTGTAGTAGGCAGGTCGTTTATGTAGAGGTTGAACAGAGTTGGAGCTAGAACTGAGTCTTGTGGGAGTCCGTTTTTCTGCATTCTCCATGCACTTGTGTTCTGACTGAGGTGGACTCTGAACCTTCGGTTGGTCAGCAGGGTTTTTATAATTGCTGTTGCCCAAGCAGGGATCGCCTTTATAAGTTTCAGGAGGAGGCCTTTGTGCCAGACCGTATCATAGGCGGCTGTAAGATCGAGAAACACAGCCCCTGTCTTCAGTCTGCTCTCGAAGCCATTTTCGATGAAGGTGGTTAGGGCCAGTACTTGTTCTCCTGTACTGCGGTCCTTGCGGAAACCTGCTTGATCCATACTTAGAATATCCTCTATTTCTGGGGAAATGCGTTGCAGTATTAGGCGCTCCATGATTTTGTAAGGAACGCTGAGTAGGGAGATTGGGCGGTAGCTTGCTGGTAGTTTGTGGTCTTTGCCAGGTTTTGGGATGGCAATGACCTTTGCTGTCCGCCATTTCTTTGGGATCGAGTTTGTTTGTGTGATCCTTGTGTAGAATTGTGTCAACCAGGTTAGGGCTCGGGGGCCAAGATTTTTCATGAATTCTGGGAAGATGTTATCGTATCCTGCTGCCTTTCCACATTTAAGGCCCTGTAGGACTTTCTCCAGTTCAGCAGCCTCGAAGGGTTCAGGGTTCGTTTCCTCTACAGGCATTTTTTGGTGTTTTTTTAGCTCAGTTGTAACTGCTCTTCTGGTGTCTTTGTCTTGGGGTGCTTTGGCGATAGTCAGTAGGTGGGATGCAACTTGGTTGGGTGTGACGGATGCTCGGCTTTGGCTAGGGGGCTTCTGTGCAGCTCCTAGGTGACGGATGAGGCTCCAACATTTCCTGCTAGAGTGGGTAAAGCTCCGGTCAGCAACTGTCTCCTCCCATTTCTTTCGCCGGGCCCCACGGCAGAAGGGATAGAGAGGGCTCAACCGAGCACCAGTGCTGCTGTGAGAGCCGAAGGAAGACACTCTCACCCTGCGGACACATCAGTGACGGTCCACACAAACGCCGTCACCGTCAACCTGCCGGACTTCTAGCAGGAAGACCCCGCCTCGTGGTTTCAGCAAGCTGAAGCCCAGTTTGCACTTGCGGGCATCACGGCTGACGATACAAAGTTCTATCACATCGTCGCCAAACTCGACGCCGCCACTTCGAGATGTGCGCGGAGTATAATCCAGCGGCCACCGGCCCAGGACAAATACAGAGAACTAAAAGCGACCATCGTGGCGAATTTCGTCCCCTCTGCCAAGGAGAGAGCCGAGAGGATCCTAGCGGTCTACGGTCACAGAGGATGCAGACCCAAGGCCCTCATGGAGGACTTGCTGCAACTCAAAGAGGAGGACAATGACAATTTCCTCTTCCAATTTATATTCCTCAGTACGCTGCCGCCACACATGAGAGGGACGCTTGCCAACATGCGATGCAACACCCAGCAAGACTTCCGCACGCTGGCTCGCGAAGCGCAGCGACTCGTCAACGCCTGCAGGGAACAGACACCCACAACAGCATCCGCAGGCCTCAACGCCGATGTCCGGAGCGACGGGGAGCCACAAACCACTGAGCAGAATCCGCCCGCCATGGCAGCGACACGGCCAAGACGTAACAGACGGAGCAACGTCTGTTATTACCACCACCGCTTTGCCGAGAAGGCTTACAAATGCCTTCCCCCCTGCAGATTCACGATTTCGGGAAAACGCCAAAGCCGAGAACCGTTAACAGCGGCAGTTCTCGGCGAAAAAAGCAAGCTTCTATATGTGACGGACGGACACACCGGCAAACAGTTCCTCATTGACACGGGAGCTCAACTGAGTTTTATAATGCCCTCCCAAGAAGACCGGGCCATGGGCCCCCGGGGTAATGGAGCAGTGGCAGCCAACGGCTCCATCATCGACACTTTTGGCGAAAGGAACCTGCCCCTCCGCATCCATGGCCGCAACTACAGATAGACATTTGTTGTAGCGGCGGTGAGTTTTAACTTGTTGGGCGCAGACTTTTGTGTGCACATGGGTTATTGGTCGATCTAGCGAGCAGACGCTTGGTTAATGCATTGTCTTTTGCTTCTATTCCCTGCTCAGCTCGCGTTTCTCCACCACCCGTGCAGGCCAGCGTCACTACAACAGGAGGTAAGTTTGATCAACTCCTCACCCAATTTCCAGCACTCACAATTCCCAAATTCTCAGCTACAGTGGCTAAGCACGGGGTCGAACACTTTATTCCCACAACGGGCCCGCCCGTATTCGCCAAAGCTCGGCGCTTAGACGCGACCAAGCTCGCCATAGCTCGGGACGAGTTTACCACCCTTGAAAAACTAGGCATTATCAGGCGATCAAAAAGCCCCTGGGCGTCACCGCTTCGCATGGTCCCGAAATCCGACGGTTCTTGGAGACCATGCAGCGATAACCGCAGATTAAACAATGCGACAGCGCATGACCGCTACCCTATTCCTCACATCCAAGATTTTTCACTACATCTGGCGGGTGCGCGCATTTTTTCAGAAATAGACCTGGTCCGCGGCTATCATCAAGTCCCCGTTCGAGCGGAAGACATTCCTAAAACAGCTGTAATAACCCCCTTCGGTCTTTTTGAATTTTTGCGGATGCCTTTTGGCCTCAAAGGCGCCGCTCAAACCTTTCAGCGGATGATGGATGCAGTATTACGCGACCTCCCTTTCGTGTTCGTCTACCTCGACGATATGCTGGTAGCCAGCTCATCTGAGGAGGAACACGAACAGCATCTCACTATGGTTTTTCAGAGACTAGAAGAGCACGGGTTAATAATCAATCCAGCCAAATGCAAATTCGGCGTGTCACAAATTGATTTTTTGGGACACAGAGTTTCACCGAAGGGAGCAGTCCCACTGCCAGACAAAGTTCACGCAGTAAAAAGTTTCCCACGGCCACAAACGGTCAAATCGCTGCAAGAATTTTTGGGAATGGTTAATTTTTACAACCCTTTCCTCCCCCGCGCAGCTCAGCTCATGCAGCCCCTATATGACGCGCTCAGAAAACAAAAACCTTCCAACGCGGTCGAATGGACCCCAGAGCGCGAACGCGCCTTCGCGGAAGTAAAAAGTGTCCTCGCTAATGCCACATTGTTGGTTCACCCTGATCCCTCGGTCCGCATTGCGCTAACCACAGACGCTTCAGACCTGGCCATAGGGGCGGTTGTAGAACAACACGTCGTCGGAACCTGGCAACCTTTGGCATTTTTCAGCAAATTGCTAAACCAAACTGAGCATAAATACAGCACCTTTGACAGGGAGCTGCTAGCACTTCATTTATCCATCCGCCACTTCCAGTTCTGGTTGGAGGGGCGGCGTTTCACGGCTTTTGTAGACCACAAACCGCTCACCTTTGCAATGGCTAAAATTTCTGAACTGTGGTCAGGCAGGCAACAAAGACAGCTAGCTGCGATTTCAGAGTTCACCACAGACATTCGACATGTGGCAGGCAAACTTAACGTGGTAGCAGACTGCCTCTCTCGCACTGTGACATCGCCAGAGCGCGAGGAGACAGATTATACTACCTCAGCCACAGAACTCTTCGCCAATGCGGACACATACGCAGCCCCAATCCACGTAGGGATAGATTATGCAGCCATGGCGGAGGAGCAAAGTAGTGACGCAGACGTGCGCGCACTCCTGTCTGGACCAACAGGGTTAAGGCTGGAGGAAAGGGGTTTACGTGACGGTGTGCCCCCCCTAATATGCGACATCTCAACCGGCCGACCTCGCCCGGTAGTCCCAGCTGCATGGCGCTGCCGTATTTTCGACTCAATTCACTCCCTTGCGCTTCGGTTAAAATGGTCGCTGAAAAGTTTGTGTGGCCTGGCCTGCGCAAAAACGTAAAAGAATGGGCAAAGACTTGCATTTCTTGTCAGCGCGCCAAAATACACAAACACACAAAAGCCCCTCTAGAGCCTTTTTGAATCTCTGCTAGAAGGTTCGACCACGTTCATGTCGACCTCGTGGGACCACTACCTTCCTCCTAAGGTTTCACACATCTGTTAACAATGATAGACCGTACTATGCGCTGGCCGGAGGCGGTCCCTCTGGCGTCAACCACAGCGGAGGAAGTCGCTCGCGTTTTTTTTTGACAAACTGGGTGGCACGTTTCGGCGTCCCATCGGACATCACGTCCGATAGGGGGCCTCAATTTGTCTCGGAGCTTTGGTCAGCCATGGCCAGCAGCTTAGGAGCGACAATTCACCGCACCACCGCTTATCACCCTCAGGCTAATGGGTTATGCGAGCGTTTTCACAGGTCTCTTAAGGCCGCCCTCAGAGCCTCACTAACGGATACAAATTGGGTAAATAAACTTCCTTGGGTTTTATTGGGGTTGCGTGCTGCACCTAAAGAGGATCTAGACGCCTCCCCAGCAGAATTAGTTTTTGCACAACCTCTCAGGCTCCCAGGTGAATTTTTACCAGAGAACCCAGAGCCAGGGCATCTTCCAGCCCCGAGGTTTTTAGGCAGCAACGGACCGGACTCTCTCTCCGGGCCGGCACATCACTCTTTTCCACGGATTTTTGTCCCCCAAGCTTTAAAAAACGCTGAATTCGTTTTTGTTAGGCATGAAGCTTTAAAACCAACCTTCCGCCCACCATACGATGGACCATCGTAGACCATCAAGAGTGCTCTGGAGCAGGTTTTCATCCAGGATGTTTCTGTACATTGCTGCACTCATCTTTCCCTCTATCCTGAATAGTCTCCCAGTTCCTGCCGGTGAAAAACATCGCCACAGCATGATGCTGCCACCCCCATGCTTCACTGTAGGAATGGTATTGGCCTGGTGATGAGCGGTGCTTGGTTTCCTCCAAACATGATGCTTGGCATTCACACCAAAGCATTCAATCTTTGTCTCATCAGACAAGAGAATTTTGTTTCTCATGGTCTGAGAGTCCTTTGGGGACCTTTTGGCAAACTCCAGCCGGGCTGCCATGTGCCTTTTACTAAGGAGTAGCTTCTGTCTTGCCACTATACCATACAGGCCTGATTGGTGGATTGCTGCAGAGATGGTTGTCCTTCTGGAAGGTTCTCCTCCCTCCATAGAGGAATGCTGGAGCTCTGACAGAGTGACCATCGGGTCCTTGGTCACCTCCCTAACTAAGGCCCTTCTTTCCCGATTGCTCAGTTAGACGGACGGCCAGCTCTAGGGAGAGTCCTGGTGGTTCTGAACTTCTTCCATTTACAGATAAAGGAGGTCACTGTGCCCATTAGGACCATCAAAGCAGCAGAAATTTTTCTGTACCTTTCTTCAAATTTGTGCCTCGAGACAATCGTCTCGGAGGTCTACAGACAATTCCTTTGACTTCATGCTTGGTTTGTGCTCTGACATGCGCTGTCAAATGTGGGACCTTATATAGACAGGTGTGTGCCTTTCCAAATCATGTCCAATCAACTGAATTTACCACAGGTGGACTCCAATAGAGCTGTAAAAACATCTCAAGGATGATCAGTGGAAACAGAATGCGCCTGAGCTCAGTTCTGAGCTTCATAGCAAAGGCTGTGAATACTTATGTACATGTGATTTCTTGGGTTTTTATTTTTAATAAATTTGCAAAAATCTCAAACTTTTTTCACATTGTCATTATGGGGTATTGCGTGTAGAATTTTGAGGAAAAAATTAATTGAATCCATTTTGGAATAACGCTGTAACATAAAATGTGGAAAAAGTGAAGTGCTGTGAATACTTTCTGGATGCACTGTATCTACAGAAGGGTGATCACCAAACTCCTAAATGAAAGATAATCAGTAGCATGTGAGCTGCTATTAAACCAAACCACTGTTTCAAGTTTCATTTTGTTTTGTTTTTTTTACTGGTCTGGAACCTCTAGAGGGGGTCCAGGGGGTCTGGATCCATGAGGGGGTTCTGGATGAACCCCCTCATGGATCATCACCTTATCATGGTGGTGGTGGTGGGGGGGGGGTGCGTTCCCCAGTGATCCCAGGAGCTATGTTGTCCAGGGCAATTTGCCACTGATAGGGTCACCCAAGACAAACTGGTCCTGGGTGAAGGGCCAGACTAAGAACGATCCAACAGACTCTCATGATAAATTCTATATCAAGGATTCAGTGTACCCCGTCCGGTATGGGGTTACCGGGGCCCTGGAGCCAGACCTGGGGGAGGGGCTCGAAGGCTAGCGTCTGGTGGCCGGGTTTCCTCCCATGGGACCCGGCCAGGCTCAGCCCGAAGGAGTTACATGGGTCCGCCCTTCAGTGGGCTCACCACCTGCAGGAGGGATCATGGGGGTCCGGTGCTATGTGGATTAGGTGGCGGTCAAAGGCGGAGACCTTGGCGGACTGATCCCAAGCTTTCTAAACTGGCTTTTGGTATGTGGAATGTCACCTCTCTGGTGGGGAAGGAGCCTGAGCTGGTGTACGAGGTTGAGAGATACCGGCTAGATATAGTCGGCCTCACCTCAACACACAGCTCCGGTTCCGGAACCAGTCTCCTGGAAAGGGGCTGGAGCTTGGCCTTTTCTGGAGTTGCCCCGGGCGAGAGGCGACGAGCAGGGGTGGGTATTCTTTTATCCCCCCACCTTACTTCCTCTATATTGGAGTTTTCCCCAGTGGACGAAAGGGTTGCTTCACTGCGCCTTCGGGATGGGAAACAGGTCCTGACCATCATTTGTGCCTATGCACCAAATGATGTTTCAGAGTACCCACCCTTTCTGGAGTCTCTGACTGGGGTGCTGGAGGTTGCTCCTCTTGGAGACTCCATTGTCCTACTGGGGGACTTCAATGCGCGCGTGGGCATCGACAGTGAAACCTGGAGGGGGGTGATTGGGAGGAACGGCCTGCCCGATCTGAACCCGAGTGGTGTTCAGTTATTGGACTTCTGTGCTAACCACAGTTTGTCCATAACGAACACCATGTTCAAGCATAAGGGTGTCCATATGTGCACCTGGCACCAGGACACCCTAGGTCGCGGGTCGATGATCGATTTTGTTATCGTGTCATCAGACCTGCGACCGTATGTCTTGGACACCCGGGTAAAGAGAGGTGCAGAGCTGTCAACTGATCACCACCTGGTGATGAGTTGGATCCGATGGCAGGAGAGGAAGCCTTTCAGACCTGGTAGACCCAAACGTATAGTGAGGGTGTGCTGGGAACGTCTGGCTGAGGCCCCTGTCCGAGAGGTCTTCAACTCCCTCCTCCAGAAGAACTTCAACCACATTCCCAGGGAGTCTGGAGACATGGAGTCTGTATAGGCCATGTTCTCCACCTCTGTTGTTGAAGCGGCAGCCCAGAGCTGCGGCCGCAAGGTGGTCGGTGCATCTCGTGGTGGCAACCCCCGAACCAAGTGGTGAACACCAGTGGTGAGGGGGGCCATTAAGCTGAAGAAGGAGTCCTATCAAGCTTGGTTGGCTTGTGGGACTCCCGAAGAAGCTGAGGTGTACCGACAGGCCAAGCGGAGTGCAGCTAGGGTGGTTTCTGAAGCAAAAACCCGGGTATGGGAGGAGTTCGGTGAGGCCATGGAACAAGACTTTTGGTCGGCATCGAAGAGATTCTGACAAATTGTCCGGCGGCTCAGGAGGGGAAAGCAGCTCCCTGTCCACACTGTGTATAGTGCGGATGGGACACTGTTGACTTCAACTGGGGATATCGTTGGGCAGTGGAAGGAATACTTTGAGGATCTCCTCAATCCCACTGATACGCCTTCTACAGAGGAAGCAGGGTTTGGGGACGGGGGGGATGATTCGCCTATCACAGGGGCTGAGGTCACCAAGGTGGTTAAAAATCTCCTTGGTGGCCGGGCCCCAGGGGTGGATGACATTCACCCTGAGTACCTCAAGGCCCTGGATGTTGTTGGGCTGTCATAGTTGACACGCCTCTGCAACATTGCGTGGAGGTCGGGGGGAGTGCCTTTGGCATGGCAAACCTGGGTGGTGGTTCCTCTCTTCAAAAAAGGGGACCGGAGGGTGTGCTCCGACTTTAGAGGGATCACACTCCTCAGCCTCCCTGGGAAGGTCTATGCCAAGGTACTGGAGAGGAGAGTCCGGCCGTTGGTCAAACCTCGGATTCAGGAGGAGCAATGTGGTTTTCGTCCTGGTTGTGGCACATCAGACCAGCTCTTTACCCTCTTGAGAATTCTTGAGGGTTCGTGGGAGTTTGCCCAACCAGTTTACATGTGTTTTGTGGACTTGGAAAAGGCATTTGACCATGTCCCTTGTGGTTTTTTTGTGGGGGGTGCTTTGGGAGTATGGGGTATCGGGCTTGTTGTTACGAGCCTGGCCTGTAGTTTGATAGGACTTATGGGTCAATGGTGGTTTTTTTGAGCAATGGTCAACTTAATGCATTTTTAAGAACAGGAGGGACATGGCCAGAATGGAAGGAGTGACTGATAACAGTAATGAACAGTGGACTTAAATTAGAAATGTATGTTTTTACAAGGATGATTGGAAAGGGGTCTAGAGCACAGGCGGAAGATTTCATTCTCCTAATGATATCCTCAATTGCTTCCTGAGTAACTTCAGGAAAGTAACTGAGGGGTGGGAGATGGAGGACAGAGCAGATGTTGGTGGAGCAGTTGAGGTTGCAGGACCAGTGAGGGTAGAGCGAATAGAGGCAATTTTTGTTTTAAAGAAAGCCATGAAGTCATTACATTGTTTTTCTGAGAAGTTTGTAGGTAGAGGTGATTATAGTTTGAGAAGATGGCTGATAGTGGAAAATAGCTGCTTGGAATTTCCTGGACTGTTTCTGATAGCATCTGAAAAGAACTGTGCCCGTGCTTCTTTGAGAGAACTTGCGTAAACCTTTTGGTGTTCCCGATAGACCTGTCTGTGGACAGTGAGCCCAGAGGCTTTGTATCACCATTCCAGGACTGGACTTGCTGCCTTCATCTTTCATAGCTCAGCTGTGAATCAGGGTGATGAGTGAGTGAAGGTGACCATTTTAGTTTTTATAGGGGCATAGAGGTCCAGTAGACTCCTCAGGTGGCTGTTGTAAATGTCCACTGTCTCATCAGCTGACGAAAATTTGTTGGGAAGATGCTGTAAGTCTGCTGACATGGTTTGTGTGTTGGTGTTTTTTATATTTCTGAAGCAGATTTGACATTTGTTTTTAAGTTTATTAAGGCCAGATGAGGATTGTAACTCCATGAAAACAGCCTTATGGTCAGATACACCCAAATCATAAATCTGCAGATTAATGAGAGGGACAGAGTTTGTGATGACCAAGTTAAGAGTGCATCCCCTGGTGTGTGTCTGAAGATCAACAAGTTGCGTCAAATTGAAGCAGTCCAATAATTGGAGGAAGTCTGCTGCAGAACGGCAGGAGGGAGTGTTAACATGGATATTCATATAGCCCAAGATTATAACATCAGAGGAAGATGTACAGAATGTTGTGAGAGGGTTAGACATCTCAAAGATAAAGGTGGCATTTGGTGTGGGTGGTCGATAAATGAGAAGAAGAGTCATGGAGAATGGGGGCTTACATTTACATACAAGGCATTCAAATGGTAGCCCTGCAATGGACTGGCAATCTGTCCAGGGTGTACCCTGCCTCTCGCCCAAAGATGCTGGGATAGGCTCCAGCCCCCCTGGGACCCGAAAAGGATTAAGCAGAAGAAGATGAATGGATTGATGGATGGCATTCAAATGAATGGAGTTCAGGTATGGGAAATGGAATCAGAGCCAGGCTGCTGTTATAGATGACTGCCAGGCCACCACCACAACCTGTGTTACAAGTTTTCTGAAGATAGCTGTGTACCCAGGAGGACAGGTCTGATTGAAAGCAGAAAATGTCAGGTTGATGTCAAGTCTGTGTAATGCACATCAAGTCCAGACACTTACCCAGAATAATGGTCATGAATTAGGCAGGATGTATTTGTCAGTGATTGTGCATTAAACAGTTCAATTTTGATATTTACTGGAACAATACAGTAAGTCTTTGTACTGGCAGGAGTAGGCTAAAATCCACTCCATATTTTCCAGCCTGCACACTCGAAGATGTTCATTTCATCCATCCATCCCTCTTCTACCACTTTTCTGGAGGTCTGGGTCGTGGAGGCAGCAGTTCAAGTAGAGAAGCCCAGACTTCCCTCTCCCCAGCCACCTGCTCCAACTCTTCAGAGATGTTCCCAGACCAACTGGGAGACATAGTCTCTTCAGCAAGTCCTGGGTCTGCCCCGAGGTCTCCTCCTAGTGGGACGTGCCCAAAACATCTTAAGTGGGAGGCATCCAGGAGGCATCCTGATCAGATGCCCAAACCACCTCAGCTGGCTCCTTTCAATGTGGAGGAGCAGTCGTTCTACTCTGAGCCTCTCCAGGATGACTGAGCTCCTCACCTTATCTCTAAGGGTGAGTCCAGCAATCCTACAGAGAAAGCCAAGTTTAGCCACTTGAATCCGGGATCTCATTCTTTCGATCATTACCCAAAGCTCACAACCATAGGTGAGGGTAGGAATGTAGATTGACCGGTAAATCAACAGCTTTGGCTTGGAGCTTAGCTTAGATTAGATTAGATTAGATTCAACTTTATTGTCATTAAACATGTATGAATACAAGGTAACGAAACACAGTTTAGCATCCAATCAGAAGTGCAAAGGACAGCAGTGCAGTATATACGGTAATTAACAGTATGTGCAATTTAAGCAAATATATGCAAATATATGCAGCAGTGCAGAAAGTTAAGAGTACTGTTATGTGCAAATAATGTACAATAAGTTAGATGGGCAGTTATGTACAGGTGAGGATGGTAAGAGATGATGGTAAGAGAGTCAGCAGGGAACTAAGTTCAATAACGTGACAGCTGTTAGAAAGAAACTGTTCCTAAACCTGCTGGTTCTAGTCCGAAGGCTTCTGAAACACCTTCTGGAGGGGAGAAGCTGGAACAGTCCATGAGCAGGATGGTTGGAGTCCCTAAGAATGCTGCGTGCCCGGTGCAGACATCTTTTCCTGGTAGACATCCTCTATAACTGGAAGTGGAGTCCCTGTGATGCGTTGGGCGGTTTTCACCACCAGCTGCAGTGCCTTACGGTCAGCGACAGAGCAGCTCCTATACCAGACTGTGACACAGTTGGTCAGGGTGCTCTCTATCACGCAGCGGTAGAAGTTGCCCAGGATGTCAGTTGACAGATGGTTCTTCTTCAGTGTCCTCAAGAAGAAGAGGCGCTGATGGGCCTTCTTGATCAGGCTGGTGGTGTTAACTGACCAGGACAGGTCCTCCGAGATGTGGGTCCCCAGGAATTTGAAGCTGGGGACACGTTCAACAGCTATGCCATTGATATGGATGGGGTCATGTGTCTCTCCCCTCTCCTTCCTGTAGTCCACTATGAGCTCCTTGGTTTTGCTGGTGTTAAGGAGCAGGTTATTGTCAGCGCACCAAGTAGCCAAGTGCTCAACCTCTGCCCTGTAATCTGACTCATCGTTGTCCCTGATGAGTCCAATCACCGTGGTGTCATCTGCGAACTTTATGATGGAATTGGATCCATACATAGGCCTGCAGTCATGGGTGAAGAGGGAGTAGAGGAATGGGCTGAGCACACAGCCCTGTGGTACACCAGTGTTGAGTGTGATGACGGAAGAACGGTTGGGGCCTGACCTAACATGCTGGGGTCTGTTGGTCAGAAAATCCATGATCCAGTTGCAGGTGGAGGTACTGATTCCCAGGTCCCCAAGTTTAGTGATCAACTTGGATGTCCGCCTCACTGCAGAATCTGCCCCAATCCGTGTGTCAGTCTCTCGCTCCATTCTCCCCTCACTGGTGAACAAGACCCCAAGATACTTAAACTCCTCCACTTGGGGCAGGAGCTTGTCCCCAACCCGGAGAGGACAATCCACCTTTTTCCTATTGAGGACCATGGACTTGGACTTGAAGGTGCTGATTCTCATCCCAGCCGCTTCACACTCAGCAGCAAACCCTCCCAGTAAGACCTGTAGGTCATTGCTGGATGAAGCCAACAGGACAACATCATCTGCAAACAACAGAGATGAGATCCTGTGGTCACCAAGCATGACACCCTCCGTTCCCTGGCTGCGCCTAGAAATCCTGTCCATAAAAATTGTGAACAGGATTGGTGACAAAGGGCAGCTCTGGTGGAGTCCAACTCTCACTGGGAATGAGTTCAACCCAGTGTTGGCAATATGAACCAAACTCTCACAATGGTCATATAGAGACCGGATAGCTCGTAACAAGCCTGGTACCCCATACTCCTGCAGCACCTCCTACAAAAAACCACAAAGGACGCGGTCGAATGCCTTCTCCAAGTCCACAAAGCACATGTATCCTGGTTGGACAAACTCCCACGAACCCAACAAGGATTCTCGAGAGGATAAAGAATTGGTCCGATGTGCCACAGCCAGGACAAAAAACAAAATTGCTCCTCCTGAATCCGAGGTTCGACCAACAGCCGGACTCTCCTCTTCAGTACCTTGGCATTGACCTTCCCAGGGAGGCTGAGGAGTGTGATCCCTCTAAAGTTCGAGCACACCCTCCGGCCCCCTTTCTTGAAGAAAGGAACCACCACCCCAGTTTGCAAATGCCAAAGGCACTGTCCCTGACCTCCACGGAATGTTGCAGAGGTGTGTCAACCATGACAGCCCTACAACATCCAGGGCCATGAGGTACTCAGGGCAAACCTCGTCCACCCCCCAGGCCCTGGCCACCAAGGAGCTTTTTAACCACTTTGGCAACCTTAGCGCCTGTGATGGGCGACTTGTCCCTCTCGTTCACAAGCCATGCTTCCTCTGTGGAAGGTGTGTCAGTGGGATTGAGGAGATTCTCAAAGTATTCCTTCCACCGACAATATCCCCAGTCAAAGTCAGCAGTGCCCCATCCGCACCATACACAGTGTGGACAGGGAGCTTCTTCCCCCTCCTGAGCCGCTGGACAGTTTGCCAGAATCTCTTCGAGGCCGACCAAAAGTCTTGTTCCATGGCTTCACCGAACTCCTCCCACACCCGAGTTTTTACTTCAGCAACCACCCGAGCTGCACTCCGCTTGGCTTGCTGGTACACCTCAGCTGCTTTGGGAGTCCCACAAGCCAACCAAGCTTGATAGGACTCTTCTTCAGCTTAATGGTCCCCCTCACCACTGGTGTCTACCGCTTGGTTCGGGGGTTGCCACCATGAGATGCACCTGTGACCTTGCAGCCACAGCGCTGGGCAGCCACTTCAACAATGGAGGTGGAAAGCATGGCCCATTTAGACTCCATGTCTTCAGACTCCCTTGGAATGTGATCAGAGTTCTTCCAGAGGTGAGAGTTGAAGACCTCCCGGACAGAGGCCTCAGCCAGACATTCCCAGCACACCCTCACTATATGTTTGGGTCTAGAAGGTCTGAATGGCATCCTTCCTTGCCATCGGATCCAACTCACCACCAGGTGGTGATTAGTTGACAGCTCTGCACCTCTTTTCACCCGAGTGTCCAAGACAAATGGTCCCAGGTCTGATGACATGATAACAAAATCGATCATCGACCTGCGACCTAGGGTGTCCTGGTGCTAGGTGCACATATGGACACGATTATGCTTGAAGATGGTGTTCATTATGGACAAACTGTGGTTAGCACAGAAGTCCAATAACTGAACACCACTCAGGTTCAGATCGGGCAGGCCGTTCCTCCCAATCACCCCCTTCCAGGTTTCACTGTCATTGCCCACGTGCACATTGAAGTCCCCCAGCAGGACAATAGAGTCTCCAAGAGGAGCAATCTCCAGCACCCCAGTCAGAGACTCCAAAAAGGGTGGGTACTCTGAACCATCACTTGGCGCATAGGCACAAATGATGGTCAGGACCCATTTCCCAACCCAAAGAGAAACAACTCCTTTCATCCACTGGGGAAAACTCCAATATAGAGACAAGAAGGTGGGGGGATGCCAGAATACCTACCCCTGCTTGCTGCCTCTCGGCCGGGGCAACTCCAGAGTAGGCCAAGCTCCAGCCTCTCTCGAGGAGACTGGTTCCAGAACCAGAGCTGTGTGGTGAGGTGAGGCTGACTATAACTAGCCAGTATCTCTCAACCTTATGCATCAGCTCAGGCTCCTTCTCCATCAGAGAGGTGACATTTCATGTCCCAAAAGCCAGTTTTGGAAGCCTGGGATCAGAACACCAAGGTCTCTGCCTTTAACCACCACCTGATCCACATAGCACTGAACCCCCATGGTCCCTCCTGAAGGTGGTGAGCCCACTGGAGGGCGGACCCATGTAACTCCTTCGGGCTGAGCCCGGCCGGGTCCCATGGGTGGAAACCTGGCCACCAGGGGCTAGCCATCGAGCCCATCCCCCCAGGCCTGGCTCCAGGGTGGGGCCCCGGTAACCCCATACTGGGCGGCGTATACTGAATCCTTTTTCTAGCATTCATCATGAGAGTCTGTTGGATTGTTCTTAGTCTGGCCCTTCACCCAGGACCAGTTTATCTTGGGTGACCCTACAAGAGTCAAACTGCCCCGGACAACATAGCTCCTGGGATCACTAGGGGACGCAAACCCCCCACCACGATAAGGTGACGATCCATGAGGGGATGGACCAACTGGGAGACATAGTCTCTCCGGTGAGTCCTGGGTCTGCCCCGAGGTCTCCTCCCAGTGGGACATGCCCAAAACACCTCAAGTTAGAGGCATCCTGATCAGATGCCCAACCACCTCAACTGGCTCCTTTCAATGTGGAGGAACAGCAGTTCTACTCTGAGCCTCTCCCGGATGACTGAGCTCCTCACCTTATCTCAGAGGGTGAGTCCAGCAATCCTAGAATTTTATTCAATTCAACTTTATTTGTATAGTGCCTAGTCACAACAAACGTCATCTTAAGGCGCTACATACATAAGCACATACCATAAATACTAAAGAGAAAAGCCCTAACGATCAGATGATCCCCTATGAGCAAGCACTAGGCGACAGTGGGAAGGAATAATTCCCTTATAGGAAGAAACCTCCGGCAGAACAAGGCTCAGGGAGAGGCAGTCTTCTACCACGATTGGTTGGAGGGGTGAGGGGAAAAGGAAGAAAAGAAAGAAAGAAAGAAGAGACAATATTATTCATAACATAACAACAACATGCAGGTAGACAGATACATATGACGTGCAGTAATTCAATTCAAAAAGTGAAACTCATAATATAGATTCATTACACAGAGTGATATATTTCAAGCATTTGTTTCTTTTAATTTTGATAATTATGGCTTACAGCTAATCAAAACCCAAAATTCAGTTTCTCAGAAAAATAAATATTTCATAAGATAATTTTTTTTTTTTTTTAAACAGAAATGTTAGCTGACTGAAAACTATGTCCATGTACACACTCAGTACTTGGTCGGGGCTCCAGACAGATAGATAGATAGATTGATACAGATAGATAGACAGATGTACTTTATTGATCCCAAACTGGGAAATTATAGTATAACAGCAGCATGACAGTAGATGACTTAATGACAGAAATACACACAGCATAAAAGGAAAAGGGATTACCCATGGGAAGTAAAACTACCTAAATAACTTATATACGTTGTAGATGAATAGATGATGACCCAAAAAGATATATGAATTGTTGTTGCTGTACAATATAGGACTGTCAGGTGCAAGATGCAATGTGAGGTACCAATTAGACTGCATGGTGCAGTATGGCAGCATAGTTATGACCAGAATTCAACATTAGAGTGAGTTATTGTACAGTAAAATGGCATGCGGCAGAAAAGATTTCCTGTACCTGACTGTTCGGCAGCGAAGCTGTGAAGCAGCGAAGCCCCGGTGTTGTCCCGCCACAGCTTGCTTTTCTCATTGGGTGCATGGGGATGAGGAGAAGTCCGAACAGCAGGCTGAGAACCTTCGCACCAGGCAAGACAAAAAAAAACCCAAAAGAGACCAACTCTAAAACTGGGAACTTGGAACATCCACACTATGATGACAGGACTCGCTGCTAACCTCAAAGACATCAACGACACCAGAAAGACTGCCATCATCAATAATGAGCTGAAGAGACTGGGAGTGGATATCGCCACTCTCTAGGAAACATGGTTGGCTGACGCAGGCACACTGAGAGAGAAGGACTACACGTTCTACTGGCAGGGAAAGGGCAGTGACGAACACAGGGAACACGGAGTGGGCTTTGCAGTGAAGAACATCTTGCTGAAGATGGTGGAACCGGGCAGCAATGGCTCTGCACGACTCCGCCTCAACACCACTCAAGGCCCAGTCACCCTCGTCAGTGTGTATGCCCCAACACTGACAGCCACACCAGAGGCAAAAGACAAGTTCTACGAGAATCTTGCAACAACTGTCAGGATCATCCCCAACTCTGAACAACTCATTCTCCTTGGAGACTTCAATGCCAGAGTGGGTGCTGACCATGACTCCTGTCCCTCCTGTCTTGGACCATTTGGCGTGGGCAGAATGAACGACAACGGACAGCGGCTGCTCGAGTTCTGCACATATCACGATCTGTGCATCACAAACTCGTTCTTCAAGACCAAGCCCCAACACAAGGTTTCCTGGCGACATCCACGCTCAAAGCACTGGCACCAGCTGGACTTGATCCTGACCAGGCGCACCTCACTGAAGAATGTGCTAATCACCCATTCGTTCCAGAGTGCAGATTGTGACACAGACCATTCATTGGTGTGTTGCAAGGTCAAGCTGCAGCTGAAGAAATGCCATCGTGCTAGACAGCCTGGAAAGTCACGGATTGACACCAGCAAGATGGCCCAACCAGAACTTGTTGAGCAGTTTGCCTCCACCTTTGAGAAGGAACTTGGTGTACCACAAGAAGGAGAATCTGCAAATCTGCAAAGCAGAAGTGGGAAGAGGGAAGAGCACTTCCGCCCTCCAATGAGAGCAGACGCTTTTCCTCCCAACTCCGGCTTCTTATCTCTTCCTTTCCTAACTGACTGGATCCCAGCTTGCTATTGTCTGTCTGCGTGCCCTTACTGCTGATTTTTCATAACATGGCGGGCAGCATTTGACTCTCAAGGACAGCCAGCTGTCTGGCAAACCATTCCATCTGCCGTGCCAAGGACACGTGCCTTTGCCCAGACGGCCCAGACAAAACATCTGCTGCTGAAGAGACTTTGTTGTCCTTAACTGATATCAACACCCTCACTCAACACCTTCACTCACACTGACTCACTATACTGACGTGAAGATTATTCATTCACTGCTCTCTTTGCGTCATTGTGTGGATTCTATTGTCTATTTGTGCATTGAGAGTTTTTTTTCTTGTAATCATAATATTGATCATATATATGAACTGTATTCTGACAAACAATGCTTTTTTTCTCTCTCCTATTGTGTTTATCCTTTTTCTCCCCCATTGCTTCCTGTTCCCATTCTGCTGACAGGCGCGTCACTGACGCTGCCGCGTCACTGAAAATGTCAACTATGTCATTCTCAGTGTCAAGTCAAATCCCTCGTATATTTATCAGTTATTTACTGTGAATGTACTTGGCAATAAATCTTTTCTGAGTTCTGAGTTCTGAAACACCATCCACCGCACAGCCTTGGCTACCTTTGGGAGGAAGACCTCGAAGTCACAGGACTGGTTTGATGCCAAGTTGACCGAGATGACCCCTGTCATTGAAGCCAAGTGCTCAGCACTTGCTGAGTACAAGAAGTACCCAAACGAGAAGAATCTCCAGATTCTCAGGGCTGCGAGAAGCAAAGTTCAGCAGACTGCTCGGCGCTGTGCCAACGAGTACTGGACTCAGCTCAGCCAAGACATTCAAACCGCTGCCATAACAGGGAACATCCGTGGTATGTACGATGGCATCAAGAAAGCACTTGGTCCGGCTCAGAGCAAGACGGCCCCCCTCAAATCCTCCACTGGGGAGATGATCACAGAAAAGAACAAGCAGATGGAGAGATGGGTGGAACACTACTCCGACCTCTACTCCAGACAGAACACCATGACACCGTCAGCCCTTGATGCCATTGACTTCCTGCCATTCATGGACGAATTTGACGCCGAGCCAACCATCGATGAACTCAGCAAGGCCATTGATAGCTTGGCCACTGGCAAGGCACCCGGCAACGACGGCATACCCCCCGACCTGATCAAGCACTGCAAGACCGCCCTACTGCTGCCATTGCTTGACGTCCTCTGCCAGTGCTGGAAGGAAGGTGCCATACCACAGGACATGAGGGACGCCAAGATCATCACCCTCTACAAAAACAAAGGGGAGAGAAGCGACTGCAACAACTACAGGGGCATCTCCCTCCTCAGCGTTGTTGGCAAAGTCTACGCACGAGTTGTTCTCGTTCATCTACAGAAGCTTGCCGAACGTGTCTACCCCGAGTCTCAGTGTGGCTTCCGTGCTGAGCGATCGACGGTAGACATGATATTCTCCATCCGCCAACTCCAGGAGAAATGCAGAGAACAGAACATGCCCCTGTACGTCGCCTTCATCGACATCACCAAAGCATTCGATCTGGTCAGCAGAGAGGGCCTTTTCAAGATCCTGTCAAAGATAGGATGCCCACCAAAGTTGCAAAGCCTCATCGAATCGTTTCACACCAACATGCAGGGGATAGTGCAGCACGACGGCAACGTCTCAGAGCCATTCAACATACGCAGTGGAGTGAAACAGGGCTGTGTACTTGCGCCAACCCTCTTTGGGATTTTCTTTGCTATGCTCCCGAGGCATGCCTTCAGCACAGCAACAGAGGGAATCTACCTGCACACAAGATCTGACGGCAGGCTTTTCAACCTCGCCCGCCTGAAAGCCAGAACCAAAGTACGCGAGGCTCTAATCAGAGACATGCTGTTCGCAGACGATGCTGCAGTCGCAACCCACACACAGCAGGACCTTCAGACCCTGATGGACCGCTTCTCCCAGGCATGCAAGGACTTCGGGCTTACCATCAGCCTGAAGAAGACTAATGTCTTGGCACAAGGCACGGAAGCACCACCAACCATCACCATCGACACTGCTGCAGCAGATGAAAAAAGGACCCGCAGGAAGAACCGCCACAGACCCAGCAGCACAGAGACCACCCACAAGTGTGACCTGTGTGACAGGGACTGCCATTCGCGCATCGGCCTGTTCAGCCACAGGCAGTGCTGTTCCAGCAGAGTAGACGTTTAGGATTCTCTTCCATGGTCATCATAGACCGACGGAGGCCGATGAAGCGTAGGATCATGACAGGTATAGTGAACTTGGAGTCAGTACATGGAAAAGCTACAACCAACACTGAAAAGGCTGAGGCATTTAATAATGTCTTTACCAGTGTCTTTACCGAGGAGGATGCTACCAATATACAGGACTTCCAGCTCAACTGAGATATTAGTTGTCATTTGGACGATTTGCATATATCGGCTGATGACGTTAGGAAAAGGCTTGATAAGCTCAATCCTGGGAAGTCACTGGAGCCCGATGGAATGCCTCCCAGGGTGTTGAGAGAGCTGAGTGCTGTGATCTCTAGCCCCCTTGCGACCATCATGAACAGGTCACTAGAAGAGGGAGTGATCCCCGTGAAATGGAAAGAAGCTCATGTATCGTGGATTTACAAGAAGGGTCCAAGATCTGACTCTCGGAATTATAGACCAGTAAGCCTTACATGTGTGACCTATAAGATTATGGAAGCCATTGTTAGGGATCATCTGGTTGCTTACTTAGATGAGAATCATCTATTACATAATTGTCAGCATGGCTTTGTCAATGGCCTCTCCTGTGGTACCCAACTTCTCAGTTGTTTGGATATTTAGACAAGAATGCTTGATGAAAACTGGCCCATCGATCTACCTGAACTTTGTAAAGACATTCGACAGGGTGTCCCACGAGAGACTCTTGGCCAAACTCAAAGGCTATGGAATTACAGGGAAGTTCCTGACCTGGAGCCGGAGTTTTCTTATAGGAAGGAAACAACGGGTCAATTGTCAATGAGGCAGCATCTGGATGGACACATGTACTGCCAGGAGTCCCCCAGGGCAGTGTATTAGGCCCCCTTTTTTTTGTCCTCTTTGTGAACAATATGCCGGGAGCTGTGCGTTACTACAGTATATTGCTCTGTTTGTGGCTGATGCTAAGGTCTTCTCTATTGTTAACAATGACCACCAACAACAGTCACTTCAGGATGACCTGGAACAACTGCAGGCCTGGACCGAATGTTGGCAAATTAAGTTTAATGCTCCCAAATGTAAAGTGACGCACCTTGGGAGGAACAATGCCAAATACAAGTACAGATTAGGTGAAGTTACCCTAGAGGAAACTAAAGAGGAGAAAGATCTGGAAGTATGGATGTGTTGGTGGTGTGTCTTTGGATGTCTTGATGTTTGTTTGAGTTTATTTTTGTTGTGTTCTGGTTTGATTATGGTTTGCACCTGAGCTGACTGATTTAATCAGCAGGAGCCAATCTGAGCTCCTGCTGTAAACTGTTGCCCAGTAGGACCTATTAAAGGATGATGCATGACTGTGGCATGCAGAAGGATTTCAGGACAGGACATGAGGATAGAGGACCCGAGGATACGCGGAGGTAAATTGAAGAGGTGCGTGGAGGAAACAAGGGCAGGAATGGAGAAGCCGAGAAAGGACGGAAGGAGAACGGAAAAGCAGGTGCTGGAATTGGCAGCCACAGCTTGGGACCGAAGACGCCGTGAGGGTCCAGACAAAGGAGATACAGTTGTGTTGGAGGAAAGGCTTGTCCACAGCTAAGTGGAAGGAGTGTGCTTATTGTCTGTGTGTATGTGAATGACTATTAGCCCCCGGTGTGTTTGCAGGAGGTTGAGTTTGTGCTGCGTTGTGTACTGCAGGTCTTCTCAGATGACAGATCCATAGGAGCCTGCTTCTCCTCCCTCCTCCTGCCTGCTTCCCCTCCCTGGGTCCAGGATTCCCCACCATTGATGTGTAAAAGGGCCTTTAGACGAGCCTGGACAAACAGCACATTCGTCTCGGCAAGGGAGGACAACAGCGTTTGATCCTGTTTTGACAGGCAGCGATTACGTCTCTGCTCCATTGTAGGACACGCTGAAGGTTTTTTTTTTCCTATTTAGCGTAAGGAGTAATTTCTACCTTTATGTTAGAATTTTTTTTTCTCTTTTCCCCTTGAATGAATTTCTGTGTATTTTTAGTATTTAATGTGATGTTATTTTCTTAAACTGTACACACTGTTAACTTATGGTTATTTGTGATTGTTGTAGTCTATAGCTATTTTAAGATTTGTCTATTAAAGTGAATAATTGATTTTCTGCCTTTTTGAGTGTTTGTGTTGTTGTGGCCAGGGGATCGTATATTTTAAATTACGTGTCCACAGTAATTTCCACCTCCAAACTGTGACACTTTTTTGGCATTGTTGGCAGGTTTCCCTTTTCACACAACACAAACATGGAAGGGCATGATGAACCCTCAACTTCAGCTATAAATAATCAGGCTGTAATTGATACGGTTGTTATGCCATGGTTTATGGGGGTACCTTGGGTCCCAAAGTTTTATGGGGAGATCAGCCAGATTAAGTTTGGGGAATGGTTATGGCAGATTGAAGTGATGTTGTGAGCTCAGGGCCTCAGTGATGATCAGAAGGCTGCTTTTGTTATTGGGGCTTTGGAAGGTGATGCTAGGAGGGAAATTCTGCTGTTAGATCTCAACTTAAGAAGAAATGTTAGAGAAATTTTGTTCCACTTAAAAATGCTGTATGGTAAACAAACTCCTTCAGCTGAATTACTGGTCCAATTTTTTAAGTGTAGGCAGGGGGATGGAGAAAATGTGTGGTCATTTTTCCTGCCCCTACGAGAACTGTTTGGCAGGTGGCATGAGCAGGAACCTGATGGCTCAGCACAGGATGAAAATACAGCTCGTGATCAGTTAATATTGGATCTGAGGGCTGGTGCTGTTCAACAGGAGTTGCAGCAGCTGGTGAGATGTGAGCTGCGAATGACTTTTTCTGAGGCCTGTAATGAAGCTCAAATATTGGAAGGAGAACATCTGGGCCAAGAGAAAGTATGGGCATCGAGGGTAAATGGACCTGCACAGATTATACACAGGCCAGAAACCGATGATTGGAGAGAGAAGTTTAAGGCGGAAATATGTCATGAGGTGCAGGAACAAATTTCCATGCTTAGCCGTACTGTGGTGGAGGAGGTAAAACAGCTACTACCTGGCATGTGCCACAGTAGCCCACCAGGGGGGCACTTCCTCTAGAGGGAAATTTACTTCTACCTCTCACCGTAGGCCAGCTTTCCAGTGGGATGAACAAGGTCATTCTATTTGCAGAGGCTGCAACAAGCCAGGCCACATTCAGAGGTTTTGCCCTGATCGAAAACAACAGGCACAGGTTTCTAAAGTAGTTGTCCCACCTATCACTGGGCAGGTGACTGAGGAAACTGAAACTGGGACTTTGAAGGAGAAAATGGTTGGTTCATGTCCAGGAGTAGAAGTGAAGGTGGCTGGCATAAAAGTTCCTTGTGTTTTAGACACGGGGTCTCAAGTGACATTGTTTTCTGAATCTTTCTTCCAGAAGTGGTTAAACCATGTCCCTTTAGCAGATGCGGGAGAGCTGAAGTGGCTGACTCTTAAAGCAGTAAATAGCCTGAATATTCCTTATGTGGTTATGTGCTGCTTGACTTTGAGGTTGCAGGAGTCAAGGTACCGAGTAAAGGGGCTGTTATTGTGAAGGATGCCTGTTTAGACTCTGATAAGGGGATTTTGGGGATGAATGTTATTTTCGGCTGCTGGAAGTCATTGTTTTAGGGACCCCACCCTGGTGTTTCTGCTTTTAAAGTTACAGTGTCTTCGCCCATCTTGGGACAATGGGAAAGAGCTTTTGCTGTTTGCAGCCGGGTGGCCCAGGAGGAATCGATGGATGGGAGAATAGGTGTGGCACGATTGTCCAAACAATTTCCTGTGGACATTCCAGCCTGCAGTGAGATGGTGGTTTGGGCTCCCGTGTTGGGGAACCGCCACCTCCCAAGTGGACCTGTCCTGGTGGAAGGGGTATCTGACAGCATGGAGTGGCAGGTTGCCCGGGCTGTGACTAACCTGGAAAGGGGTAAAGTACCAATTAAAATATGTAATGTTAACCCTTACCCCATTGGTTTGCCACCGCGGCAGGCTCGTGCTTCTGTGTATCCTTTGTCTCTTAACCAGATATATGACGACAAGCAATTGGCACTGCATGTTGTTGACCAAGATACGGTGGAAGTGGATATCCAGACTGTTCAGGTGTCTAAAGCCAGTGAACCTGTTTCATAGACTTTTGAGGGGGATAACCTTAGTCCAGAACAGCAAAGGGAGCTGAAACAATTTGTAAGCAGATGGATTTCTGTCTTTGCCAAAGATGATGAGGACTTTGGCCATACTAGTGCAGTGCTGCACCAGATACCAACCGGAACTGCACCTCCAAGTAGAGAAAGGCATCGGCCTGTCCCCCCTTCCATTTACCCAGAGCTGCGAAGTCTGCTGCAAAGTATGTTGGATCAAGGATTGGTGACAGAGAGCGCTAGTCCATGGACTGCACCAATTGTTCTTGTGAGGAAGATGGATGGGTCCCTACGTTTCTGTGTGGATTACAGAAAATTAAACTCTGTGACCCATAAAGACTCATTTCCCTTACCACGAATTGAGGAGTCCTTAACCTGCCTTAAACAAGCGTGTTGGTATTCCACCCTTGACCTTGCCAGTGGTTACTGGCAGGTGGAAGTGGACCCTAAGGACAAGGAGAAGACTGCTTTTATAACCCCTACAGGATTGCATGAGTTCCAGTGAATGCCATTTGGTCTCTGTAATGCCCCCACCACTTTTCAGAGGCTGATGCATCGGTGTATGGGCGGTATGGCAAATGATTTTATTCTAATTTACCTTGATGATGTTATTGTTTTTTTGCCTGATTTCCATTCCAATGTCACCAATTTAGAACAGGTTTTTGAGCGGCTGGCAAAACATGGACTGAAGTTGCAGCCTCAGAAGTGCCATCTTTTTCAACGTGAGGTGAGATATCTGGGGCACATTATCAGCAAGGATGGTGCGGCTACTGATTTCAAGAAGACCAGAGTGGTCCAGCAGTGGAAGCCACCTAGCACAGTTAAAGAGGTTAGATCTTTCTTAGGCTTTGTAGGATACTACAGCCATTTTGTTCCTGGGTTTTCCAAGATTGCAGCACCTCTACATGCTACCCTGGCTGGTAAGGTAGCTTCAAGCGGAAAAAAAACAGGCCATCGTTTGGTCTCCGGAATGTCAGGCTGCCTTTGAAAGACTTAAGTCAGCGCTGTTGAGTGCTCCAGTGCTGGCTTATGCCAATTTTTCCAAACCCTTCAATCTCTATACAGATGCAAGTTTGGAAGGGCTAGGAGCAGTGCTTGCCCAGGTTCAGGATGGGTGTGAGAAAGTTATTGCCTATGCCAGTCGCAGTCTTCATCCCATAGAGAAGAGTGATCAAAATTATAGCTCCTTTAAATTGGAATTGTTGGCACTAAAGTGGGCCGTACCAGAAAAGTTTAAGGATTATTTGTGGGGTGTGCCCTTTACAGTCCACCTGGACACAGCACAGGTTGGCGCAGTGGAGCAAAGGTGGGTGGCCCAACTATCTAATTATTAGTTTACCATTAAATATTGACCTGGTGTGGCGAATGGGAATGCAGATATTTTGTCCAGGCTTCCACAAGATCAATTTCAAGCTGAGACTGGCATGAATTATGTGATTGGTACCCCGGAGTCTACCGAAGTAGACGTAGGGGTAGACTCCGGGGTACCACCTTCCGGTTGCATCATCACACCGCCCTATATAACGGGGCGTCCTTCATTCAGGTTTCCTCTTTGCCCAGGACGACTCCGCATGCTGTGTGTTTCCTGTAGTGCAACCATTCTACTAATAAAGTATAGTTCCAGTGCAACCTCCTTGTCCGCCTCCTTTTATACCAGGTTTGTGGACATAATAGGTGTTCAAAGACATGCAACAAAGCTGGTCCCAGGACTTCAGCATTTAGCATACACTGATAGGCTATGTGAACTGAAGCTTCCAACACTGCAGTATATCGACGTGCTCAGGGAGACATCATTGCAGTATATAAGTGTCATACTCTGCTCTCTGGGCAGATGAGTGTTTAATTACAGGACTCATTGTGCAGACAGGATGATGGTGCGCACAATCATTTATTCACAAAAACACAAAGAAACAAATAAATAGCTGCAAGGGGGCAGAACACAGCACATAAAAAACTAAAAAAACTCACCAACAACTAGGGACATAGGTTAAACACTGGGAGAAACACACGAGGAATGAACGATGAGGAAAACATAAAACGACAATGACAACAAGGACGCCAGACAGAGCACAATCACAGACTCATATATAGGGAGACTAATTACTTCAAATGCCAGACAGGTAAGAGCAATCAAGGACAAAATCAAAAACACGGGGAGACGGACAGGACAGGCGAGGCTCTACTGACACTCACAAACAAGGGATACACAGAAGACATGACAATAGACAGATCAGGGAACACAGGGGCACTTAATAATAAAAATGATAATTATACTAATAATTCTTAAAAAGAGCAGACTGAAATGAACACAAAATATGGGCACGGTCCGTGGCTGTGCCTCAGTTGTGAAAATAAGTACCTTTATGGCATTTACAGGGTTGCTCCCTGTTCCCTGGAGCTGGATGATAGGCCTGTATTCACCAGAGGACATAGTTTGAAGTTCAAAAAAACTATGATGTTGCAAGAGCAGGTAACAAAAAATTTTCTCAGAGTGACTGAAACCTGGAATAGACTGCCAGAGGGTGTTGTGACTGCTCCAACAGTGAATACGCTGAAGAGCAGACTTGATGTCCACTGGTCTGCACACCAACACTCCCTGGAACACTTCATCTCTTGCCTGATTTTTTTTTTTTTTATGTTAGTCAGTGAAATGTAAGAAGTGAAAATCAGTAATAGGTCAATGACCTATGAAGACTGATGAGGATAAGAATAAGAAAAAAAAGTAAGATGGCAGTAGGACTCGTAGCCCACTAACAACATCATCCACGTGCACAGATAGACTTGAAGTGAAGCCCTAAGACTGCCCCTTTGTCCTTTTCCCCCTGAAGTGTCCATTTAAGGTATTATAGATATTAAAGATTTTAATTTTCCCCCAGGGAGACGGCAATCAAATATGTTTTAATTTCTAATAACCATATTTTGACATCCAAATAATTCCATGTGACCAGCTGCATGAGCCCTGAATGCACCACCCCCTTCCCCCACTCCAGCCACAACAAGGGGGACGGTGGTTGTGGGGAGATATTTATAAAATAGCAAACGGTGTAAATGTAATTTCCGTACAAATTTGCAAGAATAAAGGTGCAAAAAGTTGCTAAAGGATGGTAATTTATAATTTAAAGTCACAAATTTACTCTTAAATTAACAGTAAAGTCACATCACCACCACCACCTGCCAGTCCACACTGCCTCTCCACCTCAGTCATCAGCAGGGTGGCACATCATCCAAAAGAAAAGCTGACACAGGAGTCGTCACAGCAGCCCAGCTCCACAGCACCTCAAAGACAGCATATCCAGGTGCCCACTGGCCTGCACACCAACACTCCCTGGAGCACTTTTATTGATTGCCCTTTACTCTTAAATTAACAGTAAAGTCACACATTTAGAACAAAAAACAACAATTTTCTACAACATTTTTATATTCTTTTTTTCTTTTTTCTCTCATAAATTTTCAGGGAACAGTGAGAACAGGACCCAAACGCCAGAACTCAAGTTCAAAATGATTTATTAATAAACATAAAATAAAGGCGTGGGCTGAAATAAAAATAAACCGACAGGACTAATAAATACAGAGATAGAACTAAAGGTGCGGCTTCCAGACGACCCCAAGAGTAACATCAACAGAACAAAAAAAAAACAAAACTCATAGGGTGGGTGGTGGAGGTATAAGGTCAGGCGAGTCAAAACAAATGTGCCCCCCTCCCCAGAGTCCAAAACAAAAACACATTTTGAGGGCAACACAAAGTCTAAGGCCCCCAAACCCAAAACAAATTGGGGTTGGGTAGTCTACCCAAGCCCATGGGCCACCAGACTGCAGCAAACAACGGGCCAGGGGGCCTGCCCAAGTTCATGGGCCCTTGGACTGGAGTGCAAGGCCGGTGTGGCAGCCTGCCATAGGCGTAATTTATGGGGAGGAGGGGTTATAACCCCCCAAATAATCAAATCCAGCCAATATACCCCCCCCCCATAATCATATAATTAATAAAAAATATCTACAGCTCAAGCAAGTATGAAGAAATTGTCATTTTTTTTATTTGCAAGCAACAAAAAGTAACATTTCTAATAATCAGACAATGTATCCCCCCCTGCTGCAGACTTGGTATTGCCCAACCAGTACTTGCGCCTTCTCTGAGTAGGAGTCATTATAAGGGCGGCAGGTATGGAATGCATTCAGCTCAGTGAAAGAACCTGAAACAAGCTCCACAAGGGCAACAAACCATTTTAAATTGGTTTAACTTGTCAAACAAAAGGACCAAACCCTCTGTCCAAAAGGACCAAACCCTCTGTCCAAACCAAGGTAAATATCATATTATTGATTTAGCTTGTGAATTGTTGTCTGAAGTTAGCTGGTTGCTTGTTTGCTAGTTACACCACTGAATAACTGTGCTGCCTGGCAGGATTTAGCTGATCTGAGAAATGATTAGCTTTCTCAAGCAGATTTGGTCTTTACATTGTATTATTCATTCAGGAAATGTGATCAGAATGGATTTATTGGTCAACTGTTCCTGCTCCTAACATTTATCAGATACAAACAAAATCTACTCCGATCACTGGTTCTTAAATATAAATGCCTTAAATATTGCTTGTCATCTCCACGAAATTCAAGTCAACCTTAAACTGTTCTGTATTTTTAACATGTCATGATTTTGATAATTATACAATTCAATTAAAAAGCAAGTTTTGCCATTTTTGATTATAGACCAAGCCACTCTGAATGCTGTTCTTAAATATCCACATTAAAAGAAGTTGATTATTTTCCCTGAAGATTATTTTAAGATCTTCTATCCTCTGTTAAAATACCACAACTGCACAAGAGTATTTAAACAAATATATAAGAATTAAACATCAAATAGATGAATGAAAGAACAGATGCATTTCATATTCCTAAACTTTTTCTAAACTTTTTTACGTGTTAAAATGAGTTCAAAAGCTCTACAACATGTCATGATTTATAAGCTTACAGCTCACGTGCAGAGTGCAACAACAGCGGGACACACCAAGCACCAGTAAACACATTTGAGAATCTTTATCAAACCTCAAAGGGCACGGGAAACAGCTACAGAAAACGTCACTCGCCAGAGGAAATGACCTGTGGAGAGAGAAACGAGAGCTGTGAGAGGAGGAACAGAGAACGGGGAGATGGCTAGCCAAAATACCACTTACATGGGCAGAACAGGAGAACGGGCAGGGACCCCAGTGGGGACAGAAGAACCAGCAGGATGAAACGGCTTGTGAGGTGGAATGGAGTGGAGCCGATGGTGCCTGACTGGGTGGAGAACAGTTGCAGTTGAGTGTGGATGGAGGGGCAGGTGAGCGCACGCAGCCCGAAGATGCACCCGCACTGGTGGCAGCAACCTGGGAACGAAGAGAAACAAAGAGAAACAGGTGAGTGCATAAACTTCACCGTAACACGAACAATACTTGCAATGTAGTCACTGCGAGGCAGTATACCCAAATGAGCCAGCACTGAGGCACTGAAGAGATGGTCCTAATAAGCACTGGCAGAGAAGAGGCAGCAGGTGCGTCCAATCGCCCAGGTGCACTGATTACCTGAGTAGGAGAGAAACGGGAAGGAGGGGGCTTGCGTTCACCAGACCACATAATACAGCATCACTGATTAATTTATTTTATTTAATTATTGAGTTTAAAATCACATTTCTAGTTTTCCATTCCCATTTTATTTAATCACGAGACAGCATTGAGAAACACTGAGATATTGATGGCTTATTATCACTGTGTAGTGATTTAGGTTAGAATCAGGCTAATATTAATCCTAGTGACTTGTCTGTCAGTGCAGAGGTCAATGCTATGAGAAATCAGTGCTTTTCACATCACTAAAATGTAACCATGTTTAGTGATGTGGTATGATGGGAGTTGGTTTAAACAAAAACTAAATATTACTGTGTTATTATATGACAGCGGACAACTTTAATTATGTAGAAAGTTATTTTTTAAACTGACAAACATCATATGTGTAACTCGTGCCAAAATATGATTTGGATCAAAAGATAATGTCACTCTTGCCATTCATTTCAGCAGAGAATTTTTTTCAATTTAAGGTCCAATATGCAGAAGTAGAGGGGGCATGACTTAAGCTTTCTATACGGGCAGAGAGCTCAAACCCCTCCCCTCCCAATGTTTGAAACAAAGTTACACCCTTGTGGCCTGAAACTGTCCTTAGGCCACCGAACCGGAGAACAAGGTGGAACCGTGGCTGTAGGGACACAGAGCTCACCAAACATACACAGGCTCTATGCTCTGCAACTGCAGCACGCTGACTCTGGCCTCTGAAACGGTAGGTGGAGGCCCGCTGGCCTCTGGAACGAAGGATGGAGGCCTGCCGGCTTTTGAAATGAAAGGTGGAGGCCTGCTGGCTTCTGGAACAATGTGTGGAGACCCTCCACCCTCTGGGACCATGTATGGAGGCCTGCCGGCTTCTGGGACGATGGTTAGAGGCACACCAGCCTCTTGGACTACAGTTGGAGGCACGTTAGCCTCTTAGACAATGGTTGGAGTGGACTGCTCGGATGTCCCAGGTTGAGCAGTTTGTTCGGCCACTGGAATGACAGATGGGGGTCCCCTGGCCTCAGAGATGACTGGTGGAGGTCCCCCAACCTCTGGGACAACCGGTGGAGGTCACCCGACCTCTGGAATGACAGGTGGCTGAGGTGGAATATGGTCCTCCTGTGGCTCCATCCTCAACATGGCCACCTCAGATGAGGGAGGAGAATAGGTCAGTGAGGTGACACTACAGTCATAAGCAGCAGAGACTGGTGGGGAAGACCCAGCAGCTGGTGGAATCTGCGCTGCCCCCACCACCACCACCACTACCACCACCAGAAATAAGGCAAATCTTTTCTAAAATGTTTGTTGATAAGTTGGGATGATGGGAAAAGTTACTTGCCTTAACTCCTGGTCTCCTGCTGCTGGGGTGACAACCTCAAGATGAGCTGCTGGCACAGCGGCCTCTGGTAGTCCTGCAGCCAGGATGACCAGTGGGGCTGATACTGGAGCTGGGGAGTGGCGTGGAGCTAGTACTGGAGCTGTGAAGCAATGTGGAGCTGGTATTGGAGCTGGGGCAGCTGGGCCATCTGATGCCAGCTGGTTCCAGCCCAGCCAGGACACATGCTCAGGGAGAAGCCAGGGTTTGTAGTCCAGAATTAGCTCCTTCTGAGTGAGCATAACCTGCTGGCACTCCTCTTGCTCCTGCTCATCACCCCCACACAGAGGTGACAATGCCACAGCCCTGATCCAGCAAACCACTGGGTCCTCTGGGACAGCAGGCTCTTCCCAGACCAGCGCATTGCTGCCCAGTATGGCCAAACTCATAGAAAAAAAAAACAAAAAAAAAAAACAACAGGAGATACAGGTGAGGATGGATGAATGGAGGCGGCAGCAGAGACTGGGAGTGAGAGCGCAGCAATGGCAAGCGGCTGAGCCCCCTGCCCAGGAACAGAACAAGACCCCTCTTTTAATGATGTTAATAAATGAAAAGGTACTTGCCTCTGTTCCCATCCTGCCGCCGCTGAAGGATCAGGCCAGTCTTCCCCTGGGCTGATGGAACTTGTCTGATGAGCAGCCCATGCACAATGGTGTAGTGCTGGCACTGGATCGAGGAAGGAGGACACGGAAGCCAGAAGTGCCTCTGCCAAAGATGAGAAGCTGGGGCGCTGCTCCCTTTGGCACCGGTGCAAGCCACGTCTCCTCACTGCACATCTTGGCTCCTCCTCCCCTTGCTCCCCTCCCATTGCCGGTGGCGTCCTCACCAACTCCCGGAGCATCCATTGCAGGTTGGGTAGGGAGCACAGGAGTTCAGCAAGCTGTGGATAACCTTGTAGAGATGGAAATGCTCCAATTAATTCCTCGGCGACTCAGAGGACAAGGAGGGCTTCTTCCTGTGAGTGGGAGGTGCAGGCATACTCAATGCTGGCCTTGATGTTAGAAGCTGTCCACACTTCATCCTCATCAAGGCCCATTTGAAAAAACTTGAGGTCTACTGGGTCCATGGGACGGCTGTCTTTCTGACAGGGAAAGACAGGACCCAAATGCCAGAATTCAAGTTCAAAATGATTTATTGGGACTAGCAGCGGAGGGGGCTAGTTAAGGCCCAGCTGGATTTGAGGTCGGTCGGATCGGATACCGGCGACACCGGCAGAGATTGTTTTACTATCAACAGGTCAGTAAAAATGCCACCAAAGAAGGAGAAAATGGAAGAGATCAAAAAATCTCTGAACTTCATGTCAGAAGAACTGACCAAAGTGGCTAGTCAGCAGGCTAAACTATTAGGGCTAATGGAAGAAGTCCGAGAATTAAAATTAACAATTAAGGAAAAAGACAAAAAAACTGCAGACTTGGAGCGACGCATCGAGGATCTTGAACAATATTCTCGTATGGATGATCTAATTATAAGTGGACTAGACATTAAATATCAATCATATACTCATGCTACAGCAGGATTGAGAGGTGAGGAGGCTCCCCTGAGTGAATCAGTCTCCCTGGAAAACCAGGTGCTTCAGTTCCTTGATAGTAGAAATATAAAGGTTGAAGCAAATGCAATTTCAGCCTGTCATGCTTTACCCAGAAAGGATAATAAAACAAAGAAATCAATTGTGATGTGTTCTGTGAACAGAAGGGTAAAGAATGACATACTGAGGCAGGCCAGAAAGCTACGGGGAACAGAAGTTTACCTAAATGAACATCTAACAAAAACTAATGCTGAAATAGCACGGCAAGCACGGATGCTGAAAAGACAAAATAAGATACAGGCAACATGGAGAAGAAATTGTAGAGTTTGGATCAAACTAAATGGAACACCTAAGGAAGCAAAGAGTATAATAATCAGAGATCTTACTGACTTAAATAAATATAGATGAACACTGATTAAGAAAATTAAGAGACTATGATAATCCATATCCACACACACGGCAAGAATAGTTCTTTTGACATACCATGTCAATGTACTTTAAAAAAAACTAAACAAAACAAACAAAAAAACTTATGACTGACTTGAGTAGACATCAATTATCCCCAGTTGGGGGAAGTAATTTGACACAGAGTGAGGAAATTCAAACTCTGAAAATATGCCATTATGCTGAACATAAACTACAAGAGATGGAGAATGATATTGATCCCGATAACCACTTTTTCAATAATATTCAGAATCATTGTGAATATTACACTGAAAAGCAATTCAAAAGTCAAGTGCAACTAGATGGTAAACTATCAATAATACACTTCAGCAGCAGAAGTCTTAACAAAAACTTTCCACAGATTCAGGACTATTTAAAACAGCTAGACAGAAAATTTACAGCTATCGCAGTCTCTGAAACTTGGCTTAATGAAGAGCAGGCTCCTCTGATGGCAATAGAGGGATATCAGATGTTTCATATTAACATCTCAAAAAAAGGGTGGTGGTGTTGCACGGTACAGTATATTGATGACCTGTATAGGTATAAGCTTGTAAATGGAATGTCCTTTGCACTACCAGGGATTTTGGAATGTGTTACTGTTGAGATCAACCAAGATAAAACAAAAAATCTAATTATAAGTTGTATATATAGAACGCTGGGAACTTGCATTGAGACATTCAGAGATAAATTAGTCGAGCTGTACAATAATATTACTAGTAAGAAAATGGTAGTAATTTGTGGAGATTTCAATATTGATTGACTAAATCCATATCAACAAAATGTAATTACAGAGTTCATGAATTCTATGTACAGTATGAGTCTATATCCCATAATAACACATCCCAGTATAGAATCACAGTTCACACTGCTACACTTATTGACAACCTGCTTGTTAATATTATTGATAAGAAAATAGAAAGTGGATTATTGATAAATGATATAAGTGACCATTTGCCAACCTTTGCACTTATCCATGGCCACACGGGGGCCAATACAGAAAATTTTTTAAAATAGTTCAGATACAAATCACAAAATGCAATCAGTTCTTTTAAAGAAGACTTGCTGAAGCAAGACTGGACAAAAGTCTATGTATCAGATGTAAATGAAGCCTATGACACATTTATGAACATTGTAACCACTCTTTATGAAAAAAAAATGTCCATTAGTAAAGAAAAAGCTTAAACATAAATTTGTCGATAAGCCATGGTTAACCAAAGGATTACAAAAGGCGTGTAAAAAGAAAAATGTATTATATAAAGCTTTCCTAAAGAAAAGGACAAAAGAAGCAGAGCAGCGGTATAAAACATACAAAAATAAGTTAACATATATAATAAGATGTAGTAAAAGAGACTATTACAGTAAAGAACTGGAGAAAAACAGAAACAATATTAAAAATACATGGACAATACTTAACAATATTTTTGGAAATAAAAACAGAAATACAAGCTACCCAACCAATTTTTCAAAAAATAATAAAACGACTCAGAATGTGAGTGCAGTTTCACCTGCAGATGAATTTAATAACTTTTTTGTTAACATTGGTCCTAATTTGGCTCGAGAAATACCCATTACGACACCTACAGGTGATACAATAAGCAAAAACACTGCTATAAAAGACTCCATTTTCATAAAGAACACAGACGAGAGAGAGGTCATTGAAATTGTTAAATCATTTAAAAGTAAAACATCTACGGACTGTGATGGTATTGACATGCTCTTAGTCAAAACTATTATTGAATGCTTAGTGAAACCACTGACGTATATCTGTAACCTGTCTCTCCAAACAGGTATATTTCCCAATGCAATGAAAATAGCTAAAGTAATTCCGATATACAAGACGGGTGACAGAGGGGAATTCTCTATAACTATAGACCAATTTCACTATTGCCGCAATTTTCCAAGATACTTGAAAAAATATTCTATGAGAGAACTGACAACTTCATACTGAAGAATAATTTATTGTGTGAGCAGCAACATGGGTTCAGACACAAGAGGACTACTGCATTTGCTCTAATGGAATTTATAGAAAAAATATCAACTGCCGTTGAAAATAAAGAGTATTCAGTTGGGGTATTCCTGGATCTTAAAAAAGCATTTGATACAGTGGATCATAATTTATTATTAAAGAAACTACAAAATTGTGGTATTGGGGGGGTAGCACTGTCCTGGTTATGTAGTTACTTAAAGAATAGATATCAGTATGTACTCTACCGTTCAAAAGTTTGGGGTCACCCAGACAATTATTTTGTGTTTTCCATGAAAAGTCACACTTATTTACCACCATGAGTTGTAAAATGAATAGAAAATGTAGTCAAGACATTGACAAGGTTAGAAATAAGGATTTGTATTTAAAATAATAATTTTTTCCAGATATTCAACCTGCTCAAAGGAAGGTCAGTTTTATAGCTTCTCTAACCAGCTAAACTGTTTTCAGCTGTGCTAACATGATTGCACAAGGGTTTTCTAATCATCCATTAGCCTTCTGACGCAATGAGCAAACACATTGTACCATTAGAACACTGGAGTGATAGTTGCTGGAAATGGGCCTCTATACACCTATGTAGATATTGCACCAAAAACGAGACATTTGCAGCTAGAATAGTCATTTACCACATTAGCAATGTATATTAGATATTAGAGTGTATTTCTGATTAGTTTAAAGTTATCTTCATTGAAAAAAACAGTGCTTTTCTTTCAAAAATAAGGAAATTTCTAAGTGATCCCAAACTTTTGAACGGTAGTGTATGTGTTGGTAACAAAAACTCACAGTTACTGAAAGTTACTTGTGGAGTCCCACAGGGTTCAGTTTTGGGGCTATTGTTATTCAATATGTATATAAATGATATATGTAAAGTTTCGGAAAAATGAATTTAATATTGTTTGCCGATGACACTAATTTATTATGCAGTGGAAGCAATTTGGAACAACTTTTGGATACACTTGGAAAGGAATTAGGAAAGCTTAAACTGTGGTTTGATTCAAACAAATTAATGCTCAATTTAAGTAAGACAAAATTTATAGTTTTTAACAACCATCACAACAACTTAGTATCTAAACTCAGTGTAAATGGTGTAGAGATTGAAAAGGTATCTGAAACTAAATTTCTTGGAGTAATAATTGATAATAAACTGTGTTGGAAGTCACATATTAATTATATTAAAAGTAAAATATCTAAATCAATTGCAATACTACACAGAGTGAAATATTTGCTGAATCAACCCCCACTATATACCTTGTATCATTCATTAATACTCCCATACATGACATATTGTACTGAAGTATGGGGAAATACATATAAAACAAACATATATCCAGCCTTTATGCTTCAGAAGAGAGCTATTAGAATAATAAACAAAGCTGCTTACAGGGAACCAACAAACCCACTTTTTCTTAAATTAAAAGCTCTCAAGTTGAAAGATCTGGTTGACTTTAAAACTGCAGTAATAATGTTTAAAGTGAAGAATCTATCACTGCCCGCAAATATCCAAAAGTTGTTCCAAATAAGGGAGAAACAATATCATTTCAGAGGAACATGTATATTTCAAAAACCTTCAGTGAGAACTACCACCAAGCAACACTGTGTTTCAGTGCAAGGAGTCAGATTATGGAACGATTTTGGACTTGAATTAAAATCATGTACAACGCTTGGACAATTTAAACAAAAACTAAAGGAAGAAATACTCCAAACATATAAACAAGATGACATGTAAAATCACATAAGGATTGTCATATCCAGTCTGTGTTGTGTTGTTGTTAAGTTTTTTTTGTCACATTTTGTCTTAGCTATGTTCTGAATTGTAATCGCTCTTGTTTTGTTCTTCTTTTGAATTCTTGGATGGAATATGGGTGGGCAATTTAAGCTGCGGCTTCAGCCATCACACATTTCGGATAACTTATGTTGAACTGTATAATCAGAGGAGTTATTGTCTAATTTGACCTTGTTGGATTTTCTTTCCCCCTTTGTTATATTATTCTGTTTCTTTTTTTAATCTTTACTTTTAATCTGTCTGAAATAAAGATTCATTCATTCATTCATTAATAAAGATAGTGTGTGGGCTGAAATAAAAATAAACCAACAGGAGTAATAAACTCAGAGCTAGGACTAGACTTGAAGCTTGTTATCATGCATAAACTGACACAAGACGGTGCAAGGACAAGGCAGAGACAATTACAGTGGTGACAACATAAAGACAGCTGAAAAGAACAAATGGCGCACAGGACACTAGGAGGGTAATCATGAAACACAGAGCAGGTAGAGAGAACAATCATGGTCAATCACAGACACACTGGGAGAACAATGGGGCACACGACAGGTGGAGCTGCACAGACAGATAAAGCCCAACACGACTAAGATCATAATGATGAGAATGAGAATGAGAACCTGATGAAAAACAAACTGAGGCAATGGCAGGGGTGAAAATCAAACATAGATGAACATAATAAACTGAGGGCGAGGACATGGCTCAACTCATGTTCTGAAGATCACAGAGAAACAAATAACGTAAAGCAAGGACATGAGCACAGCCATGTCCAGACTCTGACATAAATGTCCAATTTTCACAGTGCTTAGTGAAGTTTTTCTTGTAAAATAACATTTTTCTTTGAAAATTATAACTTTCTTTTTAATATAAATTCACAACTTTGTTACTTGTTACTTTTTTATGGCAAATTTAGTTGTTTTGTGAAAAAATTGTTACCGTTTCTGCACGCAAATCTACAATATACTCATAATTTTAAAATTATTTTCGAAAAAATGTGCAACTTTTTCCTCAAATTTTCATGATTTTTCTTGTACATTTGCTACTATATTCTCACTGAAGTTGCTGTCTATAAAGTATCATTAGTCTTTATGGGGATGGAGTGTGGCAGGTTAACAGGAGGATGGATTTTGGGGAAATGGATTTATTAATTTTGAACAGATATTTATTTTTTCAGTGGAATGTTACACACCTGTCCATGGGGAATTAGTCAGTGGTGCAGTTCATGATGCCGTCAGGGTGCACCTCCACTCCTGGCCAAGGTGCTAGGGAGGAATTCCTCTTTGGCTTAATGAGGCCAGATGTGAATAGCTGTAACAGAGTGAGAGCCAATCAAAAAGCAGGTCACTGTCCAAGGTGCTGAACAACTACTGTAATTGTTGGAGTAGCTGTCCAGGGTTCTGATAGGTATTTGTTAAAGAAAAAGGTTTATCTAGTTAAATTTTTTTGTGTTTGACTGTTAATTTTGTACTTTTTTAAAACTATATTTACATTAACTCACCTTGATAGTTATAGCTGATAACCAGTTTATTGCAAGATTTAACTTGGACAATGGTGTATTCTTTATAAGTTAAATACTTACAAGTCAGTATAAAATTGAAACACTCATCACACAACTGTTGTAGTCAGAATCTGAGAAAAAGCAATTGTTCAGAAATTACTTTAAAGTGGGAAAGGTAAATTTTGAATAACCTTGAATTATTAACTTATTTTCTTTGACAACCATGTCAAAATTGCTGATGACAGGTAGTTATAAACGAGGACAACAAAACAAGGAAAACAAACTTTTACCAAAGAGGGAATCTGATTAATATGCCCGATGTATCTTTTTTAAATTAAAAGGAAGGCAAAAAAGTACTGTGGACATACTGTATATCAACACCTATCAAGGCCAATGCATAAGACTCCAAAAAATGACTTAAGTAGGAGTACAAAGAAAAGAAAGTTACCTGAGTACAAAGTAATAACTTTACTCTCCCCATTTTTTCCCTGAAAACTAGTAGCATTTTTTAATTTATGAAATTTTGTCAAAAATGTACATTTTTTTTACAAACATCTGAAAGTGGAAAATGTAGATTTTGAATACACTTTAGTTATCACATTATTTAATCATCAACTTATCTTGATTAACAATCATGTTCAACATTGCTGATCACAAGCAGTTATAAATACACAAGGAAAAACAAAACAAGGAAAAACTGCCAAAGGGGGCATCTGAATAATATCCAATTTATTTATAAAGCACAGTTTAAAACAACAAAGCTGACCAAAGTGCCGTACAAGTAAAACACAATATACAAAATATGACATAAATCAGGACACCATTGACACAGGATTAAAAATAAACCACACATCAGGATAGAACAAGACTGAAACACACATTGAGCAAATAAAAGCCAAAGAATCCAGGTGTGTCTTTAAACGTGACTTAAAAACAAGAAGTGAGGGGAACTACCTGATGTAAAGTGGAATCTTGCAAAGAGTGATGTTACATGTCCATAGACAGACTTAACAGTCTGTTTTCATTTATATCTAGAACAGTAATTACATTCATCCTTTAACCTCTGTGCCATGGGTTCAAATCTAGGCCTGGGATATTAGAAGGTGTACGTATGTCTACCTTGCCTGAAGGTGAAAGTGACTTGGGTCTGTCCACCTTGACTGAGGGTCAAAATGAACTTGGTGATCCCAGACTGAAATAGACAATTCTGGCCTTGGCCCAGAAAGTGGGTCCTAACAAAACTAGGGGCTCGTATGGGATTGGACATCTGCACCACTTCCTTAAGGGGGGAGGTGTTATGCACCCCTCCATGTGGAATTAGTTAGTGGTGCAGTGGTGTAGGTCTGCCTGCTGAGTGCAAAAGAGACCATTCAAGTGTTAGTCTCCCTTGCCAATGGGTAAGGGTGACAGTGAATTGGTCCACCTTAACATGAGGTTGAGCTGGACTTGGTGTTCCCAAGCTGGGAGAAAGGCGGTTCTGGCCTTGGCCCAGAAAGTAGGTCATAACAGGAAGCTACCCATTTTTTGGCATTGACCTTTTGCCATGTAAATACATAATTATTGATGAAGACCATGGTCTCTGTGTGAGTTGATAACTTGGCAAAATTCTATGGGGTATTAAATATCTCCATAGGTATTGAAATACAATTGATATACTATGTAAGTAAAGTAAAATATCTGCTACTATTTTCAGTATTTAGGAGGGTGGTTGAGTACCTGCTCCCTTAAATATCTGTGCACGTCACTTAATGGTATGATTTTAGGTACAGTAAATATCAAAGCCATGTGTCAAACAGCTAATGTGCTACAGAGAAAATGATCCTCAAATATCCGGATAAGGATGGATTAGGGGCAGCACGGTGGCGCAGTGGTTAGCACAGTGACAGCACAGCAAGAAGTTCACGGGATCGACTCTACCGCTGACCATCGTGGGTTCTATCCCACCCCCTGACCATCAGTGACCCTTCTGTGTGGAGTTTGCATGTTCTCCCAGTGTCCACGTGGGTTTACCCCAGGTACTCCGGTTTCCTCCCACAGGCCAAAAACATGCAAGTTAGCTTAATTGGAGACTCTATATAGGCCCATGGTGTGAATGTGTGTGTGAATGGTGAAGGGATGGCACTGTATTTCATCCGTCTAGGTGGATGCCCTGAAATTCCCCTCTGGGGATCAATAAAGTACACTAAGTAAAATAAAAATAAAAACATATTTAGATGCTACAAAACCTGCTATGATATATGGATTGGAGACTGTTTCACCAACGAAAAGACACGGGGCTGGAGGTGGCATGGTGAAGATGCTAAGATTGGTAGTGACTCACTGGGAGTGACTAGGAAGGACGGGATTAGAAATGAGTATATCAGAGGGATAGCTCCAGATTGAGAGATTTGGCGACAAAGTAAGAGAGGCAAGGCTGAGAAGGTTTGGACATGTGCAGAGGAGGGATAGTGGATATATTGCGGATGACAAAACAGTGGGGTGGCTGATTCAAACAATGATGAGTCAGCATACAGGGACGAAGCTAAAAGACTGACAGCTTGGTGTTCTGACAACAACTTTGTATTAACTCCAGTAAAATGAAGGAAATGGTGATTGACATCAGGAGGAGGAGGGTGAAGCCCACTCGTTATATCAAAAGAGATGAGGTTGAAAGAGTCAGCGATTTCAAATTCCTGTGTCATCTCCCAGGACTTCTCATGGTCCACCAACACCACTGCTCTTGTGAAAAAGGCACATCACTGTTCTGTTTCCTGAGGACACTAACCCTGGATTTACACTGACTCTGTCTGGAGACAGTCCATTGCAGATGCAGTATGGACGGAGCCTTGCGTCCGTCCCTGCCAACTCTGTTTGTGTTTTGAAGCAGGATGGATAAGAACAGAGTTCACAATACAAGATTGTGTGAGAATTATACAAAATGTGAGATCACGAGAAAAACCCAAGAGTGACCGAGGAAAACCGATTGCGATCACATGATAACAACAAGGAAGCATCATGTACTGGCTCTCCACCTGGATTTTTGTGCTCTAATAATACGTAAGTAGCCCGTTAATTGTAATTCTATGAAGTCTTTGTATGTTATGTCAAAGTTTTTATCTTCTCTGACACAGTGGTGGAGGAGTAGACCTCAGAAAATAACGGACAATCCTTGTGAGAAACCATGGCATTTCCTTACGGACTGGATCCAGCATCCGTCAAAAATAGACTCGTTACATTTCATTAGCAAACTGAATCTGACGAGCCGGATTCATTCTGCAGTGGGCTGGACCACGTGCGGATTAGAAAACTGGTGAGAATGGGATCTATTTGCTGTGGAGACTGCAGCCGTAGCTGACTGGATCCAGAGTCAGTGTAAATCCAGGGTCAGGAAAGTCAAGCTTTGCAAAGATCATTGGACAACCGGTAATGGACAATTTTCAGGAAGCTTATAAAAAGAACATCCTTAAGTTTGGAAAACAATATGCCATCTGACTCTTCTCACATTTTAAATGGCGAATACCAACTTCTCCCCTCTAACAGATGGTTCAGAGTTCTTCCTTTCAGATGCAATAAACTGAAAAATTCTTTCATTCATCACTCCATCCTGCTGCTAATCCAGAACTAGTGAACCAGTGAATCAGTGATTGAAGAACATCTGAAGTCCACATATGTGCTGTGCATTTGTCTTCACTGTTGTCTCGGTTCAGTTTGTTGGGGTATTGAGTGTAATATATGTTCGCTTTGTGTGTTGTGTAATGGAGGAGCCCTGAAACACAAAGAATTTCAGTAAAAACTGACAATAAAGTATTACTGTATCTTAACCTCTCCAACTACTTGCTGCTGTCCTACAGATGCTCCTTGGAGTGCTGCCCTGGACTATCAAGAGGGCTTACTGGGGCAGGAGCTCCCAGACCCCAGCTTGTTTGGGTGCCCCGAAAGAAACTTTTTTTTTTTTGCTAATTCTGCCATGCCCAATGTTTATAGGAGGGTTTGTTTTGCCGTATCAACTTTTTATTTGTTGAGATGTACAGTGGGGCAAAAAAGTATTTAGTCAGCCACCAATTGTGCAAGTTCTCCCACTTAAAAGATGAGAGAGGTCTCCAGTTTTCATCATAGGTATACCTCAACTATGAGAGACAAAATGAGAAAAAGAAAATCACATTGAAGGATTTTTAATGAATTAATTGGTAAATTCCTTGGTAAAATAAGTATTTGGTCACCTACAAACAAGCAAGATTTCTGGCTCTCACAGACCTGCAACTTCTTCTGTAAGAGGCTCCTCTGTCCTCCACTCGTTACCTGTATTAATGACACCTGTTTGAACTCGTTATCAGTATAAAAGACACCTGTCCACAACCTCAAACAGTCAGACTCCAAACTCCACTATGGCCAAGACCAAAGAGCTGTCAAAGGACACCAGAAACAAAATTGTAGACCTGCACCAGGCTGGGAAGACAGAATCTGCAATAGGTAAGCAGCTTGGTGTGAAGAAATCAACTGTGGGAGCAATTATTAGAAAATGGAAGACATACAAGACCACTGATAATCTCCCTCGATCTGGGGCTCCACGCAAGATCTCACCTCGTGAGGTCAAAATGATCATGAGAACTTTGAGCAAAAATCCCAGAACCACATGGGGGGACCTAGTGAATGATCTGCAGAGAGCTGGGACCAAAGTAACAAAGGCTACCATCAGTAACACACTACGCCGCCAGGGACTCAAATCCTGCAGTGCCAGACGTGTCCCCCTGCTTAAGCCAGTACATGTCCAGGCCCGTCTGAAGTTTGCTAGAGAACATTTGGATGATCCAGAAGAGGATTGGGAGAATGTCATATGGTCAGATGAAACCAAAATAGAACTTTTTGGTAAAAACTCAACTTGTCGTGTTTGGAGGAGAAAGAACACCATACCTACTGTGAAGCATGGGGGTGAAAACATTATACTTTGGGGCTGTTTTTCTGCAAAGGGACCAGGACGACTGATCCGTGTAAAGGAAAGAATGAATGGGGCCATGTATCGTGAGATGTTGAGTGAAAACCTCCTTCCATCAGCAAGGGCATTGAAGATGAAACGTGGCTGGGTCTTTCAGCATGACAATGATCCCAAACACACTGCCCGGGCAACGAAGGAGTGGCTTCGTAAGAAGCATTTCAAGGTCCTGGAGTGGCCTAGCCAGTCTCCAGATCTCAACCCCATAGAAAATCTTTGGAGGGAGTTGAAAGTCCGTGTTGCCCAGCGACAGCCCCAAAACATCACTGCTCTAGAGGAGATCTGCATGGAGGAATGGGCCAAAATACCAGCAACAGTGTGTGAAAACCTTGTGAAGACTTACAGAAAACGTTTGACCTCTGTCATTGCCAACAAAGGGTATATAACAAAGTATTGAGATGAACTTTTGTTGTTGACCAAATACTTATTTTACCGAGGAATTTACCAATTAATTCATTAAAAATCCTTCAATGTGATTTTCTGGATTTTTTTTTTCTCATTTTGTCTCTCATAGTTGAGGTATACCTATGATGAAAAATTGGAGACCTCTCTCATCTTTTAAGTGGGAGAACTTGCACAATTGGTGGCTGATTAAATAATTTTTTTCCCCACTGTACATCCGTCCCGCCTGCTTAATTTAACTGGTTAAGAATTGACATTTGACCTGATTAAGGTTGGACGTGAGCAGGCAGTGAATCCGTGGACAAATGAATGTATGATAGCGGTGTCCAAAATAGAAAAAAGAAAACAGGACTAGGAGAAGGAGGGTGTGAAAAAGAAGAGCTGCCAGAATAAAGACACTGATATCAGAGCATCTGAACATTCCTACAAACAGCAGAAACATTTCTCTCCAAGTGCCATTTCAATTGCAAATTTCCAAATGATGAATACATCAAGACACTGGCTTCTATATTCTCCTTCCACAGCTGTTTGTATTGTTTTGCCTGCCGCATATACAGCAGCCCCCCCCCCCCCCGCCGAAGTTGGGTTCACACTATAGTGTTTGGACTTTACAGACATTTTGAAAAATCAGAGAAATTAGTCCAAATGTCATGAAATTACATTCATGAGCAGTTTGTTTTAATCCAGCGTGCACCAGCTTTTATGAATTTTAAAGGAGCTTTTTAACTCCACAGCCTTGCTTAGCCATGGATGAGAGCTGTCCGCTACAATTCAGAGATGATGCCAGTCTTTCTCTTTGTTCAGTAGTTGTAAAATTTCCTTCAGTTATATTATCGTTCCTCTCCGCTGGAGTTCTATTAATCTGCTCTGGTGAATGCAAAATTGTAGATTTAATTCAAAACAACTGTCGGGACATTTTCATTTTGAATCATTTTAAAAGAATGACAGTAAAAGAAGTTAAAATTGTAAAAACTGTCATCATTAGATAACGACTACCGGGTTTGTGAGCACATAACCTGCTCATCTCTTGGGTTGTGGAGAAGAGCAGCTGTTTTCCCAGTAGGGCAGACTGGTCTGGCAGCATTTTTGTCCCTCTGTGTGGTGAAAAACCCTCTTCTGGCTTCAAATAGTTAATATTTAACCCCTGAAGAGAAAACACTGGCTGAGTGTGTTTTTTCATTGTCATAATTGTCATGATTCAGGCAAGTGAGACTCAAATGCTGGGCTGCCAGAACGAACACTCAGACTCAGAAGTAAAAGCACACCAGTTTATTACAAAAATGAAGATAGATACAGTACATACAGCGAATAAGGGGGCAGAACTAAAGAAAAATGAAACACAAAAATGCACAAATAAAGTTACACACAAAACTGGTGCCCACTGGAGTACACGCTGCCTACAGGGGAAGGAGCAGACAGAGATTATTAGGGACAGGCTCTCCCAAATGAGGAGAGGAATGTGAGGAGTGCACTTACTCAAGAGCAGAGGAGACCGACAAGGAAATCCTATGTAGACCAGGGGAAACAGGGGAAAGGCGTTGACCTGGGTGGATTGTCCAGTGTCTTCTATGGCCAGGCGAGCGTGATCAGCTCCGGAAGACACACCGCAGAGGTGGCAGCAAACCTGGAGAGACAGGAGGACAAACGGGTAGCACAGGTACAGACAGAACTAGAAAAGCACTTGGAGACCGCAGACCTCCGCCAAGCGCCACAGTTCCCCCCATACAGTGTTTGTGTGTACGTTTTCAGATTCCTTGACCATGAAAACATATGACTAGCAATTGGATTCACAATGATTATTACCTCCGCCAAAGGGGGAGGTTATGTGATCATCGGCGTTGGTTTGTCTGTTTGTTTGTTTGTTTGTCTGTTTGTCTGTTTGTTTGTCTGTTACCAAGATAACTCAAGAAGTTATGGACGGATTTTCATGAAATTTTCACAGATTGCCAGAAATGGGGTATCCTACAGATGATTAGATTTTGGTGGTGATCCCGATCACCGTCCACAAGAAAACCGCCATTACGCAAAATGCCATTTTCGTGAATAACTACTGAACCACTAATCTTATCATTGTCAATCCAATTGCTTGTCATATGTTTTCATGGTCAAGGAATCTCAAAACGTACACACAAACACTGTATGGGGGGAACTGTAGCGCTACACCACCATTACGGAAAATGACATTTTCCTCAATAACTACTCAACCACTAATCCTATCATTGTGAATCCAATTGCTAGTCATATGTTTTCATGGTCAAGGAATCTGAAAAAGTACACACAAACACTGTATGGGGGAAACTGTGGCCACCATTACGGAAAATGCATTTTCGTGAATAACTACTGAACCACTAATCCTATCATTGTCAATCCAATTGCTAGTCATATGTTTTCATGGTCAAGGAATCTGAAAACATACACACAAACACTGTATGGGAGGAACTGCGGCCGCCATTACGGAAAATGCCATTTTTGTGAATAACTACTGAACCACTGCTTCTCATATGTTTTCATGATCAAGGAATCTCAACACTGTATGGGCGGAACTGCGGCGCTTGGCGGAGGTCTGAGCTCTCCGAGTGCTTTTCTAGTTTGTTTATTTGACAGGGACAGTGCAATAAACATAGACAATTAATCAATGACAATCCATGTGATAGTGATAGGATTAGTGGTTCAGTAGTAAAAGCATTGCCTCCTTGGCGGAGGTAATAAACTGAAGTGTTGCTGTTGTGTCCATGTCCTCCACTGACGGATGCAGATTGGGTAGACAGGTTGCCGTGGGTTTTATATTATATTATTGGGGTTGCGCTCCGCGGCAAAAGAGAATTTAGAAGGTTCCCTGGCAGAGAGCTCGTTTTTGCACAGCGCCTATGGCTGGCCGGTGAATTTCTGCCAAATGCGCAGCGCCTATGGCTGGCCGGGGAATTTCTGGCAAATAATCCGGCGGCGGACAGCTGCCCGTGTCAGGTTGTGCAGCTGCGCGCAAACAGAGGCACGCTGGAGGGCCCAGGCCACCAGTGTTTTCCGCGTGCTTTTGTGGCTAAAACGTTGAAGAATGCGGAGTTTGTGTTGGTGAGACACGACGACCAGTGGCCTCCATTGCGCCTGCGCACATGTTGAAAATGGCCGTATGGCACAGTGTTAAAAAAATGCTTTAAAAAATTCCTGTATCCAGACGGTGATGCGGATCATCCCCAAAATGTAATCAGTTCTTCCTTGTACCATTTCCAACAACGCCTGAAAGTTTCATGGAAATCTGTCCAAAAGTTTTTGAGTTATCTTGCTAACCAACAGACAGACAAACAGACAGACAGACAGACAGACAGACAGACAGACAGACAGACAGACAGACAAACAGACAGACAAACCCCGGCAAAAACATAACCTCCTCCTGGCCTTTTCAGCCTGGCGGAGGTAATAAAGGCTAAGAACAGTTTCAGTGGTTTAACAAACCTAACGATCCAGCGGTGGCTGCTCCACACGCTGGCTCTTAAATACACGGGACATCACAGGTGTGTAATCACGCAGGTGTGTCCAATTCTCCGGAGTTGAACAGACAGACGGGGGGGGGGGGGGGGGGGAGGACTCGCACGACCATCACAATAATTAAAGTTGTGGGTTGATACAAGATATTTGTCAGTTGTTAGTCCTGATGGCACTACATTTTTCTGCTATTCAAGCTAAACATAGAACTTTGTGGTCATTCACTTCATTTAGTAATTGGCAGTGGCTATGGATACGGAAGCTGTATCCCTATAAGAAATGTCTATTGGTACGTAAGCGTTGACAATCCGACAAAACCTTTTCTGATCAGCTCCAAGCCAACTGCTGCTGTGGCTTAGGTAGATAGTACGTTGGGCATGTGATCAGAAGGTTGCTGGTTTGCATCCTGCTACCGGCACCTTGTCCAAACCATTTTACTATGAGATGATGTTTAGATTTAAAATTAAGAGGTTTTGGGAGTGGGTAAGGTTAAGAAAGTAGTAAATATTGATTACAATTTTGAAACAAATAAATGCCTCAGATTTATGTACCTGTAGCCTGCTGCTTTTAAGATACACATTAATAGAACATACTGGCAAATCAGATTTGAGCTGTATCTGAAACAAGAATTCTATGGGTACGGTTCCGTATCCATAGCCACTGCCTTAGTAATTTAGGACCTTGAAGGTCACGCTGACCCATCAGTTACCCCTGCTACATGGCCACAATAATCCAATAACTAGGAATAATTAGATAATGGTAATCAGATTTGACATGTTTACATGCACTGAATAAATTGATTATTGGACAATAAACTGTGTGTTAATGTAATTTCACTTTCTGTAACACAATAATTGTTGTGTATCTGAGTGTTGTTTTTACTTGACTACTTTAATAATCAGGTAACTCCAGACATTTGATTATAAATGGTTTATTACCGTGCATGTAAACATGGCCATTTTGCATATCATATATCCAGGGCTCCACAACCTCCTTAATCTGGCCCTGGTGGAGAGCATCCTGTCCTATGGCATCCTGGTGTGGTTTGTGAGCAGCACCAAGGCAGAGAGGAAAGCACTACAAAGAGCCATAAATGCAGCACAATAAATTGCAAACACAAACCATCCCTCCTTTGATGATATCTACAGGTCCTGTTGCTTGCAGCGTGCCAATAATATGATAAAGAACTCATCCCAATCAGGCCACCACCTCCTCAGGCCCACCTGAGGGCCTTGAGTACCCCTACTTCCGGCTCCAAATTAGTTTTTATTCATGTGCCATTTAGGAGCTGAACACAAACCCATTAGATTCTTAGTGAAATACAGTGTGCAATGAATGAATGAATGAATGAATGAATGAGAAATGCTATTCTACTGCAAATATCATTGTGCATATTTTTGTATCATCTTGATAATGTGTCCTTTCATCATTAGTCATCCAACCTAACCACACATGCCCCTGTCTGACCACTGACATGTTTTTTACACACCACTGTGCAATACTACTGTTTTTATTGTGATGATCAGGTGAGCATGCTCCCCCTCCCCTCCTGTGTTTTTTCCTCCTGCCTGTTTCCCGGTTCTAGAGTTGATTACGCCCACCTGCGTGATTGTGCACACCTGCTGCTGCCTCTTCTGCCAGCTTTAAAAGAGCCAGTTTGTGAAGGCCTCTTTCTTGGACTATTGGGTATTGACATAATGCACGGCTCAGGAGACGCACACACACAGGCTCAGAGTAGCTCAAATAGCTTTATTAGCAACAAGGGTGTATGAATGTGTGTCTGCGAGATGTGAATGTGTTGGTGGCGGCGTCTGCTTCGGGCACAGAGGCAGGAGACCGTACAGCCGGACAACCCTATGGGAAAAGCACAGGGAGAAGGGTGACGGGCACACACCAACACAGGAGATATACAAGTAGGAGAGGAGCTTACTTGGAATGGGCGGATGACTGGCACAGCAAGGAACGAGGTCCGGTAGACAGCCACCTGGAGAGCCCGGTGCAGCAGCGAGGAACAGGCGATGGAGAGGAATAGTCCGCCGCCGGGAAATCCACCTGTGCACAGGGGAGCAGACTTGGAGAAGAGAAAGGTAAGATCTTCTTACCGCTATGTTTGCTGAGAATGAGAGGGAACTCACAGCAATCCGTAGTGAAGTCTAACGGCTTCAGGCCGAAGCCCAGGGCGAGGCAGCTTAAATCCCTCGCCGCTGATGATGTGCAGGTGTGCGTGCAGCTGGCGCTGCTGATGAGCGGCGCGGCGTGACAGGTATTGCTGCCATCAGCTTATGCTGTGTTGAATGGTGTTTAATCTTACCAGTTGTTTGACCTTCTCCTCTTCTCCTCTCCAGGCTGCTGCCATCTCAGCGGTGTGTTACTCAGGGGCTGCGCATGCTCACCTGAACCTCCATCTCAACTGGACGACTCCTACTCCACCCGGTCAACCAGCTACCCCACTCCATCCTGCCTACTCTCCCTTCACTTGTTCTTTCACTGGTTCAACTCCCGCCAGCTCCTTCACCACTGCACGCTGGGTCCCACAGTCGGGCCCTCTGCTCATGATAGTCAGTCGCTTCCTCTCTCTTCATTTCTTTTCTTCCTCCCCAATTAATTCATTATTAATCATTTCTCCTCTCTCTCTCCTCCACAGGCTATGTGCCCCTCCAGCGTGCTCATTAGTCTTTTTGTTGTTGTGGCTCAATAAATTGTGTTTTACATTACCGCTCGTGTCTGGTTGTTCTTTTGGTGTTGTTCGCTCTGCATTTGAGTCTCTGGCTAATAAATCATGACAGAACGGTCCAGCCAGGATTGAGGTTCAGCGAGCGCTTCACCGGGGGAACAATCAGCGCTCTCCCATTTGGACACCACGGAGTGCCAAGTCGCCTTTCTCTCAGAACAGTTACAAACTATTACCCAGCAATTAGCTACCATAACCGACCACCTGTGTCGGCTTCCTTGTTCGGCGTCTCCTCCTCCACCTGCTGTTTCGATTGCTTCTACTATCCACCAAACCATTTCCAGCCCCTCTCCTGGCCCGTACGTGGGGAAGGTGGCGAGATGTGAGGAGTTCTTGCTTCACTGTCTACTTTATTTTCAGCAGGTGGCGGGGGAATACCGGGGTCAAAAGTTACATCCGTGTGTGTATTTCTCTCGGCAGCTAACCCCAGCCGAGAGGAATTACGACGTAGGGGACCGTGAGCTGCTGGCTATAAAACTGGCGTTAGAGGAATGGAGGCACTGGATAGAGGGAACCACCCAACCTGTCATCATCTGGACAGGTCACAAAAACTTGGAATATCTTAGATTTGCCAGAAGATTAAATTCCAGACAAGTCCGTTGGGCTTTGTTTTTTTCTTAGGTTTAATCTCTCCATTACTTACCATCCTGGTTCTCGCAATATTAAACCTGATGTTCTCTCTCGCCAGTTCTCCTCTGACCCTTCACCTTTCCCTCTCCCTCTTGCTGCTTCTTCTTTTCCAAAACCTATCCTGCCTTCCTCCTGTGCTGTAGGAGCCCTCTCTTGGGAAACTGAGCAGAGGGTCTGGCGGGCCCAATCCTCTGAACCTATCCCTGAGGGAGGCCTGACTAACCTACTGTATGTCCCCTCTGCCCTCCATATTGAAGTTATCTAGTGGGGGCACACCAGTTTTTTCGGCTGTCACCCTGGCATCTTCCAGACTGTTGAACTTCTGCAACGAGTTTTTTGGTGGCCGACCCTTAGAGCGAATGTTCGAGACTTTGGTAAAGCCTGCCAGATCTGCACCACTAATAAATCGGACTCCTCACCTCCAGCCGGCCTCTTTCATCCCCTACCTGTCCTGAGTCGTCTCTGGTCACATGTTGCTGTGGACTTTGTCATGGGTCTCTCTCCATCGCAAGGCAACACTGTTATCCTCATAATCATAGACCAGTTCTCTAAGGCCATCCATCTGGTACTCTTACCCAAGTTGCCCTCTGCCGCTGAGACCATTAACCTCCTTACCCTCCACGTCATCTGCCTGCACAGAATCCATATCGACATTCTTTCAGACTGGGGTCCACAGTTCACTTCACAAGTTTGGAAGGCCTTCTGCCGATCCCTCGGCACCACCATCAGTCTCACCTCTGGATATCATCCCCAAAGTAATGGTCAGATCGAGTGTGCCAACCAGTCCCTTTAGGCCACCCTGAGATGCGTAGCTTCCTGCAATTCTACCACCTGGAGCTCCCATCTGACTTGAGTGGAGTATGCTCATAACACTGCCATCTCTTCTGCCACCAGCCTGACGCCCTTCGAGGGCTCTATGGGGTACACCCCACCTCTGTTACCTATGGCGGAGAGGGAGGTGGCTGTGCCATCTGTAGAGGCCCATGTTCACCGCTGCCGCCGTCTATGGAGATCTACTCGGGCTGCACTTCTCTGCTCATCTGAGCGGAACCATCTCTATGCCAACCGCAGATGTGCATCGGCGCCCAGATACACCGTTGGCCAGATGGTGTGGCTATCAGCCAAACAGGGTTCTACTGAAGATGGAGTCACATAAACTGTCGCCACATTTTCTGGGTCCTTTCCCCATCTCGTAAATCATAAATGATATCACTGTTCGGCTCAAGCTGCCTCCATCTCTCCACATCCATTCTACCTTCCATGTTTCACGGATTAAAGCCATCTCCACCAGCCCCCTCTGTCCTCCCCTGAAGCCTCCTCCTCCTCCCCGGGTCCTTGATGGCCATACCACCTATACAGTTCAGAGGATCCTGCATGTCCATCGTTGGGGCTGGGGCCTGCAGTACCTAGTCCACTGGAAGGGCTATGGACTGGAGGAGCGGTCGTGAATTCCCGGATCGTACTTCCATGACAGGGGCATGGTTTGGGCTTTCCATCAAATGCATCCCAACAAGCCTGGGGGGACACCAGGAGGCATCCCTTGGTGGGGGGGGGCACTGTGATGATCAGGTGAGTGTGCTCCCCCTCCCCTCCTGTGTTTTTTTTTTCCTCCTGCCTGTTTCCCGGTTCCAGAGTTGATTAAGCCCACCTGCGTGATTATGCACAGCTGCTGCTGCTTCTTCTGGCAGCTTTAAAAGAGCCAGTTTGTTAAGGCCTCTTTGCTGGAATGTTGGGTATTGCTGACATCATCTTATGCTAAGTTGAATGGTGTTTAATCTTACCAGTTGTTTGACCTTCTCTTCTCCTCTCCAGGTTGTTGCCATCTCAGCGGTGTGTTACTCCGGGGCTGCGCGCGCTTACCTGAACCTCCATCTCAACTGGACGACTCCTACTCCACCCGGTCAACCAGCTACCCCACTCCATCCTGCCTACTCTCCCTTCACTTGTTCATTCACTGGTTCAACTCCCGCCAGCTCCTTCACCACTGTACGCTGGGTCCCACAGCCAGGCTCTCTGCTCATAATAGAAAGTCTCTTCCCCTCTCTTGCTTTCTTTTCTTCTTCCCCAATTAATTCATTATTAATTGTTTCTCGCTTCTTGCTCCTCCACAGGTTTTGTGCATCTCCAGCATTCTCATTAGTCTTTTTGTTGTTGTGGTTCAATAAATTGTGTCTAATGTTATCGCTTGTGTCTTGCTCTTCCGGTGTTGTTCCCTCCGGGTTTGAGTCTCTGGCTAATAAATCATGACATAAATCATGACATTTATCATATTTGTTTATTGTTTTTATTCGATTTACTGGCTCATTCTATTTTTGTTTTTGTCTATGTTGTTTTTGTGCAATACTGAATGCCACTGGGGATCGCTTCAAATTTAATTCTTCTTAATGTCCAATGACAGTAAAACATTCATTCACAGGATGTTGAAGATGGACCTGTCAGGCAGGAGTAAGAGAGGAAGACCACAGAAGATTCATGGATGTAGTGAAGGGGGATATGGTGTGAGAGAAGAAAGAGGATGCAGGATAGGATGAGATGGAGGCAGATGATCCTCTGTGGTGACCCGTAAGGGAGCAGCAGAAAGAAGATGATATTTAGATGCTGCATAGTGTTGATTTGTTTGTTCAGACTTTTTTGCCGAGGTGACAAAGTGCTGCAATGCTAAAGACTGGTGGAAAAAGATGATAGTGTGATGTCCTGGAGAAATAAAGGTTTATCACTTTTTTTGCAAATCTATTATTTACTAAGGTTTTGTGTGCAATAATGTTATGGTGCACTGCAGGTTGATGTCCGCATCTTTTTTAAAGGAGAAAAATGCACTGTAGCCGCTATAAAGAAATATTGCTTAGTCATCCTCATCTTAATATTAGTGCCTCGTGACTGCTTTGACGTGTTTGCGTAATAATAGATCTAGAATGCAGACACGGAGTGGACAACAGTGTATTACAAAAGGTAAATATTGTCATAATCTGCCCTCTGGGCAGATGGGAGTACAAAAGGAGGACTTATGTGCAGACAGTGGCATAGGAACGTAGACATAGAACTTGCTCAAGTAGGTTCATTTTGTCTTCTTTTTATTATTTACCTTTTCTTCTTATTAAAGACAAAAGGCTGGACGAAGGCTGCAGTGCACAGTTGAAACATGTAAAGAAGGTAAAAACATCTTTCTATTTTTGTCTTTAATAAGAACAAAAGGTAAATAAATAGACATAGAACTTGGCATGGGAATGACACACAGGAATGATGCAATGACCTCTCAACGAATACTGAACTAAGACTCACACAAATAGGGGAAACGATAATGAACTAACAAAAGAAAGCTGAGACAAACAGGACAGCAGGTGAAGCAAACAGGACGGGAAGGGCTGCACACACACTTATAGACAGAAACACACAGACATACACAGAAGAACAGAGAAAGACAAAGCCACGATAACACAATATGATCAAGGACAGAACTTGGAACATAGCAGAACTCATAAAGACAATACTAATAATAATAAACACAAGACTTGAACCAAAAACCAAAGATAAACATAAGACAAAGACAACAGAGGAAGACATGACATGACAAACACTAAACAGAACACAGGGGCCCTTAGAAACAATCATAAGCAATAATCAAAGTCAGAATAATAACAATAGTAACACTGTGAAACAAACTAAATTAACATAAAGTGTGGGCACAGTTTTAGCCTTGCCCTAGACCATGACAAATATTATGTTGATGTAGGAGAGGAGAGAAGAGAGAGTGGCTGGTGCTTGCGACCCTGCAGAGACAAAAAGGGAGAGTGGTGACATTTAAGAAGGAGGTGCAGTCCATGTGAACTTTTCTTACTGTTACAGATACCAATGTCCACAAGAAGTAGACTTGTGCCAGCTGGCGTCTTCGTGTGGAGATGAGGGAAGAGAAGGACGGTGACGGAGAGAAGAGCTTCCCCTGACCCGGGGACTTAAGGTGAGGATAATTGTTAATATTGCTCGAGATGTGCAAATGGTGAAGGAAAGGATTCAGGTTGGAGTGGAGATCCGGCATAGACCGGGGACACCTGTCCGCCAACAGGTTTCCTAGGTCAGTCTTGGGAAGAAGTCCAGGTAGGAATTCTTGGGTGAGAACGAGGATGTGAGGAGTAAATTTTGCAGGAGGTAAAAAGTTAGCTTACTTTATTCCCACGTAGGGAGAATCGGAGGGCAGGCACTGGTTGCAGGTGAATTCACACACAGGAAGCACTTCTACAGACACATGGAGTAAGGTCCTACAGTCCCACAGTGAACATTCTTCTTCTTCTTTGGAGTTTAACGGCAGCTGGCATCCGCATTGTTGCATTGCTGCCACCTTCTGGTTTCTACACGCCTCGAATCATCATGTTTTAAATCCGTCTGTCCAGTCTTGTCGCTCTTAAGAACTGCATTATGCATTTCTTCCCCTGCGCAGAGTCCCCATAGTCCAGTATGCTTTTTACAGCCTTTTCTACCCTTTGTAGAGGATGCTTTCACAGACGAGACTGAGTTTATTTCTCAGGCGAGGTTTATTCAGAGTTTACATCCTCTAACAAGAAGTGTATCTCAACAAAAAGAGGCAGAACAATCTTTCCTCACAGCTCTTATACCCCCAGAGACACAAAACCCCCAACATCAAATATCACACCTTCAACACCACAGTCCTTCAGTAAACATATAGCCTCCGAGGCTCGTTGGCTTCTCTATTGTCTCTTCCGCCTCGGGGGCTCCTGCTGGGACATTCTCTCTGACTTCCCGTCTCTCCAGAAACCACTTCGCACCTCCCGAGGTCTCTGCCGGGTCAGGTCCTTTTGGACGTTTGAAGTCTCTAGATTATGCACCGTCATGCCTACTAAATACATGTGAGAGAAAATGCATACCATACAAGCATGCCATATATGCGCCCTAAATGTGCGCCATACCATCCTATTTTCTGTAGTTGTTGAATCATTTCCTCCCTTTCCTGATTAAATTTCATACAAGATAAAAGTACATGCTTTATTGATTCTGGTCCCTGACAATTTTCACATAGGCCAGTTGGGTGGTTTCCTAAGATGTATAAAGTGCCATTGAGATAACCATGCCCAAGTCTACTTATTAGTACTTGTTCTTTGCATTTCGTTCTCCTGCCTCTTGTTTCACCTACTGTGTTCTGAATGGACTGCAAATGCCTGCCTTTTGTTTCTGTGTCCCACATCTGCTGCCGCTGTTGTTTTGCTCTCCCCCACACTATGCTTTTCTCCTCCGACTTTGACATTTTTAACCTAGTGTCTGTGGGGAGACTTGAATAACGAAACCGAATTGCCTTTAATTTCAGTTTATTTCAAGTAACCATTCCACTGTCTGCTCTCATTTCTGAGCAGCGAACAAAGAGGGTGAACACACCAAAGTTCTCTCATTTAAACATTCTCACATCAAACCATTTCCCTCGCGGGGGAAATCACACATCTATATCAAAGTCTCTTTATTCACATTCATTAGCCTTTTATTTACATAACTCCCCCTTCTCTCCTCTCGAGCCTCAGTGGTCAGGAAGTCTTCTGTCCCCTGTCCTCCGCAGGGGGTCCAGGCTCTGTGGCTCCGCACCGCAGGGGGCTGGCTCTCCTTCATCGTGGTTAAATCACATATGCAGTGTCCAACATATACATGTCTCACAACACAGCCATATAACCCCCCCCAAACGATGAAGAAGAGACTAATTCCCAAAATTTAATAGCACCTTACTCACTACTGAATAATCAACACCAACATTCAGTCTGTGCGCCGCTTGGGCTTCAGCCGTCTGCCGAATCTGCTGTGAGTTGGCCCCGCCTTGCCTGCGGTGCTTTTCTGCTTCGGTTCTGTTGACTGAGGGAGAGAGTGATTAATTGCCCTCTGCGGGGGCCTGCCTCGTCGAGGCGCCACCGCGACCGGTACAGACACGTCCTTCATGACAAAAGCAGGTTTTAGTCTGTCAATACTGACTGTCTCTTTTCTGTCTCCAAAATCTAGCACAAATTGCTTATCACCTGCCTCCAGCACTCGAAATGGCCCTTCGTAAGGTGGTTTGAGCGTTGCTTTAAGGGCTTCGCGCCTGACAAAAACGAAATCGGCATTTTTCAAAGCCTTGGGGACGAAAACTCGTGGAAAAGCGTGATGAACCGGACCCGGGAGCGTGTCTGCCCCCGTGCCAACTAACGGTCCCAGAGCCGAGAGAGGTGGGGGCTCTGGGTGCTCTGGTAAAAACTCGCCCGGCAGCCTCAGAGTTTGTGCGAATACCAGCTCCGCTGGGGAGGCGTCTAAGTCCTCTTTAGGCGCAGAACGCAACCCTAATAAAACCCATGGAAGTTTATTTACCCAATCTGCATCCGTGAGCGACGCTCTGAGTGCTGCCTTCAAAGACCTATGAAAACGCTCGCATAAACCATTGGCCTGAGGGTGGTAAGCCGTAGTGCGGTGAATTTTGGCTCCTAAGCCGTTGGCCATCGCTGACCACAGCTCAGAGATGAATTGCGGTCCTCTATCGGACGTAATGTCCGACGGAACCCCGAAGCGCGCCACCCAAGCCGTTAAAAAAACGTGAGCCACCTCCGCGGCCGTGGTCGTCGCAAGTGGGACCACTTCCGGCCAACGTGTGGTGCGGTCCACCATTGTCAAAAGATACGTGAACCCCTGTGATGCCGGTAGGGGGCCCACAAGGTCGACGTGCACATGGTCGAACCTTCTGGCCGGAATGCGGAACGGTTCTAACGGGGCTCTTGTGTGCCTGTGAATTTTGGCCTGTTGACAGGAAATGCAGGTTTTTGCCCATTCCTTCACGTGCTTGCGCAGGCACGCCCAAACAAACTTTTCCGCCACTAGTTTCACCGACGCGCGCACCCCCGGGTGCGCCAGTGAGTGGACCGAGTCAAAAACACGGCGGCGCCACGTGGCCGGAACCACCGGACGCGGGCGCCCCGTCGACATGTCGCAGATCAGGGGGGGCATACCGGTTTGTAAACACTTGCTCTCCAGCCTCAACCCTGTTGGTCCAGACTGGAGCGCGCGCACGTCTGCGTCCGCCCCCTGGTCCGCTGCCATGGCTGCGTAATCTATACCCACGTGCACCGGGGCTGCGCGCGCCACCGTGCCGCTCTCCTGCGGCACGGTGGCGCAGGAGAGCGACAATCCGCTACTACATTGAATTTGCCCGCGACGTGCCTAATGTCAGTGGTAAATTCCGAGATTGCGGCCAGCTGCCTCTGCTGCCTGCCGGACCACGGATCTGAAATTTTGGCCATGGCGTATGTGAGCGGCTTGTGGTCCACATAAGCGGTGAAGCACCGTCCTTCCAGCCAGAACTGGAAATGACGAATAGCCAAATGCAGCGCCAACAGTTCTCTGTCAAACGCGCTGTATTTTCGTTCAGCCGCGCTTAAAGATTTGCTAAAGAAAGCCAAAGGCTGCCAAACTCCGGCTACCTGTTGCTCAATAACGGCCCCTATGGCTAAATCTGAAGCGTCTGTCGTCAGCGCGATACGTGCTGCAGGGTCTGGGTGGGCCAGGAGCGCAGCGTCAGCCAAGGCTTTTTTAACCTCTGTGAACGCGCGCTCCCGCTCCGGGGACCATTCGACCGCCTGGGTCGGTTTTTGTTTTTTGAGCGCGGCATATAACGGTTGCATGATTTGAGCTGCGTGGGGCAGGAATCGGTTATAAAAATTCACCATCCCCAAGAATTCCTGTAGTGATTTGACCGTTTGTGGACGGGGAAAATCCGCTACCGCGCGTACTTTCTCTGATAACGGAACCGCTCCCTCCGGGGAGACGCGGTGACCCAAAAAATCGATCCGCTCGACGCCGAACTGGCACTTGGCTGGGTTAACTATTAAGCCGTGCTCTCCCAGCCTCCTAAAAACTGCTGTGAGGTGCGTTTCGTGTTCGTCCTCTGAAGTACTCGCGACCAAAATGTCATCGAGGTACACAAACACGAAAGGGAGATCGCGTAACACGGCATCCATCATCCGCTGAAATGTTTGCGCTGCCCCTTTGAGACCAAACGGCATGCGTAAAAATTCGAAAAGTCCGAACGGGGTTATTACCGCTGTTTTAGGAATGTCCTCCGGTTGGACCGGGACTTGGTGATAGCCGCGAACTAGATCAATCTTTGAAAAAATGCGCGCCCCCGCCAGGTGCACCGAAAAATCCTGAATGTGCGGGATGGGATAACGATCGTGCGCCGTAGCGTTGTTTAGCCTGCGGTAATCCCCGCACGGTCTCCAGGAGCCATCGGCTTTCGGTACCATGTGCAGCGGCGAAGCCCACGGGCTCTTCGACCTACGAACGATGCCCAGCCTCTCCAGGCTGGCGAACTCCTCGCGCCCAATGGTGAGCTTAACTGCATCCAAGCGCCGAGCTTTTGCAAACACGGGAGGACCAGAAGTGGGGATAAAGTGTTTCACCCCGTGCTTCGCGACCGTCGCTGAAAAAGTGGGCACAGTGAGCGCTGGAAATTGGGTGAGGAGTGTGTGAAACTTACCACCTGCTGTAGCGACGTGGGTCTGTACTGGTGGCGGGGACACTCGAGCTGAACAGGGGAGAGAGTAAAAAGAGAGTGCATTTACCAGCCGTCTATTAGCAAGATCAACTAACAGATTGTGCGAACACAAAAAATCCGCGCCCAACATGTTGAAACTCACCGCCGCTATTACAAAAGTCCATTCATATGTGCGGCCATGTAAGCACAAAGGCAAGGTCCTTCTCCCGTAGGTGTTGATGTTCGAGCCATTTGCCGCTGTAGCTCCGCTACCGTGGGGTCCAGCCACCCGGTCCGCGTATGTTGGGGTGATTAAGCTCACTTGTGCTCCGGTGTCGATGAGGAACTCTCGTCCGGAGTGCGCATCCGTGATGTAGAGCAGCTTGCTGCGTTCTCCGAGGGTCGAAGCTGCTAGCGACCCCCGGTCTTGCCGTTTCCCGAACTCCTGAAGATGCAGGGCGGCACACACCTGCGTGCCTTCTCTGCGAACCTCCGATGGTAGAAGCAGAGATCTTCTCCTCCGCTGTGTCGTGTCCGCGCCTCTGCCGCCGGGCTATTGGCTCCACCTCGTCGCGGCCGTGTTGCCGCCGTCGTCGGCCAGTCTGGTTCTGCCGCCTCTGGCTCCCCGCTGTCTCGGGTTGCCGCTGTGGTTGCTTGCCCGCCGCAGGCGTCCAGGATCCCATCTGCCTCCTGGGCCAGCTCCCGGAACTCCTCCAGGGTGTGACACTTTTTGCCGGCCAGCGTGCTTCTCGCATGCGCCGGGAGGTTGGAGAGGAAGATGAACTGAAAAATGAAATCATCGTTGTCCAACCCTCTCAGCTGTATCATCTCCTCCATCAGGGCGCTCGGCCTGTGTCCACCTTGGTCTAGCAAAGACAGGATCCCCCTCGCCCTCACTTCAGCCGAGGGGGTGAAAAACTTGATGAGGGTGGATTTCAGCTTGCCGTACCTGTCGGTCGCGGGTGGCTGCTCCACCAAGCTCTGCACGCACCGAGCTGTGCTGTTGTCCAGTTTAGCGATGACATGGTGGAACTTAGTGTCATCCACCGTTACTCCTGCGAGCGCGAACTGCGACTCTGCTTGCAGAAACCATGACCGTGGGTTATCCTGCCAGAAATCAGGCAGCTTAACGGCCACTGCGCTCGCCAGCTCTGAGCACTGTGAGTCCGGGACCCTGAGAATTTCTTCGTTCATTCTCAACGTCGTCAGTCACCAATGTGGGGAGACTTGAATAACGAAACCGAATTGCCTTTAATTTCAGTTTATTTCAAGTAACCATTCCACTGTCTGCTCTCATTTCTGAGCAGCGAACAAAGAGGGTGAACACACCAAAGTTCTCTCATTTAAACATTCTCACATCAAACCATTTCCCTCGCGGGGGAAATCACACATCTATATCAAAGTCTCTTTATTCACATTCATTAGCCTTTTATTTACATAACTCCCCCTTCTCTCCTCTCGAGCCTCAGTGGTCAGGAAGTCTTCTGTCCCCTGTCCTCCGCAGGGGGTCCAGGCTCTGTGGCTCCGCACCGCAGGGGGCTGGCTCTCCTTCATCGTGAGGTTAAATCACATATGCAGTGTCCAACATATACATGTCTCACAACACAGCCATAGTGTCTACCATTTCCTTCTTTGTTGCCTCCTTTGCCAGCTTGTCAGCTCTCTTGTTCCCTGGGACACCCAAGTGAGCTGGGACCCACAGCACACTCACCCCACAGCACATTCTTTCCCCCCCTCACTACCCCTGAGTACACATGCAGTATTTCATACACTCTGAACCCCTCTGATTCTCTCTCTCTCTCTCTCTATATATATATATATATATATATATAGAGAGAGAGAGCTATATGCTGCAGCTGCCAATCTGGATTCGGGAGTCAGACTCGATCTCTGTTTTTAAGAATAGGGCTAAAACCTACCTTTTTGATATAGCCTACAATTAGGGAGGGATCATGTGTTTTCTGAACCCTCCCTTAGTTATGCTGCTAATAGGTTTAGTCAGCCGGGGGACCTCCAGTAATGCACTGGGCCTCACTCCTTTCCTCACTCTCTATGAAATATTTTTTTTTTTGCTGGTCATTAACATTTGTTTGTTCTCTCCCATAGATTGAGTCCCCATCGTGCTGTTTGCTCTCTACATGTCTGTTCTTTTCTTCTTCTCTATCCCCTCACCCCCCAGCCAGTCGCAGCAGATGACTGCCCCTCCCTGAGCCTGGTTCTGCTGGAGGTTTCTTCCTGTTAAAAGGGAGTTTTTCCTCTCCACCGTCGCCAAGTGCTTGCTCACAGGGGATCGCTTGATTGCTGGGGTCTTTCTGCAACTGTGGGGGTCCTCCCTACAGTTGATAGTGCTATGAGATGACTGTTGTTGTGAAATGGCGCTATATAAATAAAGTTGAATTGAATTGAATTGAATTGAATATATATATATATATATATATATATATATATATATATATATATATATATATACCACCGGGGTGGTGGTTCCTCTCTTCAAAAAAGGGGACCGGAGGGTGTGCTCCAACTTTAGAGGGATCACACTCCTCAGCCTCCCTGGGAAGGTCTATGCCAAGGTACTGGAGAGGAGAGTCCGGCCGTTGGTCGAACCTCGGATTCAGGAGGAGCAATGTGGTTTTCGTCCTGGCCGTGGCACGTCGGATCAGCTCTTTACCCTCTCGAGAATTCTTGAGGGTTCGTGGGAGTTTGCCCAACCAGTTTACATGTGTTTTGTGGACTTGGAGAAGGCATTTGACCGCGTCCCTCGTGGATTTTTGTGGGGGGTGCTTCGGGAGTATGGGGTATCGGGCTTGTTGTTACGAGCTATTCGGTCTCTGTACGACCGTTGTGAGAGTTTGGTTCGTATTGCCAACACTTGGTCGGAGTCATTCCCAGTGAGAGTTGGACTCCGCCAGGGCTGCCCTTTGTCACCGATCCTGTTCATAATTTTTATGGACAGGATTTCTAGGCGCAGCCAGGGAATGGAGGGTGTCATGCTTGGTGACCACAGGATCTCATCTCTGTTGTTTGCAGATGATGTTGTCCTGTTGGCTTCATCCAGCAATGACCTACAGCTCTTGCTGGGACGGTTTGCCGCTGAGTGTGAAGCGGCTGGGATGAGAATCAACACCTCCAAGTCCGAGTCCATGGTCCTCAGTCGGAAAAAGGTGGATTGTCCTCTCCGGGTTGGGGACAGGCTCCTGCCCCAAGTGGAGGAGTTTAAGTATCTTGGGGTCTTGTTCACGAGTGAGGGGAAAATGGAGCGAGAGATCGACAGACGGATTGGAGCAGCAGCTGCAGTGATGCGGACGTTGTACCGGTCTGTTGTGGTGAAGAGGGAGCTTAGTTCTAAGACAAAGCTGTCGATTTACCAGTCAATCTACGTTCCTACTCTCACCTATGGTCATGAGCTTTGGGTAATGACCGAAAGAACGAGATCGCGGATACAAGCGGCTGAAATGAGCTTTCTCCGTAGGATTGCTGGGCTCACCCTCAGAGATAGGGTGAGGAGCTCAGTCATCCGGGAGAGGCTCAGAGTAGAACCGCTGCTCCTCCACATTGAAAGGAGTCAGTTGAGGTGGTATGGGCATCTGATTAGGATGCCTCCTGGACGCCTCCCACTTGAGGTGTTTCAGGTACGTCCCACTGGGAGGAGACCCCGGGGCAGACCCAGGACTCGGTGGAGAGACTATGTCTCCCAGCTGGTCTGGGAACGCCTTGGTATCCCCTCTGAAGAGCTGGAGCAGGTGGCTGGGGAGAGGGAAGTCTGGGCTTCTCTGCTTGAACTGCTGCCTCCGCGACCCGGACCTCCGGAAAAGCGGTAGAAGATGGATGGATGGATGGATGGATATATATATATATATATATATATATATATACACTGTATGTGTGTGTGATTAACACTGTAGATAAGAGAAACAGAATTTCATTCTACTGTACATGATTGGCTGTACGGATTGAATGACAGTAAAGATGCCTTATTGTTATTGTGTCACAAGACCTGTGACTGTACGTCTTGAACACTCAGGTGAAGAGAGGCGCAGAACTATCAACCAATCACCACCTGGTGGTGAGTTGGATCCCATGGTGGAGGACGATGCCATTCAGTCCCGGATGACCCAAACATATAGTGAGGCTCCTGTCTGAGAGGTCTTCAACTCCTAGCTCCGGAAGAACTTCCACAATATTCTGAGGGACACATGGAATCTGAATTGCCGATGCTCTTCACCTCCATTGCTGAAGCGGCTGCTCAGAGCTGTGGCCTCAAGGTTGTTGGTGCTTCTCATGGTGGCAACCCCAGACCAAATGGTGGACACCAGAGGTGGGGGGATCATCAAGCTGAAGGAGTCCTACTGAGCTTGGCTGGCTTGTGGGACTTGTGGAGCAGCTGAGTTGTCCCAGCAGGCCAAGCGGAGTACAGCTCAAGCAGTTGCTGAGGCTAAAACTCGGGTGTGGGAGGAGTTCAGTGAGGCCACAGAATTGTGATTTTTCCTAGTTGGTCTGGTATTTAGAGTAATGTAATTGAAAATCCGGATGGTTACCAGTCCATGTGTCATCTTATACATCATGGTAACATGTGTATCTATGCACATGTTGGCTAGAGGTTTCCACCGCAGGCTCTTCACCATATTGGTGAAGTTCAAATTGAACTGATTACAGATGAGTTTTGTCACAAGGATAGTTTTTTTTTTTTTTAAAGTGACGGTAATACTCCTAGACAAATCAATACTTGAACTTTGAACATCAAACAAGCCATGGTGGTGAAAGAGGTGATGTGAATTTGTTTCAGCTTACTGTCACATTATCATAAGTAACATTTCAGCAGAAAGGTGATTAAACTTCTGACCTGAAATAAATAATTCACACAATAAATATATAATAAAGTTAGGTTTGTGTGTGTGCATTTTTTTTTTTTTTTTTTTTTTTTGAATGCAAAAGATGCAGTAGACTTACACAATGGTCCTCTCCGGCATACAACTAGGAACATACCGGTCACTATGGAGGGTGAGAATATGTATGGGCACATAATCATACCATGTAGGATAACTAAATAGACGGTTATGCTGTTTCATCCCACCTAGCAACAATGCTCTGCACTGGGTGTGTTTATATATTTACATATTTATTCCATCTAGCTACAATGCTCTGCACTGGGTGTGTTTATATTTATATATCTATATATTTATTCCATCTAGCTACAATGCTCCGCACTGTGTTTTTTTATATATCTACATATTATTCCATCTAGCTACATTGCTCCGCACTGTGTGTGTTTATATACTTGCATATTTATTCCACCTAGCTGCAATGCTCCATACTGTGGGTGTTTATATATTTACATATTTATTCCATCTAGCTACAATGCTCTGCACTGTGTGTTCATATATTCATATATTTATTCCATCCAGCTACAATGCTCTGCACTGTGTGTCTGTGTGTGTGTGTGTGTATATATATATTTTATAGTAATATGTACATATGTATATTAGCTGCTCTCGCTTGCTTGTTTTTTCTTGCCTTCTGATTGTTGCTCTGAGTGTTGCTATCCCTGTGCTGTTGCAATCCTGGAATTTCCCCGTTGTGGGACTAATAAAGGCTTATCTTATCTTATACTGTAAAATTTCTTGGACTCCTGTTGAGGAAGGCAGATGAAACCCACATATGTTTAAAACTGTATGGTGGTTTTCTATTTCTCAGGACTGAAGTCAGGAAACAGTGCAGAAACCATTATTATAGCATAGTAAGAAGGTTTATTATATGTTGGAGCAGCCATCATTTCATTTAATTTATTTCCATTTGCCACAAAAGAAGATAAATAAACCATTAATAAAAGAAAAAAGTCAAATTAACAGACAGGGTTTAGACTGAAGCTAAAGCTTATATACACTGCCTGGATTTAACTAAGCAAATAGGTAAGAGCCTCCCATTGGATAATTGCTGGTCTAGGTCTAGGTTCAGCAACATTATGTGCCCAAAGAATGAAGTCAACTGACTACCTGAATATACTGAATGACCAGGTTATTCCATCAGTGGATTTTTTCTTCCCTGATTGCGCTGCCATATTCCACAATGATAATGCCAGGATTTATCCAGCTCAAATTGTGAAAGAGTGGTTCAGGGAGCATGAGACATCATGTTCACACATGGATTGGCCACCACAGAGTCCAGGCCTTAACCCCATTGAGAATCTTTGGGATGTGCTAGAGAAGACTTTGTGTAGTGGTCCGACTCTCCCATCATCAATACAAGATCTTGGCGAAAAATTAATGCAACTCTGGATGGAAATAAATGTGACATTGCGGAAGCTTATCGAAATGATGCCACAGTGAATGTGTGCCGAAATCAAAGCGAAAGTTGGTCCAACAAAATATTAGTGTGTGACTTTTTTTTTGGCCAGGCAGTGTATGCCTAACCCTCTTACTGAACAAACAGAATCACTCCAAACAAAATTACATATTTTCATGTCAATCTAATTTGAATGTCTTCATAGCAATCAAAGAAAATTAAATATTTTCACAGCAAATAAAATCAAACATTTTCACAACAATAATTCAAATAATGTCACAGCATTTAACTAATGTATCTTTTACTAATGATTTAAACTTGTTAAATGTAGAACATAAGTTTCACATAATTTCAACTCTTCAGCACAGCTGTTCCACAAGTTTACTCCACAAACAGAAAAATAGTGTTTTTTTGTTTTTTTTTTACTGTCATAGATGCAACATGGATTTCTGACAGTATGAAATATGGGAGAAGATCATTGCATGCATGTACAAAAGGGCTGCCTGTTTTGGTATGTAATTTCTGGTTAATTTAAAACAGTTCAGACTTTTTTTTGATCGTTTTTGAAATTTTCTTTATGTGTTGATTGAAATTGAGTTGAGGGTCCAGTACAACTCCAAGGTATTTGAATTCTGTCACTGAAGTAATTTCTTGATTATGTATGTTACCTTTAAAACATTGCTGGTTAGATTTCCTAATTGAGGAACACACTGTTTTTTATAAGGTTCAACAGTAAATGATTTTGAAAGAGCCACTGTTGGACATCAACCATACACTTAGACAGGACTTCAGAACTCAGAAAAGAACTCAGAAAAGATTTATTGCCAAGTACATTAACAGATACTGATAACAGATCACTGATAACATACGAGGGATTTGACTTGACACAGAAAACGACCTGCATTTCCGGTGACAGGGCTGCATCTGAAACGCGCCTGTCAACAGGAGGGTACAGGAAGCATGGGAAATAATACAATAGGAAGGAGCAAAAAAATCATTGATTTCAGAATTGTGATATCCTACCGTGTAGCAATGATCACACTTGAGTTATTTCTTTGGCTAACTCTGCCGTTTATTCTGCAACACACATAATAAGACTGAACATGGATTCTGCGCGGGGTTTTCACACTCTTGTTCTAATGTGTCCCCTTAATAGTAGTGCTGAACAATACAGGTAGTTCCCCCTAGAGGCATGTGCCAGTAATGTTTTAAATTAGACTTGCAGTCTACCACATCCCTCCCCTCTAGATTAAACTACTTTTAATTACACTAGCCAATTATGCTAGACATCCTGGAACTCCCATTTAACCCTAAACAATCACAGTTACTTTTAACTTCTTAAACACATGTGCCATACACATAATTTCTTTCTCTTTTTTTTTTTTTTTTACATGTATAACACACATAACAGTCTAACTGGGGAATTGGTTTGACTACCGCATCCCAGTGAGGTTCCAGGACGCATTCTTGTCCTGTGGCTGGGGAACTCACTACTGACTAAGTATAGTCCTTCAAGTAGTCTGGAGCTTTCCTAGCTCGCTGAGATCTTCTCACGGCGGGTGAGCCAACTGCAGGTGAAGACTCAGACTGCTCCACTGTTTCGGCTGCTGCAGTGCTGCCCGTAGAATCTGCAGAGACGGTTACCTCAGGTTTCACCTGAAGTGGTGGTTCGTTGATGCTCTCCTCAGGATGGGTGTCAGACAACACCTCTGGTGCCATCGGCAGGGGAATGGAGCTCCTACCATGAACTTGGTCGATGTGTCGCCTCACCACTTGTCCATGGCCTAATGTCACCTTGAATGACACAGGGCCTGTCTTTTCTGTTATTTCCCCTGGTACCCAGGCTGGTCCTGAGCCAAAGTTGCGGGTGTAGACCACGTCTCCTTCTCTCAGTATTCTCTCTCTAGCATGCATGTCATGATAACCTTTTTGTTTCTCTTGTTTGTCATGCACTTTGTTTCTGAAGTCTGGATGTATTAAGTCAAATGTTGACCTCAACTTTCTTCCCATCCATGGACCTGCGTAGTCAATGTGAATTCTTCTCCATGGTTTATCTGGAACTTCCCAGGGATGTAGTGGGGCTGCTGGAGGACTGTTCCTGTTCTCCTGGCATGCCGCACATGACTTCACAAGCGCCTCCACCTCTGCATCCATGTTGGGCCACCACATGTAACTCCTCGCCAACGCTTTCATGCGAGTGATGCCAGGGTGTGCTTGGTGTAGTTGTTGCAGTAAGGCATTCCTACCAGGTGGTGGAACAACCACGCGTCCTCCCCACAGGATACAACCTTCCTGGGTGCTGAGCTCATCCTGTCGTCGGGCATAGGGAATGAACTCAGGACTGTTCATCTTCGGCCATCCTTGCAAGATGTATTCTCGCACTCTTGCTAGAACAGGGTCTTTGTCTGTCCACTTCTTTATTTGTTGTGCGTTCACCAGGGGCACGCCGATATCTTCAAACAATAGCACTCTCTCCTCCTCCTCAGGCGTGCTGTCTCTTCCTCCATCCAAGGATAGCCTACTCATCGCGTCAGCATTCGTATGGTCCCGTCCGGCTTTGTAAACGATGGTGTACTCATACGCTGCTAATGTAACGGCCCATCTCTGAATTCTCTGAGATGTCATCTGGGGTATGGCTCTCATTTCACTGAACAGTGAAATTAGTGGCTTGTGGTCAGTCACTATAGCGAACTGTCTCCCATACAGGTATTTGTGGAACTTTTTTACACCAAATACTACTGCAAGGCCCTCCTTGTCTAGCTGGGAGTAGTTTTTCTCAGCTGCACTAAGAGTTCTTGAGACGAACCCTATGGGTCTCTCTGAGCCATCCTCCATACGATGAGAGAGTACAGCACCCACACCGTAGGGTGATGCGTCACACGCCAGGATGAGTGGTTTGTTTGAATCATAGTGCACTAACACACTACAGGACTGAAGTAGCGCTTTGGACTCTTCAAACGCCTTCTGCTGCTTGACCCCCCATGACCATTTTTCTTCCTTCTTAAGTAAGGTATGTAGTGGTGCCAGCAGCGTGGAGAGCTTTGGGAGGAACCTATGGTAATAGTTCAACAAGCCCAGGTAGGCTTTTAACTCAGTAACATTTTGTGGCTCAGGCGCCTCCGCAATGGCTTCCACTTTGTCTGTTAGAGGGTGTAGACCACTGGCGTTGATCTTGTGGCCTAGGAACACCACCTCTTTTCCCATGAACTCACACTTGCTTCTTTTCAACCTCAGACCGCTTTTCTCCAACCGTTGAAGCACTTCCTCCAGCGTTTTCAGATGTTCTTGTTCATTTGGTCCTGTACAAAGGATGTCATCCAAATAAATGGTAACATTCGGAATTCCACCTAGGATGCCCTCCATAGTTCTCTGGAATATAGCAGGACTGGAAGCTACTCCAAATGGTAAGCGTGTGTAGGTATATAAGCCTTTGTGTGTATTGATGGTTACATACTTTCTTGATTCTTCTTCCAGGACTACTTGTTGGTAGGCGTGACTCATGTCTAATTTCGTGAAGTGTCGGCCGCCATTCAGCTGTGCGAAGAGGTCCTCCTCTTTAGGAATTGGATACTGATCCACCCGTGATGCTCGATTGACAGTGAGTTTGTAATCTCCACATATTCTAATGGAGCCATCCGGCTTTCTCACTGGGACTATGGGTGCCGCCCATTCTGCAACCTGCACTGGCTCAATGATCTTGTCATCCAGCAGCCTCTGTAGCTCGCTTTCAACCAGTGGCTTGACTGCATAGGGTACCGGTCGGGGTTTGCAGAATCGTGGTTGGGCCTCCTTGTCCACATTAATCTTTGCAGTGACACCTTTTAGCTGTCCTAAGCCTTCTTTGAACACCTCAGCGTGTCTTTCGAGGATCTCCTCCAGCTGCAATTTGGGCTGAGATTCCACTTTATTCACCAACTGATCAATCATGGCCAGTTCTTGTAGCCAACTTCGCCCTAGTAGATTTGGTCCTTCGCTCCCAACTACTACTACAGGTAAGTCCTTTTCTTTGTTTTCGTGCTGCACCTTCACTTGTGCCATGCCTAGCACGTCTAGCTTCTCTCCTGTGTATGTTTTTAATTTTAATGAACAGGGATTTAATTCTGCTGTGTCTGTTTTCTTCCACAGTTGTGTATATTGCTGTTTACTTAATATGGTTACTCCACAGCCTGTATCAACTTCAAATGTTACTTTCATTCCATTAACATTCATGGTACGCGTGATGGGCGCTACCTTGGTCAGCTCCTCTGACGTGTTGTAAATTGTGTGAAAATCCATGTCTTCTGTATCACTTTCTCCCTCCCCTCTCAGTTGATTCGCTTGCTGTTCCTTTCCTGGGCCCTTGTTTTCATACTTTTGCCCATTAACTGTCGCTTTCAGCACCTGTGCGCTGTCCACCTTTATTCTACATGCTTTCTTAATGTGCCCTCGCTTGCCACAATTATGACACAGCTCAGTGGCAAATTTGCACTCGGCGGCATTGTGCTGGCCTTTGCAGCGATAACAACTGGGGAATTTGTGCTGAGTTTTGTCAGTCAACACTTTGTGGACACCTACTTGGGTCTTAGGCACACGAACATGCGTTGCTGTGTCCTCTGTTAGCTTCCCTTGCATCTCTCTCACATCTTTAGATGCTGTTTCCATCGCTTGGCATAATTCCAAAGCCTTTGCAAAAGTGAGTTTTGTTTCAGATAAAAGTCGCCGTTGCATTCGGTCATCTTTCACTCCACACACAAGTCTGTCTCTTAACATTTCTTCCAATGAGTCTTTGTAATCACAGTGCAGTGTTAATTTCTTCAATTCTGCCACATACTCTGCTATGGACTCAGTGTTCCTCCTTATGCGTGAATTAAATTTGAATCGTTGCACGATTTCACTCGGTTTGGGGCTGAAGTGCTTCTGAAGCTCAGCAGTAAGCTGGTCGTACGTTTTATCTTTCGGTAATGCAGGGCTTATTAAATTTCTCAACAAGCTGTAAGTAGTTGCACCAACTCCACTCAACAGTACAGCCTTCCTTTTGTCTGGCTCCTCAATGTCATTAGCTTCGAAGAAAAAGTCCAACATTTCACTATATTCTTCCCATGACTGAGTCGAGTTATCAAAAGGGGTTACCGTTCCGATTACAGCCGCCATTGCTCGTCGTGGTGGGGAAACCTCGTTTTTCCTCCTCTGAACTTGCACTCGAACTACTGGAGTCACTTGAGTTCGCCACACTCGCAATGTTCTCTGTTTCTCGCCGCTGATTTTTTTTCTTTTAATCCTCGTCGCCAATTGTGTGATATCCTACCGTGTAGCAATGATCACACTTGAGTTATTTCTTTGGCTAACTCTGCCGTTTATTCTGCAACACACATAATAAGACTGAACATGGATTCTGCGCGGGGTTTTCACACTCTTGTTCTAATGTGTCCCCTTAATAGTAGTGCTGAACAATACAGGTAGTTCCCCCTAGAGGCATGTGCCAGTAATGTTTTAAATTAGACTTGCAGTCTACCACAAGAATAGTGGTCATATATGATCAATATTATGATTACAAAGAAAAAAAAGCGCTCAATGCACAATCAGCAGACCAAAAAAGTTCACAGGACACAAAGAGAGCAGTGAGTGAATCATCTTTATCATCAGTTTGTGAATCAGTATGAGTGTAATGTTGAAAGTAGGTGTTGTATCAGTTAAGAACAACAATGACTCTTTGGCAGGAGATGTTTTGTCTGGCTGCTGGCATTGTCCTTGGCCATGCAGCTGCCTGTCCGAAGGCCATGAGCTCAATGTTTTGAAAACAAAGACTGCAGATGATCAGGAGGATTTTTGTGAGGGAGTCAGATTTAGTCGAATAGTACTGATCACAGAGAGGAAAAACTTTATATTCTCTTACAGATTCAGTACTTAATCCTTCATTGCTGGACGTTGAATCCATCGTGGATGGCCCTAAGCGTAATCATGATGTAATCCACCTTCCGAGACAGTTCTCCATTTGTCGCTATCAGGGTCCTCTCCATTTTTTCAATTTGATGGATGCACCTCGCCTGGCCAGCATTTTGATAGGTTGTATCCATCAACAATTTACGGTACACCAGGACAATCCCAGATCCAATCAGAATGATCCCAATCACCATTACTACGAAGACGTACAAATCTTCTACATCTTCGATAAAAAGATCAGTCAGGCACAAGAGTTTCCAATTACTTGTCTCCCGTAAATAGCCCGCAGCAGCCGTTCCTGCGGGGCAAACAACCTCCCCCGGGGCACTTTTCCTCGTTGAAAAGATAGTGTCAATTGCGTTCAAAGCCCAGCTTATTAATTCCATAATTTCTTTCGATAATCAGCAGTAAAGACGCAGACAGACGACAGCAAGCTGGGATCCAGTTAGTTTGGGGAGAAGGAGATAAGTCAGAGCAAGAGAGAAGAGAAAGGTGTCTGCTCTCTTTGGAGGGCGGAAGTGAAGGACACAGCAGCCTGTGTCGGTGTCTTGGCAGTTGTATGTATCACTGCATCATCTGCATAAAGTTGGCATGTTGCAGATGAGCAGTTTAATGGCAAGTCATTAGTGAAGAGGCTGAAAAGCAGTGGACCGAGAATAGACCCTTGTGGAATGCTCATGCTATTTAAAAAGGAGCATATGTCCTGATCAACTCTGACAGACTGTTCTTTATTCTGGAGATAAGACGTAAGCCATTCTCTTGCTTCACTAGAAAAATCAAAAACTGACAATTTGGACAGAAGCAAACTGTGGTTGACAGTGTCAAATGCTTTTATAAGGTCAAGAAAAACAGCTCCCACCACATTACCCCTAACCAAAGACTGTTTAATATTTTCAGTGAGGCAACAATTTGCTGTTTCTGTTGAATGTCCTGGTCTAAAACCAAACTGGTGTGGGTGGAGAAGTTGATTGGCCTGTAGGTGGACTATCAGCTGTGTAGCTATAACTTTTTCCAAGAACTTTAGACAGAACAGGTAAAATTGAGATTGGGCGGTAGTTGTCATGTTTGCTCCTTCGGAGCAGTAGGACAGACCCACGCGCTGGATTGTGTCTGTGCAGTTTATTAAAGAAAATAACATACAGTCCAGAGAATGGTGTAGACCAGCGGTCCTCAACCGTTTTTGTACTAGGGACCAGTTTCATGCATGAAAATTTTCTGTGGACCGGGTAGAGGTGCGGAGTTCCAATAACAAAAACCTTTGACAGTTCAGAGCATGTAATCTGAAACAATTACACTTTATATTAGGCAATTACAATGATTCTACAGCATAATATCAACTCACCACAATCAGTGGGGACCCTGGGCTTGTTTCCCTGCAACTAGATGGAGAAAGCTTTCCAGTGAATTTTGTTTTTGGCTCATTTTTTCAAGAGTTAGCGTGGGTCACTGATGCATGAAATGTCGTGCCAGTGTCAAGAGCGGTGGTGAGGTGAGGGCTGAAACAGTTGTTTTTAAAAATAAAATCTCCACAAGACTAATGGAAAAATAGCTTTAATTAATATTAACCACAATTTTTTTTCTTTGCGGCCCGTTACCAAATGATCCACGGACCAGTACCGGGCCGGGGGCTGGGGGTTGAGAACACCTGGTGTAGACAATACAAAAATGCTGAAACAAGAATAACTAACAAGCTTAGCCCTGCTCAGGAAAAGAAAAAAAAAACTTCAGAGGCTGAAGCAGTGAGGGATAAAGGACAATATAACAAAATGCCACAATAATCACTTAAACTGTTTTAACCTCAGAGCTGGAGGTGCTCTGGAGAAGAAAGACACTTAGGAGGCTTAGACTCCTGTAGAGGGTAGGAGACAATTCAAAATAGCTGCACTGTCACAGTGAATTGGCAGTGCTTCAGTACAGAGAAGTGAATGAGCTGCAGGTGTGAATCACAGGTGAGCAGGTGACCTAATTAACCAGCCACCCACAGCAGCGCTGGCAGAGAAGCAGGCAGTGGGCAGCTGGTGGGGAGAGTCTGGAGAGAGAGTAAGGGCTCTGTCACAAACCAAACAAACATACCAAAACTGACAACATAATAATGACAGCAGACAAACAAACTAGAAATACAGTGAGGGTCCGAGCTCAATGAAAAATGAGCTCAGATGACAGTAGTTACTTATATTGTCCTGGCTTCCTGATTTAAAAACTGGTATGATGACTGCTTTTTTCCAGCCAGAAGGAAATTTGCAGGATCTAATGGAGAGATCAATGAGATGAGTCAGTGGTTTAATTATTATGTTGCTGTATGTTTTAAGAAATGAAGTACTCATATTATAGATATCATTAGTTTTAGAATTTGATAATTTTTTAATGACACCGGCAATTAATTCCTCGTTTACCTCATTGATTTGAAAAGAACAACTGGATATCATTGCTTTTGGATAGTTGGACATTTGGCAGCACAAAATTTTTTGTTATTCTTCCACTGACTCCACAAAATATGAGTTAAATTAATTTGCCAAAATGGCATTGTTACTGATAGTCTTTCCATTAATTACACAACATAACAAAAATATTTTTTGTAAGTTGTGTTATATCATGAAATGACACGAGAAGGAAAGCTTCTTGAGGGACATCCAACTGAACTTTATTAAGCAGAACACTCAACTATATACAGAGTGGGCCATGCCTGCCTGACGTCACCCTGTGGGTGGACGTGGCATCCCAGACACCCCAAATCTCATACATAACACCCCCCCTTTACAAACTGTGAAACCACACACACAATTGAACCTTCCAAATTTAGAAACCCGAATCACACACTAAGAACTGGGAGGATAATATGCTGTAATAGAACAACCTATCACATTCACACCAAAATAATCAAAATGGACCACATGTCCTTAAAGTACATAAAATAATCCCATATTACACACATTCACTCACATATACATATACAGGTATTCACACCAGAAAAATAAAATATCAGGTAACCCCAATGTCTCTGGGTAGCCACCATCCAGAAAACTGCCTCGGAGGGCCTGGGCACCCCCACAACATATGTGCCCCTGGCCTCTGTCCACCTCCAGGGTCGAAACCCCCCCTCCCTGGCGAACATGTCTTTATGCCGCCAAAATCTTCTATACAGCCACGGAGGGCCTGGGCGTCCCCACGGCATCCTTAAGTCCGGCCGCGCCCCCCCCCCCCCCCCCCCCCCCCAGGATCGAAACACCCCTCACTGGCCAACATGTCTCTAACCCTCAAAACTGGTCTTTCTTCTCTGGGCTGAACCCCGCCATTGACCTGCAGGGGAACCCGACTCGGTCTCCCGACCCGGTCTCCCGTGCCTGCCACGTCGTCTCAGGACCTCCTTCCTGCGTCGTGCTGTCCCGCCGACCAGGTCCAAACTCTTACCTCAACGATGGCGTTTGGCGCTCTGCAGAACCGCGCCAATTTTTCCCGCTCCACTCTCATGTCCTCCAGCCTCGGCAGTCCTCTTCACGGGGACCCCTCAGTGCCGTCCCGTTTCCACACCAAGGGTGCCGCAGCCACCGGCACCGGGTTCAACCCTCGCTAGGTTAACGTCACACCAGTCACAATTAACCCCCAGCTCGCCAGACCAGCTCGTGTCCCGAACTGCGCCATCAACCATGTCTGGCTGTAGCTGCTGTCCCTTGGGGCCCTCTGTGACACTCCCGACCCAGGCGCGTCATCACTGCTCTCGGCCCCCTTGCTCCATGTGTCTTGTTGCATAGCCTCCGTATCCGGCTGCTGCTCACCTCCGGGACACGCACCATCGCCCTCGCCGGGCCCCCTCGCCGACCTGGGCTCCTCACCGCTGCATTCAGTGCTCCCAGCGTTGGTGCTCTGCTGTGCAGTCACCGTGTCCTGCAGCTGCTGCTCCTCCCCGGGGCCTTCAGCCTGCCCGGCCTCGCTCGCCCGCTTTTGGCGCAAAGTTAGCTCCTCAGCTAGCCCATCAGTTTCTGACACCAAGAGCTCCATCACATGCAGTTTCATGGCCCTAGTCTGACTGTCAAAGTGCCTGACCAGCCGCTCAACAGCATCCTCGTAGCGGTCTGCTCCACCCAGAGCACCGAGGATCCTTTGGCCCTCTGCGCCGAGATTGTGGGCCAGGAGCGCCTGCCGACGTCTCCCGTCTAGCCTGTGTAGGCCCAGCGCCCTAATATATTCCTCAAATGAGGCTCTCCACTCCAGCCAGAGGATCACAGTCTTCCCCTCGAGCTCCAGAAACGGTGCCAACGGCCGGCAACCAGCACGCTGCCATTAGTCTCCTCGTTGCCAAATGTTATATTGTGAAAATAACACGAGACGGAGAGCTTCTTGAGGGACATTCAACTGAACTTTATTAAGCAGAACACTCAACTATATACAGAGTGGGCCGTGCCCGCCTGACGTCACTGTGTGTGGGCATGGCATCCCAGACACCCCAAATCTCATACATAACAAGTTGTCTGTGTTTTTTTAATTGATTTAAGACAATTTTGCACTGCTGAATCTGAAAATGACATCCGTTTCTCTCGATCAGGTCAGGTTTTTATACTAAGTTGTAAGCAGTTGTACTGTAAATTGAATAGTATACATTGATAAAGGTAAGTACATGTAAATTGAATGTTATGTCATCATTGTTCAAAATTCAGAGAATTTCAAGAAATATATTTTTTTTTGCATCATATAAAGCAAAAGTACTCCTACATGTAAACAAAAACGTAAAAAACATGTGGCCATAGTTCAAAAAGTTGACCTGATTGAGCAAAACCAATGTGATTTTTGGATTCAGCATATCAAAATTGTCCTAAATCAGCAAAAAAAAACTTAGACAATAAATTTGGTGTTGACCAGTATTATAATTCCCTTTACTCCCTTCCGATTAATTTGTGTTGTTGGCCCAGTTGTTTAAGTGCTTCCATAGGGAAGTGTTTTTCCCCTTGCATGGTCAATTAATTTACTGTAGTAGGATACTTTAGATTTGCATAATTCCCCTACTACTTTATTCCTTAGGCTTTTGTAAATTAAGTGATCAGTTTGAAGTTGAGAGGATAATGACGTTTTCAAAGCAGAATCTCACTTTTTCATGTTTCTTTATTTCATTGTTTAACCACAGTAAGTTGGACTTTTTTCGTCTATATTTCATTTGCTTTGTAAATTTTTCTATGGATTTTGTTATTATTGCAATTATAGAATTACAACAGTCCTGTACATCACATGTTGACATGAGCTGCTCCCAATTTTGATTCTACAGGTCACATTCAAACTGCATCATTTTAGATTTGGGAATAATCAGTTTTATTTTGTCAGCATCAACACCCCCGAGATATTGTAGCTGTTTTTTAGTAAGCTTTCTGACTGTGAGAGTCGTATTGTGATCTGAAAGACCAGTTACCAGATTATAGGTTCTTGTTATACTTTCTGGCTTATTGGTAAATACAGATGTGGACAAAATTGTTGGTACCCCTCTGTTAATGAAAGAAAAACCCACGATGGTCACAGAAATAACTTGACTCTGACAAAAGTGGTAATAAATAAAAATTCTATGAAAATTAACCAATGAAAATCAGACAATGCTTTTGAATTGTGGTTCAACAGTGAGTTTGTTTTTTAAAATAATTCTGTTGAACCACAATTCAAAAGCATTGTTTGATTCCATCCATCCATCCATCTTCTACCGCTTTTCCGGAGGTCCGGGTCGCGGAGGCAGCAGTTCAAGCAGAGAAGCCCAGGCTTCCCTCTCCCCAGCCACCTGCTCCAGCTCTTCAGAGGGGATACCAAGGCGTTCCCAGACTAGCTGGGAGACATAGTCTCTCCACCGAGTCCTGGGTCTGCCCCGGGGTCTCCTCCCAGTGGGACGTGCCTGAAACACCTCAAGTGGGAGGCGTCCAGGAGGCATCCTAATCAGATGCCCATACCACCTCAACTGACTCCTTTCAATGTGGAGGAGCAGCGGTTCTACTCTGAGCCTCTCCAGGATGACTGAGCTCCTCACCCTATCTCTGAGGGTGAGTCCAGCAATCCTACGGAGAAAGCTCATTTCAGCCGCTTGTATCCGCGATCTCGTTCTTTCGGTCATTACCCAAAGCTCGTGACCATAGGTGAGAGTAGGAACGTAGATTGACTGGTAAATCGACAGCTTTGCCTTAGAACTAAGCTCCCTCTTCACCACAACAGACCGGTACAACGTCCGCATCACTGCAGATGCTGCTCCAATCCGTCTGTCGATCTCTCGCTCCATTTTCCCCTCACTCGTGAACAAGACCCCAAGATACTTAAACTCCTCCACTTGGGGCAGGAGCCTGTCCCCAACCCGGAGAGGACAATCCACCTTTTTCCGGCTGAGGACCATGGACTCGGACTTGGAGGTGCTGATTCTCATCCCAGCCGCTTCACACTCAGCGGCAAACCGTCCCAGCAAGAGCTGTAGGTCATTGCTGGATGAAGCCAACAGGACAACATCATGGATCCATCCACCAACATCATACCCCCTCATGGATCGTCACCTTATCGTGGTGGGGGGGTTTGCGTGCCCCAGTGATCCCAGGAGCTATGTTGTCCGGGGCAATTTGCCTCTGATAGGGTCTCCCAAGACAAACTGGTCCTGGGTGAAGGGCCAGACGAAGAACGATCCAACAGACTCTCATGATAAATTGTATATCAAGGATTCAGTGTACCCCGCCCGGTATGGGGTTACCGGGGCCCCACCCTGGAGCCAGGCCTGGGGGAGGGGCTCGAAGGCTAGCGTCTGGTGGCCGGGTTTCCACCCATGGGACCCGGCCGGGCTCAGCCCGAAGGAGTTACATGGGTCCGCCCTCCAGTAGGTTCACCACCTGCAGGAGGGATCATGGAAGTCCGGTGCTATGTGGATTAGGTGGCAGTCAAAGGCGGAGACCTTGGCGGACTGATCCCAAGCATTGTCTGATTTTCATTGATTAATTTTCATAGAATTTTTATTTATTACCACTTTTGTCAGATTCAAGTTATTTCTGTGACCATTGTGGGTTTTTCTTTCATTAACAGAGGGGTACCAGCAATTTTGTCCACGTCTGTAATATTGTAAATAAAATTGTCATATTGATAGAAGGAACAGCTCACGTGCAGAGAGCAACACCAGAGAAAACACTCAACACACAGAGAAACAAGTTTAGATGGTTTATTGATAAATTTCAAAAGAGGAGCTCTTGTAGAAAAAATGTCACTCGCCAGAGGAAAGCTGGGCCTGTGGGGAAGACAGGAGAGGTTAATGAGAGCAGTGACCAGATGACATGGAAAACCAAATAGGCAACTTACATGAACCGAGCAAAGAACCCGACAGAGCAACAAAAGGATTAGACGAACCAGCAGGATAAAGCTGGTCAAGGGTAGATTGAAAGTGGTCTGACCGGGTGAAGTGAGGAAGCTGAGACGGAATGAGGATGATGGAGCAGGTGAGCACACAACAATCCTCAGAAGCACACCGCACATATGGTTAGTGATGGGAAGGCAGGCTGCTGAGCTCTGAGGGGTGCTCCGAGCTTATCCAGGAAATATTTGATGAAACGCATTTCGAGGCATGCATTGTGATGTATGTGTTGATGTTGGACCACTTGACTGGGTCAGGAAGCTGTTCATGATTTTGCATGAAATAAAGTGAGCAGCGATAGAAAGCCTCAACTACCCATGACTAAGTAATAGCTTAGAGGTAAAATATCTGCCCTACAGTTGAGAAGCTGGGGTTCAAGTCCCAGCTGGGTTATTCTAATAATTTATTTTTATTTGCGCAGTGAAGTGTCTGTTGTGTTTCAAAGAGCTTGGATACAACAATAGCACATCATTATGCTGAGGCACTATTGTGCCCTGCAGGACAATAAGGACAGAGATGAATGTATTGAGAAAGACAGTATGACTGTTGAAAAGTTATTATTTCTTTTAAAAAAAATGGATAAGTAGCACAAGAACATTCACTGTAGTCACCTCAGTTTTATTATTTTTTGCCTTATGATCACTGATATTTCTTAAAAAAACAGTGCATTTATTGAAATGAAAAAATACACATTAAACCAATAATACCCTTGTAAAAATCAGCATGTTGTATATGTTTTGTCCACTAGATGGCCTGGTAGAGAAAATGAAGTCCCATATGAGGCCTTGTCTATGTGAACCATTTTGATGAAAGGTCTCAAGACCTCCAGAAGGCCTCATTTGGCCATCACTACATATGGCAGCAACCTGAAAAAGGAGAAAAGGAGAGGAAACGTGAGAAATAATTCCCTCTGAACAAAACCAAACACTTACTCGTTGCACAGGCAGTTTTCCCAACAAGCCAGCGCTGAGGCGTTGTAGAGATGGTCTATCTATGGTCTGTTGCCTCTTCCCTGGCAGGGAAGAGGCAACAGGTGTGTCGAATCCCACAGGAGAGCTGATTGCCTGCAGTACTAGGGGAAAGTCCAACAGGATGGGAGGAGCAAACGCTCACCTGCCCATGACAAAAATCCCTTTTGGTTTAGACTTCACGTTCCACAAAATGAGCGTGATTGACAGTTTGGAAGAATAGATACTGTTTTTGTTTTTTGTAGCTCTACTTTCAGGTCTCACTGCTTTTATGTGTTGTTTGACTGTTTCTGCTTCCAACAATTTGTGTGAATCAGTTCCATTCAGTGCAGCTGTGGCATTGCTGTTTACAACGTAATCTGACAGATGGTGCAATCCAGAGTAAAATGACTCACCAAACTGGCTACACCTGGCTGTACCAGGGTGAATACTGGCATTATGCTGCTCCACCAGATGCTTTGATACAGTGCTGAACAGCCCTAATTTTAGCTGGGTAGGTGACGTTAGAGCCACTCCAGTTGGTCTAGGTGTTGGCTGGGGTCTTGACAACAGCAGTTGATCACTTGGTCTAGGTGTTAGCCAGGAGCGAGCCAATCCAGGTGTTAGCCAAGGTCTGAACAGCAGCAGTTGATCAACTGGTCCAGGTGATAGATGGGGCCCGGCAGATCCAGGTGTTGGCTGGGGCCTTGATATCAGCAGCTCATCAGTTGGTCCAGGTGTTGGCCAGGACCCAACAGACCCAGGTGTTAGCCAGGGTCTTGACAGCAGCAGCTGATTAGTTGATCCAGGTGTTAGCCGGGACCCGGCAGATCCAAGTGTTAGTTGGGGTCTTGACATCAACAGCTTATCAGTTGGTCCAAGTGTTAACCAGAACCTGGCAAATCCAGGTGTTAGCTGGGGCCTTGACAATAACAGCTGATCAGTTGGTTCAGGTATTGGCCAGGAATCTACCAATCCAGGCATTAACTGGGGACTTGTCAGTAGCAGCTGATCAGTCAATCCAGGTACCAGGAGCCAACAAATCCAGGTATTAGTCGGGGCCTTGACATCAGCAACTGATCAGATGATCCAGGTGTTAGCCTGAGTGTTTGACTCATAGCATTGTGTACTAACACAGAGCAGGCCTGTTGTTCAAACGTGGCAGGTCCAGGATTGAGATGAATGTCCCCAGCCAGAAGTAGCAGTACCAACAGCATTTTGGTAAAGTATGCTCTGCCATGCTGTGATGCTAACTTGACAACCTTGTTTTTGCTGCTTTTACACAGGCCTTTTGAGGACCTGATAAAGTGCAGGACAAAATGTCTATTTCCAAACATATATAGCTTTATAGATTCACCTTTGATTAAGTTGGCTGAATTACCCTTCTTGTAGTAGGTCCAGACACATGATGAGAATAAAAAAGAGTAAACAAATATTAAAATATAGAGGCTAGAAGTGGAACCCAACCAACCACTCCCACCCTTAGCAGCTGTTAGCCCCCATTCTTTGTTTAGAAGCTCCACAAATAAGCCGGAGAATTCTTCAGTTCATAGGTACAACATTTATTCAGGTCACATGTAAAGTAAACAGTGCTGGGCTCAGTGGGACAGAGCTCTTGCAGGATCTTAGTCAGAGTGAGCAACGACTTCCGGGTGCAACCTACATTTATCTTCTTGGGTTGAGCCAGCCCCGTACAATGGGATGGACTTGTTTGCAACCACCCGATTGGTCAGTTTAAATTTAACATGAACGGGCTATCCTCTGCTCACGTATACTATTCACTAGAATGTATTATGAGATGTGTGTGAGTGTTGTTTTGGGTGTGTACCAAATGCAACAGACCTGACAGATAGAATGGATAGAGCTCTACGGCTACTCCTGGTCCTTGTTTATCAGATTATGGTTGTTTAACACTTCAGATTATGGTTTAACACGTTTAGCATATTTGTTCATAAGAACACAGACACAATATGTACAGAGCATAATGGGAGATTACCTACAGAATTATTATTTTGTCAATCTAGCTTTTCATGACCCTTTCATTTCCCCTTTTGACATGATTTTATCATGTCAACCATATATCGCATGAGATACGATAGCAATCAGCAGATGGTGAATAAGGTAGGTCCCTACATTGTGTGCCAAACCAGTCAGTTGGTCCCAGTACCCTTGCTTCCTCCCCCGCAGACACCCCCAACATGGTACAGCAGTGTCCAAGAGGGCATACAGAGGCAACAAGTCTTTGTCCAGATGACCTGCAGCAGGACTCCTTGTGAATCCACATAAATGTCCTTGCTCACCAAATCCTGTACCCCACGAAGTCTCTCACTGATCATCATGTGAATAGTTCATTGTACAGTGGTGTGGATCATGTGAGGGTCATAAAGTCAAACAGAGTCAATCCATGGAGCCCATGAAGTATATTTATCCACCAGTTGACCTTTGCCAGGGCTCATGTCATTCAGCTGCAGCCACCACACAGTTGCAAAGGAGGTTGGATCTTCCTCTGTGTCTGCTTCCTGTATTCACAACTGTGGAGCATAGTCCCATCTCGTAGACACACAACAGTTCCAACAGAAGCAAAATAGATGTGTGCCCTCACCCTCAGAAGCACACCTCCTCCTATAAGATCTACAGGACAGTCTGGTGGAAACAGAAGAGAGTGGACAAAATCCAGTCCAGCCAGTGAACAGTTCAGTGATTCTCTCCCAGAGATGTCAATTAGTGGACAGAGGCAGAGAAGTTGGTATTGCTGAAAAGCGAGCCCCTGTGTCCACCATAGCTTCATAGGCCTTGTCTCCCACTGTGAGGGATAGCATTGGATCAGAAAGTGCTATATCCTCTATGTGGCCGATCTGACCACACTTCGGGTGCTGGAGGTGGTGTGGGTGTGTATGGGTACCAGTCACTCCCTCTTCCAGGGACTGAAGCTGTACAGTCACAAGCCCAATGACCTCTTTTACCACACTGCAGGCACATGTCTCCAGGTGGGCGTGATGGTCTGATGCCTCCCCTATTTGCACCTCTTTCACACCCTCTTTGTGATGGGCGTGGATATCTTTGTTGGGGTGCCAACACAAAGGGCTCGGCCGGGATAGGACCAATAATGGCCTGAGGGGTTGTCACTACAATGGCTGGAGCTTGTACAGTGTTGTTTTGTTTTTGTTTATCCTTATTCATTACATCCGTAATTGACATTATACTTTCCCATTACTGGTGTAGATTATCTTCCATTAGCCTATGAATGTACAGTGGGGCAAAAAAATATTTAGTCAGCCACCAATTGTGCAAGTTCTCCCACTTAAAAGATGAGAGGGGTCTCCAATTTTCATCATAGGTATACGTCAACTATGAGAGACAAAATGAGAAAAAAAAATCCAGAAAATCACATTGAAGGATTTTTAATGAATTAATTGGTAAATTCCTCGGTAAAATAAGTATTTGGTCAATAACAAAAGTTCATCTCAATACTTTGTTATATACCCTTTGTTGGCAATGACAGAGGTCAAATGTTTTCTGTAAGTCTTCACAAGGTTTTCACACACTGTTGCTGGTATTTTGGCCCATTCCTCCATGCAGATCTCCTCTAGAGCAATGATGTTTTGGGGCTGTCGCTGGGCAACACGGACTTTCAACTCCCTCCAAAGATTTTCTATGGGGTTGAGATCTGGAGACTGGCTAGGCCACTCCAGGACCTTGAAATGCTTCTTACGAAGCCACTCCTTCATTGCCCGGGTGGTGTGTTTGGGATCATTGTCATGCTGAAAGATCCAGCCACATTTCATCTTCAGTGCCCTTGCTGATGGAAGGAGGTTTTCACTCAAAATCTCACGATACATGGCCCCATTCATTCTTTCCTTTACATGGATCAGTCGTCCTGTTCCTTTTGCAGAAAAACAGCCCCAAAGCATGATGTTTCCACCCCCATGCTTCACAGTAGGTATGGTGTTCTTTCTCCTCCAAACACGACAAGTTGAGTTTTTATCAAAAAATTCTATTTTGGTTTCATCTGACCATATGACATTCTCCCAATCCTCTTCTGGATCATCCAAACACTCTCTAGCAAACTTCAGACGGGCCTGGACATGTACTGGCTTAAGCAGGGGGACACGTCTGGCACTGCAGGATTTGAGTCCCTGGCGGTGTAGTGTGTTACTGATGTAGCCTTTGTTACTTTGGTCCCAGCTCTCTGCAGGTGATTCACTAGGTCCCCCCGTGTGGTTCTGGGATTTTTGCTCACCGTTCTCGTGATCATTTTGACCCCACGGGGTGAGATCTTGCGTGGAGCCCCAGATCGAGGGAGATTATCAGTGGTCTTGTATGTCTTCCATTTTCTAATAATTGCTCCCACCGTTGATTTCTTCACACCAAGCTGCTTACCTATTGCAGATTCAGTCTTCCCAGCCTGGTGCAGGTCTACAATTTTGTTTCTGGTGTCTTTTGACAGCTCTTTGGTCTTGGCCATAGTGGAGTTTGGAGTCTGACTGTTTGAGGTTGTGAACAGGTGTCTTTTATACTGATAACGAGTTCAAACAGGTGCCATTAATACAGGTAACGAGTGGAGGACAGAGGAGCCTCTTAAAGAAGAAGTTACAGGTCTGTGAGAGGCAGAAATCTTGCTTGTTTGTAGGTGACCAAATACTTATTTTACCGAGGAATTTACCAATTAATTCATTAAAAATCCTTAAATGGGATTTTCTGGATTTTTTTTTGTCATTTTGTCTCTCATAGTTGAGGTATACCTATGATGAAAATTGGAGACCTCTCTCATTTTTTTAAGCGGGAGAACTTGCACAATTGGTGGCTGACTAAATACTTTTTTGCCCTACTGTATGTTTGTCGACTATGTGAAGGCTGATCTTCATTGCAGACTACTGTTTATTCCATCTAGCTACAATGCTCCGCACTGTGTGTATATATATTTATTCCATCTAGCTACAATGCTCCGCAATTTATATATTTATATCAGAATCAGAATCAACTTTGTATGTATACGTATATATATATATATATATATATATATATATATATATATATATATATATATATATATATATAATACATATGTACATACAGTGGGGCAAAAAAGTATTTAGTCAGCCACCAATTGTGCAAGTTCTCCCACTTAAAAGATCAGAGAGGTCTCCAATTTTCATCATAGGTATACGTCAACTATGAGAGACAAAATGAGAAAAAAAAATCCAGAAAATCACATTGAAGGATTTTTAATGAATTAATTGGTAAATTCCTCGGTAAAATAAGTATTTGGTCAATAACAAAAGTTCATCTCAATACTTTGTTATATACCCTTTGTTGGAAATGACAGAGGTCAAATGTTTTCTGTAAGTCTTCACAAGGTTTTCACACACTGTTGCTGGTATTTTGGCCCATTCCTCCATGCAGATCTCCTCTAGAGCAGTGATCTTTTGGGGCTGTCGCTGGGCAACACGGACTTTCAACTCCCTCCAAAGATTTTCTATGGGGTTGAGATCTGGAGACTGGCTAGGCCACTCCAGGACCTTGAAATGCTTCTTACGAAGCCACTCCTTCATTGCCCGGGCAGTGTGTTTGGGATCATTGTCATGCTGAAAGACCCAGCCACGTTTCATCTTCAATGCCCTTGCTGATGGAAGGAGGTTTTCACTCAAAATCTCCCGATACATGGCCCCATTCATTCTTTCCTTTACAAGGATCAGTCGTCCTGGTCCCTTTGCAGAAAAACAGCCCCAAAGCATGATGTTTCCACCCCCATGCTTCACAGTAGGTATAGTGTTCTTTGGATGCAACTCAGCATTCTTTCTCCTCCAAACATGACAAGTTGAGTTTTTACCAGAAAGTTCTATTTTGGTTTCATCTGACCATATGACATTCTCCCAATCCTTTTCTGGATCATCCAAATGCTCTCTAGCAAACTTCAGACGGGCCTGGACATGTACTGGCTTAAGCAGGGGGACACGTCTGGCACTGCAGGATTTGAGTCCCTGGCGGCGTTGTGTGTTACTGATGGTAGCCTTTGTTATTTTGGTCCCAGCTCTCTGCAGGTGATTCACTAGGTCCCCCCGTGTGGTTCTGGGATTTTTCCTCACCGTTCTTGTGATCATTTTGACCCCATGGGGTGAGATCTTGCGTGGAGCCCCAGATCGAGGGAGATTATCAGTGGTCTTGTATGTCTTCCATTTTCTAATAATTGCTCCCACCGTTGATTTCTTCACACCAAGCTGCTTACCTATTGCAGATTCAGTCTTCCCAGCCTGGTGCAGGTCTACAATTTTGTTTCTGGTGTCTTTTGACAGCTCTTTGGTCTTGGCCATAGTGGAGTTTAGAGTCTGACTGTTTGAGGTTGTGGACAGGTTTCTTTTATACTGATAACGAGTTCAAACAGGTGCCATTAATACAGGTAACGAGTGGAGGACAGAGGAGCCTCTTAAAGAAGAAGTTACAGGTCTGTGAGAGCCAGAAATCTTGCTTGTTTGTAGGTGACCAAATACTTATTTTACCGAGGAATTTACCAATTAATTCATTAAAAATCCTTCAATGTGATTTTCTGGATTTTTTTTTTCTCATTTTGTCTCTCATAGTTGAAGTATACCTGTGATGAAAATTGGAGACCTCTCTCATCTTTTAAGTGGGAGAACTTGCACAATTGGTGGCTGACTAAATACTTTTTTGCCCCACCGTATGTATATTCACTGCTCTTGTTTTTCTTGTCTTCTTGATTGTTGCTCTGACTGTTGCTATCCCTGTGCTGTTGCAATCCTGGAATTTCCCCATTGTGGGACTAATAAAGGCTTATCTTATCTTATCTTATCTTATCTTATCTTATCTTATAAGTGAGCTGGGTAATGAGACATATGTGTTGGTAAACATGTGTAAGCTGGTCTTTATTGCACAGGCATGGTAAATGATGTAACCATATGTATATGCAAATAAGCTTTATGTATAATGTGTCAATCTAAATAAATGTCAAACAAATCGTTCTATATCAGGAGATATCCTTATCCATGTATGTGGTATCTGATTTGATTTTTTTTTTTTTGGATTTTGTGTACTTTATTGATCCCCAGAGGGGAAATTGAGGGCATCCACCTAGATGGATGAAGCAGCCACGGTACGGCGCTATCCCTTTACCATTCACACATACATTCACGCCTAGGGCCACTTTAGAATCTCCAGTTAACCTAACCTGCATGTTTTTGGCCTGTGGGAGGAAATCGGAGAACTCCCGGAGGAAACCCACGCAGACATGGGGAGAACATGCAAACTCCACACAGATCACTGTTGGTCAGGGGCTGGGATCGAAGCAGGGATCCTATGGCCAAGGGTGAGTTGCTGTGCTGGGCCTCTAGACCTGCTGTACAACAGAGCTTCTAACCTTCACAGTCGTTCTGACTACATAACCGCAAGTAGCACAATGTGAATAATAATGCAAGAATACTATAAGTCTCACACTCCTACGTGTGTGTTGTAAGCTATGTAGGATTCATGTATTATCAGAGGCATATTGTGTTTACAAGTAATCAGTAATAGCACAACGGTCTTCTTCGTCATCATCTTCCGTCTTGGGATCTTCAGCGTCTCCTTCTCCAGGCTCAGAGAGGGAAACCAATGGGACTACCTCCTCTTGGCACTGCACCATCTGACAACCAAGTGGAGCAGGGAATTTTTCATTAATTGCGGTGGTGATGCATTTTAGACATAAGTGATGAATACAGGGTATGCAGCAGCATCCACATAAGGTGAGAATAGTCACTGCTACTACCAGTGATATAAGTATAGAAGTGATCAAGGTTTTCCATTTATCAAACATTTGGTCTAGCCAATTTCCTAGCGGATTGTTGATACCTGAGTGTTCTACCAATTCCCCAGACAGGGTTTTTAGATCTGATAAGGCACGCATCATAGACCCGTCTGGAGCTGTATTGTTAAGGATAAAAACGCAGCAATCCTGTGCAAACATAGAGCATACACCACACTTTTCAGCCAATAGGAAATCCAGTGCCATCCTGTTCTGAAAAGTCATTAGGGGAGTTGCAGCCAACTGTTCATGCAGACCAGTAACAGCATCTCTAGTCATATTGTTGAGCCTTTGCACATTGAAATGGATATAATTAATACGATCTACATTCTTACTAGCAGTGATTATTGGCCCGATGTAAAGTAACATTACCTCAAACCCAGACGCCACTTGATCTACTAATTTATATTGGTCAGGAACACCTCTGGGTATGCCTATAGCATCAATGTATGTAGGACAGCCTGCATAAAGGTCAAAAGGGTTAGTTGCACTTCTACCAAACCTACTTCTTATAGGACTTGACAGTGGATCAAATTGGGCTTGCTGCCATAGGTTGATATCTAATACTGATGCAGAAATTACCTTAACAGGTGCTATTAGGGATACTATGGTGCAAGTGCCTGACCAGTTGTGGGGAAGGGTGTTCCTCAATTTATAACCTCCACAGTACCAATAAACATCTGAGTGGGCATAATTGAGTTTGGTGGCGTTTGCCCATGTTGTGGCATTAATTATTTCTGCACACCAGTCATCTGGTAAACACCCTACTGAGTGTCCGGTGGGATTGTATTTAGTAATGCAGGTGTTGTTATTTCTTACGGGAGTAAAGATAGGTGGATTTGTTCCTGGTGGCGCCAACGGGTATGGGGTTTCTAAATATTTACACTTAGATTCAGGATGTTCAGTCATGTGCAAATTCATCATACAATAAGTTTCATTGTAGGAGAACAATGACGGTACAGTTTAAAGTGCCGGACGGGAAGAGGAACAGACAATGCAATCATCTTTGGTTACAGATTTAGCGGTATTACTTATCCAGTCTAACCACCAGACTGGGTTTACACTGTTGTGTAAACCCAGTCTCGATTTCTATCGTTTTAGTAACAGTTATCTCCTGTGGGGTTAGGATGGTAACATTTTTCTCTTTCCTGTGTCTATCCTTAATCTTCTGCCACTTATCATTCTTATCCTTACTTGCGTCTCCCTGAACTTGTATGTAAAAATGCCCCAATGGATTTGTCCCAGACACCCAAGCTCCAAGTGCAAAAGTGCCCTCATCCGAAACGCATGGGGTTTTTAATGTAATTAAAATGGGGTTGCTCTTTCCAGGTTTACAATCTCCAGGGGGTGTCCCTTTTAACAGTAACATTTGTTGCAATAGGTTTTGCCCATTACAGACTTGTCGTTGTGCTTCCCATGGGGTGGATCCCCAGGACTTGGGTCCAGTGTTCCATCCTATCCAATCCCATTCCTGACAGTTGTCACCCCACCCATTAGCTCCTGTAATAATAACACAAATATATTTGTCTACCCATTGTAACTGTCTCTGGTCTGCCCATCCTTCACAGTCAGTTATGTTGCAAAAGTCAATCTGGATGGTGGATGTATTACCTTGTTGGAAAGTTAACTTGGGTACACTCAGCGCTGTGGCCCTGTTGTCAGATTGGTGTTCCTTTAGTTGTTGATCTCTTAACCATAAATATAGGAGAATGGCTAAGATAGTACTTATTACTACTGCAATCAGTATGTCTGTCCAACTGTGTTTCCATCGCTTCCAACCGGTAGTATGTCTTATACAAATGTGGTCATGAAGTCACCATCTCCCCTTTTTCCTGTCTCAGATCCTCTGAATTCGGGTGAGGTTTTGTCATCTTTACCTCCTGCCTCGGCTAAGTCTGTCCTTATGTCTGTCAGTGTCCTATCTGTTGGGTCTCTGGATGGTGTGCAGTGAGTATTGTGGATCCAACTACTCAATGTGTTGTTTGTCAACCACACCTTTACACAATGTGATGTTACCTCGGCCACTTTATATGGTCCCTTCCACCTAGGGGAAGACCAGTTGAGCTTGTTGACCTTCCTCAAAACTCAGTCGCCCACCTCCACAGGTGATGTGCAATAGTCCTGTTCCTTGGTGAGGATCTCTGCAACCTGTTGAAAGATACTCATGACAGTGTTATTCAGTTGGCTGACATACCCACTCATGTTTTCATGTTGCAGTAGCACAGGTGGTGAGTCAGTAGGTGCATTAGTAAATGGGCAAGGCATCTTCCTGCCTGTCAAGATCTCTTGTGGGCTAACATTCAGTGTGGTGTTTGGGGTGGACCTGAGGTTGAACAATACAATAGGTAGAGCTTCAACCCAAGTAAGTTTTGTGTCTGCGCACACTTTGACCAGTCCTTCCTTAATTGTCCTATTTGCCCTTTCTACCAATCCCTGTGAAGCAGGGTGGTAAACAGCTCCACACTTATGTTTGATCCCAAACATTCTTTTGACCTGTTGTAGGTCCTCGTTAGAGAAATGGGTACCATTGTCTGATCTTATCACTTCAAGTATTCCAAATCTCGTAATGATTTCTCTTGTGAGCCACTTGATAACTTCCTTCCCCTTCTCTGTTTTGGTGGGGGTGGCTTCTACCCACCTTGAGAAGGGGTCGACACAAATGAGCAGATCTCTTTTACCCTCTGCTCTATGATCCACCCCCATGTCTGTAAAATCAATGACTACCTCCTTCCATGGAGCCCCCAAGACTGAGAAGCTTCCCAATCCTGCTTTCAATGAGATCTTTGGATAGTAACATTCACAAATTTCACACGATTGTACAAAATATTTACAAATGTCCTTTAAAAAGGGATGCCACCAGTGCTGTGAGATGAGGGTATTTACCTTGGAGCTTGCACGGTGACCTGTACTGTGGGCTTGCTGACACAGCAAGTTTAGTAGCCCAGCCCGTACTACTATTTTACCCTCATGATTCCTCCAGAGCCCTGTGGAATCCTTCATGGCTCCCTTTTCTCTCCAAGCTTGTTTTTTTTTTTTTCTGTAGGGGCAGCAGCTACCACGTACCAACTTTAGAGGGATCACACTCCTCAGCCTCCCTGGGAAGGTCTATGCCAAGGTACTGGAGAGGAGAGTCCGGCCGTTGGTCGAACCTCGGATTCAGGAGGAGCAATGTGGTTTTCGTCCTGGCCGTGGCACATCGGACCAGCTCTTTACCCTCTCGAGAATTCTTGAGGGTTCGTGGGAGTTTGCCCAACCAGTTTACATGTGTTTTGTGGACTTGGAGAAGGCATTTGACCGCGTCCCTCGTGGATTTTTGTGGGGGGTGCTTCGGGAGTATGGGGTATCGGGCTTGTTGTTACGAGCTATTCGGTCTCTGTACGACCGTTGTGAGAGTTTAGTTCGCATTGCCAACACTCGGTCGGAGTCATTCCCAGTGAGAGTTGGACTCCGCCAGGGCTGCCCTTTGTCACCGGTCCTGTTCATAATTTTTATGGACAGGATTTCTAGGCGCAGCCAGGGAATGGAGGGTGTCATGCTTGGTGACCACAGGATCTCATCTCTGTTGTTTGCAGATGATGTTGTCCTGTTGGCTTCATCCAGCAATGACCTACAGCTCTTGCTGGGACGGTTTGCCGCTGAGTGTGAAGCGGCTGGGATGAGAATCAGCACCTCCAAGTCCGAGTCCATGGTCCTCAGCCGGAAAAAGGTGGATTGTCCTCTCCGGGTTGGGGACAGGCTCCTGCCCCAAGTGGAGGAGTTTAAGTATCTTGGGGTCTTGTTCACGAGTGAGGGGAAAATGGAGCGAGAGATCGACAGACGGATTGGAGCAGCATCTGCAGTGATGCGGACGTTGTACCGGTCTGTTGTGGTGAAGAGGGAGCCTAGTTCTAAGGCAAAGCTGTCGATTTACCAGTCAATCTACGTTCCTACTCTCACCTATGGTCACGAGCTTTGGGTAATGACCGAAAGAACGAGATCGCGGATACAAGCGGCTGAAATGAGCTTTCTCCGTAGGATTGCTGGACTCACCCTCAGAGATAGGGTGAGGAGCTCAGTCATCCGGGAGAGGCTCAGAGTAGAACCGCTGCTCCTCCACATTGAAAGGAGTCAGTTGAGGTGGTATGGGCATCTGATTAGGATGCCTCCTGGACGCCTCCCACTTGAGGTGTTTCAGGCACGTCCCACTGGGAGGAGACCCCGGGGCAGACCCAGGACTCGGTGGAGAGACTATGTCTCCCAGCTAGTCTGGGAACGCCTTGGTATCCCCTCTGAAGAGCTGGAGCAGGTGGCTGGGGAGAGGGAAGTCTGGGCTTCTCTGCTTGAACTGCTGCCTCCGCGACCCGGACCTCCGGAAAAGCGGTAGAAGATGGATGGATGGATGGGGCAGCAGCTTCTTGTATTTCCTTGAAATTTTGTATACCCAGCTACCTGTGTGGTCTATCTGCTGCCCTCTGATTCAATTTCTTATTTACATTATATCCTGCAGCTGCATTAGCTGCCATATCTGCTGCATTACTTCCTCTTGCTATTCTGCCATTTCCCTTTTGGTGTCCTCTGCACTTGACAATCTCTACTTGTTTTGGTTCTAATAGTGCATAATATAATCTCAATAATTGATCCAAATGTTTTACTGGTGTGCCACCTGAAGTCAGAAACCCCTTTCTTCTCCACTGTCACATGTCTACATGTACAGCTTGTACTGCATAAGCTGAGTCTGTGTATATTGTTGCAGTTTTTCCTTTTGCTAATTTACATGCTTCTGTCAATGCCACCAGTTCTGCCATTTCTGCCAATGCTGGTTGTGGGATGATCTGTGCTTGGTTTGTTTCCAGGCCCTCTGGGGTTTCTTGTACTATTGCATAAGAGGTTATCAGTGTGCCCGTCTGTGTGTGATGGCTATGGCCGTCACAAAATAAAATCATCTCAGCACTCTCCAGTGGTTCCGCCTGTAAGTTATCATGTAGTTTCATTTCTCTTTTTGTTTCAGCAGCACAATCATGGTCTTGTTTGGTGTCTATTTGTGAAGCCATGTTTACCGCTGAACTGGTAAAATGTATGTGTGGTTTATTAAGTAGCTGCTGTAAGCCTTGAGCCCAGTGTGCCGATAAAGTGAAAGCAATAGAGTCAAGGAAGGCTTTAACTCCATGTGTTGTGTGAATAATGGTTTGGTTGCCCATTGTCAGGTGTGATGTCTTTTCTACAGCCTTTCCTATAGTGGCCACGTGTTTTACACAAGTCAGATGACCTATTTCTACATTATCTAGTTTGCTACTATAGTACATTAGTACTTTTCTACCGGTGCTTGCCTCACTCTCCCCCTTTTGAAACAGAATGGCATTAACAAAGCCATTCTTTTCATCAACATCCAAATGGAAGGGTTTTGAGTAATCGGGTGCATGTAGAAAACATGCTAAGGAGAGTGCGGTTTTTAGTTCAATGAAGGCCTGATCTGCTTGCAATGTCCACTCTAAGGGAGAGCTGTAGTGTTTGTATCCCACTTGAGTGATTAAGGCCCGTAGGGGCGCCACTAATCCAGAAAAATCTGGCACAAAGTTCTTGCTGTATGTCACCAGCCCCAGAAACTGCATCATCGCCTTCACAGTCATGGGCTTAGAGTAGCTAAGAATGTCAGTTTTATGTGTAGCTGTCATACTAAGCCCGGAAATACCAATCACCCGGCCCAAAAAAGTAACCTTTGGTCACCCAATTTGTAATTTGGATTTGGATACCTTGAACCCACATGCATCCAAATGATTTAATGCAGTAGTAGTAGCAGTCATGATTGATTCGGAGTCAGGGGCTGCTAACAGAATGTCATCTACATATTGCAAGAGTGTGACCCCCTTCTGGCAGTGTAATATACTGCAGTTGCTGTTTTAAGGCATGATTAAAAATGGATGGAGAGTCAACAAACCCCTGTGGCAACTGACTGTAGGTGTATTGTGTGCCCCCATAGGAGAAAGCAAACAGTTGTTGTGAATCGGGATGGAGTGGTACACAGAAAAAGGCGTTTGCCAGGTCAATGCAAGAGAAAAACCTATGACTCGGTGAAATTGCATTCACCATGGTGTATGGGTTAGGTGTGTCGTAAAGAGTGGGTACTGCCACCTGGTTAATAGGTCCAAGATCCTGAATCATGTGGTAATCTGATTTTCCTGGCTTAGGAACCAGGTTAATTGGGGTATTCCATGGGGACTTCCGATTGAATCAATCCAGAAATGGTGCCTTTAATACCTTCAATTTGATCCATACAAAGGGGGATATTAGGCATGACAGATAGGAACAGTGTTAGCTTTCAGAGGGATTGAGATGGAGGATGTCACGCCTCACCGCTCATCTGCGGCGCCAGCTGCACGCACACCTGCACATCATCAGCGGCGAGGGATTTAAGCCGCCTCGCCCTGGGCTTCGGCCTGAAGCCGTCAGACTTCGCTCATCACTACTGCTGTGAGTAACCTCTACCTCTTCAGCGATTATATCGGTAAGAAGCCCTTACCTTTTCCCTTTCAAGTCTGCTCCCCTGTGCACAGGTGGATTTCCCGGCGGCGGACCTATCCTCTCCGTCTCCATTCCCTCGCTGCTGCACCGGGCTCTCCAGGTCGCTGTCTACCGGACCCCGTCCTTGCTGTGCCAGCCACCTGCTAACTCCAAGTAAGCTCTTCTCCATTTAATCATCTCCTGTGTTGGTGTGTGCCCGTCACCCTTCTCCCTGTGCTTTTCCCATAGGGTTGTCCGGCTGTACGGTCTCCTGCCTCCGTGCCCGACGCAGACGCCACCACCAATACATCCACATCTCGCAGACACACATCCATACACACTTGTTGTTAATAAAGCTATTTGAGCTACTCTGAACCTGCGTGTGTGTCTCCTGAGCCGTGCATTATGTCAGTACGGCTTCAGCAGAGCGGCTCGGCAGACGGCGGGCTCACACGCCGACTTACCACTCTCGAGGCTCGAGTGGACCAAATAGCTTACCAGCAACAGGTGATTCTTAACCAGTTGATTAGTATAACTAACCGATTGGACCGCTTGGACCCCCAACAGCCATTCCCCCCGGCTCGTCAGGGTGGCGCGGCTCCTGCTGCTCCAGCGGCCGTCCAGCAGGCTCCGGGAGCACCGACTCGGCTCACGCCCATTCTGACCCCCGCCCGCTTTAGCGGTAAGCTCGGCGGAGCGCGGGGGTTCATAATGCAGTGTGAGTCCGTGTTTCACCGTGTGCCCGGAGACTTTCCTTCAGATCATAGCCGAATTGGTTATATTGGGAATCTCCTAGAGGGGCGAGCACTAACCTGGACTTACGCCGTAATGGCGAGGCCCAGTTATGCCACCCTCACTTATGACCAATTCGTGAGACGATTCCTGGAGGTCTTTGATCATTCTCGTACCGAGACAGTCCAGGTCGATCGGCTTCTCAGCCTCCAGTAGGGAAGCCGGTCGGCAGCAGACTATGCGATCGACTTCCGGGTAGCGGCGGAGGAATTGGGCTGGGATGAGCGTTCATTCTGCGGCCTTTTCCTCCGCAGTCTCAACGATGATCTGAAGGATGAACTGGCTGGGCGGGACATCCCGGAGACTCTAGCGGAGCTAACGTCCCTAGCTATCAGTTTGGATAACAGGCTGCGCGAGCGCTCCTCGGGGCGGAAGCTGTCTTCTTCTCGCCCTCGTGGAGCCTCATCGCGCCAGTTCCAAGCTCGCCCCCTGGCGACGCCGCCACCGTCGCGCCCCGAGGAGTCGGAGCCGATGGTGACGGGCTGGACAAAGCTTCCCCCTGCGGAGAGACAACGCCGCCGTGAGTTGAATCTCTGCATGTATTGCGGAGACAGTCAACACACGGTGGAGCTTTGTCCACAGAAGCCAAACGGCGGGGTCCGCGAGTCACTGTAGGGGGCCTCGCGGACATCAATCGGTTAAGTCCCCTCACCCAATTGAAGCTGCCCGTCCGATTTTGCCACAACTCCACTGGGCATCTCACTCACGCACTGGTGGATTCGGGCGCGGAGGGCAGTTTTATTTCACAAAGCCTGGCAACCCGATTGGGCATCCGCTGCCAGGCACTAAGAACTCCTCTCTCCTTGGTCAACCTCTCCCGTGTCTCCCTGGGGAGAGTAACACATCAGACCGTCCCCGTTCCTGTTATCATCTCTGGGAACCACCGGGAGGAGATAACCTTCTACGTCCTCCCCAACTCTGTGTCACCCGTCATCCTGGGGTACCCCTGGCTACGCCTCCACAACCCTGTCTTGGATTGGAAGTCCGCCAGGGTGTCGGCATGGAGCACATTTTGTATGAGCACCTGTTTACAGTCCGCTGCCTCTTCTCCGTCCTCTTCCCCAACACCTACGGACGCTGCGCCCCCGGACCTATCCCTGGTGCCATCGGAATTTCACGACCTGGGTATGGTATTCAGCAAGTCCAAAGCGATGTCTCTTCCTCCACACAGACCCTACGACTGTGCAATAAACATCCGCCAGGGGGCACCCTTACCCTCTGGGCGACTCTACAGCCTGTCGGCGCCGGAGAAGGAGACCATGAACGCCTATCTCAAGGAGTCGCTGAGTGCTGGGATTATCCGTCCCTCATCATCACCATTGGGAGCAGGATTCTTCTTTGTGGGCATGAAGGACGGTTTCCTCCGTCCTTGCATCGACTATCGCGCCCTAAATGACATTACGGAGAAGGATCGCTACACCCTGCCCCTCATGGACACCGCCTTCCGCTCCCTCCAGGGGGGCGACTTGGTTCACCAAGCTGGATCTACGCAGCGCAAACCACCTCGTCCAGATCCGGGAGGGAGATGAGTGGAAGACAGCCTTCCGTACCCCAAACGGCCACTTCGAGTACCTGGTGATGCCGTTCGGGTTGACCAATGCTCCAGCCGTCTTTCAGTGCCTAATTAATGACGTCCTCCGGGATTTCATTGGCCTTTTTGTGTTCGTCTACCTGGATGACATCCTCATCTTCTCCAAATCCAGGGACGAGCACCGGGTCCATGTGAGGTGGGTCCTCCAAAGACTGCTGGAGAACCGGTTGTATGTGAAGGCCAAAAAATGCGAATTCTACGCTAAGACTACATCCTTCCTCGGGTTCATCATCTCCCACGACCAGGTGCTTCCGGACCCAGTGAAGGTGAAGGTGGTGGTGGAATGGCCCACACCTGCATCAAGAAAACAGGTGCAACAATTCATCGGGTTAGCAAATTTCTACCGCCGCTTCGTCCCTAATTTTGGCACCATCGTCGGCCCGCTGACCCGCCTCACGTCCCCTAAAGTCCCGTTCCGGTGGACCGAAGAGGCTGCGGCTGCTTTTCAGGCGCTGAAGGCGGAGTTCTCCTCCTCCCGGGTCCTTATCCAAGTCAACCCAGCGCTGCAGTGCATCGTGGAAGTGGACGCTTCGGACACAGGAGTGGGGGCGGTTCTATCCCAGCGGTCGCCAGATGATGGAGTCAAACGGCCCTGCGCCTTCTTCTCTCGGCGCTTGTCCCCGGCGGAATGGAATTACGACGTGGGGGACAGAGAGCTCCTCGCCATCAAGCTCGCGCTGCAGGAGTGGTGTCACTGGCTAGAGGGGGCGGACCTGCCGTTCGTGGTCCTGACTGACCACAAGAACTTGGAGTACCTGAGATCTGCCAAGCGTCTGAACGCCCGCCAGGCGCGCTGGTCCTTGTTCTTTGCCAGGTTCTGCTTTAACATCACCTTCAGGCCTGGCTCCAAGAACGGCCTGCCCGACGCCCTCTCTAGGCAATTTGCCCCTGAGGAGTCTGAGGACACGGTCCATACCATCCTTCCCAGGTTGGGCGTCGTGGGAGCCGTCACCTGGGACATAGAAAGCAAGATCCGGAAGAAGCAGGAAGTGGAGCCTGACCCTGGCGGCGGACCGGAGGGGAGGCTATTCGTCCCATCCACGGTTTGGGGGTAGGTCATCCACTGGTTGCATACGTCCAAGCTCACCTGCCACCCTGGTTCCTCCCGGATGATTGACCTCCTTCAACGGTCCTTCTGGTGGCCGGGCCTGCGAAAGGACGCTGCCCGCTACGCCCGGGCCTGCCCAGTATGTGCCACCAGCAAGTCGGGAAATGCCCCTCCAGCGGGTTTGCTCCAGCCTCTGCCCATCCCTGGCAGGCCCTGGTCGCATATCGCCCTGGATTTCGTCACCGGACTCCCAGTCTCAAACACCTTCGACACCGTCCTGACCATCGTAGACTGCTTCTCCAAGGCGGCGCACTTCGTCCCGCTACGGGGTCTTCCATCCGCCCTGGAGACGGCGGACCTCCTAATCCAGCACGTGGTCAGGCTGCACGGGATTCCGGTGGACGTGGTCTTGGACCGGGGGCCCCAATTTTCCTCAGAGGTTTGGAGGTCGTTCTGCAACGCCCTGGGAGCCAAGGTGAGCCTCTCCTCCGGCCATCACCCCCAAACCAACGGGCAGTGTGAGCGGACCAACGAGGAGCTGGAGGCTGCGCTCCGCTGCGTCACGGCGTCCAAACCTACGTCCTGGAGTAACCACCTCGCCTGGGTTGAATACGCCCACAACACCGCTCACTCTTCTGCTACAGGGATGTCCCCCTTTAAGGCGTCCCTGGGCTACGACCCCCGCTGTTCCCAGCGCAGGAGAGTGAGGTAACTGTTCCCTCAGTTTGGGTGCATCTCAGGCAGTTCCGCTCCATCTAGGCGTCAGCACGCAATGCGCTTTTACGCACGGCGGAGCGCAACAGAGCCGTGGCGGACCGGCACAGAAGATCTGCCCCAGCGTACCGAGTTGGTCAGCGTGTCTATGTGTCGACCCAGGACGTAATTTTAAAGGGCGAGAGGAGGAAGCTGGCACAGCGTTTTATGGGCCCATACCCCATCACCAGGATTATCAACCCGGTGGCTGTGCGTGTAGCTATTCCCCCCTCCCTCCGCATCCATCCCACCTTCCACGTATCCAAGGTGAAGCTGGCAGTCTCCGACCCCCTTTGCCCTCCTCCTGCTGCGCAACCCGCGCCCCGGATGATTGATGGCCATCCGGCCTGGCCTGTCTCCTCCATCCTGGACTCCCGGCGCTGGGGTCGTGGGTTGCAGTACTTGGTGGACTGGGAGGGCTATGGGCCTGAACATCGGCAGTGGGTACCCTCGTCGTTTGTGTTGGACCCATCCCTCATTACTGAGTTCCACTGAGCGCACCCGGAAAAACCATCGCCAGGAGGCGCTGCTAGAGGGGGGAGTACTGTCACGCCTCGCCGCTCATCTGCGGTGCCAGCTGCACGCACACCTGCACATCATCAGCGGCGAGGGATTTAAGCCGCCTCGCCCTGGGCTTCGGCCTGAAGCCATCAGACTTCGCTCATCACTACTGCTGTGAGTAACCTCTACCTCTTCAGCGATTATATCGGTAAGAAGCCCTTACCTTTTCCCTTTCAAGTCTGCTCCCCTGTGCACAGGTGGATTTCCCGGCGGCGGACCTATCCTCTCCGTCTCCATTCCCTCGCTGCTGCACCGGGCTCTCCAGGTCGCTGTCTACCGGACCCCGTCCTTGCTGTGCCAGCCACCTGCTAACTCCAAGTAAGCTCTTCTCCATTTAATCATCTCCTGCGTTGGTGTGTGCCCGTCACCCTTCTCCCTGTGCTTTTCCCATAGGGTTGTCCGGCTGTACAGTCTCCTGCCTCCGTGCCCGACGCAGACGCCACCACCAATACATCCACATCTCGCAGACACACATCCATACACACTTGTTGTTAATAAAGCTATTTGAGCTACTCTGAACCTGCGTGCGTGTCTCCTGAGCCGTGCATTATGTTAGAGGAACACTGAGTAGACCTATGTCAGTGGAGCCTTGAGACCACAACGTTTCAGGGAGGCTGTCTAACATTGACTGTGTGTCAGGGTGGTCTGTATTTTCTCTGCCATGTGTGCAATCTTTTTTCAAGCTTCATAGCCATGGTGGAGCGATGTGCAATCCGATACACTTGCAAGGAAGGAGAGTATTGTAGATTTGTGTTCTACGTGGTTATCCAATCAGTTGTTGTTATGCAAGTCTTTATCATCAGGCTCAATTTTTTTGCTCCCCCTCCATCCATTACCTTCAGAGTCACATGAAGTGCAGATGTGGCAGTCAGTGCATATAAGTGTAACCCAGTGTTAAAAATGTAAATAAAATTATAAATATCGACACCGCTTTAAAAAAAAGAGAGAAAAAAAACCCCACTTCTTTCATAATGGGAATAAATATTTTGAAGATAAATACACTACCGTTCAAAAGTTTGGGGTCACTTAGAAATTTCCTTATTTTTGAAAGAAAAGCACTGTTTTTTTTCAATGAAGATAACTTTAAACTAATCAGAAATACACTCTATACATTGATAATGTGGTAAATGACTATTCTAGCTGCAAATGTCTGGTTTTTGGGTGCAATATCTACATAGGTGTGTAGAGGCCCATTTCCAGCAACTATCACTCCAATGTTTTAATGGTACAATGTGTTTGCTCATTGCGTCAGAAGGCTAATGGATGATTAGAAAACCCTTGTGCAATCATGTTAGCACATCTGAAAACAGTTTAGCTGGTTAGAGAAGCTATAAAACTGACCTTCCTTTGAGCAGGTTGAGTATCTGGAGCATCACATTTGTGGGGTCGATTAAACGCTCAAAATGGCCAGAAAAAGAGAACTTTCATGTGAAACTTGACAGTCTATTCTTGTTCTTAGAAATGAAGGTTATTCCATGCGAAAAATTGCCAAGAAACTGAAGATTTCCTACAACGGTGTGTACTACTCCCTTCAGAGAACAGCACAAACAGTCTCTAACCAGAGTAGAAAGAGAAATGGGTGGCCCCGCTGCACAACTGAGCAAGAAGATAAGTACATTAGAGTCTCTAGTTTGAGAAATAGACGCCTCACAGGTTCTCAACTGGCAGCTTCATTAAATAGTACCCGCAAAACGCCAGTGTTAACATCTACAGTGAAGAGGCGACTCCGAGATGCTGGCCTTCAGGGCAGAGTGGCAAAGAAAAAAGCCATATCTGAGACTGGCCAATAAAAGAAAAAGATTAATATGGGCGAAAGAACACAGACATTGGACAGAGGAAGATTGGAAAAAAGTGTTATGGACAGATGAATCGAAGTTTGAGGTGTTTGGATCACACAGAAGAACATTTGTGAGACGCAGAACAACTGAAAAGATGCTGGAAGAGTGCCTGACGCCATTTGTCAAGCAAGGTGGGGGTAACGTGATGGTCTAGGGTTGCTTTGGTGCTGGTAAGGTGGGAGATTTGTTCAGGATAAAAGGGATTTTGAATAAGGAAGGCTATCACTCCATTTTGCAACGCCATGCCATACCCTGTGGACAGTGCTTGATTGGAGCCAATTTCATCCTACAACAGGACAATGACCCAAAGCACACCTCCAAATTGTGCAAGAACTATTTAGAGAAGAAGCAGGCAGCTGGTATTCTATCTGTAATGGAGTGACCAGCGCAGTCACCAGATCTAAACCCCATTGAGCTGTTGTGGGAGCAGCTTGACCGTATGGTACGCAAGAAGTGCCCATCCAGCCAATCCAGCTTGTGGTGGTGGTGGTGGGGGGCTTCTAGAAGCATGGGGTGAAATTTCTCCAGATTACCTCAACAAATTAACAGCTAGAATGCCAAAGGTCTGCAATGCTGTAATTACTGCAAATGGAGGATTCTTTGACGAAAGCAAAGTTTGAAGGAAAAAATTATTATTTCAAATACAAATCATTATTTCTAACCTTGTCAATGTCTTGACTATATTTTCTATTCATTTTACAACTCATGGTGGTAAATAAAAGTGTGACTTTTCATGGAAAACACAAAATTGTCTGGGTGACCCCAAACTTTTGAACGGTAGTGTATATAAATAAATATAAGTTCATAAAATATATCCATAACTAGTTAAAAACATTTCTAAAAAGCTCTGATAAGGTTCCTAATATTTTTATTTGGTGTATTGAGCAAAGAGCCTTAACAGAGCCAGATCCTAAAATTATTCCCATGAACACTCATTCTCTCGTCATTACTATCTAGCTAATCCCATGCAAAGGGACTTGCATGATTCTAAGGGGGGATAGTGTAACCCAGTGTTAAAAATGTAAATAAAATTATAAATATCGACACCGCTTTAAAAAAAAAAGAGAACCCCCCCCCACTCCTTTCACAATGGGAATAAATATTTTGAAGATAAATATATAAATAAATATAAGTTCATAAAATATATCCATAACTAATTAAAAACATTTCTAAAAAGCTCTGATAAGGTTCCTAATATTTTTATTTGGTGTACTGAGCAACCAGTGGCTGCATCCTTTGTTGGCAGCATCAGCTAATGGGGTCACGCGCTTCTCGCTCGGTCTTGGTATAACCTGCAGAGCGCTTTCAGTCACGGCAGAGACACCGACCGAGAGAGCGCGATCCCTTACTGAGACGGTGAGCTAACGTGCTAGTAGCAGCCTTTGCCTGGATAAAACTCTTGAGATTGGTAAGCCTAAACCAACATGAGAAACGAGGTATTGCTGTATTGTCAAATTCTAATACCTCTTTTGTTAAATTTTAAGATTTGAATCCAAAGGCTGTGAATTCACGTGAGCGCGGGAATCCCCTTTGAAGCACGTGTTGCTAGGCATGGTGAGTGCCATTCATTGTGTATGTGAAATGCTAACTGCTAGCTTAAAATGCTAACCTCCGATGCTAATTCCGGCTAGGTTTTTCATGGGAGAAATGTCATTTTTCAAGGCTGTGGTAAATAGCAAAGGTCCCAATTCCCTTGCTATTGATTGTTACTTAAGAGTGAATGTTACATCTGTGGTTTAAAGGTGTTTAAACGTATTAGTTGTTGTACAACTTGGAAATATTTTGTAACAAGCTATAGAGCATAGCTTAAGCCCGTTGTTCTGACCTATTCTATAGGTCATGTTTTTTTTGCTGGATTCAGAAGAACGTGGATCTCCAGATCTGGATGGTGAGCCGAAGTCCGAACCCTATTAACTGGTAGAGGTGATCCAACTGGTCACCTGGAACAGATACAAAAGGACTGAACACACTGTAAATATATTTGGGGTATTTTATTTTTATTTTTATTTTTTTTTATTATTGTTTCAAGCGCTCTATTTTTGTTTAAGTGTACACCACTGTAAAAAATACACATATTTGCAAGTTCCCATACTGCTGTGTGTGTGTCATCTGTTGTTGCACCCCCCAGGCTCCTACGAACTTAGAGTCTATCTGACCTGGCCCAATTGTCCCTTCTGTCCAGGTAGTAAGGTTAAAGGTAACTACACTGCCATACCCAGTGCTACCAAAAGGGTACGAGACTGCACCTAAAGTAGGTGTCACAAAAAAACTCTGGTGAGGCCAGCCAGGAGCCTGGAGTGTTGCGACAACAGATGGGGATTCTGTTTTGACCCCTGACCAAACAGTTCATATACTGTCGAAATGGATTTTGTTGCAAAATATGGTGTCAAAGTTCCAAATGCAGTCATTGTCAGTGGTGCGGTTGACAAAGAAACAGACAAAGACATTTTTAAGTTCCTAGAGCAACATGGCACTGTTCGCAGGGTGCTTAGCATTGATGATAACTCATCTGAATTTGACAAAAGTCACCTTGTGGAGTTCGAGTCTGGATTAGCTATTGAAACATTAACACCAGTGTTGCCATATTTTTTGGCATCCACTGACAATCCTGATGTTAAGTACTGCATTCAAGCCTTAACTGATGTGTACACTAAAACTGTAGGGGGCAGTGTTACTGAGGCTTATCTTAGCAGCCTGAGGGGTTTAGCTAAGTTAAGTGGAAAAGGTTTTGAAGAGGTGTTGCGGGAGGTTATGTCCACAATAGGGAAGTCTATTGAAGCTGCTGAGACAGCTGAAACGGTCTCTGCTGACGCTGATCCTGCTGTCCCTACTGTAGAACCCACACAAAGTGGAGTTTCTCCTCCACTCCAAGTTGAAGTGCCTCACACCCCTTAAAACCACTCAAACACTCTTCCAAAGCCCTCTTAGACCAAACTTGACACCTCAAATGTTGAGTCCAGCTGATTTTAACCCACCTGAGGTTCAGAAAATCGTAGTCGAGCATGTCATTAAACATGCAGAGAAGCCGTCAAACGCCCATTCCTCTGTGAGAATCAGAGCTTTCTCTGGCAAAACGCCAAGACCGTATACTTAAGCTTTTGGACTCAGCTTTTGGGACTGTTGAAGATGGTGAAGAACTGCTTGTGCGATTCATGAACACTTTCCAAGATTTTGGAGAAAAACCCTCTGCATATCTGCATTGTTTGCAGGTGGTGCTCAATCTCACAGTGCGTAGAGGCGGTCTAGAGCCACAGAAAGTGGACAAACAACTTCTCAAGCAGTTTAACAGAGGCTGTTGGGATGATAATCTGCTAAAGGAGCTACAGCTGAAACTAAAAGATAAACATCCACCTGCATATGCAGAGTTACCTTCGCACTGCTGAAAACAGACAAGAAGTTAAAAACACCCACATGAAAAAACACTTGGGCACCACAAAACCAAAAGCAGCCTCCTACAAACAAACAGTCACCGAAACAAGTACAAATAGTGAAGTAGAGTCTGACAGTCTGAAAGAACTGAAAAAGCAAGTCGCTGATCTAAAAAGCCAATTAGCTGCTGTCGTGAAACAAAAAACAAGCACCACCTAAGAAAGACCCAACTAAGAAATCTGAAAATAAAAAACCTGACCATGACAAACCTGAAAACTTAACTTCGTCCAGCCGTCCCAGTACTAGGCCCAAACCATGGTATTGCTTCCGCTGTGGTGAAGATGGGCATATTGTAGCCACTTGTGAATCAGAGCCAAACCCTGCACTTGTAGCTGCAAAACGCAAAGAATTGAGAGTAAAAAGACAGATTTGGGACAGTCAGAACCCCACATCCTCTTTAAAACTGAAGTCTACCCCTGTTGCGGGACAAACAGAGGCTAGTTCAGAGATGACCTGTCCCAAACCAAAAGCTCTATCCAAGACACGTGCTAAGCTGAAGTCACACTCCAAAACAGACCCCTTTAACTTTCCTAATGGTCTAATTGGTACCAAAAGTACAGCACAAGTGAAAGTGAATGGCTGTACTGTGAGCTGTTTGTTAGATACAGGCTCCCAGGTGACTACTGTCCCTGAGTCCTATTACAGACAGTACTTATCCAACCATGAGATTAAGCCACTTTTTGAGCTGTTAGAAGTGGAGGGAGCTAACGGTCAGAGTGTACCCTACTTAGGCTACATTGAAATGCATGTCACTTTCCCAAAACACTTTCTCGGTATTGAAGCCGAAGTGCCAACACTTGCCTTAGTGGTTCCTGATGTATGTGCAGCTGAGCAGTCCTTAGTGTTAATAGGGACAAACACATTAGATGTACTTTACGGGCTGTACTCTGATGCATGTTCTGAACTGCAGCCAACCATGTCACTTGGTTATAGGGCAGTGTTAAAAGTCCTTGAACTACGGCACAGACAGTCCCAAGACACTAGCCTTGGTTTAGTGACCATGCACAACAAAGAGCCACAGTTAGTTCCCGCAGGCCAAACAGTTGTTCTAGATGGCGCTGTAGCTGTGTCAGCCGGCAACAGTGAAATTTCTCTAATGTCAGCCTTACCTGGTGGTATCCTAGTAAAACCATGTCTCATAGACTTACCTAAAAGAGCACCTTACCTTGTTCCAGTTATACTTACCAATGAATCGAAACATGACGTGACAATCCCTCAGAAGTGTGTCATTGGAGAAATTTGTGCATATCAACGAGTCCTATCGCAAGAACACTCCGTGAAAGTTACAGAGTCCAAAACTGAACAAAAGTCCACTCTGAAGTTCAACTTTAGCGCTGAATGGAAAGAGCGCCTAACAGAAAAACTCAGTCAAATGCCCCAAGTATTTGCACAAAACAATCTTGACTTTGGCAAAACAGATCAAGTGAAACACACAATCAAATTATCAGATGAAACACCGTTCAAACACAGAGCACGTCCCATACATCCAAATGACCTGGAAGCGGTCCGTAAGCATCTCAAAGAACTCCAACAAGCAGGCGTGATAAGAGAGTCCACTTCCCCATTTTCTTCGCCTATTGTAGTGGTGCGAAAGAAAAATGGCGATGTCCGCCTTTGTATTGATTACAGGAAGCTTAACATGCAGACTGTAAAAGATGCTTATGCCCTCCCCAACTTGGAGGAAACGTTTTCCACCTTGACTGGTTTGCAGTGGTTCTCCGTCCTCGATTTAAAGTCGGGGTACTACCAAATTGAGGTAGAGGAGATGGACAAACCAAAGACGGCGTTTGTATGTCTCATGGGCTTTTGGGAATTCAATAGAATGCCCCAAGGCATTACAAACGCCCCTAGCACGTTCAAGCGCCTCATGGAGAAATGTATGAGCGACATGAATCTGCATGAGGTGATTGTGTTCCTCAATGACATCATTGCATTCTCCAAGACGCCCCAAGAACATGAGGCTTGCTTAATGAAAGTTCTTAATCGCCTAAAAGACTACGGGCTTAAACTCTCTCTTGAGAAATGCAGATTTTTTCAAACTTCTGTCAGATACCTCGGTCACATTGTGTCCAGTAAGGGAGTTGAGACCGACCCCGAAAAAGTGAAAGCCCTAAGTACCTGGCCTGTGCCCCGTGATCTCAAACAGCTCCACTCGTTCTTAGGCTTTTCAGGGTACTATAGGCGGTTCATTAAGAACTATTCCAGCATCATTAAGCCCCTCACTGACTTAACATCAGGCTACCCTCCTTTGCGCAAAAGCACAAAGCCCAAAGCTAAGCCTGCCCAGTACCACGGCCCAAAGACACCGTTTGGCGAGCGATGGACTTTTTCCTGTGATCTTGCATTCAAAACCATCATTGAAATGCTCAGTACTGTGCTTGTCCTGGGTTTCGCTGACCCGCCAGCACTACAGGGCTTGGAGCCGACCTCTATCAAGAGCAGGAGGGCCAGACTAGGGTCATAGCTTTTGCAAGCCAGGGGTTGTCTAGAAGTGAGTCCCGTTACCCCGCCCATAAATTAGAATTTTTAGCTCTAAAGTGGGCAGTAACGGAGAAGTTCGCAGACTATTTATATGGCAATCATTTTACTGTCGTGACAGATAGTAACCCCCTGACGTATATTTTAACTACTGCTAAGATGGATGCCATGAGTTATAGGTGGCTAGCTGCTCTGTCAACGTTTAACTTTAAGCTCCAATACAGAGCAGGCAAGCTTAACTCAGATGCAGACGGCCTCTCTAGACGGCCACATGGCGAGTTACTTAATGACGCAGTGTCCCAAAAGGAGCTTGACCGCATACAGCAGTTCACTCAAACTCACTTGTCTCTTTCTGAAAGCAGTTTAAGTTCCGAGGTAGTGTCTGCTATATGTGAAAAACACCTTGTCTGTAGCTCTCCTGATAACACCTTCCCTTTGGTTCATTCGTTATCCCTCTCTGTAGCCGCCATTCCAGATGGCTATGCCGATGAAAATGACTGTGGTGGTCTTCCAGTTGTACCCCACATGACTCCTGAACACATCAAAAATGAACAAAGAACTGACCCCTGTTTAAGAGAAGTGATTGCACAAATTGAAACTGGGCTAAAAGTTCCACCAACTGTACGAACTGAACTTCCTGACATCAACTTGTTACTTCGAGAGTTCAGTCGACTTGAAATGTCCAATAATATCCTCTACCGCACTCGCCAAGACGGAGGAAATGTTACTTACCAGCTCGTCTTACGTGAACAGCTTTGCGATTCTGTCTTTTAAAGCCTCCACTGTGACATGGGCCATTTAGGCACAGAGCGTACTTTGGATCTCGCCAGAGCAAGGTTCTATTGGCCTCACATGGCGGCAGATATTGAAAAGAAGATCAAGACATGTAATCGCTGCGTAAGACGTAAAACCGCTCCAGAACAAGCTGCTCCGCTTGTCAGTATCAATTCCACCCGACCGCTTGAACTCGTCTGTATGGATTTCCTGTCCATTGAGCCCGATCAAAGTAACACTAAGGATGTGCTCGTGTTAACTGATCATTTCACGAAATACGCTATCGCCATCCCTACCAGCAATCAGAAAGCTCAGACCATTGCAAAGGCACTTTGGGACAACTTTGTAGTCCACTACGGGATACCCGAACGGTTACATAGTGATCAGGGTCCCGATTTTGAGTCCCATATTATAAAAGAACTTTGCAAAATCATGGGCATTCGCAAAATCCGGACGACACCCTATCACCCCAGAGGTAACCCGGTAGAACATTTCAATAGAACGTTATTGAGCATGCTGGGCACTCTGGAGGAAAAGAACAAATCTCATTGGCACAACTATGTAAAACCACTTGTACATGTGTACAATTGTACAAAAAATGACACTACTGGTTTTGCCCCGTATGAGTTAATGTTCGGTCGTCAGCCGAGATTGCCAATCGATCTTGCATTTGGGCTCCCGTTTCGCAACAAAAGTTTCAAGTCACATTCCCAGTACATTGAAAAACTGAAGACAACTCTACAAGAAAGCTACAAACTAGCAACAGAAAATGCTAACAAGATGGCTGAAAGAAACAAAACAAGATGTGTTATGTGAGTGAAACCCTCAAAACTAGAACCAGGCGACAGAGTTTTGGTACGTGCAGTCCGCCTCAGAGGAAAGCACAAACTAGCAGACAGGTGGGAAGCTGAAATCCACATTGTGGTGAACCAAGCAGGTGACTTGCCTGTTTACACTATAAAACCTGAGACAAAAGATGGTCCTGTTCGCACCGTTCACCGCGATCTCTTGCTTCCCAGTGGTTTTCTTGCCCCTGTTGAAGAAGAACCTGTCCAACCAAAACGTGTCCGCAAACCTAAGACAAGACAATCACCTGAACAAAGTGAGGAATGTGAGAATTCAGAACCGGAAAATGAGGATGTCTATTGGTACAGAAAAGGATCAATCCAAACGCCCATAAAACTCACTCAAGTCTATGAAATTCCCCATCCAAAGACATTCTTTAAAGAAGACATTCCTGCTGAAACTCACTTACCTGAGAATGACAACCAAATAGAAAATGACAATTCACCTGGATGTGACAACTTACCTGGAAATGACAATTCACCTGAATGTGACAACTTACCTGGAAATGACAATTCACCTGGATGTGACAACTTACCGAATGATGGAAACCTGGAGGAAACTGAAACAAATGTGGAACAATCAAACAATGTGAATGGAACTGAAAGTGAAACCAATTTACCTGATAAAAGTACCTGTGATGAACCTGTGGAAGAAAAAGAATCTGTAAAAGAAATCCCAAAGACTGTGAGACGCTCCGAGAGGACAACCTCCCAGCCAGAAAGACTACAGTATAGTCATTTGGGAAATCCTCTCATAACTGTTGCCCAGTCCCTGTTTCAAGGACTAAACCTGGCTTTTACCAGAGCCTTAACAGAGCCAGATCCTAAGATTATTCCCATGAACACTGGTTCTCTGATAAAAGTACCTGTGATGAACCTGTGGAAGAAAAAGAATCTGAAAAAGAAATTCCAAAGACTGTGAGACGCTCCGAGAGGACAACCTCCCAGCCAGAAAGACTACAGTATAGTCAGTTGGGAAATCCTCTCATAACTGTTGCCCAGTCCCTGTTTCAAGGACTAAACCTGGCTTTTACCAGAGCCTTAACAGAGCCAGATCCTAAGATTATTCCCATGAGCACTGATTCTCTCGTCATTACTATCTAGCTAATCCCATGCAAAGGGACTTGCATGATTCTAAGGGGGATAGTGTAACCCAGTGTTAAAAATGTAAATAAAATTGTAAATATCGACACCGCTTTTAAAAAAAAACGAAAAAAACCCCAAAACACTCCTTTCACAATGAGAATAAATATTTTGAAATATATAAATAAATATAAGTTCATAAAATATATCCATAACTAGTTAAAAACATTTCTAAAAAGCTCTGATAAGGTTCCTAATATTTTTATTTCGTGTATTGAGCAACCAATGGTTGCATCGTTTGTTGGCAGCATCAGCTAATGGAGTCACGCACTCTCTCGCTCGGTCTTGGTATAACCTGCAGAGCGCTTTCAGTCACGGCAGAGACACCGACTGAGAGAGCGCAATCCCTTACTGAGACGGTGAGCTAACGTGCTAGTAGCAGCCTTTGCCTGGATAAAACTCTTGAGATTGGTAAGCCTAAACCAACATGAGAAACGAGGTATTGCTGTATTGTCAAATTCTAATACCTCTTTTGTTAAATTTTAAGATTTGAATCCAAAGGCTGTGAATTCACGTGAGCGCGGGAATCCCCTTTGAAGCACGTGTTGCTAGGCATGGTGAGTGCCATTCATTGTGTATGTGAAATGCTAACTGCTAACTTAAAATGCTAACCTCCGATGCTAATTCCGGCTAGGTTTTTCATGGGAGAAATGTCATTTTTCAAGGCTGTGGTAAATAGCAAAGGTCCCAATACCCTTGCTATTGATTGTTACTTAAGAGTGAATGTTACATCTGTGGTTTAAAGGTCTTTAAAAGTATTATTTGTTGTACAACTTGGAAATACTTTGTAACAAGCTATAGAGCATAGCTTAAGCCTGTTGTTCTGACCTATTCTATAGGTCAGGTTTTTTTTTTTTGTTGGATTCAGAAGAACGTGGATCTCCAGATCTGGATGGTGAGCCGAAGTCCGAACCCTATTAACTGGTAGAGGTGATCCAACTGGTCACCTGGAACAGATACAAAAGGACTGAACACACTGTAAATATATTTGGGGTATTTTATTTTTATTTTTTTATTATTGTTTCAAGTGCTCTATTTTTGTTTAAGTGTACACCACTGTAAAAAATACACATATTTGCAAGTTCCCATACTGCTGTGTGTGTGTCATCTGTTGTTGCACCTCCCAGGCTCCTACGAACTTAGAGTCTATCTGACCTGGCCCAATTGTCCCTTCTGTCCAGGTAGTAAGGTTAAAGGTAACTACACTGCCATACCCAGTGCTACCAAAGGGGTACAAGACTGCACCTAAAGTAGGTGTTACATAAGGGTTGTAATGAGTCTGGTATAGTGACTGCTGCAGCCACACCTTCCTTTCCCACATAAATGTCATCAATCTCAATCTTTGGTTATTCTGCGGTTTCTTGAAAATGTTGTGTATACCCTTCCCACAATGCATCATAGTTCTCGTCACCGAAAAGCTCATAATTAAAGGTGCAATGAGGTGGGTCATGGGGATTTTCATAGGGGTATACAGTGGATATCCAGGGAAGCTACTGTGAAAAAATGTCCTCTAAGGGACTTTGTTCAAAGTCAAAAAGTAGCCCCCACCAAATTTCCACACCCACTTCAGTGAGTCGCTCAGTTAGATTTGCGGGAGATTGCATCATTTGTCTAAGTGCATGCTTGGGCGTTGCACAGCGTTGCACTGAACCGTGAGGGAAAGTTATGTCAGTGTGGGCGGGTGGGTGCCAACAATAATGAAATATTTTGTGAATACATTAAGATAAGATAAGCCTTTATTAGTCCCACAACGGGGAAATTCCAGGATTGCAACAGCACAGGGATAGCAACACTCAGAGCAACAATCAGAAGGCAAGAAAAAAAACAAAACAAAAAAAAAACAACAAGCAAGCAAGAGCAGCTAATATACATATGTACATATTACTATAAAATATATATATACACACACACACACACACAGACACACAGTGCAGAGCATTGTAGCTGGATGGAATAAATAAATGAATATATGAACACACAGTGCAGAGCATTGTAGCTAGATGGAATAAATATGTAAATATATAAACACCCACAGTACGGAGCATTGCAGCTAGGTGGAATAAATATGCAAGTATATAAACACACACAGTGCGGAGCAATGTAGCTAGATGGAATAATATGTAGATATATAAAAACACAGTGCGGAGCATTGTAGCTAGATGGAATAAATATATAGATATATAAATATAAACACACCCAGTGCGGAGCATTGTAGCTAGATGGAATAAATATGTAAATATATAAACACACACAGTGCAGAGCATTGTTGCTAGGTGGGATGAAACAGCATAACCGTCTATTTAGTTATCCTACATGGTATGATTATGTGCCCATACATATTCTCACCCTCCATAGCGACCGGTATGTTCCTAGTTGTATGCCGGAGAGGACCATTGTGTAAGTCTATTGCATCTTTTGCATTCAAAAAAAACAAAAAACAAAAAAAAAAAACTATTAGTTTGTTACGTCTTTTTGCTATCTCTGCGAGCAGCCCTGCTTAGGTTGTACATTATGTCTCTTGCTAACAAGTTCACAGGGCATGTTGGTGATAGTAAGAAAGAATGTTCAAATTTTAGCAAATTTCACAAACAGGGAACAGGTCTAGACAGTGGCCACTCTTCTGTGTTACCTGAGAAGCCAACAACAGGTACGGTGTTCATCGAAATGGGGAGTGGCGTATTTAGCGTGGAATACCTGGCTCCTGTGTCAATTGTGCACATGCAATCTCAACCATCCACTGTCAATTTTACTAGAGGTTTGAGAAACAGATCTGTGGGACACAGAGAGTCACCTGCTGTCAGTCCTGGGCAGCCCTATTGTGGCAACTGATTAGCTCCAGGGGCTTGATGCCAATTACCCTGGGCCTGGGAAGAAAGAGGAGGAGGAGGACCTTGTGGGGAAGGATACACATTATGTTGATATTGACCCCCTGGTTGCCTTTGTGAGCATTGTTGTGGGTATTGTTGAGCCCAGTGACCATATTGTCCACATTGGAAGCATTGGTCTCGTGGGCTGGGGCCCATCTGAGGTCTACTGTTGACACAGCCTCTGCCTCTGTTATTAAACCTCTGCCACCCCCTGAGGCCCTGCGGCTGATACTGATAGGGCAGATAAGATGGGGGATCTGGGTAGGGTCCATATTGGTCGTGTGGGTATTGTGATGTTAGGTTCTGGAGTGGTTGCATTGATGGAGTTTGATGAGACGAGGGTTGTTGTGACATCTGTTTAGCAGAGGCTTTATTCTGGTTTACCTTGTCTCTCATCTCTTTCAACTGTGACTTTGCTACTTGTGACTGCAGAGAAGCTAATTCCTTCTTTTCTTGTTCACGTTTCTCAAGTTCATTGTCAATGTATTGGGTAACATGAGCTGACCAAATAGTGAATGGTAGACTTGGGAGTCCATCCACTTGCTTCAGCATTGTTTGTATGATTGTGGGTAGTGAGGCTTCTACTGCTCCCCGAAAGAGCATTTCCAATTGTCTCAACTGTGGCTGGGTCCTCACCTGTCCTGTCTTGCCATAATTCTCTTACTCGAAGCAAGTATGTGGCACCCTTCTCATAGTCATTAGGTGGGATGTTACACAGTTCAGCCGATTTCACTTGAATAGGGAACTTTTCACGGATTATGGGCCATAGTAAATACACCACTGCTGACAACGGGGATTCATCCCTGTCCAAATGTGTACCTCCTAACTGTTCCACCTCCTTTAACATCCCCAAGGATGATAAATGTCACCTGGCAGCAATCAGCTGACGCTTCTGACGAAGGCTGCAGTGCAGTTGAAACATGTAAAGAAGGTAAAGACATCTCCTTTCTATTTTATTTTTTGTCTTTTATATGAACAAAAGATAAATAATTAAAAGAAGACAAAATGAACCCATTTGACCTATCCCCAAGGATGTGCGCGAGGCAAACACCCATCTAAAGTCTCCCAGAGCTGGTACAACCCCAGCGCAGGCCTCAGTGAAAGCCTTGATCCATGGAGCACCGCCATTATGTAGTATATCTGGTAACTGAGATTTTATCAAAGCTGTGCCTTGTAGTGAGAATGGAGTGTAGTTTCTAGCCACACGGCCACTGGTTGATGTTGCTGTGGTCAATGGCATTTGCCTCGCTCGGGGAGTGTGATTCCTGTCCATACATGTATGCACATTACCATGGTCAGGCCTACGGGCTGTTATATATGGACTGCGTCTATTAGAGGCGGCATCATGTTTAATCCTATATCTTCAAAGGCTGAAGTGAGGGCATGTACTGAGTGTGTGCCTTGATCAGTGGTTGCCTCTACATATGACCTGGTATCAAAAGTACAATCTGATATTGTCCCTGTATTATCCGAGGTGTCTACAGCATGCTCCACTGTTTTTTTCTAAAAATACCTTAGTCTGCTCAGTATGTTTTGGCCCTTCCTGGAACGGGGCTATTTGTAACAATCCATTTTTAATCACCACTAATGGGGCCATTATCATGGGTGTTGGTTGAATAGATTTAATTGGCTCTTGTGCCATGGCAGTAGTTTCTGGCATTTGATTTTGGAACATCTCTAATAGGGCTCGTGCCCCCGCATAAGGAGGATGGGGAACTGTTAGTTCTCCACTAAAAGGATGGGGGGGGGCTGTTGGTTTATCAGCAGGTGGTCCAATAGTCTTACGTTCTAGCTCTTCCTCTGTAATGGTGGCTATTGATTTCACTGGAGAAACATTGGCTTGAACTGACATTTGAGGCAAACGCTGCACAGGGAGCATTCTCTGTAAGGTAAACTTAATTTCTGCCAAAAAATATTGACAATCTGCTAAAAATTCTCCTGTCCTTTTTACCTCCTTTTCTGCTTTTCCTCTATGAAATCTACTGGCTTTCCGGTACTTACTCTCTGCCTGGTCATGACTTCCTCTTGCCTGTTTCATAAACATAATGAGGTCTCCTTGTTTCGGGGGAGTACCTTCACACCCTTCAAACATTCCTCTTTCCTGCATTCCTCTCACCCATCTGACAAATCTATCCCTTCTTTTCTTTTATTTACCTTCTGGCACCTTTGTTAACCATCTGGTCATTGTCTCTGATAATATTGACCCCAGGGAGTCGGATTTACATTCCTTCCATCTGTCCATTGTTCTTTGCAACATTTTATTCTGGTTTTACTCGCACCTCTCTGTCGTTACCGAGTGACGTATTGTCCGTGTGTCTCGACCCCAACAGGAAGCTTCTACACAGAAACTAACTTTCTGTGTGCCTGTTTGCTGGGATGTAACGCCAGTTGTGACACAAGTTTTAACTCAGAACAACAGTGGTACCGTATCTGCTTCACACCCACTAATCTAATTGAACCCCGGTCCCCACAGAATCACTTAAGATCTGTATTACTGTGCAGAATTCTCAAATCAGTCTCAACTGCTTGATACACACAGGAGTACAGTAAAATATCAATTAAGTGATGAACCACCCCACATTTCACGAAAAATAACAAACTTATCCCTGTGTCCTCATATATTTTTTTTTTTTAATCAGTACTGCTCAGCGGGACTTCACCTTACCCCTGGCACCAGGCTAATCCTGCTTCCCTTAATTTAGAAGACAAACATGGATGATTATCACTCACCGATGTTTCCTAAGTCTTTTATTTATTTCGGATCAGACTGATTCCAAAACAGTTTTCAAAATTTGGAGGACAACTCTCAGTGGTTATTCACTTCTGTGAAGTTTACGTCCTTTATTGGCCCTAATTCAGACTGATATTAGGACACTTATTTTAGTCCATGGCTCAATGGGACTCTTCACCTACATGTGGCATCGCCTCACGCGGCATCGGGTCAAACTCTTTAAGTTTTCCCCGGCATCAGGCTAATCCTTGTTCCCTCGTGTGAGACTATGTGATTTATACTTAACATGTGACCACTGATTTCCATCAAAAACAATTTCTCTGGAGGTTAAATTTTAATTCCCCATGTTATAACATTTGGAGATCGGAGATTACTCTTAATCAGACAACTGTCCTTTCAGTGTGCCCAAATTGCAGAAATTTTCACATAAAAAGGTTTTCTGCTTACCTTTTGTTTCGGGCACCCGCAGTTGTCTGACCAGGTTGGTCCCTTCCGGTCTACTCTGGCGATCCGCAATCTGGACACCAATCTCGGAGTCAGCCAATCCGGGTCACGGCACCACGATTGTGAGCCCCGATTCTTTGTTTAGAAGCTCCAAGAATAAGCCGGAGAATTCTTCAGTTCATTAGTACAACATTTATTCAGGTCACATGTAAAGTAAACAGCGCTGGGCTCAGTGAGACGGAGCTCTCGCAGGAACTTAGAGTGAGCCCCGACTTCCGGGTGCAACCTACATTTATCTTCTTGGGTTGGGCCAGCCCCGTACAATGGGATGGACTTGTTCGCAACCACCCGATTGGTCATTTTAAAGTTAACATGAACGGGCCATCCTCTGCTCACATATACTATTCACTAGAATGTATTATGAGATGTGTGTGAGTGTTGTTTGGGTGTGTATCTAATGCAACAGACCTGACCGATAGAATGGATAGAGCTCTACGTCTACCCCTGGTCCCTGTTTATCAGATTATGGTTGTTTAACACTTCAGATTATGGTTTAACACTTTTAACATATTTGTTCATAAGAACACAGACACAATATGTACAGAGCATAATGGGAGATTACCTACAGAATTATTATTTTGTCAATCTAGCTTTTCATGACCCTTTCACAGCTATCTTGTTCTTACTGTATGTTACAACCTTGTTCCAAAATGGATTAAATTCATTTTTCCCCTCAAAATTCTGCACACAATACCCCATAATACCTCCGTACAGTGCTGCATTCATCTTTCCCTCTATCCTGACTAGTCTCCCAGTTCCTGCTACTGAAAAACATCCCCACAGCATGATGCTGCCACCACCATTGGCGTGGTTATGAATGGTGCCTGGTTTCCTCCAAACATGATGCTTGGCATTCACGCCAATGAGTTCAATCTTTGTCTCAATCAGAGAAATTAGTCCAGACGGTGAAATTTCATTAGTGAGCAATTTTTTTTTTTTTTAATCCAGCGCACACCAACTTTTACAAACTTTTGCTAGCATTTGCCAGCATTGCATTCAGCATTGGCAAACTTTGCCAGCTTGAGCTAGTGTATATGTAGCTGTTGCCAACTTAGATTACTTTAGGCAAACGAATACTCAGCACACATCAGCTGACATCAGCGTCAGGCGACGCTCATATAAAGATCAGCTCCAATGTGGAGGCTTCCTGCCATTCTGGACCTGCTTTTGGAGTGAACACATCTCCCTTGGGCATACGTTTCAGTATTTATTTTTGTTTTATATTCCTATGTAGTTACTTCTGCATGCCCTTTTCCCCTGTTCATTCATTCATTCATTCCTCTAAAAACAAAAACAGTAATGCCTATATAGATTCCAGCAGTATGTCTGCAGTTAAAATGTGAATGGAATAAAAAAACTATTTAGTCTATCATCACATAAATAAAATGATGGGTGATTATATTTCGACTGTTACAACTTTCTCCATTAAAATAACATAAAACCCCATTAAAAGTCATTTACTTTTAAACACCACATCAGTGGTTTTTGATTCCCTACAATGGAAGCCAAACCAATAACTCCTGGGGAATGATTCTGCATGGAGAAGAAAATTATGAACAGTAAATTTCTCAATAAGGAGATTTTTTTTTTTTTTTTTTTGGTGGCGGTGGGGCAGTCACATTTTTGGGAGAGTATATATACTGTATATATTTTTCTTTATTTAATTCCCCCTTCTCTCCATTTCGCTTGCGTCTGTGCATGTCTGAAGTGAGTTTCGATCTAAAAAACATCCGCTTCCACTGGCATTTCAGTAAATGTTTGCAAACTCTGCATAACTTAACCCAGTGCTCAGGAACTTTTACAAACTGAGCACAACTTTCACCAACATTTTTTTTTCCAAATGTTGACAGATTTTCAGCATGCTGAAAATTTTCAAGGAATACAACTTTTGGCAGCGTTTGCCAATAAACACCAACTATCGTTAACTTTTATCAACTTTCGCCAGCAGAGCCAGACGTTTGCCAAAACGTCAGTAAAAGTTGGTCGAAACATTGTAGAATCCATCTAGAAAAGCAGGTCCAGAATGGCAGGAAGCCTTCAACAACGCTGATCTTTGAGTGTTGCCTGACGCTGATGTCAGCTGACCCTCACTGAGTATTTGTTTGCCTAAGTTAACCTAAGATGGCAACAACTACACATACACTAGCCTAAGTTTTCAAAAGTTTGCCAATGCTGAATGAAATGCTTGCAAATGCTAGCAAAAGTTTGTAAATGTTTGTAAAAGTTGGTGTGCGCAGGGTCAGGGGCCCATGCTCACACTTTAAGTTCTTTTCTGTTATTTTCTGTATTCTCCTCTCTTCAGCTTAGTTTGGTTATTGTATTTATGTTCATGGTCATATCCCTAATTATGTTCTTTTGAGTTTGCTGTTTTTTTCTGTTTGTTATGATTATCTTCTGAGTTCTGTCTTGCTATGTTTCTCATCTTCATCTTGGTTTAAATCTTTATTAACTGTATCATGTTTTTGGCTTTGTTTGGGTTTTTACTATCAGGGTTATGATTATGTTTGGTTTTGGATGATTATTATTTTCATGGTTAAGTCATCTTGTTCATTCCTGTCATGTTTGGGTTTGGGCTTTTGTTTTGACAGTGTCTTTTGTCTACTTCTGGTTTTAGTTATGAGTTTTGCTCTATTAATTATTCATGTCTGTTTTTTATTTCTTGATTATTGATTGTTCATGGGTGTTCTTGATTTTGTCCCTTGTTTATAGAGGTCACACGTTGCCTTCTGCACGGCAACCTTCACATTACTACGGAATTTTGCTATCACGGTTTGTCACATCTGGAAGTTTAGTTTTTTGGAAATTAAAGTCATGCTTAAGAAGAGAAAGTCTGCACATGAGTCCAGTTCTTTGCTCCGGAGGGGAAATCATGACACTCATGAACATAATGTCATCGACATTTGGACTGATTTCTCTGATTTTTCAAAATGTCTGTAAAAGTCGTTCCAAATGTTATAGTGTGAACCCAGCTTAAAAGCCCAATGAATTATTGAGCATAGCAGACTCTCATTCACAAAGATTGTGTTAATCAATCTGGTTAAAAAAATCCACAGCCATCTCTCCTAAATATCTCCATAACTCCACAGGTACACTACCGTTCAAAAGTTTGGGGTCACATAGAAATTTCCTTATTTTTGAAAGAAAAGCACTTTTTTTCAATGAAGGTAACTTTAAACTAATCAGAAATACACTCTATACATTGCTAATGTGGTAAATGACTATTCTAGCTGCAAATGTCTGGTTTTTGGTGCAATATCTACATAGGTGTATAGAGGCCCATTTCCAGCAACTATCACTCCAGTGTTCTAATGGCAATGTGTTTGCTCATTGCGTCAGAAGGCTAATGGATGATTAGAAAACCCTTGTGCAATCATGTTAGGTCTGCAATGCTGTAATTGCTGCAAATGGAGGATTCTTTGACGAAAGCAAAGGTTGAAGGAAAAAATTATTATTTCAAATGCAAATCATTATTTCTAACCTTGTCAGTGTCTTGACTATATTTTCTATTCATTTTACAACTCATGGTGGTAAATAAGTGTGACTTTTCATGGAAAACACAAAATAATTGTCTGGGTGACCCCAAACTTTTGAACGGTAGTGTATGTCATCTGGACCCGCTACCTTTCCACTTTTTATCCTCTTCATAGCTGTTCACAGTTCCACCTTGCTAATCTTCGGAACTTCCTGATTCACCATCTTTCCTTCATCCATCCTTCTCTCTCTCTTTCTCTCATTTTCTTCATTCATCAGCTTCTCACAGTACTCCTTCCAGCTTCCCAACACAGTCTCTTTACTTGTTAGTACATTAGCATGTGTCCTTAATCAGCCTAACCTGCTGCACATCCTTTCCAGCTCGATCTCAATGTGTAGCCAATCAATACAAGTCCTTTTCTCCTTCCTTAGTGTCCAGCCTCTCATACAACTTACATCATGTCTTTTCCTTTGCCACCTCTTTCCTTGCCATACGCCTAGACTTCGAGTCACTGTGTACATTCTTCATCTTCCTGGACCGTGATGTTCCCATTTTCTTTGCCAACCTCTTCCTTTGAATACTTTCCTACCTGTGTGCACCTTCCTCCACTCTTGTAAGTCCCCTGGTGTTCCTCTCTCTTCTCGAAATACATGTTCACTACAGCCATTTCCACCCTTTCAGCAAAATCCACAACCATCTGCCTTTCCACATTTCTCTCCTTAACACCATACATACCCAGCACGTCCTCATCATCTCTGTCCTCTTCACCCAATGTGCATGCCTATTAAAGTCTGCTCCAATCAGAACTATCTCTCCCCTGGGAACATTCTCTACCACTTCATCCATCTCACTCCAGAATTCCTCTTTCTCTTCTACCTGACATCCAACATGGGTCACAAGCATTAATAACATTCAACAACACATCTTCAATTTCTAGCTTCAAACTCATGATCCTGTCTGACTCTCTTTTTAAAGGATAGGGAAAATGACCTGCACCTACACTACCGTTCAAAAGTTTGGGGTCACCCAGACAATTATTAAAAAATTATTTTTCCAAAGTCCCAAGTGCAGAAGTAGAGGGGGTGTGATGTTACTCATGGGGTGCGTCATTTTGTCACTGTTTTTTTGTGCATTATTATTGAGCGTTATATTGTTTACTATCTCGTGCCATGGACTACAATAGCAATGCGCATTAGATTGCATGCCGCCGTAACTCTTTGAAATGAGCCTCCCCCTGCCAGCACATAGGAAGCGCAGTAGCTCCCTATGTAACAGGGAAGCTGCAATAGACAACTGTGTGCGCGCACACAAACACACAAGAAGAGCAAAAACAAACAACCACTACAATAAATTTTGTCCTACCTTTGCTGTTTTGTCGTTAGAAATCATATTTGAGAGGCAGCACACAGGACAGGACCATAGTTGGAGCTAATTGCAGCCGGAGACTGAATTCACAGGATCGGCTGGTCGGAGGTGGAATCACTGCTGACAGAACTCTCACTAGTTCTGCTGTTAAAGCAGAGTTTATCACAGTGATCAGATGGCAGGTGGAAGATAAGCGAAGCTGGACTCTTCTGTCATTTATTTAATTTTACAAATCTCACATGTTAGGTCACTCATTTCATGAGTGCTACTGGTACCATGTAACCCAGTACAACCTGTTGCATGGTTGGGTTGTCGGCGACTAAACTGGCTCCCCCACAAGGACTTCTCCTGGTGAGGAGGGTGGCTAGACACCCAGCAGGATGAAAAACAAGACCTGTCAAAGGGTAGAGGAACCCATTAGGGTCAACGACCATCTAGCAACACCGCTTTACCTTTGGAAAAAGGAAGGCTAAGGAGTAAAACTAACAAAATCCGGAGTAGAGGCCCTAAAGGCAGTTGGATGGTGTCCTACGTCACCATCTGGCAGCTCCTGCAGCCAAGCTGATGCCAAATATATTGCTTCGCTTTCCTTTGGATCACATCTGTAAGGCCGAGTGGGGGTCCTGACGTATGGGCAGCCCAGGATCTCCATATTTATTGCCCAGGTTTGTGCCCCGGAGAGGTCACTTTGGAGCTGCTGCAAAGCAGCAGAAACAACACAGGAGGCAGCAGTTATGAGTTATAAGTCTAACCTGATTGGCGTAAGGTACAGGCGCTACGGGTTGCCTCCGAAGGTGGGAGGGATCATCATGTCCCACTGATCAGCTACCGACTGCCCAAGCCAGGCAGCCCCCCGTCAGTAAAGTGCTGATCCGCCACTGTCTACCTGCTTCAATGGGTGCTTGGAGCTTAGATTCACATCGACAAGCAGACAGCCATCACTGCACCAGGCAAACCACAGAAAAGAAAGAAGAAACTGCCAGCCATGAGACTGGCTATTTGGAACATCAGGACCATGTTTCCTGGCCTCTCTGATGACTTGCAGCAGATTAGTGATTGCAGGAAAACAGCAATCATCGACTCTGAGCTGAGGAGGCTGAACATTGACATAGCAGTATTGCAGGAGACCAGGCTTGCTGAAGACGGCATGCTGCGAGAGAAAGACTACACCTTTTTCTGACAGGGCAGGCCTGCTGAGGAACCTCGACTGCATGGTGTTGGCTTTGCAGTAAAGAGCAACCTGCTACCTATGACAGTTCCTCCTACTGACGGCTCAGAGCGTATCATCTCCCTCTGCCTTTCAACCTCGACCAGCAAAGAAAACATCTTCAGCGTCTATGCCCATACTTTAAGGTCACCTCATGAAATGAAAGATCAGTTTTACGAGTTTTACGAGGAACTTGACACTGCCATAAGCAAGATAGGAAACAGTCCAAGGCATCCGTAGCTCAGATGAAGAATGACTGACACTGCTGCATCTTACCGCCGCCAGTGCCGGGCTTAAGAAGGCGAAGCACTAACGACGATAATTACAAACAGCTGACCGACCGTTGACAGGCGGAAGCCCCACCGAGCACTTTCACAATAAGAGCCCGGTGAGGCCAGAATACAGCCCGCAGCTGTCAAGGCCGGCAGCGAAACATAACTTAGCCCGAGCGCGATCAGAACCGGCGCTCGGGTCATAACAGTACCCTCCCTCCACGGGCGGACTCCGAACGCCCCAAGGAACCACCCTGCCCCCCCCCCCCCCCCCGCAGCCACCCCAGGGTGGGAGGTTGGGGGACAGATGTGGAGGGAGAGAACCAACCCATGAGCAAGACCCTAAACCAAAAGGAAAAAGAATACATCAATTTCCCCCAGAACCATGACGAAACCAGAAAAAAAACAAGACATGACTAAAAAACCCATGAGCAAGACCCTAAACCAAAAGGAAAAAGAATAGATCAATTTCCCCAAGAACCATGACGAAACCAGAAAAAAAAAAAGACATGACTAAAAAAAAAAAACAACCAAGGGATACAAAACCATAAAGAGCATAAGTACCTGACACCGAACATCTTCCCACAGGGATAACAGACAACCCGTCTAACTCCAAAATACATAACCCCACGTGGTAAAGAACTCAAAGTAAGGATCTCTTCAAAAACCCAAACTTAAACATGCCAAAATCATACTCCCAAACAACCTAAATACATGATAACTATGAAACAAAAAAAAAATACATGGAAACACACATGGAGCAATCTAAAATTGCTTGGCATAACGTGACTACGACTAGACCGTGACCTTCAAAAAACACATGAGGCAACCTAAGCACAAACAAAACAAGAAATACATGCAAACACCCATGGAACAATCTAAAATTGCTTTGACACAACTTGGCTATAACTAGACCGTGACTTTCAAAAAAAAAAAAAAACAAAAACATGGAGCAATCTAAAATTGCTCTGACTTGACTTAACTATGACTAAACTATGGCTTTCAAAAAAAAAAAAAAACATGAGGCAATCTAAAATTGCTCTGACCTAACTTTGACCAGACTGTGGCCTTCAAAAAAAAAGGAAACATGAGGCAATCTAAAATTGCTTTGACTCAACTTTGACCAGACTGTGGCCTTCAAAAAAAAACATGAGGCAATCTAAAATTGCTTTGACTTGACTTGACTAAACTATGACTACGTGAAACAACAAAAAAAAAATAAAAAAATTGCTAAACGTACTTGACATGACTAGGCACCGTATGGGCCCACAGATAGTCCCACAACACAGTACATGATCAGGTGGCCTACCCCAGTCCCAGGCCCCCAGAAACAAGTCCTCTGGTGGCCGAACCAGGTCACCCCGTAGCAAACATAGTTTATTGGGTGGCCAACCCAAGATGCTGAACGCACGAAGCAGTTCCTCGGGTGGCCGACCCGCATCCCACAACCACCAGGACCGTGGAGGAAATGCATGCAGCCGCCTGCCTGAAGACGACAAGACAGGAGAGCGCCGATCTGCCAAACACAAACCTCTAACGGCCCCCAGCTGGTGGCTCCTGAGAGGGGAACAACCAAAGACTTGGACCCCCTCGAATCCTGATTGGGTCACAGCCGCACCTGCGCTGGACCCACACCGGACCTCGTCGGACCCCGATTGGGTCATCGCTGCACCCACGTCGGACCCCGATTGGGTCTTCGCTGCACCCACGTCGGACCCCGACTGGGTCACCTCAGCCCACGCGTCGGACCCCGACTGGGTCACCTTGGCCCACGCGTCGGACCCCGACTGGGTCACCTCAGCCCACGTGTTGGACCCCGACTGGGTCACCTCAGCCCACACGTCGGACCCCGACTGGGTCAGGACTGCTCCGGCGACGACCTCCATCTCCGAACCTGGAACCCCCAGTCCCGTGACCTTGACTGGCTCCAGACCGGTAACTCTGTGGAGGTGCTCAGAAAACAGGAGAGGACCGGGATCAGTTCCACCGGCAGCGCCAGAGCCCAGCGAGACGAGCTCGGGTGCAGCGGACGGCTGCCCCTCACTCGCCTCCCCATGAGGCAGGCAAAAATGCTCTAACACACCATACAGGAAAACAAGAAAGAGCACTTGCCTGCACTCGGGCTCTGGAGCCGTCCAGGACTTCGCCGATCCAGGTTCAGGAAGACGCTCGTCGTCGGGCTCCCACTCGGCTGCGTCGGGTTCCACAGCCGGCCTGATGGTCTCTGCAGCTGGATCCTCTCGCGCTGGCGTCCACGCCAATAACCCGTATGGCATGGGGGCAGAAGAACCTGGACCTGCTGACTTGGGCTGCATCCCTGAGGAACCCTGGGGACGCTCTCTCGTTGGCTCTGGCTCCTCACTGCAGTCCGTTCTCCTCCTCTGTCCAAAGCAAGGCTGCAGGGCCGGGATATCTCCCAGAGCTGCAGGCCTCCCCCTTGTTCGACGGCGTGGGACTGACGCCGAGGACCGCTCCGCAGGAGGAGACACAGAGGCAGCAGGTTTAGAACAAATGGCTACAGTTGGGGAAAGAAACTCAGGGAGCTGCGAACCCCGAGCTTCACCCCCAGGAGTCAGACAAGACAGATCACTATGAAAAATAGAAAAATGAACTTGAACTTGCCTGTCTCCCGGGGGGAGGATGGTATCAGCTGTAGCGGACGTTGCTCCTTCCCTCGCTCGCTGGGTGGTAGAAAAGGACCCATGGACGGAGCCCACCGGCACAGGACTCAGCTCACTCACAGCAGCTGGCTGGTTGAGGGGGTCATCCCGGCGGCCCGGAACTGGATCCGGAGCAGGAGCTTGCCAAAGATGCGCCCAGCTGTGGTGCCGACGCCTTCGACGGCCCCATGACGGTGCGAACTCCCGAAACGGATCGAGGACAGGATCGGGATCCATAGGCAAAGAGCAGGAGTGCCTCTTCTCCTGCTTCATGCCGCGTTCCTCCTCCATCATCAGGTATATTTCGCATTGCGCGGCGATGTCTTCCCTCCTCGCGTCGACTTCCGGGTGATCGGCGTAGCGGGGAGAGAGATGACAAAGAATATCTTCGGCGGCGTCCAGGTACCAGTGTATGCCGTGGTCATAATCCAGCAGGGAAGCGGACATGAGCAGCTCATCCACGACTTCCAGCACACCAGTCAGCTCGCGGCTCGGACTCCAAACGCGGCCCCTCCGCGACGGCATTCTTCACATACACAGTACCCAGACAGGAAAAAGCAAATGTCCAAAAACTCGAACCCACTGGTGAATTGCGTCTCGGGTTGGCGTCACCGTAAACGCCGTTTTGGCAGCAGTGTACTGTCATGTGGGGGCCCTCGCGAGCCACCATAAGACGCCACAAGTCATCAGTGAGTTTCAGTGAGTTTTATTACGGTGAAAAAATAACAACACAAGATGCAGGGGCAATGACACATAAGTCTACACACATCCGGAGGTGGAAGGCTAAACAGCTCTCTTACAGGTCCTTAGGAGGAGACGGTCATACACAGGCAATGGTTGTTGGAGTAATGGCTACACAGGCTGCTGAGGCAGAGACACACAGAGGTCTACTCACACCGGGAGGGGTAAGGCTAACAGCTCACTTACTGGTCCTGGAGAAGCGACGGTCAACCACAGGCAGACGAGGTAGGTAACAGTCCAAGGCATCCGTAGCTCAGACGAAGAATGACTGACACTGCTGCGTCTTACCGCCGCCAGTGCCGGGCTTAAAAAGGCGAAGCACTAACGACGATAATTACAAACAGCTGACTGACCATTGACAGGCGGAAGCCCCACCAAGCACTTTCACAATAAGAGCCCGGTGAGGCCAGAATACAGCCCGCAGCTGTCAAGGCCGGCAGCGAAACATAACTTAGCCCGAGCGCGATCAGAACCGGCGCTCGGGTCATAACACTAGGCTCTATTTAGTTAGTGCTAGCTCTTTTTAGTTTATATATGCTTCCGTTAGGCAACATTATTAGAAAGCACTGTATACATTTTCATTGTTATGCAGATGACACACAATTATACCTGTCAATGAAGCCAGATGATAGTAATCAATTAGCCAAGTTCGAAGCCTGTCTTAAGGAAATCAAAGCTTGGATGACTTGTAATTTCCTGCTATTAAATTTAGATAAGACTGAAGTCATTCTTGTTGGTCCAAAAAACCTTAGAAATACCTTTCCAAATCAAACTCTTAGTTTGGATGCAGTTACTCTCTTTAAATAGTTCTGTGAGGAACCTTGGGAGTTATTTTTGATCAAGATCTGTTTTTCAATTCACATATTAAATTTGTTTCTAAGATTGCTTTCTATCATTTGCGTAATATTGCCAAGAGGAGGGGCATCTTGTCTCAGAGTGATGCTGAGAAATTGATCCACGCTTTTGTTTGCTTTAGATTAGATTATTGTAACTCTTTATTATCAGGTTGTCCTAAAACATCTTTAAAAAGTCTTCAGCTGATCCAAAATGCTGCAGCAAGAGTTTTTACAGGTACTAGAAAGTGAGATCATATCTCTCCAGTTCTGGCTTCTCTTCATTGGCTTCCCATAGAGTTTAGAATTAAGTTTAAAATCCTTCTTCTCACTTACACAGATCTAAACAATCAGGCCCATTTTTATTTAAAAGATCTGATACTACCCTATTATCCTAACAGAGCACTAAGCCCTAAAATGCTAGATTACTTGTAATACCTAGAATCTCCACCCAAAAGTACAATGGGAGGCAGAGCCTTCAGTTATCAAGCTCCTCTTCTGTGGAACCAGCTGCCAATCTGGATTTGGGAGTCAGACTCGATCTCTGTTTTTAAGAATAGGGTTAAAACCTTCCTTTTTGATATAGCCTCCAATTAGGGAGGGATCATGTGTCTCTGAACACTCCCTTAGTTATGCTGCTAGTAGGTTTAGACAGCCAGGGGACCTCCAATAATGCACTGGGCTTCACTCCTTTCTTCACTCTCAATGAAATATTTTTGCTGGTCATTAACATCTGTTTGTTCTCTCCCATAGATTGAGTCCCCATCATGCTGTTTGCTCTCTACACGTCTGTTTTTTTTCATCTTCTTTATCCCCTCACCCCCTCGCTAGTCGCAGCAGATTACTGCCCCTCTCTGAGCCTGGTTCTGCTGGAAGTTTCTTCCTGTTAAAAGAGAGTTTTTCCTCTCCACCGTCGCCAAACGCTTGATCACAGGGGATTGCCTGATTGCTGGGGTCTTTCTGCAATTGTGGGGGTTTCCCCTACAGTTGAAAGTGCTCTGAGATGACTGTTGTTGTGAAATGGCGCTATATAAAGTTGAATTGAATTGAATTGAATCTTCTTTTCCCTTGTTCTCTCATACGCGTTTAGGGACTCAGATGGTGGAGTGTACCTCCACACCAGGTCGGATGGAAAGCTCTTTAACCTTGCATGTCTAAAAGCAAAGACCAAGGTACGCCAAGTCCTAATCAGGGAGATACTTTTTGCTGATGATAATGCTCTGACATCTCACACACAGGCTGGTCTCCAGAGGTTGGTCAGCTGATTAGCGCATGCCTGCAAAGAGTTTGGCCTCACCATAAGCCTCAAGAAGACAGAGATCCTGAGTCAGGATGTCAGTAAAGCTCCCAGCATAAATGTTGGCGAGTACACCTTGAAAGTGGTGGAGCAGTTCACCTACCTGGGATCTACAGTCTCCAGCAACTTGTCCCTTGATCCTTAACTCAGCAAACAGATTGGGAAAGCTGCATCTGCCATGTCCAAGCTGTCCAAAAGAGTGTGGGAAAATGGCAAGCTTACCACAGCCACCAAAGTCACCGTCTATAGAGCCTGTGTCTTGAGCACTTTGCTCTATGGTAGTGTGACTTGGACCACCTACGTACAACAAGAGTACCGCCTCAACAGATTCCATCTGCAGTGCTTGCATCAGATCATGGGCATCTCCTGGAAGACCCATGTGCTAAAGAAGGACATCTTGGACCGAGCCAACATGCCATGCATGCTCACGCTCCTCTCACAGCGATGTTTGCATTGGATTGGCCACGTCCGCCGTATGCAAGATGGCCGTATTACCAAAGACATCTTGTATGGAGAGCTGGCTCTCCATACAAGATGTCTTTGGTGTTCAGGTCGCCCTCTACTGAGATACAGGGACACTTGCAAAAGGGACCTGAAATCTGCCGACATTAGCATGGACACATGGGAGGAGATGGCAGAAAACCGGGATGCTTGGCGATACACTGTAAGCACAGGCATCACCACAGCAGAGCAGAAGAGAGTCCATCTGTGGTCAAACAGGAGAGAGAGGAGAAAAGCAGCAGTAGTGACTCTCCAGCCGCCACAGTCAGCATTCGTGTGTAGCAACTGTGCCAAGGACTGACATTCCAGGATTGGCTTGCTCAGTCACAGCCGACGCTGCTCCACAACCAACTGAGACCTCAACTAGGCGCATCAGTTGTCTATCTAGACAGCGGGAGCCAATGATGATGATGATGACAAATCTCAACAAGGTCCCCTCTGCAGCTTGTTTACATAAAAGGCATAAGTGGTGTGGGTAGGGCCGCTTTTTTTTTGCTGCCACACCAAGCCTTGAAGATCCCCTACTGGCCTGGGGCTGTAAGCATTTGTCTGCCTTGTCTGCCAGCACAGCACCTCTGACTATTAGGAATTTTATCTATCTATAAATTTAAGGGATCTCTGTTTGTGTGTGTGTCTGTGTGTGTGTTCCTCAGATATCTCTCAAACCATTTGTCACACTGACCAAAGATTTTAAGTGTGTTTTGCTGAAGCTACAAGGGCGTGCATCCCCGAGTATGGAGTCACTCAGTCAAAATATGTAATTTTTATCAACAAAAGTTTAGCTACTACTGTGTGACCGCTCTATGTCTTCATCTCCCTGTATCTCCCTGGCTTCAAGACGTGTGGGCAGGGTTTTGGATTGACTCCGTCCTCATTGGAGAATACATCGCGACCATGCTGACTGGATAATGCAGCATCACGACCTGTCAGTCACAACAGTGCTTCGCAAACAAAGATTTTAGAAGTGCTTTGCTGCTGAGGTGTGCATCCACGAGTATGGAGCCGCTCAGTCAAAATATATACCATAAAGTTGCTGTGATTGCATAGGCCTAATAGATATTTTTGCCATAGAGAACACGAGGTGCGGGGAGGGGGCTCGGCATACAGAACACAAGGTGCGGGGGTGGGGGGGATGCGCTGCCGGGGACTCGCTGGTGGTGCCGCAAACCTGTCAGTCACCACAGTGTTCCCTGGACAAAACAAGGAAGTGAAAAATGACAAATTTGACTTGAAAAAGATAATACTGAAGTTGCCGTGATTGCGTAGGTCTAAAGGATAATTCAGCATATGTGGAGAACATGAGGTGTGCCAGCAGACTGGGCGGAGTGTCAGTGGGGACTTGGGTCTGACAAAGAATACCGGTGTATCAACACAGAACAGGCCGGGAGAAGCAGCAGCCTAACTGGAAGGACCACGGTTCTTCGTGGGGAGGCATGCCCAGCCTGCCCAGTCAGTAGTTGATGGGAGTACCTGCTTCTGCTTCACCTGTGTGGTACCACTGTACTTTGCAGGATTGTGAGTCCCCCCTCCCACGCGAGTATCTAAAAATTAAAAACTTAATACTGCCATGATTGTGGAGTGGCATGACTGGAATGACTTAACAACCAAATGCAGGACACAAAAACACCCAAATAATGAAATAAATCATTTTTAGTTAAATATTTACTTACAAATTGGCAACACTGATGCAACGGTTGCAGTCAAATGGGTCCTTCTGCCGTGAATAATAATAGATAGATGTACTTTATTGATGTTGGGTGTTTTGTAGTTAATTCGGTTGATTACAGTTTAAAAAAAAAACTATTGCTAAAATGTAAATGATGCACTACAGTGGGTCTCAAATATTTGTAAACGAGTCCTGTTATAGCACTGCATGGGTTTGTTGATGATACACAGAAGAAATTCAATTTTCCACTAAACTCCATCACTGAACAGTGATATAAACTAAAATCATTATAATGGTGACTGAACAACTCCCATTCCCCAAAGTGCAAGATACACTATTATGAATATAAGTGATAAAGGACCAGACAAGTAAGTGATCTGACAAACAAATAAACAAGGGATCTGAAACAGTCGCTAATATTGGCTGTCCCATTCATTTCCAATAATTAGGTATTCTGTAATTAATATTCACACAGTCAAATAAATCTTAGTGCCATTTACTCCCTTTTATATTTGTCAAAGTCTAACATGTGATTGCCTACATATAGGCTAAACCTCTGTGTTCCACTTTCAAACACAGCCTACATTTGGGCCTGTAAAGCCTGATTGGGATACCTGTTTCTGACAGGTACACTTGGATCTACGGGCAGGCACTAGTTTATTAATTTAAAAAAAATTGAGGGCTTGCAGCTGCACAACCCCCCACCCTAGAAAGCAACAAACTCAAGGACAAATGCACAATAAGCGACTTTCGCAATACGAGTGCGCATGTGTGGACTTTGTGAAGTTCAAAGTTCACGACTACCAAACATTCTGGTAGCCGCCTTGCTTTTGTATAGAGACAGTACTGTCACACCTGAACAATTGCCGTTTAAAGTCTGCTTTAAGCTTTAAATCGCCGTTATACCAGGTGCACATTGTGCCGTAGTGAAGTGTGGAACGGCATGTATCATCTAGAGCGGTGGAAAAGAAAACTTGCAGCATACACGCCTGTAACTTCGGGACCAGCGTGTGCACATGTCTGCCGCCATTCACGTTATATACATTCCCCACGGAGCTGAAGGATTTGGACTGACGTAATTGTTGGATTAAAGCAGTAAGTATATTATAACATAATTAAATAGTGTTGTGTATTGTTCAAGTTCTAGCCTATGTAGTGAATATGAAGTGATATGTAATTATGATCAGGTATAAAAATTATTTAATTTGTATTAATGTATCGGGACCTGAGATGAACTCTGGGTCGGTACACACAGAAAAAGTTAATAAACACTCGTGGGGCACCAGCTACTCTTTAAGGAGCACTTTAATTGTTAATTTCACTTTATACCTGTTTAATCACTCAATAAATTAATAAGCAGTCTCAAAATTTTAGTGAATTCGATACTGGGGACTTTGAAACCAGACTCAGAATGAAATAAATTCCCAACAACTTCTCTCATTTTCACGTATTTATTAAAGGGAATGATGATTAAAGTACATTGCAGTGATTTCATTAACCATGAAATTAAACTTGTAAATGATAGATTAACAATGTGAACATTTACAGAACCAGGGTGACAATGTAAGCTGAATTTAGATCAGTTTGAAGTTAACAGATTATGGAAAACAGAATGCAAATTTATGGGGAAAATTAAACTAATTATATAGAAAATTCTGGATTACTCTAAAGAAAATGAAAATGGAATTTTAAGGAAAAGAGGAGTTACGTTAATTGCTCTTTAATTTTGTATCTGACCAGATACTGAATTATTCTCAAATCTCAGAAGTTTTATTCAGCAGATGGATAAAGAATGCAGCTTACATGACCATGCATGGTGGCGAGTTCTTTCGTCGTCCTCGGGAAGCTTTAAATGTAGAGAAAGGCCAAAAACCAGAATATTCGACCAGCAAATATTCCAACGAGGACTGGCCGCTTCCCAGTCTGTTGTCGCAGGATGAGATTCTGGATGTTTTATTCCAGTGGCTGAAGTCCAGCCAAAGCGTCTCCCTTTTCGTGGAGTGTTGATTTCTTCAGCTACGCGTGGTCGTGGATCAACGACTTCTCACTAGGAAATTCGAGAATAATTACCAAAATCTGATCCAATAGCAAAATTAAAAGAATTTTCAGACTTTGTGGAGATGAAATTAATTTCTAGTGTGTAGTTGGTCCATAAAAATTATAAACATAAAGTAAAAATTACAAACGGTGAGTTTAAAGAAAGTTTCAGGAAAAAGTTACAAAAATAATCATCTAGAAATGAAGTTTGACTCCAAATTTAGGATTTGAGCTGAAGAAAGAAAAAGATTAATTCCTAGACGTTTAAAGAAAAACAAGAAAAACACGTGGGAGAAATGTCCTTTGATCTTCTGTGGTGCTGTGCAGTCATCTGGTGTGAAGACAAGACAAAGGGACAAAGAACAGAGCTGAAAGAGGAAGAAGCGAGGGGTCTCCCTCTTTTTATAACTTCAGTCGAGTTTTCGCGGGCTTCCGGGAATGGACAAAAGTTCCAGCCAACAGTTCTCCTTCGTGGGCGAGCTTTAAGAACTTTAGTCCAATGAACAAACAGGCTTTTGTCTGAAACAACCAATACCTTGAGAGAGCCGTTGTCAAGCAGAGATTGGCTGCGATCGGTCACATGATTTATTAACAGGCAAGAATAAACGTTCATTTAAACATTTTAGCATGCACATATTTAAAATCAAGGATTAATATATTTCAAACCCACTATTGACTGTCCACATCAAACATCAAGAGTCCATTTGCTTTTCCATGGTGTCCTGAAAAAGAGAGGAAGTTGAGAATTGAGTCTTTAACAAAGATGTGATTAAAAAGTTCACTGGTTAAGTCCAGCATGTCCCAGAGTTGTCAGTAGAGGGCAATGTTGAGTTGGAGGTATTTTGTAGTGACCGTATGAGGTACTCCACAGAGGTCTGTTCTTTTGTCCACATTTTATTGGGCCCTAAAGGTTCAGGAGGAATTCCTGAGGCTGGTTTAACAAAGGAATGTTAGTTCAGCTGTGGTCCTGGGATGAAAGAGCAGTTCTTGACTGTCCTTTTCCTGGGTGAAACAATGTCTTTAAACTGAAGAATAATTTTATTGATGAGCCAAAGTGAGATGATGCTACAGCTAATTGACACGAGTCTAAACCCTGAAGTAGTAGGTATGGACAGGCAGGCAAGGATCTAGGATATAGTTCTTTGTATATTGGTAATGAAGCTTGATTTACACACACATGTAATTAAGGCCACTGATTAGTAGGCTGGTATAAAATAAAATTGCAAATCATTGAAAACGTGTGGTACTTAAAATATAGTAGTATCGACCTATAGATCTGAGTAAGCAGGCTATGCCTTGTAGTGAAATTTACTTAAAATGACAAAACCAAAGTTGAGCTGTCAAACCACTCGCTTACCTTCTTTGTAGTCGTTTTGGAGTCTCGCAAGTAAGGGTGCTTGGTCCTTTGACAACAAAAAAATCTGCTATGTCAGCGTACATACAGGGGGGCCATTTTGGCCAATTTCTGCAATGTGGCCCCGAACACACGTGACTAGTCCATCCTTGCATCCTTGCACTAGACCCCTATGCATACAATATGCTTGTAGATCAGGAACTTTCCATAAATTAAATGTATCGATAGAGCATGTTTGGTAGCCACGTTCCCATGATGCTTTGCACAAGCCGAGATGCGAAAGTCGCTTATCACCTGTTGTGTGTGTGTGTGGGGTGGGGTGCAGCTGCATGCACCCCCCCAACCCCCTCTCCTTAGCCTCCCTCTGCCAGTCTCTGAGAACCTGGCTAACAGAGAGGGCAGATCATGACCAGAAAACTGCTGGGAGAACTGTTCTGCTCACTTGGAGTATAGGCAGATGCTGGCATGAGGAGACAGCATGTAAACATTGTTCTCACACAGAGGGAAGATGATGATTCCCTTGCCCCAGTAAACCAAGTGAGCTGCAGTCTGAATGATCTGAAGTAAGGCCAGGTCAGCATCCTGGGCCAGCTGCTGCAGGTTCTTCACTGCTGAGCAGGTTTTAATCAGGCCCTAGGCAAAAGCCTATATTTACCTATGCGTTGGACCGGCCCTGCACAGAACCATGACCAACCTGAGCCATTGCGCACAGTGCAGAGCAGACAGCTATGAGAGAGACATGGGACTTCTTTCTGCACTTCTAAAATGTAAGGAATACATTCCCATGTGTGACAATTATGCTTTAAAATGACAAAATGAGATCCATGAGAATTCACTTCTCTTATAGCAATATCAATTTCTACTTCGGAAAAGTTTCTCTTTTTGCCGTCTTATGTTCTGCCCTGTCATAAATTCTGACGGCAAAACATGGGCATGGTATGTAAATTATGATAACTTCCATCCACCAGATTTATCAGTGAGTGATCATCATATGATGAGATTGACCAGTTACACCCAGTTTCATAAATACCATGTGGACCAGAGTGTATGATCATTTCTACATTCAAATGTGTGCCAATTTCTGCACAAGTCTGATAAATGAGGCCCAGTATCTACTTTCCTTCTCTCCATCATATCTGCCAACTCTCCCTTTAGTAGTCATAGTCCCTACATTTAAAGTCCCTACGCTCACCTCCATAATCCTGACTTTCCTTTTCTGTCTTTTCCTCAAAACACCTCTTCCTCCTCTCTTCCTCCTCAGTCTTTGAACAACAGAAGCCTATTTTCCACCGGAATCCTGTCAGTTAACAGCACTGGTGGCAGTCGTTGTTAATCCAGGCCTTGACCGATCTGGTATGGAAGTCTCATTCGTGATGATCTGCATATTTGATTTGGCACTTGCTGATGTGACCCTCTTCATTTACCCAGGCTTGGGACCGGCACTAGGAGTACACTGGCTTGTGCTCCCCCTGTGGCTCAGTTAGTAAGGGGCACTTACAGTGTATGGTACAATATCACATTTTCTCCTGTGGAGAAAATATTAAGAAATATTAAGATATTAAGATGATTAGATATTAATATTAAATATTAATTAGATACCAACAGTGATCTGTGTGGAGTTTGCATGTTCTCCCCGTGTCTGCGTGGGTTTACTCCTGGATTTCTCCGGTTTCCTCCCACATGCCAAAAACATGCAAGTTAGGTTAATTGGCATCAAACTGGGGATTCTAGATTGTCCTTAGGTATGACTGTGAGAGTGAATGGTTGTCTGTCTCTCTGTGTTGGCCCTGTGATGGACTGGCGATCTGTCCAGGGTGTACCCTGCCTCTCGCCCAAAGATGCTGGGATAGGCTCCAGCCCCCCCTCCCCCCCCGTGACCCGAAAAGGATTAAGCAGAAGAAGATGAATGAATTATATATTAGATGTTAAGACATATCCCGACATTTTAAAGAATGTAGGGGCTATCCTTTGCAAGCCTGCAACGTTATATTCACTAGAAGGACATGACACCAAACCCTACATGCGAACTTCACCATGTTTTCTCTTCTCACCAGCAGTTGTATCTAAATATTTTCTCCTCTAAAAAGGGCACTTCATATAGGCTCGGCATGGAGGCCACTTCATAACGGCTACACTATTCCATTAGAAGGGCACCTTATTCATATCTACTTCACATTTTTTCAAATTTAAGGGCATCATTAGGCCACATTAACAGGGTACACTGTCATAATCTACTGGACAAAAGGCCATCATAGAGGGCCCACAATAATTTTCCCTTGTGAAAGGCAACCAATGGGGAACTTCCTCTTGTTTCAGCCACTTTGTCAAGGCGGCATGTGCATGTACAGCACCACCGCATGGAAAAGTGGATGTGGCTTTATCAGTCTGGCGTCATGGTAAATGTTGGTAAATCACTGCCACCTGTTGGAAAGATTTTTTTTTTTTGGACTTATTTTGTACCCGTAGGTAGATTTGTTCTGCAGTCCGGTGACAAGCCACCAGCTGCCGGTCGCTGCGTGCGCAAGTGCCCCTTAACTCCCTAACCTGCATGTTTTTGGCATGTGGGAGGAAACCAGAGAAATCCCGGAGTAAACCCACACAAACACGGGGAGAACATGCAAACTCCACACAGATCACTGTTGGCCGGGGGCAGGGATTGAACCCATGATCCCCGTGATCCCCCGGCCGAGGGTAAACTGTGCTGCCGCGGTGCTAACCACTGTGCCACCGTGCAGCCCAGATACAAAGATACAAATAATGCTCTGACACAGCCTTATTCATGCTGCATTTCCCCTCTAGTCCGCATGTGCTTTGAATGAGCCCGGCACGCACGCGGCACTGTTCATACTCACTTCTTTCATTTACCCAGGCCAAGCGTTTGACGCACGCACACAACCATCATTTGTAGTTTCACTCCCGCCCGATAGATAGCGCCAATGCACTGACACACCAGGATTTCACCATCGAAGAAACGCTGCTTGCTTTCTGCTGCTTGACTTCCTAGTTTTCACTCCTTTTCCGCAAAGATGCTGCTGCTGCTGAAGTATTTATGTATGATTCATGTACTGTATATTTATTCTCGTCTTCTGCTGCCTCGTTGTCTTCTTTGTCTACTTTGTCTTGGTATTCTGTGCCAATATCACCACTTCGTGAATGGGACGCTCAGTCTTGCGCATGCGCTTTTCAACACGTTCAGGTCGTGGGCAGGCGGTGCGGTCACAAAATTTGGGCTTCACGCAGTCATCCGTGGTCGAGCACTGCAGACACCAGCGGAATGGAGACGATGACGTAAATTTCGTCACACAAGGTTTCCTGTTACACGTACGCGGACAGCAGAGGGAGTTGAAACCAGAGAAGAAGAGTGATGATATAGAGTGAAGTACGAGGAGACAAAGAAGAGAGACGTCTGAAGATAGAGTTGAGGTTTGATTGGACACAGCAATGATGATAGAAGGACTACACCTCCTGACCAGATAGAGTGATGATATATAGTGAAGTACGTGGCGGTAATGCACCTGTAAGCTGGTTGCCAACCGCCAATCAAATCTAAAAGAAGTAGAATCTTTTTTGCCAGCGGCTGGCCGGCACAGCTGTTGATGCCACAGAGGCCACAGTCCAAGGACGGATAATTTTTTCACACATAAGGAGTTGTTCAGAACTCCTTATAAGATCTCCTTATGCAAAGATATAATAGAGTGATGATAATCAAGTCAGTGGCGGTAATGCACCTGTAAGCTGGTTGCCAACTGCCAATCAAATCTAAAAGAAGAAGAAGAAGAAGAAGAAGAAGAAGAAGAGGAAGAAGAAGAAAACTATACTATACTATACTATAAAGGAACTGAGCTATGGCAAAAAAAGATGGCATGAAGATCATAAAGGTAGATCATATTACAAAATACAAAAATCTGTTGCAATAACGAATTTCATAACAACGAAAAGGAGGGAAGACCTCATTATGGCAAGACTCAGACTGGATCACACAGGTTTAAACGGCACTTTATTCACCATGGGGAAAAGCGAATGTGACAAATTGAGAGAATGTGGAGTAAAAGAAAATGTCGAGCACATCCTATTACACTGTCACAAATACGGAAATGAAAGACAGATAATGGAAAATGAAGTTCGAGAGGCGGTAGGGAATGGGATTTAACTGGGATTCTGGGAACAGATGGAGATGGAGAGGCAATAAGAATCACAAGAAAGGCTCTTCTCTTTTTTAAATAACACAGGATTAAGTCATAGAATTTAGGGGTCGGGCTCAAATGACATAATGTTACACACTCTTATACAGTAGGTGGCGGTATGCACCTGTAAACTGGTTGCCAACTGCCAATCAATTCTAAAAGAAGAAGAAAAAGGAGCAGCATGATCCATAATTTAAAAAAGTGACTCACGGACTGGACAGAGTATGAGAGGCGCACTCTGAGCCCCCCTTAGTAACTCATTAATGGTCTTCATATTGCAGCACTGTTTGTTCAGACTTTTTTTTAAATCGAGCTCCAGCTGAACTGGGCTCAGGTGTAGTTGCAGCAAGATGAGAACTGACTGATCACCATGAAGACACGTGCTTGCAGAAGACGAGAGGACAGCAGTTGTCTTCCAAAATATGGATGCATCTTTCTCTTGTTGTTGGCTTCTGTCTTATTATTTCTATTATACAGCAACATGAAGGTGAGGATTTGGTTTTACTTGAACTCTTTAAACCTTTTGTATATCCTTTCAAATTTACAGGAGCCCAGAGGAGCCCCTTGAGGGACATTAAGCAGAACTAAACACATTTCCTTTTGTACATTAACACATTTAAAAGGGATGTATTATACATTATTTTATACATGCTGATGCAATATTTATGAAATGTCCATCACATGCTTTGGTCACAATATCTCAGTTTAATTATTGCGGCGCCATGTTCACCCAGCTTAAACAGCCTTCCTCAGAAGGACCCCTTTCCATACTTGCTGCTTTAAAATCAGGGGTCATCAACTACATTTGTTCAAGGGCCAGAATTTTTCTTGGCAGACACTGTGACGGCAAGACGCACTTGTAAAATAAAATAAAATTAATATTGTATCCTAAGTAATATATTGTTATTTGATATGTTAATTTTTCCTCCCAAATTAATGTTATTTTTTAGCCTTTGTCAGTGTTAACTTGTGGAGGGTGTTAGTGATGGTCCTCTGGACAACAGTCAAGTCAGTAGTTTTCCCCATGATATATATTGATTATATCATATTGACAATATTGAACTTTTTTCAGAATATTCAAATTTTTGAGAAACTGAATTTGGGGTTCTCATGAGCTGTACGCCATGTCCATCAAAATTAAAATAAATAAACACTTGAAATGTATCACGCTTTGTTTAATGAATATAATGAGTTTCATTTTTTATTGCCTTACTGAAACTAGAAAAGCACTCAGAGAGCGCATACCTCTGCCAAGACTCCTTCCGTCCCTCATGAATCACCTCCAAAATGTAATGGGTTTGTGTGTTGGCCTAGAGCCACTTCTGGAGAAAATTACATGAAAATCTGTCCATTAGTTTTGGAGTATTGTTGCTAACACACTGTGAGAAGATAAGAGCCTTGGCAAAGGTATGCATTCTCAGATCATCACCAAAATGTAATGGGTTCCTCTGTAGGCCAAGGACCACCTCTGGTGAAAATTTCATCCAAATCCATGTCATAGTTTTTGTGTAATACTGCTGCACAAGTACAAACAAAGCCCTTGGTGGAGGTATGCGCTTCTCAGATCATTACCAAAATCTAATCATCTGTTCCCCGTATCATTACACACCATTTCTGAAAATCTCATAAAAATCCATTCATAACTTTTTGAGTTATGTTGCTAACAGACAAACAAACCAATGCTGGCAAAAACAATCTCCTCATGGAGGAGGTAATAAATCGACTTTTTGATGATAATCTAATTTATTGAGATGCACCTGCATGAGTGTGCACAAACAAAGAAAATACAAAAAGTTAGCAAAGGCACTGAATGCTCCTTGAGACACAGTTGGAAGCATGTCGCTTCCGAAGCTGCTGTCTGGCTATGTATGCACGTTTACAGCACATCATAACAGCAAAAGGTGCTCCACTAAGTACTAAAGATGGTGTCATGAAGGGCTTGAATTCGTCATTAAAAGTGGCATTTTGTGCTGAATTTGGAGGAACCACTTGTAATATTAGTTGAGCTGAGACATTTAAATTGTTCTTGTTTGATTTGTTTATTATGTCTCAGTGAAACGAGGCATACGGTAGTCTGTCAGTGTGTTAGTGTGTGGGTATGTTAGTATGTCTGTCCGCAGACAAACATGGAGGCATAGCACCCTCTGGTGCTTTCATTGTAAACACCTGCTACCTTGTACATTTTCCAATAAACCTAATTTGCAGTGGGGGTTGAATTATTTGAGTTTGTATACGCTATGTATACAGATGTATACATAGCGTATACAACTGTGTGTGGTATGTCTGCTAAAATATGCATTCCTCAACACATTACACTCTCAAGCGTAATGGGGCTTCTTTCTTATGACTGGTGAGTGTAGCCCAGTTGTGATTTAACGTAAAGCACAATCAGAACCAAACTGTACTACAATAATTTTTCAAACATAAACCCTTAAAACACTTTTTAGTACATACAGTGTTACACCCATCAGATTCGCAATCAAAGTCTGGCTTATTGTTTTTATTTTCCGGTCTTCCTGTGGTTCTAAAAACAAGGGAAAAAAGCATCTCTGAAAGGTTAGGGAAAGGGACTTGTCTATATCTGAAAAGCAAAACACTTCATGTCAAAGCAGACAAAATCAGAATTATATCCATCTGATCCCATGTGCTTTGCATTGTGGTAGTTTATCAGTCACCGATCATCCGGCCAATACCATCATGCTGTGGAAGACACTTCCCCACTGCGCTGTTTTGCAGTGTGATGCAATCATGTACTCTTGCAGACCACTGGGAAACAATGTTTACACTGTTATGTCTTGCATCTGATATGATTTGGACATTGATGGAATGAAAATGTTTTAAATTATTTTAAATTTAGTTATAACTTAAATCAAACTATAAAATCTTGCCAACTAATTATTAGTTTATCGGGTTTGCACTCTGCTTGATTCAGACAAATCAAATATAGAGCCATTTAGTGAAAACTAAGGTTAGAACAACAGAAAACTATTTACACACACACAAAAAAAACAACTTACAACTGGTTTGAACCACTTGTAAATTTTGTTAATAAATGTTCCAGGAAGGGCATCTGGTGTAAAATTTAGGGATCTGCTGTGAGCCCCTTCTTGTTTGCCATGGTGACGGACAGGCTGACAGATGAGGTCAGGCAGGAGTCTCCATGGACCATGATGTTTGCATACGTCATTGTGATCTGTAGTGAAAGTAGAGAGCAGGTGGAAGAGAACCTGGAGAGGTGGAGGTATGCACGAGAAAGAAGAGGAATGAAAGTCAGTTGAAGCAAGGCAGAATACATGAGTGTGAATGAGAGGGAGGCAGGTGTAGCGGTGAAGATGCAAGGAATAGAGGCAGTGAAGGTAAATGAGTTTAAATACCTGGCGTCAACCATCCAAAGCAATGGAAAATCCACAAGAGAGGTGAAGAAGACAGTGCAGGCAGGGTGGAGTGGATGGAGACGAGTGTCAGCGGTGATTTGTGACAGAAGGATAGCAGCTAGAGTGAAAGGGAAGATTTACAAGATGGTAGTGAGACCTGCTATGATGAATTGCTTGGAGACAGTGACACTGACAAAAAGACAGGAGACAGAGCTGGAGCTCGCAGAGTTGAAGATGCTAAGATTTTCATTGGGAGTGACTAGGAGGGACAGGATTAGAAATGAGTATATTAGAGGGACAGCTCAGGTTGAGCAGTTTGGAGACAAAGTAAGAGAGGCAAGGCTGAGATGGTTTGGACATGTGCAGAGGAGGGATAGTGGATATACTGGACAAAGGATGGTGAAGATGGAGCTGCCAGGCAGGAAGAAAAGAGGAAGACCACAGAGAAGATTCATGGATGTAGTGAAAGAGGACATGGAGAGGGTTGGTGTTACAGAGGAAGATGCAAGGGATAGGGTGAGATGGAGGCAGATGATCCACTGTGGAGCTCCCTAAAGGGAGCAGCCAAAATAATAATTATAAGACAAAGAAGACAAAGAATGGATTAAATATCAAGACACTGACAGATTGGTGAACCACACAAGTTCATGTAAATTAATTGTTCCAAGGATTCTTGCATGAAGCCCAATGTTACAAAGAGTTTTAAGTTCCCCAAGGATGCCAAATGTAATGCTTATGATAATGCTAGCTGTTGTGGCTAACATTAAGCTGCGGCTTCAGCCATCACCCATTTCGGATAACTCACGTGGAATTGTATAGTAGAAGGAGTCTTTGTCTAATTTGACCTTGTTGTTATATTATACAGTTTCTTTTAACGTGTAATGTACTATCCGAAATAAATTCATTCATTCATTCATTCATTCATTCATTCATTCATTAGCTTTTTTATCTACCACCATACAATATGAGGGCTGCTCATTAAAGATTTCCTCTGACCCTCTTCTGCTTATTGTAGGGTGCTGAAATTGCACAGGTACAATAATGCATATCTTGATGAGCCATGTGATAATTTGCAGCTCTGATTTCCTGAGAGTTTCTCATTTACAGGTGCTAAGGTGGACTAAGGTGTGATCATGGAGTCAGCTGAATGCAATCTTCAGGTTCAGATTCATTTTATTTAGTGTCCCAGAAGGGCAATTCGGTTTGCAGCAGGATAACAAGAACACAACCTTACACAGTGAGATAAATATATAGTTTCACAGAAGACTAATTACAAAGAGTTTGTTTTTTTTAAAATAATTCTGTTGAACCACAATTCAAAAGCATTGTCTGATTTTCATTGGTTAATTTTGATAGAATTTTTATTTATTACCACTTTTGTCAGATTCAAGTTATTTCTGTGACCATTGTGGTTTTTTCTTTCATTAACAGAGGAGTACCAACAATTTTGTCCACGGCTGTATAGAGTGATGGTTTATATTGGCCGACATGCCACGGCCAAGATGTGTAGAGTGATGATGTAGAGTGAAGTGATGATATAAAGTAAAGTACGAGGAGACGAAGAAGAGTGATGTCTGAAGATAGAGTTGAAGTTCAATTGGACACAGCAATGATGATAGAAGGACTACAGCTCCTGACCAGATAGAGTGATGATATAGAGTGAAGTACATGGCGGTAATGCACCTGTAAGCTGGTTGCCAACCACCAATCGAATCTAAAAGATGAAGAAGATTGTGGTGTTGGATATATAGAGTCATATTTAGATGTTAACAGGTGAGACATGGAAATCTCACTGTTTCAAGAAGAAGAAGAAGAAGATTGCTCAGAACTCCTTATAAAAACTCCTTATAGAGTAATGACCAGAGTGTTATAGACATCATGTAGACATGGAAATCTCACTGTAAGCTGGTTGCCAACTGCCAATCAAATCTAAACGAAGAAGAAGAAGAAGAAGAATGATGGCGATGGAGACGGAGACGGAGAGGCACTAAGAATCGCGAGAAGGGCTCTTTTCTCTTTTTTAAATAACACAGGATTAAGTCATAGAATTTAGGGGTCGGGCTCAAATGACATAATGTTACACACTCTTGTAAAGTAGGTGGCGGTATGCACCTTTCAGTTGTTTGTTATCCGCCAGTAACCGAGAGAAGAAGAGAAGAAGAAATGAAATAGAGGAGCGAGTCCTATGGTCGTGACACGCAGACGATGCAGTCCAAGGACGGACAATTTTTTCCACACACGAGGAGTTGTTCAGAACTCCTTATAAGAGCATAGTAGAAGAAGAATCTTGAATAACACATAGATTTCTTGAATCTTTAGAGTGATATAGAGTGATAGAGCCATGTAAATGTCACTGTTTGAAGAGGAAGAAGAAGAAGATTGTTCAGAACGCCTTATAAGAACTCCTTATAGAGTAATGACCAGATAGATTGTTGTAGACATCATGTAGACATAGAAATCTCATTGTTTGAAGAAGAAGATTGTTCAGAACTCCTTATAAGAACTCCTTATACATAGATATAGAGTGAAGAAGACGAAGAAGAGGTTGCCAACCGAGAAGAATTCTGACTTTTGATACATAGAGTGATGTTTACTGAGTGCAGTATGTGGCGGTAAGGACTACAGCTCCTGAGCAGATAGAGTGATGATATAGAGTGAAGTACGTGGCGGTAATACACCTGTAAGCTGGTTGCCAACCCCCAATCAAATCTAAAGAAGAATATAGAGTGGAGTGATGCTGGTGGCAGTTTTCCACGGCCAAGATATATAGAGTGATGATATAGAGTGTAGTACGTGGAAGACGTAGTGACAGGACAGAGTGATGCTGGATGTATAGAGTGATGGAGTGATATAGAGTGATGAATTTGTAAGGACTACAGCTCCTGGCCACATAGAGTGATGATATGGAGTGGAATGCATGGCAGTAATGCACCTGTAAGTTGGTTGCCAACCACCAATCAAATCTAAAAGAAGAAGATTGTTGTCATGGTCATGTCTCCCCTGGTCCTGTGTTCATGTCTTGTGTGTATCCTCTGCTCTTGTCTACCTCTCGTTCCCAGCCCCTCATGTCTCCCGCACCTGTAGCCACTTCCCTGCTGTCTTTGATTGCCCTTGAGTGTTCCCACCTGGCTTGTGTTTGTTGATTCCCCATGGTGCTATATACACTACCGTTCAAAAGTTTGGGGTCACTTAAAAATGTCCTTAATTTTGAAAGAAAAGCACTGTTTTTTTCAATGAAGATAACTTTAATCAGAAATACACTCTAATATCTAATATACATTGCTAATGTGGTAAATGACTATTCTAGCTGCAAATGTCTGGTTTTTGGTGCAATATCTACATAGGTGTATAGAGGCCCATTTCCAGCAACTATCCCTCCAGTGTTCTAAGGGTACAATGTTTTTGCTCATTGCGTCAGAAGGCTAATGGATGATTAGAAAACCCTTGTGCAATCATGTTAGCACAGCTGAAAACAGTTTAGCTGGTTAGAGAAGCTATAAAACTGACCTTCCTTTGAGCAGGTTGAGTATCTGGAAAAAATTATTATTTCAAATACAAATCATTATTTCTAACCTTGTCAATGTCTTGACTATATTTTCTATTCATTTTACAACTCATGGTGGTAAATAAGTGTGATTTTTCATGGAAGACACAAAATAATTGTCTGGGTGACCCCAAAGTTTTGAACGGTAGTGTGTATATATATATATATATATATATATATATGTCACCATGGGATGAGATGCCGTCTCAGCGCTCAGCCCATGTTTCCCTTCACCCCTGCTTCTCATTGAGCAGCGTCTCTGCAGGCTCCCAGCTGGCAGCATTACGGACGGCTGGGGCCAATTAGTCCTCATCAGCTGGGGCGCTGCCAATGAGAATAAATAGGAGCAGCCTCGATGACTCGGGGCTGCGACATAAGCACCGCTAGGCTGAAGCCCCTTCGTCTGGTGTCAGCCTCTACTCCTATTACAGCATTCCTGTGATTGTTACCCGCTGAGAGTATGTATGCCTTGTTACCCCTACGTCCGGTACGAGCTCCCTGCTCCTGCGCTGTGCAACTTGTGAGTGAACCTCTGTACGAGTATCTGTGCTTTCCTCATCCCTCACCCCTTACCTTTAATAAAACATCACGACTCACTGGCTCGCCCTCGGCTCTTATTGCGTGGCTCCCTAGAGCCCCGCGTGACAGTATGTCGCAGCCCGACGAGTTACCGGCGGCCGTGAGTCGCTGTGGAATTGTACCTTTCTGTCCGGGTGTCAGCGCTGCTAGCATGCCGTTTCCCAGGAGTCACTCCCGACGCCAGGGCGACGAGCTGAAGTCCATCTCGGGGGTTGTCGACAGGACGCTCTTCATCCTGCACGACGCCTCCAACGCGAGACGCTGGCATCTGGGCCGTGCTGAGGGTCTCCTGGACTGTTACCCTCATTCTCTGCTCCATCTCGAGGGCAGTGCCAGGATAGACGCCATGGTCACACAGCGAGAGAAGCTCCGCGGGTTGGATGGAAACCCCGGCAGTACGCCGAAGTGGATCAGAATCAGAATAAACTTTATTGCCAAGCATGTAAAAAACACACGAGGAACTTGACTTGACATTGGTGCGCATGCGCGCGACACAACGACACGGCAGCCATAATAGGCGCCTCATCAAACAGAGATAGATAAGAAAGGGAGGGGAAGGGAGGGAACGACACAAGGGGGGAGGAGAAAAAAAAACTTCGTTATCAAAATACAGCTTATTTTTAAGCAGATTATGATTACAATGAAAAAAAAAATCTCTCAATAGCACAGAGCAACAACTCAGAATTCACAAGACACAAGAGAGCAGTGTACAGTATATCTTTAATCAGTTCATGAATCAATGTGTGTGCGGTGTTGAGCAGTGTTGATGATAATAAGAGAGACCCAAGGACCCTTGGCAGAAGATGTTTTGTCTGTCTGGCGCCCAGTCTTATCTGGCGCTGCAGCTGGCTGTCCAAGGCCTTGTGCTCATGATTTTGAAAAAAACACAATCTGCAGACAGCCAGGAGGAATTTTCATGGGGAATAATAATGCCAAATAGGACTGATCACAGAGAAGACTTGTATTTCTTCTGTAGATTCAGTACATTAATCCTTCATTGCGCAGCTTTGAATTCGTCGTGGAAAGACCTGAGCGAACCCATGATGTAATCCACCTTACGAGACAGTTCTCCAGTAGTCGCTATCAGGGTCTTCTCCAGTTTCTCAATTTGTTGGATGCACCTCGCCTGGCCAGCATTTTGATAGGTTGAATCCATCTTCAGCAATTTGCGGTAAACCAAGACAATTCCCGTCCCAATCAGAATTATCCCAATCACCAAGATTACGAAGATAAACAAATCTTCAATATCTTCGATAGAAAGATTAGAGAGACACAGCATTTTCCAATTACCTGTGTCACATAGATAGCCCACTGGAGCCGTTCCAGCGGGGCAGACAGCTTCCCCCGGAGCACTTTTCCTTGTTGAAAAAATAGTGTCAATTGTGTTCAAAGCCCAGCTTATTAACTCCATAATTTCTTTTCGGCGGTCGCAGTTAAACGCAGACAGACAACAGCAAGCTGGGATCCAGTAGCAGGAGGGGAGGAAAAAATCAGCAGGAGAGAAGAAAAAAGCGTCTGCTCTCTTGGGAGGGCGGAAGTAGCCCCCCGCTTCGGGACCCCGTTCCTGCTGCCATTCCAGCCCGGGAGTTCGCGCCACGCAAAGGGCTTCCCCCGTTCTGCACCACGTCACTCGGGATTCCCTCCATGGAGCCCGCAGCTGACAGCAGTTACGTCTGGGACCGGGCGGCTGACGCGATTCCCGCTGCGTATCCATTCACCATCTGCAGGCACGTGGCGGCGGCAGAGAGATTGGTGGAGAGGACTCCAGAGCAATGAAGCTGTCCCAAGCTCAATGCCCTCCTCGCCTCGGTCTCTGATCAGGAGCGGCGATTCCTGGGTTTCCCCCTCGTTTCGTCCCCTGGGAGAAGTCGTCGTCACATTGCCAAGTCACCTCTGCACGACCCCCTTCCGGATCCAGTTCTGGGCTGCCGCCAGGACCGTTCCCCCCACGCAGCTGTCACCTCTTCGTCTCGTCAGCATGGAGTTTTCACAGCCTCGTTCCCTGAGCCTCATTCCCCCGCTGTCATTCCTGGACATTCGGGCTGGCTCACCCCGGCTGTTTCCCCCTCCTCCTCGACGCGCTTCCTGACTGCTGTGTGTGCCTGGAATTCCGGCCTGGTGAGCTCTCTGCTGGAGACAACGCGAGCGATCCTCAGACGATTTCCCAGGGGGTCCTCCGTTATCGCCGGGCGGGGAGAGGAAGAAGCAGTATCCACCACAGTGAGCGATATTCAACCTCCAGGAGACAGGCAAGTCATAGTTTTTTCACATCTGCTTAATGATTTGCTCTGTCACATTCCTGGAGGAGGAGTTCAGGGTTCGCAGCTCCCTGAACTCCCCCCACCTGCTGTAACCTGTGTTCCTAATCCTGCATCCTCTGTGTCTCTCTCCGCCGAGCGATCCCCGGCTCCGGGTCAACGTGGTGGGATAAGGAGAGGGCCTGTGGTTCCGCAGCTACGTTGCGGACGGAGGAGGGGGACTGACTGCTGCGTGGAGTCTGCGCCGACGACTAAGCGTCCCCGGGTCTCCACGGAGGAGCGGTTCGGTCCAGCGGGACGAGATTCTTCTGGCTTCACGCCGAGTGGATTGTCGGCGGGGTTACCGGAGCTGGAGGAACCTCAAGCTGCGCTGACCATCGTGCTGGCTGCGGGGCCCGACGCGGCTGGATGGGAGCCTGACAACGACCTCCTGACGACGGATCCTGGATCTTCGCAGTCCTGGACGGCGTCAGAACCCGAGATCAGGCGAGTGCTCTCCTTTCTTTTCTCCCTTTATATCTTTGAGCACTTCAGCCTGTCTCTAGGGGAGATGAGCCGGGTGCAGCCGCCCGCTGCGTCTGAGCTCGTCTCGCCGGGTTCTGGCGCTGCCGGTGATCCTGATCCTGGTTCTGTTTTCTCTTCTGAGCCTTCTTCCAGGGTCACCGGCGAGGAGTTGCTGTTCCTCGTGGTGCTGGAGGGTCCAGGTTCAACGTTGGAGGTCGGTTCTGGTGCGGTGTCCAACGAAGGTTCGCCCGAGACCCAATCGGGGTCCGACGTGGGTACTGCTCCAGCGGCGTCCAACGTGGGTTCGCCCGAGACCCAATCGGGGTCCGACGTGGGTGCTGCTCCAGCGGCGTCCAACGTGGGTTCGCCCGAGACCCAATCGGGGTCCGACGTGGGTGCTGCTCCAGCGGTGTCCGACGTGGGTTCGCCTAAGGCCCGATCGGGGTCCGACGTGGGTGCTGCCCCCAGTGTTGTCTAGGTCCGGTGAGGAGGTGGCCACTTCCCTGCGGCCTGACGCTCGTCGCCCTCGTCATCGGCTCTCCCCTGAGCCTCTTCCACCGGGACCCGCTTTGACCCTTCGTCCGTCTCAACGGTCCTGGTGGTTGAGTGATGCGGGTCAACGACCCGACCCGCAAGACTTTCGGTTCGGTGATCTGGTTCCCCCCGATGATCTGTGTTTGCCTCTGGGTGGCCTGGTTCGGCTGCCAGTGGACTGGGTTCCTGGGATCTGGGTCCGGAGTTCGCCGTCCGAACATTTCCCTTTCCCCGGTTCGCCGACTGGACAATGGGCGGGGAGACCTCCGGAGCCACCTCGGCCATTTTGGACTCTGCCTGCCATATTCCTCGGGTGTCGCTTTTCTTTTATCATTATTAAGGTCACTCGGGTGTAATATTTTGTCCTGTTGGTGGATATATATTCATAGTGCTGTGTGTTTTCCATTTCCCGTACTCAGCATTTTCCTTTTTGTGCCTTGTTTTTAGCCTTGTCCGTGCATTATAGAGTTATGCGTTTTGTTTCCCATCAAACCATACTCTGCAATTGTCCGTTTGTCCCAGTCACTTTCGCTCCTTTAGGTGACTGTGTGTATATATATATTCGTAGTGCTGTGGGTTTTCCTTTGCCCGTACTCAGCATTTTCCCTTTTTGTGCCTTGTTTTTAGCTTTGTCTGTGCATTATAGAGTTATGTGTTTTGTTTCCCATCAAACCATACTCTGTAATTGTCCGTTTGTCCCAGTCACTTTCACTCCTTTAGGTGACTGTGCGTGTTGATATGTATATATATATATATATATATATATATATATATACAGTGGGGAAAAAAAGTATTTAGTCAGCCACCAATTGTGCAAGTTCTCCCATTTAAAAGATGAGAGAGGTCTCCAATCTTCATCATAGGTATACCTCAACTATGAGAGACAAAATGAGAAAAAAAAAATCCAGAAAATCCCATTGAAGGATTTTTAATGAATTAATTGGTAAATTCCTCAGTAAAATAAGTATTTGGTCAATAACAAAAGTTCATCTCAATACTTTGTTATATACCCTTTGTTGGCAATGACAGAGGTCAAACGTTTTCTGTAAGTCTTCACAAGGTTTTCACACACTGTTGCTGGTATTTTGGCCCATTCCTCCATGTAGATCTCCTCTAGAGCAGTGATGTTTTGGGGCTGTCACTGGGCAACACGGACTTTCAACTCCCTCCAAAGATTTTCTATGGGGTTGAGATCTGGAGACTGGCTAGGCCACTCCAGGACCTTGAAATGCTTCTTACGAAGCCACTCCTTCATTGCCCGGGCGGTGTGTTTGGGATCATTGTCATGCTGAAAGACCCAGCCACGTTTCATCTTCAATGTCCTTGCTGGTGGAAAGAGGTTTTCACTCAAAATCTCACGATACATGGCCCCATTCATTCTTTCCTTTACACGGATCAGTCGTCCTGGTCCCTTTGCAGAAAAACAGCCCCAAAGTATAATGTTTTCACCCCCATGCTTCACAGTAGGTATGGTGTTCTTTCTCCTCCAAACACGACAAGTTGAGTTTTTACCAAAAAGTTTATTTTGGTTTCATCTGACCATATGACATTCTTCCAATCCTCTTCTGGATCATCCAAATGCTATCTAGCAAACTTCAGACAGGCCTGGACATGTACTGGCTTAAGCAGGGGGACACGTCTGGCACTGCAGGATTTGAGTCCCTGGTGGCGTAGTGTGTTACTGATGTAGCCTTTGTTACTTTGGTCCCAGCTCTCTGCAGGTCATTCACTAGGTCCCCCCGTGTGGTTCTGGGATTTTTGCTCACCGTTCTCATGATCATTTTGACCTCACGGGGTGAGATCTTGCGTGGAGCCCCAGATCGAGGGAGATTTTCAGTGGCCTTGTATGTCTTCCATTTTTTAATAATTGCTCCCACAGTTGATTTCTTCGCACCAAGCTGCTTACCTATTGCAGATTCAGTCTTCCCAGCCTGGTGCAGGTCTACAATTTTGTTTCTGGTGTCCTTTGAAAGCTCTTTGGTCTTGGCCATAGTGGAGTTTGGAGTCTGACTGTTTGAGGTTGTGGACAGGTGTCTTTTATACTGATAACGAGTTCAAACAGGTGCCATTAATACAGGTAATGAGTGGAGGACAGAGGAGCCTCTTAAAGAAGAAGTTACAGGTCTGTGAGAGCCAGAAATCTTGCTTGTTTGTAGGTGACCAAATACTTATTTTACCAAGGAATTTACCAATTAATTCATTAAAAATCCTTCAATGTGATTTTCTGGATTTTTTTTTCCCCTCATTTTGTCTCTCATAGTTGAGGTATACCTATGATGAAAATTGGAGACCTCTCTCATCTTTTAAGTGAGAGAACTTGCACAATTGGTGGCTGACTAAATACTTTTTTGCCCCACTGTATATACGGTGCTGTGTATTGTGGTTTTTTTTTCTTCCCCCTCTTCATTATCCGTACTCAGTGTTTTTTATCACTCTTGTCCTGTTCTTAGTTTTGTCTGCATTATGGAGTAGTGTTTGTTCTGTTATCCATACTCTGTAATTGCTTTATCCGTTTTTGTCATTCTTTTGGTGGGTTGTTATCTGTTCCCGTGTTCTGTATTCTCCCCATCTGTGCCCTGGGTTTTTGTTTTTTTTTCTCTTTTTTTTGGTGCGATGTAGAGTACTGTATTTTTTTTTTTTTTTGCCCTGTTACCCTACATTGGTCTTTTGGTGTTGTCCTTCCCTTTGCTTCTTCCCCTCCGGTCCTGCCTCCCTTCCACCCACCCTAGGTGGGGGGGGGGGGGGGGCTGGGATGTTCCTGGTCGTTCAGGAGCCCGACCTTGAGGGGGAGGCTCTGTCACCATGGGATGAGATGCCGTCTCAGCGCTCAGCCCATGTTTCCCTTCACCCCTGCTTCTCATTGAGCAGCGTCTCTGCAGGCTCCCAGCTGGCAGCATTACGGACGGCTGGGGCCAATTAGTCCTCATCAGCTGGGGCGCTGCCAATGAGAATAAATAGGAGCAGCCTCGATGACTCGGGGCTGCGACATAAGCACCGCTAGGCTGAAGCCCCTTCGTCTGGTGTCAGCCTCTACTCCCCTTACAGCATTCCTGTGATTGTAACCCGCTGAGAGTATGTATGCCTTGTTACCCCTACGTCCGGTACGAGCTCCCTGCTCCTGCGCTGTGCAACTTGTGAGTGAACCTCTGTACGAGTATCTGTGCTTTCCTCATCCCTCACCCCTTACCTTTAATAACACATCACGACTCACTGGCTCGCCCTCGGCTCTTATTGCGTGGCTCCCTAGAGCCCCGCGTGACAATATATATACTGTATATACACACTACCGTTCAAAAGTATATATATATATATATATATATGTATATATACAGTATATATACACTACCGTTCAAAAGTTTGGGGTCACCCAGACAATTTTGTGTTTTCCATGAAAAGTCACACTTTTATTTACCACCATGAGTTGTAAAATGAATAAAAGATATAGTCAAGACATTGACAAGGTTAGAAATAATGATTTGTATTTGAAATAATTTTTTCCTTCAAACTTACAAAAAACTCATAATTTGACTCATAATTAATTAGTGGTTGGGTGAAGCTATTTATTATCAAACAATTGTGTTTGCTCTTTTTAAATCATAATGACAACAGAAACTACACAAATGACCCTGATCAAAAGTTTACATCACCTAGTATGCTCGTATGCTCATGATTGGGGCACGGCCAGGGACCGTGCCCATGCTTTATGTTCATTTTAGTCTGCTTTACCTCCGTATTATTACGATTACACAACATAACAAAAATAATTTTTTTGTAAGTTGTCTGTGTTTTTTCATCTGATTTAAGACAATTTTGCACTGCTGAATCCGAAAATGACATCCGTTTCTCTTGATCAGGTCAGGTTTTTATGTTAAGTTATAAGCAGTTGTACAGCAGTTGTACAGGTGTACTCTAAATTGAATAGTAAACACTGATAAAGGTAAGTACATGTAAATTGAATGTTGCATCATCATTGTTCAAAATTCAGAGAATTTCAAGAAATAAAAATGAATTTTACATCATATAAAGCGAAAATACTCATACATGTAAACAAAAACATTAAAAAAAAATGTGGTTATAATTCAAAAACTTGACCTGATTGAGAAAAACCAATGTGATTTTTGGATTCAGCACATCAAAATTGTCCTAAACCAGCTAAAACACTTAGACAATAAATTTGGTGTTGACCAGTGTTATGATAATAATAATAATAATAATAATAATAATAATAATAATAATAATAATGACTTCCGGTTATGGCTGCCACGTAGGACGGACGTGTCTCGCTCTGCTCTGCTCCTGGAGAAAAAAAATCGGCAAATAACTCTCTCATTTGGGACAGAACGTATCCCAGCGTTTGGGCGAGGATATGTCGGCGAAGCCTAAGGCTGGAAAACCAGGAAAAGGAAAAAGCGAGCCGCCGAAACAGTCCAAATTAACGGACTTTCAGGTCTGTGACGCAGCAAACAGGGCTCCATATATGGCGGAGGAGGCTGGCAACGCTGCGATTTCTGCGGGGAATGGCGCAGATGCGCTGATGGCTGCCATGAGTTCAATGAGAGCGGACTTTTCCTCTAGATTTGATGGGATTATGACAGCGTTGGAAGGAATAAGAAAGGAATTGGGTGACTGTGTAGAACGAACGGCGCAGATGGAGCTCCGTCTCGCTAGTGCTGAAGATGACGTCACCCGTCTTCAATTAAAGGTGCGCACTTTGGAAAAAAAAAAAAAATCTCTGGAAGATAATATTTTGGATTTGGAATCTCGGTCGAGACAGAATAATTTGAGGCTGGTGGGTCTTCCAGAGGAATCAGAAGGTCGGGACGTATGTTCCTTTCTGGAAAAGTGGATTCCGGAGGTGCTGGGCAGCGAGGAGTTGCAATCAGCAGTGGTTCTGGAAAAAGCACATCGCATTGGCCCACGGAGAGATAAGGGACCGCCGAGGACCTTAATTATGAAGTTTCTTAACAACAGAGACAGGATGAAGATCTTCAACGCTGCACGAGCTAAAAAAGGAGAGATTAAACACCAGGACCAGCAGGTGCGGTTCTACCCAGATTTGGCCACAGGAATCCAGCAATTGAGGAAGCAGTTTGATCCCGTACGTAAGGAGCTGCGCAACCTTGGGATTCGTCATGGTGTAATCTATCCTGCGAGACTGCTGACCACGTATGAGGGCAGAACCCACATCTTCAAGACCCCAGAGGAGGCGCAGGAGTTCATCAAGAAGATCAAAGAAGAAGAAGAGACTGGTGGGAGCTAAGCATGAACAAAATATAAGGTAGAATAATTAAGCATTTGCACAGGCATCTGACTGACTTGAAGTAAATAGTAAGTTTACAAAATATAGATTGTATTATATATTAAAAAAAACAAAACAAAAACAAAACAAACAAAAAAAAAAACTATGATGTACAAAGTTGTTAAAAATTTTGGAGTTAAGTTGGAAAACTACAGAGGAGAGTTAATGTTACGTCATTAAAAGCAGTAGAGTTAGGGTGATTGGGAGGATGAAGAAGGAGTGGCTTAGGCTGTTCCCCGTGGGTGTGGAACGGTCGATGGCTATATCGGGAGACAGAATTTTTCTTTTGATTTTGGGGGGTTTGCCACAAGTGTGGGAAGGGGAAATTTGTTTGTGTGTAGTTTGTAGGATGAATGTTCAACCACTCATGTTTTTGCTTCTCTGTATGAGCATGTTTACACTGCAAGGTAATCCCAAACTCTCTATTGATCATGGACCAAAGTGTTAATCTTAATTTAACTTCATGGAATTGCAGAGGTCTACAAAATTTAAAAAAACTTAAACAAGTTATGAATAAAATAAAGGACATGGGTTCAAGAATTGTGTTTTTACAAGAAACTCATCTGATAGAGGAGGATGTTAAAAGAATTAGGAGTAGATGGCAGGGAAGTGTATTCACCTCTTCATTTTCATCCCGAGCCAGGGGAGTTATGACTCTCATACATAAATCAGTTCCTTTTCAAGTGAAAAATGTAATTGGAGACAAATTTGGAAGATATGTAATCATTCAAGGTTCTTTGCTATTAGAAAATATAAATCTTGTGAACTTATATGGTCCCAATATAGATGATCAGAAGTTCTTTGCTAATTTATTTCTCATCTTATCATCACTTACAGGGCAACATATAATAGCAGGGGATTTTAATTGTATATTGAATCCAGGTGTGGATAGATCAACAGGACTGGATTGTACGCACATTGGATGTAGGATGACTATTAATCATTTTATGAAAGAATTGAGATTGTTAGATATATGGAGAGAAATGAAACCACAAGTTAAAGCCTATTCTTGTTATTCCAGTACCTACAAGACATTCTCACGTATTGATTATTTTTTGATTTCCACAGAATTAAGGTCCAAGATTCAAAACTGCTTTTATGATAACATCGTGATCTCTGATCATGCACCCTGTTGTCTAATATATGTAGATAAAAAATTGACAAAGGAATCAGGTAGATGGCAATTTCAGCATAAATGGCTTCAGGATGAGGAATTTGTCAAGTATATAGAAAAACAGATAGACGAGTTCTTTGACATCAATACTACACAAACATCAGCATGTGTAAAGTGGGAGGCTTTCAAAGCTTTTATTAGGGGGCATATTATTAGTTATACAGGATCAAAATCTAAGAAGACTCGAGAGGAGAGAGCTAAATTGGAACATAAAATAAAAAATCTTCAGGAAAAAGTGTATGCAGGAAGTGACCCAAGGTTGGAGAATGAATTACTGATTTTGAGAGCTGAATACGACAAAAAATCAGCGAATAGAGCTGCCTCGAGTCTTCTAAGATTGAAACAATCTTTTTATGAACAAGGTGAAAAATCAGGAAAATTATTAGCATGGCAGATTAAACAATTGGAAATTAAAACACCAATTACCAGTATTATAAGTAATGGACAGGTAGTTATAGATCCTTTAGAAATTAATAGAGCCTTTAGAGATTACTATGAAAAATTATATGATACCAAAAATGAACCTGATTTAACAAAACTAAATGGGTTTTTGAACGAACTATCTATACCGTGTATTCCAAATGAAAACAGGGAGATATTGGAGTCTAAAATTAGTCAAGAAGAAGTTGGGCTAGCCATTGATAATATGAAATCAGGAAAAAGTGCAGGACCAGATGGTCTTCCAGTTGACCTTTATAAAAAATTTAAGAATAAATTAATAAAACCTTTTTTGGAAATGGTTTTAGAAGCATTTCAAAATAATAATTTACCATCATACATAAATAATGCCTTAATTATACTGCTGCCAAAACCAGGTAAGCCCTCTAATAAATGTGAAAATATGAGACCAATAAGCCTATTAAACGCCGACCTTAAGATAATCTGTAAAATTTTAGCAAGACGAATACAAGAAATTTTACCAAATATTATTAATCGAGATCAGAATGGCTTTATAAAGGGTAGACAAGGCTTCCATAATGTAAGAAGACTATTTAATATTATCTGTTTTAATAAAGAAGCACCGGATACAGCTCTCCTATCATTGGACGCCGAAAAGGCCTTTGATAGAGTTGAATGGCCCTTTCTTTTTGAAGTCCTACAAAGGTTTGGACTTGGAAATAATTTCATAAAATGGGTTCAAATAATATACAATAATGCTACAGCAGAAATCCTAACAAATAACAATATTTCAAAACCAATAAAAATCAATAGAGGATGTCGACAAGGCTGTCCACTCTCACCTTTACTGTTTACTATGGCAATTGAACCTTTAGCGATAGCGATACGTTTACATTCACAAATATATGGAATTAAAGTTGGACCAACAGAACATAAAATCTCCCTGTACGCCGATGATATAATTTTGTTTATGTCGAATCTAAAAAAATCAATTCCAACCTTGTTGAATTTAATAAAGAATTTTGGGGAAATATCAGGATATAAAATAAATAAAACTAAATCTTCAATATTAATGCTAAATGAGACCCAGAGAAATTACCCAGCCCCTGAGGTAAATCAATTCAATGTTGTAAATCAGTTTAAATATTTAGGAATCCAAATTATGCCTAAGCTAGAATCAGTCGCCAGTGTCAACTATGAAGCCTTAATGTCAGATATCAATGAGTTAACTCAGAGATGGATGTCACTACCAATGTCGATGATCGGGAGAATCAATATACTTAAAAGTAATATTTTACCTAAAATACTTTATTTATTTCAATACATTCCCTTATCACCACCTTTAGATCTATTCTCAAGAATAAAAAAAAAGTTAGTGGAATTTATATGGAACAACAGGAGGGCTAGATTACGTCTGTCTTTATTATATTTACCATTTGATCGTGGAGGTCTGAAATGTCCAAATTTTATGTTGTATTATTGGTCGGCACAACTGAGGTCTATGACATATTATTTTTCATCAAATGATCTCCCTCACTGGACTGAAATGGAATCATACAATTTACCTTTACCTCTTCCCATATTCATATACTCAGATTCGGCAAAAAAATTACAAAAACAAGTTAAAAATCCATTTGTAAAGCATATGATCAAAATATGGTGTGAAGCTAAAAACTATTTAAAAGAACCACAGTTATTGTCACAATTTAGTCCAATATGGGGTAATCAATATTTTAAACCAGGGAGAGCGGACGCTGTATTTAAAGTATGGAATTTAAAAGGGATACAAAAGATTCAGGATTTATATTTGCCATGTGCAGACAACATAATGTCTTTTGAAGAGCTGAGGATCAAATTTAATCTCAATAGAACACATTTTTTTAAATATCTTCAACTTAGAAACTTTATTCGATCAAATCAAAATAAAGCTCTCACTCGACCTATTTATTCATCCTTGGAAAAAATGATGATGAAAGATAGTAAAAGAAAGGGTATTATTTCAGAGTTTTATAACTCATTGACACTATCTTCAAGTGAAAATTCACTGAAAAGATTAAACTACTGGAAAGAAGATCTGCAAATTGAAATTTCAGAGGAACAATGGGAATTGGCTTGTACAGAAGCTCAAACCAAATCAATAAATGCACGCCTTAAATTGATACATTTCAAATGGTTAATGCGGATGTATGTTACACCGGAGGAGTTAAATAGATATAACAAAAATATACCAGATACATGCACAAAATGCATGGAAAGTAAAGGAACCCTATTTCATTGTTTATGGGAATGTAGATTAATAAGAATGTTTTGGGAAGAGGTGAGGGTAACAATTGAAAAAATAATCTCAAAACAAATCATATTGAATCCTAAACTGTTTTTGTTGGGTCTGTACCCAGAAAAGCATAATTTTAATAAAAGTGAAAGAACATTCATAGACCTCAGTTTGCTTAATGCCAAAAAATGTATTGCACTATTATGGAAAAAGACTCATAGACCAGATGTGACTCAGTGGTTAAGACAGATGTTAACAAACCTTCCATTAGAAAGAATAACATATATACTGAAATCAAAGGAAATTGTGTTTGAGAATATATGGAGACCTTTTATTGATTATGTAAAAAATTTAAACATAACTCTTGAAGAAGAAGGTGAATGATGTGTGTGGACCTTGTAAATTCCAAACTGGTGAACATAATATGTATACTTATGTATTGGATTGTCTAGACTAAACAGAGGAGCATTGTTGAAGACTTGATTTTGTTGGTGGTTGTTGGTGTTTTTAGTGCATTTTTTTTTTTTTTGTAGTACTTTAGTGTTAGTGTTTGATTGTTTGTATCATGTTTGTTAAAAAAACAAAAAAAGGTTCAATAAAGATATTGTGGAAAAAAAAATAATAATAATAATAGTAATAATAATAATAATTATTATTATTAAGTGCCCCCATGCTCCCTGATCATTGTCTGTCATGTCATGTTATCCCCTGTTGTTTGTGTCTTATGGTTGTCTTTTGTCTTTGGTTATATTTTGTGATCCTGGTTTATTTTTATTGTTAGTATTGTTGTCCTTGTGTCTTTAGTCATGCTGTGTCATCCCCTGTCTGTCCTCATTGTCTTCATATTAGCTTTGTGTGCATATTTGTTTACCTAGTGTCCTTAGCTCCTCATGTTTTCATTCCCATAGCCATTCCCCCTCATGAGTGTGCTGTTCAGCCCCTGATTGCTCCTGATTGTCCTCAGCTGTCTTGTGTCATGCTAATTGTTCCCTCCCCTATATACAGTATCTCACAAAGTGAGTACACCCCTCACATTTTTGTAAATATTTTATTATATCTTTTCATGGGACAACACTGAAGATATGACACTTTGATACAATGTAAAGTAGTCTGTGTACAGCTTGTATAACAGTGTAAATTTGCTGTCCCCTCAAAATAACCCAACACACAGCCATTAATGTCTAAACTGCTGGCAACAAAAGTGAGTACACCCCTAAGTGAAAAGGCAGTGCTGGAAAATAATTGTGGCCACACAAAATATTGACACTTGGGCACAGTTTGGACATTAACTCTCTTGGGCATGGAGTTCACTAGAACTTCACAGGTTGCCACTGGAATCCTCTTCCACTCCTCCATGACAACACACAGATCTGGTGGATGTTAAGAGACCTTGCGCTCCTCCACCTTCTGTTTGAGGACGCCCCACAGATGCTCAATAGGGTTTAGGTCTGGAGACATGCTTGGCCAGTCTATCACCTTTACCCTCAGTTTCTTTAGTAAGGCAGTGGTTGTCTTGGAGGTGTGTTTGGGGTCCTTATCATGTTGGAATACTGCCCTGAGGCCCAGTTTCCAAAGAGAGGGAATCATACTCGTCTTCAGTATGTCACAGTACATGTTGGCATTCATGGTTCCCTCAATGAACTGCAGCTCCCCAGTGCCGGCAGAACTCATGCAGACCCAAACTATGACACTCTCACCACCATGCTTGACTGTAGGCAAGACACACTTGTCTTTGTACTCCTCACCTGGTTGCCGCCACACACGCTTGACATAATCTGAACCAAATAAGTTTATCTTGGTCTCATCAGATCAGAGGACATGGTTCCAGTAATCCATGTCATTAGTCTGCTTGTCTTCAGCAAACTGTTTGCGGGCTTTCTTATGCATCAGCTTTAAAATGGGCTTCTTTCTGGGACGACAGCCATGCAGACCAATTTGATGCAGTGTGCGGCATATGGTCTGAGCACTGACAGGTTGACCCCACCCCCCACCCCTTCAACCTCTGCAGCAATGCTGGCAGCACTCATACGTCTATTTTCAAAAGACAACCTCTGGATATGATGTTTAGCACGTACACTCAGCTTCTTCGGTCGACCATGGTGAGGCCTGTTCTGAGTGGAACCTGTCCCGTTAAACCGCTGTATGGTCTTGGCCACTGTGCTGCAGCTCAGTTTCAGGGTGTTGGCAATCTTCTTATAGCCTAGGCAATTTTTATGTAGAGCAACAATTCTTTTTTTTTCAGATCCTCAGAGTTCTTTGCCATAGATGCCATGTTGAACTTCCAGTGACCAGTATGAGAGAGTGTGAGCACAATAACACCAAATTTCCCACCGTTGAACAAGATGTAACAATATATTGCACATAATTTAGTTACCTATTTATTAATTTGATTTTATATTTACTTATTTTTGTATGTTTTTTATTGGGGTTCTAAATCTTTTTGGGGTTTTAGACTTTTGTGTCTTTAACCTCTTTGACTAGTCTTTAACTTTCTAATATGACCCTTCTCTCTTATCTCCTTGTTTTTTGATGGAGCCTTGAGTACTTTTATCATGTTTATAGTCAGCTTCATGTGTGCCTGTGTTTGTGTTCATGTTTAATGTAATTGTGGTTTGTAAATATGGATGTCACCTGACTGCAAAACAAATCTACCTACGGGTACAAATAAAGGAACCTGAACCTGAACCCTGAATTTAGAATAGAATAGGCTTTATTTGTCATTGTCACATAAACAATGAAATTTAAAAATGCCCAACCAGTCAGAGCATCATTCATAAATATGTAGACTCAAAATGTACAAAATGTATATATAAAATGTATGTATAAAATGTATAAAAACAGCATAAACATACAAACATACACACACGCATACAGTCCGCACAATGCACAACTCCAAGCACACATTTCTGCCATTTCACAGTCCCCTCATACACCTTCAACATCCAACTGCATTTATTACATTTATTGCAGTTGGGAAAAAAAACAAACAAACTGTTTTTGAATCTGCTTGTCCTTGTTTTAATTTGCCTGTATCGTCTGCCTGATGGCAGCAGTTCAAACAGGGAGTGGCCAGGGTGGGAAGTATCCTTTATTATATTCCGAGCTTTTTTGAGACAATGGGAACTGTGTAGGTGTTCCAATGTGGGGAGGGGGCAGCCAACGATCTTCTGAGCCATCCTAATGACTTTCTGGAACATTTTTCTCTGAGCTGCTGTACAGCTAGTGTACCACATGCACATACAGTATGTCATTAAACTCTCAATAGTGCATCTGTAAAAGGACACCAGCAGTTTCTGGGTGATGATGTTCTTCCTGAGGACCCTCAGGAAATACAGTCTTTGCTGTGCCCTTTTCAGCAGCTCAGTGGTATTTACAGTCCAGGTCAGGCCCTCTTCAATGTGAACTCCCAAAAAGCGGAAGTCTAACACCATCTCCACACAATCCCCGCCAAAAATTAACTGTGGAATGCCCATTTTCTTCCTCCTGTAGTCTATTATAAGCTCTTTGGTTTTTGAGATGTTAAGGAGCAGATTATTTTTTTCTGCTCCACACAATCAGCCGCTCCACTTCATCCCTGTAGGCGAACTCATCTCCCCCAGAGATGAGCCCCACCACCGTGGTGTCATCAGCAAACTTCACAATAGTATTACTATGGTGTGCATGGGTACAGTCAAATGTATAGAGGGTATAGAGCAAGGGACTCAGCACACAACCCTGGGAAGAGCCAATGCAGAGGCTGAGGGCTGTTGATGTATAAAGCCCACTCTAACCTTCTGACTGTGACCAGTCAGGAAACTGTTGATCCATGTGCAGCTGGAGTGTGAGAACCCCAGGTCCTCCAGTTTAGCCACCAGTTTGTGTGGAATAATGGTATTAAATGCAGAACTGCAGTCCACAAAGAGCATCCGCACATAGCTGTCCCGCTGCTCCAGATGATACAATGCAGCATGGAGAGCCATCACTACAGCATCCTCCGTGGATTGGTTTATTCTGTAAGCAAACCGGTAAGGATCAAGCCTTCGGGGCAGACGTGATGTGATGTGACCCCGAACCAGTTTTTCCAAACATTTCATCAAACAGGAGTGAGTGCACCGTGGCATTTAACACACCTGCTCCCGATTCACACCTGAGACCTTGTAACACTAACAAGTCACATGACACCGGGGAGGGAAAATGGCTAATTGGGCACAATTTGGACATTTTTCACTTAGGTGTGTACTCACTTTTGTTGTGAGTGGTTTAGACATTAATGGCTGTGTGTTGAGTTATTCTGAGTGGACAGCAAATTTACATTGTTATACAAGCTGTACACTGACTACTTTACATAATATCAACATGCCATATCTTCAGTGTTGGCCCATGAAAAGATATAATGAAATATTTACAAAAATGTAAGGGGTGTACTCACTTTTGTGAGATACTGTATGTGAGCCTTTGTTCTGTGTTCGTTGAGAGGTCATTACGTTGTTTCACCCTGCTAAGTTCCTACCTCCTATATTGTCTATGTTCCCAGCTCATCTAAGTTAGCTTTGCTATGTGTTTGCCAAGTCTTTGCTTTGAGTTTTGTTATGAGGACGGATAATTTTTTCACACATAAGGAGTTGTTCAAAACTCCTTGTACAAAGATATAGAGTGACGATAACACAGGATTACAAAAATAATTTTTTTGTCAGTTGTCTGTGTTTTTTCAACTGATTTAAGACAACTTTGCACCGCTGAATCCAAAAATAACATCCGTTTCTCTTCATCAGGTGCTAAGTAAAAACCTGTACTTACTTAGTACTGTGCATGTACTTACCTTTATGTAAAGGTAAGTACATGTAAATTGAATTTTACATCATCATTGTTCAAAATTCAGAGAATTTCAAGACATAAAAAAGAATTTTGCATCATGTAAAACGAAAATACCCTTACATGTAAACAAAAACCTATAAAACAACATGTGGCCATAATTCAAAAAGTTGACCTGATTGAGCAAAACCAATGTGATTTTTGGATTCAGCACATCAAAGCTGTCCTAAATCGGCAAAAAAAAAAAAACTTAGAAAAAAACAAACAAAAAAAAACTTAGACAATAAATTTGGTGTTGACCAGTGATCAAGTCAGTGGCGGTAATGCACCTATGAACTGGTTGCCAAACGCCAATCAAATCTAAAAGAAGAAGAAGAAGTTTAGTTTAGTTCTCAGCCCACGTGCTGCCTTTTGTTTTCCCTGAGTATATATTAATATATTATCATTTTGCACTGCATCACTGCCTGCACATGAGTCCTACCTACAGACTCTCATCTGCCCAAAGGGCAGACTATGACAAGTCCTTAATACCGTGTGTTGCCGCCTTTAACATCAATGATAGCTTGAAGTTTTTTGTGGTAGTTGTGGATGAGGCACTTTATTTTCTCAGATGGTAAAGCTGCTCATTCTTGGTAGAAAGCCTCTAGTTCCTGTAAATCCTTGGGCTGCCTTTAATGAACTGCGCGTTTGAGATCTCCCCAAAGAGGCTCAATGATATTGAGGTCAGGAGACTGAGATGTCTGTTATGTCTGGAAACCCGGAGTGATGCACAGAGAGTGGTGCTGCTTTGGAACAAAAACTTTACTACACACAGTAATATAATGTACAACACAGGTCTGTTGTCATACTGAGCCTGCCGGGAAAGAGAGCCCAAGATGGCAGCTCTCCCCTTATGTGTGGTTCGGCGTGATGACATCACCAGTAGGCTGCATCATCATGCCACTACCTGTAATTAACCCTTACATCACATCCACCCCCTCCCCCCTTGGAAAAAACACTGAACGCTTTAATACACTGCAACCCTCCCCAATTTGGCATAAACAACAATCACAATACTAACTACTAAATACTAACGTTGGGTAGACCACCGCTCCACCCGACGCTCGCTGAGTGGATTATTCTGCCACTTGTCTTGGTAGCCGCACTTCTGACTAAGCAGTCATTTTTTTTTTTTTTTTTTGACAGTCTTCCATGGGGAAGGCAGTTCTGCTGGAGGGGCTTTATAGCGAGCTTGTGGTGGACGCGCCCCTGGCGAGGCCAATTTCTGCAGGCTCAGGTGCCATCTTTCTGAAGCCATGGCACGCTCGTCAACACTGTGCTGGCCTGGATCCCATACCAACTGGATCGGCTCCGATGCCGCATCCCAATCTGCGGTAGCTGCTCTCACCTCCCATGGATGGCCGTCCCGCTGTCCCTATCCTATTTCTGTATTGTACTGTGTACTTTATGAAATATATAATAAAGCGACCTCGAGAGCGGAGCGGAGGTTCACTTCATTTATTTGTAGAAACTCAACTCACCTATGCACATGCGCGCATGATACATTCAATGACCATTCTGTATCACTACATCTCCCTCTTTTAAACCAATGTTTCCCAGCTGTTTACAAAAATCATGAATTATATCTTTTTATCACATTAACTTAAGACTAAACATAAATCCTCAAAATAAACTTTGAATGTGCACCTTCTGCATCTCATTATTCATCTCATTCTTGTCCCCTCCCTTTTTTTTTTTTTTTTTTTTACAATACTGCAACATTCAAACTCATAACACATAAGAACTTAACTGAGAGGCAGGGTGGACTACCTGATCCTCTCTGTTGTGGTATGGAGGTTTATTCTGCTCCGTGTATACACACAACACTATACTACAAATTCAGTCTTTTGACTGGCTTGACCGCTCTGCCCACTCTGGTGCGTATGCCCGGATCTGGGGTGGTCGATGGTGAAGGCACGACTCTCAAATGAGAGCGGTTTCTTCTGAGATTGCCATTCGAAGTGTCAACGACGTAGGACCTCGGTGTCCCAGCTGATCCGGAAACTACTCCAGTGCGTGGTTCATTCTTGATCCAGACTCTCTGGCCTGGCTGGAGCGGTTTCTTCTCCTGTGCTCTGTGCCGTGTGTTATATCCCTCAGCCTGTTTTCTTTTAAGCTCTTCGTCTTTCAACTCAAAAGCTCTCAAGTCCGGCCAAGCTGGTGTGAGGGTGCTTGGACACACTGGAAGAGGTGTCTGGATGTTACGCCCCATTAGGAGCTGCGCGGGAGATGCCCCATGAGCGAGGGGGGTCGCTCTGTATGCCATCAGCGCTTTGTGAGGGTCCTCATTCTTCTGCAACAGGGCCTTCACGGTTCTAACAGCACGTTCTGCTTCTCTGTTGCTTTGGGGGTAACGGGGGCTACTGGTGAGATGCTGGAATTTGTAATCTGCAGCAAACTCTGCAAACACTGCTGCTGCAAACTGTGGGCCGTTGTCAGTGATGAATGTGTCAGGCACTTCATGACGGCTGAAGATGGCTTTCATTTTAAGAATCACAGCTGACGCTAGAGTGCTTGTGACGTTAGCAACCTCAATGAATCGGGAGTAGTAGTCAATGACCACCAAGTAATGACCTTTCTTCCATTCAAACAGGTCGGCGGCTAGCTTTTGCCATGGGCGTGATGGCAAGGGTGTGGTCAGGAGAGGTTCTGGTGCATTGTGACATTCCTTAGCACAAACTTCACACTGGCGTACCTTTTATTTTATCTGACGTGTCAGACCTGGCCACCATACTGCTTCATGAGCCCTCGCCATACACTTCACCATTCCCTGGTGGCCCTGATGAAGCGTTTCCAAAATGTTTGGTTGCATGCTTGCTGGAATCACTATTCTTTTCCCTTTCATCAGGAGACCATCAGCCATCAACAAGTCATGTCGGTACTGCCAAAGGACTTCAGCTGCGGAGCTGAATTCAGTCTGTCCCAACCTGTGCGGATCAGAGAAGACAGCTGCACACACACTGGATCCTCTTCCTGAGCTCGCCTAATCTGCATCAGTTTGTCTTGCGATGCAGGCAGTTGCTGAATGACTTCGTTGATGTGAGCTGTCACGTCACTCTGGAGCACGAGATCCTCCTCTGTTGTTGCACCTTGAAGGGGAGCTCTTGAAAGAGCATCTGCTGCTATGAGATTTTTTCCCGGAACATGCACAATGGTGTATGTGAACTGCAGGAGTCTCAATCTGAATCGCAACACACGAGGGGGAATGTCATCAAGTGCTCTTGAGCTGAGGAGACTTATCAAGGGTTTGTGGTCTGTTCTGACCTCAAAGTGCAGGCCCAGGAGGTAAGTTTGGAACCGTTCACACGCCCATGTGATGGCTAGGGCCTCTTTTTCAATTTGGGCGTATCTACGCTCAGTTTCTGTCATACTGCGGGAAATAAAGGCCACTGGCCTCCACTCTCCTGAAGGTTGAAGTTGTGACAAAACACCCCCCAGTCCGTAGGAGGATGCATCTGCTGACACCCTAGTCGGCCTGTCAGTGCAGTATGGGGCAAGTACAGCCGATGAGCTGAGCTCTTCTTTCACCTTTGCGAAGGCTGTCTGTTGAGCTGGCCCCCATGTCCACATGTTATCAGCTTTCAGAAGGTGCCTGATCGGTCCTGTGATCTCTGCAATGTTTGGGGAAAACTTTCCCAAGTAATTCACCGTCCCCATGAATCTTTTGACGTCTGCCACATCCTTGGGTGGTGGCATGGCTGCAATGGCCCTGATCTTGTCGGGATCTGGCCGTATTCCCTCTCCGCTGACGATATGCCCAAGAAATTTCACCTCAGTCACTGCAAACTGGCACTTGTCGTTCAGGGTGAGGCCTCGCTGCTGTAGGCGTTGCAGCACTCGATGCAGCCTTTCATCATGTTCCTGTGGTGTGGCTCCAAACACCAAGATGTCATCTGCATGACAGACCGTTCCTTCCAGGCCATCCAGCATTTGTGTCAAGCGCTTCTTGAAATGCTGTGGTGCTGAGGATATTCCAAAAGGAAGTCGGTTGAAACAAAAACGTCCAAATGGCGTGATGAAGGTGGTGAGTGGGGACGATTCCCTATGCAGAGGGATTTGCCAAAAACCTGCAGTGGCATCTAGCTTTGAAAAAATTCTAGCTCCAGCTAGTTTAGCGAGCGTCTCATCGACTGCAGGGAGGATGTGTCTTTCTCTGCACACGTTCTCATTTAGGTGGGTGAGGTCGACACATATACGGATTTTTCCATTTGGCTTTGGTACTACAACCATTCCGGAGCACCACTCAGTTGCATCTTCGATGGGTGAAATAACTCCCATTGCCTCCATCCTATTCAGCTCCTCTTGAACTTTCCCTCTTAATGGCAGAGGCAAGCGGCGTGGCACTGCTAGGGCAAATGGAGTGGCATTCTCTTTCAATTTAATCCTATATTCACCCTCTAGCTTCCCTAAACCAGTAAACACTCTGGGATATTGCTTCACATAAGCATTCTCTGTTGCAATGGCATCTACTTGACTAAGCAAGCTGAGGTCTTGTATGGCTGGCAAGCCAAGTAGTGGAGTAGCTAACCCTGGGACAGCATACACCTGCTGCTTCACAACAGAGCCCTTGTAGCTCATGTCGGCGGTAAAGCATCCCTGTACTGCGATAGGAACATTGCTTGGTCCACACAGTTTTTTGCTTGGAGGTGAAAGTTTCCCGTGCAGCTTTTCAGAGTACATGTGTTTTGGGATGGCTGTCACTGCAGCACCGGTGTCGAGCTTGAACACTACCTGCTGGCCATTTACTCCAATCGACTTCTTCCACACACATTAGGTGGAGGTGCCGTAGTCATTGTGCCCAAAAACAAAGTCTCCAAACTTTCACTCATGTCCTTCTGCTGAAGTTCCTCCACTCTCATTTTTGTTTTACACAAAGCAGCAAAATGCCCCTTTTTCTGACATTTCTTGCAGTCTGCATTGCGAGCAGGACATTCTTTAAATGAATTTCCATGTGCTTTTCCACACCTGCCACATCTGTCTTTTGCATTTGTCTGACCTGGTCTGTGATTTGTTTTGTTTCCTTGTTGACCCGATTTTTGTTTTTGCTTGAACCTAACTGCATCCATATTAGCTCCTTCAACACCATCCGTGCTAGTCTGTCTCAGTGTGGTTTGTTGCTTTTTAATTTCCTCGTTTTGGTGAATTTTCGTCATTGCTTTCGTTAGAGTTAGCTTTGAGTCGAGTTGTAACTTCTCTGAAAGTGTGTGGTCTTTAATACCCATGACTAAGCGATCTCTTATCATCTCCTCTTTGAGGATTCCATACTGACAATACTCAGCTAGCTTGTGGATGGCTGTGATGAACGCCTCGGCTGATTTACCAGGATCCTGGCAGCGTTTGTTAAACTTGGCCCTCTCGTATATCACGTTATGTTCACAGATGAAATGTTTTTCAAAAGCGTCTCTTACTTTCTCGTAGTCTTTCTTGTCCGCTTCAGCCAGTGCTAAAGTGTTAAGCACATCATCTGCCGAGTCTCCCATAGTGTATATTAGCGAGTTCACTTGATACCCTTGACTCTTCTGGTCGAGTCCAGCAGCCATGCAGAATCTTTCAAAATGTCTGATCCAATTTGGCCAACTAGCGACGTCCCTGAAGTCAAATGCCTCGGGTGGGCTTATGGAAAATAGCGTATCCATTACCTTCCGACGTCTTCATCACGTTGTGACTAGCTTGGAATGCTTGCTAGTTCAGCTCGTGAACTTGAAAACTTTTTTTTCCTCTGTACAGCCTAACTGGAAGGAAACTTTGCTTACATGCTTTTTAAAGCTTCTGTCTTCATATTAGAGACGGGTCGCCGACTTCTGACACCATGTATTGTACTGTGTACTTTATGAAATATATAATAAAGGGACCTTGAGAGCGGAGCGGAGGTTCACTTCATTTATTTGTAGAAACTCAACTCACCTATGCGCATGCGCGCATGATACATTCAATGACCATTCTGTATCACTACAATTTCCAGCTGTGCCACTATCCTCATGCGTGTCAATGGTGGTAATGATGTAACAGCTGACTGTGAGCCTGGTCGCTTGGTTCCGAGGGCCCGAACCCAGTTCATCACCGTGAGTGATGCTCTGTACTGTTGCATATTGCGTTGTGGTTGTAATGGTTTGGTACTCGCAGTTGTCGTGGGGCATCCATCAAGCTGTGGTGGCTCTGTCACATCCTGTTGGGCCACGGACTCTTCACGCATTGGCTCAGCCGTGGCTCTAGACTGGTGCTGAGCGAGGATTCTGAAGCAGTCCAGTTCTTCCTCACTTTCGTCTGGTGCTGGTTTAGGTCAGGGTGATGTGTCGCTGTTCTCTCTGGGTGTGGGCTCCCTCTCCTGCAACTCTGCAGTGGCTCCTGTGAACTCCTGCTGGGTGAGGATCTGAGACAAGCCCAGCCACTGCCCCCCCCCCCCCCCTCCGGGCAGCTCTCCTCCTGAGCACACGGGATGGATGGAGTGTTGTCGGTGCTGTTCTGTATCACCTCGTCTGTGTTGCTCTCGATAGACCTGGGCTCCCTCTCCCCCTGCTTCAGTTCTGGCTGTGCGAGGGATGGAGGTGAGTCTGGTCTCTGTTTTTCTTCATGTCGTCTTCACTATCTGTGCCGTATCCACTCTCTGTGTTCTGCTTTTTGGATAGCATGTCATGGATTAGCTCTCTGGTGTTCTGTTATCCTGCCAGTCGCGGCACCATCTCGGCCGGTACCTCTAGCTGAAACACCAATTCCAGTGCCTCCGAACTCAGCAAGAAGTATGCCGTCAATAGCAGGTTCCTCCACAGTGCCCTCACCATCTCAGCCACCGTCTGGTCACCCGGCCCATCCTCCAGTATGGCCCATATTTCCGAATTTGCCATGAACCACTTCAAGTACAGCATTATTATTCTGTCCTCCACGTGCCCGAACTCACACGTGCCAGCCAGATGGCAAGGAGTGTCCACATACTGTATAAACGATTCATCCTTCCACTGTCGGTGCAGGTAGAACACAGACCGAAGTGTTTGGCTAGCAGACCAGCTGACACATTGTAGTCATTGTGGGGTGAAGTGCGGCGGCTAGCTAGCAGCCCGGGCGCCTCGCCATGCGGGACTGGTTGGCTTATCACACCGTAAACACCGTAAAGTACGCCCTCCATACCCAGATAGCAATGCAGTAGAGCTGACTTCCATACTTCTTTCATCTCGTCCAGGCCAAACAGCAATAAGTAGGTGGTGAAAGCGTCAAACCAGCATGCCCATGGGACTGGCAGCTCACTGGGCTTTTCCAGAAACGGTCGTGGCGGCTCCATGCTTGCCTCCATGGTTTAATCGCTTGTCGCCAAATGTTATGTCTGGAAACCTGGAGTGATGCACAGAGAGTGGTCCTGCTTTGGAACATGAACTTTATTACACACAGTAATATAATATACAATACAGGTCTATTGTCATACTCAGCCAGCTGGCAAAGAGAGCCTAAGATGGCGGCTCTCCCCTTATGTGTTCAGCATGATGATGTCACCTGCAGGCTGCGTCATCACCTGTGATTAACCCTTACATCACAATGTCCATTTCAGAACCTTCACTTTTATCTCCTGTAGCCAATGACAGGTTGACTTGGCCTTGTGCTTTAGATCATTGTCTTGTTGGAATGTCGAGGTGTGTCCCATGTATAGCTTCTTGGCTGTGAGTGCAAATTTTCTTCTAGTACTTTCTGGTAACATTGATCTTGCCATCAATTTTGACCAAGTCCCCTGTGCCTTTGTAACTCACACATCCCCAAAACATCAGTAAACCATCGCCGTGTTTCACAGTAGGGATGGTGGACTTTTCATCATAGTCCTTGTTGACTCCTCTCCAAATGTAGCATTTATGGTTTGGGACAAACAGTTCAATTTTGGTCTCATCACTCCAAATAACTTTGTTCCAGAAGTTTTGAGGTTTGTCTCTGTGCTGTTTGGTGTATTGTAAGAGGGCTGCTTTGTGGCACTGGCGTAGTAATGGCTTTCTTCTGTTGACTCGATCATGCAGCCCATTTTTCTTGAAGTGCCTCCTTATTGTGCATCTTGAAACAGCCACACCACTTTTTTCAGAGAGTCCTGTATGTCACCTGAAGTTATTTGATGATTTTTCTTTGCATCCTGAACAATTTTCCTGGCAGTTGTGGCTGAAATTTTTGTTGGTCTACCTGACCGTGGCCTGGTTTCCAACAGAATCCCTCATTTTCTACTTCTTAATTAGAGTTTGAACACCGCTGATTGGCATTCTTAATTCCTTGGATATCTTGTTATATCCTTTTCTTATTTTATAAAATTCAACTATCTTCTCCCGTAGGTCCTTTGATAATTCTTTTGCTTTCCCCATGGCTCAGGATCCAGCAACGTCAGTGCAGCACTGGATGAAACATTCAGGGGTCTGTCAGGAGCCCAGAAACTCACAGACTTTTCATACACACACACTAATTACAAGTAAACAGATCACAGATGAGGATGATGACCTTTAGTAGCCATTTAAACCCATGTGTGTCAACGTGTGTGTACACTACTCACAAAAAGTTAGGGATATTCGGCTTTCAGGTGAAATTTCAGGACGCACCTAAAATGCACTATAACCTTTACAGGTGAACTTAATTTGACCTTCTTTAACCTTCTGAATGCACATGTCCAACTGTTCAATGTTTCAGTACTTTTTGCATAACTTGCTGTTCTCTAACAAGGTGCTTAAAGGCAAAATTCACAACAGGCGTTTGATCCATGAATCGACCAATAAATTTTCTGGTTCAGTTGGAATTGATATTTAAACAGTCCTCTTCATCATGCTGTTCACATTTTGACATCATGAAACCAAGAGAACACCTAACCATTGATCAATAGTACCTCACCATTGTGAGGCTTCAAATAGGGTGTTTCAGAGGAAAGTGGCCCCTGAGCTTAGAATGTCACAGAGTGTCATCAGCAGGCTGCAACAGAGATACAGAGGGACTGGAAGAGTCACAGAAAGGCATAGAAATGGATGCCCTTTGGCCACATCCCATGCTGATGACGGCTTCATTGTGAATAGTGCCCTGTGGAACTGGATGATGAATGCCACTTAACTCCAGGCACATTTAAGGGAGGTGAGAGGCACCCAAGTGTCACGTCAGACCATTCAAAACTGTAAGGAGCTGAGTCCTGACCTCCCTGTGGGTTTAGATGCCACTGTTTATGTGTGTTTACTATGTATTTCAGTGTGGTTCCTTACCATAGTCTCTGCTCTCTGGCCAGCAGTTGTGAGCCAGCTCTCTTTGCCTCAGTCTCCTGTGAGCGCCGGCTGACAGGCGGCCGGTCCAACCATGCCCCCCTCACTCATTATCACCAGCTGTTTCCACTTCCTGTGCCATCTCTCCACTCTCGCCCAGGTGCCCGCAATCTCATCATTACAGCAATGCGTGTATGTAAGCAACTTTTTGCCAGTCACGCACTGCTGGGTCTTTGACTTAACTGAATGCATTGTCTGCTGCGTTGTCTGTAGTCACTTCTACTCACCTGTGTGCCACAACAGGTTTGCCCCTCTGCATTTGCTATGGTTCTTTAGTGTCCCCTGAGCGATGTCGGCTCCGGGACGCCACTGGGGCTAATCCGTCTCTTCTCATGCGTTCGCTGGGCAATGCTGGCCCCCGAATGCCAGCTGCAAGTCATCTGTGTGTTTTTGTAAGTCCTCACCCTTTTGAACTGTCGTTCTTTATGTTAATAAATGTGTGTTGGTGTACCCCTTGCACGTAAATTCTCATTATCCCTCCCCTCTCCGTGCGCTGCGTAAAAGCGCATGGGAGGATTTATGACAGAAAGACCCAGCCAGCAGAGGATTTAGGAGGTTACACCAACAAAAAACCTTTTTTCTTTTTGAACAACTTTCACTCACCTTTATCGTGGCTGACCGAGTGGCTTTCAGCATGTCCCCTGTGTGCCATAGGTGGAAGGCAGCTGGGGGTCCTAGCATGGATGAACAATGGACAGCGGAGTTCATCCCGGGCCATATTGCTGAAGCTCTCTCTGCCCGTGGCCCGAAGAAGGTTTTGGAGAGCGTGGTAGCAGCGGTCAGGGTAGTGGAGGTGTATTCTGGCGTAGAACATTATCCTGAATTCGCCAAGCTGCTGGCTACTGTCTCCGCTCTCCAACAGCGATTTCCGGGGCTGGCGATTGGATCATCACGGGCCGAAGGATGCCGTTTCCTGGCGCAGAACTTCACTCCTCCCCGTGACACGGCTGAACTGAGGTGGGTGGAGGAGGATTCCCAGGTCCAGTCATCACAACGTCCCCTCGAGTACCCAGCCTCGGGCTGCAGGGGGAATTCCTCTGTCCTTCAGTCAGCAGTCCCATCGTTGCTGCAGCAGAGAGGAACTGCAGCAGCGCCAGCCTTTTTGGTTCCCTCACCAGCTGTTCCTTCAGCTCCTTATCCTGGGGTCGTTGCTCCTGTTTCCCCTGTTTCCCCTTCCTCCACGGCACCTTCCCCGACTGCTGAGGGCACAGCTAATCCTCCCTTGGCTCCACCCGTCATCCAGTCTGCAGGGGCGGCTCCATCTGGTTTTCCAAAGGGGCCCATGATCACTGCAGACATGGAGAAAGAAGATGCTGGGCTAGCTGCAGCAGGAACCATTGCGCCCTAGGAAAACAGGCAAGTGCTTTTTCATGCTGTTTCTCTATCTGATGAATTACCTTGCCTGAATCCCGGTGGGGGGGCAGTTTATACAGTCCACTGGGCCCTCACCACCTGTTGCAGCAATTAACTATTCACCTGCTGAGAGCCACCAGCCGCAGAGCTGAACCGTAGGACGATGGAGGAGCCCGAGGTCCTGGAGGATCCTGTCCCGGGGCCAGCGGAGAGTCAGCCCTCAGCTGCCATGCTGGAGGACTCACCAGCGTGGGGAACATTGCCTGAGGGTCTTACGACTGCTATCACCATCTTGCCAGCTGCGGAGACTGTCGCAGCGAATTTGGAGCCTGAGGTGGACCTCTTGGAGGTTGGGCCTGAGTCTTCATTGCTGGGATCGACGGAATCCTGGACAGTGGTGGATCTCAAGCTCAGGCAAGTTTTCTCTTGTTTTTCTAATGTGTGTTTTAGAGAGATCTTGTCTGATTCTAGGTGAGGAGAGTCAGGTGCAGCGCGCAGCTGCATCTGAGCTTCTCTCTCCCGGCTCCACCGCTGCTGGCGACCCTAAAAACCTGGTTTCTTCTCCTGCTTCTGAGTATTCTTCTAGGTTCGCCGGAGAGGAACCATTGTCATCGGGGGTCTCCACGGAACCGGTCTCACTGCCTGACGACATCGTGGGTCCAGCTCCCTTGCTGCCTGATGCCGTCGTATGGGTCCCTCCACAGGCTGATTCTCTGTGGGTGCGGCACACTGGCTTTGGACCCTCGTGGGGGCTGTGCTCCAGGATCAGCCCAACGTGGGTGCTGCGCTCCTGCTCAGACCCGTCATGCACGCCACGCTCCAGCGCGGGGTCCACTGAGGGTGTAGCATTGGCCCGGTTGGGGTCCAACGAGGGTGCAGCATTGGCCCGGTCGGGGTCCACTGAGGGTGCAGCGTTGGCCCAGTCGGGGCCCACCGCGGGTGCTGCAGAGCTCCAGCCGGGAGCTACTGTGGGTGCTGCAGAGCTCCAGCCGAGAGCTGCCGTGAGTACTGCATGACTCCAGCCGGGGTCCACCGCGGGTGCTGCACGGCTCCAGCTGGAGTCCACTGCGGGCACTGTGGAGCTCCAGCAGGGAGCCACCGCAGGTGCGGCTGTGTCCCAGGCTGGGTGCTGCCAATCAGCCTGAGGACGTCGGAGCCGTTTCTCCTCAGCCTGACACCGTCATGGTCCCCTTCTCCTCCCAGTCTGACACCTTGGGGGTTCCCTCCCTACGGTTCGGTCACCCACCAGAGAGCTTCCCAGTGGGCAGGCTGCCTCCTGCTCCAACCCCTTGGTCCTGGTGGCTCTACAACGTTGGACGACCGCCAGAGGAACTGAGTCTCTGCCAGGTGGCCAGTGTTTTCCGGCAGGCCACCGGACTCTGTTCGCTGGACTGACTGCTGAGTCTGGGACTCTGGGCAGCCTCCCGAGCCTCCTTGCCTTTGGACTTGAGGGGGTTAATTGTGGATCCTGGGCGGGGTATTGTGTTCCCTCCTTCTGGTTCCCCCTACCTCCCACCCTGGGGTTATGTTTTGTTGCTGTCCCTGTTGGGGGGGGGGGGGGGGGGCTCTGTCAGGAGCCGAGCCAGCTTGGTTTCCCCAGCTCGGTCCTGACCTCCCTGTGGGTTTAGGTCCTGCTGTTTATGTGATTACTATGTATTTCAGTGTGCTTCCTTACCATAGTCTCTGCTCTCTGGCTCTCTTTGCCTCACTCTCCTGTGAGCGCCGGCTGACAGGAGGCCAGTCCGACCATGCCCCCCTCACTCATTATCACCAGCTGTTCCCACTTCCTGTGCCATCTCTCCGCTCTTGCCCAGGTGCCTGCAATCTCATCATTACCAGCAGTGCGTGTACTTAAGCAACCTTTTGCCAGTCACGCACTGCTGGGTCTTTGACTAACTGAATGCATTGTCTACTGCATTGTCTGTAGTCACTTCTACTCCCCTGTGGGTTAGCCCCTCTGCGTTTGCTGTGGTTCTCTGGCGTCCCCGAGCAATGTCGGCTCCGGGACGCCATTGGGGCTAATCCGTCCCTCCTCGTGCGTTTTGCTGGGCGATGCCAGCCCCCGAACGCCAACTGCAAGTCATCTGTGTGTTTTTGTATGTCCTCACCCTTTTGAACTGTCGTTCTTTATGTTAATAAATGTGTGCTGGTGTACCCCTTGCATGTAAATCCTCATTATTCCTCCCCTATCCGTGCTCTGCTTGAAAGCGTACGGGAGGGTTTATGACACAAAACCATATACATCAGTGTGGTCTGCATGCTAGGCAACCTGCAAGGGTACCTATCCACACCACCAGACACAGGCATCATCGTCTTGCATGGGCCATGGATCATTTACGCTGGACAAGGGACAAGTGGGCTTCAGTACTGTTCTCTGATGAAAGTCAATTCACACTGAGCAGAAATGATGGACACCAACGATGTTGGAGATGTCAAGGAGAGCACTATGCATCAGCCACTGTTGTCACCATGTTGCAGTCTGGGCAGGTGTGTCTAGTCAATACAGAACTACCCTACACCTTATCAGTGGTACAGTGACAAGCTGATACTACCTGAATAACATCATTAATTCAGTCATTGCGTCTCTTCATGAACAACACAGGCTGAATTTAATCCTCATGGATGACAAGTGGCCTGCATTCTTTAGACCTGAATCCTACAGAAAACCTATGGGATCAGCTGAGTCACTGTGTAGAGGCTTGCATCCCTGCACCCCACAACCCTCAATGACCTGAAGGCTGCCCTTCAGGAAGAATGGAATCCTATGCCTCAGCAGACAATAAATTGACTTGTGAACAGCATGAGATGTCATTGTCAAGCTGTAATTGATGCTCAAGGCACATGACAAGTTATTGAGACATTGATATTTTTTGTCGTGGTACACCCACCACTGTTGTTGGCTTTTGTTTCAGTAAATTAAGATAAGATAAGATAAGATAAGCCTTTATTAGTCCCACAATGGGGAAATTCCAGGATTGCAACAGCATAGGGATAGCAACACTCAGAGCAACAATCAGAAGGCAAGAAAAAACAACATATGTCCATATTACTATAAATGTATATATATAGACACACAGTGCAGAGCATTATGGCTGGTGAATGTGCAGCAGAAAGTCTAAGCTCTCTCTCCGCGGATGCAGCGGGCCAGCTGGAAGTCTTTGGGCATGATGGTGACCCCCTTAGCGAAGAAGAGACCCACCAGGTGGGCCTCGCTGGTCTCCTGCAGAGCCATGACGACGAAGCTCAGGAAACGCAGGACGGTCTTGAAGTCCTGAGCGATCTCCCTCACCAGGCGCTGGGCGGGCAGCTTACGGATGAGCAGCTCCGTGGATTTCTGGTAGCGACGGATCTCTCTCAGAGCCACGGGCCTGTGACGGCGAGGCCTCTTCACTCTGCCGGTGGCCAGAGCGCCTCTCCAAGCAGCCCTGGCGGCTAGCTGTCTCCTGGGGGGCTTCTTCCTCCAGTAGATTTTACGGGCGGTCTGCTTGGTTCTTGCCATCGCTCTTTATTATTGTCTTATATTTCTTTCACGCCGCCTAAACTCCAGCCCGGCACCCGCGTCCTTTTCGCTACAGCTCCCGGTATGTCGAGTTTCCCATTAGTACCGGGCGGCGGCCAAGTGCTAGCTAGCACTAGCTCCTCCCCGCTGTAACGTCTCCCGCTGCAAACCGTGGCTCCGTCCGCCGACCCGGGAGACCCCCGGGGCGATCCGTGTGTCCGTGATATATATACAGAGTGAAAGGTGTAGAAAGAAGAAGGAAGATAAAAAAAAGGCTGTTGCAACAGGCAGCCGACTCGTGTGGCGCCGCCGGTCCGGCGGAACCGGAATTGCTTGAGACAAGGAAATCACCATTGCATGCTTCTACTTAAATGTCCTACTTTCATGCTACAATATCACTGTAACATGAACTTTTTACATTTTCCATAAATTTCACCCAAAAGCCAAATATCCCTAACTTTTTGTGAGTAGTGTATGTTATCAGGACAAAACTTCCAGGATATGTAAACTTTGATCAGGGTCATTTGGGTAGTTTCTGTTGTCATTATGATTCAAAAAGAGCAAACATAATTGTCTGATAATAAATGGCTTCACCAAACCACTAACTATAAGTGAAAGAAAAGTTTTTGCATTATCTGTCATAACTCTGGCTCTCACGAGCCAGAAAGGAGATACGAGGGCGACCAGTGAGTTAGCGTAATTTATTAACACAAAACACACACTACACTAAATAACGAACAGCAAAGTAAAGAGCCGCGTGGGGCTAAAACACACACAGAACTAAGGGTAACATACCACCCAGGGAGAAAGGCTAGAGAGGCGGCGAGGGAAAAACACACGCCGAGTCGCAACACTTACTTTGGGTGAAGCGCCGAGGTAACGGCGAACTGAAGCTAGTCGTAGGAGCTAACAGTCGTGGAAAACACAAGGCATGTCTTTCCATAGCGAGGTCGCAGCGACGAGTAACTCTCGGCTGCTCGCTTAAATGGGGGAGATGATTGGGAATAGGAGACAGCTGTCCCAGCGCAGCTGAACTAGACAGCTGGCAATCAGCTGGGCGCTGTCAAAGAGCGGGCCATGGAAGACCCGGCACGGACTACCCCGGAGCAGGAGCGACACTGGACAACCTGAACGCAGAGAAAGATAGCGTTCAGGTCGTGACAGTACTTCTCCCCCGAGCCGCGCCTCCTGGAGCGGGCTAACCCCTCCCCCCCCCCTTCCCCGCGGGAAGACCAGGGAGGGCGGTGGGGGCCAGATCTGGGAGAAAGGGAGGGACCAGACAAAGGAGGCAGGGAAGAAAAAAAAAAACCTAGATACAGTATAGGGTCAGATACCATAATAATTTCAAACACAAAAGAAAACCATCACCCCCTCCTCTGCAGAGGCCAGACGGTCTGTGCAGGTGACCACAGGAGGTGGGGAGAACAACTTGCAGAAATAAAGCGACAGTCACGAAAAAAAAAGGTTCACAATGACTGTGGGCGAGGACAAAGCAAAACTCAGTGAATATAAAGTCAAAGGAGATTTACCAATGTAACCTCGGCCAAGACAGAATATACAAAAAAAAAGTAATCTGGGCACAAGCCCTGAAAATAGAGCCAGGAGCTACCGATTGGCATATAAACACAAAAGAAACCACTCCTCGATCATGAATCAGTACAACAGACATCACCAAACAGTGTGGAGGAGGATAAAAATGCAGATAAACCAGGCAAAGTGAAGCAAATGCTACTCAAGGGACAAATTAGAATAAGCATCCATACAGGGATCGTAAAACATAGAAAATTATCTAAGGAAGATTCTTGGTAGAAATGACATCCCAATAAGGACTCTAGCACAGAAAGTTCCTTGATGTCCTGAATGAAATTAAATAATGGAGGGCAAATAAATTACAAGGCTATATACAGTCAGACAATCTGTCAGGAACGACAGCAGGTGGAGCAGGCGATGACAGCTTGTCCGGCGGGCGGCCCGAACTCCACCAGGCCAGGAACCACAACACCAGTTCGGGTGGCCTACCCGAGTCCCAGGCTAGGAGACACAGTTTCTCCGGAGGCCGACCCAGATCACCGAACCAGCCAGATGGCTTCCCAGGCGGTCGTCCCGTGACCTCAGACCACGGAGAGCTGAGGGAGAAGTCTTGGCGCAGCTTCGTCCCTGAGGGAAACGGCAGGAGGAAACTGACCCAGGTGAGAAATACCCCAACAGTAGTAGGGGGAGAGGAGATGGAGGCAAGGGGCAAAGTCAGCCTGCCATCTAATGATAAGGGCAGGGGGAAACTGGCCCGGGTGAGAGGAACCCCAACAGCGGCAGGAGGAGAGATGATGGAGGCAAGGGACGAAGTCAGCCTGATGTCAGGCGGACACAATCCTCCAGCTCCCCCGGTGGACCCCGATCGGGCCGGCGCAGCACCCCCGGTGGACCCCGATCGGGCCGGCGCAACACCCCCGGTGGACCCCAGCTGGACCGGCGAAACACTCCCGGTGGACCCCAGCTGGACCGGCGAAACACTCCCGGTGGACCCCAGCTGGACTGAGACAGCACTCCCGGTGGACCCCAGCTGGACCGAGACAGCACTCCCGGGCGCAGCATCTGAGGCGAACACCGTGCAGGGAACCGGAACCTCCGAGATGGCACCCAGAGCAGGTTCGTCTCCGGTGACCCTGGGGAGAGGCTCAGAGGGACAAAAGGAACCGGGATCAGGATCACCGGCAGCGGCAGAGCCCGGCGGAACAGGCTCGAGCGCAGCAGACGGCTGCACCCGGCCCGCCCCCCCGAGAGACAGGCAATAATGCTCCAGAATAGAGAAGAGAAAAACAAAATAGAGCACTTGCCTGATCTCGGGTTCTACCGCCATCCAGGACTTCGATGCTCCGGGCTCAGCGTGCAGGACTCCGTCCTCCGGCTCCAACTCGACTGCGAATGGCTCCGCAGCCGGCATGATGGTTTCCACAGTCAAACGACCTCCAAACGCCGAAGACCGCGTCGACAGCCCACCTGGCGTGGAGGCAGGAGATCTGGACTCTGCTGGGCCAAACCATTCCTCCGTGGAGACCCGGGGACGCTTAACCGTCGGCGCTGGCTCCAACAGGCAGTTCGACCTTCTCCTCTGCCCATAACGTGGCTGCGGGGCTGGGGCAAAACCCTCCAGGGCCGCAGGCCGCCTCCTCCTCGCGCAGCGGTGTACACCTGGCACCGGGGCACACTCAAGGGGAAGAGACACAGAGGACGCAGGTTCATATTCAGTTTTTGCAGCGGGAGGAGAGAGCTCAGGGGACTGTGAACCCTGAACTCCTCCCCCAGGAAGCAAACAAGGCAATTCACTCATAATGGGAGGAGAATGAAAGGACACTTGCCTGATTCCCGGAGGGCCGGTGGAACCCGCTACAAGGGACTTGAGTCTCTCTTCTCCCAACCGGATAGAAGAGGGGGACCCCCTGGACAGATGAGGTGGTGCTACCCGCACCGGATCGGGACCTGGAACACCTGGAGATGAATTTGCGCTTCTCCCAGCAGCCGGAGTGAATGACGAAGAGGGGGGTGAAACAGCTGAGGAGAGCTGGGGGCCCAAAGCTGACGGAACAGCGGGGAGAGCGGGCCCAGGAGCGGGAGCAGCTGATTCACTTCTTCGGCAAGACATGGGAGCTACAGCAGGCTTGGAGGCGGAATTCGTGTGGTTTCCTGGAGCGGGATCCGGACAGGACTCTCGCTGAGATGAGCGGGGAATTTGGGAGCGACGTCTTCTGAACGTGAGGTCGGGAAAACGCCGCTCCTGTGCGGTGAGCGAAGCCAACAGGTCAGCGTATTCCGGATAATCGTTCAGCTCCGGGTTCTTCTCGACCAGCCTGACCGCCGCAATCACGTTCTTCATGGCTACGGGGGGAACGGCGGCGGAAGAAGCGGCTGCCACTCGATCCGCAATGCGCATCGCTGTCACTCTCATCTTCTCCGGGGGAAACCCGGTTGACGTCACTCTATCCTGGGGATCACCCCTGGGTGAGGCGAACTCCTGGACTGGATCGGCGACAGGAGCGGGATTCCGAAGCGAGGGGCGATGGCGTCCTGTCCTCGGCTTCCTGCTGGAGTTCTCCTCCAGCCTACGGAGCCTCTCCCAGGCCACAGAGATGTCTGCCCTCCTCGCCTTAACCTTGGGGAGAAGGAAGTAGCGAGAAAAGCAGTTAAGCATACCCTCGGCGAGCTCCAGGCGCCAGCGTATCTCGCTGGGGGCATCGTAGAGGTCCGTGGTGAACAACGTTCCGTCCACAAGGTCCAGAGCCTCCGAGAGATCGTGGCCTGGGTGCCGCATGCGTCTCTTGGAAGGAGACATGATACTGGCTCGCCTGCACCCAGAGGAAGGAAAAAAAGGCGTCGAGTCCTTACAGCCAACTCACGGTCGCGGCCGTCTCAGTATGGCTGCGACCTACTGTCATAACTCTGGCTCTCACGAGCCAGAAAGGAGATACGAGGGCGACCAGTGAGTTAGCGTAATTTATTAACACAAAACACACACTACACTAAATAACGAACAGCAAAGTAAAGAGCCACGTGGGGCTAAAACACACACAGAACTAAGGGTAACATACCACCCAGGGAGAAAGACTAGAGAGGCGGCGAGGGAAAAACACACGCCGAGTCGCAACACTTACTTTGGGTGAAGCGCCGAGGTAACGGCGAACTGAAGCTAGTCGTAGGAGCTAACAGTCGTGGAAAACACAAGGCATGTCTTTCCATAGCGAGGTCGCAGCGACGAGTAACTCTCGGCTGCTCGCTTAAATGGGGGAGATGATTGGGAATAGGAGACAGCTGTCCCAGCGCAGCTGAACTAGACAGCTGGCAGTCAGCTGGGCGCTGTCAAAGAGCGGGCCATGGAAGACCCGGCACGGACTACCCCGGAGCAGAAGCGACACTGGACAACCTGAACGCAGAGAAAGATAGCGTTCAGGTCGTGACATTATCATTCATATTCTCTGAAAAATGGCCAAAAAAAAAATACAAATTCCACCAGGGCATGTAAACTTATAAGCACAACTCTGTGTGTGTGTGTGTGTGTGTGTGTGTGCACATACATATATGCACTGAAAGTCTAAGTACATAAAATGGATAAGAATGGCAGCAAGTAATTTAAGATCACAGAAAAATAGCATGTATTAAAAATGTCAACTCACAAGAAAACAACAGATACAGTTAAGGTCACTTCATCTTATCCTCAGTCTTTAGGGCCTGAATAGAGACAGGCACAAAGGAGAATTTATATCTATTATATATTTGTTGTTGAGGGACTGATAAGGCCATGGCTGGAAGGGAATAGGTTGTACTCAATGCACAGAGGGTGAGAGGCGTCAAAATGAATGGACTTGGCCTTCTCTAGCACATGTTTTTTGTATATACAGTGGTGTGAAAAAGTATTTGTCCCCTTCCTGATTTCTCATTTTTTTTGTATGTTTGTCACACTTAAATGTTTCAGATCATCAAACAAATTTAAATATTAATGAATGAATGAATTTATTTATTTCGGATAGTACATTACAGGTTAAAAGAAACTGTATAATATAACAACAAGGTCAAATTAGACAAAGACTCCTTCTACTATACAATTCCACGTGAGTTATCCGAAATGGGTGATGGCTGAAGCCGCAGCTTATATTGCCCACCCATATTCCATCCAAGAATTCAAAGGAGAAAAAAGAGAAAACAAGACAAGAGCGATTACAATTTAAAACAAGGCTAAGACAAAATATGACTGAGAGAAAAAGAAAACTGAGCTAGTCTAAGTTAAGCGGTTACTATTCAAAAACAAATCTAAGACATAGTGTCACAGAGAAAAAAGAAAAACTAAGCTATAACACAACACAGGCTGGAAATGTCAATCCTTATGTGAGTTTACATGTCGTCTTGTAAATATGTTTGGAGTATTTCTTCCTTTAGTTTTTGTTTAAATTGTCCAAGCTTTGTACATGATTTTAATTCAGGTCCAAAATCGTTCCATAATCTGACACCTTGCACTGAAATACAGTGTTGCTTGGTAGTTGTTCTCACTGTAGGCTTTTGAAATATACATGTTCCTCTGAAGTGATATCGTTTCTCCCTTGTTTGGAACAACTTTTGGATATTTGCGGGCAGTGATAGATTCTTCACTTTGAACATTATTATTGCGGTTTTAAAGTCGATCAGATCTTTCAACTTGAGAGTTTTTTGTTTAAGAAAAAGTGGGTTTGTTGGTTCCCTGTAAGCTGCTTTGTTGATTATTCTAATAGCTCTCTTTTGAAGCTCACCGGCCACTTTATTAGGTACACCATGCTAGTAACGGGTTGGACCCCCTTTTGCCTTCAGAACTGCCTCAATTCTTCGTGGCACAGATTCAACAAGGTGCTGGAAGCATTCCTCAGAGAGTTTGGTCCATATTGACATGATGGCATCACACAGTTGGCGCAGATTTGTCGGCTGCACATCCATGATGCGAATCTCCCGTTCCACCACATCCCAAAGATGCTCTATTGGATTGAGATCTGGTGACTGTGGAGGCCATTTGAGTACAGTGAACTCATTGTCATGTTCAAGAAACCGGTCTGAGATGATTCCAGCTTTATGACATGGCGCATTATCCTGCTGAAAGTAGCCATCAGAAGTTGGGTACATTGTGGTCATAAAGGGATGGACATGGTCAGCAACAATACTCAGGTAGGCTGTAGCGTTGCAACGATGCTCAATTGGTACCAAGGGGCCCAAAGAGTGCCAAGAAAATATTCCCCACACCATTACACCACCACCACCAGCCTGAACCATTGATTCAAGGCAGGATGGATCCATGCTTTCATGTTGTTGACGCCAAATTCTGACCCTACCATCCGAATGTCGCAGCAGAAATCGAGACTCATCAGACCAGGCAACGTTTTTCCAATCTTCTGTTGTCCAATTTCGATGAGCTTGTGCAAATTGTAGCCTCAGTTTCCTGTTCTTAGCTGAAAGGAGTGGCACCCGGCGTGGTCTTCTGCTGCTGTAGCCCATCTGCCTCAAAGTTCGACGTACTGTGCGTTCAGAGATGCTCTTCTGCCTACCTTGGTTGTAACGGGTGGTTATTTGAGTCACTGTTGCCTTTCTATCAGCTCGAACCAGTCTGGCCATTCTCCTCTGACCTCTGGCATCAACAAGGCATTTCCGCCCACAGAACTGCCGCTCACTGGATATTTTTTCTTTTTCGGACCATTCTCTGTAAACCCTAGAGATGGTTGTGCGTGAAAATCCCAGTAGATCAGCAGTTTCTGAAATACTCAGACCAGCCCTTCTGGCACCAACAACCATGCCACGTTCAAAGTCACTCAAATCACCTTTCTTCCCCATACTGATGCTCGGTTTGAACTGCAGGAGATTGTCTTGACCATGTCTACATGCCTAAATGCACTGAGTTGCCGCCATGTGATTGGCTGATTAGAAATTAAGTGTTAACGAGCAGTTGGACAGGTGTACCTAATAAAGTGGCCGGTGAGTGTATGTTTGTTTTATATGTATTTCCCCATACTTCATTACAATATGTCATGTATGGGAGTATTAATGAATGATACAAGGTGTATAGTGTGGGTTGATTCAGCAAATTTTTCACTCTGTGTAATATTGCAATTGATTTGGATACTTTACCTTTTATATAATTAATATGTGGCTTCCAACACAGTTTGTTATCAATTATTACTCCAAGGAATTTAGTTTCGGATACCCTTTCAATCTCTACACCATTTACACTGAGTTTGGGTACTGGGTAGTTGTGATGGTTGTTAAAGACTATAAATTTTGTCTTGCTTAAATTGAGCGTTAATTTGTTTGAATCAAACCACAGTTTCAGCTTTCCTAATTCCTTTCCGAGTGTATCCAGAAGTTGTTCCAAATTGTTTCCACTGCATAGCAGGTTAGTGTCATCAGCAAACAATATTAAGTCCATTTTTTCTGAAACTTTACATATATCATTTATATACATATTGAATAATAATGGTCCCAAAACTGAACCCTGTGGGACTCCACAGGTGACCTTCAGTAGCTCTGAGTTTTTGTTGTTAACACATACAAACTGATATCTATTCTTTAAGTAACTTCTTAACCAGGACAGTGCTACCCCTCTAATACCACAATTTTGTAGTTTCTTTAATAATAGATTGTGATCTACTGTATCAAATGCTTTTTTAAGATCCAGGAATACTCCAACTGAATACTCTTTATTTTCAATGGCTGTTGATATTTTTTCTGTAAATTCCATTAAGGCATATGCTGTTGTCCTTTTGTGTCTGAACCCATATTGCTGCTCACACAATAAATCATTCTTCAGTATGAAGTTGTCAATTCTCTCATAGAATATTTTTTCAAGTATCTTGGAAAATTGCGGTAATAGTGAAATTGGTCTGTAGTTGGAGAGTTCCCCTCTGTCGCCTGTCTTGTAAATCGGAATTACTTTAGCTATTTTCATTGCATTGGGAAATATACCTAATTGGAGAGACAGGTTACAGATATACGTCAGTGGTTTCACTATGCATTCGATAACAGTTTTGACTAGTAGCATATCAATACCATCGCAGTCAGTAGATGTTTTACTTTTGAACGATTTAACAAATTAGACAAAGATAACACAAGTAAACACAAAATGCAGTTTTTAAATGAAGGTGTTTATTATTGAGGGTAAAAAAAAATCCAAACCTATATGGCCCTGAGTGAAAAAGTGATTGCTCCCTAAACCTAATAACTGGTTGGGCCACCCTTAGCAGCAACAACTGCAATCAAGTGTTTGCGATAACTGGCAATGAGTCTTTTTCAGCGCTGCGGAGGAATTTTGGCCCAATCATCTTTGCAGAATTGTAATTCAGCCACATTGGAGGGTTTTCAAGAATGACCCGCCTTTTTAAGGTCATGCCACATCATCTCAATCGGATTCAGGTCAGGACTTTGACTAGGCCACTCCAAAGTCTTCATTTTGTTTTTCTTAAGCCATTCACAATTGGACTTGCTGGTGTGTTTTGGATCATTGTCCTGCTGCAGAACCCAAGTGCGCTTCAGCTTGAGGTCACAAACAGATGGCCGGACATTCTCCTTCAGGATGTCTTGGTAGACAGCAGAATTCATGGTTCAAAAAGCAAGTCTTCCAGGTCCTGAAGCAGCAAAACATCCCTAGACCATCACACTACCACCACCATATTTTACTGTTGGTATGATGTTCCTTTTCTGAAATGCTGTTTTACTTTTACGCCGGATGTAATGGGACACACAACTTCCACAAAGTTCAACTTTTGTCTCGTCAGTCCACAGAGTATTTTCCCAAAAGTCTTGGGGATCATCAAGATGTTTTCTGGCAAAACTGAGACGAGCCTTTATGTTCCTTGTGCTCAGCAGTGGTTTTTGTCTTGGAACTCTGCCATGCAGGCCATTTTTGCCCAGTCTCTTTCTTATGGTGGAGTCATGAACACTGATCTTAACTGAGGCAAGTGAGGCCTACAGTTCTTTGGATGTTGCTGTGGGGCCTTTTGTGACCTCTTGGATGAGTTGCCGCTGTGCTCTTGGGGTAATTTTGGTCAGCCAGCCACTCATGGGAAGGTTCACCACTGTTCCATGTTTTTGCCATTTGTGGATAATGGCTCTTGCTGTGGTTTGCTGGAGTCCCAAAGCTTTAGAAATGGCTTTGTAACCTTTTCCAGACTGATAGATCTCAATCACTTTGTTTCTGAATTTCTTTGGATCGTAGCATGATGTTTAGCTTTTGAGGATCTTTTGGTCTACTTCACTTTGTCAAGCAGGTCCTATTTAAGTGATTTCTTGATTGAGAACAGGTGTGGCAGTAATCAGGCCTGGGTGTGGCTCGAGAAATTGAACTCAGCTTTCCAAAGATACAAACATACAAAAAAAATGAGAAATCAGGAAGGGGGCAAACACTTTTTCACACCACTGTATGATCAAGACGGCTGAAATTAACACCAGCTAACTTTTAGAGGCCACTTTTACATCCTTCCTGAGGGAGTTCTTGTCTCTTGTAGACAGGTTACCATACCAACAAATAATAGAAAAAGTGATGACTGACTCAATGAAAGCACAATAAAACATTTTCAGAAGAGTGTTTTCGACCTGAAATTTTGCGAGGTTCCTGTGCACACCAGAGAGGATGAAGTAGTCCATCACTATGATCCAGAGACTAAAGCCCTGCCAAATCAATGAAAGCATTATGACTCACCACCTCTGAAGAAGGCACGTGTCCAACCCTTGCCGGACAAGGTCATGCTCACGTTTTTTGGCAACCAGCAGGGAGTATTGATGATAGATTTCCTGGCAAAGGGTACCACAATTACTGGGACTTACTACGCTTCACAGCTGCAGAAATTGTGGAAGACCATTAAAACCAAGAGGCGCTGCATGCTGACAAAAAGTGTTCACCTTCTGCATAGGGCTGTGCAACATGACCAAAATTTCATATCCTGATATTAGTAATCTTGTATCCCAAGAATAATATGTATCCCAGTATGCTACATTTTCTAGAAATTGTATAGTTTAGATCAGGGATGGACAACTTTGGTGGTAGTGATGGCCAAAAAAATTATTTTTCTCAGTTTCCGAGGGCCAGATTTATATATAAACCTTGAGTGGAGCGGGGTGGGGGGGGGGTGGGGGGGCGCACTGTGCCATGTTGTTTCACAATTAAAACTGATGCTTATGAAAATGAAAGCACCGAGGTGCAGCTTCCTCAGTGCAACCTCTACTGGCCTTGCCTAGTTATTAGAATACCTTTTTTCGCAGCTCCGTTGAGAGTATAATGGTGAGTTAAATTTGGATTTATTTTGAAAACAAAGCCTTATATTGAAATTCTGGCAAATTAAAAGGCGAGAAAATATGGCGATATAATGATACAAGCCTTTGTTCCATTTGATTTTGACCAGGCATGCTAAAAAGCTGGATAACAGACAGATGCACACGCGTGCGTTCGTGAATGCACGTGCGCACACACACATACACACAGAGTGATTACCGTATGCCTCCATTGCACTGAGGCATAATAAAAGTGACTCAGTGTTTTATGAATAAAAAAATACCACTGGTATCAATGAGCACACCCGTCAGCAGTTTAATATGACCATGTGGAAGAAGAAAGCAGAGAAGGCAACGAGCTAGATGACACATGAACTTTATTCCTCTTCCAACATCAAGTACAGTAAAAATCTAACTGGGTCTCAGGGCGCCTTCTTTTTATAATCTTTATTTCCATCCCATGAGACCCAGGAAGCCAAAAACAACACATTCAGTGGACAAAGACATGCGTGACACATTAACATCAGTCCTGCTTCTCACACCCTCTATTCCTCCAGCGGCTCTGGCGTCTCCTGAACTCCCCGGTGGGGGGTGGGGGGGATATTTCTTTCTGTCACGTCTGAGACCCCCGGTACCACTTCCTCCTTCAGTTCTTTGTTCCATCTTTCCCCCGGCTCCCGACTCTGGGTGAAGAACCCCCCCTCCACAGTGCCACCACACAGTTCCTCCCGAACACCCAGACAGGGCACTAACCCCTCCGTCTTTTGGGCTTGAGCCAGCGCCCATAGCGGCTGTAGTGGGGGTCGCCGATCCGGTCGAAACACCATGCTAGTGAGGTGTGCAGGAGGGCACATTAGTCTGTGGAGGGAAACAGGATGGGTGGGGGGGGGGGACATGTTAGCATCACAAGCGCAGGTGTCTACCAAGGGAACACCAACTTGTGGAGCCACCAAAGGTGGGCGTCCGCACTGGGAAGCTTGGGCCAACACCACCTGCTCGTCTGCTAACACAAAAGTGGCCTTCAGCCTGTCAATGCAGACGGTTTCCCTACGCCCCACCCCCCCCAAGTCTAACACAAAATGCTTTGCCCCAGTTTCCAACACCCTGAACGGTCCATTGTACGGTGGGTAGAGCGGGGTTCGGTATGCATTGTGCCTGACAAAAACAAAACTGACACGTTAACAGTCTCCGTACTGTGCAATAATTGCGTGTGTGGATCAGCCCCGGGCGCGGGGTTTTCCGGTAAAAACTCCTTGGGGATCCGCAGTGGCTGAGAAAAAACAAGTTCTGCCAGGGAGGCTGCCAGATCCTCCTTAGGCACGGAGTGCAACCCTAGAAGGACCCAGGGTAGGCAGTCGACCCAATTTGCATCTGTGAGCGAGGCTCTGAGCGCTGCCTTAGGTGACCTATAAAAATGCTCAAATAACCCGTTAGCCTGGGGGTTGTACACGGTAGTGCAGTGAATTTTGACCCCCAGGCTCAGGCTCTCAGAACCAGAGTTCTGAAATTAATTGTGGACCCCTGTTGGAAGTGATGTCCGATGGGGATCCGAACATTGCAACCCAAGCCGACAAAAAAGCGTGGACCACTTCCGCGGATGTGTTGGAAGCCAGCTGGACCACTTCAGGCCAGTGCATGGTGTGGTCCATGATTGTCAAAAGATGCGTTAAACCTTGTGACAATGGGAGGGGTCCCACCAAAATGGGAAAATGCTGTATTTGCTTTCGTTGTCGCACAAAGTATGAGTGAAAAATATGAGCGGCTGCCACGAACTGGAGACGTACTGCTCCATGACTGCCCCTATGGCAACGTCAGATGCGTCCGTGGTGAGCGCTATCCGCGCCGACGGGTCAGGGTGGGCTAGCAAAGCGGCCTCACTGAGCGCTGTTTTGGCGTCTGTGAAAGCCTGGACTCGCTCGGGGGTCCAGTCGATGTTTTCCATGGGCTTCTTTTTCCTAAGCGCAGCGTAGAACAGCTGCATCAGCTGGGCTACCCAAGGGAGGAAATGGTTATAAAAGTTGACCATTCCCAAAAACTCCCGTAGAGCCCTTACGGTCTGCGGACGTGGAAAGTCCGACACGGCGCACACCTTGTCCGGGAGTGGAATTGCGCCCTCCGGCAAAAAGCGGTGGCCCAAAAAATCAATCACTGGCACTTCACCAGGTTAACTATAAGCCTGTGCGCTTCCAACCTCTGGAAAACCATCTTGAGATGGGTGAGGTGCTCCTCCTTGGATGCGCTAGCCACCAGAATGTTGTCTAAGTAGACAAAAATGAAGGACAAGTCACAGAGCACTGTGTCCCATCATTCTCTGGAAGGTTTGCACAGTGCCCTTTAATCTGAATGGCATGCGTAAAAACTCAAAAAGGCCAAAAGGAGTCATTACTGCTGTTTTAGGAATGTCTTCCGCGCACACCGGGACCTGATGGTAAACGTGGACCAGATCCACTTTAGAAAAAACATGCATCTTGGCCAGGTGCACCGAAAAATCCTGGATGTGCGGGATGGGATATCGATTGTGTTCCGTGGCGTTGTTCAAGCGCAGAAAATTGCTGCTCGGTCACCATGACTTGTCGGCCTTAGGCACCATGTGTAGCGGGGATGCCCACGGGCTGTTGGAGCACCTGACGATGCCCAGCTGCTCCAAGTTGGCAAACTCCTCGCATGTGCTGGCTGGTTTAGCTGTGTCCAGGCACCGAGGTTGCGCGAACACCGGCAGGCCTTTTGTGGTTATAAAATGTTCGACCCCGTGTTTGGTTACCGTAGCCCTAAAAGTCGGGGCTCTGAGTGCTGGGAACTGTGCAAGTAAATGCTGGTACTTACTCCCTGGAGCTATAACGTTAGCCAGTGTTGCTGACCCAGCTCCTCGAGCTGTGCAGGGCATGGAGGTGAAAGAGACCGCGTCCACTAACCGTCTGTTGGCAACATCAACTAACAACCCATAAGCACATAAAAAATCTGCGCCTAAAATGGGGGCAGAACATGCAGCTACCACAAAGTCCCACTGAAAATTGCATCCGTGTAAGAACATCATCAGCGTCTGCTCACCAAATGTCCTGATGGTAGACCCGTTGGCGGCCATAAGCTCAAGAACGCTGCCTCCTGCTCACCTAACTGCACTAGCTGGCAGGATAAGGCTCTTCTGGGAGCTGGAGTCCACCAAGAAATGTCTCCCAGAACGTGTGTCCGTGATAAAAAGTAGCTTGTTTGTGTCGCCAGTGGTCGCAGCTGCTACTGACTGCTGGCCATGCCATTTCCCGGCTTCTTGGACTGGCATGGCGACAGGGACTGTTGGGCATCTGAGCCGAAGTGGCGATGATAGAAACAGATCACCCCATTCCTGCGTCTCCTGGCATCTGTCCTGGCTACCACCAATGGCTCCTCGACCTCGCTGGAGTTCCTCATGGACGCCGGTGCCGCTGCATTCACGTTGAGAGCCCTGGTTGCTAAAATGATGTGGTCCGCTTCTTGTGCCAGGGCACAGTAGTCTTTGCTCACCAGCAGCGGCGAGTTGGCAAGGATCACCCTCGCTGTAGCCGGTAGGTTTCTGAGGAACAAGTGGGCAAACAGGAAAGATTCATCGTTCTTCCTCATCAGTGCCAACATGCTCTCCATGAGCTCCACAGCTGTTCTGTCACTTAACTCTGATCATGTTATAAGTCTCTGTGCCCTCTCATTGTCAGACAGGGTATAACGCTGCAGTAGCATCCGTTTGAGCATATTTCCCGTGGGCCGGCGGGTCCTTGAGCAGGCTCGTTACCTGTTGCATGGCGCGCACATCCAGCACAGCCACCACATGGTAATACTTTGTGTCGTCCATTGTGATCCCACGGAGTGCAAACTGGGCTTCTACGTACAGTACATGCAAGAACCATGCGGTCGAATTGTGAAGCCAGAAGTCTGGGAGCTTGACTGTGACAGCGCACGCGATGCTGGTGTTCTCCCTCTGGGCCATCTCCAGGGTGGTGCTCGGCTTGCTCTCCATGGCACGTCTTGGGGTCACCAATGTGGAATAAGAAAGCAGATGAGGCAACGAGCTAGACGACACATGAACTTTATTCCTCTTCCAACATCATGTACAGTAAAAATCTAACTGGGTCTCAAGAGTGCCTTCTTTTTATAACCTTTAGTTCCATCCCATGAGACCCAGGAAGCGAAAAACAATACATTCAGTGGACAAAGACATGTGTGGCACATTAACATCATGTAACGCCAGTCCTGCTTCTCACACCCTCTCTTCCTCCAGCGGCTCTGGCATCTCCTGAACTCCCCGGAGGGGGGGGGGGGTCCTTTCTGTCACGTCTGAGACCCCCAGTACTACTTTCTCCTTCAGTCCTTTGTTCCATCTCCCCCCTGGCTCTCGACTCTGGGTGGAGACCCCCCCCACAGTGCCACCACAACCACACAATATTATCTTAACTTTTATTGCTGACATTGGATTGAAACAGTGTCAGTGCTTCAGTTGCATGCTGAAGAGGTTGTTATGACTTCAGTTGACCACTAGATGTCACTGTTCTTAGTTAGACTGAAGCCTCAAAGCTTAAAATCTTTTTGGGCACAATTAGAAGGAAAGTCTCGGAGCTTCACTGAGGCTTCACCTGCCCATCACTACTGAGGAGCATTTATTGTTTAAAAGCAGTCTACCTTGTACATTTATTGCTGTATAGAGCCTGTTAATGCTAACGTTACTCCAGCTCTGATCGCCAGCTCTGTTCTTTCTGGTCTCCGCATGAAACACATACCTTAACATGGACTCCAGTGCTTTGGTGCACACCGCTCCCTCACTCTCACGTGACCACTCGCACAGAGTGGCACCTAGGTTTTGATTACAGTGCTCTCTGCTGGCAGACACAATAATTGCATTTAAGAATGCAGTTTGAAATACGGTCAAATGTGATCCACACTGAATGAGGGTGGGGGCCGCTAGTTGCCCATTCCTGGTTTAGTGGCCCCGACTGTAACATCACCACCACAAAAGGCTCATCTGGTGACAACAGTGGCTGATGCATAGTGCTCTCCTTGACGTCTCCAACATTGTTGGTGGCCATCATTTCTGCTCAACGTGAATCAACTTTCATCAGAGAACAGCACTGGGGCCCACTGGCCTATTTTCCAGCATAAATGCTCCCTTGCCCATGCAAGACGATGATGCTTGTGCCTGATGGTGTGGTCCAGTACCCTTGCAGGCCATCTAGCATGCAGACCATGCTGATGTAAATGGTTTTGAATGATCTGACGTAACACTCGGGTGCCTCTCACCTCCCTTAAATGTGCCTGGAATTGAATGGCACTCATCATCCGGTTCTGCAGGGCACTGTTCACAGTGAGGTGGTCATCAGCATGGGATGTGGCCAAAGGACGTCCACTTCTATGCTGTTCTGTGACTCTTCCAGTCTCTCTGTATTTCTGTTGCAACCTGCTGATGACACTCTGTGACACTCTTAAGCTCAGTGGCCACTTCCTCTGAGAACATCCTGTTTGAAGCCTCGCAATGGTGAGGCACTGTTGATCATTTGTGAGGTATCGTCTTGGTCTCATGATGTTAAAATTGTGAACAGCATGATGAAGAGGTCTGTTTAAATATCAGTTTTAATTGAACCAGAAAATTTACACCACGTTCCAAATGATTATGCAAATATTATATTAGTGTCATAAACATTCAATTTTTTTGTTTTTCAATTAAACTCAAGGATGGTATTGTGTCTGAGGGCTCTTTGGATCACTGATATCAATCTCAGACACTTGTCATAATTAGTTTGCCAGGTGAGCCTTATTAAAGGAAAACTACTTAAGAAGGATGTTCCACATTATGAAGCATGCCGCAGGTTTCAAGCAACATGGGAAAGAAAAAAGATCTCTTTGATGCCAAAAAATGTCAAATAGTACAGTTCCATGGACAAGGTATGAAAACATTAGATATTTCACAAAAACTTAAGCGTGATCATCGTACTGTGAAGAAATTTGTGGCTGCTTCAGAGCACAGGTGGGTTTGTGCAGATAAAGGCATAATGAGGAAGGTTTCTGCCAGACAAATTCATCGAATTAAGAGAACAGCTGCTAAAATGCCATTACAAAGCAGCAAACTGTCATGATCTCAACACAGGGGGATCACGCTGTGCTCTGTCTCAATGCCTTTTTTTTTTCGTATATTTGTATGGTGTTGTATTTTTGGGTCCTTTTTCCTGTTATTTTATGTTTGGTTAATTTTCACATGTTCTGTATTGTTTATTGAATTACTGTATTGTATGATTTATTTTCCTGTTTGCGTTCATTGTAGTGTTATTATATGGTTGGGTTTTCTTGTCTTTATTTGTTATCTCATTATATTTATATTCTATTGTATTTTCTCTCTTCCCGGGGCTGCAGCTGTTAGTGGCACTTCTGGGTTTTTTTCTCTGTTGTGGGCGGTGCTCCTGTCAGTCCTGTCTTTCCCTCTTATTGCTCCCAGCTGATCCGAGTTTGTTGTCATTGTTTCCTCCTGCCCGCTCATGGTATCTGCACCTGCCATCATTTGTTTCATTTGTTTTCAGCTCTATATAAAGACTGTTATTTTGTTTCCTCATTGCCGGAGTCTTAAGAGTTACTCATCCCCTCCAGAACTCTTCTCCTGTTCTGGTGAACTCTATTTCCTCAAACTCGTTTCCTCAAGTTTGCTTGTTTTCAGTTTGAACTTTTGTGTTGAACACTATTTGGTCTTGTGGTGTTTTTTTTTTCTTCTAATAAATAACACAGACTAGCAGTCCAGCATCTGGGTCTTCCTCTTTGCCCCGAGGGGCATTTCGTGACAGAAGACTCCGGCCAGTTTGAGACCCAGCTGCTGCTAGTTTGTGGTTTTTGTTTGCACTTACCTGTTTCTCCAGAGTGTATCATGTCCCCAGCCCATACAGACTCTGCAGGTGGCCGCAGCTACCCGATGAGCCTGGGGTGGGAGTGCTGCAAAACCCTGAAGGAGATGGATGGATTAATCTCCACTGCTCACATTGGTCCTACTCTGAAAGACGCATTGTGGTACCTGGGTCTCGCGGAGGCAACTGCTCGCCGGTGCCCTCAGCTCAAGGAGCATGCTAATGGAGTGGAGAGGATTTCTCTGGTGGCGGCTCTGCAACGTGAGAACAGTGAGATGGTGAGGAATTCCCCGAGGAACTCTGGGCCCACGCCGGAGGGGAGGTATTCCCGGGCCTATGTAGTATTGGCTACCAGTCTCCGGCACCTGTTCCAGCTCCCGCTCCACCTACTCCTGGACGCTGCTGTCCAGGGAAATCTTGCCGGAAGAATGCCTCCACCTCTCAGTCAGCAGCTTCTCCCACATCGAGCCAGACAACTCCCACAGCAGTTTCTTCCTCATGTTTGTCTTTGCTGGCTGTCCCGTCAACCTAATCCTCCTCCTTTGCTGCTGCAACTCCCATCTCCTCGACGTATCCTTCCACTGCTGAGGGTCCGGCTGTTTCCTCCCTGGCTCCACACGTCACCGTGTCTGCAGGGGCAGCTCCTCTGCGTTCCTCTGAGGGGCCTACAACCACTGAAGCCACGGAGAGGGCTGATTCCCAGCCAGCTGCAGCAGAAACCATTGTGCCCCGGGAATACAGGCAAGTGCTTTTTCAGTTTCTTTTCCCTAAAAATGAATTACCTTACGTGATTCCCGGTGGTGAGGCTCGACCACTGCAGTTCACTGAGTCCTCACCGTCTGCTGCACATATTAATTCTTCACCTGCTCTCTCCGTGTCTCCTCCTTTGCCTCCTGAGTGTCCGCCACCCCCAGGATTAAGCCGCCAGATGTTGGAGGAGCCTGCGGCCCTGGAGGACCTGGTTCCAACCCCGCAGCCACGATCTGGATGGAGGGAGAGCGCTGAGACTGAGCTGATGCCTGCGCCGATGAAGGAACGTCCCCGGGCTTCAGCCGAGCAGGATCCAGCGCCAGCAGGGAGCCGACCTCCTGTCGCCACGCTGGGCAAGCCACCTGTGTGGGTCACATCACTGGGGGGTCCTGGGACTGCATCGACCACCATGTCTGCTGCTGGGGCTGCCACAGCAGAGTCCGAGCAGGACCTCCAGAGGGCTGGGCCTGAGACGTCGTCATCTGGATTGACGGAGTCCTGGACGGCGGTGGACCTCAAGCTCAGGCAAGTGCTCTCCTTTGTTTACATTGCTTCTGTGTTGGAGAGATCTTGTCTGGCTCTTGGTGGGGAGAGCCAGGTGCAGTCATCACCTGCACCTGAGCTCACCTCACAGGGCTCCACTGCTGCTGGTGACCCTGACCCTGTTTCCCTGCCTCTCCTCTCTGAGCTTTCCCCCAGGGTCACTGAGGATCATCCAGCTTTGCCAGAGGTCTCCGTGGGTCCAGCCTCACTGCCAGAGATCACCATGGGTCCAGCTCCTCCTGCCGAGGTTGTCACGGGTGCTCTGTCCCAGCCCGGAACCTCCGTGCGTGCTGCTCCCCTTCCAGATGAGGTCTTCGTGGGTCCTCCACCCCAGCCCAGGACCTCTGAGGGTGCTGCTTCCCCTTCAGCTGAGGTCATCGAGTGTGCAACTTTGGGCCAGTTTGGGTCCACCGTGGGTGCAGCTTCAACCCAGTCCGGAGCCACCATGGGTGCAGCTCTGCTCCAGCCCAGAGCCGCCACGGGTGCAGCTTTGTTCCAGCCCAGAGCCACCATGGGTGCTGCAATGTCCCGGTCTGGGGCCACCGAGGGTGCTACAGGCCTGTTCGAGGGCGTCGTGGTTCCCTCTCCTCTTTCTGACGCCGCCGTGGTTCCCTCTCCTCTGCCAGATGCCGTCGTGGTTCCCTCTCCTCTGCCAGACACTGTCGTGGTCCCCTCTCCTCTGCCTGAGGCCATTGTGGTCCCCTCTCTCTGTCCGAGGCCGTCGTGGTTCCCTCTCCTCTGCCCAAGGCCATCGTGGTTCCCCCAACTACTCTGCCCCCTCCGTCATTGTGCTTTCCCATGGGGAAGCCACCTCCTGGGCCACCCCTTCTGTTTAGGTGTGGAGTTATGTTTGGTTAATTTACATACACTACCGTACAAAAGTTTGGGGTCACCCAGACAATTATTTTGTGTTTTCCATGAAAAGTCACACTTATTTACCACCATGAGTTGTAAAATTAATAGAAAATATAGTCAAGACATTGACAAGATTAGAAATAATGATTTGTATTTGAAATAATAATTTTTTCCTTCAAACTTTGCTTTCGTCAAAGAATCCTCCATTTGCAGCAATTACAGCATTGCAGACCTAACATGATTGCACAAGGGTTTTCTAATCATCCATTAGCCTTCTGACGCAAGGAGCAAACACATTGTACCATTAGAACATTGGAGTGATAGTTGCTGGAAATGGGCCTCTATACACCTATGTAGATACTGCACCAAAAACCAGACATTTGCAGCTAGCATAGTCATTTACCACATTAGCAATGTATAGAGTGTATTTCTGATTAGTTTAAAGTTATCTTCATTGAAAAAAGTGCTTTTCTTTCAAAAATAAGGAAATTTCTAAGTGACCCCAAACTTTTGAACGGTAGTGTATGTGAAGACTAATTTTCAAACAGTCTTGTTTACTGATGAGTGCCATGCAACCCTGAATGGTCCAGATGGATGGAGTAGTGGATGGTTTGTGGATGGCCACCATTTGTCCCAACAAGGCTGTAGCATCAGCAAGGAGGTGGCAGAGTCATGTTTTCGGCTGCAATCATGGGAAGAGAGCTGGTAGGCCCCTTTATGGTCCCTGAAGATGTGAAAATGACCTCAGCAAAGTATATAGAGTTTCTGACTGACCACTTTCTTCCATGGTGCAAAAAGAAGAACCGTGCCTTCTGTAGCAAAATTCTCTTCATGCATGGCAATGCACCATCTCATGCTGCAAAGAATACCTCTGTGTCATTGGCTGCTATGAGTATAAAAGGAGAGAAACTCATGGTGTGGCTCCCATCCTCCCCTGACCTCAACCCTATTGAGAACCTTTGGAGCATCCTCAAGCAAAATATCTATGAGGGTGGTTGGCAGTTCACATCAAAACAGCAGCTGTGGGAGGCTATTCTGATATCTTGTAAAGAAATCCAAGCAGAAACTCCAAAAACTCACAAGTTCAATGGATGCAAGAATTGTGAAGGTTTTATCAAAGTAGGGGTCCTATGTTAACATGTAACGTGGCCTGTTAAGATGTTTTTGATTGAAACAGCTTTTGATTTCAGTAAATATGGCCTCCTAATGCTGCAAATTCAACAAATGACCATTTTCAGTTCTTTACAACCAATAAAATGTTTTGAAACTCTGTTTTGCATCACAATTTGGAACAGTGCATTTTGAGATTTTTTCATTTTTGAAAAAAAACGTAACAAGTTATCATTGGGAGGTTTGTTCAGTAAAATTTGAATTATGCTCTCATGGTTGATGGACTGGCGATCTGTCCAGGGTGTACCCTGCCTCTCGCCCAAAGATGCTGGGATAGGCTCCGCGGAAGAAGATGGATGGATGGATGGATGGTTGATGATTTGAAAATTATACTGACTGTCATTTGCAGTGATTATTTAGGAAAATCAGAGACAAATATCATTTGCATTATAATTTGGAATGTGGTGTATTGGTCGATTCATGGATCGAACACTGGTTGTGAATTTTGCCGTTAAGCACCTTGTTAGAGAACAGCACATTCTGCAATAAAATACTCCATACATTCTCTATGAGGTTTAGGTCAGGAGAGTTTGTTGGTGTTGGTCCACTGTGTTTTATCAAAAGCAACGTCAGCACAGTCGTCTACCAGGAAATTTTAGGGCACTTTATGCTTCCCTCTGCTGACAAGCTTTATGGAGAAGCTGATTTCATTTTCCAGCAGGACTTGGCACCCCCCACACTGCCAAAAGTATCCAAACCTGGTTTAATAACCATGGCATCACTGTGTTTGATTGGCCAGCAAACTCTCCTGACCTAAACCTCAGAGAGAATCTGTGGAGTATTGTCAAGAGGAAGATAAGAGACACCAAACCCAACAATGCAGATGAGCTGAAGGTCATTCTCAAAGCAACCTGGACCTTCATAACACCTCAGCAGTGCCACAGGCTGATCACCTCCATGCCACGCCACATTGATAGTAATTAATCCAAAAGGAGCCCTGACCAAGTGTTGAGTGTATACAATGTACATGGACATACTTTTCTATTAAAAAAATACTTTTTAAAATTAATTTAATGTAATATTCTAATTTTTTGAGAAATTGAATTTGGGGTTTTCATGGGCTGTAAACCATAATTATCAAAATTAAAATAAACACTTGAAATATATCTCTTTCTGTGTAATGAATATATATAATATATGGGTTTCACTTTCTGAAATGAGTGACAAAAAATGTTGAACTTTTTCATGATATTCTAATTTTTTGAGATGTACCTGTAGTGCATTTTAGGTGCATCCTGAAATTTCACCCAAAAGCCGAATATCCCTAACTTTTTGTGAGTAGTGTATATACTGAAAAAAAAAAAAATCAATTGTAGATATTCATCTGTCATTAATTTCCTCCTTTGATTTAACGATGTTTAATATTTCTTGAACTTTTCCCCCTCTATCCATCCAAATGTTGGGAGTTCCACAAGGCTCCATACTTGGACCTATTTTATTTTCCACATACATAAATGATCTACCAAATGCATGCAGAAACATTCACATATAGATGTATACAGATGACACTGTAATATTCACACCTGCAAACAACACACAAGAAGCCACTTGTATCCTTACATCAGCAATGACCCAAATCCATAACTGGCTCAATATTTCATGCTTATTTTTAAATACTAAAAAAACTGTTTGTATGATGTTTGCCAAACAACTAATAAAGATTACAAACGCCAACATTTTTTTTAAAAGAGAAGGAAATGGAACTAGTCGAGGAATTTATGTACCTTGGTGTGTTTCTCGATTCCTCACTAACTTTTAAAAATCACTTTAATAAAATCTCACACATAATCAAATTTAATTTAACAAATTGTAAACAAATCAGACCATCGCTGAAAGTTAATGTGGCAAGAGTGTTCTAGCATGCAATGATCATATCTCACATTGATTACTGTTTTACCAACTGGTCACTCACTGGTATAACCACAATCAAACCTGTAGAACCACTTTACAAAAATGCCATTAAAAATTTGGATAAGAAAGATTTTTCATGTCACTATTGTCACATTCTCAAGACATATAACTTTCTGTCTTTTGAAAATCATAAAATCACAAAATACTCAAATTCACTTGTTCAATATATAAACTAGAAAAGCACTCGGAGAGCGCAGACCTCCGCCAAGCGCCACAGTTCCCCCCCATACAGTGTTTGTGTGTACGTTTTCAGATTCCTTGACCATGAAAATATATGACTAGCAATTGGATTGACGATGATAGGATTAGTGGTTCAGTAGTAAAAGCATTACCTCCTTGGCGGAGGTAATAAACTGAAGTGTTGGTGTTGTGTCCATCTCCTGCATCTGCAAACTCCCAGGCTGCGGGTGTTGCAATTGAAAGAATGAATGAATTAATCGTTATTTCGAATAGATTAAGAGTACAGGTTAAAAGAAAGTGAATAATATAACAAAGGGGGTAATAAAATCCAACAAGGTCAAATTAGACAATAACTCCTGTGATTATACAGTTCAACATAAGTTATCCGAAATGTGTGATGGCTGAATTCGCAGCTTATATTGCCCACCCATGTTCCATCCAAGAATTCAAAAGAAAAAAACAAAAGAAATCATGACACAACCACGTACAACCCACAGGCCAATGGGTTATGCGAGCGTTTTCATAGATCACTTAAAGCAGCACTGAGGGCTTCACTGACGGATGCAAATTGGGTAGACAGGTTGGCGTGGATTTTATTGGGGTTGCGCTCCGCAGCAAAAGAGGATTTGGAAACTTCCCCGGCAGAGAGCTTCTTTTTGCGCAGCTACTATGGCTGGCCGGGGAATTTCTGCCAAATAATCCGGCGGCAGACAGCTGCCCGTCTGAGCTTTTGCAGCGTAGCGCAAACACAGGCACACAGGCACACAAGCACGCTGGCGAGCCCTGCCCACCACTGTGTTCCGCGTGCTTTTGTGCCTAAAACTTTGAAGAAGGCGGAGTTTGTGTTGGTCAGACACGACGAGCAGCGCCCTCCATTGGGCCTGCACACATGTTGAAAATGGCCGTATATCACAATGTTAAAGAATCCTTTAAAAAATTTCTGTATCCAGACGGTGATCCGGATCATCCCCAAAATGTAATCAGTTCTTCCTTGTACCATTTCCAACAACGCCTGAAAGTTTCATTGAAATCCGTCCAAAACTTTTTGAGTTATCTTGCTAACCAACAGACAGACAAACAAACAGACAGACAGACAGACAAACAAACAGACAGACAAACGCTGGCAAAAACATAACCTCCTCCTGGCCTCCGGCCTGGCGGAGGTAAATATTAAATGGCTATGCACCCCCCTTCCCCCCTTCTCCCCCGAGAGAATATATCAAACTGAGGACTGCTACCAGTACAGCCACCAGAGCCACAACCAGAGGAGACTGTGAGGTCCCCCACAGATGCACCACTTTTGCTCAATATGTGCTATCAGCGAGGGGAGCCAAGATATGGGATAACTTGCCACCTGCAATCAGAGAACTTCCTACATTAAACACTTTTAAAACTCATCTTAAAAACTTGCTTTTAAATAATCAATTCTGTACTCATGGCTAGGGGATGCTCTGCGGCATGCGGACACATATATAATATGTATGTGCCCATGCGTCGCACAAATCTGCCTTGTGTTATGCACTATTGCGTAAGGTTGTTGTCTGTTGTTGTTGTGCAGTGCATGGATACATATACGGATATGTAAATGCATTGCACCTTAATTGTGTAACAGATACCTGAGTGTTTTGTTTTTAGGTTGCTCAACATATGCACTGTATACAGACAAAATAACAACATGCATTTTATGTAATTTTGTTTACAAATGTTCATTTCATGCAGTATTGATTGCGTATTTTTTGTGACCTGCCAAGGGACTGTAGATACAATTTAGCAGTTTTGCTAAATCTGACATCTTTACATCTGTATTGATGTTCATTAACCTCTTGCACTCTGGTGTACGGCGGGCGGGCATGTCTCTGCGTCCTAGAGTGCACGAGGGCGCACGAGTGCGCACGAGGGTGCTGCGTCCTGGCAGGCACTGAAAAAAAAAAGCTGCATTTCCGTTCTTCCACTACAGACACAGCCGTGAACAGAAAGCCAAAGGAGTGCTTTGATTGGTTTAGATGTGATTGACCTGTCATTCGACTAATAAGAGCCTTGAATTGGGTTTCTGAAACCTTGAAGAACCAATGACTGAAAACCTAGCAAGAAGGACCGTGAACGCCCCCCCCCCCCGCTACTCTTCTGTAGCGGGGGGGGGGAGACTGTGCGCCGCGGTCGCCACATCGCCACATGACTGTTCCGTCATGTAGCGATGGCCGATGTCCGTCCTCTGTAGCGGGGGGGGGGGGGAGTTGTTATCTTCTACATTACAAATATTTTAGAATAATTTTTAGCGCACTGTAGGTTATTTTTTCTTGTAAAAAAAAAGCCACATATTTTTTACGTGGCATGCTTCTTTGTGTGTGGGGGGTTAACATGCATTGTCCCTTTCAAATAAAAATGAAATAAATAAATAACGAGGTTTACTTTGACTGCACACCAACATTTATTCAAATGTTTCACGTTTGTTTAACTAGTACATTAAATCCTACCTGGCCTACTATAATTTATTAGTAAAATACATTTATATACATTTAGAAACTTAATGACAGCTTGATGAAGATGGTTGAAATAGCAACCATTATTCCTTTCCATTTTCACAAGTCTGTATTATACAGCATTCTGTGGGCAAAAGTGTTTTACTGTTTAACTCTGGTATTTAGTTTTAACACCTGAAGATTCCTTGGTGCCTCTTATTTGTAAAAGCTCTCCGTAGTCTTTTACATACTGGCTTCTTGTCACCATGTTGGAATATGCTGGCACACGGTCCACTCAGACTGCACATGTGCAAACCACAGACGGTCACCAAAATGACGTAAAGATACAGCTATAAACAGTGTATTTTGCAGCACTCTGATATAAATGATAGTTTTATATGAAACAATAGAGGTTTTTATCTCATCATGTGTTATATATCATCATATCACACAGCCCTACTTTTGCAAGACAACATCCCAGTTCACAACTCACATATTGCCCAGATGGAAACACGGTCCAGCAGCTATGAAACGCTTCCTTACCTTCCCCCCTTACTCTCACGACCTCGCATCATCTGACTTCCACCTCTTTCCAACCATGAAATCATTTTTGAGGGACAGGTGCCTCCAAGACGATGAAACCAGCCCAGTCTCACAAAAAAAAAGTAAAATTGTGCGACTTTTCACCTTGAGAAAACGTACATAGACACTAGGGGTGGGAATCTTTAGGCACCCAACGATTCAAGATGATTACAATTCAGGGGCTTGCGATTCAAACGGATTACAATTCTCAATGCATCTTGATGCAGCTGTCTTTATTATTCAGGATTTTTTTCCTCCCACTGTGTGACAACTTCGTACTTTAAAGCATTTGCAATGGCCCATGAATATACTCCCAATATCTTTTAATGTTTCAAAAACAACATTAAAATGCAACTGTAGCAGCACATTTGCTGCTATAACACAGACTTCAGAGCATCCTGAATTTTAACAAACAGGACTTATAACAAACATTCGGCTATGTGCAACAACTAACTGATCCTCCAGTCAAAAAATACTCCTGTTATGTGCAACAAGTAACTGAGGCCTTCAGTCCAAACACCCAGAACATTTTACTGTATCAAAAGCACATTTATCTTTTATACAAAAATGTGCAGTTACTGTTACAAATGATTTGGTGGCAATGGATATCCACGCATCACACGTGATAGCAATCCTACTCGCTGTCTTCAGTGATTGCATAACTTCAGCTTTGGTCTCGTTGTAGAGAGTGGGGATGGCTGTGTCGGGAACGGGTCAAGTGGACCCTTGACCAAGTGAGCACCCCAAGTGGAGCCCGGGCAAAATCTGTACATGTACAAGTATTTTTTCAATCCAGTGATTTACAAACTGATTCATAATTTCCTGAAGCCTCATTCAGAACATTATAGTCCCACATATCTATTCTGTGGATTTTCAGCCAGGGGTGATAAGCAGCAGCGGTGGAGAAGCAAAGACTTTTGAAAGCATATACTGTATGTATGTATATATATGTATGTATATATATATTACACTTGTTGGTGACCGGGAAAAGTCTTTCCAACAGGTTTACCCAAAATATTATGATGTTGTACTTCAGTTCTATGTGCATCATAGCGTGAAAGCACTGGTTCTCAATGACAAAATATCGATGTAAATCCTTGGCAATAAAAGCAGCAATAGATTTTGTAGTTTGCTTTGCCCTTTCTGAGTTGTGTGGAAGTTTTGACATTGCTTAAGCAATGGTTCTGTGGTCTGTGGCAGCAGCTACAAGTATTTTTTGTTTTTCTATCCGGCCATGTGCAATATGGTTTTGCAAGTTTGTCATGTTTTCAAAATTTTTTGCTTTAGTCTGACAGAGCTTACATACGGTATGGGTCTTGCCCAAGTCTTTTTTCCCTTCATCTTTATAAAAACTGAAGTACTGATACGTTTGCTTTCAATGACGAGGGTGCCGTTATTTTGTTTCTTTTGTGTCATGCCATAAAAAGTCTGGGCAGTTACCTGCGGCTGACTTTTTCATTCTGGCCAAATTAATTAGTTCATTAATTATATTTAATAATCACAATCTTGACATTTGTGAATTGATTCAGAATCATTCACATCCACATTGAGATGCATCAGAAAAATTATTGTTTTTCCCACCCTTTATAGACACACAAAAAAAAAATGTTTTTCACTTGCAGTGTGGTGTTAACAGCTTTAAGAAACATCTACCGGAACCTTAACATTTGCCAGTTTCGCTTCCTTCCACTTTCATTCTCTTTCACCATTGGAGATGTCAACTAACCAGATCATTTTTCCTAAACCTAACCATTAGAAGATGTGATGCCTAAATCTAACCTTTCATTAGTGGAGTGAAAAACAAACAAACAAAGTCACTCAAAGATCAGCGTGGGACTTAAACTCACATCTTGTTGGTTGAAACAGCAAGAAACTAGCCATTCACCATCCCCCACCAACCAAATGAGTGTTGGAAGGCAGCTTAAAACAAGTGTTCTGCTCATGCGCAGTGAGTAGGGCATGTTCTTTCTTTCTATGCATTTGCTCATGCACAGTGAACGAAGGCATGGATTCAGTTTGTAAAATGTATCCAGGTACATTTTATTTTTGTTTTACTTACAAATGCAGGTTTTTTGAGGGGTGGAAAATGTTCTTCAGTCATGTTTTTTAGTGAGATGGGGTTGGATGAAACGCTGATTTCTGTCATGGCTTCTGACACAACCAGCAGACTTCTACAGGTGAGGTCTCCACAGCTGCATAAAGCAATAGGAAAAGTGTGTGACCCTTGGTGGTACCTACACACGTGGACAGAATTGTTGGTACCCCTCTGTTAATGAAAGAAAAACCCACAGTGGTCACAGAAATAACTTGAATCTGACAAAAGTGGTAATAAATAAAAATTCTATGAAAATTAACCAATGAAAATCAGACAATGCTTTTGAATTGTGGTTCAACAGAATTATTTTAAAAAACAAACTCATGAAACAGGCCTGGACAAAAATGATGGTACCCTTAACTTAATATTTTGTTGCACAACCTTTATAGGCAATCACTGCAATCAAACAATTTCTGTAACTGTCAATGAGACTTCTGCACCTCTCAGCAGGTATTTTGGCCCATTCCTCATGAGAAAACTGCTCCAGTTGTCTCAGATTTGAAGGGTGCCTTCTCCAGATGGCATGTTTCAGCTCCTTCCACAGATGTTCAATAGGATTTAGATCAGGGCTCATAGAAGGCCACTTTAGAATAGTCCAATGTTTGGCTCTTAGCCATTCTTGGGTGTTTTAGCTGTGTGTTTTGGGTCATTATCCTGTTGCAAGACCCATGACCTGTGACTGAGACCAAGCTGTCTGACACTGGGCAGCACATTTCTCTCTAGAATACCTTGATAGTCTTGAGATTTCATTGTACCCTGCACAGATTCAAGACACCCTGTGCCAGATGCAGCTCCAGAACATAACAGAACCTCCTCCATGTTTCACAGTAGGGACAGTGTTCTTTTCTTGGTATGCTTCATTTTTGTGTCTGTGAACACAGAGCTGATGTGCCTTGCCAAAAAATTCCAGTTTTGTCTCGTCTGTCTATAGGACATTGTCCCAGAAGCTTTGTGGCTTGTCAACATACAGTTTGGCAAATTCCAGTCTGGCTTTTTTATGATTTGTTTTCAACAGTGGTGTCCTCCTTGGTCGTCTCCCATGAAGTCCACTTTGGCTCAAACAACGACAGATAGTGCGATCTGACACTGATGTACCTTGACCTTGGAGTTCACCATTAATGTGTTTAGAGGTTGTTCTGGGCTCTTTTGTTACCATTCGTATTATCCGTCTCTTGCATTTTTCATCAAGTTTCCTCCTGCGGCCACGTCCAGGGAGGTTGGCTACAGTCCCGTGGATCTTAAATTTCTGAATAATATGTGCAACTGTAGTCACAGGAACATCAAGCTGCTTGGAGGTGGTCTTATAGCCTTTACCTTTAACATGCTTGTCTATAATTTTCTTTCTAATCTCCTGAGACAACTCTGTCCTTTGCTTCCTCTGGTCCATGTTTAGTGTGGTACACACCATGTCACCAAACAGCACAGTGACTACTTGTCACCCTTTAAATAGGCCGACTGACTGATTACAAGTTTGTAGACACCTGTGATGTTAATTAGAGGACACATCTTGGTTGAACATGTCCCTATGGTCAAATAATTTTCAATCTTTTCTAGGGGTACCATCATTTTTGTCCAGGCCTGTTTCATGAGTTTGGGTTTTTTTAAGTAATTCTGTTGAACCACAATTCAAAAGCATTGTCTGATTTTCATTGGTTAATTTTCATAGAATTTTTATTTTATTTTTTTTATTTATTACCACTTTTGTCAGATTCAAGTTATTTCTGTGACCATTGTGGGTTTTTCTTTCATTAACAAAGGGGTACCAACAATTTTGTCCAGGTGTGTATGTGGACAAAGACTAACAACTTTTAGAAGTTTGGTTCCTCACAGTCCATTGGAAATGAGCAGTGTTGGGAGTAATGCATTGTAATGTGTTACAAAGTAATGCATTACTGTACCACCATTACTTTTGCAGTAACGTGCTGTGTAACAGAATTACTGTTTAAAAATTCAGTAATGCATTACTGTTACTCAAATTTGGCAATCAGATGTGTTACTCGTTACTCGTTTTATTAATATGGATAGATATTTTTAGCGCAAATGATTATACAAACTGACCCTACCGTAGCTGAGATGTAGCCGTCAGTCGATGTGACCTGTTGCAGAGAGCTGAGTCTTCACTACTGAGTGGAGGAAGAGATGAAGCTACTTTGTTTTTGTGGAAATAGACTATTTTTCCTTTGTCACGGTTAAGAACAAAAGCATATTGGTGGGTGTCGGTTGAGACCTACTGCAGTCTTGAGAAGCGCTTGAATACAGCAGCAAAGTCTGACAAAACTAGTGTTAAATAATGGCTAGCTATGCTAACAACACCACGTCAGTGGGTCTATGCTATCTGAACAGCCATGGCTGGATGTAAAGAGGAAATACTCTTGTCTCAACAGCCATGGCTGGATTTCAAGCACAGGTATGCACCTGAGCAGTTTGTGACCCAGCAAGAATTAAACCGACTAATTGCCAGATACGTTGTTACAGACCGAAGACCATGATAACAGTCACTTTTCATCAGACAGCTGAGACTGTGATCCACTGAAGTTAAAACACATTTACTTGCTACCTGGATAAAGATTATTCAAAAATGGATTTTGATCTCCAAAAGGAATTTGAAGGACTGAATCATGACTCTGTCACAGCAGACATTTGGATTGTGGATAATGGACATTTTTGTTGAATCACTGCACATCAGATTAAATCAATATCATAAAGGTAAAATAAACATGGACAGCTTTATGCTGTGTTGCCAACTCTCACTCCGAAATGAGGAAATTACTGGCAATATCATGTTGATTTTCTTCACATTTCCCCCCCAATAAGAGCTCTCAAAGCAGGGTAAAGCAAACTGAACATGGTCTAAAAGCTCTGTATGAAACAATCTGTTTATAAGGCCTTATAAGGCATTAATAAGCTGTAATGTAATCCATTAATTAAATTATCTTGCTATGTGTGCACGATGATTTATGTATGCACTTAAAAGTAATGTGAACGTTATTTTTCCAAGTAACTAGTTACTTTAATCATGCAGTAATTGGTAAAGTAACTCAGTTACTTTTGAAAAGAAGTAACTAGTTTCGTGAGCTGAGCTGGCTTGGTTTTCCCCGGCTCGGCCCTGATCTCTCTGTGGGTTTTGGCTCCTCTGTCTATGTGCACTTTGTGTATTTCCATATCCTTAGCCACTGCCTGACTGGCAGCTGTTAGTCAGCATGGTGACCTACTTTCTCTCACGCTGCTGACAGTCTGTCGGTCCAGCCACACCCCCTCGCTCTCCCTCTGACTCCATCAGCTGTTTCCAGCCCCGTTAATCATCCTTTCCACGTCTTGCCCAGGTGTTCTCAATTTGCCACGCCAGCGGCGTTTGCTCATAAGCAGCTCTTTGCTGGACAAACGCCTCTGGATCATTGTACGGGTTGGATGGTTGTTCTTGCCGTCTAACCGTCAAGTCACTGAAGGACTACTTCTGTGTGCGCTCGTTGTTATCGCTGTGACTACTCAGACTGCCCAGCACGGTGAGTAACTGCCTGTGTTCTGTTCGCCGCTGTATCCTCCGATGTGTGTGTCGGATGTCCTTGAGAACTCTTAGTGTATCTGAGCAGTCTAGTTTCTGTAAGTTCACTTTGGTGTTAATAAATGTGTGTTTGGTGTAACCCAGCATTTAAGTCCATTTGTCCTTTTCGCCTTCTCCATGCGCTGTAGAGAACCACATGGAGAGCTCATGACAGAATGATCCAGCGGCAAAAAGGATTTAGCGGGTTACACCCACACAAATCATTTTTTTGCCTTTTGGACTGTCCCGTTTTTTTCTCTAATGCTTTCCCTGCACTATGGCTGAGCTGCTGGAGAGGGAGCTACGCGTGCTTTGCCTGCTGGAGGATATTCTCGCATGGGCACTGGAGTCCCGTGCCTCCAAAACGGCTCATCAGGCTCGGGACGCAGCGAGAAGGGTGATGGAGCGGGACAGCCTCTGGGATCATCTCGAAGCGATGGAGATTCTCCGGAACATCTTTGCCGCCCCATACGAGGATTCGGATGAGGATCCCCCGGTGCTCGAACTCCTCGCGGCCACGCTGCTCATTTCTCCAGGTAGCACGGCGCTCCTCTGCTTGAGTGACTCACTGCCCAGCATGGTGCTTCGCATCCCGGACTATCTGGTTCCCGAGCCGCCCATGAGGAGGAAGAGGAGGAATCCCCGCCGGAAGGAGCATCCAGCCTCGCCGGACGGACTACTTCTGTGTGCACTCGTTGTTATCGCTGTGACTACTCAGACTGCCCCGCACTGGGAGGAACTGCCTGTGTTCTGTTCGCCGCTGTATCCTCCAGTGTGTGTGTTGGATGTCCTTGAGATCTCTTAGTGTATCTGAGCAGTCTAGTTTTTGTAAGTTCACTTTGGTGTTAATAAATGTGTGTTTGGTGTAACCCAGCATTTAAGTCCATTTGTCCTTTTCGCCTTCTCTGTGCGCTGTAGAGAAGCGCATGGAGACCTCATGACAACTAGTAACTGTAATTAGTTACTATTTTCTAGTAACTTGCCCAACACTGGAAATGAATCAGAGAAAATCTTTATACCATCATCATATTGCAGCTTCTTTCCAATTGCAAGTTACAAGCTGTCCTTAAACTGTAATTTAACCTTCCTCTTGTGTTAGGGTCGGCACTGACCCGTTTTAGTTTTTAAATGCATAAAAGAGTCACTTAAAATTTGTTTATTGCATCAAGGCTTTTTGACTTTGTCAGGAACCTTGATTTCAACAAAATTTAAAAAAAAAAATTTTTTTTCACTACATTATAAAATGCTTTGGTTGAAATTATGTCCTTTGTGGCATTAGGGTCGGTTTCGACCCGGTTATAAAAATAAGATTATAAAGCAATAATTAGAGCCAAAATTGAAATCATAAGTGCACTGTCAGCCAACACACTGACAGCCACCTCCTCTCCCAATCATGCGAGCTTCAGGGGACGCTCATTTGTCCAGTGTAGCTGCAAAAAAACAAAACGAACAAAGACGGGCATGTCCAGACACGTGAGGTCACTTCACTCATTTGACTTGCAGAGGGCACATCTCCAATTTGCAGCATGCAAAAATGAACAGAAGATTTACGGTGAGCCAAGTTCTAGATAGAAAATATATATGGGTCGAAACTGACCCATAACACCATAGATGTTACTATAGTTATTAATTTTAAAAGGAAAAAATAAATCAAGCAAATTCATTTCAGAGATGTGTTCTATACCTCTCAGTAATATTCGGGTAACACAACAACCTTTTATTTATTTATATGATTCTCTTGAGGTTAATTTTTCTTTTTTTTATTGAAATCGAGAGGTATACTGATAAAAAAAAAAAGGTCCAGAGACCCACACCAAAAATATTAAACCCAACATTTTCATGGATAAGGAAGCCTAACAAGGTAACCAAGAGATGACAAAAAAATTGGATGATAGGTTATTGTTTTTAGTGTATTTTAAAGCTGATTTAAGACACGGGCCGAAACCGACCCGTTAACACCGGGGATGGTAACAGAAAGCTAACACAGGAGGAAGGTTAAGCAGTTTTTTTTTAACCTGTCACTACCATCACCTTCAACAAAGGAGCTCACTTGCTCAACATACATTTCTGCTGCGAAAATCTGCTGAGATCAAGGACAGTGTGGATATTTTTCCACCTGCACAAATGTTCAGCAGTGATGTGTATACAAATTACATGTTTGCATTTTTTTAAGACAAAAACCACAGTTGCTGTAAAACCACCTGAATGTATTGAAATGTATGATCATTATCATCTTTGTAGTATATGCTCCCAGCTCTTGACCAACAGAAGAGAACAAGCATGCTTGCAGCCACTGTGAGCAGTTAAGTTCACTAAATAAACACATGGGTAATGAATTTTGTGTTTGGGAAAATTACGTAGATCTCATTTAACAGGAACTAGGGATTTTTTTTCATCTTTGTCAACGTTTCTTTCTTAACTTTCTGTCAGTTTCAGAGTAAACGGAACTCCAGAGCCATCATCCCAACATTTTCCACTGACCCTTATATGCATCACGGCTTCTGCACCTTCCAGCCACTGTCCCCTGAGGAGGCTCTTGAGGAAGACCGCCTTCTAGACTCCATAGCTTGGCCTGAAACTCCAACTTTACCATTTCCTCTTGCCCTGAGCCAGACCAGCGATCCAGTTCACAGCACCTTCTTCATCCTCCCAGGCAGGGAAGGGGGGCAGTGGCATACTGGTGATCAGTTGGAGGTAGTGATTAAAATGTACGACTCCCAACGACACCCAAAGAAGTCTGGAGGGGATGTCATATTTGCCCGGCTTCACAGCCCTAATCTTGGTGCAGGTGTTGCAGGGCGGGTGGTGGATCATCTCAATGGCAGCTACTCCGCTGTGTTCCCTCTACTCTGGGAAGGAAGTGCACAGGTTGAGGTGATGCCAACATTTATCATATTGAATGTGGCTGCATATGTTGTTAGTGTTGACCTAATTTAACCTAACCATCAAAAAAAAGTTGCTTTAGCTGTCATAACTTCTTAAGCTATCATACTTCTCCAGTAATCACCTGGTAGAGAAATTAGACAACAGACATTAGCAAAAACGCTAATAACACCACTGGTACTCCATGTGACTGGCGGCTAGCTCTGTGTATTAGAAGTTGATTTACTGGTTAAACCAGGAGACGACAACCTGTGGCTCTTTCACCTAATAATGAGTGGCTCCCTGTGGTTTTTGAAAAACTCACAAATTTACCAAAAAAAAGGTCACAAATTTGATTGAATAAATGTCCTAATGTACAAGAAAAAAATAAATTAAAAAAGAAAAAATAAAATGACAAAAATTTATGTGGATATGTTATTTATAAAGCAAGGCAAGTTTATTCATCTTCTTCCGCTTAATCCTTTTCGGGTCGCGGGGGGCTGGAGCCTATCCCAGCATCTTTGGGCGAGAGACAGGGTACTAACTAACTAACTAACTAACCCTGGACAGATCGCCAGTCCGTCGCAGGGCCAATACAGAGAGACAGACAACCATTCAGTCTCACAGTCATACCTAAGGACAATCTAGAATCCCCAGTTTGATGCCAATTAACCTAACTTGCATGTTTCTTGGCATGTGGGAGGAAACCGGAGAAATCCCAGAGTAAACCCACACAGACACGGGGAGAACATGCAAACTCCACACAGATCACTGTTGGTCGGGGGCTGGGATCGAACCCAGGATCCCTCGGCCAAGGGTTGCAGTGCTAACCACTCCTCCACCGCGCCGCCCCAAGGCAAGTTTATAAGAACAAAATTGGGAATTTAAAAGAATAAGTTCCAAATTAAAGAGGGAAAAAATCAAATTTACATGAACAGTTGCAAATTTAAAAAATAAGGAAAAAGCTGCACTCTTTCAAGAAAAAAGCCCCAGATTTATGAAAAAAGCTGCAATTTTTTTATTAAAAATCATAAATTTATGTCAAAATGTTACAAATTTACAGTTTAAAAACTGCAAAATAAAGACGACAAGGTCACAAATTTGAGACCAATTATGCAAATTTAAAAGAAAAAAGTCACAAACTAATGAGAAAAGCTTCTTATATTATTTCTTTGAAAGTTTAAATTTCAAACTTGAAATTTGTGAAATTTCTGTCAGATTTATCAAGAACAAATGCCACAGATTGAGAAGAAAGAGATGCAAATTTAAGAGAAAAATGTTGCAAGTTTATCTTCAAATAGTTGTAAATTAATTTTAAAAAAGGTGCAAATGTATAAAAAAAACAATGTTGCAAATTTATTTGGCTCCTTTACCTCTCTTTTAAGGCCATCTATCTGTCACTCCAACAGCACACCTCACCACTGTCTCAGTGTCCTCATACATGTCCTGCACCACCCTCACACACTTCTGTGACACTCCTGACTTCCTCATACAGTACCACACTTCCTCTCTTGACACCCTATCATATGTTTTCTCGAAATCCACAAAAACACAGTACAACTTGCAGTCTTGTAACCCTTGTTTAGTCAACACATACAAAGTTAATCAAAATTAAAGTAAATTTTCATGTTTTTTCATTGGGGGAAATTACATTTGCCTCTGTGAATTTGAATGTTATGATTTGTAATTTCAAAAATTGTAACCATAACCATCCAATGAAGATAGGTCCTTATAAATATCTCAAAAATGTAGCTGCAAGGGCTGATAGGAGATGTTCAGTGTTGGAAAATAAGCATTATCTCCTTATTTTGACTGTTCGTTTACTGTGTTGCTGTTGTACATACAGTACATTGAAGCTTTTGCTGCTGAGATATTTGAGTTTTAGATAATGTTTGTGTTTTATGCCGAGAGTGTAATAACCTCTTGTACCACAGTGATAATTGATGCTCTAACACTGAGGATGCACTTGTAGCTTGGGTGAGGGGCCCTCAGTCACTGGAGGCCCATAGTGTTTGCATACACTGCCCTATGGAGGAAACGGCTATGCCAATTGTGTTGTGTTATGTAAGTTGGCATAACTAGAATGTGGTAATAAACCTTAATAGAAATAACAATTAAGTAAAACTTGAATAGAAGTTTAGTTTGAAGAAGATGCATTTAAGTTAACCCTTTTTATATAACTCGGTTTACTCAGCTGAAAAAAAATAGATCTGCTTCAGTGGTTTGCGTTAACAAACTTAAATGATTCAAGGCAGTCTGTTTCCTCAAGCACTTTGAGTTGAGCCAACTCATCAGGTTTTACAGTGTAGCATTAACCCTTTTGGTTCCAATCCATAAAATCATTCTTTGCTGAAGAAAATTGTTTCAACTCGAAAGTCTGGTCATGAACTGCTTCTGTCACCCAAGGACCAGAGCTGTAACACTATCCATCGGCCATAAAGTGGAAGTTAATCCCTTCTCCAGGACTTAGTCATTCTCCCTTTTCTGCTCGTTGGCAAAAGAATGCTCCAAATGACAGATTTATGGCTGATATAATCCAGACTTGGGAGTCAAGATTCCTCATTAACCAACCAAAGAGTTTTACAGTGCCATCTGGTGGACGGCACAGGAATATTTAATAATTTTTTTCTCTCTCTGAAATGGAATCTCTGCAGTTGTGAACAATAATTCATATTCTTTCTTTCAAGATAGCATCTGCTACCGAAGACATGGTTGACCTCTGGAATGGACAGTTGTGGTTTCAAATGCTTTTATTGATATGATTTAATGTGTTCTGCTTTATTTTCAGGAAGAAATTTATTTTTGCTTGCTTACTATCACAAATTAATTACAGTTAAAATGTAGAGACATTGTATGTTCCCTTATTATTGAGTAGAATAATAAGGAATTTATGCTTTATTCAGCAACATATGTGTCTCACTTCTCATATCAAATGTCTCTCCCCCTCCTCTTTCTGCTGGGAGTCCCACAAAACCCTGAACTTTGAAATTACCAATGGGTTTCCAAGCTCCACTGCATTTCCTTTTTTGGCCAGCTGTTTATGACTTCTGTTGAACAGGAAACCCCATGTAATTGGTCCAGCTCAGTTTCATGAAATTCAGTGAGATTCTTACACACCCAAAAAAAACCTTTCCTTTGTTCAGTTTTGGGTGGGTGGTCAAGCTGTAAGGAGCAGACTTCTCTGATCTCCCATTTTTTTCTATCTTCCAAATAAGGCCCAGAGCCTGTCATGCCTGTGAAAAAATTTTTAAAGTTCACTTTTTCCTATTTTATATCTTTTTCTTTAAATTACCTTGCAAGAAGATTTTTTTTAAGCTTAAACCAATTCATTCCAGCCGCAATACATCTGAAGAAATGGATCGGTGTTTTGTTTTAGTCTCAATTTGATTTTCTGATGGGACTTTGTACAATAAACAAACTCCTTCTTTAGTGCATAAGAGAAGACCACAGCCAGTCTGCTGAAGAACCAGCCCCTTTGTGATCTCGGGAGTAGGCCATAACCGTGGTAAAGAGCCTATCTACCAGTCTTCCAACAGAACCCACACCAGTCCAGTTGAAACAGAATCCAGTAGACTGCCTGCTACCCACTGGAATGCAATGATTCTGCTTGGCTGACGGTCTGTTGTTTAATTTAAACTTAATTCTTCAGAATATTCCTGGTATAAGTTCTATAAACTTAATTTAATGCAACTCCTATCAGAATTTCAAAATACATTTTGTCCTTTCAATAATTTATGTTCTTTTTCAGAGTAACACCAATTTTCCATTTTTATAAATAGTTTAATCATCATTTCCTTCATAAAATTGTATTGTGGAGAGCGTGAAAAGATGAGGCTGAGTTTATTTCTCAAATCTGATTTATTCACTTGTCTCCAACATCCTCCAAACAGAAAAAGAGACACATCCTCCCACATCTGTCCTTTTTATACCTAGGACATCAAGTACAGAGTCACATTGCCTTTAAATCCCAAGACACAAAACATCATCCTCCCGGTCTTCTCCCCTCCACCTAAAACCACTGGTGGTCAGGAAATCCCTCAAGGCCATCTCTAAAGATCACATTTCGCATCCTCCTGTTATCCCCAGGAGACCCAGACCTATTGTTCATTCTGAGACGTGAAGCAAGAGTAATATACATATGCAGTCTAAGCAACTCACATATGTGTCCCACATGACCCCCCCCCACAAACGTCTAAGATGAAACAATACAACACAGTCTGCATATCATGATAAAATCACAAACATCAGTCCACGTGCTGTTTGGGCTTCAATCGTCTTCCGAACTTGCTGTAAGCGGGCTTTACCACTCCCGCGGCGCCATCCTGCTGAGGAGCTGTTATCTGAGGATGAGAACTGTTAGTCAATCCCTGTGGGAGCTCTGGGGAATGCTCCCTAGGAGGTCTGCCGCGTCGAGGAGCCCTCGCCAACTGCACAGCTTCGTCAGCCATCACAAAAGCGGGTTTGAGCCTGTCTATGCCAATTATTTCCCTTCTGCCCCCCAAATCTAGCAAAAAGTGCTTATCACCTGTTTCCAACACTCTAAATGGGCCATCATAAGGCGGGCGCAAGGTTGGGCGATGCGCATCGTGTCTGACAAAAACAAACTCTACATTTTTTAAAGCCTTAGGCACAAAAATGCGCGGAAAACTGTGATGAACGGGGCCAGGAAGCGTGCTCGTTCCCGTGTCGCTCTGTAACCGCTGAGCAGGGGGGCACTCTGGCGCAGGATTATCTGGGAGAAACTCCCCGGGCAGCCGGAGTGGCTGCGCAAAAACCAATTCAGCTGGGGAGGCTTTTAAATCCTCTTTAGGTGCAGAACGCAACATCAATAAAACCCATGATAGCCTGTCTACCCAATTTGCATCCGTAAGTGACGCTCTGAGGGCTGCTTTCAATGACCTATGGAAACGTTCGCATAAACCGTTAGCCTGCGGATTGTACGCGGTAGTGCGGTAGATCGTTACCCCCAGGCTGCGAGCCATTGCTGACCAAAGCTCGGAAACAAATTGAGGACCTCTGTCGGACGTAATGTCCGACGGAACTCCAAAACGCGCTACCCAAGCCGTTAAAAATGCGCGCGCCACCTCCTCGGCTGTGGTTGATGCCAGTGGGACCACTTCAGGCCAACGCGTGGTGCGGTTCACCATTGTCAAAAGATGTGTGCACCCTTGTGACGGTGGGAGGGGGCCTACGAGGTCGACATGCACATGATCGAACCTCCTAGCCGGGATGTGAAACGGCTCCAAGGGGGTTCTAGTATGTTTGTGTATTTTGGCTCGCTGGCAAGCCATGCAGGCTGCCGCCCACTCCTTAACTTGCTTGTGCAGGCTCCCCCAGGTGCGCCCCTGGGTGCGCCAGGGAATGAATCAAAAACGTGGCGGCGCCACGCGACCGGCACCACCGGACGCGGTCGTCCCGTGGAGACATTGCAGATTGGGGGGGCATACCACCATGCAGCACCCTGTTCTCCAGCCTTAACCCTGTTGGTCCAGACTGGAGTGTGCACACGTCCGCGTCGCTAACCTGATCCGCGGCCATGGCTGCATAATCTATCCCCACACGGACTGGAGTTGTTACGGCGCGCGAGAGACAGTCTACCACTACATTTAGTTTATCTGCTACGTGTTGAATATTGGTAGTAAACTCGGAGATTGCAGCCAGCTGCCTCTGCTGCCGGCCTGACCACGGTTTTGAAACCTTGGCCATCGCGAAAGTCAGCGGCTTGTGGTTGACGAACGCAGTGAAACGGCGTCCTTCAAGCCAGAACTGGAAGTGGCGAATGGCCAAGTGGAGTGCTAACAACTCCCTGTCGAACACGCTGTATTTTCGCTCGGGATCGCGCAAGGTCCTGCTGAAAAAAGCGAGCGGCTGCCAAGACCCGGCCACCTGCTGCTCCACAACCGCCCCTATGGCCACATCTGACGTGTCAGTAGTAAGCGCTATGCGGGCCGTTGGGTCTGGGTGTGCTAACAACGCAGCGTTTGCCAAGGCGGTTTTAACCTCCGAGAATGCGCGCTCCCGTTCCGGAGACCATTCGATCTTATTTGTGGGTTTTTGTTTTTTAAGCGCGGCATACAGTGGTTGCATGAGCTGTGTTGCGCAGGGGAGGAAACGGTTATAAAAATTCACCATTCCCAAAAACTCCTGTAATGCTTTGACCATTTGTGGCTGGGGGAAATTTGTTACTGCGCGCACTTTGTCCGGCAGCGGAACCGCTCCTTCTGGAGAGACGCGGTGCCCCAAAAAATCAATCTGTGTCACCCCGAACTGACACTTCGCTGGGTTGATTATTAACCCGTGCTCTCCCAACCTCCGGAAAACTGCCGTGAGGTGGTTTTCGTGTTCCTCTTAGGACGCGCTGGCTACCAAAATGTCGTCCAGGTAGACGAACACAAAGGGGAGATCACGCAACACCGCGTCCATCATGTGTTGGAACGTCTGCGCGGTGCCTTTAAGCCTGAACGGCATGCGCAAAAACTCGAAAAGGCCAAACGGAGTTATTACCGCTGTTTTGGGTATGTCCTCAGCGCATACTGGGACTTGATGGTACCCGTGGACCAAGTCTATTTTAGAAAAAATGCGCACCCCCGCCAGATGAACGGAAAAATCTTGGATATGCGGGATTGGGTAGCGGTCGTGCGCTGTAGCGTTGTTCAACCTGTGGAAATCACTGCAAGGTCGCCACGAGCCGTCAGCTTTAGGGACCATGTGAAGCGGGGTAGCCCATGGGCTGTTCGAATGCCGAATGATGCCCAACTTTTCAAGGTTGGCGAACTCCTCGCGCGCTATGCTCAGTTTAGCTGCATCCAAGCGCCGAGCTTTTGCAAAAACGGGGGGACCAGAGGTAGTAATAAAATGTTCCACTCCGTGTTTAGCGACGGCTGCTGAAAATGTGGGAACCGTGAGTGCTGGAAACTGAGTGAGGAGTGTGTGGAACTTACCGCTTGCTGTAGCGACGTTGGCTTGTGCTGTGGGCGGGGTCACTCGGGCTGCACAGGGAATAGAGTACAAAAAGAGTGCATTGACCAAGCGTCTATTGGGAAGATCAACCAACAACCCGTGTGAGCACAGAAAATCAGCCCCTAACATGTTGAAGCTCACCGCAGCTATAATAAAAGTCCAGTCAAATGTACGGCCTTGCAGGAACAGAAGCAGAGTCTTCTTACCGAAGGTCTTAATGCTCGAGCCGTTCACTGCCGATGCTCCGTGACTCCCGGGGCCTGCCAGCCGGTCAGCATAGGTTGGCATGATGAAACTCACTTGGGAGCCTGTGTCCACGAGGAATTGCCTCCCCGAACGCGCGTCCGTCAAGTAGAGCAGCTAGTTCTGTTCACCGAGGGCCGCGGCTGCTACCGACCCCCGGCTCTGGCGTTTCCCAAGCTCTTGAACTGACACGGTGGTATACACTTGCGTGCCCTCTCTGCAAAGTGGCGATGGTAGAAACAGAGGTCATTTCCTCCGCGATGTCTGGCCTTCACCGCCGCCGTTGCCGGTGGGTCTGCTGCCGCCGCCTCTGGCCCCCTGCCATCTCCGGCCATCGCGTCGAGTCCTGTCGCTGCCGCGGTGGCCGCGCGCTGTCTGCTGGGGTTGAGAATCCGCTGTGCCTCCTGGGCCAGCGCGCGGAAGTCCCGCTGGGTCAACAACGGTGAACCGGCCAGGGTCGCTTTCGTGGCCGACGGTAGGGTTCTCAGGAAAATGTGGGTGAAGAGAAAGTTGTCGCCGTCTGAGCCCCTCAGCCTCAGCATGTCTTCCATCAGGTCGACGGGTGTGCTGTCTCCCAAGTCGTTCAGGGCCAGGAGTCTCTCCGCTCTTTCCTGGACTGAGGGAGTGAAGCGCTGGATGAGCGCTGCCTTCAGCCCGCCGTATTTGTCTTCAGCCGGTGGGCGCTACACCAGGCTCTGCACATGACGAGCCGTGCAGTTGTTGAGCTTGGCAATAACGTGGTAGAATTTCGTGTCGTCTGCCGTTATTCCCCGGAGAGCGAACTGAGCTTCCGCCAAGAGGAACCAGGAGCACGGGTTATCTTGCCAGAAATCTGGTAGCTTGACTGAGACTGCGTTCGCCTGGCTGGTTCCTGGCGAGTCCGGCTCGGGTGTGGAGAGCGTGAAAAGATGAGGCTGAGTTTATTTCTCAAATCAGATTTATTCACTTGTCTCCAACATCCTCCAAACAGAAAAGAGACACATCCTCCCACATCTGCCCTTTTTATACCTAGGACATCAAAGTACAGAGTCACATTGTCTTTAAATCCCAAGACACAATACATCATCCTCCCGGTCTTCTCCCCTCCACCTAAAACCACTGGTGGTCAGGAAATCCCTCAAAGCCATCTCTAAAGATCACATTTCGCATCCTCCTGTTATCCCCAGGAGACCCAGACCTATTGTTCATTCTGAGATGTGAAGCAAGAGTAATATACATATGCAGTCTAAGCACCTCACATATGTGTCCCACAGTATCCACTTTTCTTAACCAATGCTATTTTATGGTTTTCCAATTTCCAGTATACTGACAAGTTAAACTATAGTTTATTTGGTTCCACAAATGCTTGATTCACAGGTTATGTTCAGTAACTCAATAACCATCTATGATGCCCATGATACACATTGAATTCTGTTTTAAAATCATCCGAATGTGTTAACCTATTCTGCCAATTCTTATTAAACTATTGAAAGACATATGGGAGTTACTGTTTGATTTCATGTCCATCTTCTTGATTATCAGCAGACAAGAACTCACAAGGTTTTTTTTTGTTTTTTTTGAGACTGATTCATAATTGGTACAAATAAAGAATTGTTAATAAAATTGTCCTTTTGGATTGGTGCGCCAATGAACATATCTGAAAGGAAATTTTCCTCCCTTGTAGGGTGAATTGCCTATAAAATATTTGTCATAAGGTACAGGAGTTATTTATTTTATTTAACAGTGGGTGTGAAAGGGGGCGGAGTTAAACCATCACTTCTACACCCGCTAAATTAAATAAAAGCACTCGTAAAAGGGGCACCAGTCCTAACGGACAATAATATTAACTTTAATTTTAATTAACTTTGTACCTTAAATTACTTAATGAATCAGTCTCAAAGTTTCAGTGAGTTTTTGTCCTGCCGTGATTAGGAAACCTGTATATGCGAAAGGAAAACGCTTCAACTGCTCTCATTCACTCTTTTATTAAACTCATTCAGGTTACATGACATGGCGTTCAAATGATGAATAAACAGATTCAGATGATAACAGCGTAATATATCACATCAACTGATATTGGGTTCCTAAACATAAAATCCAGCGTTACACCTCTGCAGAAGCACGGAGGAACTAGACTTATGTTTCAACAGTAAATGAGGCTGGAATGTTTTAACAAAACAACGCAATTTTATGGGGAAAATTCATAAGCTAATTATCTAAAAATGACTCCTGAATTAATCTACAAAAATTTAAGGGCAGTTACTTAAAAATGACTAGAAGTTTTCCTTCAGTTTGCAGCTCTATCCTGTGGCTGAGAGACTAATTGAGCCCTGAAATACGGGCCATATTCAATTGTAATTTAATTGTTAGGACATCACGTTTTAACCCAGCAGATAGGAGAAATAAGAGTTTCACTCACACAACAGCCGTAGGTCCACGTTTCCGCGGGTCGGTACCACTGGGTTTTGAAGTTAGGACGTCGGAGGAAGCGGCTGCTGTCCTCACTCACAGCCGTGGAGGTGATAACTCAGCTGGGGGCCCTTCAAGCAGACACTTGCAGCCGTGGATGGCTTGTCTCAGGGCGGCGTGAAAAGTCCTTGAAAAAGAGTCCAAATTTGGGGTCTCTTGTAGCGGGATCAACCCAAAAACTGAAGGAAAATCTTCTCAGTCTCTGTTCACTTTAAACTAGGCAAATTGAAGGTCCACTTTAATGGCGTAAAAAGTCATGAAAAAAAATGTTAGAAAAACATTTACTAGGATAAGAATGGCTTCTGAGGTGAAGGAAAAAGTTTGAGAATTTGATTCTCTAAAAGGGACGAGCTCTAAAGAAAAATGGTTTCTCCTCAGTAACCAGAATATAAGGAAAGACTTGACAAACACACAGAGAATAAAATAAAACTTCATAGGGCCTTGAAACGGTGGAATAAAATCTTCTTCTGAGATCTAGATTACTATTCTGCTTCTTTAATCTTAATTTAGTTCCTAATCCTTCTCAAAATCTCTTTCTTTCTTCTTTCTGTGTTTCTAATTCTTAATCTTATCACCGTTTTCTATTTTGCTTCTTGCTAATCTTCCTGCCTGTTGTCTCTACTGTTCTCTCCATCTAACTCTTACTTTTTCCTCTCTTTTTCTTAACTAAACTCAAATCTAACTTCTCTCTTTTAAAGTTACCTCGCCGGGTCGTAAAACTGATGATGTAGGTCGCTTGACTGACCAATCGGCTTTTTCAGAAGCAGTTTGAAATGGCTGCTATCCAATGTGAGAACACTTCTTTGTTTGAGAGCAGCCAATCAAATGAAGACACCATCCCATGAAATTTCAGAGGGAAAATCAACACTCAGTCAGTTCTTATGAAATAAATGCTCAATATAAAATCTAACTAAATTAAATGACTTGGTTAATATTTAGTGATCATGCATTTATATCACTACTCCAATATGTGTTTAAATAACGCTCATGAATATAACATTTCTTATACATAATTATAATACATGCATTCACATTTAGATCAAAATGCAGCAAACATGCAGCAAACCATGGTTAGTGATAAAAGAGGGATGATTTTCAGTGTCCTTAGGATCCAGAGGATAAGCTGAAAGAAACTTAATGTTTAGAACAAATTAAAAGTCATCCTACATACTGAAAACACATTCCGTAGGTATCCGCTAGGAGGTACTGTTGAGCTGTAGATGATTTCCTTTAGTATCTGGGCGAAGAAACCTGGACAGCATCGGCTATAAACCCGTCAGATTAAGTGGTTTATGACTCTTAAGAACATTGGTTTCCTGTGAAAAGGTACGTTATCAAATGCAGTGTTCACGTTGAGAGGTCTGGTCTCCTGAGTTTTATGTTCCTTTGAGCCTTTAAAAGCAAATTCTGATCCTTACAATCTCTGCAAGAGGCAACTGTTTACATTGGGGTCCTGGGAAAGCAAGCATCTTTGGTCAGGCCCGGAAGAGGCCTGGCATGAGTCGACATAAAAGCCAGTGATATTCCTGAAAAGGCAGAAAAGTGATATTCCTGTGTAATGAATAAAATGAAATTCCTATAAAATGAAGAGAAGTGATCTTCTGTCTTGGTTTGAGGAGACGATGATGCTACAGATCCCCCCTTTGTAGCAATGGTGAGCATCGGTCAGCGTTGGTACACACCCATGGCAGCTTCGTCTCCTTGGCAACACTTGACCTAAATACTGGGTTAAAAGGTTTTTGTGATGCCCATACACACTAGCATGCAAACAGTATCTATTACTAAGTACAGATCTTTGACTTTGGTTTACTGGAAGGACTTCCATGAATTTCCAAAAATAATTTGAATATGGACAAATGTAGATTATAGAATTGGCTTGGAGTAGTACGCTAAGGCATAGGTCTTGAAATGACTCAAAAATTCTAGCTACAAAAATAAGTGCGTAGTCTTACATACCTGAGGTAGGAATTTTGGTTCACGATGAAATAGCTATCATAGTTGTTTAAAAAAATAGTTTGAATGGGTACAAAAATCAAAATGGAGTGCAAGAGCTATATATAAAAATATAGGTTTGTATATAAGCATGCATATAACTTCAAAAATTCTAAAAATAAAGAAAAATAAAAGTCAAAACAAAGAATGCAAAACAAAAATGTATTGCTTATCTGAGGTAGATGTTTAGGTTAAGCAATATTGAGTTAATTCAAGGAGGTTCGAATTGAATTGGTTTATTTGGCAGATCCGCTTATGTTTCCACTTCTGCAACTTAGACAGGTCGTTCTTCTAGCCCAAGAATCTCCTTTCCAGAAAATAGGTTCTCAATGTTGGGACTCGGGTCTAGGTCTTGGCGTTTGAAACTACGCCTAGTATTTGTAGCCAAGTGGCTGAGTCGATCGTTGAATACTCTAATTTGCCAAAAGTAAGTACCGGCTGCGGTAAACGTCAGGAGGTACCCAAAAATGACCAGGCACATGAGTACTCTATCTGGTGCAGACCAGGAGTGTGAACTGGGATGGGGTAGTGGTTTAGGGTCTGGCTCAAGGATCTGGAGCTCATTCCCCATTGAAACTAAGTCAACGACTTGAGAGCCTTCAAGAGTGACTTTATCCACGATCTCAGAGCTGAGTTTTAGCGCTTGCTTAGAAAAGAAATCGGACACATTGACACTGCCGTTGTATTGGTCAGTGCTGAGGTAATACAGGGCCAAATCGCCAACATGGAAGAGTGAGCCTTTGGGAACTTGAACCCAAAAGGTGTTGGAGGGGAATGTAATCTGAGAAAACATGTCATGTTGGTCGTAGGTGACAGTGGCGGATTGCACTGGGGTGTTAACAAGCCACCGGTTTCCAACGATGTGGGCGTGTGTGGTGGTTACTTTAGATCATGGGGTGAGGATGGTGGGGCAAGTCATGTTCTGAGAGGATGCTTGGATCCCACATATACCTCCGGTATTATCTCTAAGAAAGGGTTTACTAGGGCACAGATAGTGGACATCCCTGGTGAGCGTGCACATACGTAGGTTCGGGACCAAGTAAAGGCCAGGGCTGTTGTCGTGATATGCCACCACTGAGGGAGTTTTGATCTTGACATGAGTGTCCTGCTTCCAAATCCCAACATTGACAACCCTTTTCAACCGGTAGATGCTGTCGTAGGTGATCATAGGTAGGTTGACAATGAAAGCCATCTGGTGTTTTTCAGGGTCAACGTAAATGGGAATGGCGTTGCCCAAGGTAAAAGCTAAATGGGCTTGGAGTGGTATGACGGTTCTCTGAGTGGCTGTAGCAAGCAAGTCGGTAACCAACGACATGGGAACGAGGTAGGGTGGAATTCTGCCCATTGCCAAGGCGTCGACGGAGGAGCTGATGTCCCTAATCACATCTGACAGTAACATGGACACTAGCTGTGTTTGGGCAAAGTCAACCTGAAGTGCAGAGACCATCGACTGCATCAACTTGTTGAGCTTGACCAAAGCTTGAGCATGAGTGTTCACAACCACCACCGTACCTTGTAAGGTGGTGCGGACAGCTTGTAAGCTTGTTTTCTGGACCTCCAGTTGGGCCTGAATCCGAGGGAGTTCAGTTTGTAGCTCTCCTACTTGGCGTTTTAGGGTATTGATATTGACCGAATTGACGGCAGATGTACCCAAGCTAAAAAACGATCCTAAGGCTGAGGCAGCTGTTAAGAATCCACCTATAGCTCGTCGGTTTCTGACTTTGGGCGCAGTTAAATTGAACTGGGTAATGGTAAACTTCTCAAGCTGCTCCAGAATGTGGGTGATATCGGCTTCCGCATGGTCTACAGCTTGCTTGATCCAGCGTTGCCCGGCCCAAGAGAGCAACCCTGAGTTTAGCGGACGGTTTCGTATGACCACAGTGGCAGGATCAAACCACACAAAGATCTTTCGGGTGTGGATTTGACATTCCATAATCAGAAGTCCGGGTTGGTCGATCAGGGCGATTCCAGACTCGGGACCCTCGCTCAAAAGGTCAGTGGAGGTAGATGCGAGGGTTAGGCAGAGGATTACACCACACAGCAGGAAGGCCATCATCCTAGCAAGACACATAGAGATGAGTAATATAATTTTGAGCCTCTTGTTGGTTTTCCTTTTCTTGAGGTACCTGAGTGATAGGTGAAAGTTATTCTCAGTGGCGGAACAACTTTGTTAGAGACAGAGCTCTAGGCTATTAGTGTCTATCACCTTTAGAGGGTTTTGTGATTATTGACTTAAGCTAGTGATGCTGTTGGTTTTGTGTGTACTATTTTTTTGAAATAGTAACTTGATGACACTGAATGAAATTTTGCGGGGTCTTTTAAGGTTAGATTTTAAGGAAGTCAGTTAGTTTGGGTTAACTTTCTCCTTTTGAAGGTTTAATGCAGTTACCTGATTGAGGAAGAGAAATGCGACCGAGAATGTCTGAGGCTGATAGTCAGCTAACAGTTATCTATCGGGCGCAAACAAGATTTAGGTTTGTTTACTGACTTAATGGAAAAGTGTTGTCCCCGACAAGTCCCATGGGGTTTTTGTAAGCTTTGATTTGATTACGATGGACCCATTTGGAGATGGGGTCCTGGCGACCTTTGCTTATTTTGATTTGGTAAACGACCGGAGAGAGTTTATCTGTGATCGTGTGTGGACCTGTCCGCCTGGGGAGGAACTTCCGAGCGAGTTTTCCTGCTCGTGTGTTGGTCTGTCCTGTCTGAGGAATGAAAGCATAATAGAAAACCTTGTCTCCCACTTGGAGTTCATCATGTGAGGCTTTCTGATCGTAGTAGGCTTTGCGTCCTTCAGCTGATCGGTCCAAATGTTTTTGGGCAAAGGCAAAAGTCTGTCGGAGATGTTTGGTCAGGTCAGTCATGTACTGGTGAGTAGTGTAAGCTGTAGCAACACTGGCTTCTCCAGGTTGGTAGAGTAAATGCAGGGGCAAAGTCATTCGCCGGCCTGTCATCATTTCAAAAGGTGACACCCCCGTAGCTTCATGGGGTGTGGCTCGGATGGCCATTAAGACCAGCGGGAGTTTTACATCCCAGTCTTTTTGGTGTGGTGAAACATACTTCTTCAGTATGTTGACCACAGTTCGGTGGGTTCTTTCAACCTGTCCGGAGGATTGTGGGTGGTGGCTAATATGGAAGTTAGCTTTAACTCCCAAGGTTTCCCACAGTTGTCGCATGACTTCGGCGGTGAAATGAGTGCCACGGTCAGAGTTGATTCGGCTTGGCAGACCGAACCTAGAGAATACGTGGTTCATCAACAAGTAGGCCGTGGTTTCTGCCGTGTCATTAGGAGCAGGCAGGCACTCGACCCATTTGGTGAAAGCACATGTGACTGTGAGGAAGTATTTGTTTCCTCTGGCTGACCATGGAAGGGGACCTACCCAGTCAATTTGGAGATCAGACCATGGGAATGAAATGCTTCTTTTCTGTAGGGGTGCTCGATGCATCGGGTTGGTTGGTTGAAACTGGCAACATACGAGACATCCCTTGATGTAGTCGGTTACATCCTTTGGCATGTATGGCCAATATGCCACTTGTTTGAGCGTGTTGTACGTTGCTTTGACGCCTTTGTGTCCTGCAGTTGGGAGATCATGGGCATGAACAATCATTACCCCCCTCTGGTTACGAGGGACCACAAGCGCAGGCGTAGGGAGTTCATCGGAAACATGAACTAGAATGCCATTTCGCAGCTGCAAGGATGATCGTGTGGCAAAAAGTGGCTTCAAGTCTGGAGTGTCAGCGAGATCCGAGTCGGATGGTGCATTAAGTGCAGGATCTGAGATGTATTGTATCATTTTATGGACTGCAGGGTCAAGGGTTTGAAGAGAGATAAGGTCAGCGTCAGTGAAAACAGGGTCAACCGCAAGGGGACCTGTGGTTTGTGTCGTGTCTTGGGACCTGTTAGTCTGGGCCCTAGTGACTGCGCAGACTGTAGGGGTGGGTGGGTGGGACTGTGAAGTCGGCACCTGAGCAGAATCAAAGGACCAGGGTGTGCCTTGTATGGCTCCTTGTTTTGCAAGTGAGTCCACAAGGTCATTCCATTCTTTGTCCTGACCTGGTGTGCGCGAGTGACCTCTGACCTTTTTCCAATACACTTGGAGGTTGTTGGAGGTGACCAGGTGATCACATGCCTTGAAAAGGTCTTGATGTTTAACCGGTTTGCGGTTGGAGGTAACAAAACCTTTGGCCTTCCAGAGTGCTAAATGACAAGTGAAACTGAGGCGTGCGTAGTTGGAGTCAGTGCAGATGACCAATGTGCGAATGCCATGGTCTACGGCAAGTTGCAGTGTAATGAGCACACCTGCGATTTCCGCATACTGAGATGATTGGGAACCCAGTTGATAGTTGTGGGGTTCACAAGGCTGATTGTTCAGCCATGCCACACCCACACCAGCATGAATGTGAGTTTCATGGTGAAAAGAACAACCATCGACATAGGCGGTGACCATATCTTGGCAGATGTTCTGGTCAAAGTAGTGATGGTTTGGGTCTTCAGTGACTGTAGGTGGCTCTGCACGAATGGATGGTCCTGGAGTGTCCTCAGAGCACCGTTGGCAGGCAGCCAAGTCTGTGCCGAGAGGGCTTCTCAACTTTTGTGCGTAGCGGACCTCCACATCAAAGCTTTGTAGAGCCATCAACCAGGAGGCTATTCTGGCATTTGTTACAACGCCTTCTCTGATGCGTTGACTTTTAAGGAAGACCACTGGTTGGTGGTGAGTCTCAACTGTGATTCTCTGGCCTCCCACATAGTTGGAGAAATGCTTGACTGCCCATACAGTGGCCAGAAGGGCTTTTTCACAGTCCGAGTATTTCAGTTCCGGACCAGAGAGGGTTTTGCTGGCATAGGCCACGACTCGTTTGTTGTGGTCGTAGATTTGGTATAATCCAGCACTTAAGCAGTTGGCAGAGAACCCCACTTGTAAGAAGAATGGCTGGTCGCAGTTGGGATAGGCCAAACATGGTGCTGTGCATAACTTTTGCTTCAACGCTAGCATCGCCTGTTCTTGAGCCTCAGACCAAATGAAAGGGATGTCCTTTCGTAGGAGGTCTGTAAGGGGTTTTGCCACGTCTGCATAATCCTCAATGAACTGATGTGAGTAATTGCATACCCCTAGGAAGCTCCGGAGTTCGGAGATGTTGGTAGGGGCTTTGATGTTTAACACACCTTGAATTTGTGCCGTTTGTGGTAGTACCCCTTTGGATCCTACCAAGAGACCGACATAGTTGACTTTGGTTTTGCACCATTGGCATTTGGAGAGAGAAATTTTGGCTCCAGCTCGCGTGAGCTGGCCAAGGACATGGTCAGTTTCAGTGAGGTGGGTGTCCAGAGTTGGACTCCGAATGAGAATGTCGTCAACATAGATGAGGTTACCTCTGTCTCGGGCGTCTGGACATGCTTTGTTCAAGAAAATGTTGAACTCTGCAGGAGAGTTGGCATAACCGAAAGGGCATCGGGTGAATGTGTATCGGCGATTCGCAAACGTGAAGGCCAGTTTGTGTTGGTCTTCAGCTTGGACAGGAATAGTCCAAAAACCAGAAGCGATGTCCAGTGTTGAGAAGTATTTGGCATCTTTGACTCTAGGGAGTTCTTGCTCCAGTTGAGTCATAGGCCACCTAGAGAGAGGAACTTGAGTGTTCAATTCCCTGTAATCAATGGTGAGTCTCCACTTACCATTGGGCTTTAGGACAGGCCATAAGGGAGCCGAGTAGGTACTGTTGCATGGCCTGATTATGCCACGGTCCAGTAAATCATCGATTATTTCTTGTACTGGGCCGTACAAGGCCAAGGGAATCTTGTACTGCCTGACGTAGGTTGGAGGGGCGTCAGGTGGTGTAGGAATACATACTGAGTGGATTGTGGTCAGTCCACAGTCCAAGGAGTCTTTGGAGAAGGATTGTTCATACTTAAGAAGAACTTGGTGAAGTTTTTCACGTTCTTCGTCAGAGGTTAGGGCATCAGAATCAGCTACCACCTGTGCAATCTCTTCAGCAATAGTGAGGACTGGTTTCGGTGGAGCATCGCTGGGATTGTCATTGGTTTGCTGATCGGACTCCGATGGAAGGAGTTCAATGGCTTGGACAAGCATTTGGTCATTGTTAGTCAAGTCGATTCGTCCCACTGACTCTTTGTCAGGGGTTGGTATTGACACAAGAGCGATGGCCTTAGAAGGCTTAGTGTAAATGACTGTAGGTTCAAGAGAGTCAGCCCAAAGAGAATCAGGGAGGCCGCCTAGCACAGGAACAGTCAGTTCAAAATCGTGGAAATCTGTGGTGATGAGCCAGCCAAGAGGCGTGGCCTTGGGAAGGACGATGGTCTCTGCCGTGGGATTGTTAACCAGTAATGTGGTGGTTCTGTATTCTAGGCTTAGAAGGGGCATGGCCTCCAGAGTTAAGCCTAGATTGTCAAGCAAAGGAGCCGGTTGGAAAAATGCTTGTGGATGCATAAGTTTCTGTCCTGTTTGAATGCATAGTTGGATCGGGTAGCACGTGACATTAGCAGGTATGAGACAATGTTGAGTGTTCAGTACCTGGCAGGCCTCAGGGATGGTCTGGCCTGACTTTAGAGTGTCAAGATCTGGTTTAGAGTGAGCGTCTCGAACTGAGGTGAGAGACCATAAGACATTGTTTATGGTATCAACCTGGGTTCCAAGTCTCACAAGAAGATCACTGCCGATGTAGACTGCATGTGGCAGGTCGGGAACGACCAAGAAGGGATTCGTTAGCAGTCTGTGGTTCCACTGAAGGTGGAGGGCGCAGATACTTCTGGCGACCAGTGTTTTGTTTGATTTGGTCCCAGCAGGGAAATGAAAAGACTTGTTAGTGACCATAAGGTCAAGGTATTTCTCTTGTAGAGAGTCGAAAAGTGTCTGGCTGATTGCAGATTTATCAGCCTAGAGAGCCAGTACCATGTCTTCTACGTGGGAGCTTTGGATAGCTAGTCCTTTGACCACTTGGGGGCAGTACTCTTCATCGACTGCCCCTGGTTTCAGGGTGCAAAGAAATGAACTGTGTTCATTTAAGGTTGGGTTGTCAGATGTGGTGACCTGAAAAGGGGTGTCTGTTTCAGCCTGGTCCCCAAGGTCACTTTCCGTCAAACTTTGTTGGGTCAGCAGTGCGAGTGGGTTGACTCCTGGAACATCCAAGGTGTCAAGAGTGTAGCACTGTGATCCGGTTGCTTCAGGTAGAGTGGTTGGAAGAGGTTGTCGAACTTGAGCCCATAGCTTGAGATTCTTGAAGTCTATCAGAGGCTCAAAGCGATTAAGTAGATCCTTGCCTATCAGCAATGGAATTGAGTTGAGATTGGACACATAGACCGGGTGGATCAAGGTCATGGGCCCAATGGAGATTTGTATCAATGACATGTGTGACACAGTCGTGTTTGAGGGTGCATAAGGTTGAATAGCTAAGGAGCAAGGTCTTAGTTTCAAGTCTTTGTGCGCAAGGTTAGCAGTGACACGTAGGTGTTCGAAAAGGTCACGCGACATGAGTGTGATGTCCGCTGCAGTATCCAGTAGGGCTTCGTGCGTCATCACATCTTCCAAGGTCAATGACAGAAAAAATTTTCGTGCAACCCCCCTCTCGGTTAAATCACACAGAAATTCTTGGACCGGTGGTTCAACGCAGATTAAAGAGTCGCCGGTTTCGGGCGAGTGAGGTTTCCCAGGTAGCTGGACTACCAAAATGGCACTGGGTGGCGTTGCATTTTGGAGCTCCTCCTGAGTTTCGGGTGGAGGATGCTCGGTTGTGTCTTCGGTATCCTTCCCCTTTGTAGTAGGAGAATCCTCAGGGTTGACTTGTGGCAAACCTAAAGGATCGTTTGGGGTGGTCACAATATTTATGGCTAGGACATCTGGTTTCTTGTCCTCTTTCGCCTCCTTTTTCCTCTTCAGTTCGTCAAGTATGCATTGGAGAGTCTCCAGGTCTTCTTGGCTGAAAATGGACTTTTCTTTCTTCTCCCAGGGTTTGAAGTTAAACTTTCCAGGGGGAGGTCTTGCTTCCCTGTTGAAGTTTTTCCGGCGGTACGAAGGAGGTGACCACCTCCCGCGATTATGCAAGTCTCGAAATCGATATCTGTCATCCCGGGTATCCATACTGTATTCTCGTGACTTACCTGGTGGGCTTAGTCTCCGACGGTAGTCAGGTTTTGGTGATGTTGGCTTGGAACTTGGTGTCAAAAATTTTTCCGGGTCATGACTCGACTTATCTTGACTAGAGGACTGTCATCGTTTTATTTGTGACCAAGATGCTGGAACAGGGGCTGGCCTTGGGGCGCCCTCTAGGTCCAGGGTGTCTGATGCGGTGTTGACTGCTAACACCGCGGTAGACTCGGTATGCTTCTGATTGCTTTGTCGCTGTTTCTGGAATGCATAATGTGCGAACTCTCTTAGCTGGTTTATCGAGTTTGTCTTTGGGTTAGCCATGACTCCAAGGTGGTGTCCAATCGTGGGATGGATATTCTGAATGAACAGAGCCTTGAAATTGTGGTCTTCTTCCATCTCAGGCGTGTTTTGAGATCCAAAATATGCGTGCAGGAGTCGCTGGTAGTATGCCTGTGGGGGCTCTAAGTGACCCTGTTTCACAGCTAGGGCTGTCGCTAGCCCTGACTGTAAGCAGTCGTAGGAAAACTCTCTTTCGATGGCTTCATAGAGTTTCCGGTGGTTCATCTTGATGTCAAATGGTTGCCAATCTATAAATTTTGATACCGACCTGTTGGATGTCAACTTGATCAAATAAATGCGGTCGTCAACAGTAGCATCAGGGTATTTACGCAAGTAGTAGTCAATGTCTTGCAAATAAGCCCTGGTATCAAGTGACCCACTGGTTGAGGGGTCAAATTTCGTGACGTGGCGAGCGATCTTATTGAGATCTCCATCGGATGGAATTTGCACACGTCTGTCACGTTGCCGTTCGGGTCTGAACGGGTCAGGTGAGTGTGAGCCGGGGGATTCCCCATCCCATGAGGGGATGCCCCCCTTTGTCGAGGGAACCGGCCTGTTCATGGATTCTAATCTCAGATCCCTTTGTTTGCGGTGGTCTTCCAGCTCTTCTTGGACGTCCTGAAGACCTTGTTGTGCTTCTCGTAGGAGCAGTTTGCATTTCCCATAATCGGAGCTTGTTTCGTCCAACTGACCTTCAACTTCCTTGAGCTGATTCTCTTTGTGAAGCAGGGCGGTTTTCAATTCCTCGTTTTCTTGCTGAAGTGAGGTATTGTTGTCTTCTAGTCGTTGCTTTTCTTCCTCTGCTTGTTCCAGATTTAGCAACGTCTGATCGAGCGTAGCTTGGGTGTCTTCTTTCTCTATGCGAGCTTGTTCCTGCCTTTTCACAAGGGATTTGTTCTCTTCCTGAAGAGAAAGGATGGTTGTTTGCCGTTTCACCAGTTCCTTTTCAGCATAGAGTACTTGGGTTTCAGCTCGTTTTAGCCTTGCAACTAATGCTAGTGCAAACTTTCCTAACACACCGGGGATTTCCTTTGCTTTCGGTGGGTTAGCTTCGCATTCATCCGAAAGTTTTTTCGTGACTTGCTTCAAATCTTTTGGTGGAGTATCCCGAACTTGTTTGGAGAAACCGGGTATAAGGTCGGAAGCCAACTCTTCCAATATTACTTGAAGGTCATTTAATTCGTCAAGTGGACTCGACATGTTTGACCGTTTGTGTAACGCTTAGCTTGAAATCAATTCATTGATTATAGCTAAAGTGGTGCGTCAAGAGTTAACCTTGAGTGTCGTTTTACAGTAAGGGTAATTACAAGCTTCTTTTTGGAGTTTGTTTAAACTTCCAGGCTTGTAAGAAGGAAAGCAAATATTTTGGAATTCTTTAGAAATGTGGAGTACGTGTTAGTTTATTTGTTGACACTGTATTTTGATTTGTATTTCACAAGACAAAAGCAAAAGAACAAAAAAAATTTGTGTCGATTGTCTTCTTTCAGTTCAGTTATCAAAGTGTAGTTTTGGAATAGTCCTCAACTAGGTTGTGAATTTTTTGTTGAATCTCACTTGAAAGTAATGATTTTATTTACAAAAGAAAAAGAAAGCTACGAAAATAGAAAAGGTTAAATGCTTTAAGGCTTTAGGGTTACAGTATAAGTCTTCACTTTGTTTTAAAGTTAGAACTGGCTTTGTTCTATTTGTTAAAGCTTATCTTCATTTAAAGCCTTTCAATGTTTTAATATTTACAAGTTAGGAAACAAATGAATTGTCTTTGCGTATTGTCACTAAGGCTTCCTTAGGATTAAAGTTAATGATTATTTAAAAAGAGAAGAAGAGAAAAAAAAGATAAAAAATGTTTTACAGACTAGTCAAAGTTTTCACTTTTTGACTTATTTCAAATCCTCGTGAGAAATAGTGAGCTGGTTAAATGTTTTCCTTCTCCTGGGGAGGAAATATGAATCAAAAGCAACACTGACTGTAAATAAGCTAAAGCTTTCAAGTGTTAATTGCTGGATGTGGTTTCCTAATTTTGGAGAATTTTGGTTAAATATTTAGTAAATCACTAAATCTTTTACCAACATGCACAGGACTAACATTAATTTGAGTCTAAATGAACATTGTCATTTATTTGAGTCCCTAAGTTGAATGGCTTCCTGTGAAAGAAATCGCACAAAGTGATATTTAAAAACAAAACACATATATATAGCTTCAAAAGATTGCAGACTTTTAGCATAAGATGTGTGAATATATGCTTTTAACTAAAAAGATTAAAATATGTGGTTAACATATGTGAGTAAATACAAAGTCTATGCTTTTATGTTCTTTCAGTGTGTATATATGCAGTCAAAAGCTCTTCCACCAATGAGAACAAACTTCAAACCCACAAGTTTCCTTTTCCTTTTGGTTCTTGGGATAAAACTTTGATTTGGGTTTAAATTTAGGTTGTTCCGGATAACTCGGATTGATTTAAAGTCAATTTGGAAGCTCTGTTTGATTATAAATCAGCTTAATAGATTTGCTCTGCTTTAATCCGAGTGTGCATTCATGCAAGAAATGCAACTCCTATAGTTGACCACACGATGGAGGCAGTTGTCTCTGCCCTCCCAGGGGGAGGAGACACTGGTGACGTCGCTCTGGGCGGGTCTACCAGTCTCACTCAAAATGGCGGCTAGAGAGACTCCCTCTTAGTGCCTTCAAAATGGCGTCTGCACGTTTACTCTGCTCATGCGCAGTTTTTCGTGCACGCCTTTCGGTCACGCGCGCGACTGTGCGTGTTCATGTGACACGTGATGTGGGCGCGAGTCTCAGCGACAACGCCACGCCTTGCTTTTCAAAATGAGAGTTTAATCTCCAACTTTCACAAATAATGTTACCCCTTTAATTCCGGGTATAGTTTGGCGCTACTTCCCCAGTGGTTTATCCAGTGACCAAATCAAACCGTGTCCAGCTTAATCTGACGTCACCACGCTTGGGTAATTAAATTACAGAACTGGCCAGTTTAATTACTCCTTTCGGGATAATCGCCGGAAGGTTAAACTGGCGAGAGACAGGACGGTTTTCTTCGCGTTTCTGTCACTCTAGGCCTTTATGTTTCTTAATCCAGCATATAATGCTTCAAACTTCTTTTTGCATGCATCAAAAACTGTTGACTTTAGTGGGTGAATCACTCACCCCCCTTTTGCAGCTATCAGCCACCAGCCTCCTCAGCGGGAGGTTAGGTAAACAAGCACAGCAGACACACAGGCAGGAGCAGATGCAGGCCTCTCAGTCTCCCAAACAACACACAGACTCGCCGAATAGTGGATCAATATTTGCATGAAAAAAAAAAATATGATTTCAATGAATTTTCTTTTTGCATATACGTTTCCCAATTACAGAGGCCTCACAGCGGGCGCACCAATAAACTGTAGGGTGAATTGCCTATAAAATATTTGTCATAAGGTACAGGAATTATTTATTTTATTTAATAGTGGGTGTGAAAGGGGGCGGAGTTAAACCATCACTTCTACACCCGCTAAATTAAATAAAAGCACTCGTAAAAGGGGCACCAGTCCTAACGGACAATAATATTAACTTTAATTTTAATTAACTTTGTACCTTAAATTACTTAATGAATCAGTCTCAAAGTTTCAGTGAGTTTTTGTCCTGCCGTGATTAGGAAACCTGTATATGTGAAAGGAAAACGCTTCAACTGCTCTCATTCACTCTTTTATTAAACTCATTCAGGTTACATGACATGGCGTTCAAATGATGAATAAACAGATTCAGATGATAACAGCGTAATATATCACATCAACTGATATTGGGTTCCTGAACATAAAATCCAGCGTTACACCTCTGCAGAACCACAGAGGAACTAGACTTATGTTTCAACGGTAAACGAGGCTGGAATGTTTTAACAAAACAACGCAATTTTATGGGGAAAATTCATAAGCTAATTATCTAAAAATGACTCCTGAATTAATCTACAAAAATTTAAGGGCAGTTACTTAAAAATGACTAAGAGTTTTCCTTCAGTTTGCAGCTCTATCCTGTGGCTGAGAGACTAATTGAGCCCTGAAATACGGGCCATATTCAATTGTAATTTAATTGTTAGGACATCACGTTTTAACCCAGCAGATAGGAGAAATAAGAGTTTCACTCACACAACAGCCGTAGGTCCACGTTTCCGCGGGTCGGTACCGCTGGGTTTTGAAGTTAGGACGTCAGAGGAAGCGGCTGCTGTCCTCACTCACAGCCGTGGAGGTGATAACTCAGCTGGGGGCCCTTCAAGCAGACACTTGCAGCCGTGGATGGTTTGTCTCAGGACGGCGTGAAAAGTCCTTGAAAAAGAGTCCAAATTTGGGGTCTCTTGTAGCAGGATCGACCCAAAAACTGAAGGAAAATCTTCTCAGTCTCTGTTCACTTTAAACTAGGCAAATTAAAGGTCCACTTTAATGGCGTAAAAAGTCATAAAAAAAAATGTTAGAAAAACATTTACTAAGATAAGAATGGCTTCTGAGGTGAAGGAAAAAGTTTGAGAATTTGATTCTCTAAAAGGGACGAGCTCTAAAGAAAAATGGTTTCTCCTCAGTAACCAGAATATAAGGAAAGACTTGACAAACACACAGAGAATAAAATAAAACTTCATAGGGCCTTGAAACGGTGGAATAAAATCTTCTTCTGAGATCTAGATTACTATTCTGCTTCTTTAATCTTAATTTAGTTCCTAATCCTTCTCAAAATCTCTTTCTTTCTTCTTTCTGTGTTTCTAATTCTTAATCTTATCACCGTTTTCTATTTTGCTTCTTGCTAATCTTCCTGCCTGTTGTCTCTACTGTTCTCTCCATCTAACTCTTACTTTTTCCTCTCTTTTTCTTAACTAAACTCAAATCTAACTTCTCTCTTTTAAAGTTACCTCGCCGGGTCGTAAAACTGATGATGTAGGTCGCTTGACTGACCAATCGGCTTTTTCAGAAGCAGTTTGAAATGGCTGCTATCCAATGTGAGAACACTTCTTTGTTTGAGAGCAGCCAATCAAATGAAGACACCATCCCATGAAATTTCAGAGGGAAAATCAACACTCAGTCAGTTCTTATGAAATAAATGCTCAATATAAAATCTAACTAAATTAAATGACTTGGTTAATATTTGGTGATCATGCATTTATATCACTACTCCAATATGTGTTTAAATAACGCTCATGAATATAACATTTCTTATACATAATTATAATACATGCATTCACATTTAGATCAAAATGCAGCAAACATGCAGCAAACCATGGTTAGTGATAAAAGAGGGATGATTTTCAGTGTCCTTAGGATCCAGAGGATAAGCTGAAAGAAACTTAATGTTTAGAACAAATTAAAAGTCATCCTACATACTGAAAACACATTCCGTAGGTATCCGCTAGGAGGTACTGTTGAGCTGTAGATGATTTCCTTTAGTATCTGGGCGAAGAAACCTGGACAGCATCGGCTATAAACCCGTCAGATTAAGTGGTTTATGACTCTTAAGAACATTGGTTTCCTGTGAAAAGGTAGTAGTAGTAGTAGTAGATTAGTTTATTTGACAGGGACAGTGCAATAAACATAGACAATTAATCAAAGACAATCAATCTGATGTGTTGCACATAGAGTGTATAGCTATTAGCTAATTTGCAACTCTTGTCCCTGGATGGGCTTTAGAAAAAAGAATCAAGATAAAAATATACACAATAACCACATACATCAATGCAGAAAAATTATAAATACACAATTATAAATATTATAAATATTATAAATACACAAATATAACAGCCTGACTCACCTTTAACATAAATATTATAAATACACAAATATAACAGCCTGACTCACATTTAACACATATAACATAACTCACATTTGCCTATTTCAGGCCTTCCTCCCTCCGTCACTCACTATAAACAAACACATTTATTCCTTCCCTTCATTCACTCTCACTTTGCAGACAAATAATTCATACATGAGTACATTCTTGTTTATTTTTCAGCCAGTTTTTAACATTTTTAGTGAATGTTTTAAAGTCCGTTATTATTTTAATTTCATTTGGCATTGTGTTCCAGATGTGACTGCCCTTTATAGAGAAAGCTGTTTGTCCAAATGTGGTTCTGCGGTGGAATATTTTACAGTTATTGTTAACAGAACTCCTGGTGGCTCTGCTGCTGTCCTGTCTTTGGACGAAACCAGCAAGTGGCTCGGGTGCTGATTTATGGAAACATTTGAACGTTAATTTCAGAAGACAGAGGTCAATGAAGCTCTCAAAACTCAATAGGTTGTATTTTTTTAAAACATTACAGTGATGCCACCTAATGGGCTTTTTGTCCAAGATTTTTAGGGTTTGATTATATAATGAACCTATATGTCTTATTGTGGAAGGGGCTGCTTGAGCCCAGACTGTCAAACAGTATGATATATGAGAAAAAACCATAGAATGCATATACAGTGCAGCTGCTTCGTAAGGTATGTAATATCTAATTAATTTAAAGCAGTTCAGATTTTTTTTTACTGTTTTTGAAATTTTCTTTATATGAAGATTAAATTTGAGTTGAGGATCTAGTACCATGCCAAGGTATTTGAATTCTGTAGCTAAACTGATGTCATGATCATGTATATTAACTTTAAAATGTTGCAGGTTACATTTTTTGATTGAAAAGCACATTGAGACTGTTTTCTGAAGGTTCAGCAATAGATGGTTCTTGAGGAGCCACTCTTGGACATCAACCATACTTGTAGACAGTACATCTGCAGCCTGTGCTGGAGTCTTGGCAGCTGTGTAAATAACTGCATCATCTGCATAAAGTTGGCATGTTGCAGCTGAGCAGTACGTTATCAAATGCAGTGTTCACGTTGAGAGGTCTGGTCTCCTGAGTTTTATGTTCCTTTGAGCCTTTAAAAGCAAATTCTGATCCTTACAATCTCTGCAAGAGGCAACTGTTTACATTGGGGTCCTGGGAAAGCAAGCATCTTTGGTCAGGCCCGGAAGAGGCCTGGCATGAGTCGACATAAAAGCCAGTGATATTCCTGAAAAGGCAGAAAAGTGATATTCCTGTGTAATGAATAAAATGAAATTCCTATAAAATGAAGAGAAGTGATCTACTGTCTTGGTTTGAGGAGACGATGATGCTACACCCTACTCACATTCATATTTCCATTAATACTTGTACCAACAATAAAAGACCTATAAACCCACCTATAAACCTAAATCCACTACATTTTATAAAAGTGCCCCATGTGAGGCTGCTTGAATCAGAGAATGGACATGAAATTATGATTTCAGAAGCTGTGTGGGTATAGCCAAACTTGATCTTTTTACATGGTGAAACTTTTTTTTTCTCTGTATCTAACTGGCTGCTCAGCCAGTGTTTAACCCCCCTTATCTGCCTGTGCATGCGTCTGTGTGAAGAGAGTACAAGGGGGAGGGGTCGCCAATCCCCCACTCAAAACTGCTCTTACTCCCCAGATTGTTTTTTTAAACATGCGAAAGTTGAAAAAGTGTTGACATATGCTGAATTAATTAAAATAAGGCCTGAAAAGACGGAAGCGCAACAAAATCCGATCCGTGTTTTGTTAATTTAGCTCCTTCGGTGAGAATTCCCGGCGGGATAAACTGAATTAACCCTTTTTTTTTTTTTTATAAACCTCGTGTAAAGCAGTGGAAGTAGCTACTTCACGATGAACAACAGTAAGAAAAGTAAAAGCCTGCTTCATGCTACACCTCTGCTGTCCGCATACGTGCAACAGGAAACCTCATGTGACGAAATTTACATCATCGTCTCCACTCCGCTAGTGTCTGGAGTGCTCGACCGTGGACGACCATGTGCAGCCCAAATTTTGTGACCGCGTCATCTACCCATGACCTGAACGCGCTGACAAGCGTATGCGCAAGACTGAATGTCCCATTCACGAGGTGGCAATATTGACACAGCATACATCAGTAGTCGAAGAAGACAACGAGTAGGCGGAAAATGAGAATAAACACATACATGAATCATATATACATACTTTCTTTCACAGCGGCAGCAGCATCTTCGTGGAAAAGGAGTGAAAGCCGGGAAGTCAAACAGCAGAAATGGACTCTATATTTGAAGAGGAACTTTGTGAAGAAGTCCACCGTTATCTGCACTTATACAATTTCTCCTTAAAAGTATAAAGGGACCTTCAAATGTCTGGAAACTCATGGAAGACAACAGCCGCCAGCCTGGGGAGAGAAGAGTCAGTTTGCCGAAACAAATGGAAGTATCTTCGTGGCCGCTATGTCAAGGCAAAGAAAAAGCCAAAAGGACGGAGCAGTGGTCCAGGAGGAAACATTGCTTTCCCTGCAATAATTACAATGATGGACTGGCTGTCGGAGCACATAAAGCATCGGCCAGCACAGACCAACTATGTTGATAAGGTAATATAAACATTTATAGATGTAATATGAAAGATATAATATGACAGCTAACCGAAAATGCATTGGTATTTGCAGTTTCATACACATAAGTGGTTTGAATGTATCTTCTCACTTTTTTAATAGAACACACTGGAAACTTTGGACACAAACAGCATTTCTCCTGACCCTCCACCCTCTGACAACACCCAGTCTCCAGAGAACAATAATGAACCACAGGTGACAAACATGTGCTCCCCCTCCAAGGACATAATATTAACACTTGTCCCCCTTCGTCCACCATCACCGTGCACACCATCATCAGGCCAGTCCATGGCCTCACAAAGGGGACCCTACAATACACTGAATCTTTTAACAAGCTTGCTCTCCCCAGGGGACATGACTCCTCTCCCCCTTTGTCCACCATCACCATGCCCCTTGTCATCAGGCCAGTCCATGGCCTTACTGAGGCCTCCCACACCATCACCTGTGAGGCCACCCAAAAGGAAAGGAAGGGGCGAACTCATACTGACTCAGGAAAAAATCCAGAAACGGCTCCAAGAAATTGAAAAGGAGCGGTCCAGTGAAAGTGCTGAAATGTGTTTTGGAGTATGGGTGGGACGTACCCTTGAAAAAAATCCCCCAGCCAAAAAGGTCTGAGTTCCAACTGCAGATACACACTTTACTTAATAGGGTTCAGGTTGAACTGCACAATTACCCCAGCTCTGAAAGCTAAACAATAGACACAGTCATTGTAGTGGGCTAGGTGCAATTAGTTGGCATGCTAAGCACCTTTTATATATATATATATATATATATATATATATATATATATATATATATATATATATACATCTCATAAAATTAGAATATCATGAAAAAGTTCAATATTTCTGTCACTCATTTCAGAAAGTGAAACCCATATATGTGCCCTTCAGAGGTAAAGTGGGCTATCCCACAAAACCATTATTTTGAGAAAATGAGCTCTAAAGTTTATGTGATTTAAATATATTTTCATATTTAAGTCACACCTTGAAGGTAATTATAGGGGGTTACTTTTTAATGATATAGGCACACTGATTTTTTGAGAATATTTCAACTTTAGAGCTCATTTTCTCAAAATAATGGTTTTGTGGGATAGACCACTTTACCTCTGAAGGGCACATATTATATAGATTAATTACACAGAGAGTGATATATTTCAAGTGTTTATTTATTTTAATTTTGATGATTATGGCTTACAGCCCATGAAAACCCCAAATTCAGTTTCTCAAAAAATTAGAATACTACAAAAGATTAATTTTAAAAAATATATTTTTTAATAGAAATGTTGGCCAACTGAAAAGTATGTCCATGTACACAATCAATACTTGGTTGGGGCTCCTTTTTGATTAATTACTGTGTCAATGTGGCGTGGCATGGAGGTGCTCAGCCTGTGGCACTGCTGAGGTGTTATGGAGGCCCAGGTTGCTTTGATAGTGACCTTCAGCTCATCTGCATTGTTGGGTCTGGTGTCTCTCATCTTCCTCTTGACTATACTCCATAGATTCTCTATGGGGTTTAGGTCAGGAGAGTTTGCTGGCCAATCAAACACAGTGATGCCATGGTCATTAAACCAGGTTTTGATAATTTTGGCAGTGTGTGTGTTGGGGGGGGGGGTGCCAAGTCCTGCTGGAAAATGAAATCAGCTTCTCCATAAAGCTTGTCAGCAGAATGAAGCATGAAGTGCTCTAAAATTTCCTGTTAGACGACTGCGCTGACTTTGGTCTTGATAAAACACAGTTGACTAACATCAGCACATGTGGACAAACATATGGTTCCTCAAATCATCACTGACTGTGGAAACTTCACGCTAAACCTCAAGCAACTTATAGGTTCTGTGCCTCTCCACTCTTTCTCCAGATTTTGGGACTTTGATTTCCAAATGAAATGCAAAATTTACTTTTATCTGAACAGAGGTCATCAGCTGGTGTTTGTCCACTGTGTTTTATCAAGACCAAAGTCTGCGCAGTCGTCTACCAGGAAATTTTAAAGCACTTCATGCTTCCCTGTGCTGACAAGCTTTATGGAGAAGCTGATTTCATTTTTCAGCAGGACTTGGCACCCCCCCCCCCCCCCCACACACACACACACTGCCAAAAGTATCCAAACCTGGTTTAATGACCATGGCATCACTGTGTTTGATTGTCCATCAAACTCTCCTGACCTAAACCCCAAAGAGAATCAATGGAGTAAGATAAGATAAGATAAGATAAGATAAGATAAGATAAGATAAGATAAGCCTTTATTAGTCCCACAACGGGGAAATTCCAGGATTGCAACAGCACAGGGATAGCAACACTCAGAGCAACAATCAGAAGGCAAGAAAAAAACAAGCAAGCAAGAGCAGCTAATATACATATGTACATATTACTATAAAATATATATATATATACACACACACAGACACACAGTGCAGAGCATTGTAGCTGGATGGAATAAATATATGAATATATAAACACACAGTGCAGAGCATTGTAGCTAGATGGAATAAATATGTAAATATATAAACACCCACAGTACGGAGCATTGCAGCTAGGTGGAATAAATATGTATGTAACAACACAACACACTGCCATCTACAGAAGTTCTCTGACGACTCTGCGATCGTTGGCCTCATCTCCAATGGAGATGAAGCTGAGTACAGAGGGCTTATCCAGGACTTCGTGGACTGGTGCCATCGGAACTGCCTCCAGATCAACGCGAGGAAAACTAAGGAGCTGGTGGTGGACTGCCGCCGGCATGGGCAGCCCCTCACAGCACCAGTAAATATACAGGGAACAGACATCGAGATGGTGACATCCTATAAGTACCTGGGTGTTCATCTGAACAATAAACTAGACTGGTCACACAATACTGACGCACTCTACAAGAAGGGACAGCGCAGGCTGTTCCTGCTGAGGAGACTCAGGTCTTTTGGTGTACAAGGGGCGCTGCTGAAGTCATTCTATGACACGGTGGTGGCATCAGCCATCACTTTTGGAGTGGTCTGCTGGGGCAGTGGCATTACTGCAGCCGATAGGAAGAGACTGAACAAACTGATTAAGAAAGCTAGCTCTGTCCTGGGGCAGCGCCTTGATCCGATGGAGGAGATAGGAGAGAGAAGGACGGTGGCTAAACTGTCATCTCTGCTGGAGTCCGAGTTCCACCCTATGCAGGACATACTGGATGCACTGAGGAGCTCATTTAGCAGCAGACTACATCATCCCAGGTGCACAACCGAGAGGTTTCGTAGGTCCTTCCTACCAACGGCTGTCAGACTGTACAACCTAAGCAGGGCTGCTCGCAGAGATAGCAAAAAGACGTAACAAACTAATAGTTTTTTGAATGCAAAAGATGCAATAGACTTACACAATGGTCCCCTCCGGCATACAACTAGGAACATACCGGTCGCTATGGAGGGTGAGAATATGTATGGGCACATAATCATACCATGTAGGATAACTAAGTAGACGGTTATGCTGTTTCATTCCATCTAGCAACAATGTTCTGCACTGTGTGTGTTTATATATTTACATATTTATTCCATCTAGCTACAATGCTCCGCACTGTGTTTTTATATATCTACATATTATTCCATCTAGCTACATTGCTCCGCACTGTGTGTGTTTATATACTTGCATATTTATTCCACCTAGCTGCAATGCTCCGTACTGTGGGTGTTTATATATTTACATATTTATTCCATCTAGCTACAATGCTCTGCACTGTGTGTTCATATACTCATATATTTATTCCATCCAGCTACAATGCTCTGCACTGTGTGTCTGTGTGTGTGTGTGTATATATTTATTTTATAGTAATATGTACATATGTATATTAGCCGCTCTTGCTTGCTTGTTTTTTTCTTGCCTTCTGATTGTTGCTCTGAGTGTTGCTATCCCTGTGCTGTTGCAATCCTGGAATTTCGCCGTTGTGGGACTAATAAAGGCTTATCTTATCTTATCTTATCTTAAGTATATAAACACACAGTGCGGAGCAATGTAGCTAGATGGAATAATATGTAGATATATAAAAACACAGTGCGGAGCATTGTAACTAGATGGAATAAATATATAGATATATAAATATAAACACACCCAGTGCTGAGCATTGTAGCTAGATGGAATAAATATGTAAATATATAAACACACACAGTGCAGAGCATTGTTGCTAGATGGGATGAAACAGCATAACCGTCTACTTAGTTATCCTACATGGTATGATTATGTGCCCATACATATTCTTACCCTCCATAGTGACTGGTATTTACCTAGTTCTATGCCGGAGGGGACCATTGTGTAAGTCTATTGCATCTTTTGCATTCAAAAAACTATTAGTTTGTTACGTCTTTTTTTTGAGTATTGTCAAGAGGAAGATGAGAGACACCAAACCCAACAATGCAGACAAGCTGAAGGTCACTATCAAAGCAACCTGGACCTTCATAACACCTCAGCAGTGCCACAGGCTGATCACCTCCATGCCACGCCACATTGATAAAGTGATTAATCCAAAAGGAGCCCCGACCAAGTGTTAAGTGTGTACATGGACATACTTTTCAGTCGGCCAAACATTTCCATTAAAAAACTATTTTTTTTAAAAATTAATTTTATGTAATATTCTAATTTTCTGAGAAACTGAATTTGGGGTTTTTATGGACTGTAAGCCATAATCATCAAAATTAAAATAAATAAACACTTGAACTACATCTCTGTCTGTTTAATGAATCTATATACTGTATGGGTTTCACTTTCTGAAATGAGTGACAAAAAATATTGAACTTTTTCATGATATTCTAATTTCTTGAGATGTATCTGTATATATGTATGCACACACACACAAGTAGTAGTAAAGTGTAAGACACAACTGTTTTTAAGCAAAAACAGAATGGATTTTCCTTTTAAAAAAATGGTATTGCCTCATAAAGAAAAAATAGTTACATAGAAACAAGTCAAAATTTGTAAATGAATTGTGTGTTTATTAGGGAAAAATGTACACATTCAAAATAAAAAAAAATGTAAAGAAATTTGCAAATTAGGATTTAAAAAATACTGTGTTGCAAATTTACAATTTATGTCCAGGAAATTTTGGACAAGGACAGTAATTTCAAAAAATTGATGCTTATGTAAAAGACAGATTAGTTAATCCATGGGATTAACTAATCTGTCTTAAAACTCTTAATCTGAGTTTTAAAATTTATAAACTAACATTGATGTAGTCATTCACCCAGTAATAAGACATGTCAAGCAGCAAACAAGCGTTTATTGGCAAAACTTAACTTTATGCATTGGAAAAACAAGTACAGATCACATTTTTTGTGCAGTACTACACATAGGAGAGGTGTACAATGTTCTGCTGTGCTCAGCCGAGAGCCCCTTGCCACAGACTGCTCCTACCATGGCACACATCCCACAGGTGTTTGAAAGAAAGTCATAAGGTTGTGCCAGGTCTTGAGTGCAGTCCGTGTTGCTCGCGCTGACGAGACACAATCTGCCCCAAGGAGATTGTTGTCCCCCTCCACATACCACCTCCACTCCCCTGGCTGGTTGTCCCCTGCAGTAGTAGGACTGTCTGCATAATTTGGTGGAATGTAACGGCTGTCTGTTGGAGCTCCAGCATCAGTGTGGGTCAGGAAGTTGTGTAGTGCTACACAAGCCTTGATTATTAAAACAACATTCTCTGGGACGCACTCAATCAGCCGACCAAAGATCCTCCACCGTGCTGCCAGGATCCCAAATGTATTTTCAATAATTCTCCGTGCCCGGAAGTGATGGTAGTTGAAGATCTTCTGTTCCTCAGTGAGATTTGAGCCTGTGCAAATTTGAAATTAAGAAAATTACTTTTTGTGCACAGCACAGAGGGGTCACACACTAAAACATTGCTATAAAACAACTTTTTAACATAACCGTTCAATACCACCAATGCAGTTTATGTCAATAAACAATACACACCTGGGAATGGGTGCATCAAGTTTCGATGTAGTGGGAAGGCCGCATCTGCCACAAACACATGTGGGCCGTGCACATCTGTGCCTGGGACGGTTGTTGGTCTGGGTATGGCCAGAGTTCCTTCCATCAGCTTCGCTCCAAAACACACTCTCCTTGAATATCGCTGCATCACTTTCTTTGCCGTAGGCCCCAACATCAACCATTGTAAAACAGTAGTGTGCATCACAAGCAGCCAGGAGAACAACAGAATAGGTGCGCTTGTAATTGAAATAGTCACTACCCGACTTTGGTGGTGCTTTAATTTGCACGTGTTTACCGTCAATGGCTCCCAAACAAAGTGGAAAATTCCAGATGTTCCAGAAATCATATGCAATGTCCTGAAACTATGCTGGGGATGGGAAAAATACAAACTCTGACTGCAGGCTGTCCCACAGAGCCTGGCAAACCTCGGGAACGATCCCGCACACAGTAGGACAGCCCAGTCTGTAACTAGCTGCAATACTTTGCTGTGATGATCCTGTGGCTAAAAATACGTAAAGTCACGGGCAACCTTTCAGGAACACCAGCTGGACAGCTGTGTGTTTTCTTGTGCAGTATGAATGGGGCAATGCGACAGATGAGGTCGTCAAAACGGGAAGCAGACATGCAGAACTACTGGTGGTGTTTTTCTCAGAAAGTCTCATCACCTGCACCAGTGTACTGAATTCCCCATTCATGGCCCAGTTCTTGTTCAGTGGGCACACGCTATGCCTTCTTTTTTTTAAATTTTTTGTAATTCTGCTGCAGAATATAGTAACAGCAGCTCCTCTTCCTCTCGGTGATGATACGATGCCATTGTTGTTGATGTGCATTGCTCTCGCGTTTCTTTGATGGTGAAAATCCTGGCGTATCAGTGCCTTGGGGCTATCTATCGGGCAGGAGTGAAACTACAAATGATGGATGTGTGCATGCGTCAACCGCTTGGCCTGGGCAGATGAAAAAAGTGAGCATGAACAGCGCCGCATGCGTGCCGGGCTCGTCCAAAGTGTGTGCGGACCAAAGTGGACTAGAGGGGAAATGCAGCATGAAGCAGGTTTTACTGAGAGGAAATTCCTTAGGCAATAGCGCTGAATCACATGCAATTGTAATATTGTAAGATTACAAAATTGTAAGATTCTTGCATGGGTGAAAACCAAATTAAAGAGAGACAAACTGTCCTGTTTTCTTAAAGAAACAAAGCAAGGTGTGGTCAGCGGGCCGCGTTCACATCCCGAATGACTGAATTGCCACATGCCCATCCCATTCTGCTTATTGGAGGTGCACATGTGCAGACTAAGCAGTGCAACTGCCATTTTGCAAACTGCCACTGTGAGTCATCCTGGCATCCATTTTGGAGCTGAGACAGGCCGCCCCAAGCAATGTCACTGTGTCTCCTCCTTCTTGAGTGCAGAAGGAACTTCCTCCATCTTGTGGTCAACCATAAGAACTGCATCCTTTAATAAAATTACATCTAAAGCTTTTAATCTGTTAAGCCGATTTCTAACCAAACCGAGCTTTCAAACTAACTTCAAAGCAATTCATATTATTCAGGATAACCAAAATTTAAAACCAATTTAAAGTTTCTATGCCAAAATCAGCAAAAAAGAAACTTGTTGGCTATTGAAGGTTTATTGTCACTGGTGGACCAGATTGGCCCAATATAAGTGAATACCAGAAGGGAATAAAAGCATACACTTTGTATTTAATTACTTATGTCAGCCACACATTTTAATCTTTAAAGTTGAAGGGTCAAATATTTACACATTTTAAGGAACAATTGCAAACTTTTGAAGCTATATATGAGTGTTTTAAGCTGCATTATTTGATCCCTTCTGCAGGAAGCCCAGTTAAATTTAAGGATTCAAATAAATGGCAATGTTTATTCAAAAGTGACCTAAAAGTAATGTTAACCCTGTGCATGCTGGTAAAGGATTTAGTGATTCACAGAATATTTACCAACATTTTTCAAAATAGGAAACCACATTAATCAATTAGCACTCAAAAGCCCTAAGTGTTATTCAGAGTCATTGTGCTATTCATGGTTCAGGTTTTTTTTTTCTCCACAGGAAAAGGAAAACATAAACCAACTCCCCACTTCTCACCAGGATTTAAAAGAGAAAAGTCAAAAGGTGGAAACATTAATTATTCTGTGAATAAAAACTTTATAGATAACAATCAAGTAAATCACCATTAGCTTTAATCCCAAGAAATCCTTAGTAGCAAAATACACAAAACAATTCACTTGTGTTTCCTTATCTGTAAATATTAAAACATTTAAAGCTTCAAATGAAAATATGCTTTAACAAATAAAAACAAAGTCAACCTTAACTTTTAAAAGAAAGTGAAAACTAATAACCTTACATCACCTTACGGAGAAGGATGGTGGCTAAACTGTCATCTCTGCTGGAGTCCAAGTTCCACCCTATGCAGGACACACTGAATGCACTAAGGAGCTCATTTAGCAGCAGACTACATCATCCTAGGTGCACAACCGAGAGGTTTCGCAGGTCCTTCCTACCAACAGCTGTCAGACTGTATAACCTAAGCAGGGCTGCTCGCAGAGATAGCAAAAAGACGTGACAACCTATGTATGGGTACATAATCATACCATGTAGAATAACTAAGTAGACGGTTATGCTGTTTCATTCCATCTAGCTGCAATGCACCACACTGTGTGTGCTTGTATATTTATATATTTATACCATCTAGCAACAATGCTCCACACTGTGTTTATATATTTACATATTTATTCCATCTAGCTACAGTGCTCCGCACTGTGTTTATATATTTACATATTTATTCCATCTAGCTATTGTGCTCCGCACTGTGTGTGTTTATATGTTTGCATATTAGTTCCATCTAGCTTCAATGCTCTGCACTGTGTGTGTTTATATATTTACGTGTTTGTTCCATCTAGCTACAATGCTCCGCACTTTGTGTGTTTATATATTTGCATGTTTGTTCCATCTAGCTGCAATGCTCCGCACCGTGTGTGTTTATATATTCATATATTTATTCCATCTAGCTACAACGCTCCACACTGTGTATGTGTTTATATATTCACATATTTATTCCATCTAGCTACAATGCTCCACACTGTGTGTTTATATGTTCATATATTTATTCCATCTAGCTACAATGCTCCGCACTGTGTGTTTATATATCTATATATTTATTCCATCTAGCTGCAATGCTCCGCATCGTGTGTCTATATATTTATGTTTATATGTTGTAGGGTAAAATAGAAATATTAATAAATAATAAATATGATCAGGTATGAATTATTTAATTTATATTGATGTATTGGAATCTGAGCTCAAATCTCATTTCATATACATCAGAAAAGTTAATAACACTCGTAAGGGGCACCAGCTTCTATCTTTAAGAAGCAATTTGATCTTTAATTTCACTTTATACCTGTTTAATCACTCAATAAATTAATAATCAGTCTCAAAAATTTTCAGTGAATTCGATACCTGGGCTTGAACAGACTCAGAATGAAATAAATTCCCAACAACTTCTCTCATTTTTAAATATTTATTAAACGAAATGATTAACAGACATTGCAGTAATTTCCTTAATCATAAAATCAATCTTGTAAATGATAGATTAACAATGTCAATATTTTCGGAACCAGGGTTAAACTGAGAAATGAATTTCTATCAGTTTGAGTTAACAGATTATTAAAAAAACGCAAATTTATGGAGAAAGTTTACTAATTATATGAAAAGTCCTTGATTGATCTTAAGAAAATAAAAACGGAATTTTAATGAAAAGAAGAGTTATGTTAAGGGCTTCTTAATTTGCATCTGATTAGATACACAAATTATTACCGAACCTCAGAAGTTTAATTCAACAGATGAATTAAAAGTTTGCAGCTCACGTGATTCCTCGTTCGGCGTCGTCCTCAGCCCAAGATTTCGTGGACGTTAGGGGAAATATCTGCCCGCAGATATTTCAGGGTCCACAGTTCGACCTTTAAATTCAAGCGGTCGAAGGGGCTGGATCTTGGCCGTATGACCCACAGTTGAAACTGGGCTCTAAGCCAGATGGTGCCGATGCTTCTTCAGCGTGTGATGGACAGCTGCGCGTTGATTCCTCAGCTGTGTCTTTTCTTCCTGGTAGACAAGCAGCTGCAGAGGTCTTCGGGAATAATTAAAGATATCTAATCCGATCTCAAATTAAAAAAAAAACTTTCGGACTTTAGATAAAAAAATAGTAGCTTCTGGTGGGTGCTTGGTCAAGAAAAATATTATAAAAATAAAGTCAAGATTAAAGTTTACATTAAAATCAAACAAACGGTGGTTTTACAGAAAGTTTAACAAAGAAAAAGTGATGAATAAAAATTGGAGTTTAACTCCGATTAAGAATTGAGCTCAAAGAAATAGGAATTCCTAGGTATTTAAGAGAAAAATAAAACATTAAGATACAAAGTTACATAAACAAATTACGAGTTATCTGCTCTGTGTTCAGAAAAGCGACACGTGGTCGAGTCTTTGTTCAGACGGTCCTTTGTTCTTCCTTGCTGTGTGTAGACAATAGAGAGAGACGGACCAGTGGAAAGGGGAGCAGAGAGATCTGGAGCAAAAGAGACAGAAGCAGGGGTCCCTCTGTTATTTAAGTCCCGTTGAGCTTCGCGGGCTTCCGGGATCTCAGCCAATGAGCGTCCTTCGTGGGCGGGCTCGATGAACTTTTAGTCCAATGAACAAACAGTCTATTGTTTGGAGTTCTTTGGGATGAAGAGTTGTCATGCAGAGGTTGGCTGCTGGAGTCACATGGTTTTAGAGGCAAAACTTTGATACATACTGGAAGTTAATATTTCCCTTTATGTATTAAACTAAGATAACTTTAGTGATTAGTATAAATTATAAGCAGTGCTTCTAAATCAACATGCAGGAATAAACATTCATTTAAACATTAACATGCATATATATAAAATCACAGATTAATGCATTTCACACATATTATGGATTTTCCACATTAAAACATCAGAGTCCATTTTCTTTTCATAGTTCTGAAAAGAAGAAGGTTTGGAATTGAGTGTGTAATAATGTACTTTAAAATTCACTGGTTAAATCCAGCATGTCCAGAGTTTAAGGAAATTAGCTGAGTCGTGGATCTGTTGCATGTTTTATGGGGGCAATAAAAGTGAAGCCGGACATTGGGGACATTCCTTAGGTTGGTTTTAACAAAAGAAGGGGGATTTCAGCTGTGGCCTGGAGGAAGAAAATCCATTTTTTTGTCTTACTCCTGGGTGAAACAAAAATGTCTTTAAGCAGAAGAATAATTATTGCTGAGCCAAAGTGAGATGATGCTACAATGTACATATGTATACTCGCTGCTCTTGTTTTTTCTTGCCTTCTGCTTGTTGCTCTGAGTGTTGCTATCCCTGTGCTGTTGCAATCCTGGAATTTCCCCACTGTGGGACTAATAAAGGCTTATCTTATCTTATCTTATCTTATCTTATCTTATCTCCAAAGCATTTAACCTTTTCTATGTTTTTTTGTTGTTCCCCTTTGTAAATAAAATCATCACTTTAAAGTGACATTCAACAAAAAATTCCAAAGCTAGTTATTGATGACAATTCCAATACTAGGCTTTGAAAATTTAAGTAAAGAAGTCAATCCACACAAATCTTAAACTACAAATCAAAATACAGTTTCAACAAATAAATTAACACGTCTTCATATTTCTACAATGATTCCAAAATTCTACCTCCCTTCTTACAAGCCTGTAAGTTGGAACAAGTTCTAAGAGAACTTATAACTACCACTAATATAAAATAACAATCAAGGTTAACTCTTGACTAACAAATTTAGCTATAATCAACAAGATGATTTTTAAGCTAACTGGTGAACAACAGTAAAACATGGCGGGTCTACGAACAACTGACCAATTTACCGAACTGGATGACCTTCAAGCAACATTGGAAGAATGGACTTCTGATTTTAAATTTAGCTTCACAACATGTGTCAAGAAAACACAGCCTGAAGGTCTGAAGCAACTCACTGAAGAACTTTTGGACAATTACGCAGAAAACCCACCAAAACGAAAGAATCTCCCCAGCGTGTTGGGAAAGTTTGCGATAGCATTAGTCACGAGATTAAAAGTAGCTGAAGCTGAAGCGTTATGCACCGAGAATGAGCTAAGGAATCAACAGTGAAAAAACCCTCTCTCTCCACAAAGAGAACAAATCATTAAGGAAGAAACTGGAACAATCTCAAAATGAAAACGACGATACTCAAACTCAGCTTGATAATGTGTTGTGAGAATTGAACCAGGCAAAAATAGAAAACTGACGGTTGACTCATGACAGCGACTTGCTTTGCCAAGAGAACAGTGAACTTGAAGATGCCCTTCAGGACACGAAGAAGGAACTCAGAAGAGTTGAAGGTCAACTTGAAAACTTGAAGTCTGACTACAAGGAATGTCAACTGCTCCTACAGGAAGCACACCAAAATCTAAAAGATTTAAAAGAAGAAGTGGAGGAATGCTGACAACAAAAGGAAGCAAGACCACATTTGCGTCCATGACCTCCAGAAGCTCCGGCTGCTCTCCAACCGAAGCCACGAACCGCGAACAGGTCGGGAAGTCTGAAAGGAGAATGCATCTCACCAGACAGGGACTCCCACCGTGCTCCATCACCCGATTCCTGTTTCGAGTATGGATGATTATATGGACAGCGTGTGTGTGCCTCTTCAGAGCGCGACCTTAACAAGATTGTGCAAAATCTCACAAAATTTTATCCAGACCCTACCGGTTCACATGATACCAAAGCCTATTTACAAGACATTGACAACAACCTGCATAAGTACCCTGATGCTACGGTCGATGATCGCATCTGTTTGATTAAACTAACATCTAACAGGTCAGTATCAAAATTTATAGACAGACAGCCATCAGATATCAGGATGGACTACATGCGACTCTGCGAAGCCACTGAAAAGGAATTCTCTGACGACTGCCTACAATCAAGGCTATCGGCAGCCCTGGCCATGAAGCAAGGTTGCTCAGAGCCTCCACAGGCCTACTGCCAGCGACTCCTTCTTGCATATTTTGGATCTCAAAGTACACCAGGGATGGAAGAAGACCACAATTTTAAGACCCTCTTCATCCAGAACCTCCATCCTACTGTGAGTCACCACCTTGGAGTTACAGCTAACCCAAGGTCAAGCTCAGTAAGTGAGCTGAGAGAGTTCACACATTATGCATTCCAAAAACAGCAACAAAGTCGCAACAAGCATGCTGAGCCTGCCACCGTGCAAGCTATCAGCACCGCTTCTGACACCCTGGAGTTGGAAAGAGCCCCTCACCCTACTCCATCTTCTACACTGAGATCACATGAAAATCCGAGACGTTTCCCCAACCGACTTCATCAAGGTCAAAACCAAACTAGGTCCTCTGGATCTCACTCAGGACCAACTCTGTGAAAGCCCAACTACCGTCATAGGCCAAATTTACCAGATTGATCATGAGAATACGGTATGGACTCTCAAGATGACAGATACCGATACGAACACATGCATAACTGCAGCAAATGGTCTCCTCCACCTCATCATAGAAGTTCAGAAGCAGAGACCAATCAGAAACCTTGGAAGAAGACAGAAACTCCTACTCTCAGTAGAGAAGATAAAGAATCTCTCAAATATCTCTGAGCGAAGATTCAAAACAACAGAGAAGATGAAACAGCTGACATCCTAGCTATCGCAGCTATGCCAACTCGGAAGAAACACTCTAAATCATGAAGAAAAGGCAAAAAGAAAACCCCTCCTACAAATGAAGAAGAACCAAAGGACCCAGTGCAGTCCAGTGCTGTTCTGGCAGCCCAACCACAAGCCAAAGACCACTCCTCTAAAAATGGCATTTCACAAATCCATGTCGAACCACCGGTTCCACAATTTCTGTGCGATTTTAATGAGAGGGGAGTGGCACAAAAATTCTACCTTCCACTGACTTTTGAAGACGTGATGTGTCAGGACACTGTCTTAGACACCGCTGCTGACATCACTCTTATGTCACACAATCGTTTTGACCAACTACATGTACATGCTAACCACGCTCACAAAGATTTAAAATTGGAAACTTGTTCGTTTGGTCTGTTTGACCATACGAGCTCACTAACACAACTCTGTCGGGCGTGTCACTAATCAAAGTCACCCTTGGTCCCATGACCTTGACACATCCGGTCTATGAGTCCAAATTTGACTCCGTTCCATTGCTCGTCGGCAAAGACCTACTGAATCACTAAATTAAAAAGTAAAAAAGTGGACAGCATGACATCAACAGTGAATGAAAATATGGAATGTTTAACAATTGAGATTATGATGGAAAATAAAAAAAACATAATAGTAAGTTGTATATATAGAGCACCGGGATCTGATATGTAAAAATTTAGAAATGGGATGGAAAAGATGTATGCAAAAATAAGACAAAAAGATATCTTTATTTGTGGTGACTTTAATATAGATTTAATGAAAACAAAACAACATAAACCAACTGAAGATTTCTTAGATACAATGTATAGCTTAACCTTATTTCCAAAGATTACAAAACCTACGAGAATAACGACATACTTTCATTATTAAATGAGGAAGGGTGATTGGTTAAAGTACTAATCATAAGTTATGTCAACAATTATATTATAATTTATAGAGTATCCTGTCAGGTAATGGAAAATATGACTTCATGAGTGTGAGCCGTATAGGAGTCGGCTGTCGGTATGCACAGTATGTGAACTGCTGTGCCTTTGTGTGGAGAGAGAGAGAGAGAGAGAGAGAGAGAGAGATTTTTTGATTTTTAAAAGATCTTTAATAAACACACTTGTCCATCAGTCAATACAATTTCTATATCATGCTATGTTACACAGAAAATTAATCCCCCCAAAAACGCCCCAAAAAAAGCTGTCCATCATGAACTGAACAGAGGACATTCTCCAGGGAGCAGAGGGTCCTGAAACCTTCCACATCCCCATTCCCCATAAAAAACTGAAAGTCCAGCCTGATTCTGGCTTTAAGTAGCCTCACAAATAAAATTTTGACATCAACATCATTCTCAACATTTTCAAGTTTTCTTCTCCGGCTTACATAGATAGCCAACTTTGCCTGTCCTAAAACAAAGTTCAGTAGTTGACACTTCTGCTTAAAACGACGATTGTACATAAAACCACAAATGAAAACCTGCTTAGAGAAAACTTCCTTAAAAATATGAAAAAGTTTTGTGAGAAGTTCAAAGAGGCCACTCAGGCGCTGACATTCAATAAAACAATGAAAAACAGTCTCCCTAGAGGAACAAAAAACACACTGATCACTGACACTGCTGTTAATCACAGAAACAAAAGCATTGACAGCTATAATACCATGCAGGACCCTCCACTGTAAGTCTCCATGCCTTTTAGGGAGAGGGGCTTTGTAAAGAGCCCTCCAGGCAGGCCGATGCCCTTTTCCTAGTTTAAAATAGGCTCTCCAAGGAGTGTCCACACAGGTGTTCAATCGGTCCTTGTTGAGTGCCATCACCACCAGTCTGTAGAGTGCCTTACCACTGGCTCCTCCAAAGTCCACACCAGTGGGAGCACAGAATGCCAGTAAGGAGCAAGGAGCAACGTCAAAGTCCATATAGAGCGTGAGAGAGGGAAAGGGGTCAGTGCTTTCTGGCTGCAGCGTGCCATTGCAAAAGTCCAAGAGTAGGGAGTGCTCAAGTCCATGAAGCTCCTGTTTCCAGTGTGCAAGAAGACCATCGATGAAACGATTCGACCTGACACCAAGATGAGCTGCTAAAGCTGAGGCGTTGTTGAGGCCAGGACCAGCCAGTTCCACCACTTGCTTCAGAGTGAGAATATTCCTGGAACACAGCCTATCAAGGAAGGTCCTTCCAACTCCCGGCAGGACACCAAGGCGACCACCAAAAACCAGCGGCTCCCTCAACAACCAGTAGAGGGAATCGCATGGCCCTCTTTGTTTTTTAAAAAGAGTCCACACTGAAAAGAGACTGCGGTAAAAACTGGGTAAAGACAGTGCATTAGAGTTCTTAAAATCCATTAAAAACACAGGGAGGTCTAGCCCAAGCCCAAGGACTCTCTGTAAAATAACACAGGCCAAAGGCCTCCATACCAGGTCCTGGGGGCCCGTCAGCAGTCTCTGTATGAAAGTCAGTCTAAAAGCAGCACCTCTACTAGCTAAATGAATCACTCCTTGCCCCCCCTCCTCTTTGGGAAGAAATAACAGGGCTTGAGGAACCCAGTGGAGTCCACCCCCCCAAAAAAAGTCCACCAAAACAGACTGAATTTTGGACAACAAACCAGCAGGGGGGTCCATGCACATGAGGCGGTGCCACAGGGATGAGGAAACAAGATTATTTAAAATGAGCACTCTTCCTCTAAAAGATATTCTTGGCATTAGCCACTTCCACTTGTTTAGTCTCCCGTTAATTTTCTCTATGACCCCATCCCAATTTTTTTGCTCAAACTGCTGATTTCCAATAAAGACGCCAAGATACTTAAAACCTCCTTTTTTACAAATCAACCCACCCGGCAGCGTGAGCTGATTTTCTAGTTTCTCCCCCACCATCAGAGCCTCGCTTTTTCCCCAGTTTATCTTTGCAGAGGAAAGTTGGCCAAAAAGATTGACACTCCTAACCAGAACGTCAATGTCACTCTGCTTGTTTAGCAGAATGACTACATCATCTGCATAGGCCGACAGCTTGAACGTGGTGTCACAGCCAGGAAAAGTAACTCCTGATAGATCCCTTCTCAGGCAGTGAAGCAAAGGCTCTATGGCGAGGGAGTACAGCATCCCTGAGAGAGGGCAGCCCTGCCGAACCCCCCTCTGGACTTTTAAAGGGGCAGACAGGCCCCCATTTATCTTCAGCACACTCTCAATGTCACTGTACAAGACCCGTATCCTGGCTATGAAGCCTGGGCTGAACCCAAAAGCTGTTAAAACTGTCCATAAATATTGGTGTTCAACCCGATCAAACGCCTTTTCCTGGTCAATTGAAATCAAACCAGTTTCTACCGCCAATGAACCAGAGACCTCCAAAATATCCCGAATTAAAGTGACGTTGTCACTAATCAGCCTGCCAGGCACACAGTAAGTCTGGTCTACATGAATGAGCTCGCTCATCACCTTTCTCAGTCTTCGGGCCAGAGCTTTTGAGAGAATCTTGTAGTCTGTGCAGAGCAGAGAGACTGGCCTCCAGTTCTTTAGGCTCTGGAGGTCCCCCTTTTTCGGCAACAGTGTGATGATGGCCCTCCTGCAGGTCGTGGGTAGGGTCCCCCTTTCCAAGCTATCTTGGAGAACCTCCAGCAGGTCTGGACCAAGCAGGGGCCAGAATTCCTTAAAAAAGTCCACAGAGAGACCATCTATGCCTGGTGATTTTCCATTCTGGAGGCTCATTAGCGCCGTATGCAGCTCAGACAGAGACAGTGGAGCATCCAAGCCGGCAACAAGGTCCTCTGAGAGCACTGGAAGACCATCAAGGAAAACCTGGCCCAGTGACGTGTCCTCCCTCCACTCTGCTCTAAACAATTCACTGTAAAAGCTAGCAGCGTGTTTCCTGATCTCTGCTGCTGTGGAGATTGTTCTCCCGTCATCGCCCAACAAGGAGTGAATGAGCTTTCTCTGTCCATTTTTCCCCTCCAGTCCAAAAAAGTACTGGGAGGGCGAGTCCATCAGAGCTACATCCATGTAGCGTGAGCGGACCAGAGCACCCTGTGCGGTGACCCCTAGCAAGCTAGCCAAGGCTGACCTTTTTGACTTAAGAGCCTCTAAGTGCTCCTGTTTTCCGGCAGAACTGAGTAACTCCTCTAGCTCTACCACCTCAGTCTCCAGAACTTTCAAGGATTGGGTCAAGCTACGAGTGACATTTTGAGTGTACTGTTGGCAGAATTGTTTTATCTGTGCCTTACCAAAATCCCACCACATTTGGAGAGAACTAAAAGAAGATTTTTGTTCCCTGTGTGACTTCCATACATCATGAAAAACTCCCTTAAAAAACACATCATTTAAAAGTGTATTATTAAAATGCCAAAAAGCACTCTTACACTTTACATTTTCAATGAAAACAGAACAAATCAGCAGGCAGTGATCAGTGAAACCAACAGGACAGATACAACTATTTTTAAAAACACTCATTTGGTGTTTAAAACCATAGAAACGGTCTAACCTGGCCATAGATAAGAGGTTATCTTTAGCATGGCTCCAGGTGTACTGCCTCTGGTCCCCATGATGTGATCTCCACACATCGGCCATTTCATGTGCCTTCACTAGTTCCCTCAGCCTATTGGCAGAAGCAGGGTGAGGTTCCTGATGGTTCCTGTCCAGTCTGTGGTTTAATGTACAGTTAAAATCACCCCCCAGAAATAAAAAACTATTTGGATTACAGGATCTAACCGTATCTGATAGCATATTAAAGACCCTGATCCTTTCTGCTCTCTGGGTTGGCACATACACGTTTATAAGAACCAAGTTTACGTTTTCAAACTGTACCTTTAGCAAGAGTACATGTCCTTTCACCACCTCTTCTACCTCATAAGAGACAGGCACACAACCCCTAGAGAAAAGTACAGCCACCCCTCCACTATTATTGGATTTGTGGCTAAAAAAAATGCAGCCATCCCACTCTTTTCTCCACTGGCACTCAATGTCTACAGTGCTGTGAGTCTCCTGGACCATCAGCACGTCAAGTGCCTTTAAATTAAAAAGCTTGTATAAAGAGGCCCTTTTTACATCATCCCTGGCCCCGTTTATATTAAGAGTGCCAATTCTAAGGTGGGGCATTAAAAAGGATAAAAATAAGGTACAGTAAAAAAACACACACATAGCATAAAAGGGAAGAAACAAACTAAGAGTCAACATGACTGTTAGTAATTTGTGATTTCAGTTTAGCAACCAGTTTCTTTAAACGAAAAATTTCCTGATCAGTAAAAGTCTCATTCCCATCATTCAGTTTCATCAGCTTGCGAGCTGATGCCACAAATAACTCCAGATCTGGAAAGTAATTTTCCACTTTCACAGCTCTGCTCCCCTTGGTCACCTGGAGAAATTGCCTAATTTTGGTAAAACAATAGGAGCTTTGCTCCTCCTGCGTCTGCATCATTTCAGACTCAGCTCCACTTTCGTCAGAGACGCTCTCATCTAGTAAATCTAACTTCCCAACCCTACTAGATTTAGCAGAGCTCTGCAAGTTTTCAGCACTTTTTCTTTTTTGTGCAGCTTTAAAAGGATCCTCTTCAACAAAACTACATTCCTGCTTTTCTTCGTGAACTGCAACGTTCGTCATGCAGTGTTTGCTCTGTGTGTCCGCTACAGCCTCAAACCGCTCCTCCCCTGCCTGCAAAGTCTGCTCACCCACGTTCCTTCGTTTAACTGCACTCTTACTTACACCCTCCGCCTCTTTACTCCGGGTGACAGGCTCGTCACAATGATCACAGCTGCCGCCAGACAGAAATTTCCCACCATCAATGTTTGGGGGGGCAACTACCGCGCCCGCTGCGGCTACCTCAGCAGAGGCGGCCGCGGCCGCCCCAGCACAAGCGGACGCGGACGCGGACGCGGACGCGGACACCCCCGCAGAAGTAGAAGCAGACGCGGCCGCGATTGCGGACGCGACCGCCCCAGCAGAAGCGGGCGCCGCAGCGGCATCCGCCGCACCGCATGTAGCGCTACCCTCCGGACCACCAGAAACAGCGGCGTCACCTTTCTTACCGCCAGTGCTCTTTGTGTTCGCCTTTTCAGGACATGACCTAATAAGATGGCCTTCTGCGCCACACGCAAAACACTTCATGGTTTCAGATGTTGCAAACACCAAGTAGCTAAAGCCGTCAATCCTGAAATTAAAAGACGCGTTCAGTTCAGCAGAGCTGTCTTTCAACACCATGAAACACTGCCTCCTGTGACATACAACATGCTTCAGCAGGGGTGATTTACTACCCAGAGAGACCATTCTGATAGGGGACACAACCTGGCCAAAACGGGACAACTCTCTAATCAGCTGATCATTTTTAACGAAAGGAGGAGCGTTTGAGATGGTGATCCTCCTAGACGGATTCGCCAGCGGTAAAACGGGAGTACAAGTGTCACCTATGACCACTCCCTGTGCCACCACCTGATCAGCTTTCTCAGTCGAATCCAGAAAGATCACAACTGCGCTGTTCATCCTCGATGCTGATTTTATGCTGCCATGCCCAACCACCTGTCCTACAGCGAGGCTGGCCTCCTCCACAGAACAGGGAACTGTCGGGAGGATTCTCACGCCATGACGCCGGGTTAAGCGCTCAAACTCCACACCACCATCAATCACCGGCATGATGCCGGCCGGGAAAAACCGGCAGCAGAAGCTACCGTTTCCCGACACACTCACTCCAACACTCACACCCCAACACACCCACACTCAACCCACTATATTAAACACACACACCTCAAACACACAAGATAGAGAAAAAGTTAGAAAATACAAAGTTTAACGTACTCACTCGACACCACTCCACACCCCCGCTCCCACAAACGCCCACGCATGCGCACGAGAGAGAGAGAGAGAGAGAGAGAGAGAGAGAGAGAGAGAGAGAGAGAGAGAGAGAGAGAGTGTGTGTGAAAGTGTGTGTGTCAGTTAATCAGTGCAAGTCAAAAGTGAGCGTCTACTCCAGAGACATCCACCAGGGGTAGTGTCGAGTTGTGGATACCTGGGGCCTTAGAAAATGCCTTTAAAGTTTGAGATGCCTGTTCTTTGTCCACATTTTATTACCCATAAAACGGTCAGGCGAAAGAGCATTTCAAGTTTATTTATGATGTGAGTTAATACGTTGAGAGCATTCCTTAGGTTTGCTTAACAAAGGAATGTTGTTTCAGCTGTGGTCCTGGGATGAAAAAGCAGTTCTTGACTGGCCTTTTCTTGGGTGAAACAATGTCTTTAAGATGAAGAATAATTTTATTGATGAGCCAAAGTAAGATGATGCTACACTAGGGAGGGCCAACCTGTCCCATGGCATCAAGGAGGCAAAATGACCCTACATCAAGAAAATATGCGGACACTTCAACAACACCAGAGATGCACATTCTCTCCGGCTTGACATACAGACCCTCACCAAGTACAAACCTCCACCCCAGACCTGTGCGAGTGACATCACACTGCTCAACAACCTAAATGACTTCTTTGGCTGATCTGAAGCACAAAACAGCAGAGCAGCACAGAAGATCACTCCTCCTCCGGATGTGCTGGCCTTGAGTATGGATCCAGGTAGCGTGAAGAGGACCCTCTCCAGGATCAACCCACGTAAGGCAGCTGGCCCAGACAACATACCAGGTCGCGTCCTGAAGGACTGCGCGCCGGTAGCACTGACCCCCACTATAATGAAGTGCTTCGAGCGACTAGTCATGCAGCACATCAAGTCCACCCTGCCTCCCTCTCATGACCCATTCCAGTTTGCCTACAGGTCGAACAGATCCACAGAAGATGCCATCACTGCTGCTCTCCATCCAGCCCTCACCCACCTGGATTCAAAAGACTCGTACGTGCGCATGCTGTTCTTGGACTTCAGCTCAGCATTCAACACAATCACCCCCCAGCACCTAATACAAAAACTCAGACACTTAGGACTCAAAACCTCTCTCTGTAATTGGGTGCTGGACTTTATCACAGGGAGGCCACAGAAAGTGCAGATTGGCAGCAACACCTCCCAGACCATCACACTGTGCACAGGGGCCCCACAAGGGTGCATGCTCAGCCTGCTGCTCTTCATCCTGCTGACCCATGACTGCGTGCCAGCCTACAACACCAACCACATCATCAAGTTTACGGACAACACGACGGTAGTGGGCCTCATCACCAACAATGACGAGACCAACTACAGAAACGAGGTGAGCCAACTGGTCCAGTGGTGTAAAGACAACAACCTCTTCCTGAACATGGGAAAAACCAAGGACATTGTGGTCAACTTCAGGAGGGGTCACACACAGCACCCCCCTCTGATCATTGACAGTGTAGCTGTGAAGAGGATGAACATCACCAAGTTCCTGGGGTGCACATCTCTGAGGACCTCACCTGGACCAACAACACCACATTACTGGCCAAGAAGGCCCAAACTCACCTCCATTTCCTCTGCAGACTGAGGAGAGCACGAGTCCCACCCCACATCATGCAGTCTTTCTACCGGGGCACCAGTAAGAGCATGCTCACCAACTGCATCATGGTGTGGTATGGAAGCTGCACTTCCGCCTGCCGGAAGACACTACAACGCATAGTGGATGCAGCCAGCAAGATCAATAGTGCCCCCTGACCCCGGAGATCTACCCCACCCGCCTCACACGCAGAGACATCAACATCACAGGCGACACCTTCCATCCCCTACACTCCCTGTTCAGCCCCCTCCCCTCAGGGAAAAGGTACCGTAGCCTCCGAGCCCGCTCCACAAGACTGCTGAACAGCTTCATTCATCAGGCCATCAGGACTCTGAACTCTGTTTACCCCCCCTTCCCCAGACGGTAACACCTGCACAATAACCACCTCAGTAGTAATATTGTTGTTCTGTTGTACTTTTGCTGCTATATGTCTCTGCACATTAACCGCAATCATCTGCACAAATGCCATATCTGCTGCTGTCTGTATATCACTGCAATACTGATCATATGCAATCATATCTGTCACTATCTGCACCTACACTACTGCATTGAAATGGACTATGGCTATTCATCTCTAGCTGTTTGAATATAGGATTGCTGGGTTTATTACCACTAATCGTTTACCTAAACTAATCGTTTACCTCTATGGAGGTCAGAGTCCTTCTGGCTGTCATTGGCCATCTTTTGGTCTGCTTCACTTTGTCAGGCAGGTCCTTTTTAAGTGATTTCTTGATTAAGAGCAGGTGTGGCAGTAATCAGGCCTGGGTGTGGCTAGAGAAGTTGAACTCAGCTTTCCAAAGATGTGATAAACCACAGTTAATTTATGTTTTAACAGAGGGGGGACAATCTCTTTTTCACACAGGGCCATGTAGATTTGGATTTTTTTTTTTTTACCTTTATAATAAACACCTTCTTTTAAAAACTGCATTTTGTGTTTACTTATCTTATCTTTGCCTAATATTTAAATTTGTTTGATCTGAAACATTTAAGTGTGACAAACATACAAAAAAAATGAGAAATCAGGAAGGGGGGCAAGCACTTTTTCACACCACTGTAAGTACAAGTCCTTATACTTGGTCGAGGCACTACCATTTTCCAAGATGTCATGTGTTGTTCAAAGGTCATGTTCATTCCACAGTTTCCTGTAAGACAAGCCACAGAGCTCAGCTTCTTTGTCTTTTCAGGTGACTCTGGTTCACCCCAGTGAGGCAGTCAAGGTGCTACACAGGCTTAACAGTGAACAGCCTGACAGAATTTACTTTAATAGCCTTTTCCGCTCAGGCCTGGTCAGCGAAACAGCCACTTGTAATGTGTGTTTGCGTCCGACCCAGCAGGAAGTGTGCAACTTCACTGACCTTTATACAGGTGAGCCGTGGTTCTGCCACAAACCAAGGAAGCTGAGCTGTTATGACCGGGTCGAGCACAGCATGGGGGGTTTCAAACAAAACGTCACGGCCAGTGAGGAGAAGCTCTTTCAAAGGTGAATATAACTATGCATTAAAAAAATAATAATAATAAAAATTCACCTTAAATGTATAGGTATTATAGACACTCAAACAAGTGTAAAATCAAGTGTTTCCATCACAATATTAAGCAATATTGTCTCATATGATTTTCCTCAGTGGCGTCAACATGAAAGTCAGCATTACCGCTTCACAACCTGCCAGCATTATTGTGTTGCCAACAAAGAAAGGTATAGCATGGTACCACAAATTGTATAAATCTAACAAAAGTATTATCGACTGTACATTCATTTTAGGAAATGAGCACATAAGTATCATATAATATTCATATGATTAGTACAGATAGGAAATTTTAACAATTAAAGAAAACACAATCAAACCTTGTTCTCAGGTCGAGCACCGATTAACAGCACCATTGTTAATTCTGGACCTTCTGGATATTACTACTGGGGTGCTTGGCGAGCCCTCAGTGGCACCATAGTTCAGCAGTTTTACACACCCTCAGCCATCAGTCAGTGTCTGAAAGGGAAGATGGTCCACATGTATGGAGATTCTACCATCCGTCAATGGTTTGAACACCTCACAAAAGTACTACCAGGTACAGTAGCTGCTCCACTGGGCTATCTGGAGTAATTCTTTGTCATGAAGCTAAATATTTTCCTTTCATCCATGCTTTTAGGTCTCAAAGAGTTTAACCTGCGCAGTAACAGACAAGTTGGACCTTTCATGGCCCTGGACTATGCAAATGATATCTTGATGATGTACCGTTGCCATGGTCCTCCCATTCGCTTTAAGAATGTCCCAACCAGTGAGCTGCGGTATGTTGCCAATGAGATGGACCGTTTAAAGGGAGGCCCTAACACAGTTGTAGTTATTGGAGTTTGGTCACATTTCAGCACTTTCCCCATTGAAGTTTACATTCGGCGGCTGCAGAGCATCCGTAGAGCGGTGGTGCGGCTTCTGTCCAGGGCTCCGGGTACAGTGGTCATCATCCGGACTGCAAACCCCAAAACACTGACACTCTATGAAACACTGACCAACAGTGACTGGTACTCTCTGCAGCGTGACAAAGTGCTCAGAGCTGTTTTTGAAGGACTGAATGTTCATCTTGTGGATGCCTGGGAGATGGTCATAGCCCACCACCTGCCACACAGCCTCCACCCACAACCTAGTATTATTAAGAATATGATCAATGTCCTCTTGTCCTACATATGTCCACAGAAGTCTCCCTAGATTTTATTACCTCTGCCAAGGAGGTAATGTTTTTACCGGGGTTTGTCTGTCTGTCAGTTACCAACATAACTCAAAAAGCTATGAACGGATTTTGATGAAATTTTCAGGAAAGGTGTGTAATAGCACAGGGAACAGATGATTACATTTTGGTGATGATCTGAGAGTGCATACCCCCACCAAGGGCTTTGTTTGTATTTGTGCAGCAGGATTACATAAAAACTACTGGATGGATTTGGATGAAATTTTCACCAGAGGTGGTTCTTGGGCTAGAGAGGAACCCATTATATTTTGGTGATGATCTGAGAATGCATACCTCAGCCAAGGCTCTTATCTTCTCACAGTGTGTTAGCAACAATACTCCAAAACTGATAGACAGACTTTGATGCCATTTTCACCACAAGTGGGTCTAGGCCTACACACAAACCCATTACATTTTGGAGGTGATCCATGACAAACGGAAGGAGCCTTGGCGGAGGTATGCGCTCTATGAGTGCTTTTCTAGTTTATTTATTTATTTTAGGCAGGTAGGTAAGAGACAGATTGGAGTCAGGTTTAACTTCTAAACAGAAACAAATAGAGCATTGTTTCCCACACATATGACAAGGGTTCAGGTTTTGATGACATTTTAATGATATTTACAATTTAAAAAAAAAAAAGGAGGCACACAGTGTTGTGTGTGGGATTTGATTCCTGGGGCTTGCCGTGGCCTGGCCAAAGAGGGTTGGGGGTATGACGTCAGGCGGGTTACAGCTGGAGTATATATTGGATTGTTATTGTGAATAAAGAGAGGACAGTGTTCAGTTGAGATAGGCTCCAGTCTCATGTCATTCGGACATAACCTTTGGCGACAAGGTCAAACATGGGCGCGTGTGTTAGAGAACCACCTCCGTTTCTACAGTCTCCAAGCACACCGGTTATACTGTGGGCCCACTGGAGGGAGATGTTCTATGTGTATGTGGCTGCAGCCGGCCTGAGTGGTGTCGGCGAAGAAGACAAAGGAGCCTGCTAGTCCACTGCCTTGGTAAGGAAGGACAGCGGATATTTTTTGGACTGTGCGGCAACAATTCACTGAAAGACGGTCTGGAATGGATGGACTGTTGTCGTTGGAGACCACTCCACCATCACGGAGCAAAGGTACAAGCTTTTTGACCACCAACAGCGAATGGGTGAGTCCACTCAATCCTTCATTATGGAGCTCCGCAGCCTAGCGAGGGAGTGCACCTTCAGGCCCAACGAGGAAGCGTTAGTTCGGGTGGCTTAAGAGCAATCTAAGGCTAACCAAGGATACCCTCTCACTGGAATGTGTATTTGACATGGTTAGACAGTTTGAGTCTGCAGCGCTGCAGAGTCTGCCGGCGTTGGCTAATGATAACACAGGGTTACAAAAATATTTTTTTTGTAAGTTGTCTGTGTTTTTTCAACTGATTTAAGACAATTTTGCACCACTGAATCCAAAAATGACATCAGTTTCTCTCGATCAGGTGCTAAGTAAAAACCTGTACTTACTTAGTACTTACTTAGTACTGTGCATGTACTTACCTTTATATAAAGCTTTATATAAAGGTAAGTACATGTAAATTTAATGTTACATCATCATTGTTCAAAATTCCGAGAATTTCAAGACATAAAAAAGAATTTTGCATCATATAAAGCGAAAATATCCGTACATGTAAACAAAAACATATTAAAAAAACATGTGGCCATAATTCAAAAAGTTGACCTGATTGAGCAAAACCAATGTGATTTTTGGATTCAGCACATCAAAAATTGTCCCAAATCAGCTAAAAAAAACTTAGACAATAAATTTGGTGTTGACCAGTGTAATGTAACCACCCAAGTTTTCCCGCCAAACACGGACGTTAGCATGCTAGCTAATTCTCGGAGGCAGATTTCCAGGCAGCAGACTAGGGCATGGGATAGGGCCTACACCATCACTGCTAAGCCTTTGGCGGCGGAGTCCGGCGAGACGACACAGGTGTATGTGGTACGTGCAAGGAAGGGGCCATTGAAGTGGTATGTGCTTTAACTCGACGGAGTCTACGGGCAACTTATGGTGGACTTGGAGGCCAGCAGGTCCATTTTGACTATGGCTACCCTAAAGAGACTTTTCCCAAAGAAAACCATCAATGCTGGGGCAGTGAGGATGTTCGGTTATGGCCATACGAAAATTGAAATGGCAGGTACGGTCGACTTTTCAGTGACATGTGGGTTGAAGACGGTACCCGCATTCACCTTCCAAATTGCGTGCCAGGGGGTGGACTTGTTGGGAATAGACCTCCTGGGTGAACTGGGATACTCCGTCAAGGAGTATCCCAGTCGAGGCTCGACGGTGTTGACTGTTTACCCCGATTGGCAGGTCCACTGGCTGGCCTTGTTCAGAGGTTTAGGATCCATTAGTGCATTCCACCACCGTCCGATCATAGATATGAGTGTGACACCGAAAATACAACCACTACGGTGGCTTCCCCTCGCGCTACGGGACGATGTCATGGCGGAGTTGAACAAACTGCTGGATGTGGGCATCATTGAGAGAGTGGATGTTTTGCCCTGGATATCTAATATCTTGGTGACCAAGAAAAAATCGGGAGGCATCAGACCATGTATAGATCTCAGGATGGTGAGTAAGGCGATCATCCCAGATAAGTATCTGCTTCCAACGATGGAGGAGCTCACAGCGACATTTAGTGGTTCAACGGTATTCACAAAGCTGAACCTTTGCCAGGGTTATCTGCAGGTGCCCCTTCATCCTGCCAGCAGGAACTTGACAGCGTTCGTGACCCACATGGGGGTGTTCAGGTACCTGGACCCCTTTGGCTCAGCACCAAGCTGCATCCAGAAAATAATGCCCACGATTCTAGCCGGTCTCAATGGTGTGGTGGCATACCTAGATGACATCATGATGCACGGCACGTCGCAAGAGGATCACGATGATCAATTGCAACAGGTCCTGATGGTACTACATGATCACGGAGTCACCCTGAATGGTGAGAAATACATCTTTGCGGTGGACTCCATATAGTTTGTGGGGTTCCAGCTGATGGGGAGGGGGCTGCGACCTCTACATTCGAATGTAGAGGCAGTCCTGCACCTCCCGGAACCATCAACGCCTGCACAGATTTCCTTGTTTCTGTGCATGGTGAATTTTTATGGGTGTTTCCTTCCCCACTACTCAAAGACGATTGGACCCCTCCGGGCTCTGTTGAAACAGGATGCATCATGGCAATGGACCCCAGCCTGCTCGGCAGCGGTTGCCAAGCTGAGGCGCCAACTCATCTCCCCTCTGGTGCTAGCTCATTTTGACCCAAGGCAGCCAACTATTGTGACCTGTGATGCATCTGGATCAGTGGTAGGGGCAGTTATGTCTCAGGTGCAGGACGGTATGGAGCGCCTGGTGGTGTTCGCATTGAAGTCCCTCTCAGCAGCCAAACAAAAGTATGCCGTGGGTGAGAGAGAGGCACTCACCTGCGTCTGAGCGTGTGAACGGCGGCACACTTACTTCTGTGGGTGCTATTTTACCCTGCGAACGGCCCATCGAGCACTAACAACGCTGCTGGAGATGTCAGGTTCAGGACACAGGCATTTGAGGATCCACAGGTGGATGGAGCGGTTAAGGGCCTACAGTTTCACCACTCAGTTCACAAAGACAATGTAGTGGCGGATCTCCTGCCCTGTGCCATGGCCAACTCCGTACAATTGGATGACATCGATGTGGACGACCCAGCAGAGGCAGATCTGGTTAATGTACTGCACAGGGCCCTCCGGGATATGGTATCCCTTCAGGAACTTCAGACGCAGTTGGAACGGGACCCCGTGCTGTCACAGCTGTGCTCGGTGATTAGGGAGGGTTGGCCCGCAAAGATACAGGGCGAGTTAGCATCCTTCCATTGAATTAAAGATGAACTGAGCTGCTGGAATGATGTGTGCATGGCGGGGGGGCATTGCACACTGATCCTGATGTCTTTGAGATCGCGTGTCCTGGTGATGCTCCACAAGGACCACTTGGGCATTGTCAGAGTAAAACAGCGCAGCAGGGATTCAATTTGGTGGCCAGGTATTGATAAGCACATCGAAACGATGGTGAAACACTATGTACCTTGTTTGGAAAGCGGGAAGACCAGTGGCCACAACCTCCACCCCTACAGCTGGTGTCCTACCCGGAGGGCCCTTAGAGGCACATACAGTTGGACATCTGCGGCGAACTGCACGCACTACCCCCGAACAGCCAGTTCTTGCTTGTGGCCTATGATTTGTTCTCAAAGTGGCCAGAGGTGCTGCCAACCAACTCGGTTACGACAGATGTGGTTACGGGTTTCCTCTCGTCACTGTTCGCCAGGTAGGGGGTCCCAAATGAAATTACCACAGACAACGGCCCACAATTCACCTCGGGGACATTCGAGGAGTTCTTGGACACTAGGGGTGTGAAACACATTAAGATGGCATTCTGTCATCCCCAGGCCAATGGAGGCATTGAACGTCCCTTAAAGAAGACCCTAGAAAATGGACTGAGAGCGCATTTGGCGGACGGCTTCACATTCCTGGATGCTCTTCAGAACACGCTGCTCCACTACAGGGCAATGACCCATGCTATGACAGATTGCTCCCTGGCGGCTCTCATGCTGGGACGTGAACTACTTCTGCCTCTGGATCAAACAAGACTGCACACGACTCCTCCTCCAAGGGAGCTGCACTCCCCACAGGACTGAGCCGCAGCGCAACAACGTAAGATGAAGCGATGATTTGACAGGTGGATTAAACACCCTAACCGCACACATAAGTTGCAGCCGCTTTGGATGGGGTCCCTGAGGATCATGAGGCAATGGGGCCAGGACACATTCAAGCTGGCAGATGGGTTGTGCTGGCATTCCAGTAAGTTCAGGAAGTCACCACTGGAACAGAGAACTAGAATTACAGTGGAATGACCTGCTGTGAGGTGGGACTTGTTCGACTGGGGTGGTGAGAACTCACAAGCACGGCCGACGGTGCCTGGTGCGGGGTCCCCTCCTACGGGATGCCCGGCTAGGGTTCGTCAGAGGCCCAGATACCTGGAGGACTATGTACTTCGGACAGCAATAAGTGATGTGTGTTGGGACTAAGAGAAAAAAAATATTACATTTACAAGAAAAATCTCTGAAAGTTTTGAGAGAACCATACAAATTTATGAGAATTAAGTCTCAAATGTATGCTAGTCCTAAATTTACAAGGGCAAAAACACAAATAATGGGCGCAGATGTGCTAATGTCATTCAAAGTAAGGGTCTCTGTGAGGGATGATAATGATTAATTGGCTTTTGATTAACTGTTGATAAGAATTTAGTCAATTAAATCAAATTAGTTGTCAATTAATTGATAACTCAGCAGTCGTTTTCAGTGGGAGCTTATTCTATTAAATGTAGTGGGGTCATCATCCAGGCGGGGGCGCATGTTGTCACCCACTGCTGCCTTTCAACCGAAACTAAAGAAAAAGTGGTGAAGACGCCAAGCCACCAGAGCAAATGTGCTGTGCAGAGTGAAAAAACTCGCCCTTCCAGGTTATGTCGGAGAGCCACAAGTTCCAGTGGCATGTGAGCTGGAAGATCCACCTGCCTGTTTCAAATCAGCAGGGCGGAGAAACTGACTGGAGCAAGGAAGAAACTCCATGAGTGCAAAAACCCATCCCTGCTGCCTTCAACTTGCTGCTAGATGGGAAAACAGACCGGGCTCAAGTTCCCACTGAGGAAACAGACAACAGAGGGAGCCTAGATCGTTCTGGGTTGAAGCAGCTCACAGTTTATATTTCTGTTAAAACAGTCTAGTAGTGCATCTCAGTAAATTAGAATGTGAAAGTTATTTTTTTAATATAACTAAAAAAGATAAATTTTATGATATTGGTAATAGTTTTTAAAATAAATTAAAAATCATGACATTTGTAATTTACTGACATGTACCAGCACAAAGTACACACTATACAGTACAGAATTTGTTCAACTACAAAAAATGTAATCGTCTGTTGTAAAAAAAATAAAAGGCAAATAGTACAATAAATTATTGAGGAATATGATGTTCATGTTTTAGTCAGTATATCACAAACAGTAATTAACTTTTTATATTATATTTTTTTATACGAGATTGCAGATACAAGTGGCTGAAATGAGCTTTCTCCGTAGGATCGCTGGACTCACCCTCAGAGATAGGCTGAGGAGCTCAGTCATCCGGGAGAGGATCAGAGTAGAACCGCTGCTCCTCCACACTGAAAGGAGCCAGTTGAGGTGGTATGGGCATCTGATCAGGATGCCTCCCACTTGAGGTGTTTCGGGCACGTCCAACTGGGAGGAGACCCCAGGGCAGACCCAGAACTTGCTGGAGAGACTATGTCTCCCAGCTGGTCTGGGAACGCCTTGGTATCCCCTCTGAATTGCTGGAGCAGGTGGCTGGGGAGAGGGAAGTCTGGGCTTCTCTGCTTGAACTGCTGCCTCCGTGACCCGGACCTCCAGAAAAGCGGTAGAAGATGGGTGGATGGATGGATGGATGTTAAAAATAGATCACATTGTACTGAGGGAAATTCAGACAGTAAAACTGCCACTTATCAATTAATTGTTAATTGATCGATAAGGTGAATCAACTCATGATTAATGAATTAATCAATAACTTGCATTCCTAGCCTCTACACTTCCTATTAATTTTTGAATCATATAGCCCTAAAAAACATTGTTCTCTAATTTTGCTCACTGTTTTTTTTTGTTTTGTTTTGTTTTTTACAGAATAAATGTTTGTGTTGAAGTACCTTGGTTATTCAAAAAATATATGCTAGTACAGCAGTGGTATAGCCACAGCTGATATTCTGTAAAATTCTGAACAATGAAGAATAACAATATTTCAGAATAAATCAAGCATTAATACATTGTTCTCTAGTTTTGATCTCCCCTGTAAATCATTCCTGGATATTTTTTCTGATTTTATTGTTCTCCATCATATTTTAATATGGGGTTAGGGAAGAGAAATTGAATTCTGCCAGAGTTAAGCGATGGAATAGATGTGCTGGCTCGTCACAGTTTGACAGTGAGACCTCAACGCCTCTCATTTCGTCCCGGAAGACCCATTGTGTCCAACTTGGTGACCCATAACCGTGGCCTTCTTTCTCTGGGCTGTGCCCCATTTAGGATCAGTTTCTAGTATTGTGGCTTGGACCACATTCCATCTGTGGGGTATAAAATGTTGTACTAATAGAGCATTAGCCTTTTTTTTTTTGTCTCAAAGCATTATATCTATGTTGTGTGACATGAACAAATATCATCTTTCCTGTTTCATGTTATACGATAGACACATTTTTTTGTCCTGGGATTACCTTTATATTTTGTTTAATAAACCTCTTGATTGTGCTGGTCGTACATGTATTTTTGTTGCAAAACGTTTTAAGCCCTAAATATGGATTCTATAAGAGATTTGGCTTTAGCTTTGACCAACTAGTTATGTAGGTTTTTTTTTTTTCTATATGCAGCAATGATTGTATAATTTTACAAGCATTTTATTTGTCCCATTAGTTGGATGAAGTTGGATTTTTTTGTTCTGAGTAGTCCAACTTTGGATGGAGAATAGGTAGTGACAAAAGGTAACAGAGTCCAATAAAACAGGTTTTACGTCCAAGAAATGGTTTTTACAGTTTCTAAGAAAAGTGCAAGACTCCCCTCTTGTGGCTAAAGCTTGAAAAAGCATTTTGTGGCACAGTGGAAAACAGATTTGGGTGCAGCTTCTGTGCAGTCCCAATAGTTGTGATTTAATTAGTCCAGCGTAGGTGTGTTCCGATGGTAACTGGTTTTGTATGGCATGCCTGTCAGTTTCTTTCAAGAACACTTTAAAATCCAATCTGAGTGTGTCATCAAATTCTGGACCTTTATAAACTAGCCAAAAAAAATCAGTTGAGTCATTGCTTGTTGTATATTAAAGTTTTGTAGATGGATTGTGATTGTTTAGTTGTTGACAAATTGTTCAAAATGCTCCATTGTATGGGTCCAAATTCTGAAAATATCATGTGACTATCTCAAAGATTTTTGTCACATTGTGCTGAGACTGAAGTTTCCCACTGTGCCATTAAAATGCATGAGTGTGGTGTATTTGGTGTTTTTCCACATGAATTGTTTAAAGACTACAGAAAGGCTGATGTTTGTGTTGCTGATTCCATCCATCAGCTAGGAAGGGTGGATATTTTAACCATTGTATTAATGCTTGTGCACCCAGCCCGCAACAGGTCTTTGAGACCGTCTTGAGCTTTTGCCACAATCCACATCTCCAGACTCTCAAATAATTTATTGGGTTCACGTGCTAGATATTAATTATAACCATTTTTATTGTTGTCCATATTTATTTATTTCTGAATAAGTGTGAGGTTGTTTTTCTATCTGTTCTGTGATGGGCAAATTCTCTACCCTTAGTCTGTAAAAAGTATTCTCTGTTAAACATAGTCGTTCCTGATCAGGTTTATTTCCAATAATTGTAGTAATTCCTTGTCAGGTCTGTGGCTGTCTGGATACTTCTGAAATGTGTTTTCAACTGCTGTAATTCCTTCCTCAGTAACAATATTGGTGTACAAAGAATCAATGCCCATAGTAAACAAAATAGCAATTTTGAGGACCTTTAATATTTTTTCAACAAAATCACATGTTGTTTACATAACTGTCATGCTTTATAGATGGGGGATTCAAATAATAATCAATAAATAACCTTTGCACATTGTTAAGTTATAACCATTGGATAAAAAGTATGGCAAAAGGCAGAGTCCCAAGACCTTGAAACTCTAAAATGGCCATATTGACTAGGATAGTGGAGGGGATTTAAAGCTAGGTCCTTGGGTGTAACTGGAGGTCTGGTACAGCAGTAGGGGTCAAGTGTTCAATCCCCTGGGGCAACTGGACAACCTGAGGCCAGGGGATGCAAATGTCTGAGCCAGTGAGTTGGTGACACCCTGCAGTCGCAGGAGGAGCTTCCGTGGCCAGGGTAGTTTATGAAGCTTGTTCCTCCTGGTTCAGATGGAGATTGGGTCCCCCAGTACGAGTCTCAGTGATCAGGCTGGTATACAGAGCTTGTTACCCTGTTTTGGATGGGTATTCAGTCTCTGGTTGTTAAAAACTATAAGACAAGGACTCGGGGGGCCTCTCCCTGAAATGGAGGAACCAGGCCTAATGGCCTATAATGGAGAACCAGGCTGCTGGAAGGAGAGAGAGTAAAACTCTGTATCCATTCCACTTCCAGTTGGCGTGTTGTCCAAATGGAGGAGCCTAAATGTAGAACCAGGCTCCTGGAAGTCAACAGGGGAGAGAGTAAAAGTGTGAACGCGGTCCACTTCCAGTCACCTCGTTGTGCAAAGGATGGAGCCTAAATGAAGAACCAGGCTCAACAGGGGAGAGTAAAGTGTGAACCCTGTGCACTTGTAGTTGGTGTGTTGGCTAAAGGATGGAACCTAAAATGGAGAACCAGGCTTCTGGAAGGGGACAAAGTAAGTTTGAACCCAGTCCACTTCCAGAAGGTGTGTAGTCAAAAGGCAGGAATAGTGTTTTGGACATGTGAGGGGGGGGATGGAAGCCTAATTGCCATCATAACTGAGCAATAGCACTGCCTGGAACCCTAAAGTTGCTGTTACAACATTTTGTCCGCTTCAGGAAATTGTTCCTTTTCATCATACTGAAAAAAAAACAAAACGGTGCTAAGTCTGTGCCAATCTGAGCCAACGGCAATAAGTACAATGAAAATCTTCAACCAATTAAGCCCAAGGCAAAGGGTTACCCAATGACAAGGGACATCAGATTCAGAGCAGTCTACCTCTACAATGCTCTGATGTCAGAGGCATTAGCCGCACACTACTATGATGCCCCTCTGCTGAACTTGAAGTATACAGTATAGTAAAAATTTCAGCTCCCTGGTCCATTTTTTGACTGAGATACGAAACAACCCATTTTCATTACTTTTATATGGGTGTTTGCCCTAAATTTTTCATCCATTCATTTTGTATAGCTAATTGGATTCTTCCCCCTGAGTAAAGGGGTTCTGGTCCCCGAGACTGGGTGGGATGACGTGGTGCTGTGTGGCATTTACACTTGCTGCCTTAATTTCAGTCTGCATGATGAACTTCCCAGCCACAATGAGCCAAACTCCGTGTCAAACCCAGTCCATGGAGGGCCAAGACCCTGCATGTTTTACCTCCACCCAGTGTCTTCAACAGGTATGTTGTGCAAGAATTTCATCAGCTGACCTGGACAATCTTGAGAAAAGCAAAAATGAGGATAACACAGTAAAACCACAATACTTTTGTGGTAATGGACTCTTTGTTTCATCTGAAAATGCCAAGAAAAGCAAACGGATTGTGCCGAAGAAATTGCTAGCATGCTAACTACAAGCCATTGGCTAGCTACCGGTGTAATGACCACGTTTTGATCTCTGGTCTTTCACAGTACCAACTCAACAGGTATGTTTTATAAACACTTATTACTTTTGTACCTGACAATATTTAATGTGTTTACATGTGTGTGAAATGACTATAGACATCTTCATGCTGATTGAGATGTTTAGCAACAGTTACTGGCTACATTTAGAAGGGACTAATTTTTTTCTCGGCTCGGCAAAATAACTGGTTAAACAAACAAATCATAATATTTTGTCCAGTATTGCTGTCATTTAATAGATTTTGCTTGTTGGAATTGTTGTATAAAAGCACTATTACATTCGACATTGTTACGATATAATGATTATCGATCATGATTATACTAACTACGGCTGTGACACATCTAACGTCCACTATGTGAAGTAAATAGTCAAACAAACTGCACCTAGTCCTGTGTTAGTTTGTGGTAACATAAAGACCATATCTAGTTCCTTGTTCTCGATACCACCAGCACAGCCATATTTTAGGTTACCCCTGGCAACGTCTCTATAACCCAACCATAGACTATTATAACAGCAATTACTGGAATTTCCCCATTGTGAGACTAATAAAGGCTTATCTTATCTTAAATCTATAGACAGATATTTCAAAACCATATAAAGTGCACTTTTTTTCTGTTTGGTCATATTCTTAACAACAGAATGAACAATTTAAAACATTATTTTAATGTTTTAAAAACAGTATTTTGTGCGTGTGTGTGTTGTCATGTCGATTACAGTTATGTCCCGTAACACAAGCACATTGATATACTTTAATATACCATGGCTGATATATTGTGATATATTGATACCTTATTGATATCCCAAGATCAAGATAAATTCATTTAATTTGGCATGCAAAACCTCATATGAGCATTCTGACATAATAATAATAATAATAATAATAATAATAATAATTATTATTATTATTATTATTATTATTATCATCATCATCATCATCATCATCATCAAATAATGATGCAATTGCATCGTTGTTTACAGATCCGCTGGTATGGAGCCCACATGTAATATCACAGTAGGACTGCTGTACATCAAATGACCAGCAGATGTCAGTACTCCCAAATGAGCTGTGAAATGGGGCTTTGCGTAATCAGCCTTTTGGCCAAGCATTTGGCCAGAAAGATTCAACACATTCATGGGGCTTCATCACACCATCATTAGCCTTAAGTTACTTGAAATCACTTTATTAAGTTGCAGATTGAAAATATTTGTTCTTTCTCTGATCTCCCCTTTACCTTGTAGGAATTGTTTGGGGAGGGGCTCGCCCTGAATTTCCAAGTTTAAAAGATAATTTTCCACATAAATAATGGTGTAGGTTGTTGTCTAACTGTTAAGGTGTAAGGTTGTGAAAATAAGTAAAATATAAAACACAGAGCCACATACCTGATGTCACTTGTTCAAAGCGCGCCCAGGGTGAGGGCTGCGGTCACACTGCAGGGCTTAGTGCTCAATTCCAATTTTTTGCTGAGATCTGACTTTTTTTGTGTGGGCGTTCACATTATAATTTAAATGTGACCCCCATCAGACTGGAGTATGAACGGCCTCCAGCTATGAAGTGACCCGCATGCACAGAAGAAAGTGTAATGTCAGACACACCGTTGTGTTTATGGAAATATGAGCCCCAAACGATTGGGGGGGGGGGGCAGAACTTCTTCACCTTGATGCAGCGCAGTAAAATAAATGTTAAAAACATTCAGAAATGTTTATGTACAAAATAAATGAGACCAGCTTCATTCCTCTACAGGCCAGATGACCGCTGTCATCAGCTCTGCTTTAACAGAACTGATCAATTAAACAGCTGTCTTGAAAATGAGACCCCGTGTCTCAGTGGGATTACCTGTATGAATAAGGTTAATAATAAATAATCCTAGCGATTACAATAGGACTCTCGCCCTATTAAACAGCACGGTTCGTACCAGCGGCATAACACCAGCCCTGCACAGGAGCCGCCAGACACTCCCCTCTCCTGGACTATGTTTTCGTATGCCCCTCTCTGGCCATTCCGCTCCACAGTCATTTACGTACAGCCGTGGACAAAATTGTTAGTACCCCTCTGTTAATGAAAGAAAAACCCACAATGGTCACAGAAATAACTTGAATCTGACAAAAGTGGTAATAAATAAAAATTCTATGAAAAGGTAAAGGTAAAGGTAAAGGTAAAGGTAAAGGCTATAAGACCATCTCCAAGCAGCTTGATGTTCCTGTGACTACAGTTGCACATATTATTCAGAAATTTAAGATCCACGGGACTGTAGCCAACTTCCCTGGATGTGGCCACAGGAGGAGACGGATAATACGAATGGTAACAAAAGAGCCCAGAACAACCTCTAAACACATTCATGGTGAACTCCAAGGTCAAGGTACATCAGTGTCAGATCGCACCATCCGTCGTTGTTTGAGCCAAAGTGGACTTCATGGGAGACGACCAAGGAGGACACCACCAGACTGGAATTTGCCAAACTGCATGTTGACAAGCCACAAAGCTTCTGGGAGAATGTCCTATGGACAGACGAGACAAAACTGTAACTTTTTGGCAAGGCACATCAGCTCTATGTTCACAGACGCAAAAATGAAGCATAGCAAGAAAAGAACACTGTCCCTACTGTGAAACATGGAGGAGGTTCTGTTATGTTCTGGGGCTGCTTTGCTGCATCTGGCACAGGGTGTCTTGAATCTGTGCAGGGTACAATGAAATCTCAAGACTATCAAGGTATTCTAGAGAGAAATGTGCTGCCCAGTGTCAGACAGCTTGGTCTCAGTCGCAGGCCATGGGTCTTGCAACAGGATAATGACCCAAAGCACACAGCTAAAAAGACCCAAGAATGGCCAAGAGTGAAATATTGGACTATTCTAAAGTGGCCTTCTATGAGCTCTGATCTAAATCCTATTGAACATCTGAGGAAGGAGCTGAAACATGCCGTCTGGAGAAGGCACCCTTCAAACCTGAGACAACTGGAGCAGTTTGCTCATGAGGAGTGGGCCAAAATACCTGCTGAGAAGTGCAGAAGTGTCATTGACAGTTACAGAAATCGTTTGATTGCAATGATTGCCTCAAAAGGTTGTGCAACAAAATATTAAGTTAAGGGTACCATCATTTTTGTCCAGGCCTGTTTCATAAGTTTGTTTTTTAAAATAATTCTGTTGAACCACAATTCAAAAGCATTGTCTGATTTTCATTGGTTAATTTTGATAGAATTTTTATTTATTACCACTTTTGTCAGATTCAAGTTATTTCTGTGACCATCGTGGGTTTTTTTTTCATTAACAGAGGGGTACCAACAATTTTGTCCACGGCTGTATTACAGTGTCCAGTAAATGTGCTGTTACTTTTTTTTTTTTTTAAATGTGCTGTTACTATGCGCCTGTTATGTCTGACGGTTTCAGGCCTGACCCCCCCCCCCCCCTGCAATTTTGAAGTTGTTGTGCCGTGGGAGCTGAAAAAATTATTATCCAGTGATAAAGGGCAGAGGATTGATTAAAAAAGAGCACAAATCAGCTGTCTGCCATGCCTGCTGCATCCTCCACAGCAGAACTGTAGCGTCTGTCTCACTTCAGTGAGGAAAATGTCGGATGACATGCGACATGAGCATTCGAACTGAGGTCGCTTTGGAAAATATCAGATATGTATCGGAATTAGGACCACATATGAAAGTGGCCTGGGTCTGGTGTGAAAAAATCGGATATGTGCCATTCAGACAGTCATTAAAAAATCAGATATGGGTCACATTTGTGCAAAAAAATTGGAATTGAGCATTAAAACTTGCAGTGTGACTAAAGCTGGATCAGCTCCAGCTCTCACAATAACAAAACAATACATTTATGTTGTTTTTCCTCCTCTTTGGATCCTTCTTTCATCAGTCAGGAAACAGGAAGTGAGGTTTTAGTAATCTCCCGCCATGATCGTGTTTGGTAGTGTGGGATGATGGAAGATGTTGTCCGCTAAGTGTTGTCACAAAAACTAAATATTAGTCTGTTATTACTGTATATGACACCTGACAACTTTAATTACGTGGAAAATTATCTTTTAAATTGACAAACATCATATGTGTATCTCACAGCAAAATTTGATCGGGATCAAAAGATAATTTTGCTCTTGCCATTAATTTCAGTGGAGAATTTTTTTTTTTGATTTAAGGTCCCATGTGCGGAAGTAGAGGGGGCATGACTTAGACTCTCTATAGGTTTGGGTGAGGTCACATGATATTGATTTAAACCATAAAGAAGTATTTTTCCCCCTCATAGAAATCTTTCTTTTGTTTATTTTTTTAAGTTATATTGTGGTAGAATTATTCATTTCCTATAATCTCATTTAATTATGTAAATGAGTTTATCACTAAATTATTTATATTATAGTTTTTGGGTCCTAATGTTATATGAATGTTGGAAGTAATGGTATAATTAGGTCCAATTGGTGTTAACTGGGAAGTCTATATATATCCATTTGGAGTGTTCCTCTGATGAGAGAGGTGAGGCTGTGCTGCCATTAACACATGCTTTCATTACTTTAGTTTGAGTCAGTTTTCTTGAGGCACATTTTTTCTCATTGATTTTTTTTTTTTTTAAGTTTCTTTAAGGGAGACCACTGTAAATAAAGCTGCACCTCTTGGACTATGAAAAATGTTTGAGTCTGCTTGACTACCACCTTTCCTTGATGCTTGTGCCTTACTACATGCAAAATAAAAATGCCACAGGGGTAGAAAGACAGACTGCGAACCACTCAACAACAACTGCTGCCGTGATCCCTTTACATTTTGCACTTTTTTTGTCATATGGGATACATTTTCCAAATGAAAAAGACACAGTCGTTTTACTTGGGGATGGTCCGTTTAATGTTGTTTTTTGTGGTGGCTACTTGGGATGTTGGCGACTGGAATTTAATGCACTCTTCATATTGTAGTGGATGACTCAAGTGGTGAAACAAATTAATGGTGCTCCAACCTTTAATAACAACGGTGTTGCAGCATATTTTGCAGAAAAACTCTTTTGTGCACTGTCTTCCTTCTGCAATCCGAATCTCTGCCAGACAATGGAGCTGGTGCTGTTTCTCCTCATTCGATTCCTCTTCCATTGCAGCCAGTATGTGCGTCTTCACTTTTTCCCCTCTTCTCATACTCTGCCAGTGTTGCCAGATTGTGCATTAAAAACAAGCATCTTTTTTCTCCACAAAAACAGGCTTAAAAGAAACAGTTTCCAAAGAAAAAAAATGTAGGGAAAAAGCAAACCTGGCAAGGACACTGATCCAAAAGCATGCCTGATTGGTGGGGGGACAGGGGCACAGGGGGAGTGACAGGGCTGCAGAGCCAGTGGGAGGAGTTTGGAGGTGAAATGGAGAGGGAAGCAGAACTTCAATTGGGCAAATAAATGCTAGCAACTTACATTGGCGCAACAATCTATGCTTGATATCAGTGATAAAGCCATTTTATGTATAGCATGTAGTAGAATGTATTGATATAACGAATATACAGCGGGGAAAATAAGTATTGAAAACATCAACATTTTTCTCATTAAACATACTGTATTTCTGATGGATCCATTGACCAGATATCGGTAACAACCCAAGTAATCCATACATACAAAGAAATCAAGGCAATTGTGTTCACAAAACCAGTTGTATTTAATAAAGTGGAATGACACAGGAAATAAGTATTGAATACATGAAGAAAAAGAGGTGTTAAAAGGCATAGAAAGCCAAGAAACCAGCTGAAATCTATCAGAATTTAGGAAGCCATCCCATCCCCCATCAGTGAAAATTAATTTCAGCTGGTTAAGTCCTGACTGATAGCTTTTAAAAAGGACTGTGAATTTCAGATTGTCACACCACAAAGAACTCAGGATGGGTAGAAGCAAAGAGCTCTGTCTAGACCTTCGCAACCTTGTTGTTGCAAAACATAATGATGGCATTGGTTATAGGTACATTTCTAAACTGCTGAATGTTCCAGTGAGCACTGTTGGAGCCATCATTTGGAAATGGAAAGAACATCATTTTACCATAAACTGGCCACGACCAGGAGCTCCTTGCAAGATTTCTGACAGAGGAGTCAAAAGAATTATCAGAACAGTGATCCAAGAGCCAAAGACCACTTGAGGAGAGCTCCAGGAAGACCTGGAATTAGTAGGTACTGCTGTTTCAAAGAAAACAATAAGTAATGAACCTCGCAAGACTCCATTGCTGAAGAAAAAGCATGTAGAAGCTTATTTAAAGTTTGCTGCACAACATTTGGGCAAGCCAGTAAAATACTAGGAGAATATAGTCTGGTCAGATGAGACCAAAATTGAACTTTTTGAATGACACAACACACAGCATGTTTGGAGAAGGAAATGGCATTGCACATCCCATCATGGTGTGGGGGTGTTTTTCAGCACATGGTACAGGCAGATTTCATATAACTGAAGGAAAGACGAATGGACAAATGTACAGGGACATCCTTGATAAGAATGTGCTTTTACGGATGTAAACACGGTTTTATGAATGAAAGTGAACCTGTAACCACGTGACAACCCGATCCTCGGGCAGGAGCATTATACCAAATTAATCACACCTGTGGATGCACACCTTATATATATATACCTCCTCCATCCACCCACTCTTCCTCTTTCTAATGACTGGGAGGGGCCTGCCTCCACCAACAAAGGACAATGAATGGTTACAGGTTCACTTTCATTCATAAAACCATGTTTACATCCATAAACGCACATTTTATTTCATTTAAGTGAACCTGTAACCACGTGGCAACCGTATACCAAATGAGTCCTGAGGAGAATGGAGGGGTGTCACCCACAGGTCAAAGGGGCACAATGCCCCAACATGCCATAAAGCACAAACGCAGTCAGATGAGTTTGGCTTCCTTATTGTACTTACCTGAGTATGTACAAGTTAAGCTGGTTCCTACAGTTAACCGGAGCTGAAACAAACCTCTTCAAGCACAAGGCATACCTGCTGGCTCAATGACGGAAAACTAAGATACAACTAAGAATCTGTTGTGACCCCTAGAACATATGAGGGGATGACTGATAGGCCAGATTGAGCCTATAGAAGCGGGTGAACGTTGAGGAAGAAGCCCAGCCAGCAGCTGCACATACATCCTCCAGGGGTGCAGCCCTAAACAACACCCACGTGGTGGCCATTCCCCGAGTCGAGTGAGCCACCAGCCTATCTGGTGATCCCGCCCCAGCCTGTACATATGCAAAGCAATTAGGTCAACTATCCAATGGGACAGTGGCTGCTTAGGAATAGGCCTGCCTTCGTGGACTCCCCATAGGACACACAAAGCTTGTCTGAAGAACGGACAGACCTCGTACGGTCAACATAAAGCTTAAGGGCCCCACTGGGCACAACTATGAAGCCTTTCAGCTTCTGAAGAGGTGTGCAGGGGAGGGTAGAAGCCCTCAAGCACAAGAGGGTGGGAACAAACTGACTAGCCAGTCCCTTGGGCTGAAGCTGGGTTGGCCACAGGTGAACCACCTGATCACCATCAAACCTAAGGCATACTGCATCCACAGAGAGCACATTCAGTTCACTGACCCTCTTGGCTGAGACAACTGCCAAGAGAAAAGTAGTCTACCAAGAGAGCAGACGTAGGGGGTAAGCATAGCACCCTAAGAACTCTCTGGAGATTCCAAGTGGGCAGCAATGGACGCTGAGATGGACGGCTTCGTTTCACGCCTCTCAAAAAACTGCTTAGCCAAGGGAAGCACCCATGAGGCAATCCATCACATTTCTCATGGACAGTTCACACCACCGCCAGGTAGCCCCTGAGTGAGTGAGAGTTGGCATCGGAGTGAGTGGACCTCTGAGTGAGTGACATTTTTCTGACTTTTCTATCCTGTTCTATGTTTTCTTAGGGTGTTTTTTTGCAAAGTTTATTGTGTTGTGTGTGTAGATACGGTGCAGGCTTTTTTGTTTGGTTTCTTTTGCCGGCCAGCATTTGCTGGTCAGCTCGGTATGTGCAGCGTGCACGGGGTGGGAAGTAACGTTTGTTTCCTATGGATTTCACCAAGTTAACCAGAAAACATGGCATTAAGACTGCGGGTGCAGCGTGGTTCTCTGTGAATGAGTGCGCTCTGGCTGTTGCTGAAGTTGTCGGACCACAGAGCATAAAATCCGCGGCCCAGATGAATAGGGCAGTGGTATTGTTTCTGGACTCTGTGGAAAAAGTGAACTCAGTTGTAGAAAACGGCGTTGTCATCAGCGATACTTTTAGTGTGTCTCCTCTCTCTCTTCCATCTAAAAAGATCACGTTATCAAATGTCTCACCTTTTATTAGTGATGAGGTTTTGCAGAAGGATTTGCTGAGATATGGCAAGATAGTATCTCCTATTAAAAAGTTGCCTTCTGGCTGCAAGTCTCCTGAGCTCAGTCATATTGTGTCTCACAGAAGACAGCTGTTTATGATCCTAAATAATAGAAATGATGAGCTTAATTTGGTTTTTAAACTAAGGGTGGAGGGCTCTGACTATATTATTTTTGTTACATCAGAAAACATGATATGTTTTGCATGTGGGGAAGAAGGACACCTCATCAGGGCCTGTCCACACAATAAGTCAACTTCAGCTTCAGGGAGACAGGCACAAAGTAGGGGGACTGGTGACCAGTCTGACAAGCAGGGTGAGGGTGACAGGCGAGAAGGTGAGCAGGCAGGTGCAGATGCACAGGGGGGGTGGAGTTAATGGGCAGACGGGTATGCAGGGGGAAGAAGTGTGTGGACAATTGGGTACCAAGGAGGAAAATGTAGGTGAAAGGAAAAGTGGTAGTACTGATGATCTGACAAGCATTCAGAAAAACAGGACAAACTGACGGGGGGGGGGGGGGCACAGGAGGGTGGGGCTGATGGCCAGACAGATGCAGGACATAGTGGAGCTGGTGGTCAGACAGGTGATCAGGGGGAAGTGGAGACGATGGTATGTGGTGATGTGGACTGTGAATCAGTTGTGATCGGTGCTGGAGCTGCAGAGGAGAATAATGAGGAAGGAGAGACCCCTCTTAATGCTTCTCAGCTTAAGAGAAAAACTAAAAATGGTAGGCAGGTTTTACAGGAGAAGGCAAGATCATCTAAAAGGGTAAAATGTAAAGTGGCAGATGAACATGAGGGAACAGTCTTAGCTTCAGAGGTTAGTGAAGGTGAAGACTCACCCCCTCTGATGACTGACAGTGAGCTGCCTGACTGTAGGTCCTCCCAACATCACCAAGTCCAGAAGGGGTACAGTGCAGCAAAAATAAAAATGTTCTTACAAAAGACCAAGAAAATGAGAGGAGTAAAAATTGAAAATTACTTCCCAGATAAAAAGGGCTTCCTTGATTCAGTGAGGGTCTTAATGAAAGAGGGGAGCGTCACTCACCAAGAATATTATCGTCTGAAAAAAGTAGTTTTTAGACTTAAGCAAGAATTGTTTAATAATGATGCTGAGAATGATGATGACGATGATGGCAGGGCTTTGTAAATTCTCTGCCTTAGCATTCCTTTCAACTGTTCTATTAACTTTTTTTTGCCTCTCCCTCCATGAGCAATTTTAAAGTAGGGACTTTGAATCTGAATGGAGCGAGAGAGGCAAGGAAAAGAGCTCTGTTGTTCGATTTCATGATCCTGAATAATGTTGATATTATGCTTGTCCAAGAAACACACAGTGATAAATCTAATGAGATAGACTGGCAGAGGGAGTGGGGAGGGCAGGTTGTACTGAGCCACAGTAGCAGTAGTAGTCGGGGAGAGGCTGTCCTTTTCTCCCCAAGATGTCCCCCTGTTTCATATTGTGTCACTGAGGTTGTACAAGGGAGACAACTGGTGATCCAGGCTGTTTTTGGTCAGTGTACACTTACCCTCATCAATGTATATGCCCCAACTTTCGGGTCGGACAGGTTGGGTTTTCTTAGTGAGTTAAACACCTTTTTAAACAACTGACTGCAACCCAGATGACTTTGTGTTCTTAGCTGGTGATTTTAACTGCACTGCAGATGATTCAATAGACAGGAACCATATAGAACCTCACCCAGCCTCTAAACACCTTTTAATGGAAGTTACTAAGACTCATGATCTGGTAGATGTTTGGAGGTCTTTCTATAATATGGATAGACAGTACACATGGTCCCACATTAGAGATGGTCTCATTTCTCTTGCAAGATTGGATCGTTTGTATTGTTTTAAACATCAAAGGAATATTTTTACAAACTGTTCTATTGTACCTGCTGGTTTTACTGATCATTCTTTGGTATTATACCAAGTTTTTATTAGTAATTTTAAGTACTGAAGTGCCTTTTTGCATTTTAACAGTTCCTTGCTTCTGGACAACAATTTAAAAAAAAAAAGTTTTAGGTTCTTATGGAGGAATTTTAGCGAGCGATGTCTTGGGTTTGGCTCTTTATAGCAATGGTGGGACTGTGGGAAGGTGGAAATAATAAATTTTTGTTAACAATACACTCTCAATGTCACTCGGGACATAACCAGATTAATAAAAGACCTGGAGAGTGATATTGTAGCGCTTCAGTCTTTGTTAGACTCTACAGGAAATCGAGGATATTTTGAAGTCCTCAAAAGCGAAAATGAAAGTTCTTACAGACTTGCTGGGCACCAGGGCTCAGGGAGCCCTCGTCAGATCCAGGTTCCAGAGTGTAAACCAGATGGATGCCTCCTCAAAGTTTTTTTTTTGGACTGGAGAAGAAAAATGGGCAGAGCAGGTGCATTCACGCTCTACAGCCAGCATCTGGACAGGAGCTGAAGAAGTCTGGTGACATCAGGAAGCGTGCTGTGGAGTTTTATTCAGACTTATAGAAGTCTGAATATGTTGAAAATGAACAATTGTTAGCTTCCTTTTGTGATGGACTTCCCCAAGTTTCTGAAGACTTCAGTCTGCTACTGGGGGAGCCCCTACACCTTGAAGAGTTGTCGACCGCTTTGCAGAGTATGGAGAATGGGAAAGCTCCTGGGACTGATGGACTTCCTGTTGATTTCTTCAAGGTCTTCTGGCACGATATGGGTGGAGACCTGCTGGAAGTTTTGAATAAGATAAGATAAGCCTTTATTAGTCCCACAACGGGGAAATTCCAGGATTGCAAAGTCTGATTAGAGGATTCCTACCTATCAATTGCAGGAGGGCTGTAATCACTTTACTCCCCAAAAAAGGTGATCTAATGGAGATTAAGAACTGGCGTCCTGTTTCCCTGCTCTGTACAGACTATAAAATTTTCTCCAAAACACTGGCCAACAGGCTGAGAGACATTATGGACCAGATCATTCACCACAACCAGACCTACTGTGTGCCCGGTAGGTCCATTCTTGACAACGTGTCTTTAATTCGGGATATTTTGGCCATCTCTAGCTCATTGGACATGGACCTTGGTTTGATTTCACTGGACCAAGAAAAAACATTTGACCGGGTTGAGCTCCCTTACCTCTGGAAAATTTTGGAGTGGTTTGGCCTCAACCCTGGGCTTACTGTATTGCTATGATCAAGGTTTTGTACCAGGACATTGAGAGTGTGTTGAAAATTAATGGAGGACTGAGTGCCCCTTTTAAAGTAATGAGGGGAATAAGGCAAGGCTGTGCTCTGTCAGGCATGTTGTTTGCTATTTCCATTGAACCCATGCTGTGTAAGATGTGGTCCACCATGGAGGGGATGATTTTATCTAACTGTTAAAAAAAACTGGTACTTTCAGCTTATGCAGATGATATCATTGTGATGGTAAAAAACCAGACAGAAGTAAACTGTTTACAAAAAGTAGTCAAACATTTTGGTACAGCATCTTCAACGAAGGTGAATTGGTCCTAGAGTGAAGCCCTTGCAGTCCATTTTAAATCAAAGCAGCTGCCTACACTGCCAGGAGGCCTATACTGGAAAAAAAGATGTTCTTAAATATCTTGGGGTGTTTTTAGGGGATGAGGCTACTGTAAATAAAAACTGGGAGGGTTTGATGGAAAAAGTTAAAGGGAAGTTGGAAAAATGGAAATGGCTGTTGCCACAGACGTCTTATAGGGGAAGGGTATTAATAATTAACAACTTGGTTTCCAGTGGACTGTGGCATAAATTTGCCTGTGTGGACCCCTCCGACAACCTACTGAAGCAAATATAGAACTGCATGACTGACTTTTTCTGGGACAGGCTGCACTAGGTTCCACAGTGTGTTTTGTTTCTGCCAAAAGAGGAGGGGGGGGGGGGGGGGCAAGGACTGGCTCACCTGGTCAGCCGAGTGGCATCCTACAGACTTCAGTTTATTCAGAAGCTTCTCACTGGCTCCCAAGATAGGGTTTGGAGACCTGTGGCAAGCAGTATTTTAAGACAGGTCAGTGGACTAGGTCTTGATTCATCACTCTTTTTAATGGACCCTGGCTGTTTTAACCTGTCCACCTTGCCTGCCTTTTATCAGAACATTTTTAAAATTTTGCATGGAAGAGACTGGAACTTGCTCTCTCGCTGCACTGGCTATTGGAGGAACCCCTGATCTTCAGAGCTAGATTGGAACTCCAGGTCAGGTCCCTACCTGCCCTGACACACATCTTGGTTTCCTCTGGTAGTATTACACTGCGTAGGATAATAGATGTAGCAGGACCAGAGCTGGACGATGTCTTCTGAAGCTCTTGGCATTAAGTCTGCATGCCCTGTGAGCAAAGTTTTGGAGTTGTGGTGGCTCCAGTTGACAGCTGAGGAGAGGAAGATAGTGAGGGACTATTGCTACAAGAGAGAAGAGCCTGATGAAGGTGACCCGTTTCCTGAGTTGGGCTTTGCTGTGTGATCGGAGGGTGCAGAGGGGCCCATGTTGTGTAATAAATGCACAAGTCTTTACTCAGCAAAGACTAAACTGTTTTATTACTATTATGTGAAGGTTTTTAATAGAAGGCAGTTAAATGACAGAGTGGACACGGTGTGGAGGAAGAGACTGAAGGTCACAGACAATGTCAGGCCTGTGTGGAGGTTCCTTTACAAATCCCCTCTACATAAAAGAGCAGGTGATCTCCAGTGGAGGATTCTGCATGGAGCTGGGGCCGTCAACTCTTTTATTTCCCGCATCAATCCTAGAACATGTAAAGACTGCTCTTTCTGTGGGTCAACTGAAACTATTTTTCATTGTTTCGTTGAGTGCCCTAGACTGGAACCACTGTTCATGCTTTTGAACAACATTTTTATGAGTTTTGATGTAATGTGGTCCAGCATGATTTTTATATTTGGTGCTGGATACAACCGGGTCAGTGCAATGAAATGGCAGCTCTTAAATTTTTTATCTGGTCAAGCAAAGTTTGCCATTTACATGAGCAGGTATAGGGAGCAGGGTCAAGAGGTTACAATGCTGTTCACTTCTATGGTTAGAGCCCGAATTCAGATGGAGTTTAAATTTTACAAAGCTATGGACAATTTAGAGGATTTCAACTCCAAGTGGTGTTATAAGAATATAATCTGTTCTGTGTCAGAAAATGAGATCAACTTTAGTCCTTTTTGGGGGGGCGGGGGGGGGGGGTAAGCCTCTGATTTAACAGGGGGTTTTGTTGTTTTGCTTGTGGGTTTTTTTTTTGGTTACTTGTTCACACCGGTCTGTCTGTCATTATGTAAGACTGTAAATAAAGTTGATTTTAAAAATCAAAAATCTCTCTCTCTCTCTCTCTCTCTCTCTCACTCTCACTCCACACACACACACGCACACATTATTTTGTTAGAGTAATCATCTTTCATACATCTCCTCCCTGGCTTCTAGCTAGTAAACATAGTACCTGATGATACATTAAAAAAAACACTGACAGCTTGGATTTCATATTTTGCTTATACCAAAACAACAACCGCTTCTCTTGAATTCAAACAGCACACAGTGGTTGACTGACAATGCAACCATTAATGAAAAACTTTTGCTAGCTGTCTTATCCAGAGCTGGACTGGGACAAAAAAATCGTTCCTGGCATTTTTGGTCCAATTTGTTAAGTAGCAATATTCAACCATCACACTTAATGGTCTAACAGAGGTCAGAATTATCCCACTTTTGCCCTTAACAAGTGAATCTCTGTGGTGTTGAAGAAAGAGAGAAAGAAAGAAAGAAAGTTTTAAAAGTCCTTTTAATTCAGTTACTCTTTCACAAAATTAAAGAACGAGAAATGTTGTAAAATCAAAAGTTTAAAACCACCTCATTTTCACAGACCGAACACAACACTTTTTTTTACAGCCCATATCTTTTCAAACACATCAATATTTTTTAACCTTGCAAAATTCAAACTCTACTCTAAGCCGAGCTGCCAGTAACTTCTTGAGCATTATCACAACATCCTCAGACCCCACTCCCTTGACACGGTTTTTCCTTGTTTTCCAATTTGCAAACTTAGCCTGTCCTGAAATGAAATTGATCAGTGTGGGTACATTTTTTCTTTGCTAAATAGCATGGGCCATAAATAGCTCAAGTAGGTTTATTTTGTCTTCTTTTAATTATTTACCTTTTTGTTCTTATTAAAGACAAAAATAGAAAGATGTTTTTTAAAAAACATCTCCTTTCTATTTTCAATCTCATTCTTTTGGTCATTACCTAAAGCTCATGACCATAGGTAAGGGTAGGAATGTAGATTATCCGGTAAAGTGACAGCTTTGCTTTAGAGTTCAGCTCCCTCTTCACCACAACAAACCCATACAACGTCTGCATCACTGCAGATGCTGCTCTGATCTGTCTGTCAATCTCGCGCTCCATTTTCCCCTCACTCGTGAATGAGACCCCAAGATACTTATACTCCTTCACTTGAGGCAGGAGCTTCTCCCAAACCCGGAGAGGACAATCCACCCTTTTCCGACTGAGCTCCACGGACTGGGACTTGGAAGAGCTGATTCTTTTCCTAGCCGCTTCACACTCAGTAGCAAACTGTCCCAGTAAGACCTGTAGGTCACTGTTCGATGAAGCCAACAGGACAACACATCATCTGCAAACAGCAGAGATGAGATCCTGTGATCACCGAACATGACACCGTTTGTTCCTTGGCTGCGCCTAGATATCCTTTCCATAAAAATTATGAACAGGATTGGTGACAAAGGGCAGCCCTGGCGGAGTTCAACTCTCACTGAAAATGAGTTCAACTAGGCATTGGCAATATGAACCAAACTTTTGCAATGGTCATACAGGGACTGGATAGCTAGTAGCAACAAGCCCGATATGTCATATTCCCGCAGCACCCCTGACAAGAGACCACGAGGGATGTCGTTGAATGCTTTTTCCAAGTCCACAAAACACATGTGAATTGGTTGGGCAAACTCCCACGAACCCTCAAGGATTCTCGAGAGGGTAAAGAGTTGGTCCAATGTGCCACAGCCTGGACGAAAATGACATTGCTCCTCCTGAATTCGAGGTTCGACCAGTGGTAATTCCATACCGGGTGGAGTACACTGAATCCTTGATATTTCAGTCATCATGACATGCCTTGCACTGCGGAGGATTCAAATACTGTATCCGTGTGATCTAAGTGTTATCCGTGTGTTCTACTGTGCTATTATAACTGTGTGATAAGACCAGTTGTGATAGCATTGTTTCCCTATATGTGACAAATCATATCTCTGTGCCACCATGAGTGAGATGAGGGTCTGTGTAAATGGCCTCCCCTCCGTTCTGTGTAGTGAGGGTGTGTAGAATAAAGCCTGCTGCATCACAGTCATCTCTCCTTCTTGTGTGAACCCTTGCAACGTCACAGTATAATTTAACCCTACAATTTCTAAAAAGTTAATCTGTTTAGCTGTATTTCATCTTTTTGGTTTCACTCTGTTTTGGTCCTGCTCATGAGCCACACAGGTGTTTGCCCATAAATACTCCTCGGGATGCTGAATAGTTATTGGGAAGTGTTGTGCTATATGAAAACTTTAATATAATCATGCTGCTAATGGTGAGATGAAATGACAAAAATTAAATGTGCAGGGTGGGTCAAAGGCGTTACACTGACCTGCTGCAAAGGAAAATAAAAGCTCCACAAGATGGCAGTGGCAGTCCACCAGATTAAAAAAAAAAATATGCTTCATTCTTCACTGGTATGACTGTTCCTGAAGACAAAATGCACATAAAAAATATATCTGGAAAGCAACTAGTCACAGTTGCTCCAAATAGCCAATCAGTAAAATACACACACAAATTTATGTCACAGGAATGTATTCATTAACATTTCAACCATAACAGTTTAATGTTTAACTAATGACCTCATGTATCTTTTAATACTCCTCTCCTTCCTCTTCTCCCTCACCCTCGATGAAGTCAGCATCATCCTCCTCGTAATCTTTCTCCAGAGCTGCCATGTCCACTCTGGCCTCAGAGAACTCTCCCATCTCCATACCCTCACCCACATACCAGTGAACAAAGGCGTGTTTGGCATACATAAGATCAAACTTGTGGTTGAGACGAGCCCAGGCCTCTGCAATGGCAGTGGTGGTGCTCAGCATGCACACAACCCTTTGGACCTTGGCCAGGTCACCATCAGGAACGACAGTGGGTGGCTGGTAGTTGATGCCAACCTTGAAACCAGTGGGGCACCAGCCCACAAACTGGATGGTGTGCTTGGTTTTGATGTGGGTACCACATCACCACGGTACAAAAGGCAACAGGCCATGTACTTGCCATGGCGAGGGTCACATTTTACCATCTGAAAACTTAACTGAAAATTTCATTCACTATATAGTACACTCAAAATTTCCCACAATGCATTTTGAAAAGTAGTGTACAACGGATGGTTACTACATTAGGCAATATATCCCATAATGCAATGCACAGCCAACGGAGCAGTGAGAGGAGAGCTTCACATCACAACAAAAACTACCTTAAGGTATTTATATTTATTAGTTCAGCAAAAACGATTTGATTTAATACATATTTAATACAAATTACATGCAGGTATTCATTTTTTTTTTTTTTTTTTACCACCGTTTCTTGTCAGCCTGCTGTCAACTTGCTGTCAGATCCTGTCAGTCGGTGGATTTCTGTGTTTTGGTGCTTGGTTTTCGACTACTTTTTTGGCTTTTGAGAACTGAATTTGGATTATGGACAGGACATCTTAGTTTCGACCCCTGCCTGACTTAAAGATGCCAATAGCGGCATCTAAGGCATCTACGGACTGGGAAACGAGAACGGAGCGGAGCGGCCCACCATTCAGCTAGCTAAACAGCTGTTCATTAGCTGTTTAGTCAACATACATCTTCCGGGATCATGGGTCCCAAGAAAGCTCAACAGACTGAGGAGGTGGATGATATTAAAAGATCGCTCGACTTCTTGGCTGAAGAGATTTCTGCTGTTAAACTGCAGCAAAAAACCATCCTGGGCCTGCTTGAGGAGGTGAAAGCGCTGCGGATCCAGAACGCCGAGAAGGACAAGAGGCTGGCGTATCTGGAGAGCAGAGTGTCGGACCTGGAGCAGTACACCCGGGTGAACGACGTGATCATCACTGGGCTCCACATTAAACCCTGATCATATGCTCGAGCGGTGGCCGCGGACAGCGGAGGGAGGCTCGACGTGCTGGAAGACGAATCCACGGAGCAACAAGTGGCGGCCTTCCTGCAGTTCAAAGGAATCCAGCTGGACTATAACACCACTGAGGCCTGCCACCCTCTGCCCAGGAAAAACAGCGACAAACCGGCTGTAATCATGAGGTTTGTCAATAGAAAACACAAGACTGTGCTGCTAAAACAAGGTAGAAAACTGAAAGGAACGAACATTTACATAAACGAGCACCTTACAAACGAAAATGCAGAAATAGCCAGAAAAGCTAGATACATGAGAAAGCAGAAAAAGATTCAAAACACCTGGACATCAAACTGTAAAATATACATCAAATTAAATGCATCACCTCAAGAAGCCAAAGTTATCAACATCCGTAATATTATGGAACTGGACAAATATCAATGAATATTATGAACTGGAGTCGACAGCAACAAGAGACAACTGTAGGACACTGAAGGATTATACTCATCTGCATCAGGACATTTAACAACATGAAACAAAAGATCAACAAACAGGAACATCAGGAACTGAAAGTTTTTGAATATACGGATCACAACCCACAGGACGTAGAATATAACATAGACCCTGATAATAATTTATTTACCTCCATCAATAATAACTGTAGTTACTACATGGATGAACAGTTTAACACAATGGTCACATCTGATTTCAATATTTCTATGATCCACTTCAACAGCAGAAGTCTCTATGCCAACTTTAATAACATTTAAGATTATTTACATCAGGTTAAAGAGCCATTCAATATTGTGGCAACATCAGAGACGTGGCTCAGTGAAGAGAAAGGAGTGGATTTTACCATGGATGGCTATGAATTAAATTATATAAATAGAAAAGTGAAAAAAGGAGGAGGAGTTGCAATTTATGTTGACAAGAGCTTGCAATACAAGGTTGTTGAAAATTTGTCAGTAACTGTGGATGATTTATTTGAATTTATTACAATAGAAATCTGTCTGGACAATGTGAAGAATATAGTAGTGAGCTGTGTATATAGAACACCTGGATCAAACATTGACTTATTTAAGGACTGGATGGAAAAAATGTATGCAAAACTAACTCATAAAGTTATGTTCATCTGTGGGGATTTCAATATAGATCTTTTGAATTCAAAACAACATAGTTTGACAGAAGAATTTATCAACACAATATACAGTATTGTTACGTATGGCTCTAGCGAGCCATAAATAAGAGCCAAGGGCTAACCGGTGAGTTTGCGTCGTTTATTAATAATAAGGGAAAAAGGAACAGAGCCTCGTGGGGCAAAACACAAGTAATACAAAAGGTTGACTTTCAGATAATGATGACAAAGGAAAAGAGCCTCGTGGGGCAAAACACAAGTAATAAAAGGAGTACACTTACAAATGATGATGAGGGATGAGAGGAGGACTGGAGCCGGACGTAGAGGTTCCAGCCTAATCCACACTGAGAGATGAGCATGGATCATATGCGAGGTCACAGCCCTGAATAATCAGGACCGCTCCCTTTTATAGTGGTTGACAGCGCCTCAGCTGATGAGAGGTAATTGGCCTCCAGCCGTCCCGTGGAGCTTGACAGCTGGAAGCTTGCTGAGACACTGTCATAATAAAAGCCGGGCTGAGGAGGTGCATGGCCTGAGCGCGGATGCCATCGGCGCAAAGACCATGACAGGACCTCCCCCTCAAGGCTGGGCTCTGAACGGCTAGTAACACCCATGTCCCCTCCCCCCCCGCCTAGGGTGGGCGGATGGGGTGCAGGCCAGGCGGGCGTGAATCGAAAAAAGGGGAGAGAAAAAAAACCCCCACAACATTGGCAGGGAGCAAACGAAGCAATTACAGAGTACAGGAGAAAAAAAACAAAAAAAAAACAATACTCCATAAATAAGATAAGATAAGATAAGATAAGCCTTTATTAGTCCCACAATGGGGGAATTCCAGGATTGCAACAGCATAGGGACAGCAACACTCAGAGCAACAATCAGAAGGCAAGAAAAAAACAACATCTAGTAAACATATGTCCATATTACTATAAATGTATATATATAGACACACAGTGCAGAGCATTATGGCTGGTGAATGTGCAGCAGAAAGTCTAAGCTCTCTCTCCGCGGATGCAGCGGGCCAGCTGGAAGTCTTTGGGCATGATGGTGACCCCCTTAGCGAAGAAGAGACCCACCAGGTTGGCCTCGCAGGTCTCCTGCAGAGCCATGACGGCGAAGCTCAGGAAACGCAGGACGGTCTTGAAGTCCTGAGCGATCTCCCTCACCAGGCGCTGGACGGGCAGCTTACGGATGAGCAGCTCCGTGGATTTCTGGTAGCGACGGATCTCTCTCAGAGCACGGGCCTGTGACGGCGAGGCCTCTTCACTCTGCCGGTGGCCAGAGCGCCTCTCCGAGCAGCCCTGGTGGCTAGCTGTCTCCTGGGGGGGGGGGGGGGGGGGCTTCTTCCTCCAGTAGATTTTACGGGCGGTCTGCTTGGTTCTTGCCATCGCTCTTTATTATTCTGTCTTATATTTCTTTCACGCCGCCTAAACTCCAGCCCGGCACCCGCATCGTTTTCGCTACAGCTCCCGGTATGTCGAGTTTCCCATTAGCACCGGGCGGCGGCCAAGTGCTAGCTAGCACTAGCTCCTCCCCGCTGTAACGTCTCCTGCTGCAAACCGTGGCTCCGTCCGCCGACCCGGGAGACCCCCGGGGCGATCCGTGCGTCCGTGATATATATACAGAGTGAAAGGTGTAGAAAGAAGAAGGAAGATAAAAAAAAAAAAAAAAGGCTGTTGCAACAGGCAGCCGACTCGTGTGGAGCCGCCGGTCCGGCGGAACCGGAACCGGTCCAGCGGAACCGGAGATGCAGACAATATATGGCCCAAACCCTAAATAAAAAGGAGTGCAACAACAGGAGGGGGCCTATAAAGAACACAAGGGCATATTAACAGAGATGAGGTGCACGAAACACAAACATACTCTAACAGCGATGAGATAACGAGATATCATGATGACATACCTGTACATCCACAAAATTGCAAAGGAACAGAGGGGAAAAACACAGGGATGACAGGCACAATTAAACAGTTCGGGGGGTCTCCCCGCACCCAGCGTCCAAACCGCCAACAGGGTTAACGGGAAGAATTCAGGCGGCCTACCCGAATCCCAGGCCAGAGAAAACAGTGCTTCAGGCGGCCGGACCAGGCCGCCGAATAGAGAGTCCAATAGGTCGGGTGGCCGGACCAAAGAGCTGAATGGGCGCGGCAGTCCTTCTGGTGGCTGACCCGCATCGCTCAGCCACCAGGACCGCAGGGGAGAGAAAGGCAACAGCTTCCCTGTAGAGGGGAATAGCGAGGGCAAGCCGGGCCGAAAGTGAGAGGTCCATACAGCACCTGGTGGAGAAGCCTTGGGGGGAAGATGAGGGTGAAGATGAGGACGACGGTGAAGATGGGGGAGAAGATGAGCCGGTCCAGTGTCCGATGGCAGGGGATCTGCAGCTCTCTCACCGAACCTGGAAACCGCTGGTGCTGCACCCTCGTCGGACCCCGATTGGGTCGCGGCTGCTCCCACGACGGACCCCGATTGGATCTCGGTTGCACCCGCATCGGACCCCGACTGGGTCGGCGCCGCACCAGAACCGACCTCCAACCCCGAACCTGGAACCTCTGGCACAGCGGGCGAAAGCAGCTCCTCGCCGAACTTGGATTCCGCTGGTGCTGCACCCTCGTCGGACCCCGATTGGATCACAGTTGCTCCCGCGGCAGACCCCGATTGGGTCATGGTTGCACCCGCGTCGGGCCCCGACTGGGTCAGCACCACACCAGAACTAACCTCTGGCACAGTGGGCGAAAGCAGCTCCTCCCCGGCGACCCTGGGAGAAGGCTCAGGAGAGAGAGAAGAACCGGGATCAGGATTACCGGCAGCGCCAGAACCCGGCGAGATAAGCTTGGACGCAGCGGGCGGCTGCACCCAGCTCATCTCCCCAAGAAACAGGCTAAAATACTCTAAGACGGAAAGGAGAAAGACAATACAGAGCACTTGCCTGATCGCGGGTTCTGACGCTGTCCAGGACTGCAAAGATCCGGGCTCAGACGGCAGGAGGTCGTCATCAGGCTCCCACTCAGCTACGTCGGGCTCCGCAGCTGGCATGATGGTGTCTGCAGCCTCTGGATCCTCCGGCACCGAAGCCCACGTCGACGGCCCACACGGCGTGGTGGCAGGGGACCCTCGACCCGCTGGACTGGACCGCTCGTCCGTGGAGACCCGGGGACGCTTCCTCGTCAGTGCAGGTTCCACGCTGCAGTCTGCTCTCCTCCTCCCTCCACGACATGGCTGCGGGCCCGGAACCAGGCTCTCCAGAACCGCAGGCCCCCTCCTCATCCAGCGACGTTGGCCTGGCGTCGAGGACCGCTCAGTGGAGGGAGACACAGAGGATGCGGGATTAATAATTAAAGCCACAGCAGGTGGTGGGAGCTCGGGGGCTGCAAACCCCGAACTCCACCCCCAGGAGTCTGACAAGGCAAATCACAATAATGAGAATATGAATGAACTGAGACTTGCCTGTCTCCTGGAGGTTGGATGGTGCCTGCTGCGGCAGACGTTGCCCCTCCCTTTTCCCGCCGGATGGTGACAGAGGGCCCCCTGGGAGGATGAGGGGGAGCCGCTCGCGGAGGTTCCGGGATGGAGCTCGCTGAGACAGGACTCCAGGGGCACACAGCAGCCGGGATAGGCGACGAGGAGGAGGGGGCGACAGCCGAGACAAGCCGGGCCCGGAGCGCTGATGGAACAGCAGGAGAAGAAGGCCCGGAGGGAGAGGCTGCGGGAATTCCCCTCTGATGAGGCGCAGGAGTGGCAGCTGTGTGGGGGATTGAGCCCTTGCGGTGACCCGAAACTGGATCCGGACGGGATTCAAGCCAAGGTTGACAGCCGGTGTGACAACGGTTTCTTGCAGGGGGCGAGGCGAAGGTGAGATCCGGGAATCGCCGTTCCTGTGCAGAAACAGAGGTGAGCAGGTCGGCAAACTCAGGGAACTCACGCAACTCTGGATTCCTCTCCACCAGTCTAACTGCCGCCGTCACATGCTTAATGATTACAGACGGATGCACAGCGGAGCGAGCAGCAGCCACTCGGTCCCGGATCTTGATTGCTGTCAGCTGCAGCTCCTCCGGGGGAATCCCGAGTGACGTCATGCCCGATGGGGAAAGACCTCTGGATGGTGCGAACTCCCGGGCCGGAACAGAGGCAGAAGCGGGATCCCGAAGCGAGGGGTGACGATTCCTCCTCTTCGGCTTCCTGCCGGGATTTCCCTCCAGCCCACGGAGTAACTCACGCTGTGCGGCAATCTCATTTCTCCTCGCGCTGACTTCTGGGTGGTCGGCGTAGCGAGGAAGATTGTCCAGGAGAGCCTCAGCGTAGTCTAGGTGCCAGCGCTTGTCATTGGGGTTGTCGTCGAAGGTAGCGGCGAGGAATGTCCCATCGACATACTCCAGGGCACTCGCTAGCTCATTACCCAGGCGCCGAACGCGGCTCTCGGGAGACGGCATTCTCCCAGAGTAGACACCCAGACAGGGAAGAACAAAGTCCAATTTAAAGCAAACTCACGGCAGCCGGCAGCTCACTGGCTGTGACCTACTGTTATGTATGGCTCTGGTGAGCCATAAATAAGAGCCAAGGGCTAACCGGTGAGTTTGCGTTGTTTATTAATAATAAGGGGAAAAGGAACAGAGCCTCGTGGGGCAAAACACAAGTAATACGAAAGGTTGACTTACAGATAATGATGACAAAGGAAAAGAGCCTCGTGGGGAAAAACACAAACAATAAAAGGAGTACACTTACAAATGATGATGAGGGATGAGAGGAGGACTGGAGCCGGACGTAGGGGTTCCAGCCTAATCCACACCGAGAGATGAGCATGGATCATATGCGAGGTCACAGCCCTGAATAATCAGGACCACTCCCTTTTATAGTGGTTGACAGCGCCTCAGCTGATGAGAGGTAATTGGCCTCCAGCCGTCCCGTGGAGCTTGACAGCTGGAAGCCTGCTGAGGCGCTGTCATAATAAAAGCTGGGCTGAGGAGGTGCATGGCCTGAGTGCGGATGCCATCGGTGCAAAGACCATGACAAGTATGGGATTACATCCAACAATTACCAGACCTAGCAGAATCACGTCACACAGTGCCACACTAATAGATAACATATTCACAAACATTATGGAAAATAATATCATGAGTGGGCTTTTATTGAATGATATCAGTGACCACCTGTCAATTTTTGTTGTCTATCAATGTGATTATAGGAAGAAAAAGTATACCAAAAATATTAAATATAAAAGAATAAGAAATGAAGAATCTATGTATTTACTGGCAAATGAATTATTAATACAAGACTGGACGATAGTTTGTAATGAAAATGATATAAATGAAGCATATGATAAATTTTTACAAATATTTCAATCATTGTACAATAAAAACTGTCTTATAAAACAATACAGTGACAGACAACAAAACAAAAACAGTCCTTGGGTCACCAAGGGATTACTAAATGCATGTAAAAAGAAGAATACATTATATAAACAATTCATTAAGTGCTGAACAGAAGAGGCTGAGATCAAATATAAAAGATATAAAAACAAGCTTACTAATATAATGAGGACTTGTAAGAAAGAATACTACAACAGAATATTAGAGGATAATAAAAATAACTTAAGAGGAATATGGCAAGTACTCAATGGGATTATTAGTAACCGACCTAAGAATGCTAATTATCCAGAATATTTTATTGAAAACGACAATTTGATAAATAATATGGAGGATGTGGTTAGTGGTTTCAATAATTTTTTTGTAAACGTTGGTCCTGAATTAACAAAATCAATAGTGACAACAGAAACAAACAACAGTGGTTCTGTAAATGAAATAGAAGATAGAAATCCAAACACAATATTTTTGGGTGCAGTTACTGAAAAGAAATTATCGAGACTGTGAGTAGATTTAAGAACAAAAAATCAACGGACTGGAATGAAATTGACATGACAATAGTGAAAAAAGTAATTGAAGAAATTGTTAAACCACTCACCCACATCTGTAACCTGTCATTTCAAACTGGTAAATTTCCAAACAAAATGAAAATAGCAAAAGTAATACCACTATACAAAACAGGAGACACTCATTATTTTACAAATTACAGGCCAGTCTCTTTACTCTCACAATTCTCCAAAATACTTGAAAAAATCTTCACTAAGAGACTGGATGATTTCACTGAAAAACACAACCTCCTTACAGACAGCCAGTATGGTTTTAGAGCAGATAAATCTACATCTTTGGCACTGATCGAACTTATAGAAGAAATTACTAGTTGTATAGATAAAAAAAAGTTTGCTGTAGGAGTATTTATAGATTTAAAGAAAGCTTTTGACACCATTGACCACAGAATTCTACTGAGGAAATTGGAAAGGTATGGGATAAGAGGGGTCGGACTGAGTTGGGTGGAAAGTTATTTAAGTAACAGACAACAATTTGTACAAATTGGTGAGCACAAATCACTCTTCATGGACATCACTTGTGGTGCACCCCAGGGGTCAGTTTTGGGACCCAAACTCTTTATCTTGTATATAAATGACATATACCAAGTATCAAAAATTCTGAAATTTATTTTGTTTGCGGATGACACAAATATCCTTTGCACTGGTGACAATTTGCAGCAGGTTTTAGAGGCGGTCACAACTGAAATGAAAATGTTAACACAGTGGTTCAACAAAAATAAATTATCTCTAAATCTGAAAAAAACAAAGATTATGTTGTTTGGAAATTATAAAATAAATCGTGAAATAATGGTAACGATAGACGATACCAGAATAGAAACAGTACAGGAAAATAAGTTTCTGGGGGTGACGCTAGACAATAAAATCTGCTGGAAACCTCACATCAGTCACATCCGGGCCAAGTTGGCAAAATGTATAGGGATACTGGGGAAGACAAGACACATCTTGGACTATAAATCATCATTCTTACTGTACAATTCACTGTTTCTACCTTATCTTAACTACTGTGTAGAAGTCTGGGGAAACACCTACAAGACCATCCTACAGCCAATATGCACATTACAAAAAAAAGCTATAAGGATAATAAATAATGTAGGATATAGAGACCATACCAATTCGTTGTTTTTAAAGTCACATGTCATAAAGTTCATGGATTTAGTTAAATTTAAGACAGCACAAGTCATGTACAGGGCAATTAATAATCAACTCCCAACTAATATACAAAAAATATTCAAAAAAAGAGACGATTATAATTTGAGAGGAGACTTAAACTTTACAAAACCTAAGATACGAACAACTAAGAAAAGTATGTGCATATCTGTCTGTGGGATGGATTTGTGGAACAGTCTGGCGCTGGAACTGAAACTATGTACAAACAGAAATCAATTCAAAAATAATAAACATTATTTGCTGAAAGGATATATGTTAGAAGGGTAGTATTTATATGTACGATTCACTATCCTCACTCTGGGACACTATGGAATGGTAGGTGGGACAGTGCTGTGTATATCTGTGTTGTTTGGTGCTGGTTTTGATGTATGGACTGTATGTATGTTGGGATGGATGGGTGTTAATGTTGATATGTACAAAATATAGTTAATTGTTTACTTGCGGTCTTAAATGTGGTAAATTGTATATATTTCACATGGGCTGTATTTATGGAAAAGAGGAGTTGGAGTTAATAAGTGTTCACTTCTTCCTTCTCCCTTTTGAGCACTGTATACTGTCACTTTATCGCACTTGTCATTTGTTTTGTTTTTTTACTTTTTTGTTCAAAATAAAGTATCTATCTATCTATCTATCTATCTATCTATCTATCTATCTATCTATCTATCTATCTATCTATCTATCTATCTAGCTATCTAATCTGTTAGGTTTTACTGTCTCACATGATGACGTCATTAACTGTGCCATGAAAACAAACCTGTAGTGTCCGAAAGCTGTTAATTTTATTGTTATATTGAGTTTACTATATAGTCCACTATATCTAAATTCACTATATAGCGAGTAGGGAAGGAGTGCGTGAGTGAACATCCCGAACGCAGCCAGGATTTGAGGCCTTTTTTCAAAATAGCTCATATAGATATGGAAGCCCGTTTCCGCCACTTGGAAAAAAAACAAAAAAACCCTCTCACATGGTATGTGTAGTGATCCCGAGCACGGGTCTGCCCCGCACTCGAGTCACTTATTATTTTCCTTTTTCTGTCTGTTATTTAGTCTTGTTTATTATGGGAATTACCCATACGGATGAATGACCTTGTCTGATTCCTGGGGGTGAGGCTCAGGTCATGCAGTCCCCTGAGCTCTCACCACCTGCTGCAGCCATAAATACACAACCTGCTTCCTCTGTGTTTCCTCCTATATCCCCCAAGTGTCTGCCGGTGACAAGACTAAACTGCCGGATGTGGCCCTGGTAAACCTGGTTCCAGCTCCACAGCCGAATATGGACAGAGGAGGAGGTCAGCCTGCCAGTTGGAATCTGAGTCGACAAAGCATCCCCGGGTCTCCACTGAGCAGAGTTCTGTTCCAGCTGGGAGTGGCTCTCCGGTCGCCACGCAGAGTGAGCCATCTGCATGGGCTGCAGCGCTGGGGGGTCCAGAGACTGTCGAGACCATCATGCCTGCTGTTGGGGCTGGCGCAGCAGAGTTGGAGTCAGACCTCCAGGAGGCCGGGCCAATTGGATCGCCATCCAGATCAACGGAGTCCTGGATGGCGGTGGAACTTGAGCTCAGGCAAGTACTCTCCTTTGTTTTCATTATTTCTGTATTGGAGAGGTCTTGTCTGGCTCTTGTGGGGGGGGAGAGCCGGGTGCTGCCATCAGCAGCATCTGAGCTCGCCTCGCTGGGTTCCACTGCTGCCGGTGACCCTGACCTTGTTCCTGTGCTTTCTGAGCCTTTTCTCAGGGTCACCGAGGAACTTCCTGCCACGTTAAAGGTCTCCGTGGGTTCTGGTCCACTGCCCGAGGTCTTTGTGGGTCCAGCTCCACTAGCCGAGGTCACCGTGGGTCCAGCTCCTTAAGGTGAAGCCATCGAGGGTGCTGCTACGCCTCAAGCCGAGGCCACCGAGGGTGCTGTGCTGGGGCTGAAGGCTGCTGAGTGTTGGCTACAAGCTGCTGGTTCCTTCGTGGTTCGTTCCCTGCCAGGGATCTGCGGGGGTTACATGTCTCCTCTTCTGCCTTCTGGGGGAGGTGAGCGGGGTTCCATGGTCCGCTGGCCCAGCGATGCGGGGAGGGCACCTGAGGGACTCTTTTGCCTGGTTTGGTGGTTCTGGAGGTCTGGTAGGCCGCCCGACCTTTTCCTTGTGACGGTTGACTAGAACAATTCATTCATTTGACTGACAATACGTGATTCTTTGTGTTCTCTACTTTGTAGGCATGTATTATCCAGTATTATCCAGTATCCTCATCTAGATCTCTTTTCTGGTTTAAATTTTCTGGGAGAGAAGCTATTCCCGTTTGAACTTGAAGTTTGGGAATTTTGCTGTATTGGTGTTCGGGTTCATGAATAGATTTTCACATTGACATTTCCAAAAAAGAAAGAAAAAAGAAATTTTCATTTTGAACCCGTAGTTTTGCAATTTGCTATATTTTTGTGTTCTAGTTCATTGGTAAATTTTTGCATGGACATTTCTAAAGGAAAAGAAAGGAGAAGAAAAATAGGAATTCTCATTTGTAGTTTGTGCATATTTTGGTATCTGGCATATGTCTTAGTATCTTGCTGTTAAGCATTTTGAGATCATTTTTTTTTTTCATTCCAGTGTTGCTCCCTCCAGGCCTGGATTCCCCCTCCGCCCTCCCAAGGCTGGTTTTGATAGTTCTCCTGGTTGGGTGGGGTGGGGTTCCTTTTTCCTAGATGTTATTTTGGGATGCCTGGGAATCCATCCCTTAAAGCGGAGGCACTGTAGTGATCCCGAGTGTGGGGCAGACCCATGCTCGAGTCACTTATTATTTTCCTTTTTCTGTTTGTTATTTAATCTTGTTTATTATGGGAATTACTTTGTGCTTTTATTTTGACAGCGCCGCGGCAGCACTTCCGCCTGCCGGGCTGCTCGCGGGCTGTCACAGCTGCGGGCGCTTAAGTCCTCATTATCTGTCTCACCTGTTTGTGGTTTGTTTTGGCACTATTTAAGATCACAGTGGAGATTCTTTCCTCGCTGCGATCTCACACCCAACTTAGGCTGGAGTCGCCACGCCTGATTCCAGTCTCTTTTCCAGCATTAGGTTTCGCCCTCGCTGTATTACTTGTAAGTGACTTTTTGATTGTCTGTATTTGTTCAGTTATTTTGACCCATCGAGGTTGTGTGTTATAGTATATGTGTTTTGCCCCTCGTGGCACATTATTTTGTACTTTCTTTATTAAAATAACCAACTCACTGCCGGCTTTAATCGCCTCAAAAGGCAATCATAACAGTATGTAAAAGCATGCAGATTTAATTAAAAAGCATTTTATTACATTTCAGTGTCAGTTTTTTCCAACTCTGCATCAGAATCGATATCTGAGTCTGTGTCACCGTCCATATCACAACTCTTCTCGTTGTCAGAATCACCCACAAAATCCTCCTCCCAAATGTTCTCACCATCCAGATGACCCTGCCAATAGTCCTCAGCTCCTTGCAAATGATGAGCCATCTTCTCATCGCCCGCAAACAGCGTTTCTGAAATCTCAGAAATCTTGAGGGTGATGCGTGGTGTTTGTCTAAGTTTGTGAAGGAAAGCCTCTGTAATTCCAACGTACACCTGTATACAAGTATACATGCAGTTTAATTTGGTCAGTCTCTGGAGCGCTGGAATGAAGCACCTGTTCCGCAGTCTTTTTGTGATCTCGTCAAAGTGGGTCAGAAAGAAATGCTCTGACTCCACCGGGCAATCGTGGTGGATTTGATCCAAGTGGTTGATCCGACAACCGATGCATATTTCTTCTCTGTTTGCCGATGGTAACATCCAGAAATCTTATCAACCCAAATTTTGCTATATCCAGAAACACGGGAGGTAGATGATCCGCTGTGTGTATTGGCTCATCTTCCTCAAAAACCACGTCGAGGCCTGTAGAGGAAGAACCGTGTGGAGGGTCAGTGGTGTATTCTTCAGCGTCCATATAACGGATCCGCTCCATTGCAGAAAGGAGGGTGGGTGAAGACAGTTGAGGAGGACCCTCGGTATCCAGGGAGCGTGTTTGTGAAGGTCGGCAGTCATCCTTGCTCAATATTTTCAGAGACGATAATTTTTCCCAAGGGTCTTGTTCAAAACACCCTTGGAGAATCACACGTGGGTTTGCCTCCATTTTGGTTTGGGGTTAGATGGGTGGTCGGCGGTCTTCTTTAAAATTGTTCGGAGGGGCGGGATTAGGTGCGGGAGGTTGTGGGAGTGGCGTCATCTGAAAAAGCTACGTTTTCTTTCACCATGACCACACCTCTCGCGGTATGGCTGGAAATGAAGAGGGCCTTGAGCTTTTCACCTTTCTCATCAACCATTTTGACCCACACCGTTGAAGGCAAGCGTAGCGCTGCCTAGAACACACTGCATTTGGAATTTAAATACTGCAAGATAAATTTGTACTCGGATGGGACGTCACCCATTGATAGCTGACAAGTGGCTTGGAGGTACCACCTCCCAGACGGGGACGTCTTCATCTCCCAAACACTACTAGCCAACACTCTTCCGGTAATGAATACTGGTAGTTGCTCTTCTTTCACTCGCACAGGCGTCTGGGTCTGTTGGTCTTTTCTAGCAGGCTTGCCTTCCACCCCCTTCTGTTGATGATGTACATTGCTTGTTTTCAGATCGGGGTAAATCACTGTTCGCAGTACGCCCCAGTTCACAGCCGAAAGTGTGGCTTTTCTGGAGAGCAGGCCAAAAGTTTCTCCTTCATCCAACTGATAAAAACACAGTTCACTACTTGCATAGTTGAACACATAACCCCATCTACCTCCAGATTCTAACTGCCATTCCTCCTGAAGACTCCCGGTTGCGGGGGTCTGGATGCGCCAGACATACAATATTCTCTTTTTCGGCACTAATCCCGGAGCGCTCTGTAGCAAGGTGGAGACAGGTGTCTCGCTGATCAGATGAAGATTGCTCGGCCTCTTAGTCATGTTGGGGGTTTTTTCCCTGTCTTTTTCCCGAAGATTGTTTAATTTTTCCCTATTTCGGGCTACTTATTTATCTGATTTTCATACGCTCCACCCTGTAGTTTCATTGGTTGACAGTAGGGGCCCGCCTGTAGACCGTTATAGGGGAGGACTCTCCCTCTCTGTTCATTGGATGGAATGACCCTGCATTCGTTGTGCAGATGGGTGAATTCTTATACCACTTTTTTCTAATGTAGATGGTAATATGGTATGATCTAATGAAAAAAAAATCACTGACTGAAGCAGCTGGATCTTATTTCAGTGGCGGCAGTCTTCTGTCATGAATGGCCCCTCCGGGGTACAAAGACAGACCCACGCACTGAACTGCACTTGTGAAATTTATTAACAAAAGCAAACATAAATCCAAAACTGTGCAGAGAACAAAAATATAGGTAAGGTAAACTTATAGAAAAGCACTCCAGAGCCAGAATTGCACTGCGAGTGCTGAGAAGACAACTGAGGAGGAAAACTGTGCAGAAAACATAAAAAATGCAAATGAAAGTAACTTACAGAATAGCACTCCAGCGCTGGAATTGCACTGCGAGTGCTGAGAAGGCCACTGAGCAGGAGCACTCAATCAATAAGTAATTCAAACAAGACTGTTGCGCTGAAAGAATCACCCGGCAGTCTTTAAATAGCTGGCAAATAATGAGAAGCAGGTACAAACAGGTGAGCGGTCAGGTGACCTAATTACCCCAACTACTGACAGCTGAGATGGCTGGGGAGAAGACCGTGAGTAGCTGGTGGGAGTGTCTGGGAAAGGAGGAAGGCACTTATGTCACAACCAAAAATATACACAGAAACAGAGAAAAATAATCATAATAGACATAAAATACATTAAGAGTCTGAGCTTGGTGACACACCGCATTCAGGCTCATGACAGAGCCCTCCCCCCCTTTAAGGGGTGGAACCCAGACACCCCAAGGTAACACCCAAAAGCCCCCCCCCCCCAAAAAAAAAAAAGAAATGGTACAGCAATGAGCCACCCCGGGTGGGAGGTGGGGGAAATAGGTTAGGACAGAGCAAAAATTTGTAGCCCGGTCAGGAACCCGCATCCACGCTACACCAGGTCCCTGGGCCCCTTAAGCCAAAGAACTAGGCAGTTCAGGGGGCCGGCTGAAGTCCCAGGCCAGACAGATGGCAAGGTGGTATGAGTCGGGTGGCCTGCCAGAGAATATGGGCCACCTGACCCAGCGGCTCAGTCTATCGGGTGGCCGGCCAGAGTTCTTGAGCCACCAGGACCGGAGGGGTAACCTAGGAGGCAGCTCCCCCACAAGAAGGCCCGATGAAGGGAAAGAGGGCCGAAGGAGGGGGACCACGACAGTGTCTGGTGGCGGAGGAGGACCCATGACGGCATCTGGCAGTGGAGGGGGAACCACGATGGTGTCAGGTAGAGGAGGGGAGGCCTCAACGTCCTCGGGCTGGCCGGCAATACCCTCGGTGGTCCCGGACTAAAGACACGGTTGCACCAGCGGAGGTCCCGGGCTGGGACATAGCAGCACCCACAGTGGGTTCTGGGCTGAAGCATTGCAGCATCGGCAGTGGCTCTGGGTTGAAGCATTGCATCACCCTCAGTGGCTCCGGGCTGGAGCATTGCAGCACCTGCAGTGGCTCCGGGCTGGAGTGAAGCTGTACCCTCGATGGACCCGGACTGGATCACTGCTGCACCCACGGTGAACACAGACTGGACCATGGCTATACCCATGGTGGGGTCGTTCTGGGCCCTGCCTGCACCCTCGGTGAGCCCAGACTGGGCCAACGCTGCACCCTTGGTGGGCCCGGACTGGGCCAATGCTGCAAACTCGGTGGCCCCCGGGCTGGAGCATAGTGCCCATGCTGGGCCCATACTGGAACACAGCACCCAGGTCGGCTTCAGGCTGGGACGCAGCACCCACGACGGTCCCCGACCAGGACACAGCACCCATGGAGACACAGACAAGGGAGGAGGAACCCAGATGATGGCCTCAGGCAGAGGACGAGCTGCACACATGGAGGTCCCGGGCTGGGACAGAGCACCTGCGATGACCTCCACTGTGGGGGAAGTTGGACCCATGGCGACCTCGGGCTGCGAGCCTGGACCCACGGAGACCTCTGGTTGTGCTGGAACATCTCTGGTGACCCTGGGAGAAAGCTCAGACAACATACACAGAGACGCAGAGTCAGGGTCACCGGCAGCGGCGAGCTCAGGTGCAGCGGGTGGCTACACCCGGCTGTCCTCACCAAGAGCCAGGCAAGATCTCTCCAAAACTGACATGAGAAAAACAAAGGAAAGCACTTGCCTGAGCTTGAGCTCCTCCGCCATCCAGTACTTCGTCGATCCATATGACGATGACGTCTCGGGCCCGGTCCTTTGGAAGTCCAGCTCAGTCTCTAACTCTGCGGCGGCGGCCTCCGCAGCAGGCATGATAGTGAATGTAGTCTTGGTGCAGATGAAGTGACCCATGCTGGTGGCTCATCCAGCATGGCAGCTGGGGGTTGGCTCACCGTTGCCGCTGGAACTTGATCCTCCAGGGCCACAGGCTCCCCCCATGACTGGCGGCTCCATCCCGGTGTCGGCGGACACTCAGGGGCCAAGGGAGAAGGCACAGAGAGGGCTGGTGAGCAATTAATAACTGCAGCAAGTGGTGAGACCTCAGGGGACTGCAGACCCTAAGCCTCATTACTGGGAATCAGGCAAGCTATCTCATCATAAATTGAAACAGAATGAAATGAAACTTACCTGTTTTCACGGTGTTTGATGTTGTCTGCTGCAGCAGGTGTAATGTCATCCCTCTCCATGGCTACAGTGGAGATGGGCCCCTCGGAAGATCGTGGAGGAGCCACCCCTGTTGTCATGGAGACAGACGTAGCCGGGGAACAGACGTACGACCTCTCGGCAGCAGGAGAGGACACCAAAGTGGAGCGAAGGGCAGCAGCTACGGGCCCGTAAAAAACTGAGGATCCAGCTGGAGAAGAGAGGGAGGATGGCTGAACTGCTGAGGGGGGCTTCTACTTCGGTTTCGAGGAACTGGCTGCCGGAGTGGCGGGGGAATTCCTCCGGTGGTCCGGAGCGGGATGACGTGGTTGTGGTGGAGCTGGAGTTAGCAAACCGAGGGAGGAGAAGGACTTCTCCTGAGGTGAGCACCTCTGCGACGGCTTCGGTCCAGCGGGAGGCGACCCCATCATCAGCCCAGGGAACGATCGCTGAAGCACGGTGACCGGGGACAGCAGTCCCGCATATTGACGATATTTCCAGAGCCCGGGATGTGCCTCCAGAATCCCCACCGCTCCATTCACACTTTCCCAGGTCTTCTTGGGTCTGTGAGCGGCGAGAGCTTCATCCACAAAACTCTGTATAAACTCCGCAGCCCACTCCTCCTCCAGGCTCGGAGACCCCGCTGCCAATCTTCCTTTGTTTGGGTGAGGCCGGCGAGCCAGGGACATGATGAGCTCCAGTGAACAGGTGGGTGAAAAAACACAAAAGAGGAAAAAAAAGTTCACTGACTGCAGCAGCTGGATCTTATTTCAGTGGCGGCAGTCTTCTGTCTTGAAAGGCCCCTCCGGGGTACAAAGACAGACCCACGCACTGAACTGCACTTGTGAAATTTATTAACAAAAGCGAACATAAATCCAAAACTGTGCAGAGAACAAAAATATAGGCAATGTAAACTTATAGAAAATCACTTCAGAGCCGGAATCGCACTGCGAGTGCTGAGAAGACAACTGAGGAGGAAAACTGTGCAGAAAACATAAAAATGCAAATGAAGGTAACTTACAGAATAGCACTCCAGCGCCGGAGTCATGCTGCGAGTGCTGAGAAGACAACTGAGGAGGAACACTCAATCAATAAGTCATTCAAACAAGACTGCCACGATGAACAAAATCACCTGGCAGTCTTTAAATAGCTGTCAAATAATGAGCAGCAGGTGTGAGCAGGTGAGCGGTCAGGTGACCTAATTACCCCAACTAATTACAAATAATTGCAAGTGTAGTGTGATCGACTACTGATCAGAGGGTCATGGGTTCGATTCCCGCTCTGTCTGCAGTCTGCATGACAAAGTGTCCTTGAGCAAGACACTGACCCCCCAGTTGCTCCTGGCGGCTAGGCTAGTGCCTGTGTGTGTATGGCAGCTCTGCCGCCATCAGTGTGTGAATGGGTGGATAGCAGGATCTGTAAAGCGCTTTGGTCATCCACAGATGAGAAAAAGCTCTATATAAGTGAATGCTATTTAACTACTCACAGCTGAGATAGCTGGGGAGCAGACAGTGAGTAGCTGGTGGGAATGTCTGGGAAAGGAGGAAGGCGCTCATGTCACAACCAAAAATATACACAGAAACAGAGAAAAATAATCATAATAGACATAAAATACTCAGAAATAAATCAAGAGTCTGAGCTTGGTGAGACACCGCGCTCCGACTCATGACAATGTTTTACCGTCTGGATGCCCTTTCTTATATTTTTTATGTCTTATGAAACCAAACAGAGAATAGTGAATATTTGTCCTCAACTTACTTTAATCTGATTTATTGATCAATCGCTTTTACATTCACCGACTGTAGAGTGAAAAATATTGTTTGGACCATTGGGAAAAACTGAATGGAATGTTAAAAAATGTCTGTGTTATCAGATTTTTTTTTTTTAAATAACACAAAACTGTTTGAATGACCGACCAATGCTGAAAAATGCAAGTGGCCTTCTGACCGAGAAGACACGGTTATGATGCTGCTGAAGGAAGGGAGAGAGGGAAGGCGTTGTTAGTGGTGTGAGATTTGAAAATTATTAAACAGCGCACATAGAATCTGTGTATTTTAAGTCGATAAATACATAGAAGTACTTTTTGGAAGAACCAAGATGTCGATCCATTAGTGTTCATTTTTAGCTGTATAAAGCTTATGCTAGTTAAACCGATATTTTCAGAAATCAGTTTGTGTTTTTCTCTGAGCCAAAATGTGTCAGTAACAAAATTCTTCAAGCAGAAGGATCTTTAACCGTTTTATAGACCACCTCAGGCCTTAGGCTGCCAGTCTGAGAAATTATTGAGCCCAAGGTAGAAACAAAGTTGGTCATGCAATATTTATTTCTGTAGGAAAAAAAAACCCCAGCAAACTAAGATAAGATAAGATAAGATAAGATAAGATAAGCCTTTATTAGTCCCACAATGGGGAAATTCCAGGATTGCAACAGCACAGGGATAGCAACACTCAGATCAACAATCAGAAGGCAAGAGAAAAACAAGAGCAGCGAGTACACATATGCACATATAAATATAAATATATATATATATAGACACACAGTGCGGAGCATTGTAGCTAGATGGAATAAATATATAAATATATAAACACACACAGTGTGGAGCATTGTAGCTAGATGGAATGAAACAGCATAACCGTCTACTTAGTTATCCTACATGGTATGATTATGTACCCATACATGTTCTCACCCTCCATAGCGACCGGTATTTTCCTAGTTGTATACCGGAGGGGACCATTGTGTGAGTCTATTGCATCTTTTGCATTCAATACTATTAGGTTGTCACGTCTTTTTGCTATCTCTGCGAGCAGCCCTGCTTAGGTTGTACAGTCTGACAGCCGTAGGTAGGAAGGACCTGCGAAACCTCTCGGTTGTGCACCTAGAATGATGTAGTCTGCTGCTAAATGAGCTCCTCAGTGCATTCAGTATATCCTGCATAGGGTGGAACTCAGACTCCAGCAGAGATGACAGTTTAGCCACCGTCCTTCTCTCTCCTGTCTCCTCCACTGGGTCAAGGCGCTGCCCCAGGACAGAGCTAGCTTTCTTGATCAGTTTGTTCTGTCTCTTCCTATCGGCTGCTGTAATGCCACTGCCCCAGCAGACCACTCCAAAAGTGATGGCTGATGCCACCACCGTGTCATAGAATGACTTCACTTTTTTTTGTGAGAATGAAGGTTGTTTCAAAATATTAACCAGAAACTATTCTGGAGCTTGGTGGCTGACCAAAAATTCACGTTGTCTGTGCGGACAACTTAATTGAACTGCGTGCTGTGATAGATATTTATGTTAAGTTGCAAGTTTTGCTTTGTTTCACACTTGAGAATTTAAAATCATTCCATTTTATTTGTTCATGCTCCTCATAATATAGACAAAATAAAAAAAAATAAGAAGAACATACAAAATAATTGTTTATTTATTGGTTTGTACGGCAGTTTAGGTATAACACAGAAAAAATGGTTATATTTGAGGAGGGAATGTCACTACAAATTAAACCGTCCTTTTTCAAAAAAAGGTAATAAACGGTGAAGCAGTCATGCTGAAGCAGGTTTGTGTGCACATAACTACTGGTTTCAAAGTCAGAGTTTGTATCAACAATGTGCAAACATGTGATTTGTTAATACAGAGATAAAAAAATACCGTTGTCCAGAGAAGCTTTTGTGATTTTTTTCTCACATATATATTAATATTGAATTGTCATAGTGACCCTGACTGTGGCGAGCTTACTCTCGTGTCCCAGTTGACTACACAAATCTCTGAGGGAAGTTTATTAAATACGATGCGTGAGAGGGAATAAACAAATAAATGAAACCTTGCTGCACCAAACTTTTATTATCACTTCCACTGTATCCCCCCGGCAAGTACAAGCCAGCAGGCCGGCAGAGAAAAGGCACCAGAGAAAATCCATAACAACTAGACAATGGGGCATTCCCACTCGAATCTCAAATTCCTTCCCCATCTGTGTTGCCTCCGGTCTGCTCAGTCCCGTCTCAGGATGCAGGTGCCATGGGTTCAGAATATCAGTTTCCCCCTGACAGTTCGGCAATGAGGCGCAATCAGCTGAGCCGCTCCGCTGAGGACGTTGCACATGTCATCAGCGTGGTTAAGTGGAGGAGAAGAGGAGAGGGGAGCCAGATGAGTCATGATTAGTTGGAGAGCCAGGTGGATTTTATTCACACTATTGAGTATGAAAGGTTTGAGTGTGTAATTCTGTTGTAAATCACCTATCAATGAAAGAATGGGGCGTCTTAAGTTGCACAATCCTGGGGTTTGGTCCCTGAGGGTCTCAAAAGGGGACCCAAAAATCCATTTAAACAAACTTTCGAGTACAACAACCGTTTCAAGCCTGTTTCATTTAGATCACCCCTCACATTAAACTGATGCAACTTAAGACATGAAAATGTCTGGGGTTACTAATTAAGACACCTCCTAATTAACGACCAATTAACGATTTATCTAAACTTTCAAGTACAACAAAAATTCTTTTTGCAAATGATAATTTACTAATCCTAGACACCATATCCACAACTTAAGATGCAATTTTTCCTGGGGTTTGTAGATAAGACGGAGGTGTTTTGACCCCAAGGGATACGAAGACCCTCAAAACTGAACTTATTCAAAAGAGGGAGTACAACAATTTTGATTGATGCTATGGATAAAACATTATTTCAAATGAACAAAAATGCAATTTAAGACACCAAAATATCTGGGGTTATTAATTAAAACAACTGCTAATTAACGACTAATTACCAATTTAATTACACTTTCAAGTACAACAAAAATTCTTTTTGTAAAAGATAATTCAGTGACTCTAAACACAATATGCACAACTTAAGACACAATTTTTCCTGGGGTATGTGGATAAGACGCTTACTAATTAACAAGCAATTAATGATTTCTTCACGATTTTAAGTACACGTACTTTAGGAATTCGTTCAGCTTTTTATAATTTAGGGACTCCTGACATGAAATGAACCACTTGGAACAGTTATCCCTGAGGTTTGCTGGTAAGGGATTTGTTTTTCACAATTAGTTAACAGCTGGATGCTGGATAAGCTCATAATAGTTTCTGGGAATTCCCAGTTGGTGGTAATGTGAATCATTGAAACAGAGATCACTGCATGTCAATGCATACACAAGATTTCCACAATATGGCTTTCCTCTCAGCCCATCCGTGAGTTGTAGGCCTACCATACCCAAAGGTACTGGTTCAGTTTGATACAGGCCTAGAAAACACAGGGAAAAATCATTGGCCGCATTGTCTTTTATGCCAAATCTATTTGGGTACCGGTATGGTAGCATTCGAGGATGCCCAAAAGACTTCAAGGGCCTATCATTGACTCTGGCTATGATAAGGCAATTTACCCCTGGCTAGTGGTCAGCTGTATAATGCACCACAAGGTGGCTGTCATCAACTGAATTCCATTCAAAATGTGCTGACACCGCTGTGCGTGATGCTAAAATGACAATAACTCCATTGCAGAATGCTACAGGCCTACATGTACAGCACCATATCTAATGTAAGCCTACTACATGCAGGGTGTACTTATCGCGGGGGGCGGGGAGGGCAAATGCCGTTTCTGAAATGTGAGCCTTCCAAAAATGTCATTTTCATAGATTTTGAGTGAAAATGGCAATGGTCTTATGCTTACATGTATTTTGCCTGCTTGAATTGAACATGTTGAAGTTCGATGTGAACCAATAGACTCATTTTCCTTTCAGACAGCACCTGTGAAATAGGTTTTCTTTTGTGCAGAGTGTTCTGTGGTACACTAGGGGCCTAGCATCTTCAAGATGGATACAGATGCTACGGAACAAACATCTGAGCCGGAGCCGGAACATGGACTTGATAATCCTGTTCATGAGGAAAGTTTGTTGAGTGCGCACACTGCGGAAGTCGGAGAGGCATCAGGTGAAAAAGGTAGCCTAAAAATCATAATGTTTGAAAATTTCTGAGCCTCAAAGTCATTGTTCAGCAAGACTTAAATCAGTTACGTGACATGCTTTCAACCAATTACACCCACAAGATTTTTTAAAGTAAAGCCGGTGACAGACTGGCGCGTAAGCGGCGCGTCCTGCAGACGTTCTACCAATCAGATCCTTCGGTAGGTGTTTCGGTCCGTGTTACCGCCTCCCTGATTGGTTGAACGCATGCCGTCGCGCTGCTTACACGCTAGTCTGTCACCGCCTTAAGTTTTATTTTGGACGTTAAGTTTCTTTGTTTCTTAATGGTCCTGAATGCACAATCCCGAGATTGTCTCTTATCATGTTATCGACGGGCGGGCGTGCCTAGATCGTAAGCAGCAGTGCCAATAAACCGAAGCCTATATGTTTCACTGTCACGTAAATGTATGATGTTTAGGAAGTGTCCCATTTTTATTTTCAGAGTCTGGCGAAGATCCACAGCCATCTCGATGTATCATCCATATCATGGAGAAGGAAAGTGGCCACTTACTGGCTGTGACTGAAGACCGATGGGCGACAATACTCAAATCGGCAAATGCTCGTAAACAAACTGCAAGATATGCAAAGTCAAAATACCGAGCTGTGGTCGAACGTCTCCCTTCAGCAACCACTGCAGTGGATGGGTATCATCGTCGGTGCTACAGTGCTTTTACTGCCATCCAAGTTAGCAACACCACGGCTGTCGATGACCAACAACATTGCTGTAGTAAAGACCTACGATCAACAACTCCTTCACCAGTGACTGCTATTGAAGAAAAATCTCGTTTAGGTATATTTGAGAACAAGTGTCTTTATTGTAACAAACAATGGAAAACTCTAAGTGATGGTAGAAAGGAAGGCTTAGGGTCTGTACTAACTAAAGATGCTGAAAATAAAATTCGAGAAGCTGCACAGCTATTGGGAGATAACACAGTACTGGTAAAGATTTCTGGTATCGATTTGATTGCAAAGGAAGTGAAGTTTCACCATTCTTGTAGAAGCAAACAATTAGCTGCTGCTGCTAGGGTAAAAAGCAGTGGACAGAAAAGCAGTAAAAATCAGAATACTGAAAAGCAGGCATTCACACAAATTACTTGTTATGTCAAGTCGCATGTTATCCTAGACGCATGGCCAGAGCATTTGAAATCGGTTTATGATCGCTACTGCATTTTATGTGAGGTAGCAGAAGAAGAATCCACAATCGGGTCTTGCCAATACCTTGGGGAAATGCTAAAAAAGCAATTCCCAAACGAGTTGAAATTTTATACTCCTGATGCAAAGAAGCATGGGTTGATTATTCATAGCTGCCACCTTGATTACAAGTAAATAAAAGTGGTGTATGACTTTCAGTCATCTGAGGAAGGTCAACTGGTAAAATCCGCCTTACTCCTGCGCAAACATTTGAAAAATGTCAAACCCACCCCATGCAGTGACCCCTTGGATCTCAAGTCACTCTTGCGTGGTGAGGGCGAAGCGCCAGAATTGGTACATCTCTTCTTCAGAACTCTCTTTGGTGGTAGCAATCGAAACTTTGAATCTGTGAAACGGCGTGCAACATCAGCAAGCGAAGATGCATTGTTCATTGTTCAGAATGGACAGTTAATGCCCAAAAAACACATTGTGCTTGGTGGTCTGGTGCACTCAATTACAGGGAGCCGTAAATTGATGACAGTTCTGAATCGTTTCGGTCACTGTATTAGCTATTCAAAGTACGAGGAACTAGAAACTGATCTGGCAACAGCTATCCAAAGCAGGCAGACATCTTCTCCAAAGGGTGCAAAGCTTGGTCCTGTCATGGGCAATGCATTTGATAACTATGATGAGCTTGTTCATACGTTATCAGGCTTTGAGAGCCTACATGATACCATGGGCATATTCTACCAGAGTATTGACCCACTTGCCACTGAAGTTGATGAGCTACCGCCTGTGCCTTGTCAAACTGAAACTGTACTACCGGGATCGAGAAAGAAATGGAAGAGAAAGTTGGATGTTCTGCCATCAGAAATCGTGCCGTATCGAAAGAAGCCACGGATGGATCAGTTTCAATATCCCAATACCGAGTATAGCAAGCTTCCTGAAATTTCTGGTTGCGCAAGAAAACTAGACACAATGTTCCTTGTGAGCCCCCATCTCAATTCAGAAACTGTGCCAATGGGGGTTGGATTTAATGCACGTCTTCACCAAGACAGATTGCTGAAGCAGGTTGTTCACTATATGCCGAACCTGAACCAACCCATCACAAAAGATGACGTTGTTGCAGACACCATGCGCACAGCTCTGAAGTGTGCAGAGGAATGTGGCCAGATGTATGGTCTGGTTACATATGATCTAGATGTTGCAAAGACTGCACACCGAATCCAAGTCACCAGTCAGCCAGAGTTCGACAAGCTCTTCATTATGTTCGGAGTATTCCACATTCTCATGTGCTACTTCAGAGCCATTGGAAAGGTTATCGTAGAATCGGGTGGAGCAGCGATGCTGACAGACTCAGGCGTATTAGCCCCGGGATCTCTGAGAGGGTTCATAGAATGCCTGAGCTACAATCGTTGTAAACGACTTCACCCAATGCTTGCTCTTGCGTTGGAAATATTACTTTTCCGACGGGTCATGAAGGAATATGAGAACACAGACTTGGTTCTCCTGGAACTGCAGAATGTTCCCCTCGAAAAGAAGGAAGATGTTGATAGTTTCTGCAACTCAGCCCTGTTCGGAGAGCTATTTGAGGCTTTTGAGAGGTTCAAGAAGAGCGCTGAAAGTGGTGACCTTGGTCGAACAGCACAGTTTTGGGCAATGTATATCCAGTACATACAGATCTACCACACTGTCGAACGCGCAGTTAGAGAAACAGACATAGATCTCTTCATCGCCATGTTGACATCGATGATTGATCTGTATTTCGCAACAAACCGACAGAACTATGCCCGCTGGATGTTGAAATACCAGGTTGACTTGATGAACTTAGCTGATTCGCATCCCGGGCTGCGGCAGATTCTAGAGGATGGAGGCTTCTCAGTCAGACGATCGAACAATGAATTTGAATGAATTCCAGTCGATCTCACCTTGGAGCAAACAGTCAATGCAGATGCGGCCTCCCGAATGACGGGATATACATCGTCCACAAACAACTACAGCTCAAGAGTGCGGTGGAGTGTCACCAAGAGCAGCCGAGCAGCACTTGTGAATGAAGCTCTTACTATGGTCGGAATGGGGAATACAAGCGACACTCAAACTGAGCTCAGTCCAGCCAGAATCAGGAAAGACAATGAGGATCTGCAGAAGATCATCAATCACATTGAGTCTTGCGCCAATCCTTTCACACTTGATCCAAGCTTGCCTCTCATTAACATCAGCACTGGGAAGAGTGTAACAGATGCCACGAGTACATCATTGTTGAACATTCCAGAAAACGGCAAGAATAGGCATGAAAGCTTTGTAAAAGAATGCCTCGAAAGTGCAGAGCGTTTTGAAAAACCAATTCGCAAACATCCTCTTCGCACGTTCGCAAGTGAATGCATAACCAATTGAAAAGCAGTCAAAAACGCCAAAGAGGCACAACTCAAATGTACCAGTGCACTTCTTGGCCACATTGCCTTCACAGCAGCAACAGGTGACGTTGACCTTGAGCTTGTCTTCTCATTTCCACTGACACCGATGCCACTTTCAATGTGTCACAGTGATGGCACAATGGCTCACACGGATAAAAGCAAATTGTTCAAAATTCTGGAGGGAACTGTCAGTGACCATGGCAGCCCATCATTTGTAGGTACTCATATCACTGACGGCAATTTCCAATTCCACTGCATGTCGCCGGATCAGCCTGCAACATACGGGGAGCTGTCACGAAACATCCTGGTTACTAGCTTGGCATATAAGTCACGGAGAATCGACATCAACTTCGATACGTATGAAAGACCATCCATCAAGGACTGTGAGCGAGAGTGCAGAGAAGCTGTTGTGGGAGGGGAACTAGTTATTGAAGGAGCTCAACAGAAAAGAGACTCAAGCTTCAAGAAACAACTCGAGAGGGAGTCGTTCAAACGAGAGCTACCCCTCTTTCTCACAAAGGATTGGTCGAGCGACTTCTACAGTCCTCTTCTTGATGGAAGGGAAGTGTATTTGGGAGTGATGGGAGAGTGCACTCGGTACTTCGTAGAAGATGGAGAAGTAAACGCAGAAGCAGTCCCATCTCTAAACTGCAACCACTCGGAGGCCGACACCCGAGTCATCCTTCACATGATTGAGGCGGACAAGTCCACACCTGGTGACATAGTCGTAAGAGCTTCTGACACTGACATTCTAGTGTTACTCCTACACCATGTCCATCGAGTTTCCTCCACTGTGTGGATGGAGGTTGGGACAAGAGGACAAGGCAACCTGCGTTATGTAAACGTAACTAAGATTGCTGCTGTGATAGGCCAAGCTATGTGTGCTGCACTCCCCGGCCTACACGCGTTCACTGGCTGTGACTATACCTCTGCCTTTGCAAGGAAAGGAAAGAACAGGCCATATGCAATTGTGGCAAAAAGTGACAAGTTCCAGAGAGCGTTTGCTTCATTGAGTCATGCTGTCCCAACAGATGAAGTCATCCAAATCTTGCAGGATTTTGTCTGCGTGTTGTACAGAGCACGGAAACTTGTCCCACTCAACAAGCACCGGTTCAACGTGGTCGAGAAAACCTACAAAAGAAAGTCAAATGCTAAGCACCCATTTGAGAAGCTTAAAAGCATTGCAGGCAGTAGCATTCCACCGTGTGAAGCGGAACTAGCACCTCACGTGGACAGAAGTGCATTCGTTGCAAGATTATGGGGTAGTGCTCATCACCAAGACCTGGACAAAACACCCACCAATGGATGGGAAAATGTCGACGGCGAATTTCACATCATTTGGTTCAATGGAGAACAGATGCCCCCTGCACTCATTCCAGAGGTTCAGGTCGAAACAGAGCCAGATGACAACAGTGATGATGCCCAGGAAGATGGTGGTACGGATGATGACATGGATGAAGATCATGATCCTCTGCCAAGAGAAATGGAATCCTCTGATGAAGACAGTGATGACGATCACGAATGAGATGATCACAGTAAAATTACGACAGAGTGACTTGACCTAGGATTCCGATTTGGTCGCTATGAAACAATAAGACATTTGCTTGCCAAATAACCACTTTCAAACAATAAACTGTGTCGTACATCACAATGTACATTCCATGCCGCATTATATTTTGGAAAAAGAATTTTTGTGTTACATGAAAGTTTAAATAAATCGATCATTAATTAGTTGTTAATTAGTAGTTGTCTTAATTAATAACCCCAGATATTTTGGTGTCTTAAATTGTATTTTTGTTCATTTGAAATAATGTTTTATCCATAGCATCAATCAAAATTGTTGTACTCCCTCTTTTGTATAAGGGTCTTCATATCCCTCAGGGTCCAAAGACCCCATCTTATCTACAGACCCCAGGAAAAATTGCGTCTTAAGTTGTGGATATGGTATCTAGGGTTACTGAGTTATCTTTTGCAAAAAGAATTTTTGTTGTACTTGAAAGTTTAAATAAATTGTTAATTAGTCGTTAATTAGCGAGTGTCTTAATTAGTAACCCCAGACATTGTCATGTCTTAAATTGCATTTTTGTTCATTTGAAATAATGTTTTATCCATAGCATCAATCAAAATTGTTGTACTCCCTCTTTTGAATAAGTTCAGTTTTGAGGGTCTTCGTATCCCTTGGGGTCAAAACACCTCCGTCTTATCTACAAACCCCAGGAAAAATTGTGTCTTAAGTTGTGGATATGGTGTCTAGGATTAGTAAATTATCATTTGCAAAAAGAATTTTTGTTGTACTTGAAAGTTTAGATAAATCGTTAATTGGTCGTTAATTAGGAGGTGTCTTAATTAGTAACCCCAGACATTTTCATGTCTTAAGTTGCATCAGTTTAATGTGAGGGGTGATCTAAATGAAACAGGCTTGAAATGGTTGTTGTACTTGAAAGTTTGTTTAAATGGATTTGTGGGTCCCCTTTTGAGACCCTCAGGGACCAAACCCTAGGATTGTGCAACTTAAGACGCCCCATTCTTTCATTGATAGGCGATTTACAACAGAATTACACACTCAAACCTTTCGTACTCAATAGTGTGAATAAAATCCACCTGGCTCTCCAACTAGATGGAAAGTGGGAGGGCAGTGTATGTGTGTGTGTGTGTGCGTATGAGTGGGTGGGTGGGTGTTGGTAAAGCCTGAAGGAACTCAGAGGTTTAGGCAGAATAAAATGATATCTCTGTTTCTCTTTGGATTGCCCATGGTGATATGCCCGAGTTTTGCCAATGGTGGTTGATGTCTGCCACGGAGGCTGTGCTTTTAAAGCATTTAGGGATGAGGGAAACACACACACACACACACACTGAATGTGTGTGTCTGTGTGTGTGCGTTCCTCAGATATCTCTCAAACCGTACGTCAGGCTGGCCTAAGATTTTAAACATGCTTTGCTGAGGTTACCAGGGTGTGCATCCCCGAGTATGGCGTTGCTCAGTCAAAATATGTAATTATTGTCAAAACTTTTAACTTCTACCGCTGTTATTATTCTATGATGTAGTGGTGTCATCTGTCCACACGGGAGCGTAGTAGTCATTTATTGTTGTTTACCAGCATGGGACTTTTTCTTAAAATGAAGGCAAAATCCACCTTATTCTTGGGGGTGCCGCTGGAGGAGCGATTGTGGACGGAACTTTCGGTTTCGTTTGACCCAGTGTGAAATCAGTCAGTTTCAGTGGAGTAGCAGGGGCATTTGAATAGATTTAAATAGCGTTTTTAAAAGTTTTTCAAATTCATTTTAATGTATAGTCCACATATGTGTTTTCCACTCAAGTGGCAGCTAATTTCAGCTCTTGTAGTTTGTGAATGTTTAGTTGTGTGACGCTCCTCAGAGACAAGCACAGCTGAATCTGTGGCTTCAGCAGCCATCATGCACTGAAAACTAAAGGATTGTTCGTGAGATCGGTGGGACAGACACAGGACAGATACCAAGACAGCAGCCAGGTATATTTTCACTTGTATGAATCTCACAAATCTTTTACCCCGAATTTAAAACACCCAATCACGGTGTTGGATGTGTCGCCGTGACATTACGAACTGCAGGCAACGAGGAGTCATTAATCATGACTTTCTTTCTTTCTTTGCTAGCGGCAAAGTCCCAGGAAACTCCAGAGTGTGTAGTATCATTTTAAAGCTTAGAAATTGTACTTTCTAAAAATACCTATGGTTTTGAGGAAGACACAACTCCCGACCGATCGAACGGGGGTTTTCAACCTAGCTAAAATATTGTTTACATCGTTAGTATCTTAGCAGCGGCGCTAAAAAACGGAGCTCCGGTGTACGAGGCCACTTTTTAAGATCATCTTTTCATCCCTCGATAGTCGTAGGAAGTGGTATGATTATGTTTCTGTTTTGAGGTGCAAGAGGCCGTGTTCCCGCATTTCTGATACCGAAGTCATTGTTTTTTAACAAGGAAAAGTGTCCCGTTTCAGTGACAACCATATGTTCTAAACTAGTACCGGAAGTTGCTACCACAGTTCACGCAAGGCATCATGGGGCTTAAGAATAAGGTGGATTAATTCAATTTCTTAATTTGGTGAAGATTCTCAACTGGGCACAAGGAAATACGATTAAAACTCATGAACATAAACACTTGAAAGAAATGCTTCTAAAATGATGATAAAATAGAACAATGAGCAGAGTAAATAAAAATGCAATGATTTTTTTTTTAATTTTAATAAAATAATTAAGACTTAAAATGAAGGTAAAATTTATTCAATTACTTAATTTGGGGCGGCGCGGTGGCGGAGTGGTTAGCACTGCAGCAGCACAGCAACTCACCCTTGGCCGGGGGATCCTGGGTTCGATCCCAGCCCCCGACCAACAGTGATCTGTGTGGAGTTTGCATGTTCTCCCCGTGTCTGCGTGGGTTTACTCCGGGATTTCTCCGGTTTCCTCCCACATGCCAAAAACATGCAAGTTAGGTTAATTGGCATCAAACTGGGGATTCTAGATTGTCCTTAGGTATGACTGTGAGAGTGAATGGTTGTCTGTCTCTCTGTGTTGGCCCTGCGATGGACTGGCGATCTGTCCAGGGTGGACCCTACCTCTCGCCCAAAGATGCTGGGATAGGCTCCAGCCCCCCCGTGACCCGAAAAGGATTAAGCGGAAGAAGATGGATGGATGGACGGATGGGACTTAATTTGGTGAAGATTCTCAACTGGATTCAAGTACTTTTTACTTCTGAAATGTTTCACCATTTACCAGTTTACCAGGGACGCTCACACATAAGAGCCGCTGACTGGAACTGTTTTAATCACTGAGGTGAAGCCATGTTAGCCGATTAGCCAGCGGCGCTTCAGCCCATTTCTCCTCCTTTAAAAAATGGCATACTCCTCCGATACGGATTGATCAATGACCTGAAAAACGCACTTGGACCACCACCTACAGTGAATTTTAACGTAATTCGTGGTGGGACATAACGAGTCACATTTACTCAAACACGTGTACTTAAGAAATTTTTTCACAAAATTATATTTTACTCAAGTTTACTTTTTAGTCTTCATTATGGATGAAGTCACAAATTTAAAAGAACTGCTATAAGAATTCAGGTAGTTATAATGCGAAATCCAATTGGCCGAGTTGGCATAATCTATTGGCCGACTCGGCAATTAGCCGAGTTGGGTGTAAACCCAGCAGCTAGCATAGACACTGAGCTAGCTAGTGACGGGCAATAATTTTTTAAAAAAATCTGATAACTCACAATACAAACGTTTAATCTACATTTTGATTCAATGTAGTATAAATTAAGAACATCCTTTTACACTTCAGCTAAAAAACAAAATATTCTTAAGCACTTTAAAGATACATTTTGAAAGCTAAAGTTTTCCCTTGAACTCACCTGGACAGCCAGGAGCTAGAAAACGGATAATTCCAACTGTCACTCAAACTAGGTGGAGTTCAGGAGCACTCGGAAATTTTACAATCAGACGGATACTGGATTTATGAATAATGAAAAAAAAAATAAACCAAAGGAAATATTTCATATTCCTCCCTCACAGGTTGAAAAACGGAAAACGTGTTAAATCAATGATATAAATATAAAGCATCATTTTCCTTTTTTTTTTTTTTAAACTTTTGAACGGACTGGGATTGAGGATCGTCACTTCCTTGTGGTAACGTAACGTATCGTCACTTCCTGTTTTGCTGTCTGCCTGTGTGGTTGCTCTCCAGCTATTAGCTATGGGTACTAGCTCTCTTTCCTCTCCTCTGGTGTGCTCTCTCTGTCAGATGTTTAGCTACACCTCTGCCTCTTTTAGCGATAACGGTAAATGTAATAAATGTTGTCTTTTTGAGGCGCTCGAGGCGAGGTTGTCTGATTTGGAATCCCGGCTCCGCTGCATTGAAACACTGTCTGCGCCAGTTAATCTCGACGGACGCCCATTAGCTGCAGCGGAGCTAGCTAGCTTAGGCCCCCCTGTCAGCGGTTCCCCGGCTCTCCTCAGCAGCGAGGAGACTGGGTGGGTGACGGTGAGAAGGAAGCCTAGTCGCAAAGCCCCGGTTCACCACCAACCTGTTCACGTTTCTAATCGTTTTTCCCCGCTCAGCGACACACCCGCTGAGGAAAAAACTCTGATCATTGGCGACTCTGTAGTCAGAAACGTGAACCTAGAGACTCCATCGGTCATAGTCAAATGCATTCCTGGGGCCAGAGCAGGCGACATCGAGTCAAATCTGAAAATGCTGGCTAAAAGTAACTGTAAATACTCCACAATTGTTATTCACGCCGGCATTAATGACATCCGTCTCCGGCAGTCGGAAGTCACCAAACTTGATGTAGAATCGGTGTGTGACTTTGCAAAAACGATGTCTGCCACTGTAGTATTCTCTGGGCCCCTCCCCAATCTGACCAGTGATGACATGTTTAGTCGCTCGTCATCCTTGAACCGCTGGCTGTCTGTGTGGTGTCCTAAAAATGACGTGGGCTACATTGACAATTGGAGCTCTTTTTGGGGAAAACCTGGTCTTATGAGACGAGACAGCATTCATCCCACTTTGGATGGTGCTTCTCATTTATCTAACAATCTGGCATCTTTTTTATCCAAATTTCCAAAACCATGACTATTCAGAGTTGGGACCAGGAAGCAGAGTCGCAGTTTTACACGCCTCTCTGCAGCTCCTCTTCATCCGCCACCCCTCAGCTTAGCCCCTGTCTTCCCCATCAGAGAATCGTTGTCTGCTCCCTCCAAAGTAAATAAAAATATCATGCATAAGCATCCCAAAGTGATAAAGCAAAACATTGGTAAAACTCAAATTAAACATAAAGCCTCTAAATTGAATGATTTGGCCTCTGTTCCTCCTCATAATTTAAAAATTAAATTTGGTTTACTAAATATTAGGTCTCTAACTCCCAAGTCTCTGTTAGTCCATGATCTGTTAATTGATCATCAGATTGATTTAATTTCCCTTACAGAGACTTGGTTAGGGCAAGAGGATTATGTTGGTTTAAATGAATCAACTCCCTCTGGTTATTTAAACTGTCAAAATCCCAGAAGTTCTGGTCGTGGAGGAGGAGTAGCAACAATTTACCATTCCAAATTACTAGTTAATGTAAAGCAAAAAACATGTTATAATTCCTTTGAGGGCCTGGTCCTCAGTATTGGGCACTTTAGCAATTTTAGGTTAAACTCAATTTTATTTGCTATAGTTTATCGTCCCCCATCAACCTACTCAGAATTTTTATCCGAATTTGCTGATTTCTTAGCTGATTTAGTGCTGAAATCTGATAGAATAATTATAGTAGGGGACTTTAATATACATGTGGATGTAGATAGTGACTGCCTTAATGTGGCATTTAATTCAATATTAGACTCGATTGGGTTTTCTCAGAAAGAAGGACATTCTACTCATTACCTCCACCATACATTGGACCTTGTTCTGACATGGCATAGAAATAGAAAATCTTGTAGTGTCTCCTCATAACCCTGTACTGTCAGACCATTGTCTGTTAACCTTTGATTTTACCATTTCTGACTATTTGGCTCCTAAAGAAAAATATTATTACAGTAGATGCCTCTCAGATGATGCTGTTTCCAAATTTATGCAGATTGTTTCCTCTATGCCATGTGTCAACACAACGGAAATAAGCTATAGACAGCTTGCTCCTTCTGTAATTGATAACATGGTGGATAGTGTTTCAGCTTCTCTGCATCAGACTCTAGACTTGGTGGCCCCCTTAAAAAAGAAAAAGTCTAATCAGAGATTTCTAACTCCTTGGTTCAACACAGAAACTCGTAGCTTAAAACAGAAGACTCGTCAATTAGAAAGAAAATGGCGCTCTACTAATTTAGATGAAATCTATTTAGCTTGGAGAAATCATCTTTCAATTTATAAAAAATCTCTTAGAAAAGCTAGAACAAGTTATTACTCTGCATTAATAGAAGAGAACAAGAATAATCCCAGGTTTCTTTTCAGTACTGTAGCCAGGTTGACAAAGAGTCAGGACTCTGTCAATCCTAGCATTCCCTTAGAGCTTACTAGTCAGGACTTTATGAACTTTTTCAATAATAAAATTTCATCCATCAGAGATAAAATCAATCAGATTCTTCCCACAGTTAACTTAAATACTGTAACTACTACAACTCCTTCTTTTGATGTCTGTCTTGATGAGTTTACTCCAATCGACCTTTGTGAGTTAGACAAAATAGTTTCCTCATCCAAACCTTCAACTTGTCTTTTAGACCCTATTCCTACTAGGTTATTTAAAGAAGTCTTCCCACTTACTGGTAGCTTTATTCTTCACATAATCAATTCTTCATTAACTTTAGGCCATGTACCGCAGGCTTTTAAAACAGCTGTAATTAAACCCTTACTCAAAAAGCCAACGCTAGATCCAGGAGCTTTAGCTAACTATAGACCAATCTCTAATCTCCCTTTCATTTCAAAAATCTTAGAAAGAGTTGTTGCTACGCAATTATTCGACCACCTGCAGGGAAATGGTTTACTTGAAGAGTTTCAATCTGGGTTTAGAATCCATCATAGTACTGAAACAGCCTTAGCGAAGGTCACTAACGACCTCCTCATTGCATCTGATAATGGACTAGTTTCTGTACTTGTCCTTTTAGACCTTAGTGCAGCTTTTGATACTATCGATCATAATATTCTACTTGATAGATTAGAACACTATGTTGGACTTAATGGAACTTCGTTGCAGTGGTTTAGATCTTATTTATCTGATAGGTTCCAGTTTGTTCATGTAAATGATGAGTTTTCTTTCAACTCAAAGCTTAGTCATGGAGTTCCACAGGGATCTGTGCTCGGCCCTACTCTTTTTAGTTTATATATGCTTCGGTTAGGCAACATTATTAGAAAGCACTGTATACATTTTCATTGTTATGCAGATGACACACAATTATACCTGTCAATGAAGCCAGATGATAGTAATCAATTAGCCAAGTTAGAAGCCTGTCTTAAGGAAATCAAAGCTTGGATGACTTGTAATTTCCTGCTATTAAATTCAGATAAGACTGAAGTCATTCTTGTTGGTCCAAAAAACCTTAGAAATTCCTTTCCAAATCAAACTTTCAGTTTGGATGCAGTTATTCTTTCTCTTTCTCTTAATAGCTCTGTGAGGAACCTTGGAGTTATTTTTGATCAGGATTTGTCCTTCAATTCACATATTAAATTTGTTTCTAAGACTGCCTTCTATCATTTGCGTAATATTGCCAAGATTAGGATCATCTTGTCTCAGAGTGATGCTGAGAAACTGATCCACGCTTTTGTTAGCTCGAGATTAGATTATTGTAATTCTTTATTATCAGGTTGTCCTAAAACATCTTTAAAAAGTCTTCAGCTGATCCAAAATGCTGCAGCAAGAGTTTTAACAGGTACTAGAAAGAGAGATCATATCTCTCCGGTTCTGGCCTCCCTTCATTGGCTTCCCATAGAGTTTAGAATTAAGTTTAAAATCCTTCTTCTTACTTACAAAGCTCTAAACAATCAGGCTCCTTTTTATTTAAAAGATCTGATACTACCGTATTATCCTAACAGAGCACTACGCTCCCAAAATGCAGGACTACTTGTAATATCTAGAATCTCCAAAAGTACAATGGGAGGCAGAGCCTTCAGTCATCAAGCTCCTCTCCTGTGGAATCAGCTGCCAATCTGGATTCGGGAGTCAGACTCGATCTCTGTTTTTAAGATTAGGGTTAAAACCTACCTTTTTGATATAGCCTACAATTAGGGAGGGATCATGTGTTTCTGAACCCTCCCTTAGTTATGCTGCTAATAGGTTTAGTCAGCCGGGGGACCTCCAGTAATGCACTGGGCCTCACTCCTTTCCTCACTCTCTATGAAATATTTTTTTTTGCTGGTCATTAACATTTGTTTGTTCTCTCCCATAGATTGAGTCCCCATCGTGCTGTTTGCTCTCTACATGTCTGTTCTTTTCATCTTCTCTGTCCCCTCACCCCCCAGCCAGTCGCAGCAGATGACTGCCCCTCCCTGAGCCTGGTTCTGCTGGAGGTTTCTTCCTGTTAAAAGGGAGTTTTTCCTCTCCACCGTCGCCAAGTGCTTGCTCACAGGGGATCACCTGATTGCTGGGGTCTTTCTGCAACTGTGGGGGTTCCTCCCTACAGTTGATAGTGCTATGAGATGACTGTTGTTGTGAAATGGCGCTACATAAATAAAGTTGAATTGAATTGAATTGAATTAAATTATAAGATAAGATAAGATAAGCCTTTATTAGTCCCACAATGGGGAAATTCCAGGATTGCAACAGCACAGGGATAGCAGCACTCAGAGCAATAGTTAAGAAGATACGGAAGATATTGACATAACGTTCGGCTCAGGAGACGCACACACACAGGCTCAAAGTAGTTCAGATAGTTTATTGGCAACAGGAGTGAATGAATGAGTGTCTGCGAAATGTAAATGTGTTGGTGGCGGCGTCTGCTTCAGGCACAGAGGCAGGAGACCGTACAGCTGGCAACCCTATGGGAGAGAACACAGAGACACAGGGTGATGGGCACACACCAACACAGGAGGAGAATAGGCAAGGGAGAAGCTTACTTGCTAGGAACAGATGACTGGCACAACAAGGACGGGACCCGGGAGACAGCCACCTGCAGGGCTCGGTGCAGCAGCGAGGAACAACGAGGGAACGGGATTGTCCGCCGCCGAGGAATCCACCTGTGCACAGGGGAGCAGACTGGAAAGGATGAGGTAAGGGTTTCTTACCACACAGCGTCGTGCTGAAGAGTTGATAGCTTCACGTCGAAGGGGAATGAAGTCTGACGGCTTCAGGCCAAAGCTCAGGGCGAGGCGGCTTATATCCCTCGCCGCTGATGATGAACAGGTGTGTGAGCAGGTGGCGCCGCTGATGAGCGGCGCGGCGTGACAGTACTCCCCCCTCTAGCAGCGCCTCCTGGTGATGGCTTTCCTGGGTGCGCTCGGTGGAAGTCCGCGATGAGCGATGGGTCCAACACGAACGACGAGGGTACCCACTGTCGATGCTCGGGCCCATAGCCCTCCCAGTCCACCAAGTACTGCAACCCACAACCCCGGCGCCGGGAGTCCAGGATGGAGGCGACGGTCCAGGCCGGATGGCCACCAATCATCCGGGGTGCGGGTTGCGCAGCAGGAGGAGGGCAAAGGGGGTCGGTGACTGCCAGCTTCACCTTAGACACGTGGAAGGTGGGATGGATGCGGAGGGAGGGGGGAATAGCCACGCGCACAGCCACCGGGTTGATGATCCGGGTGATGGGGTAGGGACCCATGAATTGCTGTGCCAGCTTCCGCCTCTCGCCTTTTAAGGTTACGTCCTGGGTAGATACGTAGACACGTTGCCCAACTCTGTATGCCGGGGAAGGACTTCGGTGCCGGTCCGCCACAGTTCTGTTGCGCTCCGCTGTGCGTAAAAGCGCCTTGCGCGCGGCAGCCCAGATGGAGCGGAACTGCCTGAGGTGCGCCCTAACCGAGGGAACAGTTACCTCACTCTCCTGCACCGGGAACAGCGGGGGGTCATAACCCAGGGACGCCTTGAAGGGGGACATCCCTGTAGCAGAAGAGCGAGCGGTGTTGTGGGCGTATTCAACCCAGGCAAGATGGTTACTCCAGGACGTGGGTTTAGATGCTGTTACACAGTGGAGCGCGGCCTCCAGCTCCTGATTGGTCCGCTCACACTGCCCATTGGATTGGGGGTGATGGCCGGAGGAGAGGCTCACCTTGGCTCCGATGGCGTTACAGAACGATCTCCAAACCTCAGAAGAAAATTGGGGCCTCCGGTCCGAGACCACGTCCACCGGAATCCCGTGCAGCCTGACCACGTGTTGGACGAGGAGATCCGCCGTCTCCAGGGCAGTTGGAAGACCTCGCAGGGGGACGAAGTGCACAGCCTTGGAGAAGCGGTCCACGATGGTCAGGATGGTGTCATAGGAATTGGAGACTGGGAGTCCGGTGACGAAATCCAAAGCGATGTGTGACCAGGGCCTGCCAGGGACGGGCAGGGGCTGGAGCAGACCCGCTGGGGGGGGCGTTTCCTGACTTGTTGGTGGCACAAATTGGACAAGCCCGGACATAGCGGGCAGCGTCCCTCCGCAGGCCCGGCCACCAAAAGGACCGCTGGAGGAGGTCTATCATCCGGGAGGAGCCAGGGTGATAGGTGAGCTTGGAGGTGTGCAGCCAGTGGATGACCTCACCACGAACCACGGATGGCACGAACAGCCTCCCCTCCGGTCCGCCGCCAGGGTCAGGTTCCACTTCCTGCGCCCTCTGGATCTTGCTCTCTATGTCCCAGGAGATGGCTCCCACGACGCATGACCTGGGCAGGATGGTGTGGAGCGTCTCCTCCGACTCCTCGGGGGTGAACTGCCTAGAGAGGGCGTCAGGCAGGCCGTTTTTGGAGCCAGGCCTGAAGGTGATGGAGAACTGGAACCTGGCGAAGAACAAGGACCAGCGCGCCTGGCGGGCGTTCAGACGCTTGGCAGATCGAAGATATTCCAAGTTCTTGTGGTCCGTAAGGACCACGAACGGCAGGTCCGCCCCCTCTAGCCAGTGGCGCCATTCTTGCAGCGCGAGCTTGATGGTCAGTAGCTGTCTGTCCCCCACATCGTAGTTTCTCTCCGCCGGGGACAAGCGCCGGGAGAAGAAGGCGCAGGGCCGTTTGGCGCCATCGTCAGGCGACCGCTGAGATAGCACCGCCCCCACTCCTGTGTCCGAGGCGTCCACCTCCACGATGCACTGCAGCGCGGGGTCGACCTGGCGAAGGACCCGGGAGGAGGAGAACTCCGCCTTCAGCGCCTGGAAGGCAGCAGCGGCCTCTTCGGTCCACCGGAACGGGACCTTAGGGGGCGTGAGGCGGGTCAGTGGTCCGACGATGGAGCTGCAATTGGGGACAAAGCGGCGGTAGAAATGTGCAAATCCAACGAACTGTTGCACCTGCTTCCGTGACGCCGGTGTAGGCCATTCTACCACCGCCTTTACCTTCTCTGGGTCAGGGAGCACCTGGTCGTGAGCGATGACGAAACCCAGGAAGGACATCGTTCTGGCGTAAAATTCACACTTTTCAGCCTTCACGTATAGCTGATTCTCCAGCAGTCTTTGGAGGACCCGCCTCACATGGACCTGGTGCTCGTCCCTGGACTTGGAGAAGATGAGGATATCGTCCAGGTAGACGAACACGAAAAGGCCAATGAAGTCCCGGAGGACGTCATTGATGAGGCGCTGAAAGACGGCAGGAGCGTTGGTCAACCCGAACGGCATAACCAGGTACTCAAAATGGCCGTTCGGGGTACGGAAGGCTGTCTTCCACTCATCTCCCTCCCGGATCCGGACGAGGTGGTATGCGCTGCGTAGATCCAGCTTGGTGAACCAGGTCGCCCCCTGGAGGGAGTGGAAGGCGGTGTCCATGAGGGGCAGGGTGTAACGGTCCTTCTCAGTGATGTCGTTGAGAGCCCGGTAATCTATGCAAGGGCGGAGGGATCCGTCCTTTTTCCCAACGAAGAAGAACCCTGCCCCCACGGGAGATGACGATGGGCGAATTATCCCAGCGCTCAGTGATTCTTTCAGGTAGGCGTTCATCGTCTCCTTCTCCGGCGCTGACAGGCTGTAGAGCCGACCAGAAGATAAGGGAGCCCCCTGACGGAGGTTGATGGCGCAGTCATAGGGCCGATGAGGGGGGAGAGACGTAGCTTTAGTCTTACTAAACACCATACCCAGGTCGTGAAATTCCGGAGGCACCAGAGACAGGTTCGGGGGTGCAGCGTCCGTAGCGGGGGAAGAAGCGGACGAAGAGCAGGCAGCGGACTGAAGGCAGGTGCCCATGCAGAACGTATTCCATGCCGATACCCCAGCTGACTTCCAGTCCAGGACCGGGTTGTGGAGGCGTAGCCAGGGATACCCCAAGATGACGGGCGACAGAGAGTTGGGCAGGACGAGAAAGGTTATCTCCTCCCGGTGGTTACCAGAGATGATCACCGGGACCGGGACGGTCTGGTGTGTGACTCTCCCAAGGGAAGCACGGGAGAGGTTGACCAGGGAGATGGGGTCTTTGAGCGCCTGGCAGCGGATGCCCAAACGGGTTGCCAGGCTTTGTGAAATGAAGCTGCCTTCTGCGCCCGAATCCACCAGTGCGTGGGTGAGGTGCCCAGTGGAGTTGTGGCAGAAACGGATGGGCAGCATTAATTGGGTGTGTGAGTTTAACCGATTGAGATCCGCAAGGCCCCCTACAGTGACTCGTGGACCCCGCTGACTGGCTTTCCGTGGGCAAAGCTTCACCGTGTGTTGGTCATCTCCGCAATACATGCAGAGATCCAACTCACGGCGGCGTTGTCTCTCCGCAGGTGAAAGTGTTGTCCAGCCCGTCACCATCGGCTCCGACTCCTCGGGGCACGATGGTGGCGGCGTCGCCAGGGGGCGAGCTTGGAACAGGCGCGGCGAGGCTCCACAAGGGTGAGAAGAAGACGACTTCCGCCCTGAAGAGCGCTTGCGCAGCCTGTTATCCAAACTAATCGCTAAGGATGTCAGCTCCGCTAGAGTCTCAGGAATATCCCGCCCAGCCAGTTCATCCCTCAGATCATCATTGAGGCTGCGGAGAAAAAGGCCTCAGAGGGAGCGTTCCTCCCAGCCTACTTCCTCCGCCGCTACCCGGAAGTCAACTGCATAGTCCGCTGCCAACCGGCTTCCCTGCTGGAGGGCGAGAAGCCGATCGACTTGGACCGTCTCGGTTGGAGTATGGTCAAAGACCTCCAGGAAGCGCCTCACGAATTGGTCATATGTGAGGGCGGCATAACTGGGCCTCGCCATTACGGCGTAGGTCCACGTTAAAGCTCGCCCCTCCAGGAGATTCCCGATATAACCAATTCGGCTATGATCTGAGGGAAAGTCTCCGGGCACCCGGTGGAAAACGGACTCACACTGCATAATAAACCCCCGCGCTCCGCCGAGCTTACCGCTAAAGCGGGCGGGGGTTGGAATGGGTGTGAGCCGAACCGGTGCACTCGGAGCCTGCTGGACGGCCACTGGAGCAGCAGGAGCCGCGCCACCCTGACGAGCCGGGGGGAACGACTGCTGGGGGTCCAAGCGGCCCAACCGGTTAGTCAAATTTAATAATTGATTGAAAATCACCTGTTGCTGATAGGCTAATTGATCCACTCGAGCCTCGAGAGTGGAAAACCGGTGTGCGAGCCCGCCGTCTGCCGAGCCGCTCTGCTGAAGCCGTACTGACATAACGTTCGGCTCAGGAGACGCACACACACAGGCTCAAAGTAGTTCAAATAGTTTATTGGCAACAGGAGTGAATGAATGAGTGTCTGCGAAATGTTAATGTGTTGGTGGCGGCGTCTGCTTCAGGCACAGAGGCAGGAGACCGTACAGCCGGCAACCCTATGGGAGAGAACACAGAGACACAGGGTGATGGGCACACACCAACACAGGAGGAGAATAGGCGAGGGAGAAGCTTACTTGCTAGGAACAGATGACTGGCACAACAAGGACGGGACCCGGGAGACAGCCACCTGCAGGGCTCAGTGCAGCAGCGAGGAACGACGAGGGAGCGGGATTGTCCGCCGCCGAGGAATCCACCTGTGCACAGGGGAGCAGACTGGAAAGGATGAGGTAAGGGTTTCTTACCACACAGCGTCGTGCTGAAGAGTTGATAGCTTCACGTCGAAGGGGAATGAAGTCTGATGGCTTCAGGCCGAAGCTCAGGGCGAGGCGGCTTATATCCCTTGCCGCTGACGATGAACAGGTGTGCGAGCAGGTGGCGCCGCTGATGAGCGGCGCGGCGTGACAGATATAAATAAGAGCAGTGGATATACATACAGTGGGGCAAAAAAGTATTTAGTCAGCCACCAACTGTGCAAGTTCTCCCACTTAAAGGATGAGAGAGGTCTCCAATTTTCATCATAGGTATACCTCAACTATGAGAGACAAAATGAGAAAAAAAATCCAAAAAAATCACATTGAAGGATTTTTAATGAATTAATTGGTAAATTCCTTGGTAAAATAAGTATTTGGTCACCTACAAACAAGCAAGATTTCTGGCTCTCACAGACCTGTAACTTCTTCTTTAAGAGGCTCTTCTGTCCTCCACTCGTTACCTGTATTAATGGCACCTGTTTGAACTTGTTATCAGTATAAAAGACACCTGTCCACAACCTCAAACAGTCAGACTCCAAACTTCACTATGGCCAAGACCAAAGAGATGTCAAAGGACACCAGAAACAAAATTGTAGACCTACACCAGGCTGGGAAGACTGAATCTGCAATAGGTAAGCAGCTTGGTGTGAAGAAATCAACTGTGGGAGCAATTATTAGAAAATGGAAGACATACAAGACCACAGATAATTTCCCTCGATCTGGGGATCCATGCAAGATCTCACCCCGTGGGGTCAAAATGATCATGAGAACGGTGAGCAAAAATCCCAGAACCACATGGGGGGACCTAGTGAATGACCTGCAGAGAGCTGGGACCAAAGTAACAAAGGCTACATCAGAAACACACTACGCCGCCAGGGACTCAAATCCTGCAGTGCCAGACGTGTCCCCCTGCTTAAGCCAGTACATGTCCAGGCCCATCTGAAGTTTGCTAGAGAGCATTTGGATGATCCAGAAAAGAATTGGGAGAATGTCATATGGTCAGATGAAACCAAAATAGATCTTTTTGGTAAAAACTCAACTTGTCGTGTTTGGAGGAGAAAGAACACCATACCTACTGTGAAGCATGGGAGTGGAAACATCATACTTTGGGGCTGTTCTTCTGCAAAGGGACCAGGACGACTGATCCGTGTAAAGGAAAGAATGAATGGGGCCATGTATCGTGAGATTTTGAGTCAAAACCTCCTTCCACCAGCAAGGGCATTGAAGATGAAACGTAGCTGGGTCTTTCAGCATGACAATGATCCCAAACACACCGCCCGGGCAACGAAGGAGTGGCTTCGTAAGAAGCATTTCAAGGTCCTGGAGTGGCCTAGCCAGTCTCCAGATCTCAACCCCATAGAAAATCTTTGGAGGGAGTTGAAAGTCCATGTTGCCCAGCAACAGCCCCAAAACATCACTGCTCTAGAGGAGATCTGCATGGAGGAATGGGCCAAAATACCAGCAACAGTGTGTGAAAACCTTGTGAAAACTTACAGAAAACGTTTGACCTCTGTCATTGCCAACAAAGGGTATATAACAAAGTATTGAGATGAACTTTTGTTATTGACCAAATACTTATTTTACCGAGGAATTTACCAATTAATTCATTAAAAAATCCTTCAATGAGATTTTCTGGATTTTTTTTTTTCTTATTGTGTCTCTCATAGTTGAAGTATACCTATGATGAAAATTGGAGACCTCTCTCATCTTTTAAGTGGGAGAACTTGCACAATTGGTGGCTGACTAAATACTTTTTCACCCCACTGTACATACACATCAATATATAAATATATATACAAAGTGCGAAGCATTGTAGCAAGATGGAATAAACAGCATAACCGTCTACTTAGTTATCCTACATAGTATGAATATGTACCCATACATATTGTCACCCTCCGTAGTGACCGATACTGTCCTAGTTGTATATACTGGAGGGGACCATTGTGTAAGTCTATTGCGCCTTTTGCATTCAATACTATTAGGTCGTCACGTTTTTTTTGCTATCTCTGTGAGCAGCCCTGCTTAGGTTATACAGTCTGACTGCCGTAGGTAGGAAGGACCTGCGAAACCTCTCGGTTGCGCATCTAGGATGATGTAGTCTGCTGCTAAATGAGCTCCTCAGTGTGTTCAGTATGTCCTGCTTAGGGTGGAACTCGGATTCCAGCAGAGATGACAGTTTAGCCACCATCCTTCTCTCTCCTATCTCCTCCACTGGGTCAGGGCGCTGCCCCAGGACAGAGCTAGCTTTCTTGATCAGTTTGTTCAGTCTCTTCCTATTGGCTGCTGTAATGCCACTGCCCCAGCAGACCACTCCAAAAGTGATGGCTGATGCCACCACCGTGTCATAGAATGTCTTCAGCAGCGCCCCTTGTACACCAAAAGACCTGAGTCTCCTCAGTAGGAACAGCCTGCACTGTCCCTTCTTGTGGAGTGCGTCGGTATTGTGTGACCAGTCTAGTTTATTGTTCAGATGAACACCCAGGTACTTGTAGGATGTCACCATCTCGATGTCTGTTCCCTGTATGTTTATTGGTGCTGTGAGGGGTTGTCCTTGCCTGCGGCAGTCCACCACCAGCTCCTTAGTTTTCCTCGCGTTGATCTGGAGGCAGTTCCTATGGCACTAGTCCACGAAGTCCTGGATAAGTCCTCTGTACTCAGCTTCATCTCCGTTGGAGATGAGGCCGACGATCGCAGAGTCGTCAGAGAACTTCTGTAGATGGCAGTGTGTTGTGTTTTGTGAGAAGTCCGCAGTATAAAGGGTAAACAGGAAGGGAGCCAAAACCGTTCCCTGGGGGGCCCCTGTGCTACCGATGATCGTGTCGGACACACAGTCCCGGGTTCTCACAAACTGTGGCCCGTTAGTGAAGTAGTCCAGGATCCATGATGACAGGTGCTGGTCCACCCCTGCGCACAGCAGCTTGTCCTTCAGGATCATCGGTTGGATGGTGTTGAAAGCACTGGAGAAGTCAAAGAACATGATCTTCACCGCATTCCCGGGCTTTTCCAGGTGGGACAGAGAACGGTGAAGGAGGAAGATCACTGCATCCTCCACCCCAATGTCATGCTGGTAGGCGAACTGGAGTGGATCCATCGCTGGTCCCACCAGGGGGCGGAGGTGAGCAAGGAGCAGTCTCTCCAGGGTCTTCATCATGTGGGACGTCAGGGCCACTGGTCTGTAGCTGTTCAGGTCTTTGGGGCGGGAGGTCTTTGGTACAGGTACCACACAAGATGTTTTCCACAACTGTGGTACCCTCCCCAGCTTCAGGCTCAGGTTAAAGATGAGCTCCGCAATCCCACACAGCTGATCTGCACAGGACTTGAGGAGCTTTGCGCTGATGCCGTCCGGTCCCGATGCCTTCCTCGCCTTGATCTTTCTCAGCTCCGTCCTCACCTGGGTCTTAGTGAGGGTCATGTTGGGGGGGCTGTGTGTTGGGAGTGGGGGGTGTTGGTGGAGTGGGGTGTGGGCAGCAGGACTCAATGTCTTTAGAGGCAGCAGTCGTTGTTGTGCAGTCGAGGGGGGGAGGGCGGTTGGTCAAACCTATTAAAAAACAGGTTCAGATTGTTCGCCCACTCCCTGCCCCCCATGGCCTGGGAGGAGGTATTCTGGAGCCCAGAAATGGTTTTAAGGTTTCTCCAGACCCCACCGATGTCGCGCTGTTGCAGCTTGTCCTCCATCTTCTTCCGGAAGCTGTCCTTGCCTTCTCTGATATTCCTCCTCAGCTCCCTCTGTATGGACTTCAGCATCTCCCTGTTCCCCGACCTGAAGATCCTCTTCTTCTCTCTCAGAAGTGTTTTTATCTCAGGGTTGATCCAGGGTTTGTTGTTCGAGCAACACTGTATGGTCTTGGTGGGTACGGTGTTGTCCACACAGAAGCTGATGTAGTCCGTGATGGTGTGAGTGAGGCCATCGATGTCCTCACCATGTGGATCGCAGAGCTGCTCCCAGGCAGTGGTTTCAAAGCAGTCCTTTAGAGCGTCCATTGCCTCCTCAGACCATAACTTCACTGTGCACATGACCGGAGGTTGTCTGTGCACTAGGGGTTTGTACACCGGCAGGAGATGAACCAAGTTGTGATCCGATCTCCCGAGTGGGGGGAGTTGTGATGAGGTGTACGCCTCCTTAGTGTTTGTGTAGAATAAGACCAGTGTTTTATTGTCTCTAGTGTGGCATGTGACATACTGGGTGAATGTGGGTAGAATGGGAGACAGTGAAATATGGTTAAAATCGCCTGAGATTAGGAGAAGAGCATCTGGGTGTTCTGTCTGCAGCCTGCCAGTTACTGAGTGGATGACGTCACGCACTGTCCCAGCGTTCGCCGTCGGATTTGCATAAATAACAATGCAGATCGCGTGTGAGTATTCCCTCGGGAGATAGGTAGGCCTCATGCTAACAGCTAGCAACTCAATGTCTTTGCTACAGTGCTGTTCCTTAACCGTGACATGTCCCGGTCTGCACCAGTTGTTATTGATGTACATCATCACCCCACCGCCCCGTGCCTTCCCACTGTCTGGTGTTCGGTCTGCCCCTATTGCGTGGAAACCTTCCAGTTCAATGTTAGCATCTGCTGCTAGTCCTGTTAGCCACGTCTCTGAGAATAGGAACAGGCTACACTCCCGGTATATGCTATCGTAGCGGGAGATAGCCGCTACTTCATCTGTCTTTCCGAGTATCGATCGTACATTCCCCATAATGACAGATGGGAGGGCGGGTCTGTACCTTATATTCCTTGCCCGCCGTCTTACACCAGCACGACACCCACGTCGTTTTCGTCTTAATTCTCCCTGTATGTCGAGTTTTCACATAAGCATCATGTGCCGGTTTAATGCTAATAGCTGGTCCCTGTTATACTGCCTCCTGTCAGAAACAGTGGCTCCGTCCGCTGAATCAGGAGATATTTGGGCGATCTACATGTTCGGATGGAATAAAGGTGACGCTGGATCATAAAGATTGGCAAGAGAGCCAGATAGTAACAGAAATAGGCAGAAATTGATCCGCTGTTGCAAAAGGCAGCCTACTCGTGTTTCGCAGGAAGTTCCCAGCGCCAAACGAGTATGTTGTAAAACATTAAAGCAACGCCATAAAAAAGGTGTTATTTTGCCTTTTGAACCCTAGTACATCACAGTCACATTCACAGTCAGACAAGAAAGAAAGGTACAGAAGTGTACGGAAGAGTATCGCTGCCAAACAAACAAAAATAAATGGCTTTATATTATGTTATAACATGATACACTTCACGTTATAACATGATAGCTCAGTATCATGTTATAACGTGATATGTTTATTGTTAGAACAAAAGGTCTCTTTCACGCTTCCGGGTTCATGACACTGAAAGTAGTTATTGTTGGTTTAGCAACTTCCGGCTAGCGTAGCTCAGAATACAATAATGACCCAGGCCACATCTAGATGTCATTGCAGCGTTCCTCTTTGTAAAGCCAACAAACAACGACAGCCTTATTTAAGTTTTCGTGCTTTTCCCAGTGACATAATAGCAAAGAAGAAGTGAATTCAGGAAATTTGTTGTGATGAAGAGGGAGTCTGGAGACATGGAGTCTGAATGGGCCATGTTCTACACCTCTGTTGTTGAAGTGGCGGCCCAGAGCTGCGGCCGCAAGGTGGTCGGTGCATCTCGTGGTGGCAACCCCCGAACCAAGTGGTGGACACCAGTGGTGAGGGGGGCCATTAAGCTGAAGAAGGAGTCCTATCAAGCTTGGTTGGCTTGTGGGACTCCGAAGCAGCTGAGGTGTACCAGCAGGCCAAGCGGAGTGCAGCTCGGGTGGTTGCTGAAGAAAAACCCGGGTATGGGAGGAGTTCGGTGAGGCCATGGAACAAGACTTTCGGTCGTCCTCAACGAGATTCTGGAAAACTGTCTGGCGGCTCAGGAGGGGAAAGCAGCTCCCCGTCCACACTGTGTATAGTGTGGATGGGACACTGTTGACTTCGACTGGGGATATTGTCGGGCGGTGGAAGGAATACTTCGAGGATCTCCTCAATCCCACTGATACGCCTTCCACAGAGGAAGCAGGGTTTGGGGACAAGGGGGATGACTCGCCTATCACAGGGGCTGAGGTCGCCAAGGTGGTTAAAAATCTCCTTGGTGGCTGGGCCCCGGGGGTGGACGAGATTCGCCTTGAGTACCTCAAGGCCCTGGATGTTGTTGGGTTGTCATGGTTGACATGCCTCTGCAACATTGCGTGGAGGTCGGGGGCAGTGCCTTTGGCATGGCAAACCGGGGTGGTGGTTCCTCTCTTCAAAAAAGGGGACCGGAGGGTGTGCTCCAACTTTAGAGGGATCACACTCCTCAGCCTCCCTGGGAAGGTCTATGCCAAGGTACTGGAGAGGAGAGTCCGGCCGTTGGTCGAACCTCGGATTCAGGAGGAGCAATGTGGTTTTCGTCCTGGCCGTGGCACATCGGACCAGCTCTTTACCCTCTCGAGAATTCTTGAGGGTTTGTGGGAGTTTGCCCAACCAGTTTACATGTGTTTTGTGGACTTGGAGAAGGCATTTGACCGCGTCCCTCATGGATTTTTCTGGGGGGTGCTTCGGGAGTATGGGGTATCGGGCTTGTTGTTACGAGCTATTCAGTCTCTGTACGACCGTTGTGAGAGTTTGGTTCGTATTGCCAACACTCGGTCGGAGTCATTCCCAGTGAGAGTTGGACTCCGCCAGGGCTGCCCTTTGTCACCGATCCTGTTCATAATTTTTATGGACAGGATTTCTAGGCGCAGCCAGGGAATGAAGGGTGTCATGCTTGGTGACCACAGGATCTCATCTCTGTTGTTTGCAGATGATGTTGTCCTGTTGGCTTCATCCAGCAATGACCTACAGCTCTTGCTGGGATGGTTTGCCGCTGAGTGTGAAGCGGCTGGGATGAGAATCAGCACCTCCAAGTCCGAGTCCATGGTCCTCAGCCGGAAAAAGGTGGATTGTCCTCTCCGGGTTGGGGACACGCTCCTGCCCCAAGTGGAGGAGTTTAAGTATCTTGGGGTCTTGTTCACGAGTGAGGAGAAAATGGAGCGAGAGATCGACAGACGGATTGGAGCAGCATCTGCAGTGATGCGGACGTTGTACCGGTCTGTTGTGGTGAAGAGGGAGCTTAGTTCTAAGGCAAAGCTGTCGATTTACTAGTCAATCTACGTCCCTACTCTCACCTATGGTCACGAGCTTTGGGTAATGACCGAAAGAATGAGATTGCGGATACAAGCGGCTGAAATGAGCTTTCTCCGTAGGATTGCTGGACTCACCCTCAGAGATAGGGTGAGGTGCTCAGTCATCCGGGAGAGGCTCAGAGTAGAACCGCTGCTCCTCCACATTGAAAGGAGTCAGTTGAGGTGGTATGGGCATCTGATTAGGATGCCTCCTGGACGCCTCCCACTTGAGGTGTTTCGGGCCCAGGACTCGGTGGAGAGACTATGTCTCCCAGCTGGTGTGGGAACGCCTTGGTATCCCCTCTGAAGAGCTGGAGCAGGTGGCTGTGGAGAGGGAAGTCTGGGCTTCTCTGCTTGAACTGCTGCCTCCTCGAGCCGGACCTCCAGAAAAGCAGTAGAAGAAGAAGAAGATGGAAGACTCTTATTTTACAACAAGCAGGGGAATTAATTACTTTTGTCGCCTTCACTTCACGGAAGAAGACTTCACAGAAACGACTCTTCGCAAACGGCTTAAAATTGGGACAATCCAAATTCGTTTTGAGTGAAATAACTGGGGATCATCAGAACGTGAGTCTGTTTATGACAGAGCAGCTACTTGACTAGGCCATGAAGTAAATTCTGTATAATTACTGAATTAGCTATGAAACTAGAAGACTTATAGATGCAAATCAGTGTATTTGCATGTGGTTTGGTATTAGGTAATAAACACTACTTTAATCGTGGTGATTATGAGTTGGAAAAATTCAGAGTTTACGATTATGTTTTCACTTGGATTTAAAGATACAAAATGTGTAGAGTTTAGAGATAATTAAGCCAGTAACAGTAATTGTGTTTACATGGGCAAATGTTTACTGGTGTAAAAGGCTGTCAACTGTATTTTTTTATCCTGATTATGATAACACTGAGGGGGAAAAAACTAAAATCCCACTCTCCCAAGCTTGTCAGAAGGACTAGGGTTAAATAGGGATGGTAAAGCAAATCAGAAAGGCACCAGCACACTCTAACTGTGGAAAAAAATAATTTATTTGCAAGCAAGCTAAGCAGTGATGGAAGTGTAGTTTTGGAATAAAGAAATTATCCCCCAATAAATAAACAAAATGACAAAATAAAGTAAGGAAAATGCTAGTTACAGTATCTCTACACAAATCCTTATTTGGCTTGCAGGTTTTTTTTTTTTTTTTTTTTGGGGGGGGGGGGGGGTTCTGCTACATCAAAAATCAAAGTCAAAAGTCAAACTCCCTTAAGGCAAAGCTGGCAAACTGGAGTGTGCTGATGCCTGTTCTATTTATTTTGATGACGATGTCAAATTCTACTCTTTCGTCATGATGTCTTCTCAGGTGCACTGGATGCTGTATCTGCGTGCATACAGCAGTTGCAGGTAGAGGTAAAGAGGCTGGAAGCAGAGCTGCGAGGACTAAAGCTGGACCCTCTACATTTTAGCAGGTTTTGTATCTCTGATGAGGACATCCGTTTCTACACAAGATCTCCATCACAGGAAGTGTTTAATGCCTTTTGGGAGGCGGTCCAACCATCTGCATCTGTGGTGATGTACTGGTTAAAGGCACAAAAAAATGGGACAAACATTTGGACCAGCCCGTCCCAGTCCAACTCGCAGCTTGAAACTAATTGATGATTTTTTTCTTATACTGTTGTCGCGTTGCTGCAGGCCTGAAGGAAAAAGTGCTTGCTGACATCTTTCAAGTCAGTGTGTCCACAGTCTGCTGCACTGTGATAACCTGGGCGAACTACCTCTACCTGATTCTTGGCTCCCTTCCCACCTGGATGAGTAGATAGCAAGTCAATTCAACCATGCCACTCAAACTCAGACAGTACTGTCCTGAGGTGAGGGTGATCATCAACTGCACAGAGGTGCATTGTCAGAGCCCTTCATCTCTCACTCTCCAGTCAGAGGTTTTTTTCTAATTACAAAAACATTACAACCTTCAACGCTGTCGTACAGCCGAGCAGTCAGGTGTGTGTCACAGAAGAGCTAGGCTTCAAGAAGTTGCAACAAGGATTTTTCCATTTATTTCAGACACTGTGTAGGCAACAACTCCAGTCTAAAACCAGATGCACCTGCCTCCTCGCTCAGGTGCATCCTATCAGTTGGTCATTTGTGTTGGTATTTAATCAGCTCATTTTCATTTCTACATTGCTGGATTATTGTGTTTACTCTGTGCTACCTGTGTGTTTCGCTGAGCCATCTGATGCCATGGCTCTTCCTCTATAGTATCCCCTACCACGTCTCACCATGGCTCTCCTTTAACACGACTCGTCGTGTCCCAAAGTAAGTTTGTTCTCTAGTTTTTGTATGTCAACGCTTTTTGGGACTTTTATGTTAATAACTCTGTCTGTGGTGAAACCCAGTGTGTGAATGTGACTCCTCTCTCACAGGCTCAGTACCACATCCCGCTGCCACATAAAAAGTGTAAAGATTTAGCTTCCAGACAGAGATTATTATAGATTATAAATTAGTCAATGGGCTATCTCACATTATAACAAGTTTTCTTGTAAATATAAAGTATGGAATACTTTAAAACCTGTTTTGAAGGAAAGAAAAATAAAACAACTACCTGCATGATCAACTCGCTCCTGCCTTCTGCAAAGTTATTGCACTCAGGAAACCCCCCCCCCCCCCCGCCCCCACGAGCCTCACCACGCTGTGTTTCATTTCAAGTTCATTGCCAGGTCTGTTTTTTTCCTGCAGTTTTTTTTCTTTAGAAACTGCTTCTTTTGAACCTGTTTTTGTGAAGCAGAGACATTTGTTTCTGATGCACAATCTGGCCACACTGGCAGAGCACAAGGAAGGGGGGGGGGATGACACATACAGTACATACTGGCTGGAATGCAGCAGACTTGAATGAAAGGAGAAAAAAACGCCAGCGCCACTCTCTTGCAGTGGTAAAAATCGAACAAAATACAGTTTTGTGCAAATTGTGTTGCATTACCACTAAATTGTTTCACCACTTGAGATGTCATCCACTATAATATGAAGAATGCATTAAAATCAGCTGTCAACTTCCCAGGTAACCCCTACGATAAACAAATAAATAAAACCAGCCCTAAGAAAATGACTATATGGTTTCTTCATTTGGAAAATTTATCCCTCCCAAAAAAAAGTGCAAAATGGAAAGAGATCACAGCTGTGGTACCAAATTATACTGCCAAAGACCTTTATTGTTAAAAACATGACCAAACAGAAAAGTGTACTTTAATTTATATGGTTTTAAAATATCTTTCTCTAGAATTCTTGATTAATGCCAAGATGCATATAAGGCCACATCTCGCCCCCACCTCGGCCATTCTGACCACCTATCCGTGATGTTGGTGCCTGCCTACAAACTGAAGTGCAGCAGGCCAGTAGAGAAACAACTCATGATTTGGCCAGAGGGTGCAGCCTCAGCACTTCAGGACTGTTTTCTATACACAGACTGAGAGGTCTTCAAAATAGCAGCCTCTCAGGGAGACAGGACAGATGTGGAGGAGTATGCTGAAACGGTAACCAGCTACATCGCGAAGTGCACAGAGGATGTCACTATAGTGAAGACTTTCACTGCACGAGGAAACTATAAACCCTGGATGACTGCAGAAGTGCACTCGCTGCTCACAGCCAGAGATGCAGCCTTCAGAGCGAAGGACAGGATCGCCCTCCGCTAAGCCAGGTCTGCGCTCTCAAAGGGAATTAAGACGGCGAAACGCGCCTATGTGGAGAAAATCCAGGGACACCTCTGTGACACAAGGAACACCAATCGGATGTGGCAGGGAATTCGGGCGCTGACGGATTATAAGTCTAGGCAGGGGGTCGATGATGATGACGCTTCGCTTCCGGACAGGCTCAGCAACTTCTTTGCACGTTTTGAAGCATCAAACCCGACAATCAGAGGGAGGACTGGCCCATCTCCACCATCTGTTGGGCCAGCTATCCTCATCAACGGAGCGGACACACGGAGGACCCTAATCAGGGTCAACCCACGTAAAGCTGCAGGTCCGTACAACATCCCGGGACGTGTGCTCCGAGTCTGCGCGAGCGAGTTGGCGGATGTCCTGACTGACATTTATAACATCTCCCTGAGTCAGGCCATCGTTCCCAGATGCTTTAACACCTCTACCATAGTACCGGTGGCAAAGAAACCAGTTGTGTCCTGTCTGAATGACTATCGTCCTGTTGCATTGACACCAATTGTGATGAAGTGTTTTGAATGGCTTGTTAAACCACACATCACAGCCTGCCTCCCTGCATCACATAACCTGCTCCAGTTTGCATATCATTCAAACCGCTCCATGGAGGATGCTATAGTCACCACCCTGCACTCTGTCATCACCCACCTGGATCAGAAAGACACCTACGCCAGACTCCTGTACACTGATTTCAGTTCAGCATTCAACACCATTATTCCCCAGAGACTGATGGAGAAATTACTCCTTCTCGGTCTGAACACCGCCACATGTCTCTGGATCCTGGACTTCCTGACCGAGAGACCTCAGTCTGTCTGTGTTGGAAACAACATCTCCAACTCTGTCACGCTGAGCACCGGATCCCTTCAAGGCTGCGTACTCAGTCCACTGTTGTTTACACTTCTAACACATGACTGTGTATCCAGACACGAGGGGAACCAGATTATTAAGTTTGCAGACGACACCACAGTGGTGGGACTTATTCAGAGGGATGAGGAATCAATGTACAGGGAAGAAGTTAGAGACCTGGAGGGCTGGTGCAGGGAGAACAATCTGGTGCTCAACGTGGACAAAACGAAGGAGATGATTATCAACTTCTGGCGGTCATGGCCTGAACACGTCCCTCTCAGCATTGGCGGCCGTTTGGTGGAGAGAGTGGAGAACATCAAGTTCCTCAGAGTGCAGATCTCACAGGACCTGACCTGGAGAAAGAATTCCTTGGAGATCAGGAAACGGGCCCAGCAGAGACTGCACTTCTTGAGGAAACTCAAACAGGCCTCTCTCCCCATCTGCATCGTCAGGACCTTCTACAGAGGTGTGGTGGAGAGTGTTCTGACGTACTGCATTGCAACATGGTACTCCAGCTGCAGTATGTCAGACAAAAAAGCCCTGCAGAGGATAGTTAAGGGAGCTGAGAGGCTAATTAGAGTTTCCCTCCCCTCTGTCCAAGAACTTTTTCAGAACCGTTGTAGGAGCAGGGCACTGAACATTGTCAAGGATCACTCTCACCCTCTGCATAAACACTTTGAACTTCTGCCATCTGGCAAACGATTCCGGAGCATCAGAGGCAGAACCACCAGACTGATAAACAGCCTCCTTCCTTCAGCCTCTTTCACACATACTACTGCACCTTATGGACATTATATATATTATTTGTATATTTAGTTCTAGTTAGTTTCAAGTGTGTCTCAGGGATGTGTGAATGGCTGTATTGGGGTGGGGGGTGAGGGTGTGTTTGAGTGTCTTAAATTATGTTCTTTTTACTTATATGGATGCCTAGAGAAGTGTTAGAAGCTGTTTATAAGTCAAGTTGTCAGTGAAAAGCATGTTATTTTCTGAATTTACACTGCATCCGAAATGTATTCACAGAGCTTCACTTTTTCCACATTTTGCTATACAGCCTTATTCCAAAAGGGATTAAATTCATTTTTTCCTAAAAATTCTACACACAATACACCATAATGAGAATGTGAAAAGTTTTTCTGAAATTTTTGCAAATTTATTAAAAATAGAAAACTAGGAAATTACATGTGAATTACATGTGAATACATGTATTCACAGCCTTTGCTCAATACGTTGTGGATGTACCTTTGGCAGCAAATGCAGCCTCAAGATTTTTTGAAAATGATGCCACAAGCTTGGCGCACCTCGCTCTGGGCAGTTTTGCCCATTCCTCAGAGTTTTCCTGAAGCCACTCCTTTGATATCTTGGCTGTGTGCTTGGGGTCGTTGTCCTGCTGAAAGATGAACCATCGTCCCAATATGAGGTCAAGAGTGCTCTGGAGCACGTTTTAATCCAGGATGCCTCTGTACATTGCTGCATTCATCTTTCCCTCTATTCCTGACTAGTCTCCCAGTTCCTGCCACTGAAAACATCCCCACAGCATGATGCTGCTACCAACATTGGCATGGTTATGAGCAGTGCCTGGTTTCCTTCAAACATGACGCCAGGCATTCACGCCAAAGAGTTCAATCTTTGTCTCATTAGACCAGAGAATTTTGTATCTCATGGTTTGAGAGTCCTTCAGGTGCCTTTTGGCAAACTCCAGGCAGGCTGCCATTTGCCTTTTACTAAGCAGTGGCTTCCTTCTGGCCACTCTACCATATAGGCCTGATTGGTGGATTGCCGCAGAGATGGTTGTCCTTCTGAAAGGTTCTCCTCTCTTCACAGAGCAACGCTGGAGCACTGACAGAGTGACCATCGGGATCTTGATCACCTCCCTGAAAAAGGCCCTTCTCTCCCAATTGCTCAGTTTAGACGGCCGGCCAGCTTGAGGAAGAGTCCTGATGGTTCCGAACTTCTTCAATTTACAGATGATGGAGGCCACTGAGCTCATTGGGACCTTCAAAGCAGCAGAAATTTTTCTGTACCCTTCCCCAGATTTGTGCCTCAAGACAATCCTGTCTCGGAGGTCTACAGACAATTCCTTTGACTTCATGCTCGTTTTGTGCTCTGACATGCACGGTCAACTGTGGGACCTTATATAGACAGGTGTGTGCCTTTCCAAATCATGTCCAATCAACTGAATTTACCACAGGTGGACTCCAGTTACGCTATAGAAACATCTAAAGGATGATCAGTGGAAACAGGATGCATCTGGGCTCAATTTTGAGCTTCATGGCAAATACATACTTATGTACATGTGATTTCTTAGTTTTTTATTTTTAATAAATTTGCAAAAATCTCAAAAACTTTTTTCACATTGTCATTATGGGGTGTTGTGTGTAGAATTTTGAGGGAAAAAATGAATTTAATTCCTTTTGGAACAAGGCTGTAACATCACAAAATGTGGAAAAAGTGAAGCGCTGTGATTACTTTCCGGATGCACTGTATCTGATGAAAATTCAGCCTGACTTTGCAATCACCAGTGGAAGGGTGAGTAAAAAAAGTGAGAAATTGTATTCAAGTAAAACTAGTACTACAGCTTCTTCATCTGGCTGCTCCCTTCTGGGGTCGCCACAGTGGATCATCTGCCTCCATCTCACCCTATCCCTTGCATTTTCCTCTGTAACACCAACCCTCTCCATGTCCTCCTTCACTACATCCATGAATCTTCTGTGGTCTCCCTCTTTTCCTCCTGCCTGGCAGCTCCATCTTCAACACCCTTTGTCCAATATAGCCACTATCCCTCCTCTGCACATGTCCAAACCATCTCAGCCTTGTCTCTCTTACTTTGTCTCCAAACTGCTCAACCTGAGATGTCCCTCTGATATACTCATTTCTGATCTTGTAGTCACTCCCAATGAAAATCTTAGCATCATCAACTCTGCCACCTCCAGCTCCACTGCCTATCTATTTGTCAGTGCCACCATCTCCAAACCATACATCAGGGCTATTCAGTTACAAAATCAGTTGGGCCACAATTTGAAATCAAGACATGTAACTGGGCTGCACATGTTCAGCCATCTGTTGAATGACAAATTTCAAACCACCACAGATCAATATGATGAAAAATATGCACTTTTTATTCATTGTCTTGGTTTTAAATGTGCACTTGGCACATGACAAAGGTACATCAAAAGTGCATAAAAACACAATAACAGTGCTGGTGTTGAGCAGAACTTGAAGTAGTAGTAATATTTTTCCTCTTGAACAATTGAATAAATTAGAATGGAAAAAAATATCTGTAAATAACCATTTTTGTCACATCTTACTCAGGCATATCTCAAAGTGCATAAAAACTCAATGTGCACTATTAGTAGCATTAACATTTGTTTCCCATTTGAAATAAAATATACTACACCCTGGTCATAACTGGCCTTGGCACATCACAAAGTGCATTTAGCTGAATAAAAATGAACTGTGAAACACTTCAGTGCACAAACCCCCACAAGAAAAGCTTGATGACATTAACAAACCTTGCACATCCGCTATTGTGGTTTGTTTTATTTTAAATCACCACGTGTACAAGTAAGCAAAGTTTATTTGTATAGCCCTTTTCACACACATATCACAAAGTGCTTCACAGCAAATTAAAGTTTACAAATACACAGAAATTAAAATCAAAAGAAATAACATAAAATATTCATATTGATAGGAATAAAAAGAGAAAACAGTGAAGGAATAAAAGCCATTCAATGAGAGCTAAAATCCTGTCTAAACAAATGAGTTTTTAACTCCTTCTTAAAGGAGTCAACAGACTCAAGGCAGTGCAAGGACAGGGGAAGTGCGTTCCAAAGTCGTGGTGCAGCGGCCTGGGAAGACCAATCTCCATGGGTTTTAAATTTAGTCCAAGGGACCACCAGGAGTCTCTGGTCTGAGGATCTTAGTGATCGCATCATGGCATAAGGAATCAAGAGGGCTGAAATGTATGAAGGGGCTTGGCCATTAAGAGCTCTAAAAGTCAAAATTAAAATCTTAAAATAAAATCTAAAAGCAACTGGCAGCCAGTGAAGGGACAATAAAACTGGGGAAATGTGTTCCCTTTTCTTCATCCTGGTTAAAAGCCGAGCTGCTGCATTTTGCACAGTCTGAAGGCGGGCAACAGCAGTTTTATTAAAACACATAAAAACAGCATTACAATAATCTAAGTGAGATGAGATAAAAGCATGAATGATCATTTCCAGTTCAGGTGTTGAGACCATAGGTCTAAGTTTTGCTATATTGCTCACATGAAAAAAGCAATTTCTGACTAGTTGTTGTTGACCATGGCAGTCCAGTGACTTGGCATTGTCAACAACAACACCCAGGTTATGTAGGCTGGGCTGGACAGAAGAGCTTAGGTGACCTAAGTGTTGCTTTATCAGAGGAATTTTACTGTCTGGAGTGATGATCAGTGTTTCTATCTTGTTAAGATTTAATTGTAGGAAGTTATTGTTTAACCATTTGTTAATGGCAGACAGGCAAGAGATTAAGTTTGATAAAATGTTCAGCACATTTTCTTTAAAAGAGCAGCAAAGCTGAATGTCGTCTGCGTAAAAATGGTAAGAGACACCCTTAAACTGACTGATAATCTGGCCAAGTGGGGTTAAATACAATAAAAACAAAGTAGAGCCCAGAACTGAGCCTCGAGGAACCCCACAGGAAAGTCCTTTAACCTCTGACATCTTCTCGTTGAACAAAACACAAATCCCTCTGTCAGTTAAATAAGATGAGAACCATTCCAAAACTAATCCTGAAATACCAAATGTGTCCTTCATCCTATTTATCAATATATTGTGGTCCACCATGTCAAAAGCAGCGGTGAGATCCAACAACACCAGGACTGAGTACTGCCCAGAATCTGCTGCCATCATGATGTCACTGGAGGCTTTAATTAGCGGTGTCTTGGTGGAGTGCATTTTACGGAAACCAGACTGGAAGGTATTTAAGATTTTATTTGTCTCTATGAATGTAGTTAATTGCTCGGCAACTACTTTCTCAAGCATTTTGGATAGGAAGGGAAGCTTTGAAATGGGCCTGTAATTGTTCAGTTCTGTAGGGTCTAAGTTTTGTTTCTTTAATTTGGGTTCAACCATTGCTTGTTTAAAAGAACTGGGACCAGTTCTGAAAAAAGTGACCAATTTATGATTTCGACAATTAAAGGCCCGATAGAGTCAAATATTTTGAAAAGCAGTGACACTGGGAGGATATCTAAGGGGCTTGAAGAGGGCTTCACAGAGGCCAGAAGACCATTTACGACCATGTCCTGATTCAGGCCAAGGTCCTACGTGTGAGTAGGAACCTCTTTTAATAACTACACATTCCATTACACACACATATCAGTCAACCAAAAATTTCTAGTAGAGTTAAGGCTGCAAAAAGCACCCACTTAAAAACTTGAGAAATGACTTCAGTCTTGAAGGTTTGAGGTTTTTCTCCAAAATTTATAACAATTTTCTGATAGTTTTCTACTTTTCTCTGTAAATTTATGTAAATTTGAAACCTTTTGCATCAAATTTGTAGTTTCCTCCTGTAAAATTGACCTTCCTTGAGACTTTATTATAAATGTGTGGGTTTTTTATTGGCAAATTTTTGTTTATTTTTTCAATAAAATTACTGTTGTTTTTTTTTAATAAATTTGAAACAGATTGTGGTAAAATTTTGACTTTTTTTCCTTATACAATTTACACGTTTGACTGTAAGTTTGCAGAGCCAGACCAGAACAATAATTTAACTCTGATTTCAAAGAAAAAATATTAATAAAATTATATTCAATGAAATAAATTAACTTAAATGACCAAAGATGCAGTTATTACTGTTAAAATATTTCTACAGTGGTGTGAAAAAGTGTTTGCCCCTTCCCAATTTCTCATATTTTTTGAATGTTTGTCACACTTAAATGTTTCAGATCAACAAATTTAAATATTAGACAAAGATAACAAAAGTAAACACAAAATGCATTTTTTAAATGATGGCATTTATTATGAAGGGAAAAAAATCCAAACCTACATGGCCCTGTGTGAAAAAGTGATTACCCCCTAAACCTAATAACTGGTTGGGCCACCCTTACCAGAAACAACTGATATCAAGCGTTTGCGATAACTGGCAATGAGTCTTTTATAGCGCTGTGGAGGAATTTTGGCCCACTCATCTTTGCAGAATTGTTGTAATTCAGCCACATTGGAGGGTTTTCGAGCATGAACTGCCTTTTTAAGTTCATGCCACAGCATCTCAATTGGATTCAGGTCAGGACTTTGACTAGGCCACTCCAAAGTCTTCATTTTGTTTTTCTTAAGCCATTCAGAGGTGGACTTGCTGGTGTGTTTTGGACCACTGTCCTGCTGCAGAACCCAAGTGCACTTCTGCTTGAGGTCATGGACAGATAGTAGGACATTCTCCTTCAGGATTTTTTGGTAGACAGCAGAATTCATGGTTCCATTTACCACAGCAAGTCTTCCAGGTCATGAAGTAGCAAAACAGCCCCACACCATCACACTAACACCACCATATTTTGCTGTTGGTATGATGTTCCTTTTCTAAAATGCTGTGTTACTTTTATGCCCGAAGTAATGGGACACAGTGTTCAGACCTCAGTCAGAACACAAGTGCATGGAGAATGCAGAAAAACGGACTCCCACAAGGCTCAGTTCTAGCTCCAACTCTGTTCAACCTCTACATAAACGACCTGCCTACTACAAAATCCCGCAAATTCATCTATGCAGACGACATCTGTTTGGCATTCCAAGCACCAGACTTTGAACCACTGGAACGGGTGCTCACGGAAGATCTTGCTAAACTGGACCAGTTCTGCAAAATCTGGCGCCTAAAACCAAGCCCAGCAAAAACCGTCTCCAGTGTATTTCATCTCCACAATGCAAAAGCTGCCAGAGAACTAAACATCCACCTGAGCGGACTCAAGCTTAAGCATGCCCCAAATCCAACTTATCTTGGAGTGACCCTTGATAGGACCTTATCCTTCAAGGAACATCTAAAGGGGACGGCTGCTAAGGTGAAAGTACGAAACAACCTGCTCTGCAAGCTCGCTGGTGCAAAATGGGGGGCGGCAGTCTCCACCCTGCGCACCTCAGCACTGGCCCTTTCATACTCTGTAGCAGAATATTGTGCCCCTGTCTGGTCCAGGTCATCTTACACACACCATGTAGACACCCAGCTCAACTCAACCATGAGAACTATAACTGGAACAATCCTCTCAACACCACTCCCCTGGCTCTCTGTACTGTCAAACATAGCCCCTCCACACATCCGGCGAGCAGCATTAACTCAAAGGATGCTCCAAAAAGTTAAAGATTTTCCTCACTTACCAATCCATGCAGATATCTACACCCCACCCACTGCCCGACTTTCATCCAGACGGCCGATTTGGAAAAACCCTCCCCCAGCTGACTTTACCATCCAGACAGCTTGGCAAGAGGAATGGGAGACCAAGGAGGTCCCAAACAAACAGCTGGTGATAAACCCCAACCAACAGGTCCCGGGCACCAACCTCCCAAGGAGACAGTGGTCTACACTCAATCGCTTCAGGACTGGACATGGCCCCTGCTTGGCCAGCCTTCACAGATGGGGCAGTAGCCCTAGCCCACTGTGCGCATGTGGAGAGGAGCAAACTATGGAACACATCATAGAGGCTTGCCCGCTCCAAAGACTGAAAGGAGGATTACACACCCTCCATGCAGCAAACCAGGAGGCAACTGCTTGGCTTAAGGACTTTGCATTCGCTAAATAAATAAATGGGACACACACCTTCAATATAGTTCAACTTTTGTCTCATCAGTACACAGAGTATTTTCCCAAAAGTCTTGGGGATTATCAAGATGTTTTCTGGCAAAACTGAGAGGAGCCTTTATGTTCTTTTTGCTCAGCAGTGGTATTCATCTTGGAACTCTGCCATGCAGGCCATTTTTGCCCAGTCTTTCTTATGGTGGAGTCATGAACACTGACCTTAACTGAGGCAAGTGAGGCCTGCAGTTATTTGAATGTTGTTGTGGGATCTTTTGTGACCTCTTGGATGAATCATTGCTGTGCTCTTGGGGTAATTTTGGTCGGCAGATCACTCCTGGGAAGGCTCACCACTGTTCTATGTTTTCGCCATTTGTGGATAATGGCTCTCACTGTGGTTTGCTGGAGTCCCAAAGCTTTAGAAATGACTTTATAACCTTTTCTAGACTGATAGATCTCAATTAATTTGTTCCTCATTTGTTCCTGATTTTTTTTTGGATTGCAGCATGATGTCTAGCTTTTGAGGATCTTTTGGTCTACTTCACTTTGTCAGGCAGGTCCTCTTTAAGTGATTTCTCAATTGAGAACAGGTGTGGCCAAAATCAGGCAAGGGTGTGGCTAGATTTATTGAACTCAGCTTTCCAAAGATGTCATAAACCACAGTTAATTTGTTTTAATAGGCAGGAAGGGGTGGGGGGTAATCACTTTTTCACAGAGGGCCATGTAAGTTTTGATTTTTTTTTCTTACTCTTAATAAACACCTTCATTTAAAAACTGCATTTCGTGCTTACTTGTGTTATTTTTGTCAAATATTTACATTTTTTTGTTTTGTTTTGGGTTTTTTTTGTTACTTATTTGTACCCGTAGGTAGACTTGGTTTGCAGTCTGGTGACAAGCCACCGGCTGCTGGTCGCTGCGTGCGCGAGCGCCCTAAACCTACATGTTTTTGGTGTGCGGGAGGAAACCGGAGAAATCCCGGAGTAAACCCGCGCAACACGGGGAGAACATGCAAACTCCACACAGCTCACTGTTGGTCGGGGGCTGGGATCGAACCCATGATCTCATGATCCCCGCGATCCCCCGGCCGAGGGTAAAACTGTGCTGCCACAGTGCTAAACCACTGCGCCACCGTGCAGCCCAAATTTTTACAAACAGTTGTTTCCGCCCGGTTTCGAACCGGGGACCTTTCGCGTGTTAGGCGAATGTGATAACCACTACACTACGGAAACATTTGTTTGAGCTGAATCATTTAAGTGTGACAAACATACAAAAAAAATGAGAACTCAGGAAGGGGGCAAACACTTTTTCATACCACTGTATATATTTATAGCTTTTAGAAATCTCACCACCACCCAGAAAGCAGGAAAAACCTCCCTCATTTTGAAATCCAAATGTTGGGACGTTTAGTGTGTCTGAAGGCTGTTGATGGATTAAAGTAATTGATTTGTGAATTTCGGTCATCTTAACTTGCCAGGTACATAATATCCATCCATTCATGAACAGATATTGTAGTAGCTGGTGAAGTTGATCCTAAACGATTCAGCCACTCTTGCCTTTCTCTGCATACAGTATGAAGCCTCACCACACATTTGCTAAGTGACTCTTCACTATTGTTGCTCCCATTTCCAGTGGGTTCAAACCACCATAAATGCCTCAACTGCTTACATAGCTCTTCTGCTTTTTTCCGTGTTTAAAGTACTTTAATAAGCTCATGTTTCTCTGAGACAGCAACGCTAGAAAACCACTCTGCCTGCTGACTGGAATGCTCACGTGGGAGGGGCGCTTCTGAACTCTGCTTGGATGACAGTCATGTGCGCTGTTCGTTTCTGCACTTCTTAAATTTATATTTCCTTGGCGTGGCCTGGGCCATTCAGAGGATGGTTCTGGGCCTCATGTGGCCCGCGGGCCATACATCATAGCAGGTCTCACGACCATATTGTAAATCTTCCCTTTCACTGTAGCTGCTGTCCTTCTGTCACAGATCACCCCTGACACTCGTCTCCACCCACTCCACCCTGCTTGCACTCTCTTCTTCACCTCTCTTGTGCATTTTCCATTGCTTTGGATGGTTGACCCCATCTATTTAAACTCATTTATCTTCACTACCTCTACTCCTTCCATCTTCACCATTACACCTGCCTCCCTCTCATTCACACTCATGTATTTTGTCTTGCTTCTACTGACTTTCATTCCTCTTTTGTCCAGAGCATACCTCCACCTCTCCAGGTTCTCTTCCACCTGCTCCCTACTCTCACTGCAGATCACAATGTCATCTGCACACATCATGGTCCATGAAGACTCCTGCCTGACCTCAACTGTCTACCTGTCCATCACCATGGCAAATAAGAAGGTGCTCAGAGCTGTCCTCATGCATGTCATGCACCACCCTCACATACTTCTCTGCCACTACTGACTTTCTCATACAGTACCACACTTCCTCTCTTATCATCCTATGCTTTCTCTCAGTGTACAAACAGAAATTGCAGCACCTTCTGACCTTCTCTATACTTCTCCATCAGCACTCTTAGAGCAAACATTGCATCTGTAGTACTCTTTATTCTCATGAAACCATACTGCTGTGCACTGATTCTCACCTCTCCTCTTAACCTTGCTTCAGCAACTCTTTCCCATATCTTCATAGTGTGGCTGATCAACTTTATGCTTCTATAGTTACTACAGCTCTGAGCATCACTCTTGTTCTTGTAAATTAGTACCAAAACACTTCTTCTCCACTCCTGAGGCATCCTCTCACTCTCCAAGATTGTGCTATACAATCTGGTTCAATTCTTCATCCTCTTCAAAGCTGCTTTCACTTCTGCCTTTCTCATCCTCGGGACTTCCTTGTCCACCATCTTTCCTTCATCCATTCTCCTCTTGTTCTCATTTTCTTCATTCATCAGCTCCTCAAAAAACCAGCAGTACATCATTATGCTGAATCAGAGCAGTCACCAAAAAACAAACTGCTTAAGAATAAGAAAGTACACAATCAACAAAAAGTGTTGAGTAATAAGTAATATTAGACTCTTTGAGATTCCCCTCTTAATTTCTTTATTCTTTGCTGCTAATTTTGTTTTTAAATAGAAGCATTTTACTTTAAAATTCAGAACATTTCTAATAAATTCTTTCTCATAACTTCTTTGTTTTTCTTCCAAACTTGCACATTTTTCTTCTATATTTTCATCTTTTTTTGACAATTTGTAAATTTTTCTTTTCAAAAACTGGTTTCTTTTTCCTTGGAATCTTGAAAATCCCATCCCCCCCCCACCCCCCACACACACACACAAAATTCCCATGCAGGGATTTAAACCTGCCAGGAGGGGGCATTAAAGATCTATTTTATGTCCCAGACAAAAAGGCGCTTTCACAAGTTCAAAGCCTGTCATGATCAGACAAGGCCTTAAAGTGCTGATGACACGATTTTGACATTTTTTAGGATGTTGTGTAAACCCAAAAGTCATTGTAGATGATCAATATAACATTTACAGCCGCGCCTGCATAAACTAGTTATCATCAAAAAACAGCAGCCGCTGACTGGACTGTGGTGCCGCCCACCGAATTAAGGGCGGCACCCCCATGACATAAGCGGGAGAACGGACTCCGGTGTTGTTGACTGGAATGACAGCAGCTTTGTAGCTCACAGTTTCTCTGGTTTCTTGTTTTAATTTTACAGCTGTGCCTTCGCGTTGTGTCGCAGGCTTAGATAAACAGCAAACCGTGAAAGACCACATCACACCCTTCAGCTCCGACTGTCATAAGCCTCCTCCACTCCTCGTGCGCTTTTATGCAGGAGGAGCACATGAGGAGGGGAAGGATTAATGAATTTATGCGCAGCTTTGACCTACTTTATGTGATCCCAAGCTGACATCTCACCGGTCCAGCCACGTCCCTTCTCTCATGATCACCAGCTGATTCAAACTCCCACTGATCATGTTTCCCGTCCTCGCCCAGGTGCTTCTCATCACACCGTCACCAGCAGTGCATGCACTTCGCGGCCGTTTGCCAGTCACGCACTGCTGGTCCATAGTATTATCATATGTGCTGTTTGTCTGCCAGTATTTTCAGCACTCTCACGACATGTTAGTCACTCCATGTTCGCCGTGGTTGTCGTGCATCCTTGAAGCGATGTCGGCTCTGGGGCGCACCTATGGCAAACACGTCTCCTCTCATTCGTTCTCTGGGCAATGCCAGCCCCCGAACGCCATCAGCAAGTGTGTCTGTGTTTCTTGTACGTCTTCACCTTTTAGGGAATTGTCTGTCTTTCTGTATTAAATATGCTGTGGTGAACCCTGCACGCAAATCCTTGTTATTTCATCCTCCCTGTCCGTGCCCTGCGTAAGAGCGCACGGAGGGTCATGATGAATGGATTTACGCGCAGAATTCACCACAGCACATGTATTGAACATAAGAATGATGACAACAGTTCCCAAAAAGGTGAAGACCCACAAAAATAAACAGAAACACCCACAGTTGGCGTTCGGGGCTGACATCGCCCAGTGAACATGGAGAGGAGACGTGTTGACCACGGTTGCGCCCCAGGGCTGACATTGCTTCAAGGGGCGCAACAGAACCACAGCTGTGTGAAGCGGCCAACACGTCGTGATAGCGCTGGCAATATTGGCTGGCTGACAACACGGCAGATGATGCACACAAACCATTAACAGCTGACTGTCAAAGAGAGAGGGCGCGTGTGTTCAGAGTGGCGAATCTTGGACAGTGCCCACCTGAAAGTGGCTCAAAACGCACATAAAACACATGTACAAAACAAAAACAACAAGAACTCAAAATATAATCCATAATAAACCCAATGCCTGAGCCACAGACAATACACTGCTATAATTTTATTGAAAAATCAGGTTTAAATAAATTTTATTTATGAATAAATAATTTGTTGCAATATCTCGCAAAACAATAACACTGGTATTCCCCTGCTGTGTGTTTGTCGCTGCTGCTGCGGCGGGCATGTGTGCCTCTCCACCCGTCACTCTGTGAGTATGACTGGCTTAGCACAATGCCTGCTTGGCACGGCTCAAACCTATATGGTCTGATGCCCCCAGATTCTTCATTATCATCCCATTCTTTGGAACTATAATCGTCTGAAGATTGGACAACACAAACCAATTCCAGACGACATGTGCTGGAACCATCGTCAATGTTTTCAACTGCTTCCATCCTGTGTGTACAATGAGCAGCCAAGCGCTGTGTTCTCCCGATGACGTGACTATATGGCAGCGGGGTTTTCCAGCCACTGATGTAATTGGTGACGTGGCGCTCATGAAAACGTTGGATATTTCCGTGAAAAAAAGCCTGTCTGACTTAGAACTGCGCAGACCAACCTATGTGTCATATTGTATTGTGTTGAAAAAGTAGAGGAAGTCAAAAACGTGCCATCAGCACTTTAAATGCCTTACTGTCTAATCCAAGTTATTAGCTCTAACTAGTGAAAAAAATTCTAATCAGCACCAATTCAGCATGCTAGACCATGACAGCACCACTTAAAAATATAGTTTATTGTTTATATGTCAAATACATTTTTGGACTGATTCACTACTTACATCATATATGCCAGTTTATTAGCACACATGTAATCAAAGTACTAATTCACAATATTCCGCACTATGTTGTCATTTAAAAACAAAACCCCCACAGTCTAAACTGCTGTTGGAATCATCTCTATATGTCAGTAACAATCAGCAACATCTCAAAACTACACAAATATTTAAGAATGACTTTAAAATCACTTAAAATGTAAAGATTGGGTTACAACATCTTTGAATTTATTTTGTATTGACCATTAGGCAAAATTATTTTTTATTTATTTATTTATTTCAAACATGTAAATACAGAAAATAACTTGATAAAATGGAAATTTTAAAAAGAACCATTGTAGACAAAGATCTTCAACAACATTTTTCCAGCAAATCAGATCATGTTTGTTTAAAAAGCAGTAGGATGAAGTTTAAAAGAACTTTTCCTAGTCCTACCCCCTTTTACAGCTATTTTTAAATGAAACTCAATTATCCACTCATGTCAGTGACTTCAATTTCTATCAAACCAGAAAAGAAATTCTGCACACACAATCAAAAACTAAAAAGGAAAAAAAGTTTAATATTCACTAGAGTCAAACATTCAGGCTCAGAAGAAATCAGTCCAACATAAATCTTAAAAGTCCATTTCAGGGCTGTTCAATTCATGATTTTTAAATAGTATTTTGAGTTTGAGTGTCCCACAGGCTTTCATTTCATCAGGGAAATTCCATAATTGAACTCCTTTAGTTGAAATACAGCGATATCTTGTATTAGTTCTTACTTGTGCTTTTTTTTAATAAAAATATCCCTCTCAGTTCATGTCGGGTTTCTCTTAAGTGAAACAACGCTTGGACACTGTCAGGTAATTGTTATTGTTTTACTTTGAACATATCTGTGCAGTTTTAAAGTCCACCAAGTCTGTAGATTTGAGTGTTTCTAATCTGATGAAGAATGGGTTTGATTGCTTTACAGCAGGATTTATTTACTATTCTTATTGCTCTTTTTGGATTTGTGTGAGTTTTACATCTCACACTTCTACACAGATGTATGGAAGCATGAGGGAGCAGTACAACGTATGCAATGTTGCTGACGTTTTTTTTAATCTTGGCTTTTATAGAGTATTGCAACTGTTTTTGATATTTTGGTTCTCATAAGTTGTGTTCAATTTAATATACTGTATAATATCTTCTTACTCCAAGAAATTTTTCTTCAGTGACTCAGTTTCTGCATTATTTAACATAATTTTCTTGTTCAGATCAGTTCTACAATTGCCACAGATAATGTATTTTGTTTTGCTTATATGGTAGCCTATTCTTAATTACATGACCAGTAGAAAATATAAGTTTACTGTTACGTAATCAATATTAAATGTCTGTACTTTTAGCTTATTGAATTACACCAATAAAAAAGCTTCACAGTATAATCTCCTGAGGTGTACTAGTGTATTTTAGGCAGTTCAGTGAACAGAGTGTAACCATGTCCCCATTTAACCTGCTACAGGGACAGAGGTGACCTTGAGCTTTGTATGTGTAGAAGTAGCAAAATTCTCTGCTCGACTCCCAGACTGGATAAGGAGCAGAGAGATGCCAAGCACCTCCTGGAGCACAACTGTACAGATCATGAGTTCAAAACCAAACACCCACCAAATTCAGGACTGTGCGTCTGTATATTAAAACAAAACCTTTGCGTTCCAAGTGTTGAACCAAGTAGATGTTCCTCTTTCAGGACAATGAGATGGCTAGAGGCACCATTCAGTCCCTTGTGATGAAATTCCAATACACAGTTAGGATCTTTAAATAGGTCTACAGTAAGCAGTGTGATTATGGCACAAAGTTTAAACTATAGATTTTTTTCCCCAGCTTTTGTAAATTGCAATTAATTGAACAAATGCAAGCAAATGCATTTCTTATTTTATTAGACTATCCATTACACAAGTAAAAAAGGTGCGTTTATAAAGCTGTTCAGTGCTCTGCATCATTCCTCAGGTGGATCCTTTGAACAACAACAAAAAAAGAAAAATGACTTAAGGGCCAAAACATGTTTTGTGGACTTTAGTTACAGTCATTAAACCAAACTGAGAACTTAAGAACTGAGATTTTAAGAAAATCTTCTCCACCCCAAATTGTCAGTCCACTTTCATTCACTTCATCCAAACAAACAACTGAACTTGGTCCCATCAGGGAGAAACCTCGGGCTGTGAGGACTGATTTACCTTTGGACTCCCCATCAGATCTGGGGCTGTTGGCCTCCGACTCAATTACAGACACGTCTCAAGACACTTGTGAGACTGGGAGTTTGCTTAATGACTGCTCAGATCCAGCAGCTTGCTTTGGCTTTTGAAGGAAAATTTGGGGAGTGGAGGACTTTTGTCATGAAGGAACAGCAAGGGAGCGGGAGTCAACCTCTTTTTTGTTCAGTCTGTTAAGAGAAGAGCTATGAAGTGGAGAAATGACATCTATGAGCAGGGAGAAAGAAGCCAGGGCAGGTGAACTAGAGCCAGATCCTTCAGCTCCTGTGTCGACTGAGAGCCTTGATGAGGAGATCTCTTCCAGCGACAAACCAGACAGCAAGTTCTGTTCTTCAAAGAAGTTTCTGTCAAGCTCTGATGGAGATGGGTTCTCAAAGCTTTTCAAGTCTGGAAAGTAAAGTTATATTACTTTATCATCAAGTCACCTAATCATTACTAGAAAATTTAACTACATCTGTTCTGTAAAACTACTTTTTTTCCCCTCACCACTGACAGCAGAAGCTTTCCCCATGGCTTCCTCCATGAGTTGACTATTAGCTATGCACCAGGTGGGTTTTAAACCACTGGAGGTTCCCCTTAATGGACAACAACACAGCCACTTCCGGTACGGCCGAGCTCGGTGAAAACAAAAGCACATGGTCCACTTCGCGACGTAGGTGTGTGTATTTGTGTCTGTGGCCCGGGCGGCAGGAAAGACGGCAAAAACATGCCAAAATCATGCGTGGCCGTTGGTTGCTCCAACCACAACATGAAAAGTGAAAAGATTAGTTTTCACATATTTCCAAGAGATAAAGAGCATCGGGAACGATGGATTAGTGCCATTCATAGGCAAAATGAAGATGGATCAAAGTGGGAGCCGTCTGCCCACGCAGTTCTGTGTGGACAGCACTTCATTGGAGGTACAAATGATGATCATATGCCCCCTGTATATTACTGTATGCACTGTATATGACCCACATCAATGGGTACATAATGATACTGTGATGTGTAAAGTATAGAAATTCATGCCAGCCATGTGGCAGTGGCTTACAGGATGTCCAGGGATTAGTAATCCCATGGGTTTGTAATTTCTACACAGTATTGGTTACTATCATACCTCACCTCTCACATGGAATGATCTGGAACACTTCTGGGTCTGATCCAGAATTCATACTGTATATAAAAGTTGGGACCAGCATATATTGCTGTTGTGAAATATTTATTGGTTAAAGTGACCTGTGACATACAATCACTCATATGAGAGGATCGGACCCACTGTAGATTTAGTCTGTATATGATATACATTGTACATTATGTGGGCTGTGGAGCTGCAGCCTAAACAGACCTGGATAAACATACCAAAAAGTTTCACTAACAATCGCCTATTAATGATTAATTAACCCCTTGCACTCCGGTCAATTTCCCTAAAAATGCCAAAAATTAATGTGCCCAAATTAAATCAAAAGCTGTTCTTCAACACTTTGGAGCATCTTCATGGGGTTGGTCTCATTTAAAAGAAAACACTTTGAATTTTTTGGCAAAACAGTCATAATCTCTCTAAGTGCTCCGGTCACTGAGTTACAGTCATCTAAACATAGTGCTCTTGAAGAAAATAAATTTCGCCTGGGTGTTTTTTTGGATACAAATGCTTGCAAATAACACACAGCTTCAGATCCGGGCTGGAAAATGCAACAGAAATGTAGAACCAAGTGTTATCCAGCTGAGGTCCAAATTTTGTAACAATACCACAAAAAATGAATATATTACACAGCTTTATACTCAGGTAGTTCCCAGGCATTTTGGAACTGTGCCAAATTGTGCCAAATGGCACAGTTTGGAAAAACGTCTGTAACTTTTGAATGATTCAATGTAGAAGCTTCATTTTGGCCTCTAATGAAAGGTCACACTCAGGGCTGTCTGTGTGTGTGGGGGGGGGTTGTCCCCCCCCCCCGCTACAGAGGACGGCCATCGGCCATCGCTACATGACGGAATAGACTCATAGGGTTATAGGCCCCCCCCATAGGCCCCCCCCCCGCTACAGAAGAGGAGTGGGGGGGGGGCGTTCACGGTCCGGACACGGCGAATTAACCGTTTATCGTGGCGCACGCACTTCGTACTTCGTGCGCCGCACAGCTGTAATTTACCGATCGGTCAAAAGTCATTTTGGATTACAATTTTCAGGGATAAATAATAATTTAGCTTATACACCTTACCTCTTCACTGCAGCAGAGTTCTGGTGAACTTCTCTTCCTCACTGTCAGACGAACGCGACGCTGGTCTGCTCGTGGTTCTGGTCTCGCGACCCGATCAAAACATAATTCCATTATTGCGATTTTGTGCTTCCATGATTGCGGTTTTTGGCGAACGATTTTTCAAAACAAATAACAGTAGTAATAAAAAAAAAAGACTGGCGAAGGCGTGTGTGTCACTCAGCCTCCGTCGGTCTATGACCATAGAAGAAATCATAACGTCTGCTCTGCTGGAACCAAAAAAAAAAGCACCGCCTGTGGCCGAACATGCCGATCCGTGAATGGCACTCCCTGTCACACAGGTTGCATTTGTGGATGGTCTCTGTGCTGCTGGGTCTGTGGGGCTCTTCCTGCGTCCTTTTTTGATCCACTACAGCAGTCAGTCTTCACCCAGCCTTAAAAAAAAACAGCTCGCGAACTTCTCTGCTTCAATTGGCTCACTGCATTCAAAGCGTTAGGAGGCGGGTCCTTCTGGCTAGGTTTTCATTCATTGGTTCTTCAAGGTTTCAGAAACCCAATTCAAGGCTCTCATTAGTCGAATGAGAGGTCAATCAGATGAACTAATCTGTTCGCGGCTGTGTCTGCAGCTTTTATTTTCAGTGCGTGCTTGGACGCCACTACATCACCATCACCACCTACATCACCATCTACACTATGCGTCCTAGAGCGCACGAGAGCGCCCTCGTGCGCTCTAGGACGCAGAGACTTGCCCGTCCGCGGTACAACGGAGCGCAAGAGTTTATCACCTATAATAAGTGTGCCTGTCTGGTGAACTTGGGTGATGGCATCATTTGCAAGAACTGTGAAGAGCCAAACAAAACAGACTGATGTAAGCAGTGTATGCAGTCCGGACTCTGACGGACATTGATGTGCCAGTAGGCCTACTGTATAATGTGGATCTGACCCTGTATTTTCTAAATGTTGATGTACATGTGTATAATAATGATGATGACCTTGATGATGGTGATGGTGATGATGAGGATGTACAGGTGTGGCAACGTTAATGATGTGCATGTGTGATTATGGGCAATATTGATATTCATAATAAAATGCTTTTTGAAAACATGCATTGTGTTTTTAAAATTTATCATGTTCACAAAGTATCCATTGAGACTTTAGTTCTAACAACAATATTGGTTATTCAATTATTTTTACCACAAGGTAAAATAATATTTTAAGATATATTATAATTGTGTATTTACATTCATATGCTTTACTTTGCATTTGGACATTTGGGTGGAGAATCCAGTTGAAAAATCCATCTGTCTTGGTATCTTTATATAACATGGTAAACTGGTAGCCCAGTGCTAGGAAAGCATAGTGTTCCCCATTATCAAAGGAAGCTTATCATAATAATAATTAGGGGACCACACCGGTAAACTTGTGGTTTACCGGTATGGTCCAGCTGGTCATAATACTCCAGCTGGTCATAATACTCAAAAGACATTCTGGATTAATTCACTGAAAACAGCACAAATTGGAAAGACGCTAACCCCAAACCATTGTGCAGTTCAAACGTCACGCACTGCCTGAACTTCGGACGACATAACGCCACATGGTTTTGTTTTCACCGAGTGCCCAAGTAGGTCGACCGGAAGTGACGACACTGCGTTGTTGTCCATTGACGCTTCTTCTTCTTCTTCCTTTTTTTTGGTGGGGGCAACCAGCGTAAAGGCGCATTACCGCCATTCAGCATTGGAGTGTGGGCCAGACATTGCTACCCAGACAAACTAAAAAAAAAAAAAAAAAAAAAAGCCACTATGTCCTATTAATCAGCCCTGTATCTTTAAGGTAAACAAATAACTTCTTTAACCCAATCCCCAATACCACGCTTAAGTTAACATCTCCCTCCCCTAGTTTCCTAATTTCCCTCACTAATATGTCTCTCTCCTGAATGTACTTCTGGCAGTGCAGAATGACATGCTCAACAGTTTTTTTTCCTCTCTCTCACAATAATCACACATTCCTGTCTGCTGCTTATTTATTAAATGCACAGTTTTATTTAATCTAGTATGACACAACCTTAGTCTGGATAAAATATTCTCTTCTCCTGTTGTTCTCTTTCCCACCCTCCCCTTTATTCCAACTGTGTTCTGGATTGCATACAGGTGACGTTCTGTAACTCCTGTGTCCCACCTATGCTGCCATTCTTGACTACTATACTTTTTAATCAATGCTTTTGCCTCAGACTTAATAAATGAAATATTCCAAACCTCCTGGTGTCCCAGAGCCTGCTTAGCCAGTGCATCTGCAGTTTCATTGCCCTTTATCACCTTGTGAGCTGGTATGATACAGCTACCTTTTTATTTCTAAGTCTATACAGAGTCTTATATATTTCATAAACTATGTCCTGTCTGCTGTCAGATGAAACTGACTGTATTGACATTAAAGCTGCACAGGAATCCAAACAAAGAATAACATTTTTGATCGGCAACCCCTCAATCCAATGTAATGCAGTTACCACAGTGCCTGTGTTTGTGTTCATGTTGAATGTAATTTGTGGCTTGTAAATATGGATGTCACCAGACTGCAAAACAAATCTACCTGCGGGTACAAATAAAGTAACCTGAACCTGAACGTGAACCAAAGCTAACATTTCAGCTGTGTATACTGACAAATGGGAGGATGTTTTTCTATTAACAGATATTTCCAAGGCAGGAATACAGAGAAAAGCCTGTGCAACCTGTCTCAGGATCTTTTGATCCATCAGTGAATACTGGGGTAAAGGAATGATGCACTGTTTCTAAACGATCCTCCACTAAAACTGCAGTGTTTCCAAATTCTCTGTACCCTTGCATCTTTTTCAAAAAATACAAATCAACAGAAACTGAATAGAAAAACCAGGGAGGTGTGACTGACAAAGGAACTGATGGAATATATGTTCTGTCACTTAATTTCATGTATCCTATCCTATCCTCCCAGCATAAAATGCAAAACTCTCCTTTTTGACCATTTCTCCTTCCCAACAGGGCATCAAAACTCCACCTGTAGGATGCTGATCCTGAGTGTGCCTTTGCAGATTGGCCCAGTAATTCATCATTATCTGTTTGCGCCTGACATTTAATGGCATTTCCCCCATTTCCACTTGAAGAGCAGCAACAGGGGTTGTTTTAAGTGCACCACAACATATCCTCAATGCTTGGGCCTGGATGACATCTAACATTCAAAATTGTTTTGGATGCAGATCCAGCCGCTAGGCGCCATGACTGGCGCCTAGCGGCTGCCCCGGCCTTGGATGCGCTCTGCAGAGCGTGCCCAAATGCCAAGTCACATTTCGTTACCTATGTGTAATGACAATAAAGTTGAATCTCATCTCATCTCATATACAGTACATCCATAGTCCAACACAGACCTAATTAATGCAACATAAATGTTTTTAATAGCAGCTCTACTAGTGCCCCACTCTGCCCCTATCAAGCACCTCATTACATTCAACACCTTTTTGCACTTTATTGTCATATTTTAAATATGTCCCCTCCAAGTTAGGTTAACATCGAACCAGACACCCAAAAATCTGAAAACTTTGACTTGCTCTATTTAAGATAAGATAAGATAAACTTTATTGTCCCTCAAGGGGAAATTTGTCTTGGGCTTGACACCTGTGCTGCAACCACACAATCCACACATACACAATGGATGTAGTACATAATAAATGAAATAAAACCCAATAAATAATACAAATACATACATACATAAATATATAACAGCAGTCATTAAGAACAGGAGTTATCAGTGTCCCTGACCTATTTATCTGAGTTTAAAAGTTTTACTGACGTTGGGATAAATGAGTTCTTGTATCTATTGAACCTGCACTTGGGGACTCTGTATCTCCTCCCTGAGGGCAGCCGCACATATTCATTGTTTAGTACATGGCTCATGTCACTGATTATTTTTTGAGCTTGTCTACAGGCTGCCTGGTCGTGTAAGATCTGCATGGGTAAATACTCTTTAACTCCAATAATTTTCCATGCTGTATGAATTAAAAGCAACACTCTGTTCTTTAGTTTCACAGAGAGGTTGCCAAACCAAGCTGTAATGCTGTATCTAATACAGCTCTCCAACACAGCCTGTAAAATATTAGCATAATCCTTTTATCAACGCCATGTATTCTTAATCTACGCAAGAAATGCAGCTGCTGTTGTAGTCTACTACAGAGATAATCAATATGTGTGCTCCAGGTTAATGAATTGTCAATAAATACTCCCAAATATTTATAGGAACTAACCTGTGTTATAGTGTGGTTGTGGATGACCACAGGCCTGTGGTCACCAACTCCCTGAGGGTCAGACACCATCTCCTTTGTTTTATCAGTATTCAAAATGAGATGACTGCCATCACACCAATTGACAAACCTCTGAATTTCTATAAAATAGCTTGACAGATCATGAGTCTTTTGAAGTAGTGATAAAATAGCAGTGTCATCTGAAAATTTAATAATTTGATTGCCTGGATAGACACTTCTGCACTCATCAGTGTACAAGGTGAACAAAAATTCTGAACTAACACAGCCTTGGGGAGCTCCTGTGCTGAGGGTTCTGGATTTAGATAAAGTTCCATTTACACTAACTTGCTGTTTACGATAAGTTAAAAATGAGTGGTACCATTTAATAATGACAGGATGCACTTTAAAATCATTTAACCTCTTAATTAAAAAGTGTGGCTGTAGTGTGTTAAAAGCTGAACTAAAATCAACCAATAAAAGACGTGCATAGGAGGTTGTCTCCTCCAAATGTTTAAACACAGAATGAGTTAAGGTTAAAATGGCATCCTCTGTGCTTCTATTATTTTTATAAGCAAACTGTAGAGGATCCAAAAGTCCTCCAAAATCAGTTTTCAGAATGTCAATGACAATCTTCTCGAGGCACTTCATTACCAGTGAGGTCAGTGCAACAGGATGATAGTCATTATTCTCTTTGCAGCTTGCTTTTTTTTTTTGGTACAGGAATTATAATAGAGCTTTTCCAAATTACTTGGACAGAACACGTATCTAAAGACTTCTGGTAGATGGGACTCCAGGCTTCTGCTAGCTCCTCACTACATGACTTCAGTAAGCGCCCAGAGATCCCGTCTGGTCCAGATGCCTTCCTGGGGCACATACGCGAGAAAAATCTTTCCACAGTATGCTGGTCATCTATAATTTTTGCAGAGCCTGAAACTGATATAGCGTCCAGAGCAGCTTTTTGTTCATGAGAAAAATGTCTGGTCTCAAATCTGCAAAAGAAATTATTCAACTTGTTTGCCTTTTCTTCCTCATTCATTACATTAATGCAGGTTTTGGATGGAGTCATTACTTTAACTGAGTCCCACAATTTCCTAGAACTTTTTCCTAGGCATTCAGATTCAGATTTCTTCCTCGTCTCATCTCTAGCTGTTCTTAGTTTGTAATTAATTTCTTTCTGTATATTTTTCACACTTAACATGTCCCCATTGTTAAAAGCAATCTTTTTCTGTACTATGTGTAGAAGAGCTCAGAATGATGAGGCGATGTGACTTATAAACCAAAGTTTATTATCAGCTTTGCTCCTCTAACAAGTCTCATCTGGTGCAGCAGCAGAAGAAGTAAGAGAGCGAACACATTCGGCTCTGTGTACTTATACTCACACACAACAAAAGACATGCATACAAAGCTGACATCCCCCATTAACTTAATTATCCTCCTTTGTCTCCGTACCCCTCCACCTGGCCCTGGGAGGTCAGGGCGACCTATCTGGTCTCCACCGCAGTGCCTCGGATGCTCTTTGATCTTCACTGGCGGTTGAGACCCTTTGTCCTGTTCTGAGGTGTGAAGTCGCTTTACATATGTAATCACCAAACATTCTCACATGCTTATACATATGTAGGTTATGGGATATATGATTAATATAGACCACAGCCCCCCCCCCCCAAACGACTAAGAAAAGGACAATAGGAAAATTCACAGTTTAAGATAATTATTATGACATACTAACTGCTATACCTCTTGACAAAGAAGAAACTTTCCAGCAGCTATGCTCCTGTAGAGAATTCAGTGGTAATCATAACAGCATAGTAATATCACAAGTCAGTCCTAAACTGTTACAGCACAATTAGTGAACAACTTTTGAGTAGTTTGCATCAGTCCTTGTGCCGTCTGGGCTTTAATCTTCTTCCGAATCTGCTGTGGGTCCGTTCGGGCGTCCTGGTGGGACCCTCCTGTAAGGAATCTGCAGCTTGGGAAGGAGAGTGATTATTTGTTCCCTGCAGGGGGGCTGAGTCTTTTCTCTTGGGGGATCTACCCCGCCGAGGTGCTCTCGCCAACCGTGCAGGCTCGTCTCTCAACAAGAAGGCAGGTTTAAGTCTGTCAATGCTGACTGTTTTTTTTCTGTCCCCAAAATCGAGCACAAAATGCTTATCACCAGGTTCCAGCACTCTGAATGGTCCATCGTATGGTGGGCGGAAGGTTGGTTTTAAAGCTTCATGCCTAACAAAAACGAATTCAGCGTTTTTTAAAGCTTGGGGGACAAAAACCCGCGGAAAAGAGTGATGTGCCGGCCCGGGGAGAGAGTCCGGTCCGTTGCTGCCTAAAAACCTCGGGGCTGGAAGATGCCCTGGCTCTGGGTTCTCTGGTAAAAATTCACCTGGGAGCCTGAGAGGTTGTGCAAAAACTAATTCTGCTGGGGAAGCGTCTAGATCCTCTTTAGGTGCAGCACGCAACCCCAATAAAACCCAGGGAAGTTTATTCACCCAATTTGTATCCGTTAGTGAGGCTCTGAGGGCGGCCTTTAAAGATCTGTGAAAGCGCTCGCATAACCCATTAGCCTGAGGGTGATAAGCGGTGGTGCGGTGAATTGTCGCTCCTAAGCTGCTGGCCATGGCTGACCAAAGCTCCGAGACAAATTGAGGCCCCCTATCGGACGTGATGTCCGATGGGACGCCGAAATGTGCCACCCAGTTTGTCAAAAAAACGCGAGTGACTTCCTCCGCTGTGGTTGACGCCAGAGGGACCGCCTCCGGCCAGCGCGTAGTACGGTCTATCATTGTTAACAGATGTGTGAAACCTTGGGAGGAAGGTAGTGGTTCCACGAGGTCGACATGAACGTGGTCGAACCTTCTAGCAGGGATTCGAAAAGGCTCTAGAGGGGCTTTTGTGTGTTTGTGTATTTTGGCGCGCTGACAAGAAATGCAAGTCTTTGCCCATTCTTTTACGTTTTTGCGCAGGCCAGGCCACACAAACTTTTCGGCGACCATTTTAACCGAAGTGCGCACACCTGGGTGCGCGAGGGAGTGAATTGAGTCGAAAATACGGCGGCGCCATGCAGCTGGGACTACTGGGCAAAGTCGGCTGGTTGAGATGTCGCATATTGGGGGGGGGGGGCACACCGTCGCGTAAACCCCTTTCCTCCAGCCTTAACCCTGTTGGTCCAGACAGGAGTACGCGCACGTCCCCGTCACTACTTTGCTCCTCCGCCATGGCTGCATAATCTATCCCTACGTGGATTGGGGCTGCGTATGTGTCCGCATTGGCGAAGAGTTCTGCGGCTGAGGTAGTATAATCTGTCTCCTCGCGCTCTCGCGATGTCACAGCGCGAGAGAGGCAGTCTGCTACCACGTTACGTTTGCCTGCCACATGTCGAATGTCTGTGGTGAACTCTGAAATTGCAGCTAGCTGTCTTTGTTGCCTGCCTGACCACGGTTCAGAAATTTTAGCCATCGCAAAGGTGAGCGGTTTGTGGTCTACAAAAGCCATGAAACGCTGCCCCTCCAACCAGAACTGGAAGTGGCGGATGGATAAATGAAGCGCTAGTAGCTCCCTGTCAAAGGTGCTGTATTTACGCTCAGTTTGGTTTAGCGATTTGCTGAAAAATGCCAAAGATTGCCAGGTTCCACTGACGTGTTGTTCTACAACTGCCCCTATGGCCAGGTCTGAAACGTCTGTGGTTAGCGCAATGCGGGCTGAGGGATCAGGGTGAACCAACAATGTGGCATTAGCTAGGGCACTTTTTACTTCCGCGAAGGCGCGTTCGCGCTCCGGGGTCCATTCGACCGCGTTGGAAGGTTTTTGTTTTCTAAGCGCGTCATATAGGGGCTGCATGAGCCGAGCTGCGCGGGGGAGGAAACGGTTGTAAAAATTAACCATTCCCAAAAATTCTTGCAGCGATTTGACCGTTTGTGGCCGTGGGAAACTTTTTACTGCGTGAACTTTGTCTGGCAGTGGGACTGCCCCCTTCGGTGAAACTCTGTGTCCCAAAAAATCAATTTGTGACATGCCGAATTTGCATTTGGCTGGATTGATTATTAACCCGTGCTCTTCTAGTCTCTGAAAAACCATAGTGAGATGCTGTTCGTGTTCCTCCTCAGATGAGCTGGCTACCAGCATATCGTCGAGGTAGACGAACACGAAAGGGAGGTCGCGTAATACTGCATCCATCATCCGCTGAAAGGTTTGAGCGGCGCCTTTGAGGCCAAAAGGCATCCGCAAAAATTCAAAAAGACCGAAGGGGGTTATTACAGCTGTTTTAGGAATGTCTTCCGCTCTCACGGGGACTTGATGATAGCTGCGGACCAGGTCTATTTTTGAAAAAATGTGCGCACCCGCCAGATGTAGTGAAAAATCTTGGATGTGAGGAATAGGGTAGCGGTCATGCACTGTCGCATTGTTTAATCTGCGGTAATCGCCGCACGGTCTCCAAGAACTGTCAGATTTCGGGACCATGTGAAGCGGTGACGCCCAGGGGCTTTTTGATCGCCTGATAATGCCTAGTTTTTCAAGGGTGGCAAACTCGTCCCGAGCTATGGCGAGCTTGGTCGCGTCTAAGCGCCGAGCTTTGGCGAAAACGGGCGGGCCCGTTGTGGGAATAAAGTGTTCGACCCCGTGCTTAGCCACTGTAGCTGAGAATTTGGGAATTGTGAGTGCTGGAAATTGGGTGAGGAGTTGATCAAACTTACCTCCTGCTGTAGTGATGCTGGCCTGCACGGGTGGTGGAGAAACTTGAGCTGAGCAGGGAATAGAAGCAAAGGACAATGCATTAACCAAGCGTCTGTTCGCTAGATCGACTAATAACCCATGTGCACACAAAAAGTCTGCGCCCAACAAGTTAAAACTCACCGCCGCTACAACAAATGTCCATCTGTAGTTGCGGCCATGGATGCGGAGGGGCAGGTTCCTTTCGCCAAACGTGTCGATGATGGAGCCGTTGGCTGCCACCGCTCCATTGCCCCGGGGGCCCATGGCCCGGTCCGCTTGGGAGGGCATGATAAAACTCAGTTGAGCTCCCGTGTCGATGAGGAACTGCTTGCTGGTGTGTCCGTCCGTCACATATAGAAGCTTGCTTTTTTCGCCGAGAACCGCCGCTGTTAACGGTTCTCGGCTTTGGCGTTTCCCGAATTCGTGAATTTGCAGGGGGGAACGCACTTGTAGGCCTTTTCGGCGAAGCGGTGGTGGTAATAACAGACGTCGCTCCGTCTGTTACGTCTTGGCCGTGTCGCTGTCACGGCGGACGGATTCTGCTCCGTGGTTTGTGGCTCCCCGTGGCTCCGGACATCTGCGTTGAGGTCTGCGGATGCTGCTGTGGGTGTCTGTTCCTTGCAGGCGTTGACGAGTCGCTGCGCTTCGTGAGCCAGCGTGCGGAAGTCTTGCTGGGTGCTGCATCGCATGCTGGCAAGCATCCCTCTCATGTGTGGCGGCAGCGTACTGAGGAATATAAATTGGAAAAGGAAATTGTCGTTGTCCTCTTCTTTAAGTTGCAGCAAGTCCTCCATGAGGGCCTTGGGTCTGCATCCTCTGTGGCCGTAGACCGCCAGGATCCTCTCGGCTCTCTCCTCGGCAGAGGGGACGAAATTCGCCACGATGGTCGCTTTCAGTTCTCTGTATTTGTTCTGGGCCGGTGGCCGCTGGATGATGCTCCGCGCACATCTCGAAGTGGCGGCGTCGAGTTTGGCGACGATGTGATAGAACTTTGTATCGTCAGCCGTGATGCCCGCAAGTGCAAACTGGGCTTCAGCTCGCTGAAACCACGCGGCAGGGTCTTCCTGCCAGAAGTCCGGCAGCTTGACGGTGACGGCATTTGTGTGGACCGTCACTGATGTGTCCGCAGGGTGAGAGTGTCTTCCTTCGGCTCTCACAGCGGTGCTGGTGCTCGGTTGAGCCCTCTCTATCACTTCTGCCGTGGGGGACCGTCGTCCATCTGTTACTCTGTCTGTATGGGCGCCGGCGTCTGCCTGGGTCGCCACAGATGAGTCGATCGCTGGGGAACGCCTCTGGTCCATCCTCGCGTCAGGGTCGCCAGTGTAGAAGAGCTCGGAATGACGAGGCAATGTGACTTATAAACCAAAGTTTATTATCAGCTTTGCTCCTCTAACAAGTCTCATCTAGTGCAGCAGCAGAAGAAGTAAGAGAGCGAACACATTCAGCTCTATGTACTTATACTCACACACAACAAAAGACATGCATACAAAGCTGACATCCCCCATTAACTTAATTATCCTCCTTTGTCTCCGTACCCCTCCACCTGGCCCTGGGAGGTCAGGGCGACCTATCTGGTCTCCACCGCAGTGCCTTGGATGCTCTTTGATCTTCACTGGCGGTTGAGACCCTTTGTCCTGTTCTGAGGTGTGAAGTCGCTTTACATATGTAATCACCAAACATTCTCACATGCTTATACATATGTAGGTTATGGGATATATGATTAATATAGACCACACTATGCACCGTTTTAATTCCTTGAAAATATAAGACTTATTATTGGGGTACATAGTGATTACTTTCTGAGGTAAAACATTTTCTTTATAGAATTTTATGTACTCAGTTATGGTATCTGTGGCCTCCTCCAACTCCAAGTTATGGAACAGTCCCCAGTCAGTACAAGAAAAACAACCTCTCAAACTTTCTATACCTTCATTGTCCCATATGAAGATTGTCTACTTCCTGAACATACATTATTAACTGAGCATCGGATACCCTTTTCCTTGTAAACACAACAACCTTTGTTTTTTCCACAGAAAATTTAAATCCCCAGGAGTATGACCACCCTTCCACAGTACGTATTGCCTCTTGTATTTTCCATCTTATATAATTAAAATTACTCCCTCTTTTCCAAAGTGTCCCATCATCAGCAAATAAAGAATGACCAATGTCATTATTCGCACAGGAAAAAACATCATTTATCATAATAGAAAAAAGTGCTGGGCTTTTACACTACCCTGGGGGGTGCCATTTTCCACCAAGTAACTATCTGATAAGGATCTACCCACTCTAACTTGAATGTACCTATTAAACAAAATATCTTTGATCCAGTTAAATGTTCTCCCAGAAATTCCTATCATACTTAGCTTAATCATTAGCACCTCCTTCCACAATATGTCATACGCCTTTTCCACGTCAAAAAATACTGCAATTACCGACTCTCTATTAACTTGAGCTTTCCGTATCTCTGTCTCCAAACACACAACAGGATCCATAGTTCCCCTTCCTTTTCTAAATTCGCTCTGATGTGGTGACAAAATTCTTGTACTTTCGAGATAAAAGGAAAGTCTGTCTGTAATCATTCTGTCCATTACTTTTCCCAAATGTGGTGTTAGAGCTATAGGTCTGTAGCTCACTGGGTGTGAGGGATCCTTTCCTGGTTTTCTTACAGGAACAATCACAGCCTCTTTCCATGCAGTTGGGAGCTTTCCCATTTCCCACACTTTGTTGTAGACTTCCAATAGCTTCCTCATTGCCAAAGTCCCTAAATGTTTTAACATAATGTAACAGACATTGTCTTTCCCAGGGGATGTTAATCCTGATTTGTTTACTGCTCTTTCCATTTCATCTAGAGTGAAAGGAGAATCCAAAGAACTACTAAAGTCAAACCTTTCCTCCACAGCCCCAGGGTGTTCTAAACTCATCCTATTTCTTTCTCTTTTACTTTCTTCAGTCAAATTGCTTGAGCTATGAATTTGAGTCAGAGTCTTTGCTATCATTGTTGCTTTTTCCTCATCAGTTACTGCAGTCACTCCCTCACTTTTTAGTATTGGATACTGCCATTTCCTCCTAACTCCCCTCATAGCCTTGATCATACTCCACACATCCCCCACAGCTGTTGATCTACCAATAGTGCTACAGTATTTCTGCCACCTTTCTCTCTTAGCCCTCCGGATAGTTTTCCTGGCTTTTGCTAGCGCCCTCTTATAATTAACCAAGCTTTGCAGATTATGAGTTCTTCTTAAGAGTCTAAGTGTCTTATTCCTCTCTTTAATGGCTTTAGTGCACTCGTCCAAGGCACTGCTTTCTTTAGCATTTTACCTTTACTTTTAGAGATGAATTGATTAGCTGCTTCAAGAAAAATAGTTTTAATTTTATTCTCCACACTCTCAATGTCTTCATTAACATCTACTTGGGGTAAGTCTCTCACAGATAAATTTAAACAGTTTCCAATTAGCAGTGCTAAAAGCCCATCTCCCTTTTTTATGTCCACTTACCCTATTCACTGAAATGAAAATATTACAATACACTGGGAAATGGTCACTTCCCACCGAGGACTCCTCTAAAACCTCCCCGTATGTACATCAATTCAAGTTGCTCTACGACATCATTTAAACACACTAGATTCTTCTCTTCCAAAAGTTCTTCAATTGTCTCACCATTTATGTCTGTATGATTTGCCCCCCCCCCATAATACATTATGGGCATTAAAGTCCCCACATATTACCACCCTGCTTCCATCTATCCCCTCCATCTGAGATAATTGATTCAATATCAGCTCCTTACAAGGATTATAAAAATTTACGACTACTAATTAAGATAAGATAAGATAAGATAAGCCTTTATTAGTCCCACAACGGGGAAATTCCAGGATTGCAACAGCACAGGGATAGCAACACTCAGAGCAACAATCAGAAGGCAAGAAAAAAAACAAGCAAGCAAGAGCAGCTAATAAACATATGTATGTAATTCCCCCTCTTATGTCCAAATTTCAACTACCACATACTCCAGTTCAACACCTTTACCCATCTCTCTGAACTGAATTCCGTCCCTCACAAATGTTGCACATCCACCTCCCATTCCCTCCCTTCTATCATTCCGAATTGAGACATATCCCACTATTTTAAAATCCAGATTGATTTTCAACCACATCTCCTGGACACAGATAACATCTGGTTTGTCTGAAAGCTCCTCAATATACCTTTTAAATTCCTGTCCATTAGCCAGCAAGCTTCTCACATTCTACTGAACCAAAATGACCATTAATGCAATTCCTATCCAAGCCATGCTTGATCCTGACTCGTCTGACTACTAAGATCATTCCTCACCTCCTCCCAAGTTAATCCACTGAAACCAAGATGATGAGCTGCTGCTTTCACTATTATTTGAATTCTCTTAGTTTTAGACTTGACTTCCATTGTGGCATTCACAACTCCTGCTATAAAAATAACCAGTTTCTTCAGATCAACCTGGATTTCCCCAATCCCTCCCAGTTCTCTTTCCCTTACAAGCAGCTTCCTCCCAGCCCTTTGCCCATTCTCTCCTCTCTGGTTTATCCTTTTCACTGCTTCGGCACAGGAGATTTTATTCTGTACTCTGACCTGCTGAATTTCCCTTTCTTTCATCATCCTTTCACAGCCTCCGTAGGCCACACTATGGCTGCCGTCACAGTTACAACATTTTGGCGTCCCCTGGTTACACTCTCCATACTGGTGGTTGCCCCCACATCTTGCACACCTTCTTCTCCATCTGCATGTTTTAGCTGTGTGTCCGAATCTTTGGCAATTATGACACCGGACTGGATTAGGAACAAATTCCCTTACACCGTAACTCAAATAACCCACGGTTACATTTTTGGAGAGCATTCCTCTTCAAACTCAATCACCACACCCTCAGTGTCTCTCCTCTGTCCCTCTCGAGTGGCCTGTAATCTACAAGCTTCTTTTACAATCCCCCCTTTTAAGTTAGCTTTGATTTCTTCCATTGAGACCCCTATTGGCACCCCACAAATTACACCCTTGCGCCACTTAGACCCGTTATCAATAAAGCTTGTACTTTTCACTTTGAACTGCCCAATCTCCCTCATTTTGTCAGCTCTTTCCCTTTGCTCCTCACTCCTACACACAATCAGTAGATTTCCATCCCTCAGCACCTTTGCCATGTATATTTCTCCAACTTAATTTTTCAGTATTGTTGTCAGTTTAACTGGGCTCATTGTGGATATCCCCTTTTCTTCCTCAAACCTTACAATAATTTTGAATTCAGCTCCTTCCTGCACTCCTCCTTTCAGCGCCATCACCACCACTTCCACTACTCCTGGCTTTCTTCGCATTACTTCCAGGAAAGTTATTCTCTCTTTTTTCTTTCCCTTTTCCGCTTCCCTGCCCAGCATCCATACTGTCTTCACTGTCCTATAAATCAGAATCTGCCCAGTCTGGCCCATTCACAACGCTGTTGTGCCGACCCACCACACCTTCTTTTACAATGTTTCTCCTCCTCATTCTTCCATGCTTGCAAACTCCAGTCACAACACCTGACTTCTTTACCAAATCATCTGACAAATTTCTCTGGTCTTCTTTCGGAGATCTAACCATAAATCACTCAGATTAGCCAAAGCGTTGTCCGTCCACCTAATGGTACTCCTCTTCCAATCCAGGACGTCAGATCGCCATGGACCTTAATTGACTCAGCTGCAGGTTCAGCAGATCATCAGTCTGAATAGGAATGGCTTTGCCTTCTTTTTTGGGGGGGGGGGGGGGCAACCAGCGTAAAGGTGCATTACCGCCATCCAGTGTTGGAGTGTGGGCCAGACTGCAACCCGAATAAACCCAAGAAAAAAACAAAAAAAGCCAAACAAAAACCCCCCACTATATCCTATTGATCAGCGCTGTATCTTTAAGGTAAACAAATAACTTCTTTAACCCAATCCCCAATACTATGCTTAAGTTAACATCTCCCACCCCTAGTTTCCTAATTTCCCTCACTAATACAGTGCATCCGAAAAGTATTCACAGCGCTTCACTTTTTCCACATTTTGCTATGTTACAGCCTCATTCCAAAAGGGATTAATTAATTTTTTTCCTAAAAATTCTACACACAATACACCATAATGACAAAGTGAAAAAAGTTTTTTCTGAAATTTTTGCAAATTTATTAAAAATAAAAAACTAGGAAATCACATGTATATAAGTATTCACAGCCTTTGCTCAATATGTTGTGGATGTACCTTTGGCAGCAATTGCAGCCTCAAGTCTTTTTGAATATGATGCCACAAGCTTGGCACACCTAGCTCTGGGCAGTTTTGCCCATTCCTCTTTGCAGCACCTCTCAAGCTCCATCAGGTTGGATGGGGAGTGTCGGTGCACAGCCATTTTCAGATCTCTCCAGAGATGTTCAATTGAAATCAAGTCTGGGCTCTGGCTGGGCCACTCAAGGGCATTCATAGAGTTGTCCTGAAGCCACTCCTTTGATATCTTGGCTGTGTGCTTGGGGTCATTGTCCTGCTGAAAGATGAACCATTGCCCCAGTCTGAGGTCAAGAGAGCTCTGGAGCACGTTTTAATCCAGGATGTCTCTGTACATTGCTGCACTCATCTTTCCCTCTATCCTGACTAGTCTCCCAGTTCCTGCCACTGAAAACATCCCCACAGCATGGTGCTGCTACCAACATTGACGTGGTTATGAGCGGTGCCTGGTTTCCTTCAAACATGACGCCAGGCATCCACACCAGCCAAAGAGTTCAATCTTTATCTCATCAGACCAGAGAATGTTGTTTCTCATGGTCTGAAAGTCCTTCAGGTGCCTTTTGGCAAACTCCTAGCGGGCTGCCATGTGCCTTTTAGGCAGGAAGGAGTGGCTTCCTTCTGGCCACTCTACCATACAGGCCTGATTGGTGGATTGCTGCAGAGATGGTTGTCCTTCTGGAAGGTTCTCCTCTCTTCACAGAGCAACGCTGGAGCACTGACAGAGTGACTATCGGGTTCTTGGTCACCTCCATGAATAAGGCTCTTCTCCTCCAATCACTCAGTTTAGACGTCCGGCCAGCTCGAGGAAGAGTCCTGATGGTTCCGAACTTATTCCATTTACCGATGAGGGAAGCCACTGTACTCATTGTGACCTTCAAAGCAGCAGAAATTTTTGCTGTACCCTTCTCCAGATTTGTGCCTCAAGACAATCCTGTCTCGGAGGTCTACAGACAATTCCTTTGACTTCATGCTTGGTTTGTGCTCTGACATGCACTGTCAACTGTGGGACCTTATATAGACAGGTATGTGCCTTTCCAAATCATGTCCAATCAACTGAATTTACCACAGGTGGACTCCAATTACACTGTAGAAACATCTAAAGGATGATCAGTGGAAACAGGATGCATGTGGGCTCAATTTTGAGCTCCATGGCAAAGGCTGTGAATACTTAGGTACATGTGATTTCTTAGTTTTTTATTTTTAATAAATTTGCAAAAAAAAAACTTTTTTCACATTGTCATTATATGGTATTGTGTGTAGAATTTTGAGGAGAAAAAAAATGAATTTAATTCCTTTTGTCACGATGGCCCTCACGGACCATCACAAGACGCCTCAGTCACCAGTGAGTTTGCAGTGATGTTTATTTACAGTGAGGGATGGACAAGCACAGGATACATACAATGAACAGGTGACGCCTGAGCCGGGGAGCACCCGATGCGCCAGACGAGATAATAATAAAGGTAAAGCCACACAGAGCGTACCTTAAACAACGGGACCGTTAGCAGGCGGGTAACAGGGGATTCCCAAGTCCGTTAACCATGATGAGCAAGAAGAACAGGAACATAACAGAGCATAACAGGAACACAACAGAGACTGCCGCATTGGAGGACATTCAGCACCAGCTTTTATCTCTGGTGGCTAATGACCCCAATGCGGCGCAGCTGTCCTAATGACAGCGGCGCAGCAGCTGACTTTGACAGCAGGGAGCTCCCCCGGGCGCCTTCACAATAAGAGCCCGAGGAGCAAGAGGGAATCCTCTGCTGCCAAAGCCAGGGAAATATGATATGAGACCCGAGTGTGGACAGAACCGACACTCGGGTTATGACACCTTTTGGAATAAGGCTGTAACATCACAAAATGTGGAAAAAGTGAAGCGCCGTGAATACTTTCCAAATGCACTATATGTCTCGCTCCTGAATGTACTTCTGGCAGTGCAGAATGACATTCTCAACAGTTTCTTCCTCTCTCTCACAATAATCACACATCCCTGCCTGGTGCTTATTTATTAAATGCATAGTTTTATTTAATGTAGTATGATCCAACCTTAGTCTGGATAAGATATTCTTTTCTTCTGTTGTTCTCTGTCCCACCCTCCCTTTATCCCAACTGAATATATGATCTATCACATAATTTCACGTCTCTGGCTATCCTCCCAGCATAAAATGCAAAACTTTCCTTTCTGACCCTCTCTCCTTCCCAACATGACATCAAAACTCTAACTGTAGGATGCTGATCCTGTGTGTGCCCTTGCAGATTAGCCCAGTAATTCATCATTTTCTGTTTGCGCTTGACATTTAATGGCATTTCCCCCATTTCCACTTGAAGAGCAACAGGAGTTGTTTTAAGTGCACCACAACATATCCTCAGTGCTTGGGCCTGGATGACATCTAACTTATTCAAAATTGTTTTGGATGCAGATCCATATACAGTACATCCATAGTCCAACACAGACCCAATTAACGCAACATAAATGCTTCTAATAGTAGCTCACCTAGCACCCTACTCTGCCCCTGTTAAGCCCCTCATTACATTCAACACCTTTTTGCATTTTATTGTCATATTTTGAATATATCCCTCCAAGTTAGATTAGCATCAACCAGACACCAGATCCAGCATGTGGAGAGCTCTTCGCTGGATCGTCTGGGTTTGCAGCTACAGTTTATGCCAAGCTCTGTCTCGTTATTATTGTTTCCTTATACTTAGCTTGCGTGTCTCGTTCTTCAGGTTGCTGCCACCCACAGGTGTCTCTGGAACTAATCATGCTCACCTGACCAGGAAGATCAAGACGTCCACCCAGGCCTCTGTCTTCCCCCTGTCCCCTGGTCCTTGCTGGAGTTCCTGTTGTATTGGGTTTTCAGGGATCTTTAGAGTGTGACACGGGTGGTGGCTCCACCTTTCCGGTTCTGCCACCACTCAGGGTATAAGAGGGCAGGGAGAGAGAGGGACGGTCTCTTGGCCTCCTCTTTGCCTGGCGGGTGTGCATGTATGGTGAGAAGGCATCATTAATAAACCTGCATTCAGTTCAACACTCAGTCTCGTCCTTGGCTTCTACTCCCGACATAACATTTGGTGAAGAGGATAAAAGGTATGTGTCACATCCATTCGGCTGTTTTTGGAGCTTCCTGGTGAGCTGCCCGTCTCTTGGGCGAGGTGGTTCATCGCTTTTCAAACATACTTGGTGGCATTGGACCTTGGACGACTGGAGAAGTTGAGGGCATGGGCACTGCTGGTTCATAATTTAGGAATGGAGGGACAGCGTATTTTATCAATCAAATCAAATCAAATCAAACTTTATTGTCATATTGCTGTACATACAACTGTAGTGCAGGCAAGATGAAATTGCGTTTCTCTCGGCATCCATATAAATAGAAGCAGCATGATTTAAGACACACTCCCACATAGCTTCACCCCCCACCCCCACCCCCCCATCCATTCACACATCCCTGAGACATACTTGGGGGAAAAAAAAAACTAACTATAATATACAAATAATATACAAAATGTCCGTAGGTGCAGTAGTGTGTATGAGAGATTCCGGGTCAACTGTTCAGCATCCTGACAGCTTGTGGAAGGAAGCTGTTGATCAGTCTGGTGGTTCTGCCTCTGATGCTCCGGAATCGTTTACCAGATGGAAGAAGTTCAAAGTGTTTATGCAGAGGATGAGAACGGTCCTTGACAATGTTCAGTGCCCTGCTCCTACAACGGTTCTGAAAAAGTTCTTGGACAGAGGGGAGGGAGACTCCAATTACCCTCTCAGCCTCCTTGACTATCCTCTGCAGGGCTTTTTTGTCTGACATACTGCAGCTGGAGTACCATGTAGCAATGCAGTACGTCAGAACACTCTCCACCACACCTCTGTAGAAGGTCCTGAGGATGCAGATGGGGAGAGAGGCCTGTTTGAGTTTCCTCAAGAAGTGCAGTCTCTGCTGAGCCCGCTTCCTGATCCCCAAGGAATTCTTGCTCCAGGTCAGGTCCTGCGAGATCTGCACTCCGAGGAAATTGATGTTCTCCACTCTCTCCACTAAACGGCCGCTGATGCTGAGGGGGACGTGCTCAGGCTGTGACCGCCAGAAGTCGATAATCATCTCCTTCGTTTTGTCCACGTTGAGCACCAGATTGTTCTCCCTGCACCAGCCCTCCAGGTCTCTCACTTCTTCCCTGTACATTGATTCCTCATCCCTCTGAATAAGTCCTACCACCGTGGAGTCGTCTGCAAACTTAATAATCTGGTTCCCCTCGTGTCTGGATACACAGTCATGTGTTAGAAGTGTAAACAACAGTGGACTGAGTACACAGCCTTGAGGGGATCCGGTGCTCAGCGTGACAGAGTTGGAGATGTTGTTTCCAACCCGGACAGACTGAGGTCTCTCAGTCAGGAAATCCAGGATCCAGAGACATGTGGCGGTGTTCAGACTGAGAAGGAGTAATTTCTCCATCAGTCTCTGGGGAATAATGGTGTTGAATGCTGAACTGAAATCAATGTACAGGAGTCTGGCGTAGGTGTCTTACTGGTCCAGGTGGGTGATGACAGAGTGTAGGGTGGTGACTATAGCATCCTCCGTGGAGCGGTTTGAACGATATGCAAACTGGGGCGGATCGTGTGATGCAGGGAGGCAGGCTGTAATGTGTGGTTTGACAAGCCGTTCAAAACATTTCATCACAATTGGTGTCAGTGGAGCAGGACGATAGTCATTCAAACAGGACACAACTGGTTTCTTTGCCACCGGTACAATGATAGAGGTCTTGAAGCATCTGGGAACGATGGCCTGACTCAGGGAGATGCTATAAATGTTAGTCAGGACATCCGCCAACTCGCTTGCGCAGTCTCGGAGCACACGTCCCGGAATGTTGTCCGGACCTGCAGCTTTGCGTGGGTTGACTCTGGTTAGGGTCCTCCGTGTGTCCGCTGTGTTGATGGTAAAAGCTAGTCCGACTGATGGTGGGGGTGGGCCAGCCCTCCCTCTGATTGTCGAGTTTGATGCTTCAAAATGTGCAAAGAAGTCGTTGAGCCTGTCTGGAAGTGAAGCGTCGTCATCATTGACCCCCTGCCTAGACTTATAGCCCATCAGTGTCCGAACTCCCTGCCACATCTGCTTGGTGTTCCTAGTGTCACAGAGGTGTCCCTGGATTTTCTCCGCATAGGCGCACTTTGCCGCCTTAATTCCCTTTGAGAGCGCAGACCTGGCTGAGCGGAGGGCGATCCTGTCCTTCGCTCTGAAGGCTGCATCTCTGGCTGTAAGCAGCGGGCGCACCTCTGCAGTCATCCAGGGCTTATGGTTACCCCGCATAGTGATGGTCTTCACTGTAGTGACATCCTCTGTGCACTTCGCGATGTAGCTGGTGACTGTATCAGCATACTCCTCCACATCTGTCTTGTCTTCCTGGGAGGCTGCTATTTTGAAGACCTCCCAGTCTGTGTGCAGAAAACAGTCTTTCAGTGCAGAGGTTGCACTCTCTGGCCAAATTCTAATTTGTTTCACTGCTGGCCTGCTGCGCTTCAATAAAGGTTTGTAGGCAGGCAGCAGCATCACGGATATGTGATCAGAAAGGCCGAGATTGGGGCGGGGTATCGCCTTATATGCATCTGTGTTTGTGTACACTAAGTCCAACATATTCTCTCCTCTGGTCTTAAAGTCTACACATTGTTTAAACTTTGGGAGCACAGTCTTTTAAGCTGGTGTGGTTAAAATCCCCAGCAACCATCACAATGCTGTCCGGGTGTGAAGTTTGGATTTCACTAATCGCATTGTGCAGTTCCCCGAGTGCCTTCTTAGCATTAGGTTTAGCATTAGCTCTCGGCGCTATGTAAACACCAGCTACAAACACGTTGCTGAATTCCCTCGGCAAATAATATGGCCGACAATTTACAATAAGGAACTCCGCCAACGGAGAGCAGTGTTTAGACACTAACGTGGCATTGACGCACCAGTTCTTGTTAACTTAGATGCATAGCCCACCCCCCCGGCTCTTACCGGAGCTTGCCGTTTCCCTGTCGGCACGGAACATCGCCATATCTTTCAGTTGAATGGCCTCGTCAGGAATGTTGCCGTGGAGCCATGTCTCGGTGAAAACAAACACACAGCAGTCTCTCCACTCTCTCCGGGTTTCTCTCAGCAGCCGCAGCTCGTCCAGCTTGTTTTCGAGGGAGCGGACGTTAGAGAGAATGAGCGACGATACCGCTGGTCTGGAGGGGTTAGCCTTTAGCCTAGCATGGATCCCGGCCCTTTTTCCATGCTTTTGCTTGCGTTCGCTCCGCTTACGCCGCCTCCTCTCTCAGGTAGCTTCCAGCGGGAACTCTGCCAGAATTCCATGCTGGCGTAGAATGTCCAAATCACAACCAATCGCCGCAATTCTTGCAGCGTGCAGTACCTTGATGTTTAATAAGGTCTCACGGTTGTAAGTTTTACAGAATGTACGTCTGGGAAGATCAAAACACTCAAAACTCTCACACTCGCTGATGCCAAGAGGGGCCGCTGCGTCCGTGCGCTCTGCCGCCATCTTATCAAAATAAGCACTTTAGGCAAGTGTGATAGCTTTGAGGAGGTGGTGGAGCTAATGGCGCGACGTTTTTGTGCCCCAGAAAATGTCGTCATCGTCCGCAGGATCCAGTTTTGACAGCGCCGCCAGTGGACTGGCGAGTCAGTGCAACAGTTTCTGGCAGACCTGCGCCAGCTAGCCAAAGACTGTCAGTTTGGAGTGCTGGAGAAAGAGATGGTCCGCGACCAGTTGGCAGAACATACTGTTATCCCGGCTACGAGGTCGAAGCTCCTTAGATTCTCGGATGAACTGACATTATCCAAGGCCATCGAGTTAGCTCATGATAGAAAAATTCCATATTATCTACATTATTATTGATATTATTGATATTATCTACATTATTATTAATATTAATAATGTATTGTATTGTCATAGCCAGGAGCGGAACTGGGGTTAAGCTCTCAGTGCTCATAAAATGCTCCTTATGGTGTGCAACTTGAAAAGCCTCTGACAACTAAGTCCAACTCCTAGCCTGCCCGTGTGGTTTAGTCTCTAAGCCCGGCGGAACTGCTTTTACTAATAGGAGAAGGGGCAAGGGCGGATCTCTGGCGCCTTAAAACCAGATGCTTCGGGTAGATGGTGGCTCGTCAACCTGGGAAGGTAGCCCATCTAGGGGAAGGTAAACCCTGATTTCAAACCTCCGCTGCCTTGCGGCATACCCGGTCATGGGAAAGGCTTCGGGAGTCAACCCTGAGGAAAAATCCGGAGTCAGAGCCCCTAAGGCAGTTCTATGTTGTGCTCAACATCGTTCTGGCAGCTCCCGCAACGGCGCTGGTGCCAAACTGTAGCAGCCCTGCTGTTCCTTTGGATTCATCAGTGACGTGGAGAGGGGGGACATGCTGCATGGGCAACATCTTGTCCTCCATATCTTCCTGCCCAGGCTTGAATCCTACCAACGCCCAACGCTGGAAGGTAGAACACCGGATCACTGGAGAGGACACTCCAGCTTCGCCTTTGGCGTAGACAAAACATGGGGAATGACAGTTACCGGTTATAAGCCACCGCTCAATTGGCGTAGAGCGCGGCGCCAGGTGTTGTTCCCGACGGTGGGAGGGATCATCGGATCTCACTGGACAGCTACCGCCCGCCTCAAGCTGGGCAGCCCCCAGCCAATAAGGTGTTGTCCCGCCACAGCTTGCTTTCCTCATTGGGTGCATGGGGATGAGGAGAAGTCTGAACAGCAGGCCGAGAACCTTCGCACCAGGCAAGACAATAAAACAAAAGAGACCAACTCTAAAACTGGGAACGTGGAATGTCTGCACTATGATGACAGGACTCGCTGCTAATCTCAAGGACATCAACGACACCAGGAAGACTGCCATCATCAATAATGAGCTGAAGAGACTGGGAGTGGATATCGCCACTCTCCAGGAACACGGTTGGCTGACGCAGGCACACTGAGAGAGAAGGACTACACGTTCTACTGGCAGGGAAAGGGCAGTGACGAACACAGGGAACATGGAGTGGGCTTCGCAGTGAAGAACACCTTGCTGAAGATGGTGGAACCGGGCAGCACTGGCTCTGCATGACTCCTCACCCTCCGCCTGAACACCACTCAAGGCCCAGTCACCCTCGTCAGTGTGTATGCCCCAACACTGACAGCCACACCAGAGGCAAAATATGAGTTCTACGAGAATCTCGCAGCAACTGTCAGGATCATCCCCAACTCTGAACAACTCATTCTCCTTGGAGACTTCAATGCCAGAGTGGGTGCTGACCACGACTCCTGGCCCTCCTGTCTTGGACCTTTTGGTGTGGGCAGAATGAACGACAACGGACAGCGGCTGCTCGAGTTCTGCACATATCACGATCTGTGCATCACAAACTCGTTCTTCAAGACCAAGCCCCAACACAAGGTTTCCTGGCAACATCCGCGCTCAAAGCACTGGCACCAGCTGGACTTGATCCTGACCAGGCGCACCTCACTGAAGAACGTGCTAATCACCCATTTGTTCCAGAGTGCAGATTGCAACACAGACCATTCATTGGTGTGTTGCAAGGTCAAGCTGCAGCTGAAGAAATTCCATCGTGCTAGACAGCCTGGAAAGACACGGACTGACACCAGCAGGATGGCCCAACCAGAATTTGTTGAGCAGTTTGCCTCCACCTTTGAGAAGGAACTTGGTGTACCACAAGAAGGAGAATCTGCAAAGCAGAAGTGGGAAGAGCTGCAAAACACCATCCACCGCACAGCCTTGGCTACCTTTGGGAGGAAGACCTCGAAGTCACAGGACTGGTTTGATGCCAAGTTGACTGAGATGACCCCCGTCATTGAAGCCAAGCGCTCAGCACTTGCTGAGTACAAGAAGTACCCAAACGAGAAGAATCTCCAGATTCTCAGGGCTGCGAGAAGCAAAGTTCAGCAGACTGCTCGGCGCTGTGCCAACGAGTACTGGACTCAGCTCAGCCAAGACATTCAAACCGCTGCCATAACAGGGAACATCCGTGGTATGTACAATGGCATCAAGAAAGCACTTGGTCTGGCTCAGAGCAAGACGGCCCCCCTCAAATCCTCCACTGGGGAGATGATCACAGAAAAGAACAAGAAGATGGAGAGATGGGTGGAACACTACTCTGACCTCTACTCCAGACAGAACACCGTGACACCATCAGCCCTTGATGCCATCGACTGCCTGCCATCCATGGACGAACTTGACGCCGAGCCAACCATCGATGAACTCAGTAAGGCCATTGATAGCTTGGCCGCTGGCAAGGCACCCGGCAACGACGGCATACTCCCTGACCTGATCAAGCACTGCAAGACCACCCTACTGTTGCCATTGCATGACGTCCTCTGCCAGTGTTGGAAGGAAGGTGCCGTACCACAGGACATGAGGGACGCCAAGATCATCACCCTCTACAAAAAACAAAGGGGAGAGAAGCGACTGCAACAACTACAGGGGCATCTCCCTCCTCAGCGTTGTTGGCAAAGTCTACGCACGAGTTGTTCTCGTTCATCTACAGAAGCTTGCTGAACGTGTCTACCCCGAGTCTCAGTGTGGCTTCCGCGCTGAGCGATCAACGGTAGACATGATATTCTCCATCCGCCAACTCCAGGAGAAATGCAGAGAACAGAACATGCCCCTGTACGTCGCCTTCATCGACCTCACCAAAGCGTTCGATCTGGTCAGCAGAGAGGGCCTTTTCAAGATCCTGCCAAAGATAGGATGCCCACCAAAGTTGCAAAGCCTTATCGAATCGTTTCACACCAACATGCAGGGGATAGTGCAGCACGATGGCAATGTCTCAGAGCCATTCAACATACGTAGCGAAGTGAAACAGGGCTGTGTACTTGTGCCAACCCTCTTTGGGATTTTCTTTGCTATGCTTCTGAGGCATGCCTTCAGCACAGCAACAGAGGGAATCTACCTGCACACAAGATCTGACAGCAGGCTTTTCAACCTCACCCGCCTGAAAGCCAGAACCAAAGTACGCAAGGCTCTAATCAGAGACATGCTGTTCGCAGACAACGCTGCAGTCGCAACCCACACACAGCAGGAGCTTCAGACCCTGATGGACCGCTTCTCCCAGGCATGCAAGGACTTCGGGCTTACCATCAGCCTGAAGAAGACTAACATCTTGGCGCAAGGCACGGAAGCACCACCAACCATCACCATCGACGACTTCGAGCTGGAGGTCGTGAATCAGTTCACATACCTGGGGTCCACAATCAGCAACAACCTCTCCCTTGATACAGAGATCAACAAGAGGATTGGAAAATCAGCCTTCACACTCGTTCGCCTCACCACACGAGTGTGGGAGAATCCCAAACTCTCTGTCAAGACGAAGATGGCAGTGTACAACGCCTGCGTCATCAGCACACTGCTCTATGGGAGTGAGACGTGGACAACATATGCCCGGCAGGAAAAGAGACTGAACGAGAGTCTTCACTGAAAGACTGAAAGAGTCTTCACTTCCGCTTCTGAGAGAGAGCAGACGCTTTTCTTCCCTCTCCTCCTAATCCTCTCCCTTCTGATCCCAGCTTGCAATGTCACTCTTCTCCTGGCTGAATCTTAATCCAAATGGAAATTATGGATCTGGAAAGCGACTTATATGCGATTGTCACCACTTTAAAAAGTAGAAGATCGGGTCAGGGGGAACCCAAGGGAGACTCATGGTATTGGAATTCATGTGTCTGTGTGATTCGACTGAGATTGAACTGATCACAGGATCTTCTGTTTGGCCCCTGGAGTTTTCCTAGTGTATCGAAATTATCTGGGTGAGCTAATCAAATGCGGACCCCGGCGTAGCTCCCTTAACAAATTCAACAATTCGTCCAGCTGGGGGGAGCACTGACTGTCAGCGGCAGGATTAACATGGAATTTACTATCTGGCATGCATTGAAGAGAGAACGAACTCTCTGGACATGTTTTACCTATGTTTCGGTAGGTGGATAACATCTGTGGATCGCTGAGTGCTCTCCAGAGAATGATCTAAAGTATGATTCAAGCCTGTATGAAATTGAAGCACAGAATCGAAGAGAGAGAAATTTTTTATTCTCTGAGTGCACTGTGCAGATTTGACCTTGTGTTTTGGCGCCTTTGTTTACATTCCTCCTCGATGAAGATAACGCTGGGAAGTGGCTTATGTCTACCCATACATCAACAATCAGTTGTTGTCGTCAGCGGATTGGTCTCTCGAGGACATTGCCCATGTGCCTTCTGCAAGGAAGAGGAAAAGAGAGACAGACTCTGATCTCTGACTTGTTTATAAGTCACATGATTATAACATCTATCCACTGCCTGGAGGCGCCCTCTGCTGCTCACTAACAACTGTTACACTCACACTACACAATGACATGCAAATATACACACACTGCTCTCCCTCCCTCTGCTGTGTGATTGTATCTATCGTCTGCTAATGTGCATAGAGGGTTTTTTTCTGTGTGATCAAAATTTGGCTCATAAGCTTATATGAGCTTATACGAGCGTGATTCTGATAACTATGTTTTTTCTCTCTGCCTATTGTGTTTCCCCCCCCCCTCCCCCCTTTACCCCCACTGCAGACAGGTGCCTCTATGGCTGCCGTGTCATTGGATGCGCCTAATGTGCGCGCCCAATGTCAAGTCAAATTCCTTGTGTGTTTACTTGTAAATATACTTGGCAATAAAGCTGATTCTGATTCTGATTCTGATTCTGAACTCCTTCCACTTGCACTGCATTCGCCACATCCTGGACATATCCTGGCAGGACAAAGTGCCCAACACAGAAGTTCTGTCCCGCGCCGGCCTTCCCTCCATGTTCACTCTACTCAGGCAGCGCAGGCTCCGCTGGCTAGGCCACGTTCACCGTATGGAGGATGGCAGAATCCCCAAAGACGTCCTCTACGGAGAACTGGCAACTGGCAGGAGAGACGTTGGCCGCCCACAGCTGCGCTTTAGAGACGTCTGCAAGAGAGACATGAAGGCACTGGAGATCAACACAGAGCGCTGGGAGGACCTTGCAACGGACCGCTCCAAATGGAGAGGCACCCTGACCAGACAGCTCAAGGCGGGTGAAGAGAGACTGACTGCTGCAGCAGATGAAAAAAGGACCCGCAGGAAGAACCGCCACAGACCCAGCAGCACGGAGACCACCCACAAGTGCGACCTGTGTGACAGGGACTGCCATTCGCGCATCGGCCTGTTCAGCCACAGGCGGTGCTGTTCCAGCAGAGTAGACATTTAGGATTCTCTTCCATGGTCATCATAGACCGACGGAGGCCGACGATAATAATGTATTATTATATTTGAGAGGTATCATACCCCCCCTCATGGATCGTCACCTTATCGTGGTGGGGGGGTTTGCGTGCCCCAGTGATCCCAGGAGCTATGTTGTCCGGGGCAATTTGCCTCTGATAGGGTCTCCCAAGACAAACTGGTCCTGGGTGAAGGGCCAGACTAAGAACGATCCAACAGACTCTCATGATAAATTGTATATCAAGGATTCAGTGTACCCCGCCCGGTATGGGGTTACCGAGGCCCCACCCTGGAGCCAGGCCTGGGGGAGGGGCTCGAAGGCTAGCGTCTGGTGGCCGGGTTTCCACCCATGGGACCCGGCCGGGCTCAGCCCGAAGGAGTTACATGGATCTGCCCTCCAGTAGGTTCACCACCTGCAGGAGGGATCATGGGGGTCCGGTGCTATGTGGATTAGGTGGCGGTCAAAGGCGGAGACCTTGGCGGACTGATCCCAAGCTTTCTAAACTGGCTTTTGGTACGTGGAATGTCACCTCTCTGGTGGGGAAGGAGCCTGAGCTGGTGTATGAGGTTGAGCGATACCGGCTAGATATAGTCGGCCTCACCTCAACACACAGCTCCGGTTCCGGAACCAGTCTCCTGGAGAGGGGCTGGAGCTTGGCCTTTTCTGGAGTTGCCCCGGGCGAGACGCGATGAGCAGGGGTGGGTATTCTTGTATCACCCCTCCTTACTACCTCTATATTGGAGTTTTCCCCAGTGGACGAAAGGGTTGCTTCTCTGCACCTTCGGGTTGGGAAACGGGTCCTGACCATCATTTGTGCCTATGCACCAAATGATGTTTCAGAGTACCCACCCTTTTTGGAGTCTGTGACTGGGGTGCTGGAGGGTGCTCCTCCTGGAGACTCCATTGTCCTACTGGGGGAATTCAATGCGCACGTGGGCAACGACAGTGAAACCTGGAGGGGGGTGATTGGGAGGAACGGCCTACCCCATCTGAACCCGAGTGGTGTTCAGTTATTGGACTTCTGTGCTAACCACAGTCTGTCCAAAACGAACACCATGTTCAAGCATAAGGGTGTCCATATGTGCACCTGGCACCAGGACACCCTAGGTCGCAGGTCAACGATCGGTCTTGTTATCGTATCATCAGACCTGCGACCGTATGTCTTGGACACCCAAGTAAAGAGAGGTGCAGAACTGTCAACTGATCACCACCTGGTGGTGAGTTGGATCCGATGGCAGGGGAGGAAGCCATTCAGACCTGGTAGACCCAAACGTATAGTGAGGGTGTGCTGGGAGCGTCTGGCTGAGGCCCCTGTCCGGGAGGTCTTCAACTCCCACCTCCGGAAGAACTTCAACCACATTCCGAGGGAGTCTGGAGACATGGAGTCTGAATGGGCCATGTTCTCCACCTCTGTTGTTGAAGCGGCGGCCCAGAGCTGCGGCCGCAAGGTGGTCGGTGCATCTCGTGGTGGCAACCCCCGAACCAAGTGGTGGACACCAGTGGTGAGGGGGGCCATTAAGCTGAAGAAGGAGTCCTATCAAGCTTGGTTGGCTTGTGGGACTCCCGAAGCAGCTGAGGTGTACCGGCAGGCCAAGCGGAGTGCAGCTCGGGTGGTTGCGGAAGCAAAAACCCGGGTATGGGAGGAGTTCGGTGAGGCCATGGAACAAGACTTTCGGTCGGCTTCAAAGAGATTCTGGCCAACTGTTTGGCGGCTCAGGAGGGGAAAGCAGCTCCCCGTCCACACTGTGTGTGGTGCGGATGGGACACTGTTGACTTCAACTGGGGATATCGTCGGGCGGTGGAAGGAATACTTCGAGGATCTCCTCAATCCCACTGATACGCCTTCCACAGAGGAAGCAGGGTTTGGGGATGAGGGGGATGACTCGCCTATCACAGGGGCTGAGGTCGCCAAGGTGGTTAAAAATCTCCTTGGTGGCCGGGCCCCGGAGGTGGACGAGATTCGCCCCGAGTACCTCAAGGCCCTGGATGTTGTTGGGTTGTCAAGGTTGACACGCCTCTGCAACATTGCGTGGAGGTCAGGGGCAGTGCCTTTGGCATGGCAAACCGGGGTAGTGGTTCCTCTCTTCAAAAAAGGGCACCGGAGGGTGTGCTCCAACTTTAGAGGGATCACACTCTTCAGCCTCCCTGGGAAGGTCTATGCCAAGGTACTGGAGAGGAGAGTCCGGCCGTTGGTCGAATCTCAGATTCAGGAGGAGCAATGTGGTTTTCGTCCTGGCCGTGGCACATCGGACCAGCTCTTTACCCTCTTGAGAATTCTTGAGGGTTCGTGGGAGTTTGCCCAACCAGTTTACATGTGTTTTGTGGACTTGGAGAAGGCATTTGACCGCGTCCCTCATGGATTTTTCTGGGGGGTGCTTCGGGAGTATGGGGTATCGGGCTTGTTGTTACGAACTATTCGGTCTCTGTACGACCGTTGTGAGAGTTTAGTTCGTATTGCCAACACTCGGTCGGAGTCATTCCCAGTGAGAGTTGGACTCCGCCAGGGCTGCCCTTTGTCACCGATCCTGTTCATAATTTTTATGGACAGGATTTCTAGGCGCAGCCAGGGAATGGAGGGTGTCATGCTTGGTGACCACAGGATCTCATCTCTGTTGTTTGCAGATGATGTTGTCCTGTTGGCTTCATCCAGCAATGACCTACAGCTCTTGCTGGGACGGTTTGCCGCTGAGTGTGAAGCGGCTGGGATGAGAATCAGCACCTCCCAAGTCCGAGTCCATGGTCCTCAGCCGGAAAAAGGTGGATTGTCCTCTCCGGGTTGGGGACAGGCTCCTGCCCCAAGTGGAGGAGTTTAAGTATCTTGGGGTCTTGTTCACAAGTGAGGGGAAAATGGAGCGAGAGATCGACAGACGGATTGGAGCAGCATCTGCAGTGATGCGGACGTTGTACTTGTCTGTTGTGGTGAAGAGGGAGCTTAGTTCTAAGGCAAAGCTGTCGATTTACCAGTCAATCTACGTTCCTACTCTCACCTATGGTCACGAGCTTTGGGTAATGACCGAAAGAACGAGATCGCGGATACAAGCGGCTGAAATGAGCTTTCTCCATAGGATTGCTGGACTCACCCTCAGAGATAGGGTGAGGAGCTCAGTCATCCGGGAAAGGCTCAGAGTAGAACCGCTGCTCCTCCACATTGAAAGGAGTCAGTTGAGGTGGTATGGGCATCTGATTAGGATGCCTCCTGGACGCCTCCCACTTGAGGTGTTTCAGGCACGTCCCACTGGGAGGAGACCCCGGGGCAGACCCAGGACTCGGTGGAGAGACTATGTCTCCCAGCTGGTCTGGGAACGCCTTGGTATCCCCTCTGAAGAGCTGGAGCAGGTGGCTGGGGAGAGGGAAGTCTGGGCTTCTCTGCTTGAACTGCTGCCTCCGCAACCCGGACCTCCGGAAAAGCGGTAGAAGATGGATGGATGGAAGGTATCATACCTTTCATATACCATGTTTAATGTTTATGGTGTGGGGAACCCACTCAGTTTAGTAGTTTTCCCTCAGGCTGAAAGGCGGGGAAGATCAAAGGTGCTGGGGGACAAGGGGAATTGTCATGGGGGGTTGATATGTTAATGCAGCACCTCAGGTAGCAGAGGAGTGTTAGTGTTGTTATATAAAAGAGTGCCTGCAACCTGAGTGCTGATGGCTTTTGATTCTGGTGGATGTGAAGGAGTGAAGAATAAAGTTCCCTCTGCTCTGAACACTCGGCCTTGTTATTCCTCCCTCCACAATATGTGCATTCCATATAGGATAAGTTTATATATTATTGGCATGGTTCTGTGAGCCATTTCAGAGAGTTCAGACTGAAGATCAGTACAGGGTTAGTACATGCATAAGGAATGATCTAAGCCAGGGGTCGGCAACCCGCGGCTCTGGAGCCGCATGCGGCTCTTTCATCCCTCTGCTGCGGCTCCCTGTGGCTTTGGAAAATAAATAATGAGTATTTAATTAAAATGTAATTTATTTTAGTTCATTAGTTTTTAAAATGTAATTCTAAATTTGAAGATTATGGTGATCTTGTAAAATCTAAAAAAAAAAAAACGTGTTAAAGTTTAATCACCGTCAGCGAAAATCAACACGAAGTCGGAAGTCGTCTCCCGCGATAACCCGGATGTGTTGTGTTCAAGCTACTGCTGTACTGTAAACAGCCCTGCGATTGGATAGTTGCAAACGATTGGACCAATCAAATGGCTCGTTGTATGCTTTTTCAAAGATTCATGGCGGCGTGTTCTCAGGGATGTGATTTTCTGTTAATTTGCCGAATTCCGCTTTATTTTATCTTCCAGGAAGATAAAGTACGTTAAGTACGTTAGCGGCTTGTGGTCCACGAACGCAGTGAAGCTGCGCCCTTTCAGGCAGGACTGGAAGTGGAATATGGCCACCGGTAATCGATATGGCCAGGTGGAGAGTCATTAACTCTACAACGGCTGTATGAGCTGGGCTGGCGCGAGGGATGAAACGGTAATAAAAGTTAACCATCCCCTTTTATGATTCCAAACAGTTTGAAATTGACAGTGCACAGTGGACATTGACTCATAACTTTTGAATATTTCTAAGACTTAGCTACATCAGTGATTGTGCAAAATGAACTGCTCAAGACTCAATAGAGATTGAAACTGGTGATCTGAAATGAATGCTGAAATTATAAAAAGTAATGGTATGTTGGAATTGTATTTCTATTATGGAACAGATAAAATTAACTGATTTTGATTTGATCAGGTGTTAAAGGATGTGATGGATAATGCTTGCTGGAATATTTTAGGAATGCTATCTTCTTGGAACATAAGTCAATATTATACATTAATAAATGGCATTCAGCTGTTTGTTTTATGTCATTTAAGCACAGTTCTGGTACTTAAAAATCATAAAAACCCAGGAGCTTCGGGGGGCTTTGCCCCCCTTGCCCCCCATCCCACCCCAGACCCCACTGGGGGACTATGCCGCAGTGCTAACCACTTCGCCACCGCGCCGCCCACAACCAATCCACTAGTTGTCAAATTGAGAGTCTGGAGAACAAGTGAAGGATACAGATTTATATGATATTAATACATTTGAACAAGGAGCATTATGAGGAAGCAGGATGAAAAGTAGCTTCTTCTAAATAAAACTTTCATCTCTAATTTATGAAAATATCAGGAACTAAAGCTGTGTGATCACTGTTGAAAGTAGGAGATGGGTGATATTTTTTCAGATTTAAACAATTTATGAATGTGCTGATAATTAAAACTATGCAAAAATTGTGGTCAGATATTCAGAAATTTATTTTTCAGCACAAAACAATTTATAATATATATCTAACATTTATTTCATGAATGAAGCTATATAAATGAAGCTATAAGCAGTTTTTTCCCACTGCTGTAGTAGGAATTCATTAATGCCACATAATATTCAGAGCTATGTACAGTATATAAAAAACTTTATAAGCAGCATAATCTTTATTTTAAAGGTCAAATTGCCATTGCGGCTCTCAGCCACGTCTGTTTTAGTCGGAGACGGGCAAAACGGCTCTTCGGCTGGCAACGGTTGCAGACCCCTGATCTAAGCCATTTATTACTTTGACATGTCCTGTTTTGGGTCACAGGAATTCACAGGAACTCCTCATCTTATAGATTAGTGTTTTATGGACATTCTGTTAGATTTACTTTCTCGTCACCAGAGTGTCTGTGACGTCCGTCTGGATAAGCTCAGTTATCAGGACTTTCTGTCTGTCCCTATCCTTTCCTCCTCTCATCCCATCCCCCCCCTGCTTTCTCCTACCTATAATCAGAATCAGAATCAGCTTTATTGCCAAGTATATTTACAAGTAAACATACGAGGAATTTGACTTGACATTGGACGCGCACGTTAGGCGCATCCAATGACGCGGCGCCATGCAAGGCGCCTGTCATACAGTTGAGGTAAAGAGGGGAAGGGAGAGGGAGGAAAACACAATAGGAGAGAGAAAAAACATAGTTAATCAGAATAACGCTCGTATAAGCTCATATAAAGCTCAAATGAGCCAAATTTTGACTACACAGAAAAAACCCTCTATGCACAATTAGCAGACACTATAGATCACACAAACAAGAGTTGAGAGAGGCAGTGTATGTATGAGTCAGTATATATGTATCAGTTCGTGTAATGTTGTGTGCATTTATGTAGTGTAGGTGTGACAGTTGCTAGTGAACAGCAGAGGGCGCCTCCAGGCAGTAGATAGATGTTATAGTCATGTGACTTATAAACAAGTCTGGAGTCTGTCTCTTCGCTTGCAGATAAAGGTACATGGACTGTCCTTGAGAAGTTCATCCACTGAAGACAGCAGCTGTCTGTCGATTGTTTGGGCTAGCAGCCACCACTACTGCTTATCTCATCAAGGAGGAATGTAAACAGGGCATCAAAACAAGGTCAAATCTACACAGCTCAGAGCCTATATATATCAGACTTAGAAGAATTGATCTTTTAGGGATTCTAAGCGTGTCTGAATACCATGCTTTGTAATTTCTCCCCCAAAGGGGCCGTTGGGGTGACTCCGTATATTTTTGTAATATCCATCCATCCATCTTCTTCCGCTTAATCTTTTTTGGGTCGCTGGGTGGGGGTGGGGGGTGGGCTGGAGCGCATCCCATTGGGCGAGAGGCAGGGTACACCCTGGACAGATCACCAGTCCATCGCAGGGCCAACACAGAGAGACAGACAATTTAGAGGACAATTTAGAATCCCCAGTTTGATGCCAATTAACCTGTTTTTGGCATGTGGGAGGAAACCGGAGAAATCCCGGAGTAAACCCACGCAGACACGGGGAGAACATGCAAACTCCCCACAGATCACTGTTGGTTGGGGGCTGGGATCGAACCCAGGATCCCCCGGCCAAGGGTGAGTTGCTGTGCTGCCGCAGTGCTAATCACTCTGCCACCATGCTGCCCTATTTTTGTAATAAATGTACATAAATTCAACTTTCCACCTGATTTTTGACTTTGAATAATTTAAGCTCAAAATTATTCTAACATCCAGCAGTTGGAGGTAGCAGACAAGTTATTGCACGAGTTTCAGTGAGAAAGCACCATATCGCCATTTTGAACCACAGTTGACAGCGCAGGCAGTGGACCTGGACAATGACAACAGCATGTATGATGAGGGAAGCTACACTAATGCTGTCAAGACAAGGTTTGCCCCGGGAACGCCCAGGTGTTTGGGTTGTGGGTTCATGAAGCACCGCTACAAGGGAAGGAAATGTCTGGCAAGAGGGAAATGCTGTGGCAAGTGCAGACTTTTGCATCATTTCACCAGAGCATGTCACAAGTACAAGCGAGGGGACCCAAGATGTAAGGAAAACCCTCCCACTCCCACGGTTTTTCACATTGTATCCTCGAGTACCAATGGCTGTTCCTACTGTATGATGGAACTGGACGGGGTAACAGTGCCATTGCTGACTGACATGTGAGCGGTGAGCTTCATGTTGAATTGGGCAACCGTGAGGAGTTTTTTCCCACATTATCATATTAGAGGTGATTCAACGCTGCTGTGTGGTTATGGTGGAGGAAGATTGGTCACGGTGGGATCGGTGAGGCTGATGGCTAGATACAAGTCAGTGGAGATGTGCAACCTGAGGTTTATTATGACTGCCAGTGGAGACAACATAATGGGATGTGATTTGTTTTAAGGCCTGGGCTTCGCCATCATGAGCAGCGCTGGAGAAGAGTTTTCAGGTTGTGGTTTGTGGGATCGGCCCGTCCCGCCAACGGAGGACGGAGCTTTATTGGACGAGAAGTTGCCTGGCACTCTGGAGGAAGAGCAGAACCAACCCCACCCAGGGCCATCGTGGGAGGGTTCTGGTGCCAGTGCCCAAGTAGTCCTAGCTGAGGGAACTTGCTGGCATGGTGGGACACCCGTGACGGCGGATGGCGCCAAGTGGCTGGCTTCATCTGCTCCCGGATTTCGGCTGGGAGGGACCAGAGAGCAGGAAGTCACAACGGCGAGGCCAGCAGCAGAAATGAAAGCGAGCGGGGTAGGAGTAGCTGGCACGGTGAGATGACGTGCCAAACTGGAACACTGGAAGCCGAGTAGGGTCCCTCTGGGGGTCGCGGACGTGGTCCGGGCCTGGGAGGAGGCCTGGTTGAGAGGAGTTCAGGTCAAGCGTCCGAGAGAAGATGATCAGCTGCAGGTGGTGGCTGTTCGGGGGGATGCCTACCTCCAGCTATCAGATGGCTCGTGGAGGCATCCTAATGAGCTGCGGTGCGTCTGGGAGAAGAAGGAGGTGTTTGGGCCTGAAAGTGGGTAGTCCCTGTGGGTGAGGAAGAGGAGGCGCACCAGAGTTGAATCATCCGACGGTTATCCAGGGGGTGGTTCTTCTCTTGGGGCAGACTGGTGGCTGGACAGTATGTTAATACATGTTTGAGAAAGGGGAGACAACCATTATGGTCTTATTGTTCTTGTTCTTGTTCATGGGGATTATTTTGTGTTTCTCCGTTAATTTAGGAACACGGCAGTTATTTTCTTTTAGCTGTACTGTTTCTATAGTACAGACGGCAGAATAATCCGTCTTGCGGTGTGGGGGTGGAACGGTAGTCCACCTGTCCTCCCGTAACTTTTAGTTGTTTTGAGTGATTGTGATAGGCCCCTTTTAGGTATTTTTGTTTAGTTTTCTTAGTGCTTGATTCGGGTTCCAAATTGGGGAGGGTCTCAGTTGTAAATGAGTGTTTTGGACCTTTTTGAAGGGGGGGGAGAATTTTTATTTTCTGTGAATTTTTGTAATAAAATTTTGAAACTTTTCATTGGAGTCTGAGTGATCGTTTTGGCAGCTCTGCATTTGAACCTAGGCTTGTTCTGAATCATGACAGAACGATCCAGCCAGGATCAAGGTTCAGCAAACACTCAGCCAGGCAAACAGTCAGCACTCGAGTGTTTGGGTGCCACGGAACTCCAGGTCACATTTCTTTCTGAGCAGCTTCAAACTATCACTCAGCAACTGGCGACTGTTACCAAGCACCTGTGTCGGCTTCCTGGTGCGGCACCTGCTGCCTTGGCAGCCGTTGCCATCCACAGGAACATCTCTGTTCCCACACCTGCCCCCTATAGCGGGAGGTGGGGAGTTGCAGGGGGTTCCTGTTCCACTGCCGGTTGTATTTCCAGCAGGTGGAGGGGGAGTATAGGGATGATGTGTCCAAAATACATTTCATATCCTTGTTGCTGTGGGGCCGGGTGCTCAAGTGGGCACGGTCCATCTTGAGCAGTCCGGAAAATCTGTGTACTTTTCGTTCTTTTGATATTTTGTTTGTGAAGCGAAAACAGAACGACCAAAAATAGCCGTTATATTGTTCTCGCCTTGTCAAAATAAAATCGAAATTGAGCACATACGACATAACGGATCTGATTCTGTTTGGTGTCATTTTCCTTTTATTTTGTCAGTCACAGCCGGAAGTGGCAATGGCAGCCACAGAGTGCCACCATTTTCAAATATGCCTGAAAGACTAGCTGCTAAATCTCACTTTAAAATTGGGAAAATGCCCACAGAAGCAGCACAGACTCATACAGACATCAGCATCTGATGAAAGATGAGAAGGACTGCCAGAAATATATGTTTATAGAATTCCCATCAGCCAGCAATGAGGACAAATGGAGGACATTGTGGATATCGAAGGCCTGGGGAGTCATGAAAGGTTCACGTGACATCTGTTTTGACCACTTTACAACAGGTAAAGTGTACTTGTAAGTAATGCTTCTATTACCTTTTTCTATTTTCAGATAAGTTTGGGGTCCACATGTTGGCTCAGTACGTGATTACTGTGGTGATGCAGGTTTCCAGCAGTTTTAATATGACTGGATTCTCTTTGATTTTATGTGATATTTAGTGTTGATATTTGCATTCTGGGTGATTCTAAGGTATTTGTAATTGATTGTCATTTGTATTTTAATATGTCCCACTTTAGAAAGTGATGTTTTTGTCTTTTCCTCCAAGTGTTACAGCTTTAAATTTTTTCTTCCATAAATCTAATTTAATATACAGGTCTCTCTTGGTTGTCCATCGAGCCAATGATGACCGTCCCTTATGTGTTAAGTCTTCTTCTTGCGTGTGCATGGAGATGGCTGTTTAGACCGATCCTTGATCGGCAGACACGGCTGCAGTAGGGGCAAGGAAACTGCCCAGGTAATAACGCCTTTCTTTGTGCCCGTGCTTCAGCTACATCAGCTCGCCTCTTCTCTTCAAAGTAGTCTCGCGCCTGGATAGTGAAGGTGCGCTAACCTTCTGTACCTGTCCATAGTCCGCAGCTCTAATTGTTTGGGAAGGATGCCAGTGTGTCTGATGTTGAGCTTCACGCAGTCTTTGAATCTTTTGCGTGGTCTGCCTTGGTTCCGCTTCCCAGAGCAGAGTTCGCCGTACATGAGCTGCTTGGGCAACCTGTGGCCATCCATCCGGTTTACATGACCAACCCATCGAAGCTGGGCTTTCAGAATCATGGCCTCGATGCTGGTCATCTCAGCTCTGTCCAGGACCTCAAGGTTTGTGACCCGGTCTTGCCAGTGAATGTTCATGATCATCCGTAGGCTTCTCATGTGGAACTCCTCCATCTGCTTCAGGTGTTTTTTGTACATGGTCCATGTCTCACATCTGTAGAGAAGGCTAGTGAGGACAACAGCCCTGTACGCTTTGAGCTTCATGGACAGCTGGATGTTGTGCTGGTTCAGGACATGAGCTTGGAGATGACCGAGAGCTTGGCTGGCCTTGCAGATTATGGCGTTGATCTCCTTATCCAGGCTGGCATTGTTGCTGATGGTGCTGCCGAGGTGCTTAAAGTCGTCTACCGTTTTCAAATGGGTACCCTTGATGGAGATAGAGGGGGGAGGGACAGTGGAAGCAGGTGCTGGTTGGAACAGTACCTCTGTCTTGCTGAGGCTGATGGCAAGACCAAAAAGGCGGGAGGCTTCTGCAAACTTATTCACGATGATCTGGAGATCAAACTCCATGTGGGCCATGAGGGCACAGTCGTCAGTGAAAAGCGCTTCCAGGACAATCTTTTCTGCGACCTTGGTCTTAGCCTTCAGTCGGCGGAGATCGAACAGTGAGCCATCAAGTCTGTATTGCAGGTATACCCCAAGGTCCAAGTCCCTGATGGCATGGTTGAGGACACAAGAGAAAAAGAGGTTGAAGAGGACCGGGGCCAGAACGCACCCCTGCTTGACGCCGTTGCTGATACTGAATGGCTCCATTACCTCTCCACCTGAGAGAACCTGCCCAGTCATGTTGTCGTGAAACTGGCGTATGAGGTTTACAAACTTGTCTGGGCACCCAAGTTTGGATAGGATGATCCAGAGGGCCTCACTGTTCATCGTGTTGAAGGCCATAGTCAGGTCGATAAAGACCGCATATAAGTCCATGTTTTGTTCTAGACATTTCTCCTGCACTTGGCGGACAGAGAAGATCATGTCCACGGTGCTGTGGTTTGGGTGGAATCCACACTGTGTTTCTGGCAGGTCCCTTCAGAGATGTTGTTAATCAGTTGGTTGAGGAGGACCTGGGCCAGTATTTTTCCAGCAATAGATAGAACGGAGATACTGCAATAATTGCCACAGTCAGGCTTGCTACCCTTATTCTTGAACGGGGAGACAACAGTGGCATCCCTGAAGTCTCTGGGCAGTTGTTCTTCATCCCAGATGCTGGTGAGGAGGGAATGGAAGATTTCAAGGGCCACAGGACCGGCTGATTTGAATATTTCCGCTGGGATTTCATCCATCCCATGTGCTTTGCCTGAATTGGTTTGCCTAATCGCATTCAAGACTTTGTCCATTGTAGGGGGGAGGTTGAGGCAGTGGATGGTGCGTTTTTGTGGGATCAGATCGAGGGCGTGGGGGTCTACAGTGGAGGGCCTGTTGAGCAGGTAGCTGAAGTGCTCTTTCCATAGCGCATTGATGCTGCTCTTCTCCTTCAGCAGAGTTGAACCATCTGCCGACAGGAGAACGCTGAAGAACATCTTGGAATTCTGTGTGTCGGCGTATCTCTGCACCTCACCCTGCCTTCTTCTCCCACCATTCATTCTGCATCTTTTGCAGTGCTGCTTGTGCCTGTCTCTGGAGGTACTTGAAGCGATCACTCTTGGAAATTGAAGTGGGGTCATTCTGCCACTCAACAAAGGCCTTCTGCTTGTCATCCAGGAGTGTCTTGATGTTCTTGTTGTTCTCGTCGAACCAGTCCTGGTGCACTCGTTTCCTGGGGCCGATGTTGTTTTTTTCTGACTTTGTCACCAGTGCTCTAAACTGTTCCCACCTTTGTGTTGGACAGCCAGTCAGGGGTCCATGGGCAATCAGTTGGCCATCCAGATCTTCTGCAAATTCACTATGTTGCTGAGGTTGTTCAAGTTTGGCAACACTGAACGCTGGCCTGATGACTTTTGGCGTCTTGCGGTGTGTTGGGGCAATATGCAGGGATAGGATGGATCTGACTAGATGGTGGTCCGTCCACCACTCTGCTCCATGCATGACCCTGGTGATCCTGACATCACGGCTGTCTCTCTGACGGAAAATGGCAAAGTCCATCAAATGCCACTGCTTGGATCTTGGGTGCATCCATCTTGTCTTATATTTGTCTGCTTGCCAGAACAGTGTGTTTGTAATAGCGAGGTGGTTTTCAGCACAAAGGCTCAAGAGCATCAAGCTGTTGGAGTTCAATTTTCCAGTGCCGTGTGGCCCCAGCACGCCTTTCCAGTTACAGCAGTCTGTTCCAACTCTGGCGTTGAAATCGCCTAGCAGAATGAGTTTGTCATCGGGAGGACTGTCTTTCACGAGGGTACTGAGCTCCTCATAAAAGACTTCCTTCACTTCATCACTGCTGGTGAGAGTTGGGGCGTACGCACTGATGAAGGTAATGTGCCGGTTACGGTTGAGGGGGAAACGGAGTTTCATCATCCGTTCATTAACTGACGTTGGTATGTCAGGAAGTTGCTTGAGAACCGATGTCTTGATGGCCAGTCCTACTCCATGGATCCTCTCTTCATCTTTGGCCTTGCCTTTTCAGAAGAAGGTGTAGCCGCCTTTTAGTTTGGCCACAGATCCTTCTTCGGCTAGAGGGCCACAATGTCAATGCGGTAGCAGGCCAGTTTTCTTGCAATGAGGGCTGTTCTTCTCTCAGGCCTCGAGGAGGCCTCTCTGTCCATGAGCGTGCGTACATTCCACGCACCAAGAATTAGTTTCTTTCTTCTTTGGTTTCGACTGCTTGGGGGGTAGAACTGCCAGCCGCAGTATGCTGGCCAGTTGGAGGGGACAAGCATTTGTTTGGGACACATTTTCTAGTCCCCTATCTCATGTGAGGGTGAGCAGTGCTGTCCTAAAGAGGCTTCTCAGTCGCCTGGGGGAACGCCGAACTCCACTGTTGTCCCGGGGTCAGAAGGAGAGCGACTATTGCCACCAAGCCGCCTGCGTGCAGGGTCAAGCTACAACTGCCAGTGGTCACCTCCACCTGTTGCTTCATTCATTTCTCATCGCTGCAGGACTGTTGTAGGGTTGTGACGACTAACACACGAGGAAAACCTGTGCGGGAAAGTTTTTTTAAAAGTGGGAAAGTCAATGCACAGGGGCAATCCCACTCTCTCGGCCTCAAAAGCTAGGATCTGGTGGTACGAAAAGAGCCATCACGACCAGGGACTTTCTCAGCTGCAGTGGATGACCACGACGTCTATAGTGCCTTGCCGCGTTCCACAACGCCTGCTGTCGCCACCTTCATGACTGTTGGGATAAAAGATGACCTCATCCGCTCAATCCGCTGACTACAGCCTTCACATGCTTGGGTAGGCATAACCTGTTTAACTCACCGGAAGGTTTGAGGCCTGACCAGCTACCCTCACCTGGTTCAGCCCACCTGCCAAAGCGGTTTACTGGGGTGTGGCCTCTGCGCATGCTACAGCTTCGAGGAGCCACAGGCGAGAGTTGGGTGCTAGGTGGGAACCAATGTAGAATGAGCTGTCCTAAAAAGGACATGGCAATCCCCCCCACAGAGGTACTATCCCTCCCCAGACACCCCAGACACCCCTCTAATTTAATATACAAGTAATCATTTTTATATGACTACCGTCTGTCTCCACAGTACACAACTTTATTTATTATAGTCTCTTCACAAACTTTAACATGCAAAGTAATAAACTCAGAAAAACAGACTTCATAGTGCACTATGGTCTAATGTTCTATTTCTCTGTGTCTGATAAAAGATCTTCAGAATGTGGAAACTGAAGACAGTGTGGACCACTTGTCCCACACTGATGAGAATCAGTTCATGACCCCAACCATCACAGGTGAAATTCACTGTCTTAAATGTTAAAGTTACAGTACAGGAAAGAGTCCATGCTGTGACCTAAAATCACTTCTGTCCGCTTACTATAAGCAACTTTGGGCTTGTCTTTCTCTAAAGTCGCTTACAAATTTTGTCAGTTGTGGGTTGTGGGTTTTTGGGCTTGTTTTTTAATGTGTAGTTGCCATTTGGACTTGCTTTGCTGTCTGTGTGACAGCTCTCCATATGGGACCTTTTTTTAACTTTATTAGAACGCACATACAATTTTTACAACAAAACTGTTACTGCCAGGGGAATAATAATACTTTTACATCCAGGAAAGTTTCAAGCCAAGGTTGCAATGCAAAAATAAAATTAAAATACGATATTCATGTGCTGTTAGGTCTTGAATTGAAGAGAAGTCGAAGTGACGTTTTATAAGTTTTATTGGAACACTCACAGGAACACAGGAGTCACCACGCTTGCCTGAGAGTCCACAGCGAAGAGACAAGATGTCTCCTGCTGTGGCTTCTTATACTCCGGGTGATGCCACCCCAGGAGGCGGGGCGTCACCTCCCACTACACCCCAGGCACCGCCATACTGGTACACCCAACTAATATATATTACAGATATAATATCCAACATTCTCCCCCCTTGAAAAAAAATTGCAGACACACTAATTGGGCCCTCCCAAAATTTACACCCAACTCACACTGTAAACACAGAAATATACAGAACTATCCACTCATACCACACCGGCCCAGCGGACCACTCCGCCATTAGATTAAAACAATCAATGAACACAAAAAGGGCCACTCAAAAAAATAAATTAAACTCGATAAAACAGATACATTATAAACACTGGAACCATGAACAAATAAAAAAAACCACTGTACACAAACACAATGGCAGTCCCAAAACTCTTCACCCCAGCATTCCCACCCCACAACACGGGCAAACATTTTAACAGTACTGGGCACATTCACATTCCCCTCACACTTACTGTTTGCATTAAATCCTCACACATCAATGTAACCCCATTCACCACACACTCATACGGGGCACTCAGTACACAAAACGGTGGTTATTACTTTATATCCTTTTTTTTTTTTTTTTTTTTACAGTAGACCAGCAGTGTTGGGCAAGTTACTAAAAAAATAGTACCTAGTTACAGTTACTAGTTACTTCTTTTCAAAAGTAACCAAGTTACTTTTGAGTTACTGCATGATTAAAGTAACTAGTTACTTGGAAAAGTAAGTTTCACATTACTTTTAAACGCGTACTTAAATCCTCTTGTACACATAGCGAGATCAAGGGCCCCTTGTTTTCATCAGAAAAAAGAAGAAAAACGGTTGGGGAAAAAAAAAGTCTCATCTTACAGAGAAAAAATGTCTCAGATTTATACAAACTATTGGAATTAGTAGAAAGTCAGAAATTTCCTAGAAATAAAGCTGTGAATTCAGAGAAATTTTTGGATCCCCTGGTGAACCATATGTTTGACACCCCTGGACCAGCCCATTAAAAAGGCATATTTAGAGGATTTACTTCCATGAAATAGTTGCATATCACAACAGCGTGTAAATGAATGGGATAAAATAAAACAGAAAGCACAGATAAATGAAAGTTCACCGCTTAGAAGAAGCTGTTCTTTACTGCAACAAATCACAGTCACTTTCTCTGTGTGTAAGAAAACTTGCTCAGTGATTTACACAGCTTACACATTTACACAGCTGCGGACATTCAGTACAGCTTCTTGCTCAAAAAATACTCATGTTTAACTGCAGAAGCAGGAGGTGTTGGGGGCTACTCACAGCTGGGACAACAGATATGAGAAGTCACTTCCGCCACGGCGTTTTTCCCACTGGGTGTGAGCAGGACAGGAAACCAACAATTCTCGGCGCAACACCGGCGGAGGAGACTGACGGCTGCACTACGGTAGGATCAGTTTATATTTATTTGCGCTAAAAATATCTATCAATACTAATGAAACAAGTAACGCGAGTAACACATCTGATCAATTTTCAGTAACTGTAACTGAATTTTTAAACAGTAATTTCATTACGCAGCACGTTACTGCAGAAGTAGCAGTGTTACAGTAGTAGACCAGTAACATTAACAATATAAAACTAGAAACACATTACAGTAAGACACCCCGTTAGCCCCTCAAACCTAGAGAAAAGTCCCACTATGAGTCTCCCGGTGGCTCCCCCCGGAGCATCCGTCCCGCGGTCCGCTGGGAACACTGGCACGGGACACCCGCCGTGGCGACGTTCCACAGTGCTGGTGCCCCCCCCCCCACCACTCAGTCCAGACCAACCCAAGTCCCACACTCCTTCGCCTTTTCCCACGTAGTAGGGCCGGTCCCACAGCCCACCGCCAGACCACTCCTCACCGATGCTGCAGGCAATAGAGAAACCAAGCCCGTAGAACAGATCACAGCCCATTAGGTTATTTCCTTAACGAGACACCATAAACTCAGCCGCACCCATTGAAGCTGACTTATACCTCGCTGAGCCCACAATGTCCAGGGGGTTGTTACCATAGCTATAACAGGAAATGTTCATTCTACTCACTTTGTAGTGTGGGAAAATGTCTTCACCATTGCCAAATTCAAAATGGAAGTTGCCAACCCCCTACCAACAGCGGGACCGGTACTCTGTCCAACACGATGTTGCACAAAATGCGCCTGTCAGTCCTGGGTGAAATCGTATGGACCACTGTAGGTGTCTTCTTAGTCGAAGTCCCATTTTTTGGCACCTGGTCTTCCTGTTCAAAGTTTTGGCAGACTCTGGCGAAGTGGTGGAACAACCCGCACTTTCCACAATGCTTCCCCTTCGCTGGGCACTCCCTCGCTTTATAGCGGGGCCTGCTGGATCCTCAACCATAGCATTTCAGCGTCCCTGGGGCGGACCTAATCTTCACGACAGCGGAGTATTCATCATCGCTGCCATCGTCCGGATCCAAGGCCAGTGTCTTCCACTGTGTATTGTTCCTGGGCAGGGTTTCTGTGTCACCGAGATTCCTTGTAATCTTTTCCGCTGCCTCGTGTTGTTGGGCTAGCTCCATGGCGTCAAGTAGGGTTAGCTCACCAGCATGAGTCAGCAGACGGACCCTCGCGGAGGAATACGCCACGTGCTCCGCTAGCTGGTCACGGATCATCTCCTCCTCCAAGGCCCCGAATCTGCACTCACGCACCAGCTGCAGAAGGTCGGCCACAAACTTCTGCACTGATTCCCCCGGTCACTGACATTGCTGTTTGAACTGAATGCGCCTCATTATGGTGTTTTCAGGGGTGCAAAAATAGCCCGCCATGAGCCTGACCATGTCGTTGAATGTGTCACCTCCTCCAAGTGTGCTCAGGATCCTCTGGCCTTCTATACCCAAGTTGTGGACCAAAAAAGCTCTTGCAAGCAACTTTTCGAGTTCGCCGAGGTCCAGAGCTATGAGGTAATTTTTGAAGGCCGCGTACCACCTGGCCCAGGGAACAGGCGGCTCACCTGGAGCCTCCAGGAATGGTTGAAAAGCAGTAGCTGCCCTCTCCACGCCGTATATCCTCATCGGCAAATGTTGCGATTTGAATTGAAGAGGAGTCGAGGTGACATTTTATAAGTTTTATTAGAACACTCACAGGAACACAGGAGTCACCACGCTTGCCTGAGAGTCCACAACGAAGAGACAAGATGTCTCCTGCTGTTGCTTCTCATACTCCAGGTGACGCCACCCCAGGTGGCGGGGTGTCACCTCCAACTACACCCCGGGCACCGTTATACTGGTACACCCACTAATATACAGTATATTACAGATATAATAGCCAACATGTACAAATTCTAAATTTCTCAAGAACACCAAACATCTTAATAGCTTTCTTATTTTTTATGCTGCTAATAGTTTTGCCATATTGTTTCAGTTCAAAATATAAAATGTTTGGTTTCATTCTGGAGTCTGTCAACTTCTTGTGTATATGAAACTTTCCTTTAAGCAATAACAATTGTATGAAATAAGGTCCTTTCCCATTGATTTTGTTCAAATCAAAAAATGTTGTCTCTTTCTTTAAACAGAATTCTTTGTCCAGTCCTCTGCAAAATAAAATGTTCAACATCTGTCCAAAACGTCTTTGTGTAAATATAAAGATAGATATACTCTGTGTTCAAGAAACCAGATGGAAGGAAAGCAAGGCTAGGAGCACTGGAGGGGGATTTAAACTGTTCTACCATGATGTAGATAGGAAGAGAAATGGGGTACAAGCAATCTTGAAGGAAGATTATGTGAAGAATGTCCAGGCGGTAAAGAGGGAGTCAGACAGAATCATGAGTTTGAAGCTAGAAGTCAAAGGTGTGATGTTGAATGTTGTCAGTGCGTATGCCCCACAAGTTGGATGTCAGGTAGAAGAGAGAGGAATTCTGAAGTAAGTTGGATGAAGCGGTAGAGAGTGTTCCCAAGGGAGAGAGAGTGGTGATTGGAGCAGACTTTAATGGACACGCAGGTGTAGGGAACAGAGGTGATGAGCAGGTCCTGGGTAGGTATGGTCTAAAGGAGAGAAATGTGGAAGGACAGATGGTTGTGTTTTTTGTAAAATGGATGGAAATGGCTGTGGCGAACACATACTTCAAGAAGAGAGAGGAACATAGGGTGACTGAGCGTGGAGGAAGGTGCACGCAGGTGGACTACATCTTATGCAGAAGGAGAAATCTGAAAGAGATAGGAGACTGCAAGGTGGTGGAAGGGGAGAATGTAGCTAGACAGCATTGGTGGTAGTCTGTAGGATGACTTTGCAAAACAAGAAGAGGAAAACAGTGAAGACAGAACCAAATATTAAGTGTGGGAGTTACAGACGGAAGAAAGTTACCAGATGACTGGGAAAGTACAGCAAAAGTATTGAGGGAAAGGTATGTGGTGTTTCCAGTGGACAGCGGAAGGAAGACAAGGAGATTTGGTGGTGGAATGAGGAGGTACAGGAAAGTATTCAACGGAAGAGGCTAGCAAAGAAAAGTGGGATAGTCAGGGAGATGAAGAAAGTAGTCAGGAGTATTTGAATCGGTGAATTCAAGAAGGGCCCAAGTCCACACTTTTTCAATGGGGACTTGGGCCCTTTTTTAATTCACCGATTCATTTGGAATCTAGGTGCATGGCAAAGAGAAAGGTGGCAAAGACAAAGGAAAAGGCATATAGTGAGTTGTATGAGAGGCCGGACACTAAGGAAGGAGAAAAGGACTTGCATCAATTTGCTAGACAGAGAGATCAAGCTGGAAAGGATGGACAGCAGGTTAGGTTGGTTAAGGACAGAAATGGTAATGTAATAACAAATGATGAGAGTGTGTTGAGAAGGTGGAAGGAGTACTTTGAAGAGCTGATGAATAAAGAAAATGAGAGAAAGAAGAGGGTGGATGAAGGAAAGATAGTGAACAAGGAAGTCCTGAGGATTAGCAAGACAGAAGTGAGGGTATTTAAAGAGGAATGAAGAATGGAAAGGCAGTTGGTCCAGATGGCTTACCTGTGGAGGTATGAAGATGTTTAGGAGAGATGGCAGTGGACTTTTTAACCAGATTGTTTAAGACAGTCTTGGAGAGTGAGAGGATTCCTGGGGAATGACGTGTTTGGTACTAATTTTCAAGAACAAAGGTGATGCTCAGAGCTGTAGTAACTACAGAGTCATAAAGTTGATCAGCCACACTATTTTTTGTGAATATATATATATTGCATTTTGTATACATTATTGATCCCCAGAGGGAAATTCAGGGCATCCACCTGGATGGATGAGGCAGCCACGGTATGGCGCCAATCCCTTCACCATTCACACACATATTCACACCTAGCACCACTTTAAAGTCTCCAATTAACTTAACTTGCATGTTTTTAACCTGTGGGAGGAAAATGGAGTACCCTGAGTAAACCCACGCAGACACAGGGAGAACATACAAACTCCACACAAGGGTCACTGACGGTGAGGGGATGGGATCTAACCCACGATGGTCATGGGTGGAATCCATCCTGCAACCTTCTTACTCTGCTGCCACTGTGCTAACTACTGCGCCACCGAGCTTCCCAGGATGAAGATATGAGAAAGAGTTGTTGAAGCCAGGTTAAGAGGAGAGGTGACAATCATTGAGCAGCAGTATGGTTTCCTGTAAAGAAAAAGTACTACAGATGTAATGTTTGCTTTAAGAGTGTTGATGGAGAAGTAAAGACAAGGTCAGAAGGTGTTGCACTGTGTCTTTGTGGATCTAGAGAAAGCATATGATAGGGTGCCAAGAGAGGAAGTGTGGTACTGTATGAGAAAGTCAGGAGTGGCAGAAAAGTATGTGAGGGTGGTGCAGGACATAAATAAGGGCAGTGAGATGGTGGTGAGGTGTGCTGTAGGAGTGATGGATGGATTCAAGGTGGGGGTGGGATTACATCAGGGATCAGCTCTGAGCCCCTTCTTGTTTACCATGGGTATGGACAGGCTGACAGACGAGGTCAGGCAGGAGTCCCCATGGACCATGATGTTTGCAGATGACATTGTGATCTGTAGTGGGAGAAGGAAGCAGGTGGAAGAGAACCTGGAGAGGTGGAGGTATGCTCTGGAGAGAAGCGGAATGAAAGTCAGTAGAGGCAAGACCGAATACATGAGTGTGAATGAAAGGGAGGCAGGTGTGACGGTGAAGATACAAGGAGTAGAGGTAGATGATGTCATATGCAGGTGAGCGCTCACCCCCTCCGTCCTGTTATACTTTCCCCAGCTTCGCAGGCAATTAGCTCACCTGCGGGATTGAACGCACCTGCCACCTCATCCTCGCCAGCGCTTATTAGGACCATCAAGTGGAAGCTTCAGCGCTGGCTTGTTGGGTAAACTGCCTACCAACAGCAAGTAAGTGTATTCCTCTCTCCTCCTCCTTTTTCAGGTTACTGCCATCAGTGCTGCGTGTTTCCGGGGATTGTTGTGCGCTCACCTGCTCCATCATCCTCACCCTGCCATGGCTTCCTCTCTCCACCTGGTTAGACTCCATTCAGCCAATTTCCCGACCAGCTTCATCCCGCTGGTTCGTCTATTCCTATTGGTGCTCTGTCGGGTTCTCTGCTCGGTGCATGTAAGTGGCATTTTGACTTTCCACTTCACCATCTCCCTTCTCTCACTAATTGCTCTCATCTCTCCCCACAGGTTGCGGGAGAGAAACGTCACTCACCAGAAGGACCTTCTTCTGGTGAGTGACGTTTTCTTTACAAGTGGTCCTCTTTTGAAATTTATTAATACACCATTAAACTTTGCTTCTTTGTGTTGTGAGTGTTTTCTCTGGTGTTGCTGCTCCCTGCACATGAGCTGTTCATTCTATCGACATGACAGATGAGTTTAAATACCTGGGGTCAACCATCCAAAGGAAATCCAATGGAATCCAATGGAAAATGCACAAGAGAGGTGAAGAACAGAGTGCAGGCAGGGTGGAGTGGGTGGAGACAAGTGTCAGGGGTGATTTCTGACAGAAGGATAGCAGCTAGAGTGAAAGGGAAAATTTACAAGTGAGACCTATTATGATGTATGGTTTGGAGACGGTGGCGCTTACAAAAAGACAGGAGGTGTAGCTAGAGGTGGCAGAATTGAAGATGGTAAGATTTTCATTGGGAGTGACTAGGAGGGACAATACAGTTGAACTCAGCTTTATTGAGTTGAACACAGCCACCAGGCAGTGGCATTGGCAAAGAGGCCGAATAGGGATGCCCACTGGTATTTACAGGGCGGTGCAGTGGTGGGAGAGGAAGTGACCGGCACTACACTGCACTTCATAATAAAACACCCCCCCCCCCCCCACACACACACACACACCCCGTAGAAAATCCAAAACCACACATAATTGAGACTCTCCCCAATTTAGGACCCAAATCACACACTAAGAAAATTATAACTGAAATCACTAAATGGCCTATCACATTCACACAACAAACTTAAGCTGGGGGACGGGTGGACTACCGTCCCACCCTACAAGGCAAGGTGGATTATTCTGCCACCTGTAAACTTAAACAAAAGTCCATTTATAACTGAGAACATTATTGTGTTCCTAAAATAAAACACACCCAGTACAATAAGATAAGATAAGCCTTTATTAGTCCCACAATGGGGAAATTCCAGGATTGCAACAGCACAGGGATAGCAACACTCAGAGCAATAATTTAGAAGATAAGAAAATAAGAGCAGTGAATATACATATGGACACATAAATATATAAACACAGTGTGGAGCATTGTAGCTAGATGCAATAAACAGCATAACCGTTACTTAGTTATCCTACATAGTATGAATATGTACCCATACATGTTATCACCCTCCATAGCGACTGATATTGTCCTAGTTGTATACTGGAAGGGACCATTTGTGTAAGTCTGTTGCATCTTTTGTATTCAATACTATTAGGTCGTCACGTTTTTTTTTTTTTTTTTTTTTTTTTTTTGCTATCTCTGTGAGCAGCCCTGCTTAGGTTATAACGTCTAACAGCCGTAGGTAGGAAGGACCTGCGAAACCTCTCGGTCGCACACCTAGGATGATGTAGCCTACTGCTAAATGAGCTCCTCAGTGTGTTCAATATGTCCTGCATAGGGGTGGGACTCGGACTCCAGCAGAGATGACAGTTTAGCCACCATCCTTCTCTCTCCTATCTCATCCACTGGGTCAAGGCGTTGCCCCAGGACAGAGCTAGCTTTCTTGATCAGTTTGTTCAGTCTCCTCCTGTCGGCTGCTGTGATGCCGCTGCCCCAGCAGACCACTCCAAAAGTGATGGCCGATGCCACCACCGTGTCGTAGAATGTCTTCAGGAGCGCCTCTTGTACACCAAAAGACCTGAGCCTCCTCAGTAGGAACAGCCTGCGCTGTCCCTTCTTGTAGAGTGCATCGGTATTGTGTGACCAGTCTAGTTTATTGTTCAGATGAACACCCAGGTACTTGTAGGATGTCACCATCTCAATGTCTGTTCCCTGGATGTTTACTGGTGCTGTGAAGGGTTGTCCTTGCCTGCAGCAGTCCACCACCAGCTCTTTAGTTTTCCTCACGTTGATCTGGAGGCAGTTCCGATGGCACCAGTCCACGAAGTCCTGGATAAGTCCTCTGTACTCAGCTTCATCTCCGTTGGAGACGAGGCCGACGATCGCAGAGTCATCAGAGAACTTCTGTAGATGGCAGTGTGTTGTGTTGTGTGAGAAGTCCGCAGTATTTTTTTTTTTTTTTTGAATGCAAAAGATGCAATAGACTTACACAATGGTCCTCTCCGGCATACAACTAGGAACATACCGGTCGCTATGGAGGGTGAGAATATGTATGGGCACATAATCATACCATGTAGGATAACTAAATAGACGGTTATGCTGTTTCATCCCACCTAGCAACAATGCTCTGCACTGTGTGTGTTTATATATTTACATATTTATTCCATCTAGCTACAATGCTCAGCACTGGGTGTGTTTATATTTATATATCTATATATTTATTCCATCTAGCTACAATGCTCCGCACTGTGTTTTTATATATCTACATATTATTCCATCTAGCTACATTGCTCCGCACTGTGTGTGTTTATATACTTGCATATTTATTCCACCTAGCTGCAATGCTCCGTACTGTGGGTGTTTATATATTTACATATTTATTCCATCTAGCTACAATGCTCTGCACTGTGTGTTCATATATTCATATATTTATTCCATCCAGCTACAATGCTCTGCACTGTGTGTCTGTGTGTGTGTGTGTGTATATATATATTTTATAGTAATATGTACATATGTATATTAGCTGCTCTTGCTTGCTTGTTTTTTTTTTTTTTTCTTTTTTCTTGCCTTCTGATTGTTGCTCTGAGTGTTGCTATCCCTGTGCTGTTGCAATCCTGGAATTTCCCCGTTGTGGGACTAATAAAGGCTTATCTTATCTTATCTTAAAGGGTGAACAGGAAGGGAGCCAAAATCGTTCCCTGGGGGGGCCCCCGTGCTGCCGATGATCGTGTCGGACACACAATCCCGGGTTCTCACAAACTGTGGCTGGTTAGTGAGGTAGTCCAGGATCCATGATGACAGGTGTTGGTCCACCCCTGCGCACAGCAGCTTGTCCCTCAGGATCATTGGTTGGATGGTGTTGAAAGCACTGGAGAAGTCAAAGAACATGATCCTCACCGCGTTCCTAGGCTTCTCCAGGTGGGACAGGGAATGGTGAAGGAGGAAGATCACTGCATCCTCCACCCTGATGCCATGCTGGTAGGCGAACTGGAGTGGATCCATTGCTGGTCCCACCAGGGGGTGGAGGTGAGCAAGGAGCAGTCTCTCCAGGGTCTTCATCATGTGAGACGTCAAGGCCACTGGTGTGTAGCTGTTCAGGTCTCTGGGGTGGGAAGTCTTTGGTACGGGTACCACACAAGATGTTTTCCACAACTGTGGTACCCTCCCCAGCTTCAGGCTCAGCTTGAAGATGTGCTCCACAATCCCACACAGCTGATCTGCGCAGGACTTGAGGAGCTTTGCGCTGATGCCGTCCGGTCCTGAGGCCTTCCTCGCCTTGATCTTCCTCAGCGCCGTCCTCACCTGGGTCTTAGTGAGGGTCAAGTTGGGGGGCTGTGTGCTGGGAGTGGGAGGGGGTGTTGGTGGAGTGGGGTGTGGACAGCAGGTCTCAATGACTTTAGAGGTGGCAGTGGTTGGTGTGCAGGCGGTGGTGGTGGTGGTGGTGGGGGGGGGTCAAAAAAACAGGTTCAGATTGTTTGCCCACTCCCTGTCCCCCGTGGCCTGGGGGGATGTATTCTGGAGCCCAGAGATGGTTTTGAGAAGTCTGATAAGTTTTTTTTTTTTTTTTTTTTTTTTTTTTTTTTACACACACACAAACATATGAACATTGGAACTTTTTTTTTTTTTTTTTCAAAACTACACTACTGTCCTTCTGGCAGAAAGGGGTAGAACTGGCTTGTGGGGGGCCAAGGGCAGCCCCTCAGTAGACCTGCCCCTGGAATCGGCATGCCACCAGGATCGCAGCTGACCTCATAGATGAGAGCGCCTCTTCTCTTCAGCGTCGACCATCTCTCCCGTCCGGACCCGCCATCTGAAGCCTCCTCCCGGGCACGCCACAGATCATTGGCGTGCCTCCACAAGCTGTCCGACAGCTGGAAGTAGGCTGTGCCCCACTCAGCCACGATGCGCAGCCGCTCTTGGTGTTCCTTTAGCTGTCGTTTGGCCCAGATCTGCCGTGGATGACCCTCACCTCGAGCCCGGACCAGGTCCATAACTCTCAGAGGAGCTCTGCTCAGCCTGCAGTGTTGCTGATCGGCACGTGGTCCCTCCGTGCCTGTCGGCCTGGCCCTGACTTCTTGTAAAGCTGCTGCAATGGTCCCCGTTGTAGCTCCAGATCCTCCAGCCCACTGTGGCCAAGCTCCGGAGGAAACTGAGTCTAGCTTGTTAGCGTCACCTGCCGACGCAGGCACCTCACCACCACGCTTGGTACCCTCTTCCACTGTTCCCCGAGTGCTGGTACTGAGACCCTCCTGCATCGAACCTGAGTGAAGCTGGTCCTGCTTGACTGCCGTGGTGCCCAGTAAATCTTCGTCCCACACAGCATCGTCCTCCACCACCAGAACCCGACGGTTCCGCTGCCTACACCCAGTCCACTCTTCCCCAGCATCGCCTTTAATGGTGAACCCCAGTCCATAAAACAGGTCACAGCCCATGATGTTGTTGCCTTCGGCCGACACGTGAAACGTGAAGTCAGCCATCACCACCAACTTGTTCCGAGCTGTTAACTCCAGCATTCCAACTGTGCGCAGTCTGCCACCTCCGTTACCGTAGAGTGGTGCTGGGATACCTCTTATTCTGTAGTGGGGGAAAAATTTCCTCACCGTGGCCCAATTCAATAGCGATCCCTCTGCCCCCATGTCAAAAAGCAGCGGCACCTCCTCACCATCCAGCGTCACATTGCAGAACGTGTACCCGTTGGTACTCAGGGACACTGCATAGACAGTTGCCGGGGCGGGTAGCGTTGTTTTGTTCCGTGGACTCTCCGGCTTGGACATACGACACACCCTGGCATAATGGTTCAAGCGTCCACACTTGCTACAGCGCTTCTCTCTAGCCGGGCATTCCCTAGCTTTGTGTTGGTTCTTCGCAGACCCACAACCCAAACACAAGGGTTTTCTCAGGGCAGACCTTAAGCCGATAGCGTTGGTTTCCGCGTTGTCGTCGGTCACGCTATCCTCGCTGTCTGGGTCCGCTACTAATGCGGTGGTGGTCCCCAGCTGCCGTTGTGATTGGCAGCAGTTTAGTTTTGAAGCTAGCTTGTCTGTGGTCTCCACTTGGAGAGCTAGCACGACAGCCTCGGATCACGTCAGGTCACTCGGCGTTGAGAGTAGCCTAGCTCGTAAAGCATTGCTGATTGTGTGCTCCGCCAGCTGGTCATGTACCATCTCTTCCTCCAGTGGCCCAAAACGACACACACTAGCTAGCTGCCTCAGGTCGGTGACGAACCAGTGGACAGGTTCATCCGCCCTTTGGTGTTGCTGCCGAAACTTAATCCTCTGGATGGTCACACTGTCCGAGGTGCTGAAATGGCGTGCTAGCAACTTGAGCACGTCCTCATACAAGTCGGAAGCCCCTAGTGTACGTAGGATACGCTCGCCCTCAAACCCCAAATTATGCACCGGAAGCGCATGTGCCCTCAGTTTATCCAGCTTACCCAGGTCGAGCGCCACGATGTAGTTTTGAAAGGCAGCCAACCATCTCGGCCAGGGAACAAGCAGCTCAGCCAGGAGCTCAAGGAAGGGCCAAAGCAGTGAAATACACGCCCCCATATTTATTCTCATCGCCAAAATGTTATGGATGGAATTACCTCCATAATGACGAGACCAGGTGCACAGTTGAACTCAGCTTTATTGGGTTGAACACATACAATACAGCCACGAGGTAGGGGCATCGGCAAAAAGGCCGAATAGGGATGCCCGCTGGTTTTTGTAGGACGGTGCAGTGGCGTAACCAAACAACAATATTACACAGCTCAGGTTGAGCAGTTTGGAGACAAAGTAAGAGAGGCAAGGCTAAGATGGTCTGGACATGTGCAGAGGAGGGATAGTGGATATAATGGACAAAGGTGTTGATCATGGAGCTACCAGTCAGGAGGATAAGAGGAAGACCACAGAGAAGATCCATGGATGTAGTGAAGGAGGACATGGAGAGGGTTGGTGTTACAGAGGAAGATGCAAGGGTGAGATGGAGGCAGATGATCCACTGTGGTGACCCCTAAAGGGAGCAGCCGAAAGAAGAAGTATATTTTGACAACTGATTTGTTATCTCCATGTGTGAGGGTTAAAGTCTTTGAAAGTGTATTTTTCTTTGCCCAATCAAGAAGTTTTTGAATAAAATTGTGCTCACCTTTCTAAATTTTTGAATTGCCATTCTAAGGCTAGATTCTGGAGTGAACAGACAACACTGACAGTGTACAAAAATGTGATCTTAAAAAAGATTAGTCAGCATATGGTTAACATGATTATTATAACCCCTTCAGTGTGTGTGCTCTGTGTTTATTGTTTTATATTATACAAATAATTTAAATTCTTGGATCTTGTAGCAGAAGGCAAACATGTATCACAGTATATTTACAATTCACACCAATAGTCACATTCAGATAAATTTCTCAAACACCTTGTGATTGTTGAAGTGATTTATTTGATCTCTCTCAACTCAATACACACCAAGGACGACACAGATGTTGAGTGTTTTATTGCATAAGGTTGGATGAGATCGGTGAGGTTGTGTAACATTGGGTGAAATGGTGGGGGGAATCCCTGGTTTTGCAGGAGAGGGTTTTTTTTTTAATTATTTAAGGAGGTATGTGTACAGTGTTTGTGACAACTGCAAGCCACAAACTACATTCAAATCTTGACCTGCAATTTTCAAAGCAAAATGGTTTGCTACTGTGACGTACATCAAGTCAACCACAGTCAAGTTGCATGTGAGTCAGACGACAATTTGTTAGCCTCTCGGTGATCTATAGCACTTTTCTTCCACAGAGGTGAGGTGATCGGTACAAGTTTGCTTTTATGTTTTTTTCATTATATTTATGAATTTTCATGTAAATTTGTGTGGTTTATCCCAACTTAGAAGTGGTTCATTTTATTGATTCATGAATAATAATTCATGAATTCATGATGCCGACCAATTCCAATATTTTATCACTTCCAAGCTGAAGGAAGCTGCACCTCTGGTAAAATTTTCATGTGTACTGGTTGATCACTGGTTGATCAAATTTGCCATAATCCTACTAACAAACAGACAAATGGGACTGATCACATTACCTCCTTGGAAGTGGTAATAAAGTTTATTCTTATACATACAGTATCACCTTTTAAATTTAAGCTATGTTGATATGACAGCCTTTTTAAAACAAAACAAAACAACAACAAAAAAAAAAACAACAGAGCTGTTCCTCTGTATTTCAAAAGAATCTGGTTTCATTTTCATATGATGTTACTGAAACAATCCTAGTTCAATTGGACGTGCAAAAGCGATAGAAACTGTATAATACACATGCCAAGCTGCTTTAATTTTTTCCAGAAATACTTCAGCAGAACACTACAGTTCTCATACAAATGCCTTGACTGATAAACAAGCAACACATCGTGGGAAAAGGACTCTCCACACAGATACATTTGTCAGAGATGAATGAGGTCATGTTCAACCAAAGTTGGGAGGGCTTATAGGTGGAGTTTTTCTTCTATAAAAAAAAACAAACAAAGTGACCGGTAGGATTCTTCAGATGGCACAGTGGTCGATGACCACCTCTTTCGGGCAATGCAAGACTATAACATTGCCACTGCCTTCTTGGGGACTTGGGGAATGTATCAGCTCAAGGTCACCAGTGTGCTGCTGATCTACTGTATAGCCTCGGGATTCCACCTGATGTCCGTCATGTTTCTGCCGGCGACCCCCGCTCATCACTGCACCATTCCACTGGACAGCAACCTGACTTTGGACTGGAGGGACGCCATCATCCCTGTGAAGGTAACAAAAAAGCCACAGTGATTGTAGCACTTGTTGAAAAGCTGATAATGAACTGATCCTTTATTGATTGATTGACTCACTGCTTTATTTGAAAATCAAGACAAAAAAAAATAAAAACAAGGAATTAAAACCAAAAAAATAAACATAACAAAAAAATGCCTTGTTCAAAAGGAGTGGGAAGAAGCCAGCGCTGATATAGTCCCACCCCTTCTCCATACCCAATAAATTATAATATCATTCTAGTCACTATCCATTCCATAATTACATTCATTATACAATACCATCCATCCATCCATCTTCTTCCGCTTAATCCTTTTTGGGTTGCGGGGGTGCTGGAGCCTATCCCAGCATCTTTGGGCGAGAGGCAGGATACACCCTGGACAGATCGCCAGTCCATCGCAGGGCCAACACAGAGAGACAGACAACCATTCACTCTCACAGTCATACCTAAGGACAATTTAGAATCCCCAGTTTTTGATGCCAATTAACCTAACTTGCATGTTTTTAATATATAATTCATCTTACAATTAAATTATGCAATAGAAATAATACAACAATGATAATTTATAGTAAAAATAATAACATCTAATAAAAATTGTAATAATAATAAGTAAATACTTCTGGCATCCATCCATCTTCTACTGCTTCTCTGGAGGTCCGGGTCGCAGAGGCAGCAGCTCAAGCAGAGAAGCCTAGACTTCCCTCTCCCCAGCCACCTGCTCCAGCGAGAGAGGATACCAAGGCATTCCCAAACCAGCTGGGAGATGTAGTCTCTCCAGTGAGACACGGGTCTGCCCCGGGGTCTCCTCCCAGTGGGACGTGCCCGAAACACTTCAAGTGGGAGGCGTCCAATAGGCATCCTGATCAGACACCCAAATCACCTCAACTTGCTCCTTTTAATGTGGACAAGCAGTGGTTCTACTCTGATCCTCTTTGAGGGTGAGTGCAGCAATCCTATGAATAATAATAATAATTACCACCACCTGCAAGAGGGACCATGGGGGTCCGGTGCTGTGTAGATCAGGTGGCGGTCAAAGACGGAGACCTTGGGGGTCTGATCCCAGGCTTCCTAAACTTGCTTTTGGGATGTGGAATGTCACCTCTCTGGTGGGGAAGGAGCCTGAGCTGGTGTATGAGGTTGAGAGATACCAGCTAGATATAGTCGGCCTCACCTCAACACACAGCTCTGGTTCCAGAACCAGTCTCCTGGAGAGGGGCTGGAGCTTGTCCTACTCTGGAGTTGCCCCGGGCGAGAGGCGGCGAGCAGGGGTGGGTATTCTTGTCTCCCCCCACCTTGCTGCCTACATATTGGAGTTTTCCCCGGTGGACGAAAAGGTTGTTTTCCTGCACCTTCGGGTTGGGAAACAGGTCCTGACCATCATTTGTACCTATGCGCCAAATGATGGTTCAGAGTACTGGAGAGTGCGCCTCTTGGAGACTCCATTGTCCTTCTGGGGGACTTCAATGCACACGTGGGCAATAACAATGAAACCTGGAGGGGGTGATTGGGAGGAACGACCTGCCCGATCTGAACCCGAGTGGTGCTCAGTTATTGGACTTCTGTGCTAACCACAGTTTGTCTATAACAAACACCATGTTCAAGCATAAGGGTTTCCATATGTGTACCTGGCACCAGGACTCCCTAGGTCACAGGTCGATGATCGATTTTGTTATCGTGTCTTGGACACTTGGGAAAAAAGAGGTGCAGAGCTGTCAACTGATCACCACCTGGTGGTGAGTTGGATCCAATGGCAGGGGAGGATGCCATTCAGACCTGGTAGACCCAATCGTATAGTGAGAGTGTGCTGGGAACATCTGGCTGAGGCCTCTATCTGGGAGGTCTTCAACTCCCACCTCCGGAAGAACTTCAACCACATTCCGAGGGAGTCTGGAGACATGGAGTCTGAATGGGCCATGTTCTCCACCTCTGCTGTTGAAGCGGCGGCCCAGAGCTGCGGTTGCAAGGTGGTCGGTGCATCTCAAGGTGGCAACCCCCGAACCAAGTGGTGGACACCAGTGGTGAGGGGGGCCATTAAGGTGAAGAAGGAGTTCTATCAAGCTTGGTTGGCTTGTGGGACTCCTGAAGCAGCTGAGGTGTACCAGCAGGCCAAACAGAGTGCAGCTCAGGTGGTTGCTGAAGCAAAAACATGGGTATGGGAGGGGTTCAGTGAGGCCATGGAACAAGACTTTCGGTCAGCCTCGAAGAGATTCTGGCAAACTGTCCGGCGGCTCATGAGGGGGAAGCAGCTCCCAGTCCACACTGTGTATGGCGGGGATGGGCCACTGCTGACTTCGACTGGGGATATCGTTGGGTGGTGGAAGGAATACTTCGAGGATCTCCTCAATCCCACTGACATGCCTTCCACAGAGGAGGCAGGGCTTGTGGACGAGAGGGACGACTCGCCTATCACAGGGCCTGAGGTCACCAAGGTGGTTAAAAATCTCTTTGGTGGCTGGGCCCCGGGGATGGATGAGGTTCGCCCTGAGTACCTCAAGGCCCTGGATGTTGTAGGGCTGTCATGGTTGACATGCCTCTGTAACATTGTGTGGAGGTTGGGAACAGTGCCTTTGGCATTGCAAACCAGGGTGGTGGCTCCTCTCTTCAAAAATGGGGAAGGGTGTGCTCCAACTTAAGAGGGATCACACTCCTCAGCCTCCCTGGAAAGGTCTATGACAAGGTACTGGAGAGGAGAGTCCGGCTGTTGGTCGAACCTCGGATTCAGGAGGAGCAATGTGGCTTTTGTCCTGGCCGTGGCACATCAGACCAGCTCTTCACCCTCTCAAGAATCCTCGAGGGTTTGTGGGAGTTTGTCCAACCAGTTTACATGTGTTCTGTGGACTTGAAGAAGGCATTCGACTGTGTCCCTCATGTTTTTTTTGTGGGGAGTGCTTCAGGAATATGGGGTATCAGGCTTGTTGTTATGAACTATTCGGTCTCTGTACGACCGTTGTGAGAGTTTGGTTTGTATTGCCAACACTCGGTTGGACTCCTTCCCAGTGAGAGTTGGACACCGCCAGGGCTGCCCTGTGTCACTGATCCCGTTCATAATTTTTATGGACAGGATTTCTAGGCCCAGCAAAGGAGCGGAGGGTGTCATGCTTGGTGACCACAGAATCTCATCTCTCTTGTTTGCAGATGATGTTATCCTGCTGGCTTCATCCAGCAATGACCTACAGGTCTTACTGGGAAGGTTTGCCGCTAAGTGTGAAGCGGCTGGGATGAGAATCAATACCTCCAAGTCCGAGTCCATGGTTCTCAGCCGGAAAAAGGTGGATTGTCCTCTCCGGGTTGGGGACAAGCTCCTGCCCCTAGTGGAGGAGTTTAAGTATCTTGGGGTCTTATTCACGAGTGAGGGGAGAATGGAGCGAGAGATTGACAGACGGATCGGAGCAGCATCTGCAGTAATGCGAACGTTGTGCCGGTCTGTTGTGATGAAGAGGGAGCTAAGCTCTAACGCAAAGCTGTCAAATTACCAGTCATTCTATGTTCCTACCCTCACCTATGGTCACGAGCTTTGGGTAGTGACCGAAAGAACGAGATTGCGGATACAAACGGCTGAAATGAGCTTTCTTCGTAGGATTTCTGGACTCACCCTCAGAGATAGAGTGAGGAGCTCAGTCATCCGGGAGAGGATCAGAGTAGAACCACTGCTCCTCCATTTTTAAAGAAGCAAGTTGAGGTGGTTTGGGCATCTGATTAGGATGCCTCCTGGACGCCTCCCACTTGAGGTGTTTCGGGCATGTCCCACTGGGAGGAGACCCCGGGGCACACCCAGGACTTGCTGGAGAGACTATGTCTCCCAGCTGGTCTGGGAAAGCCTTGGTATCCTCTCTGAAGAGCTGGAGCAGGTGGCTGGGGAGAGGGAAGTCTGGGCTTCTCTGCTTGAACTGCTGCCTCTGCGACCCGGAGCTCAGGAAAAACAGTAGAAGATGGATGGATGGTAAAAATGTTGTCTATCAAGGTAGCACAGTGTGTCGTTATTCTCGTAGGTTTTGTAATCTTTGGAAATAAGGTTAAGCTATACATTGTATCTAAGAAATCTTCAGTTGGTTTATGTTGTTTTGTTTTCATTAAATCTATATTAAAGTCATCATAAATAAAGATATCTTTTTGTCTTTTTTTGTCTTCATCTTTTCCATACCATTTCTAAATTTTTCCATATCAGATCCCGGTGGTCCATATATACAACTTACTATTATGTTTTTTTCTATTTTCCATCATAATTTCAATTGTTAAATATTACATAATTTCATTCACTGTTGATGTCTTGCTGTCCACTTTTTTACTTTTTAAATTTCTATCAACATACACTGCTATCCCACCACCACTTTTACATTTCCTGTTTTGTGTATACGTCTCATATCCATGTAATTCAAAATTTACTGTCACGCCGCGCCGTTCATCAGCGGCGCCACCTGCTCACACACCTGATCCTCATCAGCGGCGAGGGATAAAAGCCGCCTCGCCCGGAGGCTCGGCCTGAAGCCGTCAGACTTCGTTTCCTCACCGCCGTGAGCATACCTTTCTTCAGCATCGCTATTTTGGGTAAGAACCCTTACCTCCTTCTCCAGTCTGCTCCCCTGTGCACAGGTGGATTCCCCGGCGGCGGACATCTCCGTTCCATCGCCCATCCTTCGCCACTGCACGGAGCTCTCCAGGTGTCTGTCTCCCGGGCTACGTTCCCCTTGCTGTGCCAGCTATCCTGACAACTCAAGTAAGATCTTCTCTTGCCATAATTCATCCTGTGTTGGTGTATGCCCGTCACCCTCTCCCTGTGCTCTCTCCATAGGGTTGCTCGGCCGAACGGTCATCTGCCTCTGTGCCTGAAGCAGACGCCACCACCAACACATCTGCATCCCGCAGACACACACTCATTCACTCCTGCTGTTAATAAACTCTTTGAACTACTCTAAGCCTGTGTGTGTGCGTCTCCTGAGCCGTGCGTTATGTCAGTACGGCTTCAACAGAGCGGCTCGGCGGACGGCGGGCTCGCACACCGGTTTACCACTCTCGAGGCTAGAGTGGATCAGATTGCTTATCAACAGCAGGTTATCCTGAATCAATTATTAAACTTAACTAACCGGTTGGGCCGCTTAGATCCTCAACAGCCGTTCCCCCCGGCTTGTCAGGGTGGCGCGGCTCCTGCTGTTCCAGCGGCCGTCCAGCCGGCTCCAGTGGCACCGGTTCGGCTCACACCGATTCCGACCCCCGCCCGCTTTAGCGGTAAGCTCGGCGGAGCGCGGGGGTTCATTATGCAGTGTGAGTCCGTGTTCCACCGTGTGCCCGGAGATTTTCCCTCGGATCACAGTCGGATTGGTTACATAGGGAATCTTCTGGAGGGGCGTGCGTTAACTTGGACCTACGCCGTAATGGCGAGGCCCAGTTATGCCACCCTCACCTATGACCAGTTCGTGAGGCGCTTTCTGGAGGTCTTTGACCATTCTCAAACCGAGACGGTCCAGGTCGATCGGCTTCTCGCTCTCCAGCAGGGAGGCCGGTCGGCAGCGGACTACTCGGTCGACTTCCAGGTAGCGGCGGAGGAGTTGGGCTGGGAGGAACGCTCCCTCTGTGGCCTGTTCCTCCGCAGCCTCAATAGTGATCTGAGGGATGAACTGGCTGGACGGGATATCCCTGGGACGCTAGCGGAGCTGACATCCTTAGCGATAAGTTTGGATAACAGGTTGTGCGAGCACTCCTCGGGGCGGAAGTCTTCTTCTTCTCGCCCTCGTGGAGTCTCGCCGCACCTGTTCCAAGCTCGCCCCCTGGAGGCGCCGCCAGCATTGTGCCCCGAGGAGTCGGAGCCGATGGTGACGGGCTGGACCAAGCTTTCCCCTGCGGAGAAACAACGCCGCCGTGAGTTGGGCCTCTGCATGTATTGCGGAGGTGACCAACACACTGTGGAGCGTTGCCCGCGGAAAGCCAGTCGGCGGGGTCCGCGAATCGCTGTAGGGAGCCTCGCGGATCCCAACCGGTTAGACTCTCTCACTCAATTAAAGCTGCCCATCCGTTTTTGCCACAATCCCACTGGGCACCTCACCCACGCACTGGTGGATTCGGGCGCAGAGGGCAGCTTCATTTCACAAGGCCTGGCAACCCGATTGGGCATCCGCTGTCAGGCATTAAAACACCCCATCTCCCTGGTCCATCTCTCCCGTGCCTCCCTTGGGAGAGTTTCTCACCAAACCATGCCTGTCCCAGTCATCATCTCAGGGAACCACCGGGAGGAGATGGTATTTTACGTCCTGCCCAACTCTGTGTCGCCCGTCATCCTGGGGTATCCCTGGCTACGCCTCCACAACCCTGTCCTGGACTGGAGGTCCGCTGGGGTATCGGCATGGAGTACCTTCTGTATGGGCACCTGCCTTCAGTCCGCTGCCTGCTCCCCATCCGCGGCTCCCCCTGTGGCGGATACAGCACCTCCGGACCTGTCACTGGTGCCTCCAGAATTTCACGACCTGGGTATGGTATTTAGCAAATCGAAAGCTATGTCTCTTCCCCCGCATCGACCATATGACTGTGCCATCAACCTCCACCAGGGGGCTCCCCTGCCATCTGGTCGGCTCTACAGCCTGTCGGCGCCGGAGAAGGAGACCATGAATACATACCTGAAGGAATCACTGAGCGCTGGGATTATTCGCCCATCGTCGTCACCCGTGGGGGCAGGGTTTTTCTTTGTCGGGAAAAAGGACGGATCCCTCCGCCCCTGCATAGACTACCGAGCTCTAAATGACATCACTGAGAGGGACCGTTACACCCTGCCCCTCATGGACACTGCCTTTCACTCCCTCCAGGGGGCGACCTGGTTTACCAAGCTGGATTTACGCAGCGCTTACCACCTCGTCCGGATCCGGGAGGGAGATGAATGGAAGACAGCCTTCCGTACCCCGAACGGCCACCTTGAGTATCTCGTCATGCCGTTCGGGCTGACCAACGCTCCTGCCGTCTTTCAGCGCCTCATCAATGACGTCCTCCGGGATTTCATCGGCCTCTTCGTGTTCGTCTACCTGGACGACATTCTGATCTTCTCTCAGTCCAGAGACGAGCACCGGGTCCATGTGAGGCGGGTCCTTCAAAGACTGCTGGAGAATCGTTTGTACGTGAAGGCTGAGAAGTGCGAGTTTTACGCTAGGACCACATCCTTCCTGGGATTCATCATCGCCCAAGACCAGGTGCTCCCGGACCCAGAGAAGGTGAAGGCGGTGGTGGAGTGGCCTACTCCCGCATCTCGGAAGCAGGTGCAACAGTTTGTTGGCTTCGCCAATTTTTACCGCCGTTTTGTCCCGAATTTCAGCTGGATCGTCGGACCACTGACCCGCCTCACGTCCCCGAAGGTCCCGTTCCGGTGGACCGAAGAGGTCGATACTGCCTTTAAGGCGCTGAAGGCGGAGTTCTCCTCCCCCCGGGTCCTTCGCCAGGTCGACCCCGCGCTGCAGTGCATTGTGGAGGTGGACGCATCGGACACGGGAGTGGGAGCAGTGTTATCCCAGCAATCACCGGACGATGGCGCCAAGCGACCGTGCGCCTTCTTCTCCCGGCGCCTGTCCCCGGCGGAGAGGAACTATGATGTGGGGGACAGAGAGCTCCTGGCCATTAAACTCGCCCTACAGGAGTGGCGCCACTGGCTAGAGGGGGCGGACCTGCCGTTTGTGGTCTTGACGGACCATAAGAATTTAGAGTACCTACGATCTGCCAAGCGCCTGAATGCCCGCCAGGCGCGCTGGTCTCTGTTCTTCGCCAGGTTCCGGTTCTCTATCACCTTCAGGCCAGGCTCCAAGAATGGCCTGCCTGATGCCCTCTCTAGACAGTTCACCCCCGTGGGGGCTGAGGAGACGCCCCACACTATCCTGCCCAGGTCGTGCGTCGTGGGAGCTATCTCTTGGGACATTGTGGACAAGATCCGGAAGGCACAGGAGGTGGAGCCTGATCCTGGCGGCGGACCGGAGGGAAGACTGTTCGTTCCGTCTACGGTCCGAGGAGAGGTCATCCACTGGCTCCACACCTCCCGGCTCACCTGTCATCCCGGCACCTCTCGGATGATCAGCCTCCTCCAACGGTCCTTTTGGTGGCCGGGCCTGCGGAGGGATGCAGCCCGCTACGCCCGGGCTTGTCCAATTTGTGCCACCAGCAAGTCGGGAAACGCCCCTCCAGCGGGTCTGCTCCAGCCTCTGCCCGTCCCTGGCAGGCCATGGTCGCACATCGCACTGGATTTCGTCACCGGGCTCCCAGCTTCCAACTCATTCGACACCATCCTGACCGTCGTGGACCGTTTCTCCAAGGCGGCACACTTCATCCCCCTGCGAGGTCTCCCTACCGCCCTGGAGACGGCGGGCTTCCTCGTCCAACACGTGGTCAGGCTGCATGGGATCCCGGTGGACGTGGTCTCGGACCGGGGCCCCCAATTTTCATCCGAGGTTTGGAAATCCTTTTGTAACGCCATCGGAGCCAAGGTGAGCCTCTCCTCTGGCCATCACCCCCAGTCTAACGGGCAGTGTGAGAGGACCAATCAGGAGCTGGAGGCTGCGCTCCGCTGTGTTGCAAGATCCAAGCCAACATCATGGAGCAACCATCTCGCCTGGGTGGAGTACGCCCACAACACCGCCCGCTCTTCTGCAACGGGGATGTCCCCCTTCAAGGCGTCCCTGGGTTACGACCCCCCGCTGCTTCCAGCGCAGGAGAGCGAGGTAACTGTTCCGTCAGTTAGGGCGCACGTGAGGCAGTTCCGCTCCACCTGGGCCGCTGCGCGTCATGCGCTTTTACGCACAGCGGAGCGCAACAAGACCGTGGCGGACCGGCGTAGAAGACCTGCCCCGGCGTACAGAGTTGGGCAACTTGTCTACGTTTCCACCCAGGACGTCACCCTAAAAGGCGAGAGGAGGAAGCTGGCACAGCGCTTCATGGGTCCCTTTCCCATCACCCGGATCATCAACCCGGTGGCTGTGCGTGTGGCTATTCCCCCCTCCCTCCGCATCCATTCCACCTTCCACGTATCAAAGGTGAAGCTGGCAGTCACCGACCCCCTTTGCCCTCCTCCTGCAGCGCAACCCGCACCCCGGATGATTGGTGGCCACCCGGCCTGGTCCGTCTCCTCCATCCTGGACTCTCGGCGCCGGGGTCGTGGGTTGCAATACTTGGTGGACTGGGAGGGCTATGGGCCCGAGCATCGACAATGGGTGCCCCCGTCGTTTGTGTTGGACCCATCGCTCATTGCGGACTTCCACCGAGCGCACCCGGATAAGCCATCGCCAGGAGGCGCTGCTAGAGGGGGGAGTACTGTCACGCCGCGCCGTTCATCAGCGGCGCCACCTGCTCACACACCTGATCCTCATCAGCGGCGAGGGATAAAAGCCGCCTCGCCCGGAGGCTCGGCCTGAAGCCGTCAGACTTCGTTTCCTCACCGCCGTGAGCATACCTTTCTTCAGCATCGCTATTTTGGGTAAGAACCCTTACCTCCTTCTCCAGTCTGCTCCCCTGTGCACAGGTGGATTCCCCGGCGGCGGACATCTCCGTTCCATCGCCCATCCTTCGCCGCTGCACGGAGCTCTCCAGGTGTCTGTCTCCCGGGCTACGTTCCCCTTGCTGTGCCAGCTATCCTGACAACTCAAGTAAGATCTTCTCTTGCCATAATTCATCCTGTGTTGGTGTATGCCCGTCACCCTCTCCCTGTGCTCTCTCCATAGGGTTGCTCGGCCGAACGGTCATCTGCCTCTGTGCCTGAAGCAGACGCCACCACCAACACATCTGCATCCCGCAGACACACACTCATTCACTCCTGCTGTTAATAAACTCTTTGAACTACTCTAAGCCTGTGTGTGTGCGTCTCCTGAGCCGTGCGTTATGTCATTTACATCTTTTTCTTCATTAATCCGTGTTTGAGTCATTGCTATAATCCTAAATGGGGTCTTAAATTGATTTAAAAACTCCTTAATACTATCAAAGCTGGCATAGAGACTCCTACTATTAATATGTATTATTGTCAATGTCTGATCCGAGTTCATAATTCCATTTAATTGTTGTTCATCATAATAAGTACACTTATTGTTAATATGATCCTTAAAAAGAAGGTTACAGCTTCTCTAATCAGGACTTATAGAGCTACAATGCTCCGCACTGTGTTTATATATCTATATATTTATTCCATCTAGCTACAATGCTCTGGACGTGTGTCTATATATTTATGTTTATATGTACATATGTATACTCGCTGCCCTTGTTGTTTTTCTTGCCTTCTGATTGTTGCTCTGAGTGTTGCTATCCCTGTCCTGTTGCAATCCTGGAATTTCACCATTGTGGGACTAATAAAGGCTTATCTTATCTTATCTTATCTTATCTTATCTTATCTTATCTTATCTTATGTAGTGTTTAATTGGTGAAGTCCACCTCAGTGATGCTGTAATGTCAGTTCATTTCTTTAAAAGCTTTGTTTCTTTGTCAGGAGGTGGGTGGGAAGCTGGAGAAAAGCAGCTGTAGCCGTTATGAGCTGAGTCAGGCGCAGAACCTTTCTGCCCTGGGAATCAGACCCACCCTTGGCCATACTCAGAACCAGACTGATCTGGTTTCTCACCACAACCTGACTGAGAACCAGGTCCTCCTATCTAGCCTGAGGCAGGAGGAATGCAAAGATGGGTGGACCTACGACACTGCCTACTTTGAGTCTACCATAGTCACTGAGGTATTACTGACACATTGTCTCTGTGACGACAAGTTCTGATTTGGTCATGATTAAGTCCCTTCCACTTAACTGGCAACATTACTTACCACAAAGCACTTTAAATGTGTGAGGAAAAGATCCTAAAATCAATCACATGCCTGCCAGATTAGCCATTAAAGTAAAGTAACCCTTTCTGTCCCTAATGTTAATGCCTGTAGCTGGGTTAATTAGGATGCAGTGGAAAATATGTCCCTTTGTTGGGAGCCATCAATCATTTACTTACCTTAAATAAATGAATGGAGGAATCAACATGTGAATTGTCTGCAGTCTGTGCTGTGTATTTACTGCATTAAAAGACTTTTCATTTTGAGTTGGGATAACATTTCTTGTTTTCCAGTTCAATCTGGTGTGTGAAGATGGATGGCGGCAGCCTCAGACTGCCCTCTTCTTCTTCCTGGGAGGAATAGTGGGATCCATCGTCTGTGGACCACTCTCTGACTGGTTTAGTTTCACTTTTTTTGAATCACCTCATCCCCAGCATTATTATTCGCTGTTGTGGCTAACTTAACCCTGTTGTGTGTCCACTGAAGCTTTGGCAGGAAGCCCATTCTGATGGCCAGCACCACCATAATGTCTGTCTCCAGCATTGCCTTGAGATTTTCCCCTTCTTGGTTCACCTTTTGTGCACTCTACTTCTTTGATGGCCTGGGTCAGGTCAACACCTTCATCACTGTGTTCATCCTGAGTAAGTTCTTGTCCTCTTGGAAGATTCACCAGCTTCAGTGGTTAATCTTTAAACCAAAGCGCTTTCCTCCACAGTGTCAGAGCACCTTGTAGGCATGCCCCGAATGATCACTACAAGCATGTTTCTGCCATGCATCGAAGTGGTTGGCGTGATACTGCTGCCCGCTGTGAACTACCTGGTGAAGGAATGGAAATGGGTGACCCTGAGCATGTCTGTTCCTGGAATTGTCGCCTTGTCCCTCTCATGGTATAAAGATCTGAGGACACTGTCAAGATTATTCTGGATCTTAAGTGCTGTAAATTTATTTAAATGAAGTGATGATATAATGATGATTTAAATAGGAGATATACTGTATATATATCAGGGGTGTCCAACCATGTGCCATGGAGAGCCAAGACCCTGCAGGTTTTACCTCCAACCAGTGTCTTCAACAGCAGATTTCAGTGAACTTCTTCCCACTGATTGCTGATAAGTGAAAACACCTGCTGAAGAGACTGGGTAGAAGAGAAAACCTGCAGGGTCTTGGCTCTCCATGGCACATGGTTGGACACCCCTGATATATATATATATATATATATATATATATATATATATACACACGGTGGGGTAAAAAAGTATTTAGTCAGCCACCAATTGCGCAAGTTCTCCCACTTAAAAGATGAGAGCGGTCTCCAATTTTCATCATAGGTATATCTCAACTATGAGAGACAAAATAAGGAAAAAAAATCCAGAAAATTACATTGAAGGATTTTTAATGAATTAATTGGTAAATTCCTCGGTAAAATAAGTATTTGGTCAATAACAAACATTCATCTCAATACTTTGTTATATACCCTTTGTTGGCAATGACAGAGGTCAAACGTTTTCTGTAAGTCTTCACAAGGTTTTCACACACTGTTGCTGGTATTTTGGCCCATTCCTCCATGCAGATCTCCTCTAGAGCTGTGATGTTTTGGGGCTGTCGCTGGGCAACACGGACTTTCAACTCACTCCAAAGATTTTCTATGGGGTGGAGATCTGGAGACTGGCTAGGCCACTCCAGGACCTTGAAATACTTCTTACGAAGCCACTCCTTTGTTGCCCAGGCAGTGTGTTTGGGATCATTGTCATGCTGAAAGACCCAGCCACGTTTCATCTTCAGTGCCCTTGCTGGTGGAAGGAGGTTTTCACTCAAAATTTCATGATACATGGCCCCATTCATTCTTTCCTTTACACGGATCAGTCATCCTGGTCCCTTTGCAGAAAAACAGCCCCAAAGTATGATGTTTCCACCCCCATGCTTCACAGTAGGTATGGTGTTCTTTCTCCTCCAAACACGACAAGTTGAGTTTTTACCAAAAAGTTCTATTTTGGTTTCATCTGACCATATGACATTCTCCCAATCCTCTTCTGGATCATCCAAATGCTCTCTAGCAAACTTCAGACGGGCCTGGACATGTACTGGCTTAAGCAGGGGGACACGTCTGGCACTGCAGGATTTGAGTCCCTGGCGGCGTAGTGTGTTTCTGATGTAGCCTTTGTTACTTTGGTCTCAGCTCTCTGCAGGTCATTCACTAGGTCCCCCCATGTGGTTCTGGGATTTTTGCTCACCGTTCTCGTGATAATTTTGACCCCACGGGGTGAGATCTTGCGTGGAGCCCCAGATCGAGGGAGATTATCAGTGGTCTTGTATGTCTTCCATTTTCTAATAATTGCTCCCACAGTTGATTTCTTCACGCCAAGCTGCTTACCTATTGCAGATTCAGTCCTCCCAGCCTGGTGCAGGTCTACAATTTTGTTTCTGGTGTCCTTTGACAGCTCTTTGGTCTTGGCCATAGTGGAGTTTGGAGTCTGACTGTTTGAGGTTGTGGACAGGTGTCTTTTATACTGATAACGAGTTCAAACAGGTGCCATTAATACAGGTAACGAGTGGAGGACAGAGGAGCCTCTTAAAGAAGAAGTTACAGGTCTGTGAGAGCCAGAAATCTTGCTTGTTTGTGGGTGTAAATCAGTCAACAAGAGTGGAGTAGTGTGGCATTTAAAATAGCATTTTTAAAAGTGTTTTAAATTTGTTTTTATGTATAGTCCACATACCTGTTTTGCAGATAATTTCAGCACTTGTAGTTTTTGTATTTTTGAATGTTTTTGCATAGTTCTGGTACTTGCTGATGTGGTGTGAGGCTCCTCACAAGCACAGCTAAATCTGTGTTGGCTTAAACAGCAGTGCATAGATCATGCACTGAAAACTGAAAAGGACTGTTGGTGTGATCGGTGGAACAAACACGGGACAGACACAACAGCACCAGGTTTGTTTTCACTTGTATGAATGTCACAGATCTGATGTTTATATATGTCACCAGAGGCAAGGCTGCATGAAGTAAAACAGTAAATAAAAAAATAGTAACAGTTTGCTTCCTAAGGCTTAACGATTTAAGAAAGATATCAAATAGGTAGAGGTTTTTTTTTGCATTCGTTGCACTGCATTGGAACGATATGGGCTTGATATAAACATGCATTAATTTTTTTAAATTATCACAAAATATAGCTCAATAAATTTTTAAACAATTGTCAGACAAGGTCTGTACATGTTAAGTTAAATAACAAGCATTCACAGCATGAGCATTTTAATTTTGGGGTAAAACAAACAGCTGCAGCTGTCTGTTTTACCCCAACATTAAAACACCCAAGCACGTTGTTGTGGTTCTCTGTGGCGCTGATTAGATTCTACGTCTGCTCAGAGGTAAATTTGATTATGTTCAACATGCTTTAACAAAATGCAACTGACTTTATTGCTGTGGAAACACTGACATATCTCAGAGCTTTTATTTGTTGACAGCGTTAGCATTTTAGCAGCGGACCTAACTAATGGAGCTACTGTCTGCCAGGCCACTTTTTAAGGTCATCTTTTCATCCCTCGATAGTTGTGGGAGATGGTATGATTATATTTTTCTTTTTGAGATGCAACAGGCCGTACTCCCACATTTTTGATGCCGAAGTCATTGTTTTTTATCAAGGAAAAGTGTCCTGTTTCTGTGACACCCCCATTTTCTAAACTAGTACCAGAAGTTGTGCCCATAATTCACGCAAGGCATCGTAGGGGCTAGGAATAAGGTGGATTAAATAAATTTCACCAAACCTGTTCAATACTTATTCCCTGTGTCATTCCACTTTATTAAATATAACATGCTTTATGAACAGAGTTGCCTTGATTTCTTTGTATGTATAGATTACTTGGGTTGTCACTGATATCTGGTAAACATCTCAGATAAGTGGTTCCAACAGAAAGATGTTTAACGAGAAAAATGTTGATGTGTTCAATACTTATTTTCCCCACTGTGTATATATATATATATATATATATATATATATATATATATATATATAATAGGGCTTCTGGTGCTCTTTTACCCCCTTTACGCAAGGGTGGAGATCATTGAGAGATCAGTGAAAGATGAAAAAATTGACATAACCACTCATGAACCCTCACTGATCTCTCACCTACACTACCGTTCAAAAGTTTGGGGTCACTTAGAAATTTCCTTATTTTTGAAAGAAAAGCACTTTTTTTCACTGAAGATAACTTTAAACTAATCAGAAATACACTCTATACATTGCTAATGTGGTAAATGGCTATTCTAGCTGCAAATGTCTGGTTTTTGGTGCAATATCTACATAGGTGTGTAGAGGCCCATTTCCAGCAACTATCACTCCAGTTTTCTAATGGTACAATGTGTTTGCTCATTGCGTCAGAAGGCTAATGGATGATTAGAAAACCCTTGTGCAATCATGTTAGGTCTGCAATGCTGTAATTGCTGCAAATGGAGGATTCTTTGACGAAAGCAAAGTTTGAAGGAAAAAATTATTAATACAAATCATTATTTCTAACCTTGTCAATGTCTTGACTATATTTTCTATTCATTTTACAACTCATGGTGGTAAATAAAAGTGTGACTTTTCATGGAAAACACAAAATTGTCTGAGGTGACCCCAAACTTTTGAATGGTAGTGTATTTCTGCCTTTGGGGTGAAAAAAAAAATGGTGTTCATTGAAAGATCGCTGAGAGATCATTGGGAGATCAATGCAATTGTTGAGAGGTCAGCGAGCAGTTCAGGACCACTCGGCACCTTTTAATTGTTTATTTATTTTTAATTGTTTATTAACCTCATCAATCTCCCAATGATCTCAAGGATTCAAAAATTTTATTGTCAATGCTACTATACGTGCAGGACATACAGGAGAATTGAAATGGCATTTCTCCCTCTCTACACTGGTGTGCATTTTATAAAAAGAAGGAAATTAGGCTGAATTAAAAAAAAAACAAGAACAACAGTGACAGCAGCAGTCTATGTACAGTCTATATACAGTCTATATACAGTGATGCAACCCGTGGTGCCAATGGCAGCCAGAAGGACCCTGACTTCCATAGTGGTAAATGATTAGTTTAGGTAGACGATTAGTGGTAATAAACCCAGCAATCCTATATTCGGACAGCTAGATATGAATAACCGTAGTGCATTTCAATGCGGAGATAGTGACAGATATGATTGCATATGATCGGTATTGCAGTGATATACAGATAGCAGCAGATATGGCATTTGTGCAAATGGTTGCGGTTAAAGTGCAGAGACATATAGCAGCAAAAGTACAACAGAACAACATTATTATTGTTGGTGTGCCAGTCTTTCTGTGCCAACATCTGAGGTAGTTATTGTGCAGGTGTCACCGTCTGGGAAGTGGGAGGGAGTGAACAGAGTTTAGGGTCCTGATGGACTGATGAATGAAGCTGTTGAGCAGTTTTGTGGAGCGGGCCCAGCGGCTACGGTACCTTTTCCCCGAGGGCAGGGGGCTGAAGAGGGAGTGTAGGGGATGGGAGGTGTCGCCTGTGATGTTGGTGGCTCTGCGGGTGAGGCGAGTGGGGTAGATGTCTGGGGGGGAGGGGGGGACCGATGATCTTGCTTGCTGCATCCACTATGCATTGTAGTGTCTTCCGGTAGGTGGCAGTGCAGCTTTCATACCACACCACGATGCAGTTGGTGAGGATGCTCTCAACAGTGCCCCAGTAGAAAGACTACATGATGTGGGGTGGGAGGAGGAAATGGAGGGGAGTTTGGGCCTTCTTTGCCAGTGACGCGGTGTTGTTGGTCCAGGTGAGGTCCTCAGAGATTTGCACCCCAGGAACTTGGTGCTGTTCACCTTCTCCACAGCTACACCGTCAATGATTGGGGGGGATGCTGTGTGTCACCCCTCCTGAAGTCGACCACAATCTCCTTGGTTTTTTCCACGTTCAGGAAGAGGTTGTTGTCTTTACACCACTGGACCAGTTGGCTCACCTCAATTCTGTAGTTGGCCTTGTCGTTGTTGGTGATGAGCCCCACTACCGTCATGTCATCTGCAAACTTGATGATGTGGTTGGTGTTGTAGGCTGGCATGCAGTCATGGGTCAGCAGGGTGAAGAGCATCGGGCTGAGCACGTACCGTTGTACAAACCCTGGATGACTGCAGAGGTGCGCTTGCTGCTCACAGCCAGAGATGCAGCCTTCAGAGAGAAGAACAAGCTCGCCCTCCGCTCAGCCAGGTCTGTGCTCGCAAAGGGAATTAAGACAGCGAAACGTGCCTACAAGGAGAAAATCCAGGGACATTTCTGTGACACAGGGAACACCAAACAGATGTGGCAGGGAGTACGCGCGTTGACGGATTATAAGTCTAGGCAGGGGGTTGTTGATGATGACGCTTTGCTTCCAGACAAGCTCAATAACTTCTTTGCACGTTTTGAAGCATCAAACCCGACAATCAGAGGGAGGGCTGGCCCATCTTCACCATCTGTGGGGCCAGCTATCCTCATCAATGGAGCGGACACACGGAGGACCCTAATCAGGGTCAACCCACGTAAAGCTGCAGGTCCGAACAACATCCAGGGACGTGTGCTCTGAGTCTGCGCGAGTGAGTTGGCGGATGTCCTGACTGACATATAGTCAGGCCATCGTCCCCAGATGCTTTAAGACCTCTATCATAGTACCGGTGGCAAAGAAAGCGGTTGTGTCCTGTCTGAATGACTATCGTCCTGTCGCACTGACACCAATTTTGATGAAGTGTTTTGAACGGCTTGTTAAACCACAAATCACAGCCTGCCTCCCTGCATCACATGACCTGCTCCAGTTCGCGTATCGTTCAAATCGCTCCACAGAGGACGCTATAGTCACCACCCTGCACTCTGTCATTATCCACCTGGATCAGAAAGACACCTATGCCAGACTCCTGTACATTGATTTCAGTTCAGCATTTAACGCCATTATTCCCCAGAGACTGATGGAGAAATTACTCCTTCTCGGTCTGAGCACCGCCACATGTCTCTGGATCCTGGATTTCCTGACTGAGAGACTTCAATCTGTCCGGGTTGGAAACAACATCTCCAACTCCATCACGCTGAGCACTGGATCCCCTCAAGGCTGTGTACTCAGTCCACTGTTGTTTACACTTTTAACACATGACTGTGTGTCCAGACACGAGGGGAACCAGATTATTAAGTTTGTGGATGACACCACAGTGGTGGGACTTATTCAGAGGGATGAGGAATCAATGTACAGGGAAGAAGTTAGAGACCTGGAGGGCTGGTGCAGGGAGAACAATCTGGTGCTCAATGTGGACAAAATGAAGGAGATGATTATTGACTTCCGGCGGTCACGGCCTGAACACGTCCCTCTCTGCATCAGCGGCCGTTCGGTGGAGAGAGTGGAGAACATCAAGTTCCTCGGCGTGCAGATCTCGCAGGACCTGACCTGGAGCAAGAATTCCTTGGGGATCAGGTAGCGGGCCCAGCAGAGACTGCACTTCTTGAGGAAACTCAAACAGGCCTCTATCCCCATCTGCATCCTCAGGACCTTCTACAGAGGTGTGGTGGAGAGTGTTCTGACGTACTGCATTGCAACATTGTACTCCAGTTGCAGTATGTCAGACAAAAAAGCCCTACAGAGGATAGTTAAGGGAGCTGAGAAGGTAATTGGAGTTTCCCTCCCCTCTGTTCAAGAACTTTTTCAGAGCCATTGTAGATGCCGGGCACTGAACATTGTTAAGGACCACTCTCACCCTCTGCACAAACACTTTGAACTACTGCCATCTGGCAAACAATTCTGGAGCATCAGAGGCAGAACCACCAGACTGATCAACAGCTTCCTTCCACAAGCTGTTAGGATGCTGAACAGTTGTTCCGGAATCCTTTACACATATTACTGCACTTTATGGACGTTATGTATATTATAGTTTTAGTCAGTTTTAAGTATTTATTTCTCTTAGCTGCTTAGATTCACTTAGCCATTTTAATTGTTTTATATATACATAGGCAGTTATTATCATTTTAACCGCAACTGAAACAAGTTAACATTACTGTAATATCCAAATGTGTCTCAGGGATGTGTGAATGGCTGTCAGGGTGGGGGGTGTGAGTGTGTTTTTAAATTATGTTCTTTTTACAATACGGATGCCTAGAGAAATGCAATTTCATCTTGCTTGCACTACAGTTGTATGCATAGCATCGTGACAGCAAAAGTTGATTGATTGATTGATTGATTGATTGTGGGGCCCCTGTGCACAGTGTGATGGTCTGGGAGGGGTTGCTACCGACCCGCACGTTCTGTGGCCTCCCTGTGAGAAAGTCTAGCGCCCAGTTACAGAGAGAGGTTTTGAGTCCTAAGTGTCTGAGTTTTTGTATTAGGTGTTGGGGGATGATTGTGTTGAATGCTGAGCTGAAGTCCAAGAACAGCATGTGCACGTACAAGTTTTTGAATCCAGGTGGGTGAGGGCTGGATGGAGAGCAGCAGCAATGGCATCTTCTGTGGATCTGTTCGACCTGTATGCAAACTGAAATGGGTCGTGAAAGGCAGGCAGGGTGGACTTGATGCGCTGCATGACAAGCTGCTCAAAGCACTTCATTATAGTGGGGGGTCAGTGCTACCGGCCGGTAATTATTGTAGCTGGATGGGACGGGTTTCTTCGGGACTGTTACTATGGTGGCAGTCTTGAAGCATGTGGGGACAACAGCTTGAGACAGGGAGATGTTGAAGATGTCGGCCAGGACATTCTTAAGCTCCTCTGCGCAGTCCTTCAGGACATGACCTGGTATGTTGTCTGGGCCAGCTGCCTTACATGGGTTGATCCTGCAGAGAGTCCTCTTCACGCTAGCTGAATCCAGACTTAATGGCCAGCTCCTCCGGAGGAGGAGTGGTCTTCTGTGCTTGTCTGCTGTTTTGTGCTTCAAATCGGCCAAAGAAGTTGTTTAGGTTGTTGAGCAGTGTGATGTCACTCGCACAGGTCTGAGGTGGAGGTTTGTAGTTGGTGTGGGTCTGTATGCCACGCCAGAGAGAACGTGCATCTCTGGTGTTGCTGAAGTGTCCAGATATTTTCTTGCTGTACTGTCGTTTTGCCTCCTTGATGCCACGGGACAGGTTGGCCCTAGCTGGTGTTAGTCCTGCAGTGTCACCAGCCCTGAAGGCTGCGTCCCGAGCCCTCAGGAGTCTGTGGACCTCTGCTGTTATCCATGGCTTCTGGTTGCCACGAACAGTGATGGTCTTGCAGAGAGTAACATCATCAATGCATTTGGCTATGTATGCCACAACAACCTCAGTGCACTCCTCTAGGTTTGTGTATCCATTGTGAGTAGCTGCATGCTTGAAAATGTCCCAGTCTGTGGTGCTGAAGCAGTCTTTCAGAGCATCCAAGACTCCCTCTGGCCATACATGTACCTGCTTCTTTGTAGGGCTAATGGCTCTCACTCTGGGTTTGTATGCTGGCCTTAGTAGGACGGTGATGTCATCAGGGAGGCCCGGGGGCGGGGGGGGGGGGGTTGCATTCTTATGGGTTGTGTACACGAGATCCAGCAGGTTGTCTCCCCTCATTGCAAAGTTTACATGTTGATATAGAGTTGGTAGGCGGGCCTTCAAATTTGCATGGTTGAAGTCACCTGCTGTGATGAGAAATCCATCCGGATGCACTGTTTGTGTCTCACTTATAGCTTGATAGAGTACTGTCAGTGCTTCCCTCCTCTCACTGGCACCAGTGGGCGGGACATACACGGCAGCAAGTAGAACCAATGAAATTTCTCTAGGCGTGTAAAAGGGTCTGCACTTGATTGTCATGAACTCTACCAGAGGACAGCAATGTCTGTGAACAACAGAGTCACGGCACCAGGCATCACTGATGTACACACACACGCCTCCACCCAGGGTTTTTGCTCCTACCGTTAACACTCTGTTACTGTGATAGCATGTTAGCCCCTACTAGGTGAATGGCAGAGTCTTGTATATTGTCGTTTAATCACATTTCCATAAAGATAAAAACACAGCAGTTCCGCTCATCATGTTGTGTGGATCTCAGGATCAGTATGTGGTCTAGCTTGTTGTCAAGCCAGAATCAGTGAAGGGATCAGAGGTTTGTGCGGGTTAGCAGTTAGCTTCGCCCGTATACCTCCGCATTTACCTTGTTTCCATCTCTTCTCACACCATCTACGGCATCTGGGATGGGGCACGGCAGTCGAGTCCAAGGATGTGGAGGGCTGGCGGAGGATCCCTAGGCTATGAAGCTCCTCTTTGCTGCTTTCATCTAGGGCGTAATCTGTGGCTTTACTCCTTATTTCCAGAAGGCTGTGGCCACTGTAGCTTGTGCGCAACATTGCATATGTACAATAAACAGTTTAACAACACTAAGTGGCACAAAACATGAAAAATGGAGAGAAAACCTGAAGAGAGGAGAGAGAGAGGCCGCTGCGTGTTCATGCGCCGCCATCATCCCATCAAGCATCTCTTGACAAGCTTTCAGTGAATGCCAAATTTTTCCACCCTGAAGGTGGCTGAGAGATCAGTGAGGGATCGCTGAACATTTGATGAAAGACCAGTCAATAGAGTTCATTGAAAGATTGCTGAGTGATCACTGGAAGATCAATGAGAACATTGAGAGATTGTTGAAAGATTGCTGAGAGATCACTTCTCTTTGGAAGTCATTGAGAGATTGTTTTGGATTGAGTCAAAACTCTGAGGACCATGGAGATCACCAAAGATCATAGAGAGATCTTCGCAATTGTTGAGAGATCATTGAAAGATCGTTTGGAGATCTGGCCATTTTGTCATCACTCAGCGATCTCTCAATGATCTCCACCCCTGTGTAAAGGGAGTATAAGGAACTTTATTCCTTGTAGCAGTAAGCTCAATTTGAAAATTACCAAATCCATAATTTAATAGATGAATCAATATTATGTCTGGCTGTCCTCCAGGTGGCTTCCGGAGTCTCCCCGCTGGCTGGTGTCTTGCGGTCGCCTGCAGGAGGCTGAGGACATTGTGACAATTGCAGCTAAGAACAATGGTGTGGAAGCCCCAGATGTCATCTTCAATCGGGATGTTGTAAGATATTTTAACCTCAGCCTTCTTCCTCGCAAGTAAATGATAGCGGCAGTTGTATTGAAGTTTCTGTCTTGCCACAGTTCTTCAAACTCCCAAGCCAGGCCCTCAGCCCTGTGAACCTGCTGAAGAATGAAAAAATGAGAGGCATCATTGTCATGCTGTGGATCATCTGGTGGGTTAAAAATCCCTGTGTTGTTTTTTTCATCTGCTTGTACATCACTTGTTTATTCTCGGTCATCCTGCTGTGTGCAGGTTCTGCATCTATGTGTGCTACTTTGGCTTGGCGTTCAACATGACCGCTCTTCCCACCAGCCCCTACCTGAGCCAAATCATGCTAGCCATTATTGAGATTCCAGCCTACTTTGCCTCCTGGATCGCGACCCAATACTTCCCCCGCCGTACTTCCTTCTGTGTCTTTGCTGTGCTGGGAGTAATAACCATGCTGTTCATGAAACTGACTCTGAATGGTAAGACAATAAAGTTTGAATGAACACTGCTAGTGAGGGCTAACATTTGCAGCTTACCCTATAGTTAAAGACCTTTCCCCCTCTCTTCAGCCCATCCACTTGTCAGCGTGTTCGTGGCGATGGTGGCAAGATTTGGCATCCTGGCTTCCACCAGTCTGCTGTACGTCTTCACCGGAGAGCTGTTCCCCACCATCATCAGGAACACTGCCCTGTCCTCCTGCGCCCTGTTCAGCAGAGTGGGCTGCTGTGTGGCCCCATACCTGGAAGGCCTGAGTAAGGAGTTTGATATCGTAGTTGTAAAAGTAGTTGCTTTAAGTCCAATCCGTTGAAACATCTTTGTGCCACATTGCTCATTTGGAAACACAGAAAAATATTGCAAGGTAGAAAAACAAACTACATTCACTGATGTGATCTTGCCTACAGGTGTGATCGGGGACTATGTGCCCTGGGCTGTCATTGGTGGTTTGTGCTTTCTCTGCATCGTGATCTGTGTCTTCCTTCCTGAGACCTTCAAGAAGCCACTGTATGACACCATTGAGGAGATGAAATTCAGCCTGCGGTAACCCAGCAAATAATTGTACCTCTCAAGTTGTTTCTGGTATTGTTTGCTTTGTTCCAAGCTAAATATAAATATAGCAGTTCTAAACGTGAGGAGGCCGTGATACAACTGGTGAGTCTGTGAATATAGCCGCCCAAAGACTACATTCTGGTATGTTAACTAGTTAACAGACGTATATGACAAAACATGTTAGCTGGGCTATACGTATGTGTGCAATACATAACAAAACACAAATTATTCATGCAGGCTAACTGATTATCTCACTGGCCTTCCAGGTTGCCCTGTATCCGTTCAGCTGACGTCGAGGACGCCAAGGTCCTTGAAGAACCTGTGGTGCCGGAGGAGGAGCAGTCAACTCGTCTTTAAATCTCCTCAAAAGCTGAAAGTCGTGTTACATTTTATGCAGCCATCTGTAAAATGTTCCATGAATCCATATTGTGCTGATTTATGCTAAATTTTGCACCTTAAAAGTGTAGCTCTGGCTCTTTGACAGTAACACATTTGTTTCTATAAGCTTTAATTACTTGCACACTGTGAACATTTACACATCATTATCCTACCATCAACACAGCTAACCTCAGTGACAAGATTTTTCAAGGCATTTTTACATGACAACAGTTCTTACATAAAGAGACAAATTTCTGTTGAGGTTTGATCTCTTGTACATAACAGTGGTGTAGTCATTAAAAACTGGTTCTAGAGTGTAATCTTTTTGACTAGCCACCCATATCATCATCATCATCATCATCATCATCATCATCATCACCGTAGCTGGCAGCATGCGTCTCTAGTCAAAAAGAGTGATGATACAGCAGTGTCGTGCGGTCAGGGGAGGCAGGGGAGGCTGAAAACCATGGTCAGAGGCTGCGTAGTACCGTTGCTCCAACAAGAGGAGCAACCCTCTTCATCAAGCACAAAACAGAGCTTTCCCGTATAGTTAATCAGGCTAGCAAAATCATTGGCTCACCACAGACACCGTTGTCTGAACTGTATCAGTGCTCTGTGATCAGGAAAGCCACCCTGATCACAGAGGACCCATCTCACCCCCACCGTCACTCTTTTCAGTTACTGCCATCAGGCAGCCAATATAAAGTTCCATTGGCCCATAAAAAACATTTACAAGAAATTATTTATTCCTTCTGCAGTAACAATTCTGAACAAAATCAAATAGTTATCATACTTCAGTTAGCTATCAATATTAGTTATCAGCATTTATCTATTAATCTTTAATAGTTATTAATATTTTCTGCCACATGATTTTATTTGCTGTTTCCTTTTTAACCATGTTTACTTTTAAAAACTGTTTTTATCCTGTGAGTTTGAACATGTTTTTGAGAGTGTTGAATGTGTTATATTGTTGTAGCCGTGTCAAAGAAGAATTTCTGTCACTGACTGGGACAGACAATAAAGTTATCTATCTATCTATCTATCTATCTATCTATCTATCTATCTATCTATCTATCTATACTTGTTTTGTTAAAGTTTTTTATAAAATCCGATTTGTAAATCTGACCCTGAAAGCATCACAGCCTCACCAAGGAAATGAAACTCTGACACAGACAGTGCCACTTTTCACGACTGTTACATTTTCTGCCTAATAATCATGTGAGCACAAGAAGAACAGCAACAACGGTAACCCGCAGAGCTGTGTTAGATGTATAATCATAAACTACTGGTGTTGGTAAAACCATTTGTCACAGAGTGTATTGTCCTTTTCTTTTGTCCACACATAAAAAAACGTGAACTACTTTTTAGATACTTTATGTACTTACAGTGCTGTGAAAAAGTATTTTCCCTCTTCCTGATTTCCTATATTTTTACATATTTGTTACACCTAAATGTTTCAGATCATCAAACAAATTTTAATATTGGACAAGGATAACCTGAGTAAAAACAAAATGCAGTTTTTAGATGATAATTTCATTTATTAAGGGAAAAAAGCTTTCCAAACCTACCTGGCCCTATGTGAAGAAGTAATTACCCCCTAACTGCACCCTAAACCTAATAACTGGTTGCGCCACCCTTGGTGCCAACAACTGACAATGAGTCTTTTACATCGCTGTTGAAGAATGTTGACCCACTCTTCTGTGCAGAATTGTTTAAATTCAGTAACATTGGAGGGCTTCATGAACTGATGGCCGACATTCTCTCTCATGAGCATAGTAGAAAAGAGGGCATCTCACACAGAACTCTTCACTTATATACTCAGGTCCTTCTACATATCAAAAGGTCACATTGCGTTCACATAAAAGATCACATTGCATGCACTTCGTTAATCCTTTAACATCCCCCTCACAGACTCTGGCACACAAAGCATCCTCCAAGCCGTCTCTGACATACAAAAGATCACATTTCACAGCTTCCTGTTATCTCCAAGGAAACTCTGCCCTTTGTTCTTATCAAAGATGCTGCTCATTATGTTTTGGCCATGTGCGGCCACACCACCCCCCTCGAGCATATTGGATCGAACAAAAGAATAACAGTCTGTATGCTGAATCATTACACATCAATCCACATGCTGCTTGGGCTTCAGTCTTCTCCCGTATCTGCTGTAACCAGAATTCACCGCCTCCGCGGCGCTGTCATGCTGGGGAGCCGCTGTCTGGGGGTGAAAACCTTTTGTCTGTCCCTGTGGGTGTTCTGGGGAAATTCTACTCTGGGAAGCCCCCCGTGGGGGTCTTCCACGCCGAGGGGCCCTTGCCAACAGCACTTGCTCGTCCGCCACCACAAAAGCAGGTTTGAGTCTGTTTATGCCAACCTTTTCCCTCCTACCCCCCAAATCTAGCAAAAAATGCTTGTCCCCTGTTTCCAACACTCTGAACAGTCCATCATAAGGTAGTCGCAGTGGGGGGCGATGCGCGTCATGTCTGACAAAAACAAACTCCGCGTTTTTCAAAGTTTTAGGCACAAAAACGCGCGGAAAACTGTGATGAACAGGGCCCAGCAGCGTGCCTGTGTCAATGCTACACTGCAACAGCTGAGGCAGGGAGCTTCCTGGCGCAGGATTATCTGGGAGAAACTCCCCGGGCAGCCGAAGTGGCTGCGCAAAAACGAGTTCAGCTGGAGAAGCTTCTAGGTCTTCTTTAGGCGCAGAACGCAACCCTAATAAAACCCACGGTAGCTTGTCTACCCAATTTGCATCCGTCAGTGACGCCCTGAGAGCCGCTTTCAATGACCTATGAAAATGTTCGCATAACCCATTAGCCTGAGGATTGTACGCGGTTGTGCGGTGAATTGTGACACCCAGGCTGCGGGCCATTGCTGACCAAAGTTCGGAAACAAATTGAGGGCCTCTGTCAGACGTAATGTCCGACGGGACTCCAAAACACACCACCCATGCTGTTAAAAATGCGCGCGCTACCTCCTCGGCTGTGGTTGACGCCAGTGGAACCACCTCCGGCAATCGCGTGGTGCGGTCCACCATTGTCAGAAGGTGCGTGCACCCCTGTGATAGCGGGAGGGGGCCCACGAGGTCCACGTGAACATGGTCAAACCTCTTAGCCGGGATGTGAAACGGCTCCAAGGGAGCCCTCGTGTGTCTGTGTACTTTGGCTTGTTGGCACGCCATGCAGGCTGCTGCCCACTCTTTCACCTGTTTGCGAAGACTCGGCCACACAAATTTCTCTCCTACCATCTTGATTGACGCTCGCACTCCCGGGTGCGCTAAAGAATGAACCGAGTCAAAAACGCGGCGGCGCCACGCGGGCGGTACCACGGGACACGGTCGCCCCGTGGAGACATCGCAGATTAGGGGGGGCATACTGTCTTGCAGCACCCTGCTCTCCAGCCTTAACCCTGTTGGTCCAGACTGGAGCGCGCGCACATCCACGTCATTAACCTGCTCCGCGGCCATGGCTGCGTAATCTATCCCCACACGGACCGGGGCCGCCACGGCGCGTGAGAGGCAGTCTGCCACTACATTCAGTTTACCCGAGACATGCTGAATATCGGTAGTAAACTCTGAGATCACGGCCAGCTGTCTCTGCTGCCGGCCCGACCAAGGTTCTGAAACCTTGGCCATCGTGAATGTTAGTGGCTTGTGGTCAACAAACGCGGTGAAACAGCGCCCTTCCAGCCAGAATTAGAAGTGACGAACAGCCAAGTGGAGAGCCAACAACTCCCTGTCAACGTGCTGTATTTACGTTCACTATCGCACAAAGCCCTGCTGAAAAAGGCGAGCGGTTGCCAAGCGCCGGCTAAACGCTGCTCCACGACCGCCCCTATGGCCACATCTGACGTGTCAGTAGTGAGCGCCATGCGGGCCGTTGGGTCTGGATGTGCCAACAACGCAGCATTTGCCAGGGCTGCCTTGACTTCCGAGAACGCCCGCTCTCGCTCCGGGGACCATTCGATCTTATTCGCTTTTCTGCTTTTTGAGCGCAGCATACAGTGGTTGCATGAGCTGCGCTGCGCGGGGGAGGAAACGGTTCTAAAAATTCACCATTCCCCAAAACTCCTGTAACGCCCTGACCGTTTGTGGTCGGGGAAAATCTGCTACCACGCGCACTTTGTCAGGCAGCGGAACCGCTCCTTCGGGAGAGACGCGGTGCCCCAAAAAATCAATCTACGTCACCCCGAACTGACACTTCGCTGGATTGATTATTAAACCGTGCTCTCCCAACCTCCAGAAAACCGCCGTGAGGTGGGTTTCGTGTTCGTCTTCGGACGCGCTGGCAACCAAAATATCGTCCAGGTAGACGAATACGAAAGGGAGATCGCGCAGCACCGCATCCATCATGCGTTGGAACGTCTGTGCAGCCCCTTTAAGCCCGAATGGCATGCGCAAAAACTCGAATAGGCCAAACAGAGTTATCACCGCTGTTTTGGGTATGTCCTCAGCGCACACTGGGACTTGGTGGTAACCGCGGACCAAGTCTATTTTAGAAAAAACGCACGCTCCTGACAAATGAACGGAAAAATCTTGGATGTGAGGAATTGGGTAGCGGCCGTGCGCTGTGGCATTGTTCAACCTGCGGAAATCCCCACAAGGTCGCCACGAACCGTCAGCTTTAGGGATCATGTGTAGCGGGGAAGCCCATGGGCTGTTTGAACGCCTGATGATGCCCAACCTCTCCAGGCTGGCGAACTCCTCGCGTGCTATGGCCAGTTCAGCTGCGTCCAAGCGCCGAGGTTTTGCAAAAATGGGCGGCCCGGTGGTGGTAATAAAATGTTCCACCCCGTGTTTAGCGACAGCTGCCGAAAATGTCGGGACCGTGAGTGCTGGGAACTGAGTGAGCGGTGTGTGGAACTTACCGCTTGCAGCTGTGACGTTGGCTTGTGCTGTTGGCCGGGACGCTCGAGCTGTACAGGGAATAAAATCAAAAGACAGTGCATTAACCAGGCGCCTGTTAGCGACATCAACCAACAACCCATGCGAGCACAAAAAATCAGCCCCCAATATATTGAAATTCAATGCTGCTATGACAAAAGTCCACTCAAATGTACGGCCGTGTAGAGACAGAAGCAGAGTCCTCTCACCAAAGGTTTTAATGTCCGAGCTGTTTGCTGCTGCCATCTGGGGGCCGCTGGAACCTGCCAGCCGGTCGGCGTAGGACGGCATGATGAAACTCAGCTGGGCGCCGGTGTCCACGAGGAAATGTCTCCCAGAGCGTGCGTCCGTCAAGCAGAGCAGCTTGTTCTCCTCCCCGAGGGCCGCAGCTGCTACCGACCCCCGGTCTTGGCGTTTTCCCGAGCGCTTGAACTGGCACGGTGGTATACATTTGCATGCCTTCTCTGCGAAGCGGCGGTGATAGAAACAAAGGATGTCTCCTCCGCGTTCCTTGGCGCCCGCCGCCGCTGTCGTCGGTGGTTCTGCTACCGCCGTCAATGGCTCCTTGCCCTCTCCGGCTATCGCGCCGAGCTCAGTCGCCGCCGCCGTGGTCGCGAACTCTCTGCTGGCCATGATGATCTGGTGTGCCTCCCGGGCCAGTGCACGGTAGTCCCGCTTGGCCAACAACGGCGAACTGGCCAGGGCCGCTCTCGTCGCTGACGGAAGGTTCCTGAGGAAGAGGTGGGTAAAGATGAAGTGGTCGTCGTCCGAGCCTTTCAACCTCAGCATCCTCTCCATCAGGTCAATGGGCGTGCAATCTCCCAACCCAGTCCACACTAGGAGTCTCTCTGCTCTCTCCTCAACCAAGAGTGTTTAGTGCTGGATGAGTGCAGCCTTCAACGCGCCGTATTTGTCGCTGGCTGGTGGCTGCTCCAGAAGGCTCTCCACATGCTGAGCCGTGTGGTTGTCAAGCTTTGCGATCACGTGGTAGAATTTCATGTCATCTACCGATATCCCCCGGAGGACAAACTGCGCCTCAACCAGGTGGAACCAGGAGCGCGGGTTGTGCTGCCAAAAGTCCGGTAGCTGGACTGTAACGGCATACGCTTGGCTGGGGGCTCCCAACGAGGCTGGCTCCGGGGAATTCTCTTCGTGCTGCATGCTTCGTCTTGGGTCACCAGTGTAGAATGTGTAAAGGATGAGGCAAGTTGGTCTCAAGCAGTTTATTACACATTCTCTCTCATGAGCATAGTAGAAAAGAGGGCATCTCACACAGAACTCTTCACCTATATACTCAGGTCCTTCTACATATCAAAAGGTCACATTGCATTCACATAAAAGATCACATTGCATGCACTTCCTTAATCCTTTAACATCCCCCTCACAGACTCTGGCACACAAAGCATCCTCCAAGCCGTCTCTGACATACAAAAGATCACATTTCACAGCTTCCTGTTATCTCCAAGGAAACTCTGCCCTTTGTTCTTATCAAAGATGCTGCTCATTATGTTTTGGCCATGTGCGGCCACAGGCTGGACATTCTCCTTCAGGATTTTTTGGTAGAGAGCAGAATTCATGGTTATGCCAATTAGGGCAAGTTGTCCAGGTCCTGAAACAGCAAAGCAGCCCCAGACCATGACACTACCACCACCATGTTTGACTGTTGATAAGATGTTCTTTTTATGCAATTCTTGACATGATATTGGTCTTCAGGGAACACGCACACAGGCTCGAGTTAGAGTCAAAGCTTTATTCAACAACAGAGAGTGTTTGGATGTGTGAGTGAGAGGTGTGGATGGATTGATGGTGAACGGGGTGCGCCGAGAGCGGAACAGTTCGCCGTGCAGCCAGGCAACCGTGCAGGTGTTGTGGCTGGCGTTGGCTGACGCAGGACTTCTGCCTGGGGGACAGTGCTCCGGTATGCACTTGGCGAGGAGAGGAGACAGCTGCGGAGATAGAGGTGAGGATGAGGAAATCCGCCACCTGGAGGATCCACCTGTGCACATGGGGGAGACTGAAGAGCAGGTAAGAGAACGTACAGCTTACGTGCTGGGTGAAGGATGTCGCAGGCCGGGAAGAGACGGTCATGTGCTGAAGTTGGGAGTGTAGACGAGCAAATGGCTCCAGACTGAGGCTGTAGGCAGAGCGGGTTAAATAGTCCGTGGCTGATGACACGCAGGTGTGCGCGCCGCTGGAACTGATGATGGGCGCACCTGGTGGAACTCCGTGATGAGATGTTTATCCAGCACCCAGGAAGGGTGCACCCAGGACTTGCACTCAGGGCCATACCCCTCCCAGTCCACCAGGTACTGGAGTTCGCGACCCCGGTGGCGGGAGTCCAGGATGGAAGTGACCCCCCACGCCGGGTCGCCACCGATCATCATGGGAGGAGGAGGAGCTCTGGGAGGAGGACAGAGAGGATCAGAGACAACGGGCTTGATACGGGAGACATGGAATGTTGAACAGACACGGGGGGGGGGGGAAGCCAAACGCACAGCCACCGGATTGATTACCTCGGTCACAGCGAAGGGTCCAATGAAGCGCTGAGCCAGCTTCTTCTTCTCTGCCTTTAAGTTGATGTCCCGGGTTGACAACCAAACCTGCTGGCCCACCTGGTAGCAAGGAGCGGCTCTCCTGTGGCGATTAGCGACTCTGGAGGTGCCTGCCGCCGTGTGTAAAAGCGCCTGGCGCGTCTTGGTCCAAATGCGCTGGCAGCGTCTAAGGTGTGCCTGGATAGAGGGAACTGCCACCTCACCTTCTTCTTTGGGAAACAACGGGGGGTCGTGCCCCAGGGACGCCTGGAAAGGAGACATTCCCGTGGCCGATGATAGGGTGGAATTGTGGGCGTACTCCACCCAGGGTAGACAGGTGCTCCAGGAAGAAGGACTTGAAGAGGTGACACAGCGCAACGCCGCTTCCAGCTCCTGGTTGGTACGCTCGCACTGCCCGTTAGACTGTGGGTAGTGGCCGGAGGACAAACTCACAGTGGCCCCCAGTGCGTTGCAAAAGCATTTCCAGACCCTGGACACGAACTGAGGCCCCCGGTCAGAGACGATGTCTACCGGGATCCCATGCAGCCTGACCACATGTTGAACTAACAAGTCAGCTGTTTCTTGCGCCGTAGAGAGGCCGCGGAGCGGCACGAAGTGGGCCACCTTGGAAAACCGGTCCACTATGGTCAGGATGGTGTCGTAGGAGTTGGACGTGGGGAGGTCGGTGACAAAATCCAGGGCGACATGAGACCAGGGCCTCCCGGGGACCAGCAGTGGATGGAGGAGACCAGCTGGGGGGGAGGTCGAGGTCTTACCCGTTGCGCACTGGGGACAGGCACGGACGTAGTTGGTGACGTCACTCCGGAGACCGGGCCACCTGGAGGAGCTCCACCAGCCGGGAGATACCAGGGTGACAGGCGAACTTCGAAGTGTGTGCCCAGTGGATGACGTCACCCCGGACAGATGATGGCATGAACAGTTTCCCAGCTGAACCACCGCCAGGATCGTGTTCAGCCTCTTGTGCCTTCCGGACCTTGTCCCTGATTGCCCATGAAACAGCCCCCATGACGCACGAGGCTGGCAGGATAGTGTGGTCCCGGTCCTCTGGGTCCTCTGGGGCGAACTGCCTGGACAGCGCGCCAGGTTTGCCGTTCTTGGAGCCGGGGCGATAGGTGATGGTAAATCTGAAGCGGCCGAAGAAGAGTGACCAACGCGCCTGGCGGGCATTCAGACGCTTGGCCGACCTCAGGTACTCCAGATTCTTGTGGTCGGTCCAGACCACAAAAGGCTGTGCTGCTCCTTCCAACCAATGACGCCACTCCTGCAGCACGAGCTTCACTGTTCCCTGTCACCGACGTCGTAGTTTCGCTCCGCTGCGGACAAGCGCCGAGAGAAGAAGGCGCAGGGGCGCACCACCCCATCCACCGGAGATCGCTGGGATAACACTGCCCCCACCCCCGTGTCAGATGCGTCCACCTCGACCCGGCACTGGAGTGTCAGTTCTACCAGGGTCAGGATCCGGGAGGAGGAGAACTCCGTCTTCAGCTTCTCAAAGGCGGATGCCACTTCCTCCGTCCACCGGAACGGCACCTTGGGAGAGGTGAGGTGGGTCAGGGGAGAGGCGATGGCACTGTACTTTGGCACAAAATGGCAGTAGAAGTTGGCGAAACCTAAAAATTGTTGTACCTGTTTCCTAGATGAAGGGATGGGTCACTCCACCACCGCTTTGACCTTGGCAGGGTCGGGGAGAATCTGGTTATGACAGACAATGAAACCCAAGAAGGAGGTCTTGTTGGTATAGAATTCTCATTTCTCTGCCTTTATGTACAACCTGTTTTCGAGGAGTCGCTGAAGGACCCGCCTCACATGAGCCTGATGCTCCTCCCGAGAACGGGAGAAGATCAGGATGTCGTCCAGGTAGACGAAGACAAAGACCCCCAGGAAGTCACGAAGAACATCATTAATGAGTCGCTGGAAGACGGCCGGAGCGTTGGTGAGCCCAAACGGCATGACCAGATACTCAAAATGGCCGCTGGGCGTCCGGAACCCCGTCTTCCACTCATCGCCCTCCTGGATCCGAACGAGGTGGTACACACTGCGAAGGTCCAACTTGGTAAACCAGGAGGCCCCCGGGAGGGAATTGAAGGCTGAGTCCATAAGGGGCAGCGTGTATGTTGTCTTTTATAGTGATGTTGTTTAGGGCCCGAAAGTCAATACACGGCCGCAGAGACCTATCCTTCTTGGCCACGAAGAAAAACACGGCTCCGACTGGGGACGAGGAGGGCCGGATGATGCCTGCGCTGAGCGACTCCTTGATGTAGGCGTCCATAGATAAGCGCTCCGGGGTTGACAGGCTGTAGAGACGACCAGATGGCAAGGGCGCCCCAGGGCGGAGGTTTATAGCACAGTCATACGGGCGGTGGGGGGGGGGGAAGGGAAAGTGCCTTGGACTTGCTGAAAACGAGCCCCAGATCGTGGAACTCCGGGGGCACCAAGGAGAGGTCCGGCGGAGGCGAGTCGGGAGCAGGAAGCGGGACCGACGGGGCACAGGCAACGGACTGGAGGCAGGCACTCATACAGAAAGTACTCCAGGAGAGGATGCTGCTGGATTGCCAATCAAATGTTGGGTTGTGGAGATGCAGCCAGGGGTAGCCCAGGATGACGGGAGAAGCCGAGGTGGGCAGGACAAAGAGGCTTAGGTGTTCCCTGTGATTGCCAGATATAATGACAGAGATTGGCTTGGTGCTGTGGGTGACCCTCTCGAGCGGAGTACGGGCGAGAGTTACCAGGTTTAGGGGGGCTGGTAGCGCTTGGCACGGGATGCCCAGGCGGGTTGCCAGGCTTTGAGAAATAAAGTTCTGTTCCGCCCCCGAGTCCACCAGTGCATGAGTAACATGGCCAATGGGGTTATGACAGACCCTAACTGGGAGAAGGCATTTGGTGAGGGGATTGGAAAGGGTTGTGTCCGCGAGGCCCCCTACAGCGATTCGCGGACTCCCCCTTTTGGCCTAATCGGACAGTCCTCCACGGAGTGCTGGTCAACCCCGCAATACATGCAGAGGCCCAGCTCCCTGCGGCGCTGTTTCTCCGCCAGTGGAAGCTTGGTCCGCCCGATTAGCATTGCCTCGGATTCATCGGCGGACTCCGGAGCGGGTAACGCCAGGGGGCGAGACTGAGGAGCGCGGGCGGAAGTCCCGCTCGAGCGGCTGTAAGTTTTCCGCTCGGCGGCCCGCTCCCTCAGCCTGTTATCTAAACTAATTGCAAGGGATATTAACTCGGGTAACCGTTCAGGCAAATCCCGGCTGGCCAGCTCGTCCTGTAGACTTGAACTCAGACTACGGGTGAAGATGCTGCAGAGTGCAGTATTGCCCCACCCGACTTCCGCCGCAACCACCCGGAAGTCGACAGCGTAGTCGGTGGCTGACCGGCTACCCTGACGAAGATTAAGTAGCCGGGTGGTTAAAACACTGTCACGATCCGAGTGATTGAAAACTTCGTTGAAGTCACGCACAAACTGGGCGTAGGTCAGGTTCGCGTAGCTGGGCCTCGCCATGACGGCGTACGCCCAAGCTAACGCTCACCCTTCCAAGAGGTTAGCCACATACCCAATTCGGCTATGATCAGACGGGAAGTCCCCGGGGACGCGCTGAAACGCCGACTCACACTGGAGGAGGAACCCGCGCGCTTCGCCGAGTTTCCCGCTGAAGCACGTGGGCGTCGGGATGGGGGTGAGCCGAGTTGGCGGTCCCGGGCTATCTTGGCTAGCCAGGGAGGCAGCGGGAGCTGGCCCACTATGCTGAGCCGGAGGGAACGCCAGTTGAGGATCGAGGCGATCCAACCGGTGGGAAATTTGGGTGAGCTGATTTAGAATTACATGTTGTTCAGGTTCAGGTTCAGGTTACTTTATTTGTACCCGTAGGCAGATTTGTTTTGCAGTCTGGTGACATCCATATTTACAAGCCACAATTACATTCAACATAAACACAAACATAGGCACACATGAAGCTGACTATAAACATGATAAAAATACTCAAGGCTCCATCAATCAGGATATAAAGACAAAGAGATGAGACAAAAACCAGAGATAAGAGAGAAGGGTCATATTAAAAAGTTAAAGACTAATCAAAGAGGTTAAAAACTCAAAGGTCTAAAACCCAATAAAAGATTTAGAACCCAAATAAAATCCTACAAAAATAAGTAAATATAAAATGGAGTTAATAAATAAGTACCTAAATTATGTACAATATATTGTTACAACTTGTTCAACTCTTTGACAGCAGCAGGAACAAAGCTGTTTTTGTAGGGCTGGGTTTTACTTTTTGGGACAGCAAACCTCCGTCTTGAGGGAAGAAGCTGAAAGTTGCAGTGCAAAGGGTGGGAGTCACCCTTTGCACTGCAACTTTCGTGCAGTGCAAAGGGTGACCGTGCACCCTGTGCTGCCGCAGTGCTAACCACTGCGCCACCGTGCAGCCCACTTGCAAAGGGTGGGCTGCACGGTGGCGCAGTGGTTAGCACTGCGGCAGCACAGTTTACCCTTGATTGTGGGGATCGTGGGTTCGTTCCCAGCCCCCGACCAACAGTGATCTGTGTGGAGTTTGCATGTTCTCCCCGTGTTGCGTGGGTTTACTCCGGGATTTCTCCGGTTTCCTCCCACATGCCAAAAACATGCATGTTAGGTTAATTGGCTGTTCTAAATTGTCCCTAGATATCTGTTTCCTATAGGCCCTTAGAATAGAGGGTTAGTATTAATGAAAGCGCTTTGAGTGGTCTTTGTGACTTGAAAAGCGCTATATAAGTGCAGGTTAGTTAGTTAGTTAGTAGTTAGTCATTTAAAATGGAGGTAGCCATCCTCTGTACCTGTCTGGTGTACAAGGATGTCAGGCTCAGCTGTGACTCACCAAGCAAACGACTGGACCATCTAACTACCTGATCCAAGGATTTCCTCTGTTTCAGTTTTATCTGACCAAACCATGACACTAAAGAAAAGGATAAAACAGATTCAATAAAAGCCCGATAAAACATTGTCATTATGGTTCGGTCAATTTGGAAGCGTGCAAGTTTCCTCAAACAATGCAAATGTTGCTGACCCTTTTTGCACACCCTTTCACAGTTCTCTTCAAAGTTTAAATTACTATCAATAATTGGCCCAAGATATTTGTAGGATTGTACACATTCAGTGGTCTGACCTTTTAGTACGGTGACTTTGTGCCTGGGAGTTTTCCTCCTAAAGTCAATAATCACATCTTTAGTTTTTGTCGTATTCAGCTGCAGGTAGGAATCCTCACACCAGTGAAGAAAATTATCAACTACTGGGCCGTGGCCACTCTCACCATCCTGGAGGAGACTGACAATAACTGAGTCATCAGCATACTTTATGATGTGTCTGTTGTCATGTCTGCTCCGACACATGTTTGTGTACAGGATGAAGAGTAGTGGTGACAACACACACCCCTGAGGAGAGCCAGTAGAAGAGCACTTTAGTTCAGACAATATACCATTGACCCTTACTCTCTGCGTCCTGTTGGATGTTGCGTCTATTATTGATGAGCAATTAAATCCACTCGAGTCTCGAGAGTGGAAAGTCGGCGTGCGAGCCCGCTGTCCACTGAGCCACCTTGCTGGAGCCGTACTGACATGATATTGGGCTCAGGGAACACGCACACAGGCTCGAATTAGATTCAAAGCTTTATTCAACAACAGAGAGTGTTTGGATGAGTGAGTGAGAGGTGTGGATGGATTGATGGTGAACGGGGTGCGCCGAGAGCGGAACAGTTCGCCGTGCAGCCAGGCAACCGTGCAGGTGTTGTGGTGGCTGGCGTTGGCTGACGCAGGACTTCTGCCTGGGGGACAGCGCTCCGGTGCGCACTCGGCAAGGAGAGGAGAGAGCTGCGGAGGTAGAGGCGAGGATGAGGAAATCCGCCGCCTGGAGGATCCACCTGTGCACAGGGGACAGACTGAAGAGCAGGTAAGAGAACGTACAGCTTACGTGCTGGGTGAAGGATGGCGCAGGCCGGGAAGAGACAGTCATACGCTGAAGTTGGGAGCATAGACGAGCAGATGGCTCCAGACTGAGGCTGTAGGCAGAGTGGGTTAAATAGTTCGCGGCTGATGAGACGCAGGTGTGCGCGCCGCTGGAACTGATGATGAGCGAGAGCGAGTTGTGACAATTCTGTGTTAGTTTTATGCCAGATAAAACAGGACACATGTCTTCCAAAAAGTTCAACTTTTGTCTCGTCAGTCCCCAGAATATTTTCTCAAAAGTCTTGAGGATCATCTAGATGTTTTCTAGCAAATGTGAGATGAGTCTCTATGTTCTTTTTGTCCAACAGCGGTTTTTGTCTTGGACCTCTCCAGTGGATACCATTTTTGCCCAGTCTTTTTCTTATTGTTCCATCATGGACCACTGTCCAAACTGAGGCAAGCGAGGTCTGCAGTTCTTAAGATGTTGTTCTGTTTTTTTGTTTCTCATCTGTTCTTGAATTTCTTTAGAATGCTGTGGGATATGTTGCTTTTTGAGATCTTTTAGCCTACTTCAGGTTGTCAGACAGGTTCTATTTAAGTGATCTCTTGATTCATCAAGTCTGGCAGTAATCAAGCTTGGGTGTAGCTACTGAAATTTAACTCAGCTTTCCAAAAAAATGTGGTTTATCACAGTTAATTCATGATGTAACACGGGGGGCAATTACTTCTTCACATAGGGCCAATTAGGTTTAGATAGTTATTTTTCCTTTAATAAATGAAATCATCATTTGAAAACTGCATTTTGTATTTATTCAGGTTATCTTTTTCTGATATTAAAATTTGTTTGATGATCTGAAACAACGAAGTGTGACAAATATGCAAAAGTATAAGAAATCAGGAAGGAGAAAATACTTTTTCACAGCACTGTACATGAAATTTTTGCAGTTTTTAGGTCATGCAAATTGAAATTAAATAATGGACACTAATGTTACTGCTCGCTGTTTTCAGTATTAAAACCAACAGTTATAGGCCCAGTGTTCAGAAATCACTTCAACTATTTGTTCAGGATGCACTTTAAGCAGAGGTGTGTACCAATGAGTTACATTTATTCAAGTACAAGGGGGGGCTGAAAACTTCATAGTGGTCAAATTTGACCAAATGTGGTTTATTTTTCAACTGCAGGGATCCAAGCTCTGCAACACCGATGGAACAAGTGTGTGGACCGAAGGGGAGACTATGTTGAATGAAAGCACCAAAGTGCTGATGCCTCAGTGCCTGTGGCATGGTAGCATGGGGGGCTGTTAAAACATCACACTGTCAATTCTAGTTGGCGGCCATAGTGATTACAATACTTTTTTTTGCATCTGCATTGATGGTACAGGTGAGTTAAATTTGTGTTTATTTTGAAAACAAAGCCTTATCTGGAAATTGTGGGAAATTAAAAGTCAAAAAAAGATGCTGATACAATGATCCAAGTCTTTTTTTTTCTAATACTTCATTTAAATTATCTTACCAATGAAGGACCTGACAGGATGGGGAATGGGGAAAAGAAGTGTGGGGAGGGGGAAAGAAAAGGGAAAGAAACAGAAAAAAAGACAAACAAACCAGCAACTAAAACAAACAGAAGACAGACTGCTTCTTCCAGTGAAGAGGTCTCATCACGAGTCTGGTATCCGCACCTGTTAAAGGGGAGACATTTGTGTGTGTGCATCCGTGTGTGTGTATATGTGAGCACGTGTAAAATAAGTGTGTGCATGTGAGTGGTTTGTCAGGGAACTTACGAAGAGGGTGGATGATCGCAGAACTCCCTCCCCCCAGAAACTCTGAGCAGGCAAGGCAACGCCACCAACCCCCACAGGGCACAAATGTCCAAGGCCAACAAGCCCTAGGAAAGCCAGGCATGTGGCCCAGGAGGGACGGCTGAGGGAGGCCAGGCTGCCAGGTGGCTGGCCCACTACCCCGAGCCTGCCAACCCCCCGTCCCCCCAGCGGGGCCAACACCGGCCACCGGGCCCCAGGAGCCCCCACACTGACCACCAAGCACCACCACCAAGCACCACAGCCGCACCTCCCGGGACCCCCACACCTTACGAAGCCCCCCCGTCCAGTCCAGAGGAGCCCACCCAGCCAAGAGGCACTACCCCCTCAATCCAGCAACTCCTGACTAGCAGACACACCCATTCCCACACATTCACACCCTCAAGCTCTCATACGCACCCACATGCACTCACTCACTCTTGCTTACCCTCTCCCCCACACAATTCCAGACTTGCGCTCCTGGACCCACCCATTTTTTTTAACACTTCTGTACCCCTTCGATCCCGCTCCCACTTGCCTTTAGGGTCACCCATACTCACTCACGTTCACCCATACACGCACTCTCACTCACACTCCGTCCTACTCACATCCATTTGTGCTATCCTCCACACACTCACCCACCCTCATTCATCCTTATTATTTAGGGTGACCGCGATGCGGATGCAGTGAGCATAAATGTGCACCAGCGCCCGGCAGTGGCCGGGGAGACCGCTGGTGCAGGCCAGCAGCCCCCCCCCTCCCCCGGCTGACCCACCCCAGGGCAGCAGTGGCCACAGAAGCAGACCACTATCCCGAGTGCCCACCCGAGCAACTGATCAGCAGACCACCGCAAGCACTCCAAGATGCCACCGAACACGCAAAGCGAAACACAAAACCGACCCACCATTACCATCACCACTCATCCCACCCTCACTCTCGCTTATTCTCTTGTTCAAGCACTCTCTCACTCCCTTACTGGCATCTATTCATCCGGTAGCACCAAGGGATTCTGACAACATGGCAGGTCCTAGGCCCCCCGCCGGGCCCCCAAGCCCCCGGCAGAAGGAGGGCAACAGGGGTGGGGGACTGTGGTTGGAACACCACTAGCCACTGCGATAGGCAGCATCCCCCCAAGACCTCAGTGTCTAAAATGCAATTAAAATTGAGATGAGGGCAGACCCACTGCGCAACAGAGGTATCCCCTTCACTGACACAGTGTGGCACACCCCCACCCCAAAACCCTAAGTCTATCCAAGAAGATGTATGTTCCTCCCAGAATGGGGGGGGGGGGGGAGATAAGACTGAGGTGGTCCAAAAGGGAGCCCGTCTCCCCCAGAAGCCAGCTTGCAAGCTGGTTCAGGAGCCCACCCACTGCCCCCAAATCCCAACTCAGGGCAAGGGCTGCCAGGCTGAGCAGCCCAGGACCCCTGGCACTCCCAGCACTACAAACATGATGGAGCAGCCACACCCACTCCCACTCATCCTGCACACACGAACATACACAACAACAATAATCACAATAGTGGACAATGGGCCAGACCCATAGGGTGCCCCACATGCCAAGCGACACCCCCGAGTGGTCACCGCAAGCCCACCAACCACCTACCCCAGACACACATCAAAAGCAGCAGGCCACCCTGCAGCCACAGCAACCCCAGAGCAAACCGAGAGCAACACGGCCGGCAGCCCATGCCAACACCCCCCGACCACCCCCAAGCACCCACACACACCTGGCGCTAAAGACACCAGCAGCAATGCGACAAGGCACCCTGTGGCGTGACACAATGGTAGGGCGGCTGGGAAAAGCAGGCCCCGAATCGTCAACCCCCAGGCCACCAGATGGCCCCCCCAACCCCCGCCACCCAACAAACTTTCCCCACACACACACACATCCTCCACCCCCACACATCCACTCACAGGTATCCGCACCCGCACACACACACACAGCCCGTCCACCCTCATGTGCACACACACACACTCACCATCACACAGGCCCACCTACACCCACACACAACCCCACATGCCCACACACAACACACATGCCCACGCACCCACATCTGCACCCATACACACACACAAACCCACTCACATCCACACTCACACGCACCTGTATGTGCACACACACTCACACACATACACACACGCACACCCACATCCACAGGCCTCAGAGGATGGGGAGAGCGACCCCCCAGGATGCAGGCATCAGTCCCAGAGCGCCGCCAGGACCACGGGGAGGGCACAACCCCACCACACAGGATGCGCTGGGGCCGGCCCGCACCACCAGCACACACTCAACCCTGACCCAGAGGGGGAACGCCTACCCCCCCAACACCAGGGGCCAAGGTCCAGACCCAGACCCACCCAAGAGGCAAGGCCAGCTGCCCCAGAGTCACCGCCCACCCTCCACCAACTCCCCAAGGCCAGACACACAGCCATCCCAGAACAGGCGCCTGTTCTGGGCCCCAGTGGGTCATAGAAACCCCTCATGGTTAGGGCACAGCCAGCCGCCAGAGGCGCCAAGGAGAGCAACCCACCGCCCGCCACCCCTCAGGTTATAGAATTCATAAGCGGGGACCAGAGATAATTGAATTCAGCCAATTGGTTATTTAAGGAGGCAGACATTCTCTCCAGGCTAATATAATCTGATAGTAAGTTATTATAGCGGGTCGTGCATAAATTATTTCTTGATTTCCAATTCATGAGGATAGTTTTCTTTGTGATGCATAAGGCAGTGAAAACCATGTGTGACATCATTGCCTCTACATTTATTTCACTTAAATCACCTAATATGCAAAGTGTGAGTGAGGATGGGATACGATGCCCAAGCCATGCCGATGAGTCTTCACATGTCCTCTGCCAGAACTTTTGCACCGGTGCACAGGACCACATAGCATGCATATAACTATCCGGGACGTTGCTGGTGCAGTTGGAGCAGATATTTGTGTGACTCTGGCTCATTTTGAACATCCTTTGTCCTGTGTAATGAGTTCTATGTAGAACTTTGTACTGTATGAGTTGTAAATTAGAGTTTTTAGTAATCTTAAAAGTGTTTCAACATATTTGTGTCCAGAAGTTTTCATCTTTATTGAGTGATAGATCTGTCTCCTATTTTGATTTTGGAAGAGATACTGACTCATCAAGTTTTGATAATAGTCCATGTATTTTCAATATTAATTTAGGGGAACGAAGATTTAGAAACTCTGTCACCTTAACTGGTACCTTTATATCTGTCTGATTAAGACTGACTCTTGCTTTTATTATAGATTTAAGCTGTTGGTATTCAAGAAACTTTTTATCATTGATGTCACACTGTGACACTAATTCCTGAAATTGGATAAAATTTCCACCTTGAATAAGATGCTCTAAGTTTTTTTTTTTTTCCTCTCTCATACCATAGTGGAAAGTTTAACGTCCTCTTTTGTTGCAGGATATCAGGATTATACGAGAGACTTAAACCAGGCCATTGATGGTTGGGTAGTAATCATTGAGAATAAATAGTTGATTTTAGGAAGGACCATCATTTTAACGGTTGCAACTCTTTCCATTAGTGATATAGGTAATGTCCTCCAAAACGTAAGGTCATCTTGAATTGTTTTTAAAAGGGGAACGTGATTTAGTCGCAATAACTCTGAGAGCCTGGGGGAAATATCTATTCCTAAATATTCAATAATACCTGCTTGTACTGGAATAGTGGGTATATTTGAAAAGTTACGATTTACAGGAAAGACTGTTTGTTGAATTACACCAGTTAATAGAGTAGTCTGATAATGACAAAAATTTATCAATGAGCACCACAGTCTAAAGAAGAGATCTTTGTGAGTTTTCAAGGAAGATCAATACATCATCAGCATAAAGACTTATCTTGTGTTCTTTTTCTCCAGTTTGGATACCACTGATATCAACATTTTGTCGTATGGCTGCTGCTAATAGTTCGATAAAGATGAAAAAAAGTGAGGGAGAGAGTGGACAACCCTACCTTGTGCCTCTTTGGAGATTAAAGCTTTGAGAAGTTTGATCATTTGTTCGGACAGACACAGTTTGACAGCTATATAGTGTTTTAATCTAGTTTATAAAAGATGAACCAAACCCGAACTTGTTTAACACCATAAAAAGACATTTCCAATTAACACAGTCAATGGCTTTCTCTGCATCCAGAGATAAAATTGTGGTTTCTAATTTATTAATCTCACAGTAGTCTATTAAATTAAATAGCCTGTGTGTATTTTTAGCCAAGTGTCTACCCTTGATGAAACCTGTTTGATCTGGGTGTATAATAAACGGAATTATCCTTTCCAGTCTTTTGGCGAGAGCTTTGCAAATTATTTTAAGATTGACATTCATAAGTGAGATGGGATGGTAGCTGGGTGGAAGCGTATATATGGCAGTACAATGATACAAGACCTTAGTTCCAGTTGATTTTGAGTGGGTGAGCTGAAAAGCTGCTAACAGACGGACAGACATACACAGACACATGGGAGTGATTACCGTATGCCTATGTTGCCTTTGTGCCAAAGCATAAAAATACAGAAGCACAAGAATAAAATTAGGCGCACAAAGAAAAATGCTGGAGTAACATACAGTATTTTATTAACTGAATGCATGTATAGTTACACGGTGCAGTGCAATAGCAGGTAAACATATAAAAATTTCAAAAAGTAAAAGCATAATTATGAATATTAAATCAGAATGTTTTTTTTTTTACTTATTTTGTACCTGTAGGTAGATTTGTTCTGCAGTCCAGTGACAAGCCACCAGCTGCCGGTCGCTGCGTGCGCAAGCGCCCCTTAACTCCCTAACCTGCATGTTTTTGGCATGTGGGAGGAAACCGGAGAAATCCCGGAGTAAACCCACGCAAACACGGGGAGAACATGCAAACTCCACACAGATCACTGTTGGCCGGGGGCTGGGATCGAATCCACGATCTCATGATCCCCGCGATCCCCCAGCCGAGGGTAAACTGTGCTGCCGCGGCGCTAACCACTGCGCCACCGTGCAGCCCACGGTGGCGCATGTCTGTTTGGAATGTTTCACACTTATGTGAAATGAATATTGAGACTTTCTTAAATAATCTTGCATAAACGAAGATTTTCTGAACATTAATTTATTGAAATACAGTAGCAGTTTTTTGTATAAACAGTAAAAATGTAATATTCTTATTTAGCTTCCAGCCTGTTATCTTCACTGCTGCTCTGACTGCTGACCCTCAGGTTCACCACCGTGGGCCTCAGAGAGACAAAGAGGAAACAAAAACAACAAAAAAAATGTGATTTTATATATATATATATATATATATAATACAGATGTCATGTGTTTCTCCTCAGCTTAATAAATTGCTTGGTTTAGTGAGTGAATAATTTTAACGTGAGTGAATGAAGCATGTCTGTCATGATTGGAATTAATCGACAGCTCACGTGCAGGGAATAGCAACAGAGGAACACACAGTGACACAGACAGCAAATTTGAATTAATTTTATTAATGCAAAAGAACACCTCCACGAAGGAAAAACGCCACTTTCCAGGTGAAAACACAGCCTGAAAAAGAGATGAGAGCAGAGGATTAGGAGAGAGACAAAACAATGGGAATTGAGACTACACTCACGTGGGAGAGAAAAGAGAACCCGGCAGAAAAACCCAGCACTTACGGCAAACTTGTGACAAAGTGGGATGGCAGGAGTAGAGCTGGGTGATGAGTATGATCGGGTGAAGACGGTTGCTGATGTGACGGTTGACATGAGGCAGGTGAGCGCGCAACTACCCCGAGAGACACACCACAGAGGAGGTAGTAACCTGTAAGACTTAAGCAGAATATTACAAGGTTTTCCAAATAAGGGAAGAAACAAAACTTACTGCTGCAGCAGGTAGCTTACCCAACGAGCCAGTGCCCAAGCACTGAAAAGGAGATCTATTTAAGCACTGGGGAGTCAAAGGAGCAGGTGCGTCCAATCACGCAGGTGAAGATGACTGCCCTCGGAGTAGGTGAGAGTTGAGCGAACGGGCTGGGGAAAAGCGCGCTCACCAGAACATGACAGTGGCCCCCCTTCTGTGAAAGGCCCAGACCATCCCCTTATCATGAAAGTAGGAACAAGGGATCCACGACCTATCTTCTGGTTCGTAGCCCGGGCCCTGACGGTGAACGTCCAAAATCCTCTGGACAGTGTAGGTGATCTGGCAGTCGATGATCCGAGGGGGAGGAGGTGGCTTTGGGGGAGGGCAGAGAGAGCTGACGGAGAGGGGTTTGATCTTGAAAACGTGGAAGGTGGGGTGTACCCGCATTGCCGGCTGGAGCTTGAGGCGGACCATGACATCAATGATTGTTTAGGTGATGGGAAATAGACCCAGAAAGCGTGGGGAAAGTTTCCTGGAGTCCGTCTTCAATGGAACCTCGTCCGCCAATAACCCCACCTGCTGCCTAATGGAGTACCTTGGAGCCTGAGCCCACCTGCGATCAGCGTAGTGGCGGTTACGTTTGACTGATCAGGCAAGAGCAGCACGAGTGGCCTTCCATATCCGGCGACAGCGGTGTACGTGGGCCCCCACTGATGGTACTGCCACATCCCTCTGCGCCATGGGTAATAAAGGAGGGGTGTACCCCATGGAAGCCTCAAATGGGGTCACCTCGGTGGCTGTTGAGACTGCTGAGTTGTGGGAGTACTCCACCCAGGCTAGGTGGGTACTCCATGAACTAGGGTTGCAGGCTGCCACGCACCTGAGGGTGGCCTCCAGGGATTGGTTGGTGCGCTCAGCCTGCCCATTACTTTGAGGATGATAACCAGATGTGAGGCTGACAGTGGCTCCCAAGGAGCGGCAGAAGGCTTTCCAAACTTGGGAGGTAAACTGCAGGCCCTAGTCAGACACAATGTCCATAGGAATACCATGTAAACGGATAATGTGTTTGGTGAGCAGGTTCGCCGTTTCAAGGGCAGAGGGTAGTTTGGGGAGGGGCACCAGGTGGATCGCCTTGGAGAAGCGATCCACACAAGTGAGGATGACTGTATTACCCTGGGATGGAGGAAGTCTAGTTACAAAGTCCAGGGCGATGTGTGACCAGGGTCGATGAGGGATGGGGAGTGTGGAGAAGGCCAGAAGAGGGTGAAGAGTCCTTGTTGCGACAGCACGTTTGGCAAGCATTGACATACTCCCAGACGCCAGACCGCAGAGTGGGCCACCAGAACACCCGACGGATAAGGTTGATAGTCCGAGTAATGCCGGGATGGCAGGCAAAAAAGCTGGTGTGGCCCCACTTGATGACATCACTGCGGAGCGCGTCCAGGACAAACAGCCGATTATCAGGACCCTCTTCTGGTATGGGCTCAGTGGATAGAGCCTGCCAAACCCTCTGCTCAATGTCCCACTTGAGTGCTCCCAGAAAACAAGAGGGTGGGGCAATAGATTGGGGAAGGGAGGGGGAGGTAGGGGGGTCGGGGCAAAACTGGTGGGAGAGAGCATCCGGTTTAAAATTGCGAGACCCAGGAAGATAGGTAATGGTAAGGTTTAATCTAGCAAAAAATAAGGCCCATCAGACCTGCCTGGCATTCAGCCTGTGGGCCGACCGAAGGCACTGTAAATTTTTATGGTCGGTCCACACATTTATAGGCTGGGCCACTCCCTCCAACCAGTGTCTCCACTACTCCAGGGCCAACTTAATGGCCAACAGCTCCCTATCTCCCACGCTGTAATTCCTCTTAGCAGGCGTGAGCCGCCGGGAGAAATACATGCATGGATGGAGCTTCTGATCTGGGGCTGCACGCTGCGACAAAACAGTGCCCACCCCCGAATCGGAAGCATCCACCTCTAAAATAAACTGGAGCTGAGGGTTGACCGGGGCTAAGATTGGTGCATTGGAGAACAAGCCCTTCAATTAGTGTAATGCCTGCTCGGCTGCCTCGGACCACTTAAAGGGCACCTTTACCGAGGTCGGCTGGGTCAGAGGCTGTGCTGCCCCACTATAGTTTCTAATGAAAAGGCGAAAAAATTTGCAAACCCCAAGAAGTGTTGAAGCTCCTTGCGGGAGTGGGGTGAAGGCCAATTTAGCACAGCCTCCACTTTGGCCAGATCAACCCTCAGCTCCCCCTCAGCCACGATAAAGCCCAGAAAAGAAGTGGAGTGAGTAGAAAACGTGCACTTCTCGGCTTTAACGTAGAGCCGGTTTTTCAGGAGCCGTTGCAAAAAGGCCCTGACATGGACTGTGGGTTCATCTGGCATGCGTGAAAAAATCAAAATGTCATCGAGATATACGAAAATAAATTGACTGACCATGTCGTGGAGGACATCATTAATCATACGTTGGAAGATGGCAGGGGCATTAGTGAGCCCAAATGGCATCATCAGGTATTCGAACTGCCCTAGATGTGTTTAAAAACCATCTTGCACTCACCCCCTTCACGAATGTGAACCAGATGACAAGCATCCAATTTAGTGAATACCCGCACGTGCTGAAGGAGCTCAAATGTTGAATTTATCAGAGGTAGAGGGTATTTGTCCTTAACCGTTATTTTTTTTTTTTTTTTAGATTTAGTATACTTTATTGATCCCCAGAGGGGGAATTGAGGGCATCCACCACCTGGATGGATGAAGCAGCCATGATACGGTGCTATCCCTTAACCATTCACACACACATTCACACCTAGGGCCACTTTAGAGTCTCCAATTAACCTAACCTGCATGTTTTTGGCATGTGGGAGGAAACCGGAGAAATCCCGGAGTAAACCCACGCAAACATGGGGAGAACATGCAAACTCCACACAGATCACTGTTGGTCGGGGGCTGGGATCGAACCCATGATCCCACGATCCCCCGGCCAAGGGTAAACTGTGCTGCCGCAGTGCTAACCACTGCGCCACCGTGCGCATTAAGCTCACAATAATCAATACATGGGCATAATGAACCTTCCTTTTTCCCGACAAAAAAGAACCCTGCCCCAAGCAGGGCCGATGAAGGCCGAATAAGGCCGGCATTCAAAGAATCTTTGATACTCCTCTCCATTGCCTCCCTCTCCAGTCCAGAAATGCTGTAGTGCTGGCTGGACAGCAGCTGAGCGCCCGTGACAAGGTCTATAGCACAATCATAAAAGCGATGGGGAGGTAAAGACAGTGCTCTAGATTTGCTAAAGACCTCTCCAAGATCATGATAAACCTCGGGCACCAGGTTGAGGTCCAGCGGCTCTGCTGGAGGGGAAGAGATGGACAGCCTAGGTGAACACTCGGCCGAACTGAGACAGGATGCCAAACAGTACGGGCTCCAGGAAGAGATGGAATTATTGCCCCAATTAATAATAGGGTTATGCTTCCAGAGCCACGGATAAACGAGAACCACCGGGTGACCAGATTTAGGGTAAATATAGAACGAAATGACTTCCCAGTGGTTGCCGGAGAGAAGGACCGACACAGGTTGGGTTTTCTTGGAAATAGTGGCAATCCTTTCGCCCGATAAAGTAGTGACCTTAAGGGACATGGACAATTTAATCGTGAGGATGCCTACATCCTGCACGAGATGCGCTGTAATGAAATTCTCCTCTGCCCTGAGTCAATCAAAGCATTAGCTCTCCTCTCGACCCCCGGCAACTGAATGAGGGCCAACATGGAGAGGTTACTGGGGGAATTGTTGGATTTCCCGCCCGTCAGATCCCCCACGGCTACTGATGGGCCGCATCTTTTGGCTTCAGCTGACAGCCCTGCAGAGTGTGCTTGAGAGAGCCACAATACATGCAGGCACCAATTCTCCTTTGCCTCTGTCGTTCTTCCGGAGTCAAATGGACCTGGCCAAACTCCACTCAGAGGGAGAATCGGCTTCAGCTGTGTCAGGAGCCGATGGGGATGCACGAGCACTGGGCAGGTGAGAGGAGGGTTTGTGCTCCCCCGCGCGCTTGCAGTTTCGGTTGTCAAGACTGACGGCTTGGTCAATTCAACCGTCCAAGGAGGAGGGTGCCACATGAACTGCTAGGTCGTCACGGAGGTGTTCATTTAAACCCTGGAGGAAGGCGCTTTGTAATGAAATGTCATTCCACCCAGAGTCCGCCGCAACAACCCGAAACTCTATAGAATAGTCGGCAGTCGACCGGCTACCCTGACAGAGTAGCTCATGAGTGGCATAAGTGGCTCATGATGTTACTCATGATGTTACCCTCGCTTTCTGTACGGTCAAATGCACGGGTGAATTCGGCCACAAATCTCTCAAAAGAATAGATGGGGCCCTCTGAACTGTCGAAAACGGCTTGGGCCAAACTAAGGGCCCTCTCTCACAGGAGGAGGGTCAAAAAATTAATTTTAGCTGTATCATCCGGATACTCTCCCCCAACCTGGCCCAAATACGTATAACCAAATTTTTCACAAAACCCCCCTGCATTTCCCCACCTCCTCTGTGTGCAGGGCAGGTGAGGGAACGGAGGTAGTTTGGCACATGATGGAAGAAACCGGGGCAACAGGAGGAGGGAGAGGAGCCGGCTGAGACAAGTGGCACAAATGTTCGGCGACCGTGCCCAGCTGCTGTGTAATAGTTTGTAGCTGCTGGGTAAGCACAGCCACCTGTCTCTCTGTGGCATCTAAACAGTCTAAAGGGGAGTGTTCCACTGAAGCCACTCCCGCTGAGCTGGCACTGTGGCTGGCTTGTTCTGCCATGATTGGAATTAACTGACAGCTCACGTGCAGGAAATAGAAACAGAGGAACACACAGTGACACAGGGAGCAAATTTGAATTAATTTTATTAATGCAAAAGAATGCCTCCGTGAAGGAAAAATGCCACTTGCCAGGTGAAAACACAGCTTGAAAAAGAGACGAGAGCAGAGGATTAGGAAGGAGACCAAACAATGGGACAATGAGACTACACTCATGTGGGAGAGAAAAGAGAATCCAGCAGAAGAACCCAGCACTTACGGCGAAACTGTGACGAAGCAGGATGGCAGGAGTAGAGCTGGGTGAGGAGTCTGACTGGGTGAAGACGGTCGCTGATGTGATGGTTGACATGAGGCAGGTGAGCGCGCAACTACCCCGAGAGACACACCACAGAGGAGGTAGCAACCTGTAAGACTTAAGCAGAATATTACAAGGTTTTCCAAATAAGGGAAGAAATAAAATTTACTGCAGCAGCAGGCAGTTTACCCAACAAGCCGGTGCCTCACTGTGCAACGAGCGAGCTCACCAGAACATGAAAATGTCACACCGTGGTGTTTTTATATTACTGACATTAGTATTAAGACTTAAAAAAACCAGCTGAACTTTAGAGAAAACTATTTAGAAAACAGGTTAAATTACAGTAATGGAAGCAAGCAGTCCCCATATGAGGAAAAAAATCAGACACTGGGAAAAAAAAATGTGATGTGTGGAGTGTGTAAATGACGAGGCAGGTTTGTCTCAGGCAGTTTATTACACGTCTTCAACATGAGCATAGTAGAAAGAGGACATCTCAGAAAAAACTGGTCCCTTATATACCCAGGTCTCCCCACAGCTCACAAGTCACATTGCATTCACATCAAAGGCAACATTGCATTCCTTCCTTAATCCCTTAACATCCCCCTCACAGTCTTTGACACACAAAGGATCCTCCAAGCAGTCTCTGACGCACAAAAGATCCACTTTCACAGCTTCCTGTTATCTCCAAGGAAACTCTGCACTTTGTTCTTATCTAAGATGCGAGGCATTATGTAAGGCATTATGTAAGTCACATGTGTGGCTACAGATGTAACTTAAGCTTTAAGAATCAAATATTGCAGTTGCAGGAGTTATTGGTGTTTTAATAATGAGATCGCTGCATAATTTACGCATAAAACTTACTCCACGCAGGCGTCTGCTGCAGTGGTCTGCTGTGGAGAGACAGCGAGATCAAAAAGTGGCTAATGGTAGGCTGGTCTCGGCAGAGCGGCAAATAGTGATTCTTCACCGACAAATACCACTTTTCCACCGGTCGGCCACTTTAGTCCAGCGGTTGAATACAGCTGTGATACAGTTGTTGAATACAGTCATACAGTTGTTACTTCCCGAGTAACTGTATGAGAAACAAATATAAATAATTCCAACACAAACGTTTGCCAAAGACTTACATTTGCTTAATTTTGGACAGGCATCAGCATGGTCACCTAACCAACCCCGCAAATGTTTTTGAGGTGAGGAAGGTTGGGACTTGTAGTTTTTAGTGAATTGAAAATTCCAGGAAGAAAATACCTCATCCTTCCACTGCAAAACTAAATGGCAAAACCCGTGTGAAAACAATCAATATGATGAATAAATGGTGTAGTTGCTGCATACGTGTTTTTATGCCTCGGTGAAATAGAGAGGCATACGGTAATCAGTTAATGATGGTAATGCGTCAGTGTGTGTGGTTGGATTTGTCCATCTGTTGGTTACCATCTTTTCAGCTCACCAGTCAAAATTAAGTGCAACTAAGGGCTTGTATCATTGTATGGCCACATTTTCTCGACTTTTAATTTGCCAGAATTTCAAAATAGATTAGATTAGATTCAACTTTATTGTCATTACACATGTATGAATACAAGGTAACGAAACACAGTTTAGCATCCAATCAGAAGTGCAAAGGACAGCAGTGCAGTATATACGGTAATTAACAGTATGTGCAATTTAAGCAAATATATGCAAATATATGCAGCAGTGCAGAAAGTTAAGAGTACTGTTATGTGCAAATAATGTGCAATAAGTTAGATGTAGTTATGTAGTTATGCAGTTATGTACAGGTGAGGATGGTAAGAGATGATGGTAAGAGAGTCAGCGGGGAACTAAGTTCAATAACGTGACAGCTGTTGGAAAGAAACTGTTCCTAAACCTGCTGGTTCTAGTCCGAAGGCTTCTGAAACGTCTTCTGGAGGGGAGAAGCTGGAACAGTCCATGAGCAGGATGGTTGGAGTCCCTAAGAATGCTGCGTGCCCGGCGCAGACATCTTTTCCTGTAGACGTCCTCTATAACTGGAAGTGGAGTCCCTGTGATGCGTTGGGCGGTTTTCAGCACCCGCTGCAGCGCCTGGCGGTCAGCGACAGAGCAGCTCCCATACCAGACTGTGATACAGTTGGTCAGGGTGCTCTCTATCACGCAGCGGTAGAAGTTGCCCAGGATGTCAGTTGACAGATGGTTCTTCTTCAGTGTCCTCAAGAAGAAGAGGCACTGATGGGCCTTCTTGATCAGGCTGGTGGTGTTAACTGACCAGGACAGGTCCTCCGAGATGTGGGTCCCCAGGAATTTGAAGCTGGGGACACGTTCAACAGCTATGCCATTGATATGGATGGGGTCATGTGTCTCTTCCCTCTCCTTCCTGTAGTCCACTATGAGCTCCTTGGTTTTGCTGGTGTTAAGGAGCAGGTTATTGTCAGCGCACCAAGTAGCCAAGTGCTCAACCTCTGCCCTGTAATCTGACTTGTCGTTGTCCCTGATGAGTCCAATCACCGTGGTGTCATCTGCGAACTTTATGATGGAATTGGATCCATACATAGACCTGCAGTCATGGGTGTAGAGGGAGTAGAGGAATGGGCTGAGCACACAGCCCTGTGGTACACCAGTGTTGAGTGTGATGACGGAAGAACGGTTGGGGCCTGACCTAACATGCTGGGGTCTGTTGGTCAGAAAATCCATGATCCAGTTGCAGGTGGAGGTACTGATTCCCAGGTCCCCAAGTTTAGTGAGCAACTTGGAGGGGATAACTGTGTTGAATGCTGAGCTGAAGTCAACAAACAGCATTCTTGCATAGGTGTTCTTGTCATCCAGGTGTGAGAGTACATAGTGCAGCGCTGTAGAAACCGCATCCTCTGTACTCCTGTTGCTCCGGTAGGCGAACTGATGAGGGTCCAGTGTAGGGGGCAGGCCTTTTTGAGCTGTGCCAAGACCAGTCGCTCAAAGCACTTCATGACTATGGGCGTCAGTGCCACAGGGCGATAGTCATTTAGGCACGATGGTGTTGAATGTTTCGGCACTGGTACTATTGAAGTGGTTTTGAAGCACGCTGGTACCACGGCCTGGGCCAGGGACAGATTGAAGATGTCTGTGAAGACCCCTGCCAGTTGCTCAGCGCATGCCCTCAGCACACGCCCAGGAATGCCATCAGGGCCAGCAGCCTTATGTACGTTGACATGACTCAGTGCGTTATGGACATCGGTGTGGGTGAGTGTGAGGTGGTGGAGGTCGTCAGAGGGTGGAAAATTGATGTTCTTTTCGTTGTTGTCCTTGTCAAAACGAGCATAGAAGTCATTTAGCTCATTGAGAAAGGGCACAGTCATGGCTATAGGTATGGAGTTGCTGGGCTTATAATCAGAGATAGCTTGAATGCCCTGCCACATACGTCGGGGGTCAGAGTCCCCAAAATGTTCCTCCACCTTCAGCTTGTAGCTGTGCTTGGCCTTCTTGATGTCCCTCTTCAGATCTGCCCTGGATGAACTGTAGGCCTGTGCATCACCAGATCTAAAGGCATTGTTACGTGCTTTTAGCAGAAGCCGCACTTCTCTGTTCATCCACGGCTTCTGATTTTGGTACGTGGGGATCTGTCTTTCCGTGGTGACACTGTCAACAGTGGTGTTGATATGGTCCAGGACTGAGTGGGTGTAAGAGTTGATGTTTATGTGGGAGCCACAGGTAGCCTGAGAGGTGAACATACTCCAGTCTGTGTTCCTAAACTTCTCCTGGAGTACAGAGTCAACCCCCTCTGGCCACACTTTGATGGTCCTCACTGATGGCTTCACCCGGTTGATGAGCGGTACATGCTTGGGGGTAAGGAACAAGGATAAATGATCAGACTGACCTAGGTGGGGGAGGGGAGTTGCTGTGTAGGCTCCCACAATATTGGTGTAAACATGGTCCAATGTTTTGTCCCCTCTTGTGTGACAGGAGACATGCTGGTAGAATTTAGGAAGCACTGTCTTGAGGTTAGAGTGGTTAAAATCACCCGCCACAATAAATGCTGCCTCTGGGTGTGCAGTTTGTTGTTTGCTAATAGCTGCATGCAGTTCTTTCATAGCAAGCTTAGCATTAGCATCCGGAGAAATGTAAGCGGCTGTTATGATGGTACAAGTGAACTCGCGTGGCAGATAGAAAGGTCTACATTTAACCATGAGAAACTCCAGGTTAGCTGAGCAGTGTCTCTCAACAGTGACAGAGTTCGTGCACCAAGCCTTGTTAATATAAATGCACACTCCCCCCCCTCTTGTCTTACCGGAGTCAACTGCTGCTCTGTCTGCCCGGAGCGTGTGTAGGCCGGCTAGCTCGATAGCATTGTCGGGTATTCCACTGTGAAGCCATGTTTCCGTAAAAATCATGATATTGCAGTTCATAAGTCTCTTATTGTTGGTGATCCGAAGCCGTAGTTCACTCATTTTGCTCGCCAGAGACCGTACATTAGCAAGGAAAATACTGGGTAGCGATAGCTGGTGCGGTGTTAGCTTTAGCTTAGCTCTTAGCCCACCGCGCTTACCCCTCCTTTGTTTACGATCTCTACGCCGCCTGCGAGCACTTCCGGTCGGCCGGGAAGCCTGCCGAGCGTCGGGAGTTCTCCATAGCTCCGGGATGAGTCGTAGATTTAGACGTAGGTTGCTGATAAAAAGGTCGTTATCGTTGCTTTGTAATCCAATATTCAAAAGCTCATCTCGGGTGTAAGATGTAAAAGCAGAGCTGTTCTGAACGAACATACCCGAAATGAGCAGAAATAACACTGCTAGTCCCCAGAATCTGGTAGGACGCTGAGCCTCGCGTTGTGCACGCGCCGCCATCTTGCGCTTTATAAAATAACACTTTGTTTTTGAAATAAACACAAATTTAACTCACCATTTCTGTCAATACTGCAGCGAAAATAAAGGTATTGTAATAACTATGCCGGGCCACTAGAAGTTGGAGTGTCACTATTATACAGCCGCCTATGCTACCATGCCACAGATACCGAGGCACAATACCTTGGTGATGTAGCACCAGAATATTTAGCATCTCAGACAAGAGACAGTGGATAAGCATGGGAGAACAATGCTCAGGAGGTTCCTGGCGAGATAGCAGGAAGGAGTCAAGGACGTAGGGGGTTGAATGCAGTGTAATGCAAATGTCATGTTGTGTGTGGGAAAATGCCATGAAACTTGGGAGGAGAGATTTGGGTAAAAGAAGAGTGCCTGCTTAAATGTGTCAGTCTGTTCTGTGCTTGAGAGATGTGAAGTGTGTAATAAACTGTCTGCCATGAATCAGCCTCTTATTTCACACACTCCACACTGATGACCCAAGACGTATTGTGGAACACGAGACAAGAACCCCGGAGCCGGCCTGGTCAGGAAGCTCCAGCGAGGCGGCAGCCATCCCACAGACAGCCCGGACTGGAACCCCCAGCCACGCATGCGCAGTTTCAGCCAAGCTACCGGATTTCTGGCAGCACAACCCGCGCTCTTGGTTCCACCACACCGAGGCCCAGTTCACCCTCCGGGGAGTAACGGCAGACGACACCAGATTCTACCATGTGGTCGCAGCGCTGGACACCCGCACAGCCCAGCAGGTAGCGAGCCTGCTCGATCAGCCTCCAGCCAGCAACAAATACGAGGCGCTCAAGGCTGCGCTGACCCGGCGCTACACGCTCTCAGACTGTGAGAGAGCGGAGAGGCTCCTGACGCGGACCGAGTTAGGAGATGGTTCAGCCGTAGACCTGATTGACAAGATGCTGGCATTTATGGGCACGGACGACGGGCACTTTCTGTATCCCCACCTCTTCCTCCGGAACCTTCCAACAGAGGCGAGAGCGGTTCTGGCCAATGCGCCGTTGCTGGCCGCGCGTGACTACCGTGCGTGACTACTGTGGGCTAGCCCAGGAGGCAGACCGGATCATCATCACCACCAGGGCGATCACAGTCAACGCAGCAGCGGCGGAGCCCAGCGAGACGACCAGAGGAGGCGAGGAGCCACCGACGGTAGCAGCAGCGGGGGCCAAGGTGCGCCAGAGAGACATGGTCTGTTTCTACCACCGCCGCTTCGGAGAGAACGCACGCAGATGTGTGCCACCGTGCCAATTCAAGCACTCGGGAAAACGTCACGGCCGGCAGTCGGTAGCAGCTGCGACCCTCGGTGAAGAGAACAAGCTGCTCTACCTGACGGACGTGCGCTCAGGGAGGCGTTTCCTCGTGGACACCGGAGCCCAGAAGAGCTTCATCTTGCCGACCTATGCCGACCGGCTGGCAGGACCTAGTGGCCCCGAGATGTTGGCAGCAAACGGCTCGGAAATTAAGACCTTTGGTGAGAGGACACTGATCTTATCTCTACATGGCCGTACATATGAGTGGACTTTTGTCGTAGCAGCACTGAATTACCATATCCTGGGGGCTGATTTTCTGTGTGCACATGGTTTACTGGTTGATGTTGCTAACAGGCGCCTGGTTAATGCACTGTCCTTTGACTCTCTCCCCTGTATAGCTCGAGTGACGCGGCCAACAGCACAAGCCAACGTCACAGCTCCAGGCGGTAAGTTCCACACACTGCTCACTCAGTTCCCAGCACTCACAGTCCCGACGTTTTCAGTGGCCATCGCTAAACACGGGGTGAAGCACTTTATCACCACCATCGGGCCGCCCGTTTTTGCAAGACCTTGGCGCTTGGTCGCAGCTAAACTGGCCATAGCGCACGAGGAGTTCGCCAACCTGGAAAGGTTGGGCATCATCAGGCGTTCGAACAGCCCATGGGCATCCCCGCTACACATGGTCCCTAAGGCTGAGGGATCGTGGCAACCGTGCGGTGATTTCCGCAGGTTGAACAACGCCACAGTGCAGGACCGCTACCCAATTCCCCACATACAGGATTTTTCCGTTCACCTCGCCGGAGCGCGCATTTTTTCTAAAATAGACCTGGTCCGCGGTTACCACCAAGTCCCAGTGCGCGCGGAGAACGTACCCAAAACAGCGGTAATAACTCCGGTTTATTCGAGTTCCTGCGCATGCCATTCGGGTTAAAAGGAGCGGCACAGACATTAGCGCATGATGGATGCAGTGCTGCATGATCTCCCATTTGTGTTCGTCTACCTGGATGATATCCTGGTAGCCAGTGCGTCCGAAGATGAACACGAAACCCACCCCACGACGGTTTTCCGGAGGTTGGAGGAGCACGGATTAATAATCAACCCGGCGAAATGCCAGTTCGGCGTGACGGAGATTGATTTTTTGGGGCACCGCGTCTCTCCTGAAGGAGCGATCCCACTGCACAACAAAGTGCGCGCCGTGGCGGATTTTCCCCGGCCTCAGACGGTCAGGGCGCTGCAGGAATTTTTGGGGATGGTGAACTTTTATAACTGTTTCCTTCCCCGCGCGGCGTGGCTCATGCAACCATTGTACGCCACGCTCAAGAAACAGAAACCCACGGATAGGGTTGAATGGACCCCGGAGCGAGAGCGGGCGTTCTCGGAAGTTAAAGCAGCCCTGGCAAACGCCGCACTGCTGGTGCATTCGGACCTGACGGCCCGGATAGCGCTCACCACCGATGCTTCAGACGTGGCCATAGGGGCTGTCGTAGAGCAGCGCGTCGCCGGGGCTGGGCAGCCGCTCCCCTTTTTCAGCAGAACTTTGCGCGACAGCGAATGTAAATACAACGCGTTTGACAGGGAGTTGCTGGCTCTCCACCTGGCTATACGCCACTTCCAGTTCTGGCTGGAAGGGCGCAGCTTCACCGCGTTTGTGGATCACAAGCACTAACGTTCGCGATGGCCAAGGTTTCAGAACCGTGGTCGGGCTGGCAGCAGAGACAGCTGGCCACGATCTCAGAGTTTACTACCGATATTCAGCATGTGTCGGGTAAACTGAATGTGGTGGCGGACTGCCTCTCGCGCGCCGTGGTGGCCCTGGTCTGTGTGGGGATAGATTACGCAGCCATGGCCGTGGAGCAGATTAGCGATGCAGACATGCGCGCGCTCCAGTCTGGACCAACAGGGTTAAGGCTGGAGAGCAGGGTGCTGCAAAATCCCCCCCCCCAATCTGCGATGTCTCCACAGGACGCCCGCGTCCGGTGGTCCCAGTTGCGTGGCGCCGCCGCGTGTTTGAGTCGGTTCACACTCTGGTGCACCCAGGAGTGCGTGCGTCGGTCAAAATGGTGGGAGAGAAGTTTGTGTGGCCGAGCCTATGCAAACAAGGAAAAGAGTGGGGTGCAGCCTGTGTGGCATGCCAACGAGCCAAGGTACACAGACACACGAAGGCTCCCTTGGAGCCGTTTCGGGTACCGGCTAAGAGGTTCGACCATGTTCACGTGGACCTCGTGGGCCCCCTCCCGCCATCACAGGGGTGCATACACCTCCTGACAGTAGTGGACCGCACCACGCGCTGGCCTGAAGCAGTCCCGCTGGTGGCAACCACGTCCGCGGACATAGCACACGCTTTTTTAACAGCATGGGTGGCGCGTTTTGGAGTCCCGTCGGACATTACGTCCGACAGGGGCCCTCAATTTGTTTCCGAACTCTGGTCCGCGATGGCCCGCAGCCTAGGTGTTACAATTCACCGCACAACCGCATACAACCCACAGGCCAATGGTTTATGCGAGCGTTTTCATAGATCACTGAAAGCAGCGCTCAGGGCTTCACTGACGGATGTAAATTGGGTAGACAGGTTGCCGTGGATTTTATTGGGGTTGCTCTCTGCGCCAAAAGAGGATCTGGAAGCTTCCCCAGCAGAGCTGGTTTTCACGCAGCCCCTACGGCTGCCCGGGGAATTTCTGCCAGATAATCCTGCGCCGGACAGCTGCCCGTCTCAGCTTTAGCAGCGTAGTGCAAACACAGGCACGCTGCCGGGCCCTGCCCACCAGTGTTTTCCGCGTGCTTTTGTGCCTAAAACTTTGAAAAGCGCGGAGTTCGTGTTCGTCAGACACGACACCCACCGCCCTCCATTGCGCCCACCCTATGATGGACCGTTCAGAGTGTTGGAAACAGGGGATAAGCATTTTTTGCTAGACTTGGGGGGTAGGCGGGAAAAAATCAAACCCGCTTTCGTTGTGGCGGATGAGCAAGTGCTGTTGGCTAGGGCCCCTCGGCGTGGAAGACCCCCACGGAGAGCTCCCCAGGGAAACGATTCACCAGAGCAGCCACACGGACAGACCGAAGTGCCCCCACAGCTCGTCACGGCCCACCCGCAGTCAGACACACTCCCAGCAGCCCCCCACCGGCACAGCAGCGCCACGGAGGCAGTAAACCCCAGTTACAGCAGATACGGGAGGAGACGTAAGCCCAAACGGCTTGCGGACTGATGTTCTATTGTTCTATCTAAGATGCTGGGGGGAAGTGTAGCACCAGATTATTTAGCATCTCAGACAAGAGACAGTGGATAAGCATGGGAGAACAATGCTCAGGAGGTTCCTGGCGAGATAGCAGGAAGGAATCAAGGACGTAGGGGGTTGAATGCAGTGTAATGCAAATGTCATGTTGTGTGTGGGAAAATGCCATGAAACTTGGGAGGAGAGATTTGGGTAAAAGAAGAGTGCCTGCTTAAATGTGTCAGTCTGTTCTGTGCTTGAGAGATGTGAAGTGTGTAATAAACTGTCTGCCATGAATCAGCCTCTTATTTCACACACTCCACACCATGAATCAGCCTCTAATTTCATACACTCCGCAGTGATTTCATTTTATCAGTAACCACTATTTTATAACCACTATTTATCTCTCAGCTAGAGATCGACTGTGACAGGAAGTCATCCATGTGCTGTAAAAAAAAAGTAGCACTGCCACCTCTAGTGGCCTGGCATAGTTATTACAATACCGGTTTCCAGGCATTATTGATGGTAAAGGTGAGTTAAATTTGTGTTTATTTCAGAAACAAAACCTTATGTTGAAATTCTGGCAAACTAAAAGTCGAGAAAATATGGTCATTGTCATGTTCGCCCCTTCAGGGCAGAGCCAACCCAGACACTGAACTGTAACTGAGACATTTATTAAACAAAAAGAAAAAAAATCAAAGAAACTGTGCAGACCAGACAAAAAACAACTAACGGTAACATACATGGAAGATACTCCAGAGCTGGGAAAGCTCTGGAGGAAATAAAGGAGAAAACTTACTGATGGTATGAGGTCCAGTAACTTCAGAGAATCAAGCAATATAGCCGCAAAGAAACAGTGAACAAACAGGGCTTAAATAGGCAAACAAATGAGAGACAGGTGTGGGAGCTGAGCTGGCAGGTGATCTGATTGCATAACTGCTCACAGCTGATAGGAGGGCAGACTGTGAGCAGTGAGTGGGAGTGTCTGGAGAGAGGGGGCAAAAAAGACAAAACCCAAACTATACACATAAACAGACACAATAATAATGACAGAAAAACAATACTCAAAAACCCACATCAACAGCAGACACCCCCAGGTAACACCAAGGAAAAAGAAGAAAAAACCCGCCAACCCCTGAAGGAACCACAATGATCTACCCAGGGCGGGTGGTGGGGGGAAAAGGCCAGGAGGGAACAAAGCAAACCCTGCTCAGGACCCATACCACTCACAAACAATGGATTAGCCCTCCCACCCCACCCCGGGCTAGAGTGTTCAGGGGGGCGACCAAAGTCCCAAGCCTGGCGGACGGCCAGGTGGTCCACGTTGGGTGGCCTGCCAGAGAGCATGAGCCACCCAACCCAACGGCTCAGTCCGTCAGACGGCCGCCCAGAGTTCTTGAGCCACCTGAATAGGAGAGGTGGCCCAGGAGGTGGCTCCACCATGTGAAGGCCCAATGACGGGAAGCAGGGCCGGAGGAGGGGGATCACCCGGTGTCCGTTGGCGGAGGAGGAGGGGGACCACGATGACGTCTGGCAAAAGAGGAAGAGAAACCCCGACGGCATCTGGCAGAAGAGGAAGGGGGACCATGACGTCCTCTGGCTGGCCGGCAACACCCTCGGTGGTCTTGGGTTGAGACAATGTTGCACCTACGGTGGCTCCAGGCTGGAGCTCTGCAGCACCCGTGGTGGCTCTGGGCTGGAGCACTGCAGCACCCTCAGTGGCTCTGAGCTGGAGTACAGCCGCACCTTCGGTGGATGTGGGCTGGAGCAAGGCTGCACCCTTGGTCGACCCGGACTGGGCCTACGCTGCACCCTCGGTGGATCCGGGCTGGGCCAACGCTGCACCCACGGTGGACCCGGGCTGGACCAATGCTGCACCCACCGTGGACCCTGGGCTGGGGCATAGCATCCATGACGGACCCATACCAGAGCGCAGCACCCATGTTGGGTTGAAGCTGGGGCGTAGCACCCACGAGGGTCCCCGACCGGGATGCAGCACCCAGGGAGACTCGGACTGAGGAGAAAGAACCCAAATGATGGCCTCAGACAGAGGGGAAGCTGCACCCATGGAGGACCCGGCCTGGGCCAAAGCTGCACCACGGAGGTCCCGGACTGGTACGGAGTGTCCGTGATGACCTCAGCAGGGGGAGCTGGACCCACAACGTCCTCAAGTGGCGAGCCTAGACCCATGGAGATATCTGGCATGGTTGGATCGCCCATGGAGTCACTGAAACGGACGGGACCGAGAGGGACGTGACCAGTTCTTCTGCAGCGGGAGGAATCACCAAGGAGGAGGGAGAGAGAATAGCAGCGGAGAAGTTGGCTGGTGGGACAGCCGGAGAGAAAAGTCATAAAAGGAGACTGCTGCTGGAGTTTCCTACCTTGTCGAGCTCCAAGCTCCTTCCCTTCACCTACTCACTGCCAGCTTCACCCTGCTGGTTTGTCTCTCCTTGCTGGGCTTCTCTGTCGGGCTCTCTGCTCTACTCTTGTAAGTGACAGATTTGTCTCTCCACTTCCCTTCCTCCATCCTCATATTAATTTGGTCTCGTCTCTCCCCACAGGCCTGTCTTCCTCTGGCGGGCGACAATTTCCTTAATAGTGCTCCACGTTTTGAAATTAATAAATTGTGTAGACATGCTACTCTGTGTCGAGTGAGTTTTTCTCTGGTGTGGTTCCTGCACATGAGCTAACTGATCTATCATTATGACATAATGAGCCAGTCATGACGCAAGCTCAGTGGGCCGCACTCCTTTGCTCTACAGAGCGCAACCGTCAATATGCGGACCAGAAGTGGACCCCTGCTCCCAAATATCAGCTCGGGCAGCAGGTCTGGCTGTCCACAGAACAGATACCCTTGAAGACGGACTCTAAAAAGCTATCACCTCACTTCTTGGGCCCGTTCCCCATCATCAAAATCATTAACGATGCCACCGTTCGCCTACAGCTCCCACGGACCCTTCACATTCACGTCTCAAAGATTAAACCTCTCTTTCCCAGTCCTCTCTGCCCCCCCCCAAGCCGCCTCCTACTCCTCGGACCCTCGGCAGCCATACCACCCACACGGTCCAGAGGATTCTGGATATTCGCCGTCAGGGCTGAGGTTTAACAATACTTGGTGCACTGGAAGGGCTACGGCCTTGAACATCGGTCTTGGATCCCCAAGTCTAACTTCCATGACAAGGGGATGATCCGGGCCTTCCACCAGGCTCACCCAGAGAAACCCAGTAGACCGCCAGGAGGTGCTCCTTGAGGGGGGGAGGCACTGTTTGTTCAGGTGAGCGCACGCCCCTCCTTTCTGTTTTTAGACTCCCCAACTCTTCTGTAATCAACGCACCTGTGTGATTAGATGCACCTGCTGCTCCTTCCTTGCCAGCGCATAAAAGACCATCAAGCTAGAGGCTTCAGCGCTGGCTCATTTGGGTATACTGCCTGCAACGAGCAAGTAAGTTATCAAACTATCCTAGAAGGATTTGTGCTGAATCCCTCTCTCCTCTTCTTCCCACAGGTTGCTGCCATCTTCGGGGATTGCTGTGCACTCACCTACTCCATCCACCTCGTCCTGCATTGGCCCGCTGTCTCCACCTGGTCAGACTCCACCCAGCGCCTTCCCTTCACCAGCTCACTGCCAGCTTCATCCTGCTGATTCGTCTCTCCCTGCTAAGCTTCTCTGTCGGGCTCTCTGCTCCACTCTCGTAAGTGGCAGATTTGTCTCTCCACTTCCCTTCCTCCCTCCTCATATTAATTTGCTCTCGTCTCTCCCCACAGGCCTGTTTTCCTCTGGCGAGTGACAATTTCCTTAATAATTTTTTTTTTTGATTTTGTATACTTTATTGATCCCCAGAGGGGAAATTGAAGGCATCCACCTGAATGGATGAAGCAGCCACGGTATGGTGCTATCCCTTAACCATTCACACACACATTCACACCTAGGGCCACTTTAGAGTCCCCAATTAGCCTAACCTGCATGTTTTTGGCCTATGGGAGGAAACCGGAGAAATCTCGGAGTAAACCCACGCAGATAAGGGGAGAACATGCAAACTCCACACAGATCACTGTTGGTCAGGGGCTGGGATCGAACCAGGGATCCCATGGCCAAGGGTGAGTTGCTGTGCTGGTGCAGTGCTAACCACTGCGCCACCGCACTGCCCAGTGTTTTGAAACTAATTAATTATGTAGACTTGCTTCTCTGTATCAAGTGAGTTTTTCTCTGGTGTGGCTCCTGCACATGAGTTGACTGATCCATCATTATGACATTAATAAATATTTATTTTAAGTGTTAATTTTCTAGAGTTTATCTGAAATAAGTAATTTTTACTTCATGTGTATACTATCATATATGAACATACTTCACCTGCCCCTGAAATGTCTGTGCGTGTCTCTGAGGATTAGTGTTAATAAGAAAGAACAAAGAAAATGATAAACATTGGCATAAAATGCATTTAAAACAACAACAACAAAAATTATGCTGTGCTAATGCTTAAAGTTGCTAAGGCAATTCCAATTCTTTAAGAGGACAATATTGCAGAATAGAAACTTTACCAATAATCTTAAGGATAATACAAGTAGCCTGCACACACAAAAGGATTAAATTAGCTCAAGTCAAAATAAAATGAAGGCAGTTGCTAAGATAATAAATTTATCTATAAAGCTTAAATAATCAAGAGAAAGCTCTATAATATTCTATAAATATTTCATAATTTGAAAATAAAATACATGTGTCACCATGGGTTGAGATGCTGTCTCGGCACTCAGCCCATGTTTTCCCTTTTCCCATTGAGCAGCGTCTCAGCAGGCTCCCAGCTGGCAGCATTACGGACGGCTGGGGCCAATTAGTCCTCATCAGCTGGGGCGCTGCCAATGAGGATAAATAGGAGCAGCCTCGATGACTCGGGGCTGCGACATACACACTGCTAAGCTGAAGCCCCTTCGTCTGGTGTCAGCTTCTACTCCCCTTGCAGCATTCCTGTGTTTGTATCCCGCTGTGAGTATGCATGTCTTGTTACCCCCATGTCCGGTACGAGCTTCCTACCTCTGCGCTGTGCAACCTGTGAGTGTACGTCTGCATGAGTATCTGTGCTCTCCTCATCCCTTATCCCTTAACCTTAATAAAACATCTCGACTCACTGGCTTGTCCCTGGCTCTGATTGCCCGGCTCCCTAGAGCCGGGTGTGACAGTATGTCGCAGCCAAAAGAGCTACCGGCGGCCGTGAGTCGCCGTGGAAATGTACCTTTCTGTCCGGGTGTCAGCGCTGCTAGCATGCCGTTTCCCAGGAGTCACTTCCGGCGCCAGGGCGACGAGCTGAGGTCCATCTCGGAGGCTGTCGACGGGACGCTCTTCACCCTGCACGACGCCTCCAACGCGAGACGCTGGCGTCCGGGCCGTGCTGAGGAATTCCTGGACTGTCACCCTTATTCTGTGTTCCATCTGGAGGACAGCGCCAGGATAGACGCTGCAGGTACACAGCGAGAGAAGCTCCACGGGGTGGATGGAAATCCCGGCAGGAAGTCGAAGTGGACGACGTCTTTCCCCGCTTCGGAGTCCCGTTCCTGCCGCCATTCCAGTCCGGGAGTTCGCGCCAACCAGAGGACTTCCCCCGACCTGCGCCACGTCACTCGGGATTCCCTCCAAGGAGCCGCAGCTGACAGCAGTTATGTCTGGGGTCGAGTGGCTGTCGCGAGCTCTACTGTGTTTCCTACCACCACCTTCTGGCATGTGGCGGCGGCAGTGAGGTTGATGGAGAGGACTTCAGGGCTACGAAGCTTTCCCGTGCTCGGCGCCTTCCTCGCCTCGATCTCCGATCTGGAGCGGCGAATCCTGGGTTTCCCCCTCGCTTCGTTCCCTGGGAATAGCCGCCATCACATCGCCGAGTCACCTCTGCATGAACCTCGTCCGGATCCAGTTCTGGGCTATCGTCAGGACCGTTCCTCCCACGCAGCTGTCACCCCTTCGCCTCGTCAGTGTGGAGATTCTACAGCCTCGTTCCCTGAGCCTCGTTTCCCCGCTGTCATTCCTGGACATTCGGGCTGGCTCACCCCGGCTGTTTTCCCCTCCTCCTCGACGCGCTTCCTGACTGCTGTGTGTGCCTGGAATCCCGGCCTGGTGAGCTCTCTGCTGGAGACAACGCGAGCGATCCTCAGACGAGTTCCCGGGGGGTCCTCCGTTATCGCCGGGCGGGGAGAGGAAGAAGCAGAATCCACTACAGCAGGCGATACTCAACCTCCAGGGGGCAGGCAAGTCATTGTTTTTTCACACCTGCTTAATGAATTGCTCTGTCACATCCCTGGAGGAGAAGTTCAGGGTTCGCAGCTCCCTGAACTTCCCCCACCTGCTGTAACCTGTATTCCTAATCCCGCATCCTCTGTGTCTCTCTCCGCCGAGCGGTCCCCGGCTCCGGGTCAACGAGGTGGGATATGGAGAGGGCCTGTGGTTCCGCAGCTACATTGCGGACGGAGGAGGGGGACTGACTGCTGCGTGGAGTCTACGCCGACGACTGAGCGTCCCCGGGTCTCCACGGAGGAGCGGTTCGGTCCAGCGGGACGAGATTCTTCTGGCTTCACGCCGAGTGGATCGTCGGCGGGGTTACCTGAGCTGGAGGGATCTCAAGCTGCGCTGACCATCGTGCTGGCTGCGGGGCCCGACGCGGCTAGATGGGAGCCTGACAACGACCTCCTGACGACGGATCCTGGATCTTCGCAGTCCTGGACGGCGTCAGAACCCGAGATCAGGCGAGTGCTCTCCTTTCTTTTCTCTCTTTTTATCTTTGAGCACTTCAGCCTATCTCCAGGGGAGACGAGCAGGGTGCAGCCGCCTGCTGCGTCTGAGCTCGTCTCGCCGGGTTCTGGCGCTGCCGGTGATCCTGATCCCGGTTCTGTTTTCTCTTCTGAGCCTTTTTCCAGGGTCACCGGCGAGGAGTTGCTGTTCCTCGTGGTGCTGGAGGGTCCGGGTTCAACGTTGGAGGTCTGTTCTGGTGCAGTGTCCAACGTGGGTTCGCCCAAGACCCAATCGGGGTCCAACGTGGGTTCGCCTGAGGCCCGATCGGGGTCCGACGTGGGTGCTGCCCCAGTATTGTCCAGGTCCGGTAAGGAGGTGGCCGTTTCTCTGCGGCCTGACGCCCGCCGCCCTCGTCATCGGCTCTCCCCTGAGCCTCTTCCACCGGGATCCGCTCTGACCCTTCATCCGTCTCAACGGTCCTGGTGGTTGAGTGATGCGGGTCGACGACCCGACCCACAAAACCTTCGGTTCGGTGATCTGGCTCCCCCCACTGGTCTGTGTTTCCCTCTGGGCGGCCTGGTTCGGCTGCCGGTGGACTGGAGTCCTGGGATCTGGGTCCAGAGTTCGCCGTCCGAACATTTCTCTTCCCCTGATTCGCCAGCTGGACAATGGGCGGGGAGATCTCCGGAGCCATCTCGGCTATTTTTGGACTCTGCCTGCCATACACCTCGGGTGTCACTTTTTCTTTTATCGTTATTAAGGTCACTCGGGTGTAGTATTTTGTCCTGTTGGTGGATTCGTATTTATAGTGCTGTGTTTTCCATCTCTCATACTCAGCATTTTACATTTTGTACCATGTTTTTAGCCTCATTTTTTGCATTGTAGAGTTATGTTTTGTTTCCTTTCAGACCATACTCTGCAGTTGTCCATTCATTCCACTCACTTTCATTTCTTTAGGTGACTGTGGGTACTTATATATTCGTGTGTGTGGGTTTTCCTTTGCCCGCACTCAGTATTTCTTTTTATGCCCTGTCTGTTCATTATAGAGTCATGTGCCTTGTTTTCCGTAACACCATGCTCTGTAATTGTCCATTTGTTCCAGTCACCTTCACTTTTCTTGGTGACTGTGTGTGTGTATGTACTTAAATTAGCGCTGTGTATTGTGTTTCCCCTTTATTTAACCATACTCAGCATTTTTGCCCTGTACCTTTTTGGGTTTTTTTTTTTGCCTTGCTCTGGGTCACGCATTGTTGGTACCGGCGTGCTGACCCAGTTCTTCTCCCCATCTGTACCTGGGTTAATTATTCCCTGTTTTTGTTCAGTATTGTATTTGGGTTTGTTTTTTTTTTCCCTGCTACCCCACATTGCCCCATTGGTGTTGTCCTTCCCTTGGCTTCTTCCCCTCCGGTCCTGCCTCCCTTCCTCCCACCCTAGGTGGGGGGGGGGGTGCTGGGATGTTCCTGGTCATTCAGGAGCCCGACCTTGAGGGGGGGGGCTCTGTCACCATGGGTTGAGATGCCGTCTCGGCACTCAGCCCATGTTTTCCCTTTTCCCATTGAGCAGCGTCTCAGCAGGCTCCCAGCTGGCAGCATTACGGACGGCTGGGGCCAATTAGTCCTCATCAGCTGGGGCGCTGCCAATGAGGATAAATAGGAGCAGCCTCGATGACTCGGGGCTGCGACATACGCACTGCTAAGCTGAAGCCCCTTCGTCTGGTGTCAGCTTCTACTCCCCTTGCAGCATTCCTGTGTTTGTATCCCGCTGTGAGTATGCATGTCTTGTTACCCCCATGTCCGGTACGAGCTTCCTACCTCTGCGCTGTGCAACCTGTGAGTGTACGTCTGCATGAGTATCTGTGCTCTCCTCATCCCTTATCCCTTAACCTTAATAAAACATCTCGACTCACTGGCTTGTCCCTGGCTCTGATTGCCCGGCTCCCTAGAGCCGGGTGTGACAACATGCAGTAAAACATGTTGAAATGTCAGCAAGATGGTTGTCTTTAAATCAAATCAAATCAACCTTTACTGTCATATTGCTGTACATACAACTGTAGTGCAGGCAAGACGAAATTGTGTTTCTCTCGGCATCCATATAAGTAGAAGAACATGATTTAAGACACATTCACACATATCTTCACCCCCCCAACCCACCCATCCGTTCACACATCCCTGAGACATACTTGAAAAAAACTAACTAACTATAATATACAAATAATGCACATAATGTCCATAGGTGCAGTAGTGAATATGAGAGATTCCGGGTCAACTGTTCAGCATCCTAACAGCTTGTGGAAGGAAGCTGTTGATCAGTCTGGTGGTTCTGCCTCTGATGCTCCGGAATCGTTTGCCAGATGGCAGAAGTTCAAAGTGTTTATGCAGAGGGTGAGAACGGTCCTTGACAATGTTCAGTGCCCTGCTCCTACAACGGTTCTGAAAAAGTTCTTGGACAGAGGGGAGGGAGACTCCAATTACCCTCTCAGCTCCCTTAACTATCCTCTGCAGGGCTTTAGCTTCATTATTAACCTATATTGTAGCTATTGGTTTGATGCCAGAAATTAATCAAATAAAACACAAATGATTTCTCTTTTTTGTTTCATTGCATCTCAGACTTACACAAATAACTTCTAAAAAGAAGAAGGACTTCCGGTTATGGCAGCTATGTAGAAGGACACGTATCACTCTGCTCTGCTCCTAGAGAAAAAAAATCGGCAAATAACTCTCTCATTTGGAACAGAACCTATTCCAGCGTTTGGGAGAGGATATGTCGGTGAAGCCTAAGGCTGGGAAATCAGGTGGAGGAAAATTTGAACCGCCGAAACAGTCCAAATTAACGGACTTTCACGTCCGTGACGAAGCAGTAAAAGCTCCAGATATGGCGGAGGAAGCTAGCAGCGGTGCGGTGATTGCGGGCGACGGCACAGGTGCGGTGCTCGCTGTCATTAGTTCAATGAGAGCAGACTTTTCCGCTAAATTTGATGGGATTATGGCAGCGTTGGAAGGAATGAGAAAGGAATTGTGTGACTGTGTGGAACGAGTGGCGCAGGTGGAGCTTCGAGCTTCCAGTGCTGAAGATGACGTCGCCGGCCTTCAATTAAAGGTGCGCACTTTGGAAAAAAAAATAAATGTCTGGAAGATAATGTCCTGGACTTGGAGTCCCGGTCGAGACGGAACAACCTGAGGCTGGTGGGTCTACTGGAGGGAACCGAGGGTCGGGACCCGTGTTCCTTTTTGGAAAAGTGGATTCCAGAAGCGCTGAACAACGCGGAGCTACAATCATCAATCGTTTTAGAAAGCGCCCATCGAATTGGCCCACAGAGAGATAATAAGGCAGCACTGAGGACGTTAATTATGAAGTTCCTCAGCTACAGAGACAGTATGACGATCTCCGACGCGGCGCGAGCCAAAGGAGTAATTAAATACCAGGATCAACAGGTGCGGTTCTACCCAGATTTGGCCACAGGAATCCAACGGTTGAGGAAGCAGTTTGACCCCGTCCGTAAAGAGCTGCGCAACCTTGGGATTCGTCATGGAGTAATTCACCCTGCAAGACTGTTGGTCACGTATAAGGGCAGAACACACATCTTCAAGACCCCTGAGGGGGCGCAGGAGTTCATCAAGAAGATCCAAGAAGAGACTGGTGGGAGCTAAGCATGAATAAAATATAAGGTAGAATATTTAAGCATTTGCACAGGCATCTAACTGATCTGAAGCATATAGCAAGTTTACAAAATATAGATTGTATTACAAAAAAAAAAAAAAAAAAAAACCCTGTGATGTACAAAGTTGCTATAAAATTTTGGAGTTAAGTTGGAAAACTACAGAAGAGAGTTAATGTTACGTCATTTAAAGTAGTAGAGTTAGGGTGATTGGGAGGATGAAGGAATGGCTTTGGCTGGTCCTCGTGGGTGTGGAGCGGTCGATGGCTATATCGGGAGACGGATTTTTTTTTTTTTTTGACTTTGGGGGGATCACCACGAATGTGGGAAGGGGGAATTTGTTTGTGTGTAGTTTGTAGGATGAATGTTCAACCACTCATGTTTTTGCTTCTCTGTATGAGCATGTTTATATTGCAAGGTAATCCCAAACTCCCTATTGATTATAGACCAAAGCGTTAATCTTAATTTAACTTCATGGAATTGCAGAGGTCTACAAAATTTAAAAAAACTTAAACAAGTTATGAATAAAATAAAAGACATAGGTTCAAAAATTGTGTTTTTACAAGAAACTCATCTAATAGAGGAGGATGTAAAAAGAATTAGGAGTAGATGGCAAGGAAGTGTATTCACCTCATCATTTTCATCCCGAGCCAGGGGAGTTATGACTCTCATACATAAATCAGTCCCATTTCAAGTGAAAAATGTAATTGGAGACAAATTTGGACGATATCTAATTATTCAAGGATCTTTGCTATTAGAAAATATAAATCTGGTGAACTTATACGGTCCCAATATAGATGATCAAAAGTTCTTTGCTAATTTATTTCTTATCTTATCATCACTTACAGGGCAACATATAATAGCAGGGGATTTTAATTGTACATTGAACCCCGGTATAGATATATCAACAGGACTGGACTGTACGCACAATGGATGCAGGATGGTCATTAAGCATTTTATGAAAGAATTGAGATTGCTAGATATATGGAGAGAAATGAAACCACAAGTTAAAGCCTACTCTTGTTATTCTAATACCTACAAGACATTCTCACGTATTGACTGTTTTTTGATCTCCACAGAATTAAGGTCCAAGATTCAAAACTGCTTTTATGATAATATTGTATGTTAACAACAACTGGTGCAGACCGGGACATATCACTGTTAAACAACGACACTGCAGCAAAGACATTGAGTTGCTAGCTGTTAGCATGAGGCCTACATATCTCCCGAGAGAACACTCACACGTGATCTGCATTGTTGTTTATGCAAATCCGACGGCGAACGCTGGGACAGCGCGTGACGTCATCCATTCAGTAACCAGCAGGCTGCAGACAGAACACCCAGATGCTCTTCTCCTCATCTCAGGCGATTTCAACCACGTTTCACTGTCTCCCATTCTGCCCACTTTCACCCAGTATGTCACATGCCACACTAGAGACAATAAAACACTGGATTTGTTCTACGCAAACACTAAGGAGGCGTACACCTCATCACAACTCCCCCCACTTGGGAGATCGGATCACAACTTGGTTCATCTCCGACCGGTGTACAAACCCCTAGTGCACAGACAACCTCCGGCCATGCACACTGTGGAGTTATGGTCTGAGGAGACAATGGACACTCTAAAGGACTGTTTTGAAGCCACTGCCTGGAAGCAGCTCTGCGATCCACATGGTGAGGACATCGATGGCCTCATTCACACCTTCACGGGCTACCTCAGCTTCTGTGTGGACAAATCCGTTCCCACCAAGACCATACGGCGTCACTCAAACAACAAACCCTGGATCAACCCTGAGATAAAAACACTTCTGAGAGAGAAGAAGAGGATCTTCAGGTCGGGGAACAGGGAGATGCTGAAGTCCGTACAGAGGGAGCTGAGGAGAAAGATCAGAGAAGGCAAGGACAGCTTCAGGAAGAAGATGGAGGACAAGCTGCAACAGAGCGACATCAGCGGGGTCTGGAGAAACCTCAAAACCATCTCGGGGCTCCAGAATACCTCCCCCCAGGCCACGGGGGGCAGGGAGTGGGCGAACAACCTGAATCTGTTTTTCAATAGATTTGACCAACCGCCCTCCCCCCTGTCTGCACAACAACCACTGCTGCCTCTAAGAAATCAAGTCCTGCTACCCACTCCCCACTCCACCGACACCCCCCCCCCCCCACTCCCAACACACAGCGCCCCATCCTGACCCTGACCAAGACCCAGGTGAGGACGGAGCTGAGGAAGATCAAGGCGAGGAAGGCGTCGGGACCGGACGGCATCAGCGCAAAGCTCCTCAAGTCCTGTGCAGACCAGCTGTGTGGGATTGTGACGTATATCTTCAACATGAGCCTGAAACTGGGGAGGGTACCACAGCTGTGGAAAACATCTTGTGTGGTACCTGTACCAAAAACTTCCCACCCCAAAGACCTGAACAGCTTCAGACCGGTGGCCTTGACGTCCCACTTGATGAAGACCCTGGAGAGACTGCTCCTTGCTCATCTCCGCCCCCTGGTGGAACCAGCGATGGATCCACTCCAGTTCGCCTACCAGCATGGCATTGGGGTGGAGGATGCGGTGATCTTCCTCCTTCACCGTTCTCTGTCCCACCTGGAGAAGCCCGGGAATATGGTGAGGATCATGTTCTTTGACTTCTCCAGTGCTTTCAACACCATCCAACCGATGATCCTGAAGGACAAGCTGCTGCGCGCAGGGGTGGACCAGCACCTGTCATCATGGATCCTGGACTACCTCACGAACCGGCCTCAGTTTGTGAGAACCCGGGACTGTGTTTCCGACACGATCATCAGTAGCACGGGGGCCCCCCAGGGAACGGTGCTGGCTCCCTTCTTGTTCACTCTTTATACTGCGGACTTCTCACACAACACAACACATTGCCATCTACAGAAGTTCTCTGATGACTCTGCGATCGTTGGTCTCATCTCCAGCGGAGATGAAGCTGAGTACAGAGGGCTTATCCAGGACTTTGTGGACTGGTGCCATCGGAACTGCCTCCAGATCAACGCGAGGAAAACTAAGGAGCTGGTGGTGGACTGCCGCAGGCATGGGCAGCCCCTCACAGCACCAGTAAATATACAGGGAACAGACATCGAGATGGTGACATCCTACAAGTACCTGGGTATTCATCTGAACAATAAACTAGACTGGTCACACAATACTGACGCACTCTACAAGAAGGGACAGCGCAGGCTGTTCCTGCTGAGGAGACTCAGGTCTTTTGGTGTACAAGGGGCGCTGCTGAAGTCATTCTATGACACGGTGGTGGCATCAGCCATCACTTTTGGAGTGGTCTGCTGGGGCAGTGGCATTACTGCAGCCGATAGGAAGAGACTGAACAAACTGATTAAGAAAGCTAGCTCTGTCCTGGGGCAACGCCTTGATCTGATGGAGGAGATAGGAGAGAGAAGGACGGTGGCTAAACTGTCATCTCTGCTGGAGTCCGAGTTCCACCCTATGCAGGACATACTGGATGCACTGAGGAGCTCATTTAGCAGCAGACTACATCATCCCAGGTGCACAACCGAGAGGTTTCGTAGGTCCTTCCTACCAACGGCTGTCAGACTGTACAACCTAAGCAGGGCTGCTCGCAGAGATAGCAAAAAGACGTAACAAACTAATAGTTTTTTTTTTTTTTTTTTTTTTTTTTTTGAATGCAAAAGATGCAATAGACTTACACAATGGTCCTCTCCGGCATACAACTAGGAACATACCGGTCGCTATGGAGGGTGAGAATATGTATGGGCACATAATCATACCATGTAGGATAACTAAATAGACGGTTATGCTGTTTCATCCCACCTAGCAACAATGCTCTGCACTGTGTGTGTTTATATATTTACATATTTATTCCATCTAGCTACAATGCTCTGCACTGGGTGTGTTTATATTTATATATCTATATATTTATTCCATCTAGCTACAATGCTCCGCACTGTGTTTTTATATATCTACATATTATTCCATCTAGCTACATTGCTCCGCACTGTGTGTGTTTATATACTTGCATATTTATTCCACCTAGCTGCAATGCTCCATACTGTGGGTGTTTATATATTTACATATTTATTCCATCTAGCTACAATGCTCTGCACTGTGTGTTCATATATTCATATATTTATTCCATCCAGCTACAATGCTCTGCACTGTGTGTCTGTGTGTGTGTGTGTGTGTGTGTGTATATATATATTTTATAGTAATATGTACATATGTATATTAGCTGCTCTTGCTTGCTTGTTTTTTCTTGCCTTCTGATTGTTGCTCTGAGTGTTGCTATCCCTGTGCTGTTGCAATCCTGGAATTTCCCCGTTGTGGGACTAATAAAGGCTTATCTTATCTTAATATTGTGATCTCTGATCATGCACTCTGTTGTCTCATATATGTAGATAAGAAATTGACAAAGGAACCAGGTAGGTGGCAATTTCAGCATAAATGGCTTCAGGATGAGGAATTTGTTAAGTACATAGAAAAACAGATAGATGAGTTCTTTGATATCAATACTACACAAACATCAGTATGTATAAAGTGGGAGGCTTTCAAAGCTTTTATTAGGGGACATATTATTAGTTATACAGGTTCAAAATCTAAGAAGACTCGAGAGGAGAGAGTCCAATTGGAACATAAACTAAAAATTCTTCAAGAAAAAGTGTATGCAGGAAGTGACCCAAAGTTAGAGAACGAATTACTGATTCTGAGAGCTGAATATGACAAAAAAAAAAATCAGCGAATAGAGCTGCCTCGAGTCTTCTAAGATTGAAGCAATCTTTTTATGAACAAGGTGAAAAATCGGGAAAATTATTGGCATGGCAGATTAAACAATTAGAATTTAAAACACCAATTACCAGTATTATAAGTAACGGACAGGAAGTTGTAGATCCTTTAGAAATTAATAGAGCCTTTAGAGATTACTATGAAAAATTATTTGATACAAAAAATGAAACTGACTTAACAAAACTAAATGGGTTTTTGGATGGACTATCTATACCGTGTATTCCAAATGAAAACAAATCAAAAAGTGCAGGACCAGATGGTCTTCCATTTGACCTTTATAAAAAAATTAAGAATAAATTAATAAAACCTTTTTTGGAAATGGTTTTAGAAGCATTTCAAAATAGTAATTTACCACCATACATGAATAATGCCTTAATTATACTGTTGCCAAAACCAGGTAAACCCTCTAATAAATGTGAAAATATGAGACCAATAAGTCTATTAAATGCTGACCTTAAGATAATCTGTAAAATTTTAGCAAGACGAATACAAGAAATATTACCAAATATTATTAACCGAGATCAGAATGGCTTTATAAAGGGAAGACAAGGCTTCCATAATGTAAGAAGACTATTTAACATTATTTATTCTAATAAAGAAGTACCGGATACAGCTCTCCTATCATTGGACGCCGAAAAGGCCTTTGATAGGGTCGAATGGCCCTTTCTTTTTGAAGTCTTACAAAGGTTTGGATTTGGAAATAATTTTATAAAATGGGTTCAGATAATATATAATAATGCTACAGCAGAAATCCTAACAAACAGCAATAGCTCAAAATCAATAAAGATCAATAGAGGATGTCGACAAGGCTATCCACTTTCACCTTTATTGTTTACTATGGCAAATAAACCTTTAGCGATGGCAGTACGTTTACATCCACAAATATATGGAATTAAAGTTGGACCAACAGAACATAAAATCTCCCTGTATGCCGATGACATAATTTTGTTTATGTCGAATCTTAAAAAATCAATTCCGACCTTGTTGAATTTAATAAAGAATTTTGGGGAAATATCAGGATATAAAATAAATAAAACTAAATCTTCAATATTAATGCTAAATGAGACCCAGAGAAATCACCCAGCTCCTGAGGTAAATCAATTCAATGTTGTAATTCAGTTTAAATATTTAGGAATTCAAATTGTGCCTAAGCTAGAATTAGTCGCCAGTGCCAACTATGAAGCCTTAATGACAGACATTAATGAGTTACTTCAGAGATGGATGTCACTCCCAATGTCGATGATAGGGAGAATCACTATACTTAAAAGTAATATCTTACCTAAAATACTTTATTTCAATACATTCCTTTACCACCACCTTCAGATCTATTCTCAAGAATTAAAAAAAAGTTAGTGGAATTTATATGGAATAGGAAGGCTAGATTACATCTGTCCTTACTATATTTACCATTTGATCGTGGAGGTCTGAAATGTCCAAACTTTATGTTGTATTACTGGTCAGCACAACTGAGGTCTATGACATATTATTTTTCATCAAATGATCTCCCTCACTGGACTGAAATGGAATCATACAATTTACCTTTACCTCTTCCCATATTCATATACTCAGACTCGGCAAAAAAATTACAGAAGCAAGTTAAAAACCCATTTGTAAAGCATATGATCAAAATATGGTGTGAAACTAAAAAATATTTAAAAGAACCACATTTACTGTCACAATTTAGCCCAATATGGAGTAATCAATATTTTTAAACCAGGGAGAGCGGATGCTGTATTTAAAGTATGGAATTTAAAAAGGATTCAAAAGATTCAAGATTTATATCTGTCATGTTCAGATAACATAATGTCTTTCGAAGAGCTGAGGATCAAATTTAATCTTAATAGAACACATTTTTTTAAATATCTTCAGCTTAGGAACTTTATTCGATCAAATCAAAACAATGCTCTCACTCGACCTATTTATTCATCCTTGGAAAAAATTTGGACGAAAGATAGCAAGAGAAAGGGTATTATTTCAGAGTTTTATAATTCATTGACACTATCTTCAAGTGAAAACTCAGAAAATATTGAATTATTGGAAAGAAGACCTGCAAATTGAAATTTCAGAGGAACAATGGGAATTGGCTTGTACAGAAGCTCAAACCAAATCAATAAATGTACGTCTTAAATTGATACATTTAAAATGGTTAATGCGGATGTATGTTACACCGGTGGAGTTAAATAGATATAACAAAAACATACCAGATACGTGCACAAAATGTATGGAAAGTAAAAGAACCTTATTTCATTGTGTATGGGAATGTAGGAAAATTAGAATGTTTTGGGAAGAGGTGAGGGTAACAATTGAAAAAATAATTTCAAAACAAATCATATTGAATCCTAAATTATTTTTGTAGGGTCTGTATCCAGAAATGCATAATTTTAATAAAAATGAAAGAGCATTCATAGACCTCAGTTTGCTTAACGCCAAAAAATGTATTGCACTATTGTGGAAAAAGACTCATAGACCAGATGTGACTCAGTGGTTAAAACAGATGTTAACAAACCTTCCACTAGAAAGAATAACATACATACTGAAATCAAAGGAAATTGTGTTTGAGAATATATGGAGACCTTTCATTGATTATGTAAAGAATTTAAACATAACTTTTGAAGAGGAAGGTGAATGATGTGTGTGGACCTTGTAAATTCCAAACTGGTGAATGTACAGTATAATATGTATACTTATGTAATGGATTGCCTAGACTAAACAGAGGAGCATTGTTGAAGACCTGTCTTTTAGTGGTTGTTGGTGTTTTTTTTTTAGTATATATATATATATATATATATATATATATATATATTATTACTTAAGTGGTGGTGTTTGATTGTTTGTGTTATGTTTGTAAAAAAAAGGTTCAATAAAAATATTGTGGAAAAAAAAAGAAGAATATACATTTTAAAGTCCCTGAGAATTGTGCTTCTCTGCTGCTCCAGTGTACTCCACCTTTGGTCGGAGATTCTCTGATTGCTTCTCTAAAACATTCCTTGGATTTTAATCCTCAAATCCCTTTGGATTTTAAAGGTTTTCCTTGGTTTGGTTCCAGGTGCTTCCAACTTGGCATTATTACTTTAAGTTTTCTCTCACTCTCCTTTTCTGCATTTTTCCCCTTCATTTTCTCACTTTTATAGTGTAAACTTGATATTTTTTTCTCAGTAATTTCCCACTTTTTCTAGTAGATGCGGCCCGCGTCTCTGGGCTAGTCTTCCTGTTGGTTTCCCAGACAGCACCCTCCCTTAGAGTTGGCACTACAGAGGAATGTCGTCCATATCATGCAAAATGAAATTTCATTGTTTTCACACAGCAAGAGAATCTGTGTACTCTTCGTTCTTTTACTACTTTGTGAAGCGAAAACAGAACTACCGAAAATAGCTGTTATATCGTTCTCGCCTTGACAAAATAAAATTGAAATTGAGCAAAAACGACATAATGGATCTGATTCTGTTTGGTGTCATTTTCCTTTAATTTTGTCGGTGTTAGATCAAAAATGAATTGACTGAGGCTGAATCAATAATCAATAGGCAGTTCTCCAAGTTCTGAGCCATTTATTCTTTTTCTGATCAGAAAGGAGGTAATCAGTAACAGCAAAATTTGCCTCAGAGCTTCACAGCACCAACTCCCTAACATGTGTTCAAGGATGTTGCTTTTTTATACCTCAGTCCCTTATCTAAGCTAGACTGGCTGGAGCCAACTCTCCAAGTGACTGCTTCTTTATCTATAGTCAGCAATGAACATTCTGCTATGATCTTTACATGACCTGGTCACCCTAAGTCACTCTAACTTACAGTACAGTACAGCTTGGTATGATAAAACAATGAAACCTTCGTCATTATTTACAATCTTGCTCAACCTAATCTTACACTGAAAAACAGACAGTCTTTTCAAGCTCTGAGACAATGAAAAAAAATCACAGTAAATCAGACATTGGCTCATTATATGCACCAGATACAATTATAATATAAAATAGAATAATACAGCATTAAAATCATATAGAATAATCAATGAAAACTGAAAATATCCTATCATTTCCCCCTTTGATGCTTAAAAAGCATCAGAGATGAAACACTATGGCTTCTAAAACCTCATTGGGCAGCTCGCCAAGTTCCGGTGCATTTCATGCTAAAGCATTATATTGCAAAAGATCCTAACTCGCTTTTTAATGAGGAAAGTCCGCCATCGGCCTCGCTGCCACTCCCGAGCACCGCTGGAATGTTTCATTTCCTGGGGAGCATGTGAGGATAATACCTTTTATTTCAAAAAAGAAATCAATCATCTAAGTAAGTCATAAAAGAGAAAAATTGAACCAGTAATGGTGATTAACCATAAATTGAGATGAAATAGTGTATGTATTTGTCGTTCTATGTGTCAGTAGATTAGCAGTGATTTAATAAAAAGTTAATACTTATGTGTAAATGTAACTTCAATAAGAACAATAAAAACGACCAAAAACGATATGTGTAAGAGACTTATGTGTATGTTTGTATTAGAGCTCTATATGTGCTAGCACCCTAACCTATGTGTTTTAGTACCACGATGTGAAACTGCAACAAGGTATCAACAATGAAACAACAATCAATACAGTAAAACTGTATACTAGCTAAATAGGGATTAGTAACATAATGGTTTCAAATACGACGTAAATTAAAACAGAACATAAACAAGATGTTTCCCTCAAGTACCTTGAGGGAAAGTTGAAAAGAACTTTGAAGAGAGAGTTCAACAGGGCGTGAAACCGTTAAGAGGTACCCGCGGACGGTGTGAGGCCGGTGGCGGCCCCTGTCGCGCCGGGGTACGGTCTTCTCGGAGTCGGGTTGTTTGGGAATGCAGCCCAAAGCGGGTGGTAAACTCCATCTAAGGCTAAATACCGGCACGAGACCGATAGAGGACAAGTACCTTGAGGGAAGTTGAAAGATAGTGTGAAAAATCTCAAATAAGGATAACAACTTCTCTGAATTTCAAGACATATAGTATCTGATTACTCTTGCAGCTCAGTACATTTCGAATTCACATCATGAACATACATCTCCTTTCGGTTTTCTGCATGTCAATCATACTTTTACTCTGTACTCATAAAACATTAAGTTGGTGTTGTTTCCCCATCATCTCCAGTGATGGCCTCGTGATAGTTTAACACTAAATTCATCTGAACAAGTTTCAACATCATATCACGGATACAAGGAATGAAACATGAAAAGATCAAAAGTATCACTACAATAATCACCACCAAGTTTATGACAAGACTCCTCCATGAGGAAAACAACCAGTTTATCCAGTGCGATGAGTCATCAACATTATCCTTAGCCCCAGCAGTCTGCAAAGCAGTCAGATTACGTATGGCTGAAGCAATGACACCTCCATCTGCATCATGTCCAGGTATAAAGGTGCAACAGTACTGACCTATAATTGCGCATGCACCCCCATGGGCAGCAGTCAACTGATCAAGTACCATTCTATTCTATGTTGCTACAAGTCTTATAGCAGTCATTTCCTCCCTTTCACCTTTCCAGGCAGCTAAGGAAAAATTCACCAAAGACTGTAGTCTATAATTAAGAGTCTCAATCCACAAGGTATTTTTTGCCACTCCCACCCAAGGGAATAGCGAATGAACTACCTTTTGACCTGGAACGTAGATTGACTGGTAAGTTGACAGCTTTGCCTTAGAACTAAGCTCCCTCTTCACTGCAACAGACCGGAACAACGTCCGCATCACTGCAGATGCTGCTCCGATCCGTCTGTCAATCTCTCGCTCCATTTTCGCCTCACTCGTGAATAAGACCCCAAGATACTTAAACTCCTCCACTTGGGGCAGGAGCCTGTCCCCAGCCCAGAGAGGACAATTCACCTTTTTCCGGCTGAGGACCATGGACTCGGACTTGGAGGTGCTGATTCTCATCCCAGCCACTTCACACTCAGCGGGAAACCGTCCATGATCCTGTCCATGAACTGGAATTATGACGCACCTATCCCTCAACCAGTGGTCTCAACGAAGAAGAAGAAGAAGAAGACCCACCAGATGGAGAGCAATAGAATGACGACAACTACTGCACGTCAAAAAAGACGCCATGAAGATGAAACACCTGAGGTTCTAGCAGTACATCGCACTCGTCTGAGACAGGAGGACACCCTTCACCAGCATAGGGTTTGACAGACTTTAAAGCATGTTTCTAGGACATCATAGGACGGCCTATGATCTCTGCCTCATCATCATAGTGCGTCCTATGAACTCAGACATCATAGGACGACTTGCCATGCCTACATGACGGCAAATATGTAACCTTGACAAATGCCAATCTACACTACAAGTGTGTAAAATGCCAAGCAAAGCGCTGATTTTCTCTTGGTCCTCTAGTTTCTTGGTTTCTACGGGCATGCACGGGCCTCCCTGAACAGGGTCGAAAGCCACTTTTTCAGGATCGTGCCCATGAACTGGAATTACGACGCACCTAACCCTCAACCAGTGGTCTGAACGAAGAAGAAGACCCACCAGATGGAGAGCAATAGAATGAGGAGAGCTGCTGCACGTCAGAAAGGGTGCCGTGAACATGAAACACCTCAGGTTCCACCAGTACGCCGCAGGCATGACTGTGAACAACACAGCCATCTGAGACAGGAGGAGACCCTTCAGTGGTCTGAACAAAGAAGACCCACCGGATGATGTCTATATGATGGTACATAGACAGAGCACATGCCTCCCTACAAGACATACACTACCGTTCAAAAGTTTGGGGTCACTTAGAAATTTCCTTATTTTTGAAAGAAAAGCACTGTTTTTTTCAATGAAGATAACTTTAAACTAATCAGAAATACACTCTAATATCTATAATATACTGTACATTGCTAATGTATTAAATGACTATTCTAGCTGCAAATATCTGGTTTTTGGTGCAATATCTACATAGGTGTATAGAGGCCCATTTCCAGCATCTATCACTCCAGTGTTCTAATGGTACAATGTGTTTGCTCATTGCGTCAGAAGGCTGATGGATGATTAGAAAACCCTTGTGCAATCATGTCAGCACAGCTGAAAACAGTGTAGCTGGTTAGAGAAGCTATAAAACTGACCTTCCTTTGAGCAGGTTGAGTATCTGGAAAAAATTATTATTTCAAATACAAATCATTATTTCTAACCTTGTCAATGTCTTGACTATATTTTCTATTCATTTTACAACTCATGGTGGTAAATAAGTGTGACTTTTCATGGAAAACACAAAATAATTGTCTGGGTGACCCCAAACTTTTGAACGGTAGTGTATATATAGACACAGGTTAGCAACATAACACAGAGCAGTGACAGGCAGGAGAAGAAGTAACAAGCAGGGGCAAACAGCTCCAGATGGCAGGGCATATTTGGTGTGATTTTTATGTTTGGCTGCATACAAAAGCCATCACATGTGATTTCCACTTAGTGCTGTGTTGCTATACCAACTGTCCTGTAACTGGCAAGAATTCTGTTCCAATGCATCCCCTCTACAGGCATGCATGGGTTTCTACGGACATGCACGGGTATGCACTAGTTGTTATAAATGCAAGACACAGGGATGGCAACAGGAAATTCTGATTTCAGCTGAAATCTAATTTGGTCGATTGACCTATGGGGGGGCTGGGGGGCGCAGCCCCCCTGAAGCTGGGAGGTTTTCAGTAAAACAGAAGTAATTTAGACTGAAAAAAATGATAAAAAAAAATGAAATACAGTGATCCCTCACTACTTCGCGCTTCACCTTTCGCGCCCTCAGTGCATCGCGGATTTTTCAAAAATATTCATCAAAAATTCAAAATTGAGAAATAATGGGCGGGCGCTAGCAGAAGGCAGGGAGACTACATTAGAACATCAGGTATCAACACGGAGAGCCCGCACAACTCAAAATCCACCTCTCTGTTCACTGTTCTCGTGTTGGCTCGGCTCGGGAATCTCGCAAGCTGATTGGCCGAGACGTTTCACCCTGCAAGCTGATTGGCCGAGACGTTTCACCCAGCTTCTCTCCCTGCCGAGTGCCCATGCAGCGAAGGAAGACCGCATTCATTGTTCTTTATCGCTCGTGTTGCTTAGTCTCGCCGCGTGGAACTTTTCGCTGTTCTCTTGTTCCTTTTTGTGCGAAATAGTCTTCCCGTCGAGCCACTACGCCGCCTCCTGCAGCTTCTCCAGCTCTATCGGAAGCTGCCCTCGACGATCCTGCGCCTCTAGCACCTGACGATGAGGCGTCACCTGAGGAGCAGTAAAGCTCTCATTAACCTGTGCAGTAAATCATCTTCATCTTGAGTTACGTATCTTGTTATAAGAATAAAAGAGTTCTAAAAACATATTTATGTACACTTTATTTACATCTACGTATGTATGTACACTTACATACACACACACGTATCATATGAGAGAGAGAGTGAGAGAATGAACGTACATATTATTTATGAGTGACGTCATTAGGGGTGACGCTACTTCGCGGTTTTTCACTTTTCACGGTCGGTTCTGGAACCCATTAACCGCGATAAGTGAGGGATCACTGTACTAGACTTAGATAAATCATTAAATTTAATGAAAAGTTAACTTACTTTTTCTTCAATGTTGTCTCACTGTCTTTAGTCCAACATATTTAACAGTTCTATAAGAGTTTATTAGACTATTTACACTGGTCACCAAGTCACTTCTAATGTGAAACTGTCTTCCTTTTGGCAGCAAGCTGTGTCAGTCTCTGAACTTTGAACTTCATCTCCTTTTCTGGTTTCTTCAGAAATTGTCCGAGTGTTTCTGTTACCTCGTCGAACTTTGAGCCAATTTTCACCTTTACTGTCACTTTTCTCTCAAGCCAATTCCATCGGAACTTATTTTTGACACTTTTGTCTATTTCCAGCACTGATGACTCCTGATCCTTCGATAAAAACCTCATAATTCCGCTGAAAACAATACTGAAAGCTCAGAATTCCAACATGAACCAGGGATGTGATTTGGGGTTGGGGAAATTATCTGAAAATTCAGCAGGGGGTCTGGGGGACATAGTCCCCCAGCGGGGCCCGGGGGGGGGGGGGCAAGGGGGGCAAAGCCCCCCGAAGCTCCTGGGTTTTTATGATTTTTAAGTACCAGAACTGTGCTTAAATGACATAAAACAAACAGCTGAATGCCACTTATTACTGTATAATATTGACTTATGTTCCAAGAAGATAGCATTCCTAAAATATTCCAACAAGCATTATCCATCACATGCTTTAACACTTGATCAAATCAAAATCAGTTAATTTTATCTATTCCATAATAGAAATAAAATTCCAACATACCATTACTTTTTATAATTTCAGCATTCATTTCAGATCACCAGTTTCAATCTCCATTGAGACTTGAGCAGTTCATTTTGCACAATCACTGATGTAGCCAAGTCTTAGAAATATTCAAAAGTTATGAGTCAATGTCCACTGTGCACTGTCAATTTCAAACTGTTTGGAATCATAAAAGGGGATGATTAACTTTTATTACCGTTTCCTCCCCCACGTAGCCCAGCTCATATAGCCGTTGTACGCCGCCAGTAACAGAGAGTTAATGGCTCTCCACCTGGCCATATGCCACTTCCAGCAGCTTCACTGCGTTCGTGGACCACAAGCCGCTAACGTACTTAACGTACTTTATCTTCCTGGAAGACGAAATAAAGCGGAATTCGGCGAATTAGCAGAAAATCACATCCCTGAGAACACGCCGCCATGAATTTTTGACAAAGCATACAACAAGCCATTTGATTGGTCCAATCATTTGCAACTATCCAATTGCAGGGCTGTCAAGCTACTGCAATACAGCAGTAGCTTGAACACAACACATCCGGGTTATCGCGGGAGACGACTTCCGGGGGAAGCGCCGAGCGCTTATGTAATCGTGTTGATTTTCACTAAAATCGGTAACAATAAGGTACCTTACCCCCCCTAAAATTTTCTCAATGGATTTAGACGATTCACAGAAATGATCAATTTGAAAATAAATCGGCGGAAATCCACAGATCGGCGGAAAATTGCCATCCCTGAAGACATGTGCACCTGATATGTGGATAATACATTTGTAAGTCTACAACTTTTTTCTTGTAAATTAACAACTTTGCATCTTAAATTTGAAACTTAAACAAAACACTTTTTTTTTTTTACCTTTTTCTTGTAAATTTGTCACTTTCTTTCCATGAATTTGTTACTTTTTCCTATAAATTTGCAACTTTTTTCCTCACAGATCCACTACTTTTTGGATCTTAAATCTACAATTTTTTCTTTGTAAATTTATGACTTTTTTCAAATAAATTTCTGAGTTTTACTTGAAAATATATATCTTTTTCCTCATAAATTTGCAACTCTGTGTCATGAATCGCCCCTCGGGGCAGAGAGAAACACCCAGATGCTGAACTGCTAGTTTGCGAAATTTATGAAGAAACAGAAACACAAAGTGCACCAGCACAAAAATCCAAACTGTCAAGTAAACAAATAAACAAACTTGCGAGTATGCTCACCAGAACAAGAGCAGGGTTCTGGTGAGGACAAGGGGGAAGAACTCCAACGCTGTGGCAACCAGAAATGAAAACAACAGTCCTTAAATAAGGCTAGACACAAATGAAACAAGTCATTGCAGATGTGGGTCACCTGAGTGGGCAGGAGAAAACAAAGATACGATTTAGACCAGCTGGGAGTAATGAGAAGGGAGAGAACGATCGGTTCTGGTGGCTGACAAGATAACGCCCAAGCAGAGCAAAAACTTGGAAAAGCCACTGACAGCTGTCAACCCTGAGAGAGAATCACAACAGAATACAAATTTAATGAAATTGCATAAAGAGACAAGTCACCTCAAAAGTGAAAACAAACTATAATAAACGTAAACAGGGAAAATAAATCATACTAAGATAAAATGTGCCTGGGACCTGTGGTTCTTTTGATGCTTGTGATTCTGGAGAATGTGAGAGAGAGAGATGAATAAAGCCTGTTCTACTCTGGACCTATCTGCCTGATTATTTCTCTCTCCACACTGGTGACCCTTCACGCACAATGGAACTCGAGGTGAACACCCCGGAGACGACCCAGACGGGAGGTGCCAGCAACGAGTGCGCCTTTTCGGTCAAACTCCCAGACTTTTGGCTACACGACCCGAAGTCTTGGTTCCTCCACATCGAGGCCCAGTTTGCGCTCCAGGGAAGAATGGCGGATGACACCCGATACTACTACGTGGTTGCAGCACTGGATGCACGCACAACTCAGCAGGTGGTGAGCCTGCTCCAATGGCCCCCAGCCCACGACAAATACGAGGCTCTCAAGACCGCACTGACCCGGCGCTATACACTCTCAGACTGCAAGAGAGCGGAAAGGCTCCTGATGTGCTCCGAGTTGGGAGACGGGTTGGCGGTCAAGTTAATGGAGAAGATGTTGGCGTTGATGGGCACAGATGACGGGCATTTCCTCTCTGCCCACCTTTTCCTCCGAAACCCCCCCCAATGGCGGCCAGGGCAGTCCTTGCCAATTCGCCGCTGCTGGCCGCGCGCAACTACCAGATGCTAGCGCAAGAGGCAGATCAGATTATCCTCACCACCAGAGCCCTTGCAGTGAACACAGCGGCGTTGGAACCCAGCAAGATGGCCAGCGGGGGCGAGGAGCCAACGACGGTGGCTGCAGCAGAGGCCAAGAAGCACCGGAGAGACAAACTCTGCTTCTACCACCGCCGTTTTGGAGAGGACCCACACCGATGCATGCCACCGTGCCAATTCAAGCACTCGGGAAACGCCAGGGCCAGCAGTCAATAGCAGCTGCGACCACCGGTGAAGCGAGCAAGCTGCTCTATGTGACAGACTCACGCTCGGGGAGACGGTTCCTTGTGGACTCCGGCTCCCAAAAGAGTCTCATCCTGCCGTCCTACACAGACCAGCTGGCGGGAACTAGCGGACCCTGAGCTGACGGCCGCAAATGGCTCAGACATTAAGAAAGGACAGTTTTCCAGAGGTTGGAGGAGCACGGATTAATAATCAACCCGGCGAAGTGCCAGTTTGGGGTGACGGGAATCGATTTTTTGGGCCACCGCATCTCACCGGAGGGCGTGATACCCTTACCCGACAAAGTGCCCGCAGTGGCAGATTTTCCCTGGCCTCAGACGGTCAGGGCACTGCAGGAGTTTTTGGGGATGGTTAACTTTTACAACCGTTTCCTCCCTGGCGCAGCCCAGCTCATCCAGCCGTTGTATGCTACGCTTAAGAAACGGAAACCGGCGGACAGAGTCAACTGGACCCCTGAGGGAGAGCAGGCATTTTCTGAGGTTAAAACAGCCCTGGCGAACGCCGCACTGCTGGCGCACCCAGACCTGGTGGCTCGGATAGCGCTCACTACCAACGCGTTGGACGTGGCCATAGGGGCCGTCGTGGAGCAGTGCGTCGCAGGTTCTTGGCAGCCGCTTGCTTTTTTTTAGCAGGTCTTTGCGCGACAGTGAGCGTAAATACAGCGCGTTTGACAGGGAGTTACTGGCTCACCACCTGGCCATACGCCACTTCCAGTTCTGGCTGGAAGGGCGCACCTTCACTGTGTTCGTGGACCACAAGCCGCTAACGTACGCTATGGCCAAGGTTTTGGAACCATGGTCGGGCCGGCAGCAGAGACAGCTGGCCGAGATCTCGGAGTTTACGACCGACATTCAGCATGTGGCCGGTAAACTCAATGTGGTGGTGGACTGCCTCTCTCGTGCATTAGTGGCCCCAGTCTACGTGGGGATAGCTTACATGGCCATGGCCGCAGAGCAGATCGCGATGCGGACGTTTGCGCGCTCCAGTCTGGACCAACAGCCTTTAGATGTACTGCAGGACGCCCCCCGCCCCCAGTCTGTGACGTCTCCACGGGCCGCCCGTGCCTGGTGGTCCCATGTGCTTGGCGCCACCTTATTTTTGAGTCGGTTCTCTCCCTGGCACACCCAGGAGTGTGCGCGTCAGTCAAAATGGTGGGAGCAAAGTTTGTCTGGCTGAGCCTGCACAAACAGGTGAAAGAGTGGGCTGCAGCCTGCATAGCGTGCCAGTGAGCCAAAGTGCCCAGGCACACAAAGGCCCCTTTGGAGCTGTTCCATATCCTGGGTAAGAGGTTTGACCATGTTCACGTGGACCTTGTGGGCCCCCTCCTGCCATCGCAGGGGTTCACGCACCTCCTGACAGTGGTGGACTGCACCATGCGCTGGCCCGAAGCAGTCCCGCTAGCTTTCACCATGTCCACAGACATTGCACGCGCTTTTTTGATGACATGGGTGGCACGTTTCGGCGCCTCTTTGGATATCACGTCCAATCGGGGCCCGCAGTTTGTTTCCGACCTCTGGTCCACCATGGCCTGGAGCCTGGGCGTCACACTTCATCGCATGACCGCGTACAACCCCCAGGCCAATGGGTTATGCAAGCGTTTCCATAGGTCGCTTAAAGCAGCACTCAGGGCTTCGCTTAAGGATGCAAATTGGGTGGACCGGTTGCCATGGGTTCTATTAGGGTTACATTCAGCACCGAAGGAGGATTTGGCTCCCCAGCAGAGCTGTTTTATTCCCAGACGCTTCGGCTAACAGGGGAATTTTTGCAGCCCCGCGCCGAACACCGCTCCATCCCGCTCCATGCCGCTTTCACTGCATAGCGCAGTGGCAGGGACGGTACCCAGTCCGGTCCACCACTGTTTTCCACGCGTTTTTGTGCCAAAGGCCTTGAAGGATGCAGCGTTCATATTTGTCTGGCACGATGCCCACCAGACCCCCTTGCGCCCGCCCTACGATGGCCCATTCAGAGTGCTGGAACCCGGGGAGAAACATTTTGTGTTAGACTTGGGGGGACGCAGGGAAACAGTCTGTATAGACAGGCTTAAGCCTGCTTCCGTTTTAGCAGATGGGCAGGTGGTGTTGGCCTGAGCTCCTCGGCGCGGACGACCCCCACTGAGAACTCACCAGGTAAATGACTTGTCAGATCAGTCACAATGGCATGCTAAAGATGTCCCCCCCTCCCAATGTCCCCCCACAGACAGAGGCACCCCCAAGAGCCCCCCCACCGGCACAGCAGTGCCTCGGAGCCGCAGACCCCCCGTTACAGCCGTTATGGACGTAGACTGAAGCCCAAAGGACATGAGGGTTAACGCTCAGTCTGAGTTTCTTGGGGGGGTGGCGGTGTGGGAACCCACTCAGTATGTCAGTATGTTTCCACTCAGACGGAAGGACAAGGGGAATCGTCATGGGGGGTTTGTGTGTTGATGTGGGGGTTGGTGTGTTGATGCAAACAGTGACAAAGTGAATGGGAATTGCAAAGTCTTTCATGTTACTGCAGCACCACAGGTGACTGAGTGGGTCGTAGGCTATAAAAGGAGAGGTGCCTGCGACCTGTGACTTTTTCTGAGGCTTGTGATTCTGGATGATGTGAGAGAGAGAAATTAATAAAGCCTGCTTTGTTTTGGACCGCTCTGCCTGGTTTTTCTTCTCTCCACACTCCTTCTTATATTCACCGACTGTCAAACAAGCAAAAGCTGATCTAGCTATGATGATTGAAATCCTATCACCAATGATTGGTCCCTCATCGGAAAGCTGCTCATACAGCCGTGGACAGAATTGTTGGTACCCCTCTGTTAAGGAAAGAAAAAACCCACAATGGTCACAGAAATAACTTGAATCTGACAAAAGTGGTAATAAATAAAAAGTCTATGAAAATTAACCAATGAAAATCAGACAATGCTTTTGAATTGTGGTTCAACAGAATTATTTTAAAAAACAAACTCATGAAACAGGCCTGGACAAAAATGATGGTACCCCTAGAAAAGATTGAAAATTATCTGACCATTGGGACATGTTCAACCAAGATGTGTCCTCTAATTAACATCAAAGGTGTCTACAAACTTGTAATCAGTTAGTCGGCCTATTTAAAGGGTGACAAGTAGTCACTGTGCTGTTTGGTGACATGGTGTGTACCACACTAAACATGGACCAGAGGAAGCAAAGGAGAGAGTTGTCTCAGGAGATTAGAAAGAAAATTATAGACAAGCATGTTAAAGGTAAAGGCTATAAGACCATCTCCAAGCAGCTTGATGTTCCTGTGACTACAGTTGCACATATTATTCAGAAATTTAAGATCCACAGGACTGTAGCCAACCTCCCTGGATGTGGCTGCAGGAGGAGACGGATAATACAAATGGTAACAAAAGAGCCCAGAACAACCTATAAACACATTCATGGTGAACTCCAAAGTCAAGGTACATCAGTGTCAGATTGCATCATCCGTCGTTGTTTGAGCCAAAGTGGACTTCATGGGAGATGACCAAGGAGAACACCACTGTTGAAAACAAATCATAAAAAAGCCAGAATGGAATTTGCCAAACTGCATGTTGACAAGCCACAAAGCTTCTGGGAGAATGTCCTATGGACAGACGAGACAAAACTGGAACTTTTTGGCAAGGCACATCAGCTCTATGTTCACAGACACAAAAATGAAGCATACCAAGAAAAGAGCACTTTCCCTACTGTGAAACTAGGAGGTTCTGTTATGTTCTGGGGCTGCTTTGCTGCATCTGGCACAGGGTGTCTTGGATCTGTGCAGGGTACAATAAAATCTCAAGACTATCAAGGTATTCTAGAGAGAAATGTGCTGCCCGGTGTCAGACAGCTTGGTCTCAGTCGCAGGTCATGGGTCTTGCAATAGGATAATGACCCAAAACACACAGCTAAAAACACCCAAGAATGGCTAAGAGTGAAACATTGGACTATTCTAAAGTGGCCTTCTATGAGCCCTGATCTAAATCCTATTGAACATCTGTGGAAGGAGCTGAAACATGCCGTCTGGAGAAGGCACTCTTCAAACCTGAGACAACTGGAGCAGTTTGCTCATGAGGAGTGGGCCAAAATACCTGCTGAGAGGTGCAGAAGTCTCACTGACAGTTACAGAAATCGTTTGATTGCAGTGATTGCCTCAAAAGGTTGTGCAACAAAATATACTGCTCAAAAAAATAAAGGGAACACTTTGAAAACACATCAGATTTTAATGGGAAAAAATAAGCTGGATATCTACACTGATATGGACTAGATAATGTGTTAAGAATGAAAAGATGCCACGTCTTTTGATGGAAATGAAAACACTCCAAAACTTAAAGTGAAGAAATTGTGGCAGGCTAGTCCATCTTACTCAGATTAAAAAGTGTTCCCTTTATTTTTTTGAGCAGTATATTAAGTTAAGGATACCATCATTTTTGTCCAGGCCTGTTTCATGAGTTTGTTTTTTAAAATAATTCTGTTGAACCACAATTCAAAAGCACTGTCTGATTTTCATTGGTTAATTTTCATAGAATTTTTATTTATTACCACTTTTGTCAGATTCAAGTTATTTCTGTGACCATTGTGGGTTTTTCTTTCATTAACAGAGGGGTACCAACAATTTTGTCTACGTGTGTATATCACAACACAGTATGTTGCTTTGAAGGGCTACAATTAACATTGTTCTGTATTTTCTAAGCTGATTGTTTTCTGTATTGCATAGACACACCTACTGTATCCCGTTTCCGTTTCTATACATTTTCATACCGCTTGTTTTGCTAAAATCCAACAAAGAAAAGCTACAAATCCTTGCAAGTGCAAATAGAATGAACTGATTATCAACTTTTTGTTCTTGTAAATATCAATTAAAGAATGATCAAGATTTAAAAATGGTTGAAAGATTAATAATTGGAGCTCTCTGACAACTGTATTAGAGTGACAAGCCTTCAGGGCATTTTTTTAATTGCATGTAGTCTGATCCAGAGAGAATACAGTTACAAATGTGCTTTATAAGGCCAAGCTATTACACATCAAAGGGAGTGGATAAAACCATCAAGAGCTAATTTGGAAAACAAGACATTTCAAAGAACACTGGAGGCTGAGTGACTAAAGAAGAGCAGCACACACCACTATTTCAAATGGCAAGAAATTGATTTTAGGCCTGGAGAAAATATCTAATCCTAACAATAGAGCCAACAGTCTGACAGGTTTGCTGTCAGAATTATGAGTTAAATATCCACCACCTCCAGCAAAGGAAATTCCTCTCATTGCAGTCTGAGACAGACAGAAAACGCTTAGCTGCAAAATGAAATGTTTAAACAGGGCCTGCTGCCTCCTCCCACGCCACTGTCACAGGGTTGCCCCAGTAAAGCGGGCTGTTGTTCTGCAGCGTTGAGTCATTGTTGCACGATAATGGCCTGACAACTTTGGTGCACTTTCTGATTCTATAGAGGAAGTAGATGAGAAAACCTGGAAGTGGAGGAGAGAGGGAAGCATGTTCTTAGTATGATGGTTTCTGCAGATACAAGAAATTTAAATATAAGGATTGAAGACATTTTTCAGGACCCTTGATCAAATTTTAGACCTTATAGTTTGACTACATTACAATTAGGCTTGTCCAGTTATTTACAGCTGAAATTACTGCAAATTGGTGATCATTGGTACACCTCACATTACATTTGTCATTAGATACTTGGATTATTCAAGCAGAAATATCTGAAATTAGCCCCAATGCCACAACCAAAGATAGCAAATTAACGTGAAAAAAGTCACATATTTGAGGGAAAAAAGTCACAGATTTACACCCCAAAAAACCCACACAAATTTACCAGAACTAGAAAATTTAAATGTTTGCTGTTTATCATTTCACTTTTAATAGTCACAATACTGAATAAAAGATTGTCAACTTAGAAGAGAGCAAAACAAAACAACTGCATTTATTCCGGGGTGTTTTTTGTCCTTTGAAATTGAGATGTAAGGGTTGATTGTCATTTTTAAGGATAAACAATGTTTTAATTTTGAATAAACAAATTTGAGACTGTTAACACCGATCTTGAGTGTGTAAAGAAATCCCTTTCATTTCTCGTGCTACATGTTACTGTTTTTTTTGTTGAAACGTACCGACTATCATCCAGATGGTAAAGCCGACGCATATACCCCAGTCCAGCTGCATCATGAAGTAAATGTTGATGAAATCACTGAACAGAGGCAGCCAGGGAAGCAGGGGGACCTTGAGAAGATGGACACATTTTCACAATCTGCCTCGCAACATTTACCAAAGCGTCACTGAGGAAAAATAGGAACATTTTGTATCTTATCTGGAAAATATTACCAAATAGGATCATACAGTCCCTTGCATTTCTTACATCTTGATTTACATTACAGCAGCACAAAAAAAACACATATCTTCTTCTTCTTTTAGATTTGATTGGCGGTTGGCAACCAGCTTACAGGTGCATTACCGCCACGTACTTGATTATCATCACTCTATATCTTTGTATAGTCATAGGACGGCCTATGATGCCTGATGTCCTATGATGATTCTATGATCTCAGGCATCATAGGACTCGTGATGCTGTCAAAAAGATATGATGTCTACGTATATGATGGCACATAGACAGAACACATGACTCCCTACAAGACATCATTATAAATTCAAGAAATCTCTGTGTGTCTGTGTGTCTGTCATGTTTGTAGGACATCATAGCGCCTGATGTCCTATGATGCATCACAGGCCGTCCTATGATCTCAGGCATCATAGGACTCGCGATGCCGTCATAAAGATATTCGCACTGCTGTCATAAAGATATGTGTATTTGACGGCACACAGACAGATAGGCATCATAGGACTTTCTATATGACGGTACATAGTGTGTGGCCTGAGCATAGGCCATCCTATGATCTCAGGCATCATAGGACTTGCAATGCCGTCATAAAGATATTTGCGATGCCATCAAAGATATTTGCGATGCCGTCATAAAGACATCCATAGGCCGTCCTATGATCTCGGGCATCATAGGAATCACGATGCTGTCATAAAGATATTTGCGATGCCGTTATGAGATGAGATGAGATGAGATGAGATGAGATGAGATGAGATTCAACTTTATTGTCATTACACATGTATTAATACAAGGTAACGAAACGTGACTTGGCATTTGGGCACGCTCTGCAGAGCACATCCAAGGCCGGGGCAGCCGCTAGGCACCAGTCATGAAGATATGTCTATATGAAAAGATATTTGCAATGCCGTCATAAATATATGATGTCTATATGACGGCACATAGACAGATAGGCATCATAGGACTGTCTATATAATGGCACAATAGTGTGCCTGGCCTGAGCATAGGCCGTCCTATGATCTCTGGCATCATAGGACTTGCAATGCTGTCATAAAGATATGATGCCTATATGGTGGTACATAGACAGATAGGTATCGCTGCACGGTGGCGCAGTGGTTAGCACTGCGGCAGCACAGTTTACCCTTGGCCAGGGGATTGTGGGGATCGTGGGATCGTGGGTTCGATCCCAGCCCCCGACCAACAGTGATCTGTGTGGAGTTTGCATGTTCTCCCCGTGTTGCGTGGGTTTACTCCGGGATTTCTCCGGTTTCCTCCCACATGCCAAAGACATGCATGTTAGGTTAATTGGCTGTTCTAAATTGTCCCTAGATATCTGTTTCCTATAGGCCCTTAGAATAGAGGGTTAGTATTAATGAAAGCGCTTTGAGTGGTCTTTGTGACTAGAAAAGCGCTATATAAGTGCAGGTTAGTTAGTTAGTTAGTTAGTATCATAGGACTGTCTATATGACGGCACATACAGTATGTCTGTGTCTGTGTGTCGCGATGCCATCATCAAGATATGATGCCTATATTACGGCACATAGACAGATAGGCAACATAGGACTGTTTATATGATGGCACATAGTGTGTGTCTGGCCTGATGTCCTATGATGCATCATAGGCCATCCTATGATCTGACAGATAGGCATCATAAGTATGTCTATATGACGGCACATACAGTATGTCTGTGTCTGCGTGTTGCGATGCCATCATCAAGATATGGTGTCTATATGACGGCACATAGACAGAGAGACATCATAGGACTGTCTATATGACAGCACATAGTGTGTGTCTGGCCTGAGCATAGGCCGTCCTATGATCTCCGGCATCATAGGACTTGTAATGCCGTCATAAAGATATTCGCAATGCCGTCATAAAGATAATTGTGATGCCATCATAAAGATATGATGTCTATATGAAAAGATTTTCGCGATGCCGTCAAAGATATTCGTGATACCATCATATAGACATCCATAGGCTGTCCTATGATCTCTGGCATCATAGGTCTTGTAATGCCGTCATAAAGATATTCGCAATGCTGTCATAAAGATATTTGCGATGCCATCATAAACATATGATGTCTATATGAAAAGATTTTCGCGATGCCATCATAAACATATGATGTCTATATGACGGCACATAGAGTGTGTCTGGCCTGAGCATAGGCCATCCTATGATCTCAGACATCATAGGACTCGCGATGCCATCATAAAGATATTTGCGATGCCGTCATAAAGATATGATGCCTATATGACGGTACATAGACAGATTGGTATCATAGGACTGTCTGTATGACGGCACATAGTGTGTGTCTGGCCTGATGTCCTATGATGCATCATAGCCCAATGATCTGACAGATAGGCATCATAGGACTGTCTACATGACGGCACATACAGTATGTGTGTGTGTCTGTGTGTCGCAATGTCATCATCAACATATGATGTCTATATGACGGCACATAGACAGACAGGCATCATAGGACTGTCTATATAATGGCACATAGTGTGTCTGGCCTGAGCATAGGTTGTCCTATGATCTCCGGCATCATAGGACTCACGATGCCGTCATAAAGATATTCGCGATGCCATCATATAGACATCCATAGGCTGTCCTATGATCTCTGCCATCATAGGACTTGTAATGCCGTCATAAAGCTATTCGCAATGCCATCATAAAGATATGATGTCTATATGAAAAGATTTTCGCGATGCCGTCATAAAGATATGATGTCTATATGACGGCACATAGTGTGTGTCTGGCCTGAGCATAGGCCGTCCTATGATCTCAGACATCATAGGACTCGCGATGCCGTCATAAAGATATGATGCCTATATGACGGTACATAGACAGATAGGTATCATAGGACTGTCTATATGACGGCACATAGTGTGTGTCTGGCCTGATGTCCTATGATGCATCATCGGCCTATGATCTGACAGATAGGCATCATTGGACTGTCTATATGACGGCACATACAGTATGTCTGTGTGTCTGTGTGTCGCGATGCCATCATCAAGATATGATGTCTATATGACGGCACATAAAGAGTGTGTCTGGCCTGATGTCCTATGATGCATCATAGGCCTATGATCTGACAGATAGGCATCACTGGACTGTCTATATGACGGCACATACAGTATGTCTGTGTGTCTGTGTGTCGCAATGCCGTCATCAAGATATGACGGCACATAGACAGATAGGCATCATTGGACTGTCTATGTGATGGCACATACAGTATGTCTGTGTGTCTGTGTGTCGCGATGCCATCATCAAGATGTGATGTCTATATGACGGCACATAGAGTGTGTCTGGCCTGATGTCCTATGATGCATCATAGGCCTATGATCTGACAGATAGGCATCATTGGACTGTCTATATGATGGCACATACAGTATGTCTGTGTGTCTGTGTGTCGCGATGCCATCATCAAGATATGATGTCTATATGACGGCACAAAGAGTGTGTCTGGCCTGATGTCCTATGATGCATCAAAGGCCTATGATCTGACAGATAGGCATCATAGGACTGTCTATATGACGGCACATACAGTATGTCTCTGTGTCTGTGTGTCGCAATGCCGTCATCAAGATATGACGGCACATAGACAGATAGGCATCATAGGACTGTCTATATGACAGGACATAAGAGTGTGTCTGGCCTGATGTCCTATGATGCATCATAGGCCATCCTATGATATCCTATAAACGTGATAGACACACAGACACACTCTACTATGTGCCGCTGTGACATCATCAACGATCGGAGGCAGGCATCAAAGATCAAAGGCAGGCATCACTGAACGAGTGGTGACGTCATGGTGACAACTTCCATGGTAACCATGTCAAAGATCAAAGGCAGGCATGCAGCAGAAATACTTGCTTATTCTTGGTTTCTACGGGCATGCACAGGTATGCACTAGTATATTTAGACACAGGTAAGCAACATAACACAGAACAGTGACAGGCAGGAGAAGAAGTAACAAGCATGGCAGGGCATGGTTACAGAAAACACGATGGGCGGGGTTGCACAGATAATCACACACAGGGGACAGGACATCATAGGACGGCCTATCCTATGATGATCCTATGATGATCCTATGATGATCCTATGATCTCAGGCATCATTGGACTAGCGAGATGCCTAAGATGCCATCATATAGGACTCACGATGCCGTCATAGAAGATATGATGTCTATATGATGGCCCATAGAGCACATGACTCCAAGATATAATGTTTATATGACGGCACATAGACAGAGCACGTGACTCCCTACCAGACATCGCTCTATCTTTAAGAAATCTGTGTCTGTGTGTCATGTTTATAGGATATCATAGGATGGCCTATGATGGCTGCCTGATGTCCTATGATGATTCTATGATCTCAGGCATCATAGGATTTGCGATACGTTATGATGATCCTATGATTTCAGGACTCATAGAACTCGCAATGCCATCATAAAGATATGATGTCTATATTCAATTCAGTTCAATTCAACTTTATTTATATAGCGCCATTTCACAACAACAGTCATCTCATAGCACTATCAACTGTAGGGGAAACCCCCACAGTTGCAGAAAGACCCCAGCAATCAGGTGATCCCCTGTGAGCAAGCACTTGGCGACGGTGGAGAGGAAAAACTCCCTTTTAACAGGAAGAAACCTCCAGCAGAACCAGGCTCAGGGAGGGGCAGTCATCTGCTGCGACTGGCTGGGGGGTGAGGGGACAGAGAAGATGAAAAGAACAGACATGTAGAGAGCAAACAGCACGATGGGGACTCAATCTATGGGAGAGAACAAACAAATGTTAATGACCAGCAAAAAAAATATTTCATAGAGAGTGAGGAAAGGAGTGAGGCCCAGTGCATTACTGGAGGTCCCCCGGCTGACTAAACCTATTAGCAGCATAACTAAGGGAGGGTTCAGAAACACATGATCCCTCCCTAATTGTAGGCTATATCAAAAAGGTAAGTTTTAACCCTAATCTTAAAAACAGAGATCGAGTCTGACTCCCGAATCCAGATTGGCAGCTGATTCCACAGGAGAGGAGCTTGATAACTGAAGGCTCTGCCTTCCATTGTACTTTTGGAGATTCTAGGTATTACAAGTAGTCCTGCATTTTGGGAGCGTAGTGCTCTGTTAGGATGATACGGTAGTATCAGATCTTTTAAATAAAAAGGAGCCTGATTGTTTAGAGCTTTGTAAGTAAGAAGAAGGATTTTAAACTTAATTCTAAACTCTATGGGAAGCCAATGAAGGGAGGCCAGAACCGGAGAGATATGATCTCTCTTTCTAGTACCTGTTAAAACTCTTGCTGCAGCATTTTGGATCAGCTGAAGACTTTTTAAAGATGTTTTAGGACAACCTGATAATAAAGAATTACAATAATCTAATCTCGAGCTAACAAAAGCGTGGATCAGTTTCTCAGCATCACTCTGAGACAAGATGCTCCTAATCTTGGCAATATTACGCAAATGATAGAAGGCAGTCTTAGAAACAAATTTAATATGTGAATTGAAGGACAAATCCTGATCAAAAATAACTCCAAGGTTCCTCACAGAGCTATTAAGAGAAAGAGTAACTGCATCCAGACTGAAAGTTTGATTTGGAAATGAATTTCTAAGGTTTTTTGGACCAACAAGAATGACTTCAGTCTTATCTGAATTTAATAGCAGGAAATTACAAGTCATCCAAGCTTTGATTTCCTTAAGACAGGCTTCTAACTTGGCTAATTGATTACTATCATCTGGCTTCATTGACAGGTATAATTGTGTGTCATCTGCATAACAATGAAAATGTATACAGTGCTTTCTAATAATGTTGCCTAACGGAAGCATATATAAACTAAAAAGAGTAGGGCCTAGCACAGATCCCTGTGGAACTCCATGACTAAGCTTTGAGTTGAAAGAAAACTCATCATTTACATGAACAAACTGGAACCTATCAGATAAATAAGATCTAAACCACTGCAACGAAGTTCCATTAAGTCCAACATAGTGTTCTAATCTATCAAGTAGAATATTATGATCGATAGTATCAAAAGCTGCACTAAGGTCTAAAAGGACAAGTACAGAAACTAGTCCATTATCAGATGCAATGAGGAGGTCGTTAGTGACCTTCGCTAAGGCTGTTTCAGTACTATGATGGATTCTAAACCCAGATTGAAACTCTTCAAGTAAACCATTTCCCTGCAGGTGGTCAAATAATTGCGTAGCAACAACTCTTTCTAAGATTTTTGAAATGAAAGGGAGATTAGAGATTGGTCTATAGTTAGCTAAAGCTCCTGGATCTAGAGTTGGCTTTTTGAGTAAGGGTTTAATTACAGCTGTTTTAAAAGCCTGCGGTACATGGCCTAAAGTTAATGAAGAATTGATTATATGAAGAATAAAGCTACCAATAAGTGGGAAGACTTCTTTAAATAACCTAGTAGGAATAGGGTCTAAAAGACAAGTTGAAGGTTTGGATGAGGAAACTATTTTGTCTAACTCACAAAGGTCGATTGGAGTAAACTCATCAAGACAGACATCAAAAGAAGGAGTTGTAGTAGTTACAGTATTTAAGTTAACTGTGGGAAGAATCTGATTGATTTTATCTCTGATGGATGAAATTTTATTATTGAAAAAGTTCATAAAGTCCTGACTAGTAAGCTCTAAGGGAATGCTAGGATTGACAGAGTCCTGACTCTTTGTCAACCTGGCTACAGTACTGAAAAGAAACCTGGGATTATTCTTGTTCTCTTCTATTAATGCAGAGTAATAACTTGTTCTAGCTTTTCTAAGAGATTTTTTATAAATTAAAAGATGATTTCTCCAAGCTAAATAGATTTCATCTAAATTAGTAGAGCGCCATTTTCTTTCTAATTGACCAGTCTTCTGTTTTAAGCTACGAGTTTCTGTGTTGAACCAAGGAGTTAGAAATCTCTGATTAGACTTTTTCTTTTTTAAGGGGGCCACCAAGTCTAGAGCCTGATGCAGAGAAGCTGAAACACTATCCACCATGTTATCAATTACAGAAGGAGCAAGCTGTCTATAGCTTATTTCCGTTGTGTTGACACATGGCATAGAGGAAACAATCTGCATAAATTTGGAAACAGCATCATCTGAGAGGCATCTACTGTAATAATATTTTTCTTTAGGAGACAAATAGTCAGAAATGGTAAAATCAAAGGTTAACAGACAATGGTCTGACAGTACAGGGTTATGAGGAGACACTACAAGATTTTCTATTTCTATGCCATATGTCAGAACAAGGTCCAATGTATGGTGGAGGTAATGAGTAGAATTTCCTACTTTCTGAGAAAACCCAATCGAGTCTAATATTGAATTAAATGCCACATTAAGGCAGTCACTATCTACATCCACATGCACTGTATATTAAAGTTCCCTACTATAATTATTCTATCAGATTTCAGCACTAAATCAGCTAAGAAATCAGCAAATTCGGATAAAAATTCTGAGTAGGTTGATGGGGGACGATAAACTATGGCAAATAAAATTGGGTTTAACCTAAAATTGCTAAAGTGCCCAATACTGAGGACCAGGCCCTCAAAGGAATTATAACATGTTTTTTGCTTTACATTAACTAGTAATTTGGAATGGTAAATTGTTGCTACTCCTCCTCCACGACCAGAACTTCTGGGATTTTGACAGTTTAAATAACCAGAGGGAGTTGATTCATTTAAACCAACATAATCCTCTTGCCCTAACCAAGTCTCTGTAAGGGAAATTAAATCAATCTGATGATCAATTAACAGATCATGGACTAACAGAGACTTGGGAGTTAGAGACCTAATATTTAGTAAACCACATTTAATTTTTAAATTATGAGGAGGAACAGAGGCCAAATCATTCAATTTAGAGGCTTTATGTTTAATTTGAGTTTTACCAATGTTTTGCTTTATCACTTTGGGATGCTTATGCATGATATTTTTATTTACTTTGGAGGGAGCAGACAATGATTCTCTGATGGGGAAGACAGGGGCTAAGCTGAGGGGGTGGCGGATGAAGATATGAAGATATATGATGGCACAGGACATCGGAGATGCCGTCATAAAGACATGATGTCTATATGACGGCACAGGACAATGAGTGATGCCTTCCTTTGATCACACACACACACACACACACACACTTTCGTGAAACACTCTATACTATGGTGTCTATATGATATCATAGATTCCGTCATAAAGATATGATGTCTATATGACGGCACAGGACGCAATGCCGTCATAAAGATATGACTTGCGATGCCGTCATAAAGACATAGGACATCAAGCCTGCCACTCTATAAAGTCTGTGTGTCTGTGTGTGTGTCTGTCACATATTATTTTTAGTAATCACTGAAGTCGCGTCTGTTTTTTACTGTCAATCAAACTGTATACCATGGCAAATTATGTCTCCAACCAAGCTCTCTTTTATGGACAATAATAAGGTAGTTAAGACGACAGTTGAACTTCTACTTGTCACTATAAATTCAAGAAATCTGTGTGTCTCTGTGTCACGATCATAGGACATCGTAGGACACCCTATGATGTTCCTATGATGTCTGCATCATAGGACATGCCAGCCTTGATGTCTTTATGATGTCATATACAGTGATGCCTGCCTTGCTGTCTATATGAAGTCATATAGACCATGATGTCCTATGCCTGCCTTGATGTCTTTATGATGCCATATAGACCATCCCTCACCTGTTCTTTGCAACATCTGTGATTGGTGTCAATGCTGGACGCAGTCTCCTGATTCCACGAATCACACAAATTTTTCATTCACCTTATGATGTAAACAGTTTCCAGTAAGACCCTATTTGCCATGACTGTGAATAAGTCACAGGGCCAGTCTTTACAGCGCATTGGTGTTTTCTGCACAACAGATTTCTTCAGCCATGGCCAATTCTATGTTGCCGCGAGCAGAGTTGGTAGATCAAGCAGTCTTCGTATCGTATTCTTGCTCAAGATGAAGAAACTAAGCAAAAGCGTTGCTTTCTGAGCAATGCTGTTTTTAAAGAGGTACTGACACAGTAAAAATGCGTAACCTTGAAGACTGGCAGTCTACACTACAAATGTGGAAAATGCCAAGCAAAGCACTGATTTTATCCGGGTCCTCCGATTTCTTGGTTTCTATGGGTATGCACGGGTCTTCCTCAACAGGGACGAAAGCCACTTTTTGCTCAGATCTATTTTCATGATCCTGTCCATGAACTGAAATTACGACGCACCTATCCCTCAACCCGTGGTCTGAACGAAGAAGAAGAAGACCCACCAGATGGAGAGCAATACAGTGAGGAAAACTGCTGCACGGTTCCAGCAGTATGCCGCAGACATGACTGTGAACAATACAGCTGTCTGAGACAGGAGGAGACACTTCAGCAACGGGCATGCAGAAATGCTTGCCTAGACTTGGTTTCTATGGGCATGGACGGGTATGCACGGGTATGTACTAGTAGTATATAGAAAAAAACAGTTTAATCTAGTACCTAGTGTGTGTTAAAGGCCTCTTTTTCATTTTTTCCCCTCACAAATATAAGGACCCTTTTACCTTCTTTTATCATTTAGTGCTTGCTCACCAAATAAACTGAAGTGGCTACTAAGCTGCCCAGGAAATTGACGGACTTTAATAACTACCTTGAAAATTAAAGCCTCTTTGCTATAAGGCTGCCTGCAAATGATGACAATGCAGAAAACACAGAGCAGAGTCAAAATGGCGCAGGGCACAGCCACACTGGGATTCAGAGCGATCACCTCTGTCAGACAGATGACCAGGATGGCACAGAGTGCACTGACGAAAACAGCTGAGGATAGGCAAGGAGGGGAAAAAATTACTTCCACGAAACAGCTCTAATTCATCAACACAACCTAGAGATTCAAGTCTTCCCTGTGGCACACTTACATATGATTGCAGTGGTGGTGAAGACAAAGGTCCCAGAGGTCTGTGTTGGTGTGTTTCCACTCAGGCAGAACAGCAGCTTGACGGTGAAGGCCCCTCTGAGCCGCCCCTTGTCCATCTCCATGTCATCCTCGCCACCGCTGTCCCCTCCATTTACGGCCACCTTCTCACTTTCAACCATCTCCATCGGCTTTGTCTGGCTGAACATCTGGCTTGAGGAATTCAGGTTGCTAGGCTGATACCTGTAATGTCAGCCGGGCATGGAGATGACGCAGCGAAGCGCCTGGGACAAGGGTGTCGAGAGCAGCAATGAAACGCCTGTGTCAGAGAGTGACGCTGGCCAGAGCGAAGCTGAGAGCCCCGGGAGAGAGCAGCTTGGACCGGGCATGGTGACAGCGCAGTGGAGCACCTGGAACGAGGGTGCTGGGAGCAGCGGTGAGGTGCCTGGGTCGGGAAACGACGCCGACGAGCAGGCTTCGGTTTTACCCGGTGTGTTTAGAGCCACGATGGCAGCGCTGAGAGTGGTCGGAAGTGGAACGACGAGCATGGAGGGACGGTGTGCGGCAGAGTGCGGTGAAGAGAAATGTTATGGCGGGAGAGATAGTTTTTGATCCCAGGGGCAGATGACAGCCACACAGGATGCACCTGAGCTGAATTTTGAGCTTCATGGCAAACTTGAGGCTGTAATTGCTGCCAAAGGTGCATCAGCAAAGTGTTGAGCAAAGGCTGTGAATACTCTGTGCATGTGATTTCTTAGTTTTTTTATTTTTAATAAATTTGCAAAAATTAAAAAAAAAAAAACTTTTTCACATTGTCATTATGGGGTATTGTTTGTAGAATTTTGAGAAAAGAATGAATTTAGTCCGTTTTGGAATAAGGCTGTAACATAACAAAATGTGGAAAAAGTGAAGCGCTGTGAATACTTTCCGGATGCACTGTAAGTACACCATCCGTGCACAAATAGGAAAATGTGTGTGTGGTAATGTGTATTAATTGTTAGCCCAAGTTTTGGGGGGATTATGGATATAAAGAACCAGTCTGAAGTTTTACCTGGTCACAAATGATGGAAAACTGTGCTATTAAACCCTTTGGTGCTTGACAGCATAAGAACATCAGCGGTGATTCTGTTAAACTAAGGTATCTGAAGCTACCAGGAAGTTAAATTTAGGATTTTTAAATGGTAGCCAGGAGAGGGGTTTTTGTGCGGTGGTTAATCCTGGACAGGGCACGGAACAGCAGCCTGTCCTCCGCCATGGCATAAATAACATGGGGCATAGGGAACACAGACCCCAGGAGGCTGGAAGCAGATCCACAATTATCATTACACTTAAACATCTTAAAAATATATTGTGTTGTGTCAAGTGGAAAAGTGGTGGATAATAATTTTAGGGTCTTCTCCCTCACCTAGTGAACAGAATGCAAAGAGAACCACAGCCACGATGCATCTGGCAGGAGCCCAGCCAACATAGGTGAAGGCCTCAGGCAAAGGACTCTGGTCATTCAGCTGGTAGTATGGCATCATCAAGGTCAGAGCGGCAGACACGCCAAAGTAGGCGAAGAAACAGATGAGCAGTGAGGCCATGATTCTGACAAGTATGGACCGCATGGGATTTTTCACCTCTTTTCCTGAGGACAAGAAAAAGCATAGCAAGAAGAGCGTGAGTGTTTCACATTGCTGTGCTGCACCTGAATAACTGTTAAAGCTGTCGACACAGTAGGTGACATCGCTCATATTTCACTCAAAATTACATAACAAATCTGCATCAGGCAAGCACTGTTTAGGAATTCTCTCTCAGGTGCACTTACAGGCGTGGACAAAATTGTTGGCACCCCTCTGTTAATGAAAGAAAAACCCACAATGGTCACAGAAATAACTTGAATCTGACAAAAGTGGTAATAAATAAAAAGTCTATGAAAATTAACCAATGAAAATCAGACAATGCTTTTGAATTGTGGCTCAACAGAATTACTTTAAAAAACAAACTCATGAAACAGGCCTGGACAAAAATGATGGTACCCCGAGAAAAGATTGAAAATAATGTGACCATAGGGACATGTTCAACCAAGATGTGTCCTCTAATTAACATCACAGGTGTCTACAAACTTGTAATCAGTCAGTCGGCCTATTTAAAGGGTGACAAGTAGTCACTGTGCTGTTTGGTCACATGGTGTGTAGCACACTAAACATGGACCAGAGGAAGCAAAGGAGTTGTCTCAGGAGATTAGAAAGAAAATTATAGACAAGCATGTTAAAGGTAAAGGCTATAAGACCATCTACAAGCAGCTTGATGTTCCTGTGACTACAGTTGCACATATTTTTCAGAAATTTAAGATCCACAGGACTGTAGCCAACGTCCCTGGACATGGCCGCAGGAGGAGACGGATAATACGAATGGTAACAAAACAGCCCAGAACAACCTCTAAACACATTCAAGGTGAACTCCAAGGTCAAGGTACATCAGTGTCAGATCGCACCATCCGTTGTTGTTTGAGCCAAAGTGGACTTCATGGGAGACGACCAAGGAGGACACCACTGTTGAAAACAAATCATATAAAAGCCAGACTGGAATTTGCCAAACTGCATGTTGACAAGCCACAAAGCTTCTGGGAGAATGTCCTATGGACAGACGAGACAAAACTGGAACTTTTTAGCAAGGCACATCAGCTCCATGTTCACAGACACAAAAATGAAGCATACCAAGAAAAGAACACTGTCCCTACTGTGAAACTTGGAGGAGGTTCTGTTATGTTGTGGGGCTGCGATGCTGCATCTGGCACAGGGTAGGGTGTCTTGAATCTGTGCAGGGTACAATGAAATCTCAAGACTATCAAGGTATTCTAGACAGAAATGTGCTGCCCAGTATCAGACAGGTTGGCCTCAGTCGCAGGTCATGGGTCTTGCAACAGGATAATGACCCAAAACACACAGCTAAAAACACTCAAGGATGGCTAATAGCCAAACATTGGACTATTCTAAAGTGGCCTTCTATGAGCCCTGATCTAAATCCTATTGAACATCTGTGGAAGGAGCTGAAAGATGCCGTCTGGAGAAGGCACTCTTCAAACCTGAGATAACTGGAGCAGTTTGCTCATGAGGAGTGGGCCAAAATACCTGCTGAGAGGTGTACAAGTCTCATTGACAGTTACAGAAATTGTTTGATTGCAGTGATTGCCTCAACAGGTTGTGCAAGAAAATAGTAAGTTAAGGGTACTATCATTTTTGTCCAGGCCTGTTTCATGAGTTTGTTTTTTAAAATAATTCTGTTGAACCACAGTTCAAAAGCATTGTTTGTTTTTCATTGGTTAATTTTTTATAGGCTTTTTATTTATTACCACTTTTGTCAGATTCAAGTTATTTCTGTGACCATTGTGGGTTTTTCTTTCATTAACAGAGGGGTACCAACAATTGTGTCCACATGTGTACATAATACTGAAGGAACAAAAGCCCATTATTTAAAAAAAAAAATGTTCCCACTACTGTGGCAGTTCAGGGCTGTGAATCAAACCACTGACTACTTATGAGTCACTGCTGTCATAACCAATTACATGTCAGAATTGCTAATACATATGTTCAGTTTTTAGGTTAATAAAACACAAATCAGTGATCAATACAGCAAATATTGCCACTGAAAGAAAGAGACCAGTTAATATATTTTAAAATAAGCCTTTTCAAATTTTATAGAAAACAAAAAAAAGATTATTCATGGCCATGAGAAACACAGTTTTTGTAGTATTTTAGACCGAGTACTCTCAAGGAGCAACTGTGTGGTATTAATAACTGTTTTTCTCAAACCAAGAAAGATTTATGTAATCACAATCTTAAAATTCTAAATAGTTCCTTTCCTACTTCCTTTATTACTAACATCTCTAATCACTCACTTGTTGTGGCGATGCAGTCTAAGCCCACGGAGGCGTAAAAGTAGGTGGCCGCATCAGTCAAGACTCTACTGAATCCAAAGGGAGCAAAACAATCCACGCCAAGCTTTTCTCTCACACTGACAGGCAGATACAGCAAAACATAATTTCACAATCAAACAGTAAAACCATGAGGTAACTTGGTGACTTTTAGTAGCTGACAGACACTAATTTCAATGTTATGCTACTGTTGCTGTTGTTTATATAGCTGACATAGTCTTCCTTTGTGAGGTTCCAGTTTTTGGTGTCCCTCTTGATGAAGCTTAGAGATTGTAATGAAACCCAGAACCACCAGATTGATGCCGGTGAAGATCTTATTCACCAGCGCTAACTCGCTCACACCAAACGCCAGAAGCCCTGATTTTGAAGAACGGCAGAAGAAAGGAGGGGACAGGTAGTGAGAGAGAAGAGAGGAGAGGATTGGATTAAACTTCAGGATCAATAACAACGTGGTCTGCAATGTGGGTGAACATTTTCATACTTTATCATTTCCAAAAGACCGTCAGTCAACCAATCCGCAAGTTCTTTTAAACACAATCTTTGGCATAGCATGATAGTTGCAATAATACTGTGACAACTGTTCAGTCTGTTGTCCAATCATTTGGATGCAGCGCCCACATTACCACTGATTTTACTGATCAAACTGTATTAACAGAATTTGAGAAGTTATTAATTTGTAATTAGTTAAACTCTTCACCTAATCCAATTTTAAATTATTATACTAAGGATCAGTGGTATCACAATATCATAACAACCAGGTTTAAGTGTTTATCTATTTGTGGAAGCCAAACATTAACTAAACTTACTTCACTTTTCCATTTGTCTGTTTAATGAAAAATATTAGAGTTAAAGCTTCACAGTATTTCACAAGCAAGAGTACTCCAAGGTGAGTGCAATATCCCCAGTTGTGTTTCCTTTGAAGATCCCAATATGTCACTAAAGGAAAGCAGATTTCAAGTTTTCCATATATTCTTTTGGGCAGAACTAAATTATAATAAACCTATCATCCATGAATATACAGTGGGGAAAAAAGTATTTAGTCAGCCACCAATTGTGCAAGTTCTCCCACTTAAAAGATGAGAGAGGTCTCCAGTTTTCACCATAGGTATACCTCAACTATGAGAGACAAAATGAGAAAAAAAAAATCCAGAAAATCACATTGAAGGATTTTTAATGAATTAATTGGTAAATTCCTCGGTAAAATAAGTATTTGGTCACCTACAAACAAGCAAGATTTCTGGCTCTCACAGACCTGTAATTTCTTCTTTAAGAGGCTCCTCTGTCCTCTACTCGTTACCTGTATTAATGGCACCTGTTTGAACTCGTTATCAGTATAAAAGACACCTGTCCACAACCTCAAACAGTCAGACTCCAAACTCCACTATGGCCAAGACCAAAGAGCTGTCAAAGGACACCAGAAACAAAATTGTAGACCTGCACCAGGCTGGGAAGACTGAATCTGCAATAGGTAAGCAGCTTGGTGTGAAGAAATCAACTGTGGGAGCAATTATTAGAAAATGGAAGACATACAAGACCACTGATAATCTCCCTCGATCTGGGGCTCCACGCAAGATCTCACCCCATGGGGTCAAAATGATCACGAGAACGGTGAGCAAAAATCCCAGAACCCCACGGGGGGACCTAGTGAATGACCTGCAGAGAGCTGGGACCAAAGTAACAAAGGCTACATCAGTAACACACTACGTCGCCAGGGACTCAAATCCTGCAGTGCCAGACGTGTTCCCCTGCTTAAGCCAGTACATGTCCAGGCCCGTCTGAAGTTTGCTAGAGAGCATTTGGATGATCCAGAAGAGGATTGGGAGAATGTCATATGGTCAGATGAAACCAAAATAGAACTTTTTGGTAAAAACTCAACTTGTCGTGTTTGGAGGAGAAAGAACACCATACCTACTGTGAAGCATGGGGGTGAAAACATCATACTCTGGGGCTGTTTTTCTGCAAAGGGACCAGGACAACTGATCCATGTAAAGGAAAGAATGAATGGGGCCATGTATCGTGAGATTTTGAGTGAAAACCTTCCATCAGCAAGGGCATTGAAGATGAAACGTGGCTGGGTCTTTCAGCATGACAATGATCCCAAACACACTGCCCGGGCAAGGAAGGAGTGGCTTCGTAAGAAGCATTTCAAGGTCCTGGAGTGGCCTAGCCAGTCTCCAGATCTCAACCCCATAGAAAATCTTTGGAGGGAGTTGAAAGTCCGTGTTGCCCAGCGATAGCCCCAAAACATCACTGCTCTAGAGGAGATCTGCATGGAGGAATGGGCCAAAATACCAGCAACAGTGTGTGAAAACCTTGTGAAGACTTACAGAAAACGTTTGACCTCTGTCATTGCCAACAAAGGGTATATAACAAAGTATTGAGATGAACTTTTGTTACTGACCAAATACTTATTTTACCGAGGAATTTACCAATTAATTCATTAAAAATCCTTCAATGTGATTTTCTGGATTTTTTTTTTCTAATTTTGTCTCTCATAGTTGAGGTATACCTATGATGAAAATTGGAGACCTCTCTCATCTTTTAAGTGGGAGAACTTGCACAATTGGTGGCTGACTAAATACTTTTTTCCTCACTGTATAACAAATATAGATGTATGCAACCCACAGCTGTAGATCAGGATCCTAAGGTGAACCTGTGTACAAAGTTTGGTGACTCTAGCTTGACTCGTTTTATAGTAATAGTGCAAATGGAATGTTAACTTTGACATTTGGACCCCAAACCATAGTCAGATCAGGGTGTAAATTGTCCAAGATGTGTCTTAGATACAACTATTGTATTGATTTGAAAAGCCTACAGGACACTAAACACAGCGGGGGGACATTCCTCTGGAACATTCTTCACACCCAACAGCAGGGCTGAAAGAAGCAGAGGACAATTTACATGCAGACAGGGAACCACAGGAAGCAGTCAGATGAGACTGTATGCATGCGTCCTTGAGCCAACCAATGTCATGCTAATCATGTGTATTGACCGATGTGTATTAGATGACAATTTATATGCTAATGTGCCATGCATTCTCTCTGTCTGTATCACGGTATAAAAGAGCTTGTTTCACTCTCAGCTCTCCCTCTCTACGCTTTACTCTCAAGACCATCCAAGAGGGCCCCAGCAGCAACACTGGGGTCAACAGGCTGAATTCATGTTAGAGGGTCAATAAAGAATCTGTGCTGACCTACGCTCGTGTTTCGCCTCCACATTCTTTCCTTCGCACCCTCTGCATTGGTGATCTAACATGAAATGGACTGTCTCTCCCTCTCACTGCACTGTGGATTCCAGAGACCGGGATCACCTACATCCTTCGCACCCACACGGGACCGCGCGCACCTTGTCCTCTTTCCACGATGGTGACCTCCAGGGCCGGACGGAGAGCGCGGCGCTGGGACCGAGACGGCTGAGGATCAGCGACACGAGCAACACACAGAAACAGCCTGAAGAGGGAAGACCATCGTCGCCGACTGCGTTGATTTCCATCAAGCTCCCTGACCCTGACTCACCTCTCGGCAACGGACCTTCCGCTCACAGAAGCCACGCGCGCACACTGCAGGATTATGAGAACAGCGCAACTGGAAATAACGTGGCCGCAGCGCGCGCTATGCCCCAGGGACAAACCAGCTTCATTGTTGGTATGGGTTTGTCAGCCGCGGTACACAACGGGGATTTAGCCGATTGCTGTCCCTTCCGCATCTACGGCCACACCACCAAGTCCCTCACAAAGCTACAGTTGTTTCACAGCCGCTACGCATCCTTGGGGAATTTGGCCGCCCGACTTCCCCACATCCTTACAGGGCGAGCCGCAAGAAGAGTCAGAGACTTAAGTTTTCTTTTTTTTTTTTCACAACCACCGGCTTTTCCACCCCTCCCCTTTTCCCCCCACAGACTTACAGGCCCATCAACACTCCTCACCAGCAGGCAGTTCGACCGGAGCGGCAACCCCCCCCCCCCCCGCTGCAGCCTCCACTGGCATTGACTTGAGCCCAAACGACAGGGGGGGTCACAGCCCTTTCTAGGTGTTGGGGGGGGGGGGGGGCTGGTGTGGTGACACTAAACACAGCAGAAGGACATTCCTCTGAAACATTCTTTACACCCAGCAGCAGGGCTGGAAGAAGCAGAGGACAATTTACATGCGGACAGGGAACTACAGGAAGCAGTCAGATGGGACTGTACACATGCGTCCTCGAGCCAACCAATGTCATGCTAATCATGTGTATTGACCGATGTGTATTAGATGACAATTGATATGCTAATGTGCCATGCACTCTCTCTGTCTGTATCACAGTATAAAAGAGCTTGATTCACTCTCAGCTCTCCCTCTCTACGCTCTACTCTCAAGACCATCCAAGAGGGCACCAGCGGCAACACTGGGGTCAACAGGCTGTATTCATGTTAGAGGGTCAATAAAGAATCTATGCTGACCTACGCATGTGCCTCGCCTCCACGTTCTTTCCTTCGCACCCTCTGCAACATCATTTTTTTCAGTAGTTACCTGGTACTAAGTTTTAAAACAATTGGAACAAAACTAGGACGAGTTGATTTCACAAAAGTGGGACAGACGGATGGACAGACTGCCCCATAACATAATCCCCCTTCGGTCTTTACCCAAAGTAGTGTTCAACATTAAAAACTGTGGACATTTTAAAAGATCTGCTGTTTCATTCTCATTAATCAAGGACATTTCTGTATTTCAGCCAGTATTAATGTCAGTGAATATTGTCGGTAAATGATGATAGAAAACTCACCAGTGAGAACAGCTCAGGGTACTCGGCCAGCACATTCCCTGGCACTTTCATTTCCATGGAGGTCTTAACAAAGCCAGAAATCTTTTGTTCAACCAGGTTGTCAAAGGTTGAACTCCAAGCCCTGGAAGTGCTGCCTGTGCCTAAAATGGAGAAGCAATGTTTATCATCATGTGGTGACTGGAAATTGGGGGTGTGGCATCAAGAGAAAACAAGTCAATTCACACTGAAGCTCACCTGTCACATACACACGTGGACAAAATTGTTGGTACCCCTCTGTTAATGAAAGAAAAACCCACAATGGTCACAGAAATAACTTGAATCTGACAAAAGTTGTAATAAATAAAAAGTCTATGTGTTACGACCCGAGCGCTGGGTTCTGCCTGCGCTCGGGCCACGCACAGTTCGCTGCCGGCCTTGACAGCTGTGGGTTGTATTCTGGCCTCACCGGGCTCTTATTGTGAAGGCGCTCGGTGGGGCTTCCACCTGTCAAGGTTGGTCAGCTGTCTGTCATCACTGCTCATTAGTGTTCGCCTTTATAAGGCGGGCACTGACGGCTGTTAGATTGCGGGAGCATAAGTCGACCTTAAGTCAACAATCGTCAAACAATCCTCGTGAGGCCTCGTTAGACCTTCATGTCAGGTTCGTTTTCATTCTTGTCTTGTCATAGTTTAGCTTGTAGTGGCTCGTTTAGCTCATAGTGTCATAGTTTCATAGAGTCATAGTCTCATAGTGTCATAGTTTAGCTCATAGTGTCATAGTTTAGCTCGTAGTGGCTGGGGTTAGCTTAGTGTGTGTTATTGCCCTTAGAGGCTCATAGCCTTGTGTCTTGTCTTGTTTTGTTAATAAAACATCATTGCAAGACTCAAGGGCGACTCTTGGCGTCTTATACTGGCTTGTGAGGGCCAGGCATGACAGTATGCTCCCGCCGCCAGACGTTTAAATGGAGACGCCACACCGAGACGCCTTTTTCACCGTGAGTTTTTGCTTTTTTGGATGTTTGTTCTTTTCCTGTCTGGGTACGGTGTGCTGGAGGAATGCTGTTGCGGCGGGGCCGCGCTCGGAGTCCGAGCCATGAGCTGGCGGACATCCTAGAATATGTGGATGAAACGCTCATCTCTGCTTCCCTCCTCGACTACGACAGCAATGTACGCTGGTACCTGGACTGCGCTGACGATGTGCTTAATCATCTTTCTCCCCGCTACGCTGACCAACCTGAAGTCGGCGCGAGGAGGGATGACATTGCCACACAGCGCGAGATACTCGGTATGGTGGAGGAGGACTACGGCAGGAAGCAGCGGAGGAGGCATCCTCGCTCCCCGTGCTGGGATCCCGCTCCTGCCCTTGACCCGGTCCAGGAGTTCGCGCCATCTGGTGGCCGACGACGACGTCGGTGCCGCAGCCCAGGCAATCCTCAGCAGAATCCCCGGCTGGACCCGCTGCTGGCGAAGCCCATCAGCGAACTTCTGAGAGAGGCTCCACCTTATCCTTCCAGGGGGCCCTCTGTCGCCATCCAGCGGGGAGAAGGAGGAACAACGTCCCCTACAGCAGGAACCATCCCTCCTCCGGGAGAAAGGCAAGTGCATGTTAATTTATTGCATCATGTTTGTTACCTGCCTTGTCTGACTCCTGGGGGCGGAGTTCGGGGCTCGCAGTCCCCCGAGCTCCCTCCACCTGCTGTAGAGATAATGACTAAACCTGCTGCCTCTGTGTCCCCCCCTGTTGAGCGATCCGCAACGCCAGGCCAACGTCGTCGGATGAAGAGGGGACCTGCAGTGCTGGAAAGCCTGGATCCGGCCCTGCAGCCACGTCGTGGACGGAGGAGAAGAGCGGACTGCGGCCCGGAGCCTGAGCCGACGACGAAGCGTCCCCGGGTCTCCTCGCCGGAGTGGTTCGAGCCAGTGGGTCGAGTGTCCTCTGCCCCCACAACATATGGGTCATCGGCTTGGACAGCAACGCGGGAGGAACCTCAGGCTGCAGACGACATCTTGCCAGCTGCGGAGCCCGACGCAGCTGAGTTGGAGCCTGCTGATGACAGTTGCCGCCCTGAACCTGGATCGTCGAAGTCCTGGGTGGCAACAGAACCTGAGTGCAGGCAAGTGCTCCCTCTTGTGTCTCTGTCCCCTGTTTTGGAGCATTTTTGCCTGCCTCTCGGGGAGGCGAGTGAGGAGCAGCCGCCTGCTGCGCCCGAGCTCATCTCGCTGGGTTCTGTTGCTACCGGTGATTCTGATCCCGGTTTTCTTGTTGTTTGTGAGCCTCGTTGCAGTGTCGCCGGCATGGAACCAGTCGGAGTCACTGGGTTGGAGGTCCCAGGTTCGGGGGTGGAGATCGTCAGCGGAGCTGCACTGACCCAGTTGGGGTCCGTCGTGGAGGCTGCTGTGGCCCAATCGGGGTCCATTGCGGGAGCTGCTTTGGCCCAATCGGGGTCTGACATTGGTGCGCCAGAGGCCCAATCGGGGTCCACCGCAGGTGCAGTTCTGGCCCAATCGGGGTCTGACGTGGGTGCGCCAGAGGCTCGATCGGGGTCCACCACAGGTGCAGTTCTGGCCCAATCGGGGCCGGACGTGGGTGCAGCCGAAACTCAATCGGGGTCAAGCGGAGGTGCAGCGCCGGTGTGGTCCGCGGACGGGGGAGGAGCTGCAGACCTTTTGCCGTCAGACGGATTACGGGCTTATCCTGGTCTTGTCCCTCTACTCGGTCATCGCCCCTGCGCATCATCGCCGGAGGCCGTGGGGGTCCCTGTTCGCTCGCCCCGGCTCTCCCGAGTTTTGTCCTCATCAGGGAGGCCGCCGCGGGCTGTTTTTCCCCGGGACTGGTGGCTGAGGGACACGGGTCAGCCGCCTGAGGGACTGCTTTGTCGGTTCGGTGCCCCGGGTCGGCCACCCGACGTGTTATGTGTTTCGTTGGGCGACCTGGTTCGGCCACCAGAGGAGCGGACGTGCTGGGCGTTGGACTGTGGTGAGCCGCCTGGTCATGTTCCGCCTCCCATGACCACCCGCCGGCCGTTGGACGCGGGGAGACTGCCTGAACTGTTCCTATGGCACCGGGTCTTCACCAGTCGGCATAAACTGTCGGGGGGGTAGTGGTTACTATCTGGTGTTGTCCTGATCCAGTTATTGTGCGGTTTTGTTTTCCTTGATGTTCTGTGTTCCTCTGTCTTGCAGTTGCTCTATTTTGTTTTACGCATAGTTAAGTATGAGTCAATTGTTCTGTTTTCCTGTACTTGGTTATTTGAAGTGTCTCTTGAGCATTCGCACAGGTGAGAAACCATTTTCTTGTGAGACATGCAGGCAAGGATTTAATTTTCTCTTTCTGTCCTGTGCTGTTGCCGTAGTTAGTTGAGCATTTAGTTTAATCTGAGTATTCGGTATTTTGTCATTGTCCTGTATTTAGTTTTTCTGACCCAGTAATTCTGTTTTTTTTTTCTCCATGTTATCCTGTGCAATTTTCTGTGATCGTTAGTTGAACATTTAATTTAATCTGAGTAGTTGGTATCTCTTGTCATTGTCCTGTATTTAGTTCTTTTTCTTGCCGGGTTTTGACTGTTTCTGGGTTTGGTCTCTCTCCCTCCGGACCTACCCACAGCCACCCACCCTGGGGTGTGTGTGTGTGTGGGGGGGGGGGGGCAGGGTGGTCCATGGGCGTTCTGAGCCCGCCCTTGGAGGGAGGGTACTGTTACGACCCGAGCGCTGGGTTCTGTCCGCGCTCGGGCCACGCACAGTTCGCTGCCGGCCTTGACAGCTGTGGGTTGTATTCTGGCCTCACTGGGCTCTTATTGTGAAGGCGCTCGGTGGGGCTTCCGCCTGTCAAGGTTGGTCAGCTGTCTGTCATCACTGCTCGTTAGTGTTCGCCTTTATAAGGCGGGCACTGACGGCAGTTAGATTGCGGGAGCATAAGTCGACCTTAAGTCAACAATCATCAAACAATCCTCGTGAGGCCTCATTAGACCTTCATGTCAGGTTCATTTTCATTCTTGTCTTGTCATAGTTTAGCTCGTAGTGGCTGGGGTTAGCCCTACGAGCACTTGTATCGCTTAGTGTGTGTTTTGCCCTTAGCGGCTCATAGCCTTGTGTCTTGTCTTGTTTTGCTAATAAAACATCATTGCAAAACTCACTGGTGACTTGTGGCGTCTTATACTGGCTCGTGAGGGCCAGACATGACACTATGAAAATTTACCAGTGAAAATCAAACAAATGCTTTTGAATTGTAGTTCAACAGAATTATTATAATCATAAGATGGCGGTGCGCTCGGACGTTGCGGCCCCTCTAGGCATCAGTCCCTTTACTGAAGCGCAGCAGGCCAGTAGTGAAACAAATCAGAATTTGGCCAGAGGGTGCAACCTCAGCACTTAAAGACTGTTTTCTGCACACAGACTGGGAGGTCTTCAAAACAGCAGCCTCCTAGGAAGACAGGACAGATGTGGAGGAGAATGCTGAAACGGTCACCAGATACATCGCAAAGTGCACAGAGGATGTCACTATAGTGAAGAGTATCACTGCACGGGGCAACTATAAGCCCTGGATGACTGCAGAAGTGCATTCGCTGCTCACAGCCAGAGATGCAGCCTTCAGAGCGAAGGACAGGATCTCCCTCCGCTCAGCCAGGTCTGCGCTCTCAAAGGGAATTAAGACGGCGAAGTGCGCCTATGCGGTGAAAATCCAGAAACACCTTTGTGACACAAGGAACACCTAACGGATGTGGCAGGGAGTTCGGGTGCTGACGGATTATAAGTCTAGGCAGGGGGTCTATGATGACGACGCTTCGCTTCAAGACAGGCTCAACAACTTCTTTGCATGTTTTGAAGCATCAAACCCGACAACCAGAGGGAGGGCTGGCCCATCTCCACCATTGGTTGGGCCAGCTATCACCATCAACGCAGCGGACACACGGAGGACCCTAATCAGGGTCAACCCATGTAAAGCTGCAGGTCCGGACAACATCCCGGGACGTGTGCTCCGAGACTGCGTGAGCGAGTTGGCGGATGTCCTGACTGACATTTATAACATCTCCCTGAGTCAGGCCATCGTTCCCAGATGCTTTAAGACCTCTACCATAGTACTGGTGGCAAAGAAACCAATTGTGTCCTGTCTGAATGACTATCGTCCTGTTGCACTGACACCAATTATGATGAAGTGTTTTGAACGGCTTGTTAAACCACACATCACAGCCTGCCTCCCTGCATCACATGACCCGCTCCAGTTTGCATATCATTCAAACCGTTCCATGGAGGATGCTATAGTCACCACCCTGCACTCTGTCATCACCCACCTGGATCAGAAAGACACCTACGCCAGACTCATGTGCATTGATTTCAGTTCAGCATTCAACACCATCATTCCCCAGACACCGATGGAGAAATTACTCCGTCTCGGTCTGAACACCGCCACATGTCTCTGGATCCTGGATTTCCTGACTGAGAGACTTCAGTCTGTCCGTGTTGGAAATAACATCTCCAACTCTATCACGCTGAGCACCGGATCCCCTCAAGGCTGCGTACTCAGTCCACTGTTATTTACACTTCTAACACATGACTGTGTATCCAGACACGAGGGGAACCAGATTATTAAGTTTGCGGATGACACCACAGTGGTGGGACTTATTCAGAGGGATGAGGAATCAATGTACAGGGAAGAAGTTAGAGACCTGGAGGGCTGGTGCAGGGAGAACAATCTGGTGCTCAACGTGAACAAAACAAAGGAGATGATTATTGACTTCCGGCGGTCACAGCCTGAACATGTCCCTCTCAGCATCGGAGGCCGTTTAGTGGAGAGAGTGGAGAACATCAAGTTCCTCGGAGTGCAGATCTCGTAGGACCTGACCTGGAGCAAGAATTCCTTGGGGATCAGGAAGCGAACCCAGCAGAGACTGCACTTCTTGAGGAAACTCAAACAGGCCTCTCTCCCCATCTGCATCCTCAGGACCTTCTACAGAGGTTTGGTGGAGAGTGTTCTGACATACTGCATTGCAACATGGTACTCCAGCTGCAGTATGTCAGACAAAAAAGCCCTGCAGAGGATAGTTAAGGGAGCTGAGAGGGTAATTGGAGTTTCCCTCCCCTCTGTCCAAGAACTTTTTCAGAACCGTTGTAGGAGCAGGGCACTGAACATTGTCAAGGACCACTCTCATCCTCTGCATAAACACTTTGAACTTCTGCCATTTGGCAAACGCTTCCGGAGCATCAGAGGCAGAACCACCAGACTGATTAACAGGTTCTTTCCACAAGCTGTTAGGGTGCTGAACAGTTGATCCGGAATCTCTCATACATACTACTGCACCTGTGGACATTATGTATATTATTTGTATATTATAGTTCTGGTTAGTTTTCAAGTATGTCTCAGGGATGTGTGAATGGCTGTGTTGGGGTGGGGGGTGAGGGTGTGTGTGAGTGTATCTTAAATTATGTTCTTTTTACTTATATGGATGCCGAGAGAAACGCAATTTCATCTTGCCTGCACTACAGTTGTATGTACAGCAATATGACAATAAAGGTTGATTTGATTTGATTTGATTTGATTTTAAAAAGCAAACTCATGAAACAGGCCTGGACAAAAATGATGGTACCGTTAACTTAATATTTTGTTGCACAACCTTTTGAGGCAATCACTGCAATCAAATGGTTTCTGTAACTGTCAATGAGACTTCTGCACCTCTCAGCAGGTATTTTGGCCCACTCTTCATGAGCAAACTGCTCCAGTTGTCTCAGGTTTGAAGGGTGCCTTCTCCAGACGGCATCTTTCAGCTCCTTCCACAGATGTTCAATAGGATTTAGATCAGGGCTCATGGAAGGCCACTTTAGAATAGTCCAATGTTTTTCTCTTAGCCATTCTTAGGTGTTTTTATCTGTGTGTTTTGGGTCATTATCCTGTTGCAAGACCCATGACCTGCGACTGAGACCAAGCTGTTTGACACAGGGCAGCACATTTCTCTCTAGAATACCTTGATCGTCTTGAGATTTCATTGTACCCTGCACAGATTCAAGACACCCTGTGCCAGATGCAGAAAAGCAGCCCCAGAACATAACAGAACCTCCTCCATGTTTCACAGTAGGGACAGTGTTCTTTTCTTGGTATGCTTCATTTTTGCGTCTGTGAACATAGAGCTGATGTGCCTTGCCAAAAAGTTCCAGTTTTGTCTCGTCTGTCCATAGGTCATTCTCCCAGAAGCTTTGTGGCTTGTCAACATGCAGTTTGGCAAATTCCAGTCTGGCTTTTTTATGATTTGTTTTCAACAGTGGTGTCCTCTTTGGTCGTCTCCCATGAAGTCCACTTTGGCTCAAACAACGACGGATGGTGCGATCTGACACTAATGTACCTTGGCCTTGGAGTTCCCCATGAATGTGTTTAGAGGTTGTTCTGGGCTCTTTTGTTACCATTTGTATTATCCCTCTCCTCCTGCGGCCATGTCCAGGGAGGTTGGCTACAGTCCTGTGGATCTTAATTTCCTGAATATTATGTGCAACTGTAGTCACAGGAACATCAAGCTGCTTGTAGATGGTCTTATAGCCTTTACCTTTAACGTGCTTGTCTGTAATTTTCTTTCTAATCTCCTGAGACAACTCTCTCCTTTGCTTCCTCTGGCCCATATTTAGTGTGGTACACACCATGTCACCAAACAGCACAGTGACTACTTGTCACCCTTAAAATAGTCGGACTGACTGATTACAAGTTTGTAGACACCTGTGATGTTAATTAGAGGACACATCTTGGTTGAACATGTCCCTATGGTCACATTATTTTCAATCTTTTCTAGGGGTAGCATCATTTTTGTCTAGGCCTGTTTCATGAGTTTGTTTTTTAAAGTAATTCTGTTGAGCCACAATTCAAAAGCATTGTCTGATTTTCATTGGTTAATTTTCATAGAATTTTTATTTACCACTTTTGTCAGATTCAAGTTATTTCTGTGACCATTGTGGGTTTTTCTTTCATTAACAGAGGGGTACCAACAATTTTGTCCACGGCTGTAGGAAAGGATGAGGTTCCATCCTGTGATAAAGGCCCAAATTTCTCCAACCATTACACAGCTGTAGAGGTAAGCAGACCACCGTCTTGGGGACACGGGTGCCAAACTCAATGTAGCACAATCCAGCCAATATTGAAGATAAAGCAGGTATGAGAATGCAAAGGACAATAGCGGGCCCTTCTTTGTCTCAGGTGACCTCGCCAGTGAGGACATAAACACCAGCACCCAGTGTGGCACCCACTCCCAACTCAATAAGGTCCAGGGTCGACAAGCAGCGGGCAAATTGAGTCTCTTCACTGGAACAGTCTAACACCCGGTGACGCAGCAGGCTTTTGCCAAAGCTGGACAGCTTGTTGGCCATGTTTGCTGTGACTGTGTGTGGGTGTACAACCAGTCTGTGTTTTAAATCCTTCTTGTGTGTGTGTGTGTGTGTGTGACTAACACTGCTTAAACACAACACCTGTGACTGCACTATGCAGAAGTACTTATGATACTATCAAACTGAATGGACATGTACACGAACACCATGTTAATGCACACTGAAATTATTTTTTTTTCTCATCTATTTAAGCATAGCACTAATTCAGAATACATTTCATCACTTGACACTTGAAGTCTCATGGAGTTCACACACTGGGTATGTGGCTAACCATTACATTCGCTAAAAGGTATCCGCCCAGCTCGGCCAATTGCCAACTTTGCTTGGCTGACTCAGCCTGCTGTCAGGCGGACTGAGTCGGAGCATGATTTACACCCAGCTTGTAATGAACTAGCCCCTCCGGGGCAGAAAGGCAGACCCAGATACCAAACAACTTACAGAATTGGCGATCCAGAGCAGAGCATGCTCTGGAGGGGAAGAGAGGAGTAATCCAAAATAGAAATAGACAAAGCTGTCAATGAAGAGAAGTCCATGTAATGCTGCCGCACTGAAAGACAAAACAGCAAGTCTTAAATAGTGGGCAGCAAATGAACTGAATGTTGAGTGAATGAATGTGCACCTGAGCAGACATTAGACAATCATTTCCAGCTGGAACTGAGGAGCAGACTGAGAGTGGATGGTGTGTCTGGGAGAGAGGGAAGAGGCTATGCCACAACCCAAAAATATCAGAAAATGACAACATAATGGAAAAAGACCATCAAAATACAGAAATAAATTGAGTCTGAGCTCAGAGGGAATAACTGAGCTCAGACTCATGACACAACTCAGCTGACTGCCAAGTCAGCCCATCGATTACCGTATTCAGGACTCGTGGTGTTGGAGATTGAACTCATTGTTGAAGTACAGTTGCCATGACTGATTAGATAATTCAGCCCAAATGCATGGTGCAGCAACAAAGAGACAATCAAACTGTACACACGTTTGAATCATTTTATTAAATAGCAAAATCCGCACTGCTACAGAACAGTCACTCACCAGAGGAAAGGGCCTGTGGAGAGAGAACGAGAGCTGTGAGCAGAGGAATGGAGTAAGGGAAAATGGGCGAGCCAAATTACCACTTACGTGGGCTCCGAGGGAGCGCCGGCAGGACTCCAGTGGGGAATAGATTAACCAGCAGGGTAAAGGATAGCTGGTGGAGCCTGACTGAGTGGAGGTTACTGTCGTGGAGGAAGAAGTGGCAGGAGTGCGCGCACAGCCCCCGGTGACACACTCACACGATGGCAGCAACCTGCACAGGGAATAAAGCACACCAGTTAATAATTTCTTTACCAGTGTAACGTCAACTTGCTGTTTTAATGGCAGTATACTCAGACAAGCCAGCATTGAATCACTGAAGGATGCTTCCTTAAATACGCTGGCTGATGAGAGAGCGCAGGTGTGTCCTCTCCCTCAGGTGTGATGATGAGCTGAGGAGAGATGAACAGGAAGGAGGTGGCACGCTCTCGCCGCCCATGACAGGGGGCGCTCCCTTCTAGGAGCGCTTCCTAGCGCTCCACAAGGTTTGTTGGGATGGGCTTGATGGTAGGACCGGAGCATCTCTTTATCCAGGATTTGAGACGAGGGAATCCAGGACCATTCCTTCGGGCCGTAGCCCTCCCAATCAATCAAATACTGGACACCCCGGCCCCGACGATTAACATCCAGGATCCAGTAGACCATGTGGGTGGGGTGGCCGTCGATGATCCGGGGAGGAGAAGGTGGCTTCGGCAGGGGGGGGGGGGGGGGGGGCAGAGAGGACTGACCGAGAGGGGTTGATGTGAGAGACATGAAAGGTCGGGTTCACCTGCAGGGCTGATGGGAGTCTAAGCCAAACCGAGGTGTCGTTGACAATCCTGGAGATAGGAAAAGGCCCAATGAAGCGAGGAGACAGCTTCTTAGAAGTAGTCTTGAGCAGAACCTGACTGGCTGCCAACCAGACCTGCTGCCCCACAGTGTACTTGGGCGCGGGCATCCGTCACTTGTCCGCTGCGGCCAGGTTGCGCTCGACAGAGCAGGTGAGGGCGGCGCGTGTGGATCTCCAGATGCCCCTACAGCAGCGAGCATGAGCCCCCATGGAGGGAACCGCGACCTCCCTCTCGGTCATGGGTAGAAGCGGAGGTGTATAACCTAATGAAGCTTCAAAAGGAGTAAGCCCTGTTGCTGTGGAAATAGCTGAGTTCATAGAGTATTCCACCCAGGTCAGGTGTGAGCTCCACGGGGATGGGTGCTCGGCTGCCACGCATCACAGGGTGGCCTCCAAGGACTGATTGGTGTGCTCTGCCTGCCCGTTGTTCTGGGAGTGCTTCCCAGAGGAGAGGCTCACCGTCATCCCTAGGGTGTGGCAGAAGGCCCTCCAGACCTGTGATGTAAACTATGGGCCCCGGTCAGACACAATGTCCACAGGGATACCATGGAGTCGGATCACATGATCAGTCAGAAGAATGGCAGTCTCCAAGGCTGAGGGGAGTTTGGGAAGCGCCACCAGGTGGACAGCCTTGGAGAGGCGGTCCACAATGGTCAGAATCACTGATTTATGATGGAAGTGGGGAAGTCCCGTGACAAAGTCCACGGCAATATGTGACCATGGCCGACCGGGGACGTGAAGGGGATGGAGAAGTCCAGACAGGGGGGAGTTAGACTTGCCCTGGACGCAGGGTCTGGCAGGCCCGCACATCCCGCCGCAGCGTGGGCCACCAGGACACCCGCCGAACCAGATCTGTAGTGCTGGTGATTCCAGGATGACAGGCGAAGTGGCTGGTGTGACCCCACTGGATGACGTCACTGCAGAGGGCAGCGGGGATGTACAGGCAGTTCTGGGGGCACCCTGCTGGCACAGGCTCCCGAGACTGGGCCTGATGGACCCTCTGCTCGATATCCCACGTAAAGGCACTGAGGACTCATGAAGGGGGGAGACTGGATTGGGGGTGGGAAGGGGGCGCTACCTCCTCTGAATCAAAACTGGCGCGATAGCGCGTCCGGTTTGGTATTCCAAGAACCAGGCCGGTAGGTGATGGTGAAATTAAATCGCTGGAAAAACAAAGCCCAGCAAGCCTGCCTGGCGTTAAGTCAGCGGGCTGACCGCAAGTACTCGAGGTTCTTGTGGTCGGTCCACACGACAATGGGGTGAATAGCCCCCTCTAACCAATGTCTCTATTCCTCTAGTGCCAATTTAATGGCAAGCAGCTCTCTGCCCCCTACGTCGTAATTCCTCTCGGCCGGCGTAAGCCGATGAGAGAAATACGCGCACGGGTGGAGCTTCTGATCAGAGGATGTGCACTGTGAGAGAACAGCGCCCATCCCCAAATCAGATGCATCCATCTCAAGGACAAACTGGAGCTGCTTGTCGACCTCAGCCAAGATAGGTGTTTCAGTGAACAGGCCTTTTAATTTGGAAAAGGCCTGTTCCGCTGCCTCGGTCCACCAAAAGGGGACCTTAACAGAGGTCAGCTGCGTTAAAGGCAGTGCTACCCCACTATAGTTCCTGATGAACTGGTGATAAAAATTCAGGAACCCGAGGAAGCATTGAAGCTCCCTGCAGGAGTGGGGTGTCAGCCAGTCAAGCACTGCCCTCACCTTGGCTGAGTTGACAATCAGTCTCCCTTCAGCCAGCATGAAGCCCAAGAAGGAAGTAGATATTGTGGAAAACTTGCACTTCTCGGCCTTAACGTAGAGCTGGTTCTCCAAGAGCCGTTATAAAATGGCCCTCACATGGACCTCATGTTCCTCTGGCGAGCGGGAGAAAATTAAAATGTCATCCAAATAGACAAACACAAACTGGTAGAGCATGTCACAGAGAACGTTGTTAATCAACTGTTGGAAGACAGCGGGGGTGTTGGTGAGCCCAAACGACATCACCAAATACTCAAATTGCGCCAGGTGTGTTTTCATCGCTGTCTTTCACTCGTCCCCCTCATGAATGCGAATGAGATGGTACATGTTGCGTAGGTCTAATTTGGTAAACACCCATGAGCACTGAAGGAACTCGAACGCGGAATTCATCAAGGGCAGAGGATATTTGTCTGTTATAGTGTTGAGCTCATGGTAATCAATACATGGGCGCAGCAAGCCATCCTTCTTGTCGACAAAGAAGAACCCAGCCCTGAGAGGGGGCGAAGATGGCCGAATAAGGCCGGCGTTCAGCGACTCTTTAACATATTTCTCCATAGCCTCTCTTTCTGGCCCAGAAATACTGTAGAGCCGGCTGGACGGCAGCCTCGCCCCTGGGATGAGGTCCACAGCACAGTCATAAGAGCAATAAGGCAGAAACGACAGCGCTCTCAACTTTCTGAAGACCTCCCCCAAATCATGATAAACTCAGGGAACAAGGCTGAGGTCCGGCGGCTCGACCGGAGGGAGAGAGACTGGAAGAGATGGAACACATTCGGCTGAACTTAAACAATTGGCCAAACAGAACAGACTCCAGGAGATGGAATTACGCCCCCAGTTTATTATAGGGCTGTGCCCCCGGAGCCACGGATACCCTAGAATCATCGGGGATGAAGAATTTGGGAGAACTAGGAACGTGAGTTCCTCCCGATGACTCCTGGACAAGAGGATGGCGACTGACCTCATGCATTTGACGATAACCGCAACCTCACGGCCAGATGCAGTATGGTGGTAACACATTGATGATGGGGCAGTTTAAGAGTGGGAATACCCAGGTCCCAGACGAGCCGGGCCGACACGAAATTGCCCTCTGCCCCTGAATCAACTAACGCCAAGACCCTCCTCTCGACCTCCGGCAATTGCACAAGGGCCAGAATAGAGAAATTGCCCAGGGGAGTTAATTTAGCCCCGCCCACCAGACCCCCCACGGTTACTGACGGGCTGTGTCTTTTGGCCACTGGGGGCACTCGTCCCAACTGTGCTTTGGTGAACCACAGTATATGCATGTGTCAGTCCTCCTCCTTCACTGACATTCATTGTCAGTTAATTGAAACTGACTGAGGTCCATCGGCTTGAGAGGAGAACCCCCCCCCCCTCCCCAGTGTCAGTCCCCGCAGCTGGCACCTGCTCAGCAGATGAGCAAGAGGAAGTCTGTCTCTCCTTTGCGCGCTCATGATAGCGGTTGTCCAACCCCACAGCCTGATCAATGAGACCATTGAGTGTATCGGGAACGGCATAAACCGCCAGGTCATTGCGGAGATGGACGTTTAACCCATGGAGGAACGCGCTGTGTAATGCAACCTTGTTCCACCCCGAGTCTGCTACTTCGACCCGAAACTCCACAGAGAACTCAGCCACAAATTGATCAAACGTGTAACTATGGCCCTCCGGGCTGTCTGATGTGGCCTGAGCCCAACTGCGGGCTTGGTCCCGCAACAGCATTGATATTTTTGGCTCTGTGCACAAAATTTTAATATGTAGCTGTCTTATATTTTGGCACATTTGTTAAATAAAAGCCTTCTTTCCTGAGGTGTTTTCTTTCTGCTTCTACATTAATTATTATCCTCACTGTTATGTCGTAACAAGGAGCCAAGGACGAGGCCAGGTGTCGAACTGAACACACGTTTATTGACGAGGCACTACACAGCACACAGGTGCAACTGTCAGGCAGCGAGGTGGCAAAGAGACCGCCCCTCCTGCCCACTGCCCTCTTATAGCCGCGGGTGGTGGTGGACCCGGAAGGTGGAGTCACCACCCGTACCTTACAAATAAAAGTCTAAACTCTAACACATCATTCTGCCCCACCCCTTCACAAAAGCCACAAAACACACACACAATTCGGACCCACCCCAATTTGGAACCCGAATCACGCACTAAAAGTAATTTATTTAGCGAATGCAAAGTTCTTAAGCCAAGCAGTTGCCTCCTGGTTTGCTGTATGGAGGGTGTGTAATCCTCCCTCCAGTCTTTGGAGCGGGCAAGCCTCTATGATGTGTTCCATTGTTTGCTCCTCTCCACATGCGCACAGTGGGCTAGGACTACTGCCCCATCTGTGAAGGCTGGCCAAGCAGGGGCCATGTCCAGTCCTGAAGCGATTGAGTGTAGACCACTGTCTCCTTGGAAGGTTGGTGCCCAGGACCTGTTGGTTGGGGTTTATCACCAGCTGTTTGTTTGGGACCTCCTTGGTCTCCCATTCCTCTTGCCAAGCTGTCTGGATGGTAAAGTCATCTGGGGGAGGGTTTTTCCAAATAGGCCGTCTGGATGAAAGTCGGGCAGTGGGTGGGGTGTAGATATCTGCATGGATTGGTAAGTGAGGAAAATCTTTAACTTTTTGGAGCATCCTTTGAGTTAATGCTGCTCGCCGGATGTGTGGAGGGGCTATGTTTGACAGTACAGAGAGCCAGGGGAGTGGTGTTGAGCGGATTGTTCCAGTTATAGTTCTCATGGTTGAGTTGAGCTGGGTGTCTACATGGTGTGTGTAAGATGACCTGGACCAGACAGGGGCACAATATTCTGCTACAGAGTATGAAAGGGCCAGTGCTGAGGAGCGCAGGGTGGAGACTGCCGCCCCCCATTTTGCACCAGCGAGCTTGCAGAGCAGGTTGTTTCGTGCCTTCACCTTAGCAGCCGTCCCCTTTAGATGTTCCTTGAAGGATAAGGTCCTATCAAGGGTCACTCCAAGATAAGTTGGATTTGGGGCATGCTTAAGCTTGAGTCCGCTCAGGTGGATGTTTGGTTCTCTGGCAGCTTTTGCATTGCTAAAAGTACATTACTAAAAGTAATTAGATAACACAACACAAATGGCCGAACCCAGTAACTCCAAAGCAACTAAAACTAGGGGGAGATGGCTAGACTGCCACCTCACCCCACACGGCAAAGTGGGTTATTCTGTGCTTATACTTCAAACAAGTTCATTTGAAACAAGATATCGCCATTTTCTAATCTAAACATAACATAAAATCAACCCCCATGAACATATATGAATAACAAATACACAGAGTAAGACATTCTAAAAAAAATCAAGTAAGCCGTAACCTCATAACAATCAGGATATAAACACATACATAACATCTAAACCAGGCACCAGCTATAACGAATATACCCATGCCCCCCCACCCCCGGACTGTCCTTCCATCAGTCCACCCCAGGAGGAAATCCGCCTCCCAGGCTGCCGCTGACTGTCTCGACCCCGGTGCGCCTCCTCTTCGACACCACTGGAGGAGTCCCATGTCAAGGCCCAAGTCCACCAGTCTTCTCCCGGGCACACCACGCCGCAGCTCATTCAGGTGCCTCCATAAGCCATCTGACAGTTGGAGATAGGCGTCCTCCCATCTGGCCACCACATGCAGCCGCCCCTGGTGTTCCTCCATTCGCCGATTGGCCCGAACCCGCTGCGGCCGTGCCTCTTCCCTGGCCTGGACTACATCCGCAATCCCCAGAGGGGCCCTACACAACTTGCAGTGTCTCTGCTTGGCATGTTGTTATTCTACCGTGCCAGACGGTGCAGCCCTGACCGCTTTTACCTTCGCCACCACCCCTGTTCACCGGCCCATTCCAGCTGAGATCCAGGAACAGATGGGGCCAGCCTCTTGATGTCGCCCGCATCACAGGTGTCCCGCCGTGCCGCCCAGTACCCTCGTCCAGGGTGACTTGAGCTCTGGCACAGGGACCCTCCTGTGATGGCCCTGGGCGATATTGGTCCTGCTCACTCTCCAGGGTGGCAGACAAGTTCTCATCCCACTCCGCCCCGTCTTTCATTCTCGGGACCGGTTGGTCCCACAAACCACAGCCCGACCACTCCTCCCCAGCACCGCTTTTAATAGTGAAGCCCAGACCACAAAACAGATCGCATCCCATTATGTTCTTTTCATGGGCCGTCATGATGAACTTTAGGTCACACACCTCAGCCAATTTGTACCTGGCCGTCAGTCTCACCCTTCCCACTGTGGCCAGTCTCCCTCCACCATACCCACAAAGCGGCGCCAGGTCACCTCCAATCCTGTAATGCGGGAAAAAAGCACCTCACGGTTGCCCAATTCAACACGGAGCCCACTGCTCCTGTGTGAGTCAACAATGGCACCACCACCCCATCCAACTCCACCATACAATACGTGTGTCCGTTGGTGCTCGGAGACACAGCATGGACAACTGTGGGGACGGGAGAGTCTTGGTTGTGTCTTGGACTCCCTCACTCGAACTTGCGACATGCCCTGGTGAAGTGATGCAAGCGTCCACACTTGCCGCAGCGCTTCCCTCTCGCCGGACACTCTCTGGCCTTAAAATGATGCTTCATGGACCCACAACTCATACAAACTGGCGTTTCCGGGGCAGACCTCATTTTCACAGCGTTGGCGTCGTCCACACCACACTCCACGCTATCATCGCTGTCTGGGTCCACTGCATGTGCTGTCGGCTCTGATCCTAGTTGTAGGTGTGACACACTCCCACTCAGCTCCAGTGATAGTTTATCCGCAGCCTCCAGCTGCTGAGCTAACTTGATGGCTGTAGACAGCATCAATTCACCCCAGAACGTAAGCAGTTTCGACCTAATTGCAAGGCAGCTGTTATGCTCCACCAGCTGGTTGCAAACCATCTCCTCCTCCAACTGTCCGAACTGGCATTCACTGGCCAACAGTTTCAGTTCTGCCACGAACCGCTGAACAGACTCGCCAACCCATTGGCGGTGCTGTCGAAACTGGATTCTGCGGACAATGACATTTTCCAGGGTGAAAAACTCCCACGCCATTAGCTCAACCACTTCTTCAAAACTATCACAGTCGCCCATTGTGCTCAAAATTCACTGTCCCTCCATTCCAAGATTATGGACCAACAACACACGTACTCTCAATTTCTCCAACCTCCCAAGGTTCAGCGCCACCATGTACGTCTGGAACGCGGCGAACCACCTCGACCAGGGAACAGGCGGCTCACCAGGAAGCTCCAAAAACAGCCGAATAGGTGTAACACAAACGTCCATAACCTGCTTTTATCCTCGTTGCCAAAATGTTATGTCGTAACAAGGAGCCAAAGACGAGGCCAGGTGTCGAACTGAACACACGTTTATTAAAGAGGCACTACACACCACACAGGCCCTTATAGCCCTGGGTGGTGGCAGAACCGGAAGGTGGAGCCGCCACCCTTACCTTACAGATAAAAGTCTAAACTCTAACACAACACTCACAACAAACATATGCGTGAAATGTCAAGCTTTTTAGGATAGACAATACAAATCAATATAACATTACAGTGATGGGAAGTACATGTACTGAATTATTGCACTAAAGTCAGTTTGTCAGGAATTTGAAAATATATTGGGTATTTATGGGCTTTATTCATGTATTGACAACTTTTTCACATTTTTCTAAAGAACGAGCAGCAACAAATTAAATTTATGGACCTTTTTCTGTGGAAAATAATCCAAGTTGCCTGCTTCAAAAATGATAAATGAGTTCTTATATTCATCCTGCAATGCACCATATGACATTCTGTTAGCTCTGGACAAGATCATTTCTTTTAAAGTACTTTTAACATACACTTTAAAAGAAGTTTTTACCCCTACATGAATAAAAACTTGAATCGGTGCTTTAACCAGAGTAGGTTTTCACACATCTAACTCTATGCATATGCCTATAAAATATACTGCTCAAAAAATTAAAGGAACACTTTTTAATCTGAGTAAGTTTTGGAGTGTTTTGAATTCAGCCCTCTGTAGGTTGTAGGTTGATAATTTTCATTCCCATCAAAAGATGTGGCATCTTTTCATTCTTAACACATTATCCAGTCCATATCAGTGTAGATATCCAGCTTATTTTTTCCCATTAAAATCTGATGTGTTTTCAAAGTGTTCCTTTAATTTTTTTGAGCAGTATATATAAATGCACCATAAATATTTCAAAACAGAGTACAGGACCAATTGTCAGCTGAGTTTTTTATTCATTTATGCTTTCTCACTACTTCACATGTTACATTTTGTACTTGATTAAAGCTGCCCTAGTGTCATTCGCTTCTACATTGGCATGGTCAGGCAGTGGTTGAACTGGAGGCTCACTGTGATCAGGTGTGTCTGGGAGTTCAAAGTTGCCACCATGTTCGTCACAAATATTATGCAGTATGCAGCAGGTGAGCACCATTTTCTTGCACAGCTCCAGTTTGCAGTCATTCTGTTTAAGGAGGGACCTCTATCATCCCTTCAGGCGGCCGAAAGCCACTTCCACAACTGAACGTGAACGGCTCATCCGGCAGTTGTAGTTGCGTTTATTCAGGGGTAAGTCTGCCTGTGTCCGAAAGGGGTTTCATCAGCCACTTCTGCATGGGGTAGGCTGGATCACCAGCGAGATAATGCCCAACGTCAGTGCCAGAGATTGAGACTTTGTTTTGCTCCATGATCTGGCCACCACTTAGTCGTTCCCACAAACCTGACTGACGTAGGACTCTGGCATCATGCACGCTCCCTGGAAAGCCGACACACACATCCCAGAAAAGCCCTTTCCCATCCACAACCGCTTGCAGAACTACTGAATGCCATCCTTTGCAGTTGTAGTAGTCTCTTGCATACTCTTCTGGTGCAATTCTTAGAATGTGGCTGCTATCTATGGCACCCACACACTGTGGTACTCCCCAGCGGTTGTTAAAAAATGTGGCCATTTCAATTAACCTACTTACATCTGGATTTACTATATGGTTAGGAAGGAGCACCTTAATGGCAGTATCACAAAATTCCTGGACACAGTTACACACGGTGCTCAGACCTACCCCAAAAAGATGGCTGATTTTTTTTTTTTGATTTTGTATACTTTATTGATCCCCAGAGGGGAAATTGAGGGCATCCACCTGGATGGATGAAGTAGCGACAGTACGGCGTTATCCCTTTACCATTCACACACACACTCACGCCTAGGACCACTTTAGAGTCTCCAATTAACCTAACCTGCATGTTTTTCGCCTGTGGGAGGAAACCATAGAAATCCTGGAGTAAACCCATGCAGACACGAGGAGAACATGCAAACTCCACACAGATCACTGTTGGTCAGGGGCTGGGCTCGAACCAGGGATCCCATGGCCAAGGGTGAGTTGCAGTGCTGCTGCAGTGCTAACCACTGCACCATCGCACCGCCCAAAATTAATTGTCAGAAGTGGGATTCGAACCCACGCCTCCACTCAGAGACCAGAAGCCCCTTGAACAGGAAGACTTGTTTCAGCTTGAGTCTGGCGCCTTAGACCTCTCGGCCATCCTGACAACTGATGGTCCTGTATTCACCACCAGTAGCCAGGTTCCAAATAGCAACTGCAACCTACTTCTCAACTGGGATACGCAATCGGTAATTTGTGTGTATGTGTGTGTGTGTGTGTGTGGGAGGGGGTTTGCAAGGAAGGCTTTGGTCTGATCACAAATGTACTTGGGACAAGTGGAAGTTTTGCACAAACTTCTGTTGAGGTACCGAGACCTCAACAGAGCTACTGCCATCATTAAAGACTGCACTCATCCAGGTCATGATTTCTTTCACTTGCTCTCCTCAGGAAAGCGGTACAGATCTCATAAAACCCGGACTACCAGGTTTAATCATAGTTTTTTCCCAGCAGCAGTACGTATTTTGAACGGATTTATGTAACACGTACAGACTGATGATGTTATTTTATGTTATTTTGTGGCAATAACCTTGTGTGTATAAGCTGGTCTTATTTATTTATTGCTCAGTATGTTTTTATTATTACTATGTACAAATTGTATTCAACTTTTTAGGTATTATTGTCTTAAGCATTATTTATTGTTGTAATTATGAGAATGTTAAATGCATGAACTGTGAGTGTGATAGTTTGTTTTAGGGAGCAGTATCTCAGTTTCTTTGTATTGTTTTTTAGCAATGGAATGACAATAAAGGCAGTTTGACTTTGACTTTGACTTTTTTAGCTGATTTAGAACAATTTTGATAAGCTGAATCCAAAAATCACATTGGTTTTGCTCAATCAGGTCAACTTTTTGAACTATGACCACATGATGTTTTTTATGTTTTTGTTTACGGGTATTTTCGCTTTATATCAGGGGTGTCCAATCATGTGCCATGGAGGGCCAAGACCCTGCAGGCTTTACCTTCAACCAGTGTCTTCAACAGCAGATTTTACTGAACTTCTTCCCACTGATTGCTGATCAGTTAAAACACCTGCTGAAGAGACTGGGTAAAAGAGAAAACCTGCAGGGTCTTGGCCCTCCATGGCACATGATTGGACACCCCTTCTTTATATGATGCAAAATTCTTTTTTATTTCTTGAAATTTCTCGAACTCTGAAGACTTCGCATGCGCCAATTTATGACAATGTCATAAATTGTCATGATGGCTGATTACTGTTGGACTCTGAAGAGAGACATCCCTGCTGCTGAGCATTCTAGAGGTTCAAATAAACGGAAGTTGAAGCTCGGAATTTTGAACAATGATGGCATAACATTCAATTTACATGTACAGTGGGGCAAAAAAAGTATTTAGTCAGCCACCAATTGTGCAAGTTCTCCCACTTAAAAGATGAGAGAGATCTCCAATTTTCATCATAGGTATACCTCATCTATGAGAGACAAAATGAGAAAAAAAAAATCCAGAAAATCACATTGAAGGATTTTTAATGAATTAATTGGTAAATTCCTCGGTAAAATAAGTATTTGGTCACCTACAAACAAGCAAGATTTCTGGCTGTCACAGACCTGTAACTTCTTCTTTAAGAGGCTCCTCTGTCCTCCACTCGTTACCTGTATTAATGGCACCTGTTTGAACTCGTTATCAGTATAAAAGACACCTGTCCACAACCTCAAACAGTCAAACTCCAAACTCCACTATGGCCAAGACCAAAGAGCTGTCAAAGGACACCAGAAACAAAATTGTAGACCTGCACCAGGCTGGGAAGACTGAATCTGCAATAGGTAAGCAGCCTGGTGTGAAGAAATCAACTGTGGGAGCAATTATTAGAAAATGGAAGACATACAAGACCACTGATAATCTCCCTCAATCTGGGGCTCCACGCAAGATCTCACCCCATGGGGTCAAAATGATCACGAGAACGGTGAGCAAAAATCCCAGGACCACACGGGGACCTAGTGAATGACCTGCAGAGAGCTGGGACCAAAGTAACAAAGGCTACATCAGAAACACACTACGCCGCCTGGGACTCAAATCCTGCAGTGCCAGATGTGTCCCCCTGCTTAAGCCAGTACATGTCCAGGCCCGTCTGAAGTTTGCTAGAGAGCATTTGGATGATCCAGATGAAACCAAAATAGAACTTTTTGGTAAAAACTCAACTTGTTGTGTTTGGAGGAGAAAGAACATGGGGGTGGAAACATCATGCTTTGGGGCTGTTTATCTGCAAAGGGACCAGGACGACTGATCCATGTAAAGGAAAGAATGAATGGGGCCATGTATCGTGAGATTTTGAGGGAAAACCTCCTTCCATCAGCAAGGGCATTGAAGATGAATTGTGGCTGGGTCTTTCAGCATGACAATGATCCCAAACATACCACCCGGGCAACGAAGGAGTGGCTTCGTAAGAAGCATTTCAAGGTCCTGGAGTGGCCTAGCCAGTCTCCAGATCTCAACCCCATAGAAAATCTTTGGAGGGAGTTGAAAGTCCATGTTGCCCAGCGACAGCCTCAAAACATCACTGCTCTAGAGGAGATCTGCATGGAGAAATGGGCCAAAATACCAGCAACAGTGTGTGAAAACCTTGTGAAGACTTACAGAAAATGTTTGACCTCTGTCATTGCCAGCGAAGGGTATATAACAAAGTATTGAGATGGATTTTTGTTATTGACCAAATACTTATTTTACCGAGGAATTTACCAATTAATTCATTAAAAATCATTCAATGTGATTTTCTGGATTTTTTTTTTCTCATTTTGTCTCTCATAGTTGAGGTATACCTATGATGAAAATTGGAGACCTCTCTCATCTTTTAAGTGTGAGAACTTGCAATATTGGTGGCTGACTAATAAAGTTAAGTCTAAGTCTCTGAGTCTAAGTCTAAATACTTTTTTGCCCCACTGTACTTACCTTTATCAATGTCTACTATTCAATTTAAAGTAATCAAAGTTTGTAATATTTAATCAATAAATTGTGTTAGAAAATGATTTTTTTCTCTTAAAAATCTATTTTGGATGAGAAATATTAACAAAAATCAACCGATAATGTCACAAAAATGTAATTGATTTAGTCAGAAGATCAGATTTTTTAAAATATCAACTTAGCAAAAAAATCTGACCTGATCGAGAGAAAAGGACATCATTTTCAGATTCAGCGGTGCAAAATTGTCTTAAATCAGCTGAAAAAACAGACAACGTACAAAAAAAATATTTTTGTAACCCTGTGTATTTACCTGTCTTAAACATTTTTGTTGTCCTCTGGGATTAAGGAGTAGGCGACAATAGGTGGTTTGAACAAGATGGATGTGTCATTCCCAGTTGGTAAGATAGGCTTTGAACAATAAAAGCAGCACTATCAAGAGAACACGCATCTATCTCCATGTTGACAATAGTGCTTCTTCTTCTTCTTCTTCTTCTTCTTCTTCTTCTTCTTCTTCTTCTTCTTCTTCTTCTTCTTCTTCTTCTTCTGTGGTGTTCTGGGGAGCTGCGCAAAGACGCCTCATACTATGTAATGACGTAGCCCTGATGTAATCACCAACTAACTCCATGTCGGTTGAAAACCAATTGGTTCTTATGAGGCACTATAGTTGAACTGGCTAAGCACCATCACAGGCACCAGAACCAAGCTAGCACTGGTTCTTATTTGGTTGAAATGGGGTCAGAGGGCGCTGTCGTGCAGAGTAACATAATAAGGGTGATCATCACACACAGAATGAACCAAAAACTAAGGGCGAGAGCAAACTATCTATACTAACAACTGGAGGAAAACATAACTTAAAGAGTGGGACATGTTTCCAAACATGTCCCCCCGTGATAAGGAGTATGCCGAATTCTGTCAAAAACTGAGCAGGAGGAACTGTGTTGTGCATCAGCAGCTGCTGCTTTTCCAGCTCAGAGGCTGGAAGATGCTAAAACTGGAATGTAAACAAAAGAACCAAACTTAAAGTACAAACCAGACGGGAGTGTGGAAACTAACAAGAATGAAAACATAACATGGGCTTACTTTTCGGCAGTGAACGAAGAATAGCTAATGGAAACATAAATAGCAAATCATAGCGGTAAGCTGGAAGCAGGATTACAACAATGAGGCTACAGGAAAAAGAACTGGAATTACTTCAAAATGAGAGCAAACCTAAAAACTAAGAATGGACAGAGAATAATATCAGAAACACTAGTAAATAAACAGAGGACCAGGAGAATACTTATGATAATAACAATGAATCACAAAAATACAACTTTAAGGGTTACTTCCTTTATTTTCAGATCTACAGCATTTTTTACCTCATGCATAAAGTGCACTTTGAATTTCATCTGAATGTTTATTTAATACTCAGCTTTAAAGTTTTGCATAAACTTGCACTTAAAACTTCAGAATGCATGTTTACATAGTACTGACCTGTGGAATATTGCCAATCCTGAAGTTTAAAATAAGAAAAGCAGCAGCGTTGCTGAACTGAATCATGTTTGTCATACATTCTTTGACTTTTAGATTTATGTTTTCATATGTGTGCAAATGCAACCAGTCATTATCAAATTATTTTCTGTACTTCAGTTGTTTTAAATAAGAAAGACGGTATGGGGTTTGGATTGGTATCGGTCAATACTCAAAGTCACAGTATCGGTATCAGACTTGAAAAACTGGTATCAGCTCATCCCTAATTAAGACACACTACCCTGCATCAACAGTCATGTTAAACATCCACAGAGCATGGAGAGTGCTGAACACAATCACAACATGAAGCAATTAAATCTTAAAACTAAAATTACAGTAATGTGCATGTCCACACAACTTGCATAATAACTCGTGCTGCTACAGTGGCAAACACATAAACACATAAACACATCGTCTGAAACCGGAGACCCATCAGAAAAAAATGTGCCGTTTTGTTTTTTTTTTTCACTATAAAACCAACATTCGCTGAGCCAGCACCCAAAGAAGAGCAAAAAAGACTTATGAAAACATTTATTATGGCGGCTGTATTGTTTTGTCATTGTAAATCATCTTTGTATCAATAACTTCACTCCAAGAAGACTTTCTGGAGTCCGTGTATCACACACATTTAAGCTGGAATTCAACTTATCTTGGCCTGGACATGGAGAGAAGAATATTCTATCAGCTCTTCAGCAGCTTACTTTAATTGCTTATTTTGTGAACAGTGCTGTCCATCAAAATTTCTTCACTTCCTTTCAATTTTATAGGCTTAGACCTGTGGATAGAGGTGTCAGTCTTTGCAATCAACCAATCAGACGCCAGGCGTAAAATACATTGAATACAGATCTCTGTGCATAAAGGTGGCGCTGCTCCATTTCAATGCTGTTCTTTTTTTATACATTGAGCATTTTATTGCTTATTTACATGTTTGATATGGCAGAGGGGCAGAAAAAAGGTGCGGTCATCTTTAGCTCCTGATGGACAAACAGTTTTGTCACAGTCAAAATGATTCTCGATAACATTGGTACAGGGTGAGTAGCATGAACACAGCGGAGACGCACATGGCTGGTGGCAGCCAACAGTCCTCCACTGAAGCTCCAGTCCCCTCCACATTGGACTGTGTGTCCTAAATATCTAAATTAAAATTTAATACCAACATGATTGTGGAGCGAAACAGCCAGATTAATTGTATATAATAATTTCTGTATGATTTCACCGTATTTTAAATGTACTTTACTCTGCTAGCTGAAACTCAGACGATTATGCCACCAATCAAACAATAATGGCAAAAACTTAATCCCTAAAAAATTATAATATAATGCTGCCATGATCGCATAGGGTCTAAATATGTCAGGTTAAGACCGTGTCCATGCCTTTTGTTCACTTTTGTTCCTCTGTGATTATTATTATTATTATTTAGTGTAGTTATTGTCTCCTGTTTCTCCCATGGTCTGTTGTGTCACCCCCTGTTCATTTCTAGTTTCTTTATCATGGTCCTGTGGTACATTTGTCTACCTGTTATCTCCAGTCCCTCATGTTTCCGTATCCATAGCCATTTCCTCATGTGAGCTCCTGTTCAGCCCTTGATTGTTTCCCCAGTTGTCTCGCGTTTGTAACTATTTATTACCCTATTTATTATATGTCAGATGTGCTCTGTCTGGCACCATCGTTGTCCATTTCTGGTTTTCTTGTGTTATTTTCTGCCCCCATGCAGCCAATTATTTATGTTACATTTTGTTCCTTGAGTTTTTTTGTTTATTAATAAAACATGCTACTCTGGAGTCCAGTCTATGCCCTGGGTCCTCCTTCCTCCAAACCTTCATCTGCCCAGAGGGCACATCATAACATCATTACGCCAGCAACCAAGGGCCCAGCTGGCTTGAACTTCTGGAGTTTGGGACTGGACGTGGATGAGGTGTGGGCAGCACAAGCTATCGAGGACTGTGTCTCTGATGCTCACACCTCCGGCACACCGGAGGAGGTTCTGAGGAATCTGGACATAGCAGCCACAGTGATTAAGACTACCCCCAGATTGCGCAGCTACCCTGACCTGCTTGGATTACTGATGGATGTCCAGAACTTCCAACATATGTACCGTGAGATGGTGGGGTACGTACCTGGAATGTTGAAGGCTGCGGTGATGAATAAGCACCTCCTGGCTTCGGTGTCGCCCTCATCCCACCATGCTCCGGTACACAATCCGTGTCATCACCCTCTGGTGCCTGCTCCAGTCCCAGCCCGTCTTTCCGCAGCTTTGCAGTCACTTCATGGACCGGGGGAGAGCTCACCACCGATGCCACAGCCTGTGCTGACAAGGAAACCTCCCCTGGCTCCAGCGTCTCGGCTACCCACTCCTTCTTACTCCACTCCAGCCCCATGGAGTTCCGCTACACTGGCTCCTGTAACAGCAGCAATGCCGGCGCCACATCATCCCCTATCTGCAGTGCTGACTTCCACATGTGTTACGCTGATCCCCATGCATGCTACCCCATCAGCAGTCACTGCCTCCACTCCGGGCTCTTCTCCAGCAGTGACAGCAGACCAGCGGAACAGGCAAGTCCATTTCTTGTTACCAACTAATGATATGTTTTGCCTTATTCTGGGTGAGGGGCCTCAGCAGCAGCCCCCTTCTACTGCTGAGCCCCTACCACCTGTTTCTGCTGTCACCCCTGTGTTAGCACTGTCACCATCCCTGGTCTCCCTGTTTTTCCTTGAGGTGCATGCTGCAGCTCCAGCAGTCTCAAAGGTGCACAAGCCTGCTCCAGCTGCCCCCAAAGTGCCCATCCAATCTCCAGTCCTCCCCGAGGTGCACACCACAGCTCCAGCTCTCTCCGAGGTGCACACAGCAGCTCCGGCAGTCTTCAAGGTGCACGAGTCTGCTTCAGGTGCCCCCGAGGTGCAGACCCCTGCTTCAGGTCTCCCCGAGGTACACACAGCAGCTCCGGCAGTCTCTGAGGTGTACAAGCCTGCTTCAGCTGCCCCCGAGGTGCACATCCCAGCTTCAGTCCTCCCCAAAATGCATGCAGCAGCCCCAACAGTCTCTGAGGTGCACGAGCCTGCTCCAGCTGTCCTTGAGATACACATCCCTGCTCCAGTTCTCCTCGAGGTGCACGCAGCAGCTCCAACAGTCTCCAAGGTGCATGAGCCTGCTCCGGCTGTTCCTGAGGTATTCATCCCAGCTCCTGTCCTCCCCAAGGTGCACGCAGCAGCTCCAGCAGTCACTGAGGCACACACCACAGCTCCAGCTCTGCCCGAGGTGCATGCTCCAGCTCCTGCGACGTATCCTGAGGTGGTCACCCCAGCGGCAGAGGACCAGGAGCTCAGGCAAGTTCTTTTCTTTACTTTTATAACATCAATTCTAGTTAACACTTGCCTAGCTCCTGGTGATTTCGGTGATGCCTCACCTTGCCCTTCTCCCCCATCCGAGGTGGCTGCAGTGGAGGTAGTTCTCCAGGCACCAGGGCCGGACGCTCCGGCACCATCCATTTCAGAGGTCGGGGGACCTCCACCCATCGCTCCAGAGGTCAGGGGACCTCCACCTGTTGCTCTCAAGGTCCGGGGACCTCCACCCATTGCTCCAGAGATAGGGGTCCTCCACCCATCACTCTAGAGGCTATGGGGCCTCCACCTGCTGTTTCTGAGGTCAGTGCACTGCAGTCACAAGGTTTGGAGCAAACGTCTCCTCAGTTTGTGTTAACTAAGTCCCGTGCTGCAGTCTGGGGGCCCATGATCTTTGGCAGGCCCCCTGAGCCACCTCGTCCCAAGATAAGGTGGCCCAAGGACAGTGGTAGGCCACCCGACCTATCCTGCATTTCGGTCTGGTGGTCTAGGGACTTTGGAAGACCACTGGACCTATCATGTTCTCTTGTCTTGGGGCTCCTAGATGCTGGTCTGCCCCTCGATTCACTGTGAGACTACCTGTTAGCCATTTTTTTTTTTTTTGTGAGATTCCTATATTTGATTTTCCCACCATGCCTTGCTCCCCTCCTCCTGCCCGTTTTGGTGTTATTATGTTTTTTTTTTGTTTTGTTTTGTTTTGTTTTGTTTTTGTTTAGGGGTGTCTGGAATCCACCACTTAAAGGGGGGATTATGTCAGATTCTGGGCATGGTCTGGGACCGTGTTCACATCTTATGTTTATCTTTGTTCCTCTGTGATTATTATTATTATTATTATTATTATTATTATTATTATTATTATTATTATTATTATTATTGTTGTTGTTGTTGTTGTTGTTGTTTAGTACAGTTATTGTCTTCTGTGTCTCCCCTGGTGTGTTGTGTCACCCCCTGTTTGTCTCTAGTTTCTATATCACAGTCCTGTGGAATTTGTCTACCTTTTGTCTCCAGTCCCTCATGTTTCTGTATCCATCGCCATTTTCTCATGTGTGCTCCTGTTCATCCCTTGATTGTTGCCCCAGCTGTCTCACGTTTGTAATTATTAGTTACTCTATTGACTAATACTACTACTACTACTACTACTACTAATAATAATAATAATAATAATAATAATAATAATTGATTTGATTTATATGATGCTTTACATGTCGGGTGACATCTTCAAGAGCTTACAATGAGTCCATTAGGCTGCGTTTCCACCAAACGCGTTTTTTTCAGCTCTGGGCAGCTATTTTCCATTCATTCTCTATGTAGTCCAGCGTTTACAGCGTTGAGCACCCATGGTGCTGAAACATTCTCGGCGGTGGCCGTTTTCTGTCACGGCACTCAGGGCACTCAGAGCTGAAAAAAGTTAAACTTTTCAGAGACTACAGCTGAGCTCGCCAATGTCAGCCCTAAGCAGCCAATCAGAACTGCTGCGTGGGCGGGACATAGGACGCCGGTACTTGTCTGTACTCAGACTCCTGCTTTCCGTGTCATCATGTTTCACATCCAGAGCTGCTAAAACACATTTCCTGTCCATTGATATTTAAAGACTGCTATTAAAAAATCAGAAGAAAGTCTGACCATAGGAAAGTGGAAGTGTTGAGCTGAGAGTGACAAGCTGTTGCTGGGATACAGGGCACAGGCTTTTTTTTTTCCCATAACGTCATGCACAAATGCTGAAAAAAAAAATGCTCAGGGCGGTTGAGTGACAAAAAACACGTTTTGAGGATACGCAGCCTTATTCATTCATTCCAGATGGACATTGATAGTGGTAAGCTACTGCTGTTGTCACAGCTGCCCTGGGGCAGTTTGTGTATGTGCTCTGTCTGGCGTCATTGTTGTTATTTCTAGTTTTCTTGTGTTGTTTTCTGCCCCCGTGCAGCCATTTAATATTGTTACGTTTTGTTCCTTGAATTTTTGGTTTATTAAGAAGAAAACATGCTCCTCTGGAGTCCAGTCAGTGCCCTGGGTCCTCCTTCCTTCAAACTTTCATCTGCCCCGAGGGCAGATCATGACAAAATGTCTGTTTGACATAAGTGGAGGACACCAAGCATTACAAGCAGAGCAGTGAAATGCATAACACCAGCCATATTTCATAGGGATTTGAGCACACAGTCTGGCCAACAGGAGAGGGAGTCCCCACTTGACATTTCTATTTCTTCTACTACTCTTGGAAATGCTTGCCTTACTTCTGGTGGGGGGACCCAAGCACAGAGCCCGCCAGCTGTTGGGTCCTCCTCACCAGTCTCTGCTGCTAATGACTGTGGTGTTACCTCAATGACCACCTGTTTTCCTCCCCCATCTGAGGTGGTCGTGTCAAGGATGGATCTGCAGGAGGACCATAGTCTACCCTTTGTCCAGGAGGTCAGGAGACCTCCACCTGTCGCAGTTCCTGAGGGCAAGCAGTGCACTCCACCTGCTACAGTTCCTGAAGTTGAGGCCAGCGTGCTTGCATCGTTGGTTCCTATGGCCATCGAGCTCATGCCAGTGGTCACCGAGGTCGGCGCGCACCTGTCGTCATGGGACTCGGAGCTAGGACATCTCCAACTACTGGTCGCTGACATTAAAACCTGTCTGCTGCAGTTTGCTGAGGTAAAGCCCGCCCATCCCCCACTGTTATCTGTTTGAGAATCAAAAACACTTCTGTCAGATGTTTCTGAGGGCTGTACACCTCAGCCACCAGCTATGGAGCTAAAAGCACCTTCATCACCGGTTGTCGAACTAACTGCTCACCTGTCATCAATTTGTGAATTAAAAACTTCTATGTCATTGTCTCCTGAACAAAGAATTCCTGTATCGGTATCTCCTGAGCTAAAAGCCCCCTTGTTTTCAACTTCTGAAGCAAAAGGTTCTGTGTTGGTACTCCTGAGCTGAAAACATCTGTGCCATTATCTCTTGAGCTGGAGATTACAATGTTAGTTTCTGAGTTTGAGACCCTCCTGTTGTTATCTTCTGAAATGAGAGCCCCTGTGTTTGTATCCCTAGCGCTAAAAGCTTCTATTTTGTTATCTCCAGGGCAAGGGGCTCCTTTGTGGTCTCCAAAGCAAGGGGCCCCAGTGTCTCCTTCTGAGTTTGTAACCCCCGTGTTGTTTTCTTTTGAGCATGGGGCTGCAATGTTATCTCCTAAGTTTAAGGGTGTTATATTTTCACTTTCTGAGGTTAAAAGTTTTTTGCTGCCACCTCCTGAGTTAAGAGGCCTTATGTTGTATCCTTCTGAGGTTAAAAAGTTTTCTTGTGAGCAAGAAACCCCAGTATTTTCCCCGGAGTCTACTGCTCTTACATGCTTTTTTCCAGATCAAAGGGCTCCTATTTTGTTTTCCCAGAGCAAGGGGCTCGTATTTTGTTTTCTTCTGAGCAAGAATCAGAATCAGAATCAGAATCAGATTTATTGCCATTGTTCATGTAGTACACAAACTAGGAATTTGTCTCGGTGCAATGCTGCAACATTAAACATGATAAAATAAAAGAAATAAACTATACATGCAATAAAGTGTAGAATAAGAATGAGTAATACTAGTCAGCAGTTTAAATATATTAGCGAGCAGCAGATAATGTGGAGAACCATATAGTGCAGTCGCTAATGCAAGAAGAAAACAGTGATGATTGACATGAGTCTGGTTGAGCTGCTGTACATAGTGCACGAGAGGCTGTCAAATGGTTTTCTTTAGGACAGGGATTTCTCATATTATCACTGACTCCTGAAATTCGGGTTCCTGTTTTGTCACTATCACTTTCAGAGGTTAAAGGCTGTATGGTGACACCTCTTGAGGTCAGAGTGTCCATGTTATCACCTCTTGAGGTTAGAGGGTCTATGTTGTCACCTCCTGAGGTTGAAGGTTCCCTGTTGACACCTCTTAAGGTTAAAGCATCCATGTGTCATCTCCTGAGTTTGAAGGATCTTTGTTATCAGCACCTCAGTTTAAAAATTCCATGTCATTTTCATCTGAGTTTAAAGTGCTCCTACAGTCATCTCTTGACTCCTTCTGCTCTCCAGTTTGGTGGTCTTGGGATTCTAGGAGACTAAAAAACTGGTCATGTTCTGAGGTCTGGAGGCCCATCAACTGGGTTAGGCCCCCTGACCTGCTTTGTTCTCCAGTCCAGTGGTCTAGGGACCCTTGGAGACCACCTGACCTGTTTGGTGTTGAACTTTGGGGTCATGGACCTCACCTACCAGGGTTGTCTTTGATTTTGGACTCTGTGTGTGTATGGGGGGGGGGGGGGTAGCCCACCTGCCCCAGGGCCCCCGCCACGCAAGGATATCAGACTTTAGGAGCTGCTCGACCTCAGAGCTCCTCTTCATCAGCTCAGAGATTTCCTGTTCCAGATCTTTGATGGAGTCTTCAGCCTGTTTTGAACATAACAGACCAATAATAATAATAATAATAATAATAATAATAATAATAATTATTATTATTATTATTATTATTATTATTATTATTATTATTATTATAATTATCTCCAGGGCAAGGGGCTCCTTTGTAATAATAATAATAATAATAATAATAATAATTATTATTATTATTATTATTATTATTATTATTATTGGTCTGTTATGTTCCAAGTCTTTGTCACTGTGGTCTGGGTCTCTGTCATAAGTGTTGTCTGAGTTATGTTTTCTCTGTGATCCTCTGTTCATGTTCTGTGTGATTGTATGTGTGCAGCCCCGCCCGTCCCACTGTCTCTGCTTTCATCATGTTTCAGCTAGTTGTCATGATCTCTCTCTCCACCTGTGTTGTATTGTCTTGATTATTCCCATTGTCTGTATATTGTGTGTGCTCTTCCTTGACTGATGTGCCATCATTATTGTCTTCTGTTCAGTCCTGTATGTAAGTAATCTGCCAGTGTATGTCTTAGTCTGATCCAGTTATGTCAGTTGGTCTGTTAACCTTTTGTTTCCCTTTGCAGCCCTCACGCTGCTGTTTATTTGTGGTTAAGTTTAGTTAATAAATTATCATTTCTGCACTGTATCTCCACTTGCATCTGAGTCCTGTGCCCACACAGCCTTGAAAGTTTTTATCAGAAACTGAAAAAGACAATAAAAAAAAAGTTGAAGAACCCAAGATTATAAGAAACTTCCTGGCATTTATTGTGAGATTGTTTACATTAGGGAAAAAGGTGCCAGAGTAATTTTTCATGTCATGATTAAGAGCAAATCCAGCTCATTATGCACCAGTCTGCTTTTTAAAAGTGTTTTCTTAATTATGCTGGGCTGTTTGCCTTGTGCACAGCTGCTCTAATTAAAGATGTTCTTCAGTGATTATAGCATTTTAATGTTTACTGAAAATCAACACAGTATGAAATTGATGATATCTTTAATGGGGAGAGAATGAAAATTACTGATGACAAATGCACAAACTGTGGATGGTGGGGTTAGTAAGAATTGTTATTGTGGGAAAAGTATAAAGATAAATATGCCCATTAAAATCAAATGGAAGGAGATTTAGGTTTTAATGCAGACTTTATTCCCTTCCCATTTATTCTACTTTGTAACGTGTAGTTTTTAAAAGAAACATTTAAATAAAATATACACTTATTAACACAATTAATAAATGTATTTCATTAGTTAATTTAATTCAGTGTTTATGCTCCCCTCTGTAGATCACTGTCATATTGGCTGGACAGTCAGCCTAAGTGGAAGGTGCAACACCAAAAGAATCACACAAAAAGAACATTTGACCTTTTATTAATTTTCAAAAACGCAAATTTGAAGAAAACCAGTCACTCGCCAGGGGAGCAGCAAAGCTGCAGAGGAGGAGACAAGGCTGATTAACAGAGGGATGGATGAGGATGTGGAAATCCAAATAAAACCACTCATGTGGGAGGAAGACAGAGACCGGCTGCAGAGGAGGAGACAAGGCTGATTAACAGAGGGATGGACGAGGATGTGGAAATCCAAATAAAACTACTCATGTGGGAGGAAGACAGAGACCGGCTCAGAACCCAGTGAAGAAGATGAACCAGCAGGTCAGAACTGCTGGCAGGGAAATGAAGAGCAGATTCTGACCGGGTGGAGATGATGAGAACCGCGACAGGGGGAAGCAACAGGCTGGCGAGCGCACCAAAACCCCTGAAGATGTACTGCTTCATCGGCAGCTACCTGAAAGAGAAGGAGGAGGAGAAAACGTGTCAGGTACTGGAACCCAAAATACAAGTAGCTTACTTATTGAACTTTTTCGGCTCGAGGCAGTATGCCCAAACGAGCCAGCATTGAATCACTGAAGAGCACTTCCTTATAAACGCTGGCTCAGCAGGACCAGCAGGTGCATCAGATGAGCTGATTAAGAGAGCAGAGTGAAACGGGAAGGAGGGGGCGAGCACTTGCCAGGACATGACAGCCCCCCCCCCCCCATGGAACGCTTCCTGGCGGTCCACTAGGCTTCTCCAGGTGGGCTCGATGGTAGGCCTGGACCATACCTTTGTCATGAAATGCTGACCAGGGGACCAATGACCAGTACTCCAGACCGTAACCCTCCCAGTGGACCAGGTATTCAAACCCCCAGCCCCGGCAGTGAATATCCAGGATTTCTTGCACGGTGTGCAAGATATGGCCATCAAGGATCTGAAGAGGAGGAGGCGGCTTTGGTGGGGGGACAGAGGGGACTGGAGGAGAGGGGCTTGACCTTGGAAACATGGAATGTTGAATGCGCGGCGCGCCCGAGGGAGCTGAAACCGAACAGCAGAGTTGCACATGTTACTGGTGACGGGGAAGGGGCCCACAAACCGGGGGGCAAGCTTACAAGCTTCAGCCTTCAGTGGAACCTGCTCCATAGACACCCAGACCTGCTGTCCAGTCTTGTAGTCCAGCGCCGAGACCCTTTTACGGTCAGCATAGCACCTATTGCGCTCCATGGAATGAAGAAGCGCTGCCCGGGTAGACCTCCAGGCCCAGCGACAACGATGAAAATGGGCCCCCATGGACAGCACCGCCACCTCTCTCTCCGTCATGGGTAACGGGGGTGGGGGGGTGGGGGTTGCAGATCACGGAGGCTTCAAATGGAGACAGCCCTGTGGCTGAAGAGACAGTAGAATTCAATGAGTACTCCACCCAGTTCAGATGGTAGCTCTGTGATGCAGGGTCATCGGCTGCCACACAACGAAGGGAGGCCTCCAGGGACTGGTTGGCATGCTCAGCCTGCCCATTGCTCTGCGGGTGGTAACCCAAGGTGAGGCTGATGGTGGTGCCAAGGCAGTGACAGAATAACTTCCAGACATGTGAGATGAACTGTGGACCCCGGTCAGACACAATGTCCATGGGGATGCCGTGCAGTCTGATGACGTGATGGGAGAGTAATTTGGCAGTCTTGGAGGCAGATGGCAGCTTGGGGAGAGGAACCAGATGAACGGCCTTGGAAAACTTGTCCACAATAGTCAAGATGACAGTGTTGCCATGGGAGTGAGGAAGACCAGTGACAAAGTCCATGGCTATGTGGGACCAGGGACGGCTGGGGACAGGAAGGGGGTGAAGAAGACCAGCGTGGGTGGGGTGGAGGAGGATTTTTTACGGGCACAAGTTTGGCAGGCCTTCACACACTCCTGCACGTCCCGCTGCAGCATGGGCCACCAGAATGCTCGCCTTATAATATCCACAGTGCGCACCACCCCAGGGTGGCAGGCAAAATATTCACTGTGCCCCCACTGGATAACTTCGTTGCGGAGTGCGGCAGGGACCCAGAGGCAGTTGGTGGGGCAACTCGCTGGTTCGGGATCAGAGGACTGGGCCTGGCAGACTCTCTTCTCGATCTCCCAGGTAAGGGTTCCCAGGACGCACGAAGGCGGAAGAATGGGCTGGGAGCGGGAAGGAGGGTCAGCCGGGTCCTGGCTGAACTGTCTGGAGAGAGCATCAGGCTTAACATTACTCGAACCGGGCCTATAGGTAACAGTGAAATTGAAAAATAGGGCCCAATGAGCCTGCCTGGAATTCAGCCGGCGGGCTGACTGCAGATACTTGAAGTTCTTGTGGTCGGTCCACATGACTACAGGATGAATAGCTCCCTCCAGCAAATGTCTCCTTTCCTCAAAAGCTAATTTTATAGCCAACGGCTCTCGATCCCCGATGTCATAATTTCTCTCAGCTGGGGTGACCCACTGAGAGAAATATGCACACGGGCGGCGTTTCAAGTCCGAGGCGGAGCGCTGGGACAAAATTGCGCCCACCCCATTTCTGAAGCATCCACCTCCAGGGTAAATTGGAGGTTGGGGTCAACCTCAGCCAAGATGGGTTTGTCGGAGAACAGGCCTTTTAATTGCACAAAGGCCTGTTCAGCTGCCTCGGTCCATAAAAATGGTACCTTAACAGGGGTCAGCTTAGTTAAAGGCTGTGCTATCCCACCATAGTTCCGAATGAACCTGCGATAGAAATTCGCAAACCCCAAGAAGCGTTGCAGCTCCTTGTGGTTGTGTGGTGTTGGTCAATCAAGCACAGCCTTCTCCTTGGCCAGGATGGCTCTCAGCTCCCCCTCCGCTACAATAAAGCCAAGAAAAGAAGTGGAATTAGTGGAAAACTCACACTTCTCTGTTTTGACATACAGTTGGTTCTCCAAAAGCCGCTGCAACACGGCTCTAACATGAGCTTGGTGCTCCTCAGGCATGCAAGAAAAAATCAGGATGTCATCAAGATAGATGAAAACAAACCAATTTAACATGTCGTGGAGGACGTCATTAATTAAGCGTTGGAAAAGAGCTGGGGTGTTGGTTAACCCAAAGGGCATAACTAAGTATTGAAATTGTCCCAGGTGCATCTTAAACGCTGTTTTCCATTCGTCCCCCTCGCGTATTCTGACTAGATGTTAAGCGTTGGGTAGGTCGAGTTTAGAGAATACGCGTGAGTGCTGCAGGAGTTTGAAAGCGGAGTTCATCAGGGGCAGAGGGTATTTATCTTTGATGGTTATAGCATTAAGCCCACGGTAGTCAATGCACAGATGCAGAGACCCGTCCTTCTTACCCACAAAGAAAAACCCTGCCCCGAGATGAGCCGAGGATGGCCGAATGAGGCCGCCGTTCAGAGAGTCCTTAATATACCTCTCCATCGCCTCCCTCTCAGGTCCAGAAATATTATAGCGCCTGCTGGACGGCAACCTAGCACCCGGAAGGAGATCGATGGCACAGTCATACAAGCAATGCGGGGGAAGCTCAAACGCTCATGACTTTCTAAAGACCTCCCGGAGGTCGTGATAAACCTCGGGCACAAGGCTGAGGTCCAGTGGCTTGACCTGAGGAGAGGAGATGGAGAGGGACGTCGAACACTCGGCCAAACTTAGACATGTAGCCAAACAATTAGGACTCCAGGAGGTGATGGAATTTTGTGCCCAATTGAGAATAAGATTATGCCTCTGGAGTCATGGATACCCTAGAACCACCACATGAGAGGCACGTGGAAAAGTGAGCCTCTCCTGGTGGTTACCGGGCAGAAGAACTGATAGCTGTGCCGTACAATGAGTACCGTAGCGGACGCCACCGTCTGGCCAGAGAGGGTATGCTCAGAGCGAGGAACCGGCAATTTAACTGTCGGAATCCTCATCTTGTGAACCAATTGGGAGGAGAAGAAATTACCCTCTGCCCCAGAATCGATAAGGGCAGAGACCCTCCTCTCGACCCCCGGCATCTGAACCAGGGCCCAAATAGAAAAATTACCTGGGGGATGAGAATGAGTCCCACCTGCCAGACCCCCCACAGCTAGTGACGGGCTGTGTCTTTTTGGCCATAGGTGGCATGTGTCCAGCTTGTGCTTCAATGAAACATAGTAGGCACACGCCCCAATCTGCTGCTGCCACTCAGCCTCTGCCCATGGAAGGCGAGCAGAGGTGAGCTCCATGGCTTCAGTGGAGGACCTGGACTCACTTAGGTCAGCAGGCACCAGGAACGCGCATGTGGCGAATGGGCGAGAGGAGTTGCAGTGCCTCCTGGCACACTCGGGGTACCGGTTATCTAACTCGACCGCCTGATCAATGAGGCCATCCAAGGTGGCAGGAACGGCATGAACCACCAGGTCGTCACAGAGCCGAGGATTCAACACGTGGAGGAACACGCTGCACAGTGCAACCTCGTTCCACCCCGAATCTGCTGCCTCAACTCCACCGAGAAGTCGGCCACCGACTGGCTGCCCTGGCGGAGCGAGAACAGGCGACTCATGATATTCCCTTCACTCTCAGTATGGTCGAAAGTGCGGGAAAATTTGGTCACAAATTGGTCAAACGTTGGTGGTGCGTCCCTTCGGCTATCGATTACAGACCGTGCCCAACTAAGAGCTCGGCCCCGAAGCAGAAGGGTGAACTGATGAATCTTAGAGATGTCATCCAGAAACTACCCCTTCACCAGCTCAAAATAAAGCCGAATGTGACAAAGGAAATCCTTACATTTTCCCACCTCCCCCGCGTACGGGGCAGGAGTGGAAATGGAAAGGGTTCGGCGGATGGTGGAAGAAGTCGGATGAGCAGGTGGGGGTAGAGCAGCCGAAGCAGACGTGCGTCCCAAATGTTCAGAAATTACACTCAGCTGTTGTGTAATGGTCTGCAGCAGCTCAGTGTGTTCAGCCACCTGCCTCTCTGTAACGTTGAGGTGGTGGAGCGCTGTGTGCTCTGTTTCTGCAGCACCTGCTAGGCTGTGACCCTGGCTGGCTCGTTCTGTCATATTGGCTGGACAGTCAGCCTAAGTGGAAGGTGCAACACCAAAAGAATCACAAAAAGAACATTTGACCCTTTATTTATTTTCAAAAACGTAAACTTGGAGAAAACCAGTCACTCGCCAGAGGAGCAGCAAACCTGCAGAGGAAGAGAGGAGGCTGATTAACAGAGGGATGGAGGAGGATGTGGAAATCAAAATAATACCACTCACATGGGAGGAAGACAGAGACCGGCTCAGAACCCAGTGAAGGAGATGAACCAGCAGGTCGGAACTGCTGGCAGGGAAATGAAGAGCGGAGTCTGACCGGGTGGAGATGAGAAGCTGTGACGGGGGGGAGCAACAGGCTGGCGAGCGCACCAAAACCCCTGAAGATGCACTGCTTCGTCGGCAGCAACCTGGAAGAGAAGGAGAAGGAGAGAATGTGTCAGGTATGGGAACCCAAAATACAAGTAGCTCACTTATTGAACTTTTTCTGCTGGAGGCAGTATACCCAAACGAGCCAGCATTGAATCACTGAAGAGTGCTTCCTTATAAATACGGGCTCAGCAGGACCAGCAGGTGCATCAGATGAGCTGATTAAGAGAACAGAGTGAAACGGGAAGGACCGGGCGAGCACTCACCAGGACATGACAGTCGCTACCTTATTGTGTTGGAGGGTTTTGTGCTCTAATGATCCCAGGAGCTATATTGCCTGGGGAAACTTTACCCTGCTAGAGCCTCCCAAGGTAAATTGGTCCTGGATGATGAGCCAGACCAAAAGCATTCTGGTGGATATCTGGGAAAAAGTTCAGTTCAGTTTATTTATATAGCACCTTTCAAGCACATGTGCAATCCAAGGTGCTTTACAGAACCATGTTCAAACAGAAATGCATAAAAACACAAAAATGTAAGAGAAGGTAAAAAGAAGAATGGAACTGGTTAAAATAACTATAAGACAATAAAATCACAATAAACAGTCAGAGTCAAAATTCTTTGAATTAGAAATTGATGAAAATAACAACATTACTAATAATAACAAAGCTAATTGTGAGCTCTATCAAACAAGAAAGTTTTAAGCTTGATGTTAAAAAAGTATAAAGTAAAAAAATCCAGTGTACAAGGATCCAGGGTACACTGGGGGGAGGGGCTCGATGACAAGCACCTGGTGACTGGGTGTCTGCCCATAGGACCCGGCCTGACTTGGCCGAACCAAGCCACATGGGTCTGCCCTCCAGTGGACTCACCAAATGCAGGAAGGATCATATGGATCTTGAATGATATGTGGATTGGGTGACAGTTGGGCTTTTCTCTTTATACTGCTGCCCCCATGGCTCAGAAGATGCATGGATTGATGGATATTTTGGTATCATGTTGTTGAAGGGCTCCTTTGGTGTCCTGATGTCTTCCCATGGCTGTGTTTTTGAAAGTAGTGTGTGTTTCCCGTTGTATTTTATTTTTCTCTAAAGTGCACATTATGTACTTTTTCCACATATTGACACAGCTCGTAGAGGTGTTAATGCAATGTCTGTATCTGCTTTAGTTTTTAAAATGATCGATTCCCATCCAGAGAAGATAAGATAAGATAAGATAAGCCTTTATTAGTCCCACAACGGGGAAATTCCAGGATTGCAACAGCACAGGGATAGCAACACTCAGAGCAACAATCAGAAGGCAAGAAAAAAAACAAGCAAGCAAGAGCAGCTAATAAACATATGTACGTATTACTATAAAATATATATATATACACACACACACAGACACACAGTGCAGAGCATTGTAGCTGGATGGAATAAATATATGAATATATGAACACACAGTGCAGAGCATTGTAGCTAGATGGAATAAATATGTAAATATATAAACACCCACAGTACGGAGCATTGCAGCTAGGTGGAATAAATATGCAAGTATATAAACACACACAGTGCGGAGCAATGTAGCTAGATGGAATAATATGTAGATATATAAATATATAAACACCCACAGTACGGAGCATTGTAGCTAGATGGAATAAATATGCAAATATATAAACACACACAGTGCAGAGCATTGTTGCTAGATGGAATGAAACAGCATAACCGTCTACTTAGTTATCCTACATGGTATGATTATGTGCCCATACATATTCTCACCCTCCATAGCGACCGGTATGTTCCTAGTTGTATGCCGGAGAGGACCATTGTGTAAGTCTATTGCATCTTTTGCATTCAAAAAACTATTAGTTTGTTACGTCTTTTTGCTATCTCTGCGAGCAGCCCTGCTTAGGTTGTACAGTCTGACAGCCGTTGGTAGGAAGGACCTACGAAACCTCTCGGTTGTGCACCTGGGATGATGTAGTCTGCTGCTAAATGAGCTCCTCAGTGCATTCAGTATGTCCTGCATAGGGTGGAACTCGGACTCCAGCAGAGATGACAGTTTAGCCACCGTCCTTCTCTCTCCTATCTCCTCCATCGGATCAAGGCGCTGCCCCAGGACAGAGCTAGCTTTCTTAATCAGTTTGTTCAGTCTCTTCCTATCGGCTGCAGTAATGCCACTGCCCCAGCAGACCACTCCAAAAGTGATGGCTGATGCCACCACCGTGTCATAGAATGACTTCAGCAGCGCCCCTTGTACACCAAAAGACCTGAGTCTCCTCAGCAGGAACAGCCTGCGCTGTCCCTTCTTGTAGAGTGCATCAGTATTGTGTGACCAGTCTAGTTTATTGTTCAGATGAATACCCAGGTACTTATAGGATGTCACCATCTCGATGTCTGTTCCCTGTATATTTACTGGTACTGTGAGGGGCTGCCCATGCCTGCGGCAGTCCACCACCAGCTCCTTAGTTTTCCTCGCGTTGATCTGGAGGCAGTTCCGATGGCACCAGTCCACGAAGTCCTGGATAAGCCCTCTGTACTCAGCTTCATCTCCATTGGAGATGAGGCCAACGATCGCAGAGTCATCAGAGAACTTCTGTAGATGGCAGTGTGTTGTGTTGTGTGAGAAGTCCGCAGTATAAAGAGTGAACAGGAAGGGAGCCAGCACCGTTCCCTGGGGGGCCCCCGTGCTACTGATGATCGTGTCGGACACACAGTCCCGGGTTCTCACAAACTGAGGCCGGTTCGTGAGGTAGTCCAGGATCCATGATGACAGGTGCTGGTCCACCCCTGCGCGCAGCAGCTTGTCCTTCAGGATCATCGGTTGGATGGTGTTGAAAGCACTGGAGAAGTCAAAGAACATGATCCTCACCATATTCCCGGGCTTCTCCAGGTGGGACAGAGAACGGTGAAGGAGGAAGATCACCGCATCCTCCACCCCAATGCCATGCTGGTAGGCGAACTGGAGTGGATCCATCGCTGGTTCCACCAGGGGGCGGAGGTGAGCAAGGAGCAGTCTCTCCAGGGTCTTCATCAAGTGGGACGTCAAGGCCACCGGTCTGTAGCTGTTCAGGTCTTTGGGGTGGGAAGTTTTTGGTACAGGTACCACACAAGATGTTTTCCACAGCTGTGGTACCCTCCCCAGTTTCAGGCTCATGTTGAAGATATACGTCACAATCCCACACAGCTGGTCTGCACAGGACTTGAGGAGCTTTGCGCTGATGCCGTCCGGTCCCGGCGCCTTCCTCGCCTTGATCTTCCTCAGCTCCGTCCTCACCTGGGTCCTGGTCAGGGTCAGGATGGGGGGCTGTGTGTTGGGAGTGGGGGGGTGTTGGTAGAGTGGGGAGTGGGCAGCAGGACTTGATTTCTTTAGAGGCAGCAGTGGTTGTTGTGCAGTCAGGGGGGAGGGCGGTTGGTCAAATCTATTGAAAAACAGATTCAGGTTGTTCGCCCACTCCCTGCCCCCTGTGGCCTGGGGGGAGGTATTCTGGAGCCCCGAGATGGTTTTAAGGTTTCTCCAGACCCCGCTGATGTCGCTCTGTTGCAGCTTGTCCTCCATCTTCTTCCTGAAGCTGTCCTTGCCTTCTCTGATCTTTCTCCTCAGCTCCCTCTGTACGGACTTCAGCATCTCCCTGTTCCCCGACCTGAAGATCCTCTTCTTCTCTCTCAGAAGTGTTTTTATCTCAGGGTTGATCCAGGGTTTGTTGTTTGAGTGACGCCGTATGGTCTTGGTGGGAACGGATTTGTCCACACAGAAGCTGAGGTAGCCCGTGAAGGTGTGAATGAGGCCATCGATGTCCTCACCATGTGGATCGCAGAGCTGCTTCCAGGCGGTGGCTTCAAAACAGCCCTTTAGGGTGTCCATTGTCTCCTCAGACCATAACTCCACAGTGTGCATGGCCGGAGGTTGTCTGTGCACTAGGGGTTTGTACACCGGCCGGAGATGAACCAAGTTGTGATCCGATCTCCCGAGTGGGGGTAGTTGTGATGAGGTGTACGCCTCCTTAGTGTTTGCGTAGAATAAATCCAGTGTTTTATTGTCTCTAGTGTGGCATGTGACATACTGGGTGAACGTGGGTAGAATGGGAGACAGTGAAACATGGTTGAAATCGCCTGAGATGAGGAGAAGAGCATCTGGGTGTTCTGTCTGCAGCCTGCTGGTTACTGAATGGATGACGTCACGTGCTGTCCCAGCGTTCGCCGTCGGATTTGCATAAACAACAATGCAGATCACGTGTGAGTGTTCTCTCGGGAGATATGTAGGCCTCATGCTAACAGCTAGCAACTCAATGTCTTTGCTGCAGTGTCGTTGTTTAACATTCTATTCTGTTGTTTAACAGAATAGCTGATTTTCACAGATATGCTTATGCATATTTTTCAAAACATGAATCTGTTTGTGGGCAGGCTAAGTGTGTGCATATTTTTAATGAAAATTAAACTTTAATTACAAAACCTGATAAGGCGGCTCTGAGGCACACTGAGGACTACTATATGCTTAACCAATCAAAACAGCGCTCTGTTGTCATGATTCAATTCAAGAGTGAGGCTCAAATGCAGAGCAACCACACCAAACAAATACTCGGACTGAGATGTAAAGGTATCACCACTTTAATGAAAACATAAACCCTAACACACAACCCTAAATGAAAGCGCACAGTTAAAGAATAACGCAAACAGAAAGCACAATTATATTTAAACACAAAATAGGTGTCCGCTGGAGCACACGCAGCCTACAGGAAAGAGCAGAGAGAGAGATGATTAGAGGCAGATTCTCCACAAGAGGAGAATAAGAAAAGGGAGTACACTCTTACTACTGAGAGCAGAGGAGCCCGGCAGGGAACTCCTGCGTGGGACCAGGGATACAGGGGGAAGAGGGTTGACCTGGGCGGACATCCGGTGTCTTCGGGTCAGGCGAGTGTGATTAGCCCCAGAGTACACACTGCTAAGGTGATAGCAAACCTGAGGAGAGAGGAGGACACGTGAGTGAGAAACACAGATCAACCGAGGAAGAGTAACGTAACGTGTCTTAGACCCAGGTAGCAAACCTAACGATCCAGCAGTGAGCTTCTCTTTCTTCTTCTTTGGAGTTTAACGGCAGCTGGCATCTGTATTGTTGCATTGCTGCTATCTTCTGGTTTCTACATGCCTCTAATCATCAAGTCTTAGATCTGTCTGTCCAGTCTGGTCGCTCTACTGTGTTATTCATTTCCTCCCCTGTGCACAGTCCCCATAGTCCAATATGTTTTATACAGTTTTCTCTACCCATCTTATTTTCTGTAGTCGCTGAATCATTTCTTCCCTCCATCCATCTTCTACCACATTTCCAGAGGTCCGAGTCGCAGAGGCAGCAGTTCAAGCAGAGAAGCCCAGACTTTCCTCTCCCCAGCCACCTGCTCCAGCTCTTCAGAGAGGATACCAAGGCATTCCCAGACCAGTTGGGAGACAGTCTCTCCAGTGAGTCCTGGGTCTGCCCCGGGGTCTCCTGCCAGTGGGACGTGCCCGAAACACCTCAAGTGGGAGGCGTCCAGGAGACATCCTGATCAGATGCCCATACCACCTCAACTGGCTCCTTTCAGTGTGGAGGAGCAGCGGTTCTACTCTGAGCCTCTCCCAGATGACTGAGCTCCTCACCCTATCTCTGAGGGTGAGTCCAGCAATTCTACGAAGAAAGCTCATTTCAGCCGCTTGTATCTGCGATCTCATTCTTTCTGTCATTACCCAAAGCTCGTGACCATAGGTGAGGGTAGGAACATAGACTGACCGGTAAATCGACAGCTTTGCCTTAGAGCTCAGCTCCCTCTTCACCACAACAGACCGGTACAACGTCCGCATCACTGCAGATGCTGCTCCGATCCGTCTGTCAATCTCTTGCTGCATTTTCCCCTTACTCATGAATAAGACCCCAAGATACTTAAACTACTCCTCTTGGGGCAGGAGCCTGTCACCAACCTGGAGAGGACAATCCACCTTTTTCTGGCTGAGGACCATGGACTCGGACTTGGAGGTGCTGATTCTCATCCCAGCCGCTTCACACTCAGCAGCAAACCGTCCCAGCAAGAGCTGTAGGTCATTGCTGGATGAAGCCAACAGGACAACATCATCTGCAAACAACAGATATGAGATCCTGTGGTCACCAAGCATGACACCCTCCATTCCCTGGCTGCGCCTAGAAATCCTGTCCTTAAAATTTATGAACAGGATCGGTGACAAAGGGCAGCCCTGGTGGAATCCAACGTTCACTGGGAATGAGTCCAGTTGAGTGTTGGCAATACGAACCAAACTCTCACAATGGTCGTACAGAGACCGAATAGCTCGTAACAACAAGCCCGATACCCCATACTCCCGAAGCACCCCCCCACAAAAAAACACGAAGGATGTGGTCAAATGCCTTCTCCAAGTGCACAAAACACATGCAAACTGGTTGGGCAAACTCCCACGAACCCTCGAGGATTCTCAAGAGGGTAAAGAGCTGGTCTGATGTGCCACGGCCAGGATGAAAACCACATTGCTCCTCCTGAATCTAAGGTTCGACCAACGGCCAGACTCTCCTCTCCAGTACCTTGGCATAGAGCTTCCCAGGGAGGCTGAGGAGTGTGATCCCTCTAAAGCTGGAGCACACCCTCCGGTCCCTCTTTTTTGAAGAGAGGAACCACCACCCCGGTTTGCCATGCCAAAGGCACTGCCCCCAACTTCCACGCAATGTTGCAAAGGTGTGTCAACCATGACAGCCCTACAACATCCAGGGCCTTGAGGTACTCAGGGCAAATCTCATCCACCCCGGGGGCCCAGCCACCAAAGAGATTTTTAACCACCTTGGCGACCTCAGCCCCTGTGATAGGCAAGTCGTCCCCCTCGTCCACAAGCCCTGCTTCCTCTGTGGAAGGCCCAGGACTACCAACTCCTCAACTGCATCCTGCCCTCTTCCTTCACCCATCATTCCGCTGGTTATTTCTCACCAGCTCCTACCACCACACGCTGGAGTCCACAGCTGGGCCCTCTGCTGTGTTTAGTAAGCCTCTCTTCTTCTTTTCTCACCTTCTTCCTTCTCGCCCAAATCATATTAATAGTCATTTCCCCTTTTTCTCCTCTGCAGGCTGTGTGCTGCTCCAGCATGCCCACTTGTGTCATTTTTTGTGTGTTCATTAAGTTTGCGTTGTTGTGTATTTTGCCCACTTGTGCAGTTCTTTGTGTGTTCTTTAAGTCTGCATTGTTGTGCGTTTTTTGTGTTAAAATAAATTGTGCTTAACGTTACCACCTGAGTCTGAATCTTCATCTGGTGTTGCTTGCTCTGTGTTTGAGCCTCTGGCAATTAAATCATGACAGTTACTGCATAAATGTTCATTCTAAAGATAACTAGCTACATAGTGTTAACATTTTCTCTTCTGGTCTACAGGTAACTCCAGATGCTCAGACATTCCTGACATCTCTTGGACCTGTCTGGATCACTGTCTCTTTGTCTTGTTTGTCTTAAATTGACTGTTAATGTTTATAGTCATTCATGTACATGGTCAGTTGAGCAGTAGTTAATCAGATTAAAGCTGCTTACGCATCATCATTTGCTTAAGCTGATTTTTGTCTCATTTTTCAATACTTCTTTTATTAGTGTATAGCATGTAGCATTGTCTATGAAAGCCTATGTGGATTGGTACATCTGAAGCGTGGCTATAGAGCAGCTTATATTTTTTAAATCTTTTTAGTTATTTTGCTGTCCTTTGTAACGAGATTCACAAAGTCCAGAGAATGGTCCTGTCTGAATATTGAATTGTATGTACATATGCAGCACTCCACAGATCGCCCTGCTGACATTCAAAGTAACTAATGAAAACGTGTGCCTGATTTGACAAAAGAGACATTACCAATAAAGCTAGGGTCATTCCAAGACAATAAATTGGATAGCAGACAAAGAGTGAGACAAAGTAGCTTATTTTGACATTCTGATCAGATTTAAACACACAAATGATGCTGGTGTAATAGTCAATTACGAATCATTGACCCTGTTTACGTGGTCACGAGTAAACTGATTACTGGGAATAAGCTGATAAAGGCAATAATAAGTTTTATCATGTTTACATGCACTGAATAAATGGACTATTAGAGGTTAAACCACTTGAGTTAATGACCCCAGTTTCACAACCTTTATCGGATTATTCTGTTTACATGGCCAATTGGATAATTGGATAACTCCAGAAAGCCAATCAGAACCGGTTTATCCGTGTACATGTAAACATGGTCAATAGTAAATTTGTTAAAGATGTGATAAAATAGTCTTGTGGTATTGCTTTTTTTTTTTTCCAAATAAACGGGGTAAGCTGTAATGATCTGAGGTAAAGAATCAGGGCTTATTAATAAAAATATTATGTTCTATAGTTTTGCACTTGTCTGGTTGTTTACTTCAACCAATGTAATACTTTTTTAGCTAGTTATAGACATTCTTATATTTCTTAAACTTTATTTAAGAACAAACAAAGTACAAAAAAATCAGTACATACACACAAATGGTTAAGAATATGTACAATGGAATACAGGGAACATAGACTGAAAACAGTCCAGAGGGTATCAGGAAAAAAATAATAACAAACCAGTGTGGCGGCATGAAATAATAAGCGGCGAACTGTGGTTTAAAAGTGGGTTTTATTTCATTCCGCCATCACAGAACTCACCCCAGCCCTGTGGGTGCGGGCTAGAGCGAGCCCTCAGGCTCTCAGGCAATCGTGTGGTCAGAAGCAGTGGTCAGAGAGAGAGAGTGAGCCATAAGCAGTTCACTTAAATACCCAGCTACAGACAATACATTCACAGCAGTAAGCATGGACATTTGCATTTGAGAGTCACATACATCAATAGGAGGATTACTGACAGGGAGACATTTGCATTACAGTACAGAGCAGGAAGTCATGAACACCTGCATTTGAGTCACACATAACAGCAGGATACTGGCGCCTGAACTAGACAAAGAGAGGCTGCCTATTGATATCAGCCATTGTTCTGCTAATTGCTCCAGCTGAGCGCTCTGTTTGTCCGTGGCTGTGGGGGTCACCCACACACTCCCCCCCAGAGGGCTCAGCGGGGGGCTGAGGCCTCGATCGTCCGGTTTTGGTAGCGAGCTGCGGGAAAAGCTCTGTGCAAGCGGCGGAGGGGGAGGGAGGAGGGTGGGGGTAGCAAGTGCCGGCCCGGGAACGAAGTTGTCTGGGCCGCACAAGAATTGCCTGTGGATCCGCGATGTTGAGGGGCTGTCCCGTTGAACATGCGGAGGTCCACAGCAGCTGTGCGAAGAAAAATTTGTCTCTGACTCCTCTCGCGGCTATGAAGAAAAACAGGAGCTGCAAGGCTGCGTAGCGGCTGTGAGAAAAAAGGAGGTGCAGCTGTGTGAGGGACTTGGCGTGTTGGCTTTAGGTGCGCGCGCGCAGCCCTAAAGCCCTCAGGGACAGCTGACGGCTGAATTCCCTTTGTGCGCCGTGGCTGAGACCCATACAAAATCCTGTGAGCGAGCTGCGTGCGTGCTTCAGGTGTGTGAGCAGCCCTGAAGGTTCTGTGTGCAGCGGCGAAGGACGATGTAGTAGTAGATTAGTTTATTTGACAGGGACAGTGCAATAAACATAGACAATTAATCAAAGACAATCAATCTGATGTGTTGCACATAGAGTGTATAGCTATTAGCTAATTTGCAACTCTTGTCCCTGGATGGGCTTTAGAAAAAAGAATCAAGATAAAAAATATACACAATAACCACATACATCAATGCAGAAAAATTATAAATACACAATTATAAATATTATAAATATTATAAATACACAAATATAACAGCCTGACTCACATTTAACATAAATATTGTAAATATTATAAATACACAAATATAACAGCCTGACTCACATTTAACACATATAACATAACTCACATTTGCCTATTTCAGGCCTTCCTCCCTCCGTCACTCACTATAAACAAACACATTTATTCCTTCCCTTCATTCACTCTCACTTTGCAGACAATTAATTCATACATGAGTACATTCTTGTTTATTTTTCAGCCAGTTTTTAACATTTTTAGTGAATGTTTTAAAGTCCGTTATTATTTTAATTTCATTTGGCATTGTGTTCCAGATGTGACTGCCCTTTATAGAGAAAGCTGTTTGTCCAAATGTGGTTCTGCGGTGGAATATTTTACAGTTATTGTTAACAGAACTCCTGGTGGCTCTGCTGCTGTCCTGTCTTTGGACGAAACCAGCAAGTGGCTCGGGTGCTGATGGCGGTCTGTGGAGCCGTTATTGTCCCGTGCGTGGTGCGCCGTCCTCGTAACCCCCCGGTGTGCGCGCGGGGGTTCAGTGCGTGGGTGGTCCGCTGTTGAGAGGCGAGTCAGGGTCAGGGAGCTTGCTGGAGATCAGCGCTGTCGGCGCCGAAGGTCATCCCTGTTGAAGCTGTTGCGTCGTTCGCTCGTGCCGGGTCATGGTGCGTTGGAGCGGTGAGAGGGAGGAGACGATCTTTGTCCCTCGGGCTCGTGTAGATGCGTAGGAGCGGTGAGAGGGAGTAGACGATCTTTGTCCCTCGGGCTCGCGTAGATGCGTAGGAGCGGTGAGAGGGAAAAGACGTTCTGTGTCCCTCGGCTGGTCCAGCGTGGATGTCCCAATCTCAGGCGAGGGTCGCACCATGAAGCTTTCTGTGGCTTTCCCGGTCGTGGGTGATCTCCGGAGAGTTCGCCTGGTGTTGGTTCTGCGTCGAGGTCTCCCTGTAGCCGAAGGGAGGGCAGTCCATTTGCGTCAGGCTGCTGCGTTCGCTTGTCGTCAGAGAGTCACCGCCGGGGGCTGCCAGCGTGTTCTTTTCTTGGTTGGGTCACCAGTGTGGCTGTCCAGACCAGAAGGTTGCGTTGCACAAAGCGTGTGCTTTCTCGGGGTCACCAGTGTGGCGGCATGAAATAACTAGAAAAGCACTCGGAGAGCACAGACCTCCGCCAAGCGCCACAGTTCCCCCCCATACAGTGTTTGTGTGTATGTTTTCAGATTCCTTGACCATGAAAACATATGACTAGCAATTGGATTCACAATGATAGGATTAGTGGTTCAGTAGCAAAAGCATTACCTCCTTGGCAGAGGTAATAAACTGAAGTGTTGCTGTTGTGTCCATCTCCTCCATCTGCAAACTCCCAGGCTGCGGGCGTTGCAATTCATCGCACAACCGCGTACAACCCACAGGCCAATGGGTTATGCGAGCGTTTTCATAGATCACTGAAACAGCACTCAGGGCTTCACTGATGGATGCAAATTGGGTAAACAGGTTGCCGTGGGTTTTATTGGGGTTGCGCTCCGCGGGAAAAGAGGATTTGGAAGCTTCCCCGGCAGAGAGCTTGTTTTTGCGCAGCCCCTATGGCTGCCCGGGGAATTTCTGCCAAATAATCCCGCGCCGGACAGCTGCCCGTCTCAGCTTTTGCAGTGTAGCACAAACACAGGCACGCTGCCGGGCCCGGCCCACCACTGTTTTCCGCGTGCTTTTGTGCCTAAAACTTTGAAGAACGCGGAGTTTGTGTTCGTCAGACACGACGACCAGCGCCCTCCATTGCACCTGCACACATATTGAAAATGGCCGTATCTCACAATGTTAAAGAATCCATTAAAAAAATTCCTGGATCCAGACGGTGATCTGGATCATCCCCAAAATGTAATCAGTTCTTCCTTGTACCATTTCCAACAACGCCTGAAAGTTTCATTGAAATCCGTCCAAAACTTTTTGATTTATCTTGCTAACCAACAGACAGACAAACAGACAAACAGACAAACGCTGGCAAAAACATAACCTCCTGCGGCCTGCGGCCTGGCGGAGGTAATAAGCGGCGAACTGTGGTTTAAAAGTGGGTTTTATTTCATTCCGCCATCACAGAACTCACCCCAGCCCTGTGGGTGCGGGCTAGAGCGAGCCCTCAGGCTCTCAGGCAATCGTGTGGTCAGAAGCAGTGGTCAGAGAGAGAGAGTGAGCCATAAGCAGTTCACTTAAATACCCAGCTACAGACAATACATTCACAGCAGTAAGCATGGACATTTGCATTTGAGAGTCACATACATCAATAGAAGGATTACTGACAGGGAGACATTTGCATTACAGTACAGAGCAGGAAGTCATGAGCACCTGCATTTGAGTCACACATAACAGCAGGATACTGGCGCCTGAACTAGACAAAGAGAGGCTGCCTATTGATATCAGCCATTGTTCTGCTAATTGCTCCAGCTGAGCGCTCTGTTTGTCCGTGGCTGTGGGGGTCACCCACACACTCCCCCCCAGAGGGCTCAGCGGGGGGCTGAGGCCTCGATCGTCCGGTTTTGGTAGCGAGCTGCGGGAAAAGCTCTTTGCAAGCGGCAGAGGGGGAGGGAGGAGGGTGGGGGTAGCAAGTGCCGGCCCGGGAACGAAGTTGTCTGGGCCACGCAAAAATTGCCTGTGGATCCGCGATGTTGAGGGGCTGTCCCGTTGAACTTGCGGAGGTCCACAGCAGCTGTGCGAAGAAAAATTTGTCTCTGACTCCTCTCGCGGCTATGAAGAAAAACAGGAACTGCAAGACTGCGTAGCGGCTGTGAGAAAAAAGGAGGTGCAGCTGTGTGAGGGACTTGGCGTGTTGGCTTTAGGTGCGCGCGCGCAGCCCTAAGGCCCTCGGGGACAGCTGATGGCTGAATTCCCTTTGTGCGCCGTGGCTGAGACCCATACAAAATCCTGTGAGCGAGCTGCGTGCGTGCTTCAGGTGTGTGAGCAGCCCTGAAGGTTTTGTGTGCAGCGGCGAAGGACGATGGTGGTCCGTGGAGCCGTTATTGTCCCGTGCGTCGTGCACCGTCCTCGTAACCCCCCGGTGTGCGCGCGGGGGTTCGGTGCGTGGGTGGTCCACTGTTGAGAGGTGAGTCAGGGTCAGGGAGCTTGCTGGAGATCAGCGCTGTCGGCGCCGATGGTCATCCCTGTTGAAGCTGTTGCGTCGTTCGCTCGTGCCGGGTCATGGTGCGTTGGAGCGGTGAGAGGGAGGAGACGATCTTTGTCCCTCGGGCTCGTGTAGATGCGTAGGAGCGGTGAGAGGGAGTAGACGATCTTTGTCCCTCGGGCTCGTGTAGATGCGTAGGAGCGGTGAGAGGGAGAAGACGTTCTGTGTCCCTCGGCTGGTCCAGCGTGGATGTCCCAATCTCAGGCGAGGGTCGCACCATGAAGCTTTCTGCGGCTTTCCCGGTCGTGGGTGATCTCCAGAGAGTTCGCCTGGTGTTGGTTCTGCGTCGAGGTCTCCCTGTAGCCGAAGGGAGGGCAGTCCATTTGCATCAGGCTGCTGCGTTCGCTTGTCGTCAGAGAGTCACCGCCGGGGGCTGCCAGCGTGTTCTTTTCTTGGTTGGGTCACCAGTGTGGCTGTCCAGACCAGAAGGTTGCGTTGCACAAAGTGTGTGCTGTCTCGGGGTCACCAGTGTGGCGGCATGAAATAACTAGAAAAGCACTCGGAGAGCACAGACCTCCGCCAAGCGCCACAGTTCCCCCCCATACAGTGTTTGTGTGTATGTTTTCAGATTCCTTGACCATGAAAACATATGACTAGCAATTGGATTCACAATGATAGGATTAGTGGTTCAGTAGCAAAAGCATTACCTCCTTGGCAGAGGTAATAAACTGAAGTGTTGCTGTTGTGTCCATCTCCTCCATCTGCAAACTCCCAGGCAGCGGGCGTTGCAATTCATCGCACAACCGCGTACAACCCACAGGCCAATGGGTTATGCGAGCATTTTCATAGATCACTGAAACAGCACTCAGGGCTTCACTGATGGATGCAAATTGGGTAAACAGGTTGCCGTGGGTTTTATTGGGGTTGCGCTCCACGGGAAAAGAGGATTTGGAAGCTTCCCCGGCAGAGAGCTTGTTTTTGCGCAGCCCCTATGGCTGCCCGGGGAATTTCTGCCAAATAATCCCGCGCCGGACAGCTGCCCGTCTCAGCTTTTGCAGCATAGCACAAACACAGGCACGCTGCCGGGCCCGGCCCACCACTGTTTTCCGCGTGCTTTTGTGCCTAAAACTTTGAAGAACGCGGAGTTTGTGTTCATCAGACACGACGACCAGCACCCTCCATTGCACCTGCACACATATTGAAAATGGCCGTATCTCACAATGTTAAAGAATCCATTAAAAAAATTCCTGGATCCAGACGGTGATCTGGATCATCCCCAAAATGTAATCAGTTCTTCCTTGTACCATTTCCAACAACGCCTGAAAGTTTCATTGAAATCCGTCCAAAACTTTTTGAGTTATCTTGCTAACCAACAGACAGACAAACAGACAAACAGACAAACGCTGGCAAAAACATAACCTCCTGTGGCCTGTGGCCTGGCGGAGGTAATAAGCGGCGAACTGTGGTTTAAAAGTGGGTTTTATTTCATTCCGCCATCACAGAACTCACCCCAGCCCTGTGGGTGCGGGCTAGAGCGAGCCCTCAGGCTCTCAGGCAATCGTGTGGTCAGAAGCAGTGGTCAGAGAGAGAGAGTGAGCCATAAGCAGTTCACTTAAATACCCAGCTACAGACAATACATTCACAGCAGTAAGCATGGACATTTGCATTTGAGAGTCACATACATCAATAGAAGGATTACTGACAGGGAGACATTTGCATTACAGTACAGAGCAGGAAGTCATGAGCACCTGCATTTGAGTCACACATAACAGCAGGATACTGGTGCCTGAACTAGACAAAGAGAGGCTGCCTATTGATATCAGCCATTGTTCTGCTAATTGCTCCAGCTGAGCGCTCTGCTCGTCCCAGTCTGTTGTGGGGGTCACCCACACCAAAATCAAATAAATATGTAGAAAAAAATAGTGAACTAAAATTTTACAGGAGGGACAGATCATTACAGTCTTTACTGCTTTTTTTGGGGGGGGGGGTTAATTAATTCTTATTAATAAATCAGCTGTCAGAAAGACCCGCTATACTTTATCCTTGGGATCCTGATTAAGTCGAACATGATTGGTGTATGCGGTCACCTGGGGGACAAAACCGCAACCTGATTGGTTCATCAGCTAGCGCTGTTCTGAAAAATACCGGAGAGGACTGACAATAAAAAACTACTAACTAACCTGCACTTATATAGCGCTTTTCTAGTCACAAAGACCACTCAAAGCGCTTTCCACTAGTACTAACCCTCTATTCTAAGGGCCTATAGGAGACAGATATCTAGGGACAATTTAGAACAGCCAATTAACCTAACATGCATGTCTTTGGATTGTGGGAGGAAACTGGAGCCCCCGGAGTAAACCCACGCAGCACAAGGAGAACATGCAAACTCCACACAGAAAGGTTCCAACCCCTGCCAGCCTGGGGATTCGAACCAGGAACCTTCTAGCTGTAAGGCAACAGTGCTAACCACTGCACCACCGTAAGTTTATTTAAAAAAAAATGCTGTCAAACCGAGGCTGCCAACAAATTTTCTCAGATTTACACAAAATAGAGAAGACTATATTTAAAAAATGGTGTATTCTCCCGATCTGGGTCAATCAATGACACGAAAAGCGCCCTCGGCCCACCACTTATCTGGCCAAAACTTCCCAGGGTTTAGTTACTGCTGTACCATTTTACACATAGGGAAGGAGCTATGAAACAACTATAGAAAGAAGCCATTTGTGAATCATATGACTTTAAATGCTAATGACCCCCAGCTCACCCAACCCTATCTTTTGCATAATTTTTCTAAGGCTTATGCTTTATTAGTGACTGAATATTAGCTGTAAGCTTTGGTTGTGAGACAACCATATACTGTCTGAATGTGAGCATTTAAAAGCCTAAATAAAGCATTACTGGAGAAAGTGTGTGGTTTGAGTGGTCGATTGCAAATGATCGGTCCCTGGGATGTAGTAAGCACAGAATCAATACTGAATGAATGACTAATGGAAGCTAACCACTGCTAACTGGGGTGGTGTCTGGTCCAGGGTTGTTTCTTCTTCTTCTTCTTCTTCTTCTTCTTCTTCTTCTTCTTCTTCTTCTTCTTCTTCTTCTTCTTCTTCTTCTTCTTCTTCTTCTTCTTTCTTCTTCTTCTTCTTCTTCTTCTTCTTCTTCTTCTTCTTCTTTCGGCTGCTCCCTTTAGTTGTTGCCACAGCAAAACATCTGCCTTCATCTCCCCCTATCCCTTGCATCTTCCTCTGTAACAATAACCCTCTCCATGTCCTCCTTCACTACATCCATGAATCTTCTCTGTGGTCTTTCTCTTTTCCTCCTGCATGGCAGCTCCATCTTCAACATTCTTTGTCCAATATATCCACTATCCCTCCTCTGCACATGTCCAAACCATCTCAGCGTTGCCTCTCTTACTTTGTCTCCAAACCACTCAACGTGAGCTGTCCCTCTGATATACTCATTTCTACCCCTGTCCCTCCTAGTCACTCCAAATAAAAATCTTAGCATCTTCAACTCTGCCACTTCCAGCTCCACCTCCTGTCTTTTTGTTAGTGCCAATGTCTCCAAACCATACATCATAGCAGGTCTCACTACCGTCTTGTAAATCTTCCTTTTCACTCTTGGTGCTACCTTTCTGTCACAAATCACCCGTGACACTCGTCTCCACCCACTCCACCCTGCCTGCACTCTCTTCTTCACCTCTCCTGTGCATTTTCCATTGCTTTGGATGGTTGATCCCAGGTATTTAAACTCATCTACTTCCCCTACCGCTACTCCTTCCATCTTTACTGTTGCATCTCCCTCCCTCTCATTCACACTCATGTATTCTGTTTTACTTCTACTAACTTTCATTCCTCTTTTCTACAGAGCATACCCTCACCTCTCCAGGTTCTCGGTTCTCTTCCACCTGCTCCCTACTCTCAATGCAGATCACAATGTCGTCTGCCAACATCATGGTGCACGAAGACTTCTGCCTGACCTCATCTGTCAACCTGTCCATCACCATGGCAAACAAGAAGGGGCTCAGAGCTGATCCCTGATCTAATCCCACCCCCACCTTGAATCCATCTGTCACTCCTACAGTGCACTTCACCACCGTTTTGCTGTCCTCATACATGTCCTGCACCACCCTCACATAGTTCTCTGCCACTCCTGACTTTCTCATACAGAACCACACTTCCTCTCTTGGCACCCTATCATATGCTTTCTCTAGATCCACAAAGACAGTGCAGCTCCCTCTGACCTTCTCTATACTTCTCCATCAGCACTCTTAGAGCAAACATTGCATCTGTAGTACTCTTTCTCGGCATGAAACCGTATTGCAGCTCACTGATTGTCACCTCTCCTCTTAACCTGGCTTCAACAATTCTTTGCCATATCTTCATAGTGTGGCTGATCAACTTTATACCTCTGTAGTTACTACAGCTCTGAGTATCACCTTTGTTCTTGAAAATTGCTACCAAAACACTTCTTCTCCTGGCGGTGCGGTGGCGCAGTGGTTAGCACTGTGCCAGCATAGCAACTCGCCCTTTGCCATGAGATCCCTGGTTCGATCCCAGCCCCTGACCAACAGTGATCTGTGTGGAGTTTGCATGTTCTCCCCGTATCTGCGTGGATTTACTCCGGGATTTCTCCGGTTTCCTCCCACAGGCCAAAAACATGCAGGTTAGGTTAATTGGAGACTTTAAAGGGGCTCTAGGTGTGGATGTGTGTGTGAATGGTTAAGGGATAGTGCCGTACCGTGGCTGCTTCATCCATCCAGGTGGATGCCCTCAATTTCCCCTCTGGGGATCAATAAAGTATACAAAATAAAAATAAAAAAAAATTAAAAAAAATTCTCCAGTCCTCGGGCATCCTCTCACTCTCCAAGATTGTGTTCAACAATCTGGTTAAAAAGCCCACTGCTGTCGCTCCTAAACATCTCCATACCTCCACAGGTACAGCGGGGAAAAAAGTCTTGAACACGTCAATGTTTTGCTCATTAAACATATCTCTGATGGAGCCACTGACCTGAGATTTTCACCAGATCTCAGTAATAAACCGGGTAATCCATCAAGGCAACTGCATTCACAAAACAAGTTATATTTAATAAAGTGAAATGACAGAGGGAAGAAGTAAGGGGAGAAGACCGGAGTGGTGGCTCAGTTGGTAGAGCATCCGCCCCACACCCGGGAGGCAGGGGTTCAAATCCCGGCCGGGTCATGCCGAAGACCATATAAAAGTGGAACTTCCTGCCGTCCAGCTTGGTGCTCAGCAATAATGGAATGGAGGAGGGAAATTTGTGGCGGCGCCTTGCATGGCAGCAGCCCTCTGATTCTGCACTTGGGGTGTGTGTGATTAACACAGTAGATAGGTAAAGCACAATCTCGTTCTACTGTACGTGATTGGTTGTACAGTTGAATGACAATAAAGGGTGATTTAAGTATTGGACATGCTTGGTGAAATTCATTTAATATTTAGTAGAAAATCATTTGTTGGTAATAACCACTTCCAGATGCCTCCTGTGTGGAGAAACTAGACACAGGCATGCTCAGGAGTGGTTTTAGCCCATTCTTCCACACAAACTCTTCAAATCTTGAAGGTTCTGTGGGGGTCTTCTATGAACTCTTATCTTCAGTTTGTGCCATAGATTTTCAATTGGATTCAGGTCAGGCGACTGACTGGACCATTCTAGCAGCTTTATTTTCTTTTCCTGGAGGCAGCCGAGTTTCTTTGGTAGTGTGTTTGGGATCATTGTCTTGCTTAAATGCCCACCCTCATTTCATCTTCAGCATCTTGGCAGATGGCAACAGGTTCTTATCAAGGATATCTCTGTACATTTCTACATTCATCTTTCCTTCAATTATATGAAGTCTGCCTGTACCATGTGCTGAAAAACATCCCCTCACCATGATGGAATGTGCAGGGCCATTTCTCCTCCAAACATGCTATGTGTTGTGGCATCCAAAAAGTTAAGATAAGATAAGAAAAGATAAGATAAGCCTTTATTAGTCCCACAACGGGGAAATTCCAGGATTGCAACAGCACAGGGATAGCAACACTCAGAGCAATAATCAGAAGGCAAGAAAAAAAAAAAGCAAGCAAGCAAGAGCAGCTAATATACATATGTACATATTACTATAAATATATATATATATATACACACAGACACACAGTGCAGAGCATTGTAGCTGGATGGGATAAATATATGAGTATATAAACACACAGTGCGGAGCATTGTAGCTAGATGGAATAAATATGTAGATATATAAACACCCACAGTACGGAGCATTGCAGCTAGGTGGAATAAATATGTAAATATATAAACACACACAGTGCGGAGCAATGTAGCTAGATGGAATAGTATGTAGATATATAAACACACAGTGAGGAGCATTGTAGCTAGATGGAATGAATATATAGATATATAAATATAAACATAAACATAAACACACCCAGTGCGGAGCACTGTTCAATTTTAGTCTCATCTGACCAGACTATATTCTCTCAGTATTTTACTGGCCTGCCCAAATGTTGTGCAGCAAATTTTAAATGAGCTTCAGCATGCTTTTTCTTCAGCAATGGAGCCTTGCCAGATGAGTGGGCATGGAGCCCATGCCAGTTGAGTAGTTGAGTGCATTACTTATTGCTTTCTTTGAAACAGCAGTACCTGCTCACTCCAGGTCTTTCTGAAGCTCCCCACAAGTGGTCCTTGGCTCTTGGATAAATCTTTTGATAATTCTTTTGACTCATCTGTCAGAAATCTTGTGAGGAGCGGTTGATGGTAAAATGGGGTTCTTTCCACTTCCAAATGATGGCTCCAACAGTGCTCACTGGAATATTCAGCAGTATAGAAATGCCCCTGTAATCAATGTCATCATTATGTTTTGCAGCAACAAGGTTGCAAAGGTCTAGAGATAGCTCTTTGCTTCTACCCATCATGAATTATTTGTGGTGTGACAGTCTGATATTCACAGACCTTTTTAAAGGCTATTAGTCAGGACTTAGCCAGCTAGAATTAATTTGCACTGATGGGGGATGGGATGGCTTCCTAAATTCTGATGGATTTTAGCTGGTTTCTTGGCTTTCTATGTAATTTTGCACCTCTTTTTCTTCATGTGTTCAATACTTTTTCCCTGTGCCATTCCACTTTATTAAATATAACTTGTTTTGTGAAAACAATTGACTTGACTTCTTTGTATGTTTGGATTACTTGGGCTGTTACTGATTTCTGGTGAAAATCTCAGGTCACCACAAGAACTCATGATGGGTAGAAGCAAAGAGCTCTCGCTAGACCTTTGCAACCTTATTTTTGCAAAAGATAAAGATGGCATTGGTTACAAGTGTATTTCAAAACTGCTGAATGTTCCAGTGAGCACTGTTGGAGCCATCATTCAAAAGTAGAAAGAACATTATTTTAGTAAGTCCATATACGTGGGTATATGGACTTACCATATACCCACCACGATCAGGAGCTCCTCACAAGATTTCTGACAGAGTAGTCAAAAGAATTATCAGAAGAGTTATCCAAGAGCTGTTTTTCAGCACATGGTACAGGCAGAATTCATATAAATGAAGGAAAGATGAATGGACAAATGTACAGAAACACCCTTGACAAGAACTGTTGCCATCTTCCAAGATGCTGAAGATGAAACAAGGGTGGACATTTCAGCAAGACAATGATCCCAAATGCACAGCCAAGGAAACTCTCAACTGGCTTCAGAGAAGTAACATAAAACTGTTAGAATGGCCCAGTCAGTCACTTGACTTTAATCCAATTGAAAATCTATAGAACAAACTGAAGATCAGAGTTCATCAAAGACTTCCATGGAACATTCAAGATTTGAAGACAGTTTGTGTGGAAGAATGGGCTAAAATCACTCCTGAGCAATGCCTGTGCTTACAGTGCATCCAGAAAGTATTCACAACACCTCACTTTTTCCACATTTTATGTTACAACCTTCTTTCAGAAAGGATTAAATTAATTTTTCCTCAAAATTCTACACACAGTACCCCATAATGGCAATGTGAAAAAAGTTTTTTTGGAGATTTTTGTAAATGTATTAAAAATATAAAACTAAGAAATCACATGAATGTAAGTATTCACAGTCTTTGCTCAATACTTTGTTGATGCACCTTTGGCAGCATTTACAGCCTCAAGTCTTTTTGAATATGATGCCACAAGCTTGGCACATCTATCTTTGGGCAGTTTCGCCCATTCCTCTTTGCAGCACCTCTCAAGCCCATCAGGTTGGATGGGAAGCATCGGCGCATAGCCATTTTCAGATCTCTCCAGAGATGTTCAATTGGATTCAAGTCTGGGCTCTAGCTGGGCCACTCAAGGACATTCACAGAGTTGTCCTGAAGCCACTCCTGTGATATCTTGGCTGTGTGCTTAGGGTCGTTGTCCTGCTGAAAGATGAACTGTCATCCCAGTCTGAGGTCAAATGCGCTCTAGAGCAGGTTTTCATCCAGGATGTCTCTGTACATTTGTACATTCATCTTTCCTTCAATTATATGAAGTCTGCCTGTACCATGTGCTGAAAAATATGGTACATTGCGGAATTCTTCTTTCCCTCTATCCTGACTAGTCTCCAAGTTCCTGCTGCTGAAAAACATCCCCACAGCATGATGCTGCCACCACCAGTGGCGTGGTTATGAGCGGTGCCTGGTTTCTTCCAAGTATGATGTCTGGCATTCACACCAAAGAGTTCAATCTTTGTCTCATCAGACCAGAGAATTTTGTTTCTCATGGTCTGAGAGTCCTTCAGGTGCCTTTTGCCAAACTCCAGGTGGGCTGCCATGTGCCTTTTATTAAGGAATGGCTTCTGTCTGGCCACTGTATAATACAGGCATGATTGGTGGATTGCTGCAGAAATGGTTGTCCTTCTGGAAGGTTTTCCTCTCTTCACAGAGCAACGCTGGAGCTCTGACAGAGTGACCATCGTGATCTTGGTCACCTCCCTGCATAAGGCCCTTCTCGCCCGATTGCTCAGTTTAGACGGCCGGCCAGCTCTAGGAAGAGTCCTGGTGGTCCCAAACTTCTTCCATTTATGGATCATGGAGGTCACTGTGCTCATTGGGACCTTCAAAGCAGCAGAAATTTTTCTGTACCCTTCCCCAGATTTGTGCCTCGAGACAATCTTGTCTTGGAGGTCTACATACTATTCCTTTGACTTCATGCTTGGTTTGTGCTCTGACATGCACTGTCAGCTGTGGAACCTTATATAGACAAGTGTGTGCCGCCTTTCCAGATTATGTCCAATCAAATAAATTTACCGCAGGTGGACTCCAATTAAGCTGTAGAAACATCTCAAGGATGATCAGTGGAAACAGGATGTGCCTGAGCTCAATTTTGAGCTTCATGGCAAAGGCTGTGAATACTTATGTACATATGATTTCTTAGGTTTTTTTTGTTTTTTTTAATTTGCAAAAATCTCAAAAAACTTTTTTTCATGTTGTCATTATGGGATATTGTGTGTAGAATTTTTAGGAAAAAAAATGAATTTAAACCCTTCTGGAATTTAAACCCTTTTGTTATGTTATTTTCCATAACAAAATATGGAAAAGGTGAAGGGCTGTGAATACTTTCCTTATGCACTGTAGTTTCTCCATACAGGAGGCATCTGGAAGCTGTTATTATCAACAAAGGCTTTTCTACTAAATATTAAATGAATTTCACCAAGCGTGTTCAATACTTATTCCCCATGTCATTCCACTTTATTAAATATAACTTGTTTTGTGAACATATTTGCCTTGATTTCTATGTATGAATTATTTGGGTCATTACTGATATCTGGTGAAAATCTCAGGTCAATGGTTCAATCAGAAATATGTTTAATGAGAAAAGTGACCAGAGAAGAGTGACCAGTGCTGGCAAAATGGGTCACTTGAGGAAATTATCAAAACTGAGGTAACGTTTTTTCCATATTCTGTATTGAAAGACCTTCAAAATGATATTTAATTTGTAGGAAGTGTGCAAAAACGGACACCAGAAAAAGACGATTTGTTTATATTTTGGCTAGGTTTAAAACTTGCGTTCAATCGATCGGAAGTTATGTCTTCTGCAAAAACATATGTATTTTTAGAAAGTACGTTTTCTAAGCTTTCCAATGATACCAGGCACTCATGTTTGTTTTTCCCGGGACTTGCCACTAGCAAACAAAGAAAAGTCATGGTTTATAACTTCTCCTGCCTGCAGCTCAAAATGACGTGGTGCCCATTCCGACTCATTTTGCCAGCACAGGTCACAAATGTTGATGTGTTCAATACTTATTTTCCCATATATATATATATATATATATATATATATATATATATATATATATATATATATATATATATATATATATATACTGTATATATATATACTGTATATATATATATATATATATATATATATATATATATATATATATATATATATATATATATATATATATTTTTTTTTTTTTTTTTTTTTTTTTTTTTTTTTTTTATGGTTCCATTTACCACAGCAAGTCTTCCAGGTCATGAAGCAGCAAAACAGCCCCAGACCATCACACTACCACCACCATATTTTACTATTGGTATGATGTTCCTTTCCTGAAATGCTGTGTTACTTTTATGCCGGATGTAATTGGACACACACCTTCCAAAAAGTTCAACTTTGGTCTCATCAGTCCACAGAATATTTTTGCAAAAGTCTTGGGGATCATCAAGATGTTTTCTGGCAAAACTGAGACGAGCCCTTATGTTCTTTTTGCTCAGCAGGGGTTTTTGTTTTTGTCTCTTTCTTATGGTGGAGTCTGGAGTGATGCCTGCAGTTCTTTGGATGTTGTTGTGGGGTCTTTTGTTATCTCTTGGATGAGTTGTCGTTTCGCTCTTGGGGTAATTTTGGTCAGCCGTCCACTCCTGGGAAGGTTCACCACTGTTCCATGTTTTTGCCATTTGTGGATAATGGCTCTCACTGTGGTTTGCTGGAGTCACAAATCTTTAGAAATGCCTTTAAAACCTTTTCCAGCCTGATAGATCTCAATTACTTTGTTTCTCATTTGTTCCTGAATTTCTTTGGATCGCAGCATGATAACTAGCTTTTGAGGATCTTTTGGTCTACTTCACTTTGTCAGGCAGGTCCTATTTAAGTGATTTCTTGATTAAGAACAGGTGTGGCAGTAATCAGGCCTGGGTTTGGCTAGAGAAATTGAACTCAGCTTTCCAAAGATGTGATAAACCACAGTTAATTTGTTATGAACTGAGTTTGGACTTCTTCCCAAACTCAGCTTCATGGCTTTTTTGCTGTATTTATATCCATCTGTTCCATTATTGATGCTTTTTTGAGTTGTCCCTGCCTTTGATTTTGTCTGTTATGTTTCATTTTGTTTTGGCAATGTCTTGCCTCATTTACAGTTATTCCTTAGTCTGTATTGGGTTGTGTTTATTTGTTCTTTTAGCTGGCAGCAGTCAGGTGCATTTCCGGGCTGTACTGTGCCACCTAGCAGCTGGCAGCCGCTCCTGCCTCTCCTGTCGTTACATTCAGCTGATTCCAATCTCTAAATGTTCCTTCCCTCTCCTGCTCAGGTCATCACACACCTGTGATCACTTATGTTGTTATGTCACTTATTACTTAAGCTCGGTTTGCTCACCTTCTGACCCCTCACCTTCTCCTCGCCATTCCATTGATTGTCTACTTTCTTTCCCACCAGAGCACCATTCGCTCTTGTGAATCTCACTGTAAGTAACCTTTGGTGCTCACCAGTTTGTATGCTGGAGTGCTTAGTGTTATTCTTTATCTGTTTCTTGCTCACCAGTTAGTTTGGGAGCACTCAGTGTTTATTCTTGATTTTTGCTCGGCACTAAGCCTGTTGGAGCACTGTTGGTTTATTCAGTATGATAATAAAATACACAGCACCATCCAGCGCGTGGGTATTGGCCTTCTTGGCACTGAACATGACATAATTTATGTTTTTCACACAGGGCCATGTAGGGTTGGATTTTTTTAACCATTAATAATAAACACCTTCATTTAAAAACTGTATTTTGTGTTCACTTGTGTTATCTTCATCTAATATTTAAATTTGTTTCATGATCTGAAACATTTAAGTGTGACTAACATACAAAAAAATGAGAAATCAGGAAGGGGGCAAACACTTTTTGACACCACTGTGTATATACATATATATATATATATATATATATATATATATATATATATATATATATATATGGTTCCAAGGTTGTCATAGCCAGGAGCGGCACTGGGGTTAAGCTCCCAGTGCTCATAAAATGCTCCTTATGGCGTGCGTCTCGAAAAGCCTCTGGCAACTAAGTCCAACTCCTAGCCTGCCCGTGTGGTTTAGTCTCTAAGCCCGGCGGAACTGCTTTTACTAATAGGAGAAGGGGCGAGGGCGGATCTCTGGCGCCTTAAAACCAGATGCTTCGGGTAGATGGTGGCTCATCAACCTGGGAAGGTAGCCCATCTAGGGGAAGGTAAACCCTGATTTCAAACCTCTGCTGCCTTGCGGCATACCCGGTCATGGGAAAGGCTTCGGGAGTCAACCCTGAGGAAAAATCCGGAGTCGGAGCCCCTAAGGCAGTTCTATGTTGTGCTCAACATCGTTCTGGCAGCTCCTGCAACGGCGCTGGTGCCAAACTGTAGCAGCCCTGCTGTTCCTTTGGATTCATCAGTGACGTGGAGAGGGGGGACATGCTGCATGGGCAACATCTTGTCCTCCATATCTTCCTGCCCAGGCTTGAATCCTACCAACGCCCAACGCTGGAAGGTAGAACACCGGATCACTGGAGAGGACACTCCAGCTTCGCCTTTGGCGTAGACAAAACACGGGGAGTGACAGTTACCGGTTATAAGCCACTGCTCAATTGGCGTAGAGCGTGGCGCCAGGGGTTGTTCCCGACGGTGGGAGGGATCATCAGATCTCACTGGACAGCTACCGCCCGCCTCAAGCTGGGCAGCCCCCAGCCAATAAGGTGTTGTCCCGCCACAGCTTGCTTTCCTCATTGGGTGCATGGGGATAAGGAGAAATCCAAACACCAGGCTGAGAACCTTCGCACCAGGCAAGACAATAAAACAAAAGAGACCAACTCTAAAACTGGGAACTTGGAACGTCCGCACTATGATGACAGGACTCACTGCTAACCTCAAGGACATCAACGACACCAGGAAGACTGCCATCATCAATAATGAGCTGAAGAGACTGGGAGTGGATATCGCCACTCTCCAGGAAACACGGTTAGCTGATGCAGGCACACTGAGAGAGAAGGACTACACGTTTTACTGGCAGGGAAAGGGCAGTGACGAACACAGGGAACACGGAGTGGGCTTCACAGTGAAGAACACTTTGCTGAAGATGGTGGAACCGGGCAGCACTGGCTCTGCACGACTCCTCACCCTCCGCCTGAACACCACTCAAGGCCCAGTCACCCTCATCAGTGTGTATGCCTCAACACAGACAGCCACACCAGAGGCAAAAGACGAGTTCTACGAGAATCTCACAACAACTGTCAGGATCATCCCCAACTCTGAACAACTCATTCTCCTTGGAGACTTCAATGCCAGAGTGGGTGCTGACCACGACTCCTGGCCCTCCTGTCTTGGACCTTTTGGCGTGGGCAGAATGAACGACAACGGACAGCGGCTGCTCGAGTTCTGCACATATCACGATCTGTGCATCACAAACTCGTTCTTCAAGACCAAGCCCCAACACAAGGTTTCCTGGCAACATCCGCGCTCAAAGCACTGGCACCAGCTAGACTTGATCCTGACCAGGCGCACCTCACTGAAGAACGTGCTAATCACCCGTTCGTTCCAGAGTGCAGATTGTGACACAGACCATTCATTGGTGTGTTGCAAGGTCAAGCTGCAGCTGAAGAAATTCCATCGTGCTAGACAACCTGGAAAGGCACGGATTGACACCAGCAAGATGGCCCAACCAGAACTTGTTGAGCAGTTTGCCTCCACCTTTGAGAAGGAATTTGGTGTACCACAAGGAGGAGAATCTGCAAAGCAGAAGTGGGAAGAGCTGCAAAACACCATCTACCGCACAGCCTTGGCTACCTTTGGGAGGAAGACCTCGAAGTCACAGGACTGGTTTGATGCCAAGTTGACCGAGATGACCCCCGTCATTGAAGCCAAGCGCTCAGCACTTGCTGAGTACAAGAAGTACCCAAACGAGAATAATCTCCAGATTCTCAGGGCTGCGAGAAGCAAAGTTCAGCAGACTGCTCGGCGCTGTGCCAACGAGTACTGGACTCAGCTCAGCCAAGACATTCAAACCGCTGCCATAACAGGGAACATCCGTGGTATGTACGATGGCATCAAGAAAGCACTTGGTCCGGCTCAGAGCAAGACGGCCCCCCTCAAATCTTCCACTGGGGAGATGATCACAGAGAAGAACAAGCAGATGGAGAGATGGGTGGAACACTACTCCGACCTCTACTCTAGACAGAACACCGTGACACCGTCAGCCCTTGATGCCATCGACTGCCTGCCATCCATGGACGAACTTGACGCCGAGCCAACCATCGACGAACTCAGTAAGGCCATTGATAGCTTGGCCGCTGGCAAGGCACACGGCAACAACGGCATACCCCCTGACCTGATCAAGCACTGCAAGACCGCCCTACTGCTGCCATTGCATGACGTCCTCTGCCAGTGCTGGAAGGAAGGTGCCGTACCACAGGACATGAGGGACGCCAAGATCATCACCCTCTACAAAAACAAAGGGGAGAGAAGCGACTGCAACAACTACAGGGGCATTTCCCTCCTCAGCGTTGTTGGCAAAGTCTACGCACGAGTTGTTCTCTTTCGTCTACAGAAGCTTGCCGAACGTGTCTACCCCGAGTCTCAGTGTGGCTTCCGCGCTGAGCGATCGACAGTAGACATGATATTCTCCATCCGCCAACTCCAGGAGAAATGCAGAGAACAGAACATGCCTCTGTACGTCACCTTCATCGACCTCACCAAAGCGTTCGATCTGGTCAGCAGAGAGGGCCTTTTCAAGATCCTGCCAAAGATAGGATGCCCACCAAAGTTGCAAAGCCTCATCGAATCGTTTCACACCAACATGCAGGGGATAGTGCAGCACGATGGCAACGTCTCAGAGCCATTCAACATATGCAGCGGAGTGAAACAGGGCTGTGTACTTGCGCCAACCCTCTTTGGGATTTTCTTTGCTATGCTCCTGAGGCATGCCTTCAGCACAGCAACAGAGGGAATCTACCTGCACACAAGATCTGACGGCAGGCTTTTCAACCTTGCCTGCCTGAAAGCCAGAACCAAAGTACGCGAGGCTCTAATCAGAGACATGCTGTTCGCAGACGACGCTGCAGTCGCAACCCACACACAGCAGGAGCTTCAGACCCTGATGGACCGCTTCTCCCAGGCATGCAAGGACTTCGGGCTTACCATCAGCCTGAAGAAGACTAACGTCTTGGCGCAAGGCATGGAAGCACCACCAACCATCACCATTGATGACTACAAGCTGGAGGTCATGAATCAGTTCACGTACCTGGGGTCCACGATCAGCAACAACCTCTCCCTTGATACAGAGATCAACAAGAGGATTGGAAAATCAGCCTTCACACTCGCTCGCCTCACCACACGAGTGTGGGAGAATCCCAAACTCTCTGTCAAGACGGAGATGGCAGTGTACAACGCCTGCGTCATCAGCACACTGCTCTATGGGAGTGAGACGTGGACAACATACGCCCGGCAGGAAAAGAGACTGAACTCCTTCCACTTGCGCTGCATTCGCCACATCCTGGACATATCCTGGCAGGACAAAGTGCCCAACACAGAAGTTCTGTCCCGCGCCGGCCTTCCCTCCATGTTCACTCTACTCAGGCAGCGCAGGCTCCGCTGGCTAGGCCACGTTCACCATATGGAGGATGGCAGAATCCCCAAAGACGTCCTCTATGGAGAACTGGCAACTGGCAGGAGAGACGTTGGCCGCCCACAGCTGCGCTTTAGAGACGTCTGCAAGAGAGACATGAAGGCCGTGGATATCAACACAGAGCGCTGGGAGGACCTTGCAACGGACCGCTCCAAATGGAGAGGCACCCTGACCAGACAGCTCAAGGCGGGTGAAGAGAGACTGACTGCTGCAGCAGATGAAGAAAGGACCCGCAGGAAGAACCGCCACAGACCCAGCAGCACGGAGACCACCCACAAGTGTGACCTGTGTGACAGGGACTGTCATTCGCGCATCGGCCTGTTCAGCCACAGGCGGTGCTGTTCCAGCAGAGTAGACGTTTAGGATTCTCTTCCATGGTCATCATAGACCGACGGAGGCCGATATATATATATATATATATATATATATATATATATATATATATATATATATATATAGGAACCTTATATATGTTTATTCATATATACACTACCGTTCAAAAGTTTGGGGTCACCCAGACAATTATTTTGTGTTTTCCATGAAAAGTCATACTTATTTACCACCATGAGTTGTAAAATGAATAGAAAATATAGTCAAGACATTGACAAGGTTAGAAATAATGATTTGTATTTGAAATAATAATTTTTTCCTTCAAACTTTGCTTTTGTCAAAGAATCCTCCATTTGCAGCAATTACAGCATTGCAGACCTAACATGATTGCACAAGGGTTTTCTAATCATCCATTAGCCTTCTGACGCAATGGGCAAACACATTGTACCATTAGAACACTGGGGTGATAGTTGCTGGAAATGGTCCTTTATACACCTATGTAGATATTGCACCAAAAACCAGACATTTGCAGCTAGAATAGTCATTTACCACATTAGCAATGTATAGAGCGTATTTCTGATTAGTTTAACGTTATCTTTATTGAAAAAAAGTGTTTTTCTTTCAAAAATAAGGAAATTTCTAAGTGACCCCAAACTTTTGAACGGTAGTGTATATATATACAGTATATATACAGTATATGTGTGTGTGTGTGTGTGTGTTTGTTCATATGTGTGTGTGTGTGTGTGTGTGTGTGTGTGTGTGTGTGTGTGTGTATGTGAACAAACATATACTGTACATACGGTATGCATGCATCATGCATGCATGTATGTGTGTGTGTGTAGATACACACACACACACACATATATATGCATATATACACTTGCACACACACACACACACACACACACACACATATATATATATATATATATATATATACTGTATATATATATATATATATATATATATATATATATATATATATATATATATATATATATATATATATATATACAACAGTCTCTCAATAGCATCCAGTTATTGTTTCATCAAATGGGAATGTGAATGGGAATTTGACAAGAAGTGAGCTGGCAAGTGCTTATGATGCAGAGAGCACAATGTGTTCAATAAGAGCAATATTATTTCCCAGTAAATATGATTAGTCTTGTGGAAAACAGCCAGCTCATCAAATATAAAACAGGTTTATACATTTTTAATAGTGATGACAATTTACAGTCACGAATACCTACAAATGTGGGAAATTGGATGAAGGCTTAATATAGTGAGGCTTAGTCTCAACAACAGAGCAGTAAACCTTTCAAAACTGAATTATTACATCCACCAAAGAAGCACTGTAATTGATTTGGTTTATTGGTCCTTTTATTAGTGGGATAAAAATAATGCAGCGTGGTTGAATTTCCATGAGAACTGGTGCGGCATGGTCCAAACTGGTGGTAGGGGTCTCTTGTATGCTTTTGGCAGATGAAGTGGTCCCCTTGGCTTCAAAAAGCAACACCCTCCAATTCGCATGGGGTGAATGTAACACCTTTTTTAATAAGGGTGGGTTCAAAAGATTGATTCTCCGATTCGAACTGATTCACATTTGACTGAGCTGATATCAGTTCACATAAGCTGACAGCTCACGTGCATGATACAACAGCACAGGAGAACAACCACAGGAGGAGGCACATTTGAGAGTTTATTGAATTTCAAAATAAATGCACAGCTATGGAAACAGTCACTCGCCAGAGGAATCAACCTGCGGAGAGAAGACGAGAGCTGTGAGAGGAGGAACGGAGTAAGGGGAAATGGGCGAGCCAAATTGTCACTTACTTGGGTTCCAAGGGAGAACCGGCAGGGCCCCAGCGGGAAATAGACGAACCAGTAGGGTGAGGGGAATGAGCTGGTGGTGCCTGACCGGGTAGAGGATGGAAACCGAGGAATGGTGGAGATGTGGCAGGAGAGTGCGTGCAGTCCTGGAGGCACACCTGCACGGTGGCAGCAGCCTGAGGAAGGGAGAGGTACAAAGTTAGGCGACGTGTCTAAGTTTGTCAACAATACTTGCTTGTCCTTGATGGGCAGTATACCCAATGAGCCAGCGTCGAATGCATGGAGAGAGCCTCCTTAAGTATGCTGGCTGGTGAGCGGGAGCAGGTGCGTCTTCTGCCTCAGGTGCAGTGATGAATTAGTGAAGGTGAGACGGGACAGGAGAGGCGCGCTCTCGCTGCCCATGACAAAATCCGTGGATGGCTCTTTTAATATAATGCTTTTACATCTATGAAACGCAAAGGCTAGTTATCCTTGAGCCGGCAGCCACGGGTCAACATGGCAGCACGCAGCTGACAGCTTGGATTCAAGAACTGTGAAGGTAGCAAAGACCTCGACAAAACCACAGCTGTCATGTTTAAGTTTATAATGTTATTGGGCGCGACTCTCACCTGGAAATTTGTCACAGCCTCCAAAACTACACCTGGATGATGGTTGTTTACGTTGCTAGCCTGCTAGCCATCATTAGCATGACCATGGCAGGCATACATGGGATGAGTATATACAACAGACAGTCCATTTCAACTCCGATCTGTCTGTCTGCAGGTGAGTGGCAGTCTTATTTTCAAACTAGTTTACTCTCCAGTGTTGATAATTTTACTCCGGTGACGGCAGAATCTCAAGAATGATTACTCGCTAGCCCTTGGTAGCAAGGGCTATCCCTTGAACGCAAATGTGCGTGCTTTCTGCATGTTTACATATATTCTTTGCTTCAATGTTGCAAATATGGTACATGCCATGGAAATAATGGGCCAGTTGCACGTTAGCCGTTTTGCACATGTGCTCACTTTAGCCTCACAAGTGTAGCATTTTCTCAGGTATTACTGTTTACAAAAAGTGTGTTTTAGTTTCACTGAATGCCTGTTACAGTGATATTGTGTCTACATGCTTCATGCATTGAATTTATTTCCTTACTCTGGGTTGTTAACTTGACACTACACACCCTTTGCACGAAAGAAAGCACTTGTGAGCACTTTGTGAAAACTGCAAAACAAGAAAACATCTTGTCAGGCAACAAACAAGAATTATATCCTTGATTTAAGATATTTTTTCTTACTAAGATTTCATTTTTTGCAGTGTACAGAGAATGGTCTGAAAAAGAGAAAATATTCAGTGAGCAGCAGTTCTCTGGACCAAGAGTGGACCTCATCCCCCTTGGTCACAGTTGCATGTTTACCTTCCAGAGTCATCATCAGTCTGTAACATAACTGCTGCCAACAACATAGGGGTGTGGGGTTAAACATACAGAAGGTGGAGCCCATCTGTGTAGCGTTTGTGTGGGTTTCCTCCCACAAGCCAACGATACACTTCACAGCAACAGTGTTGCTAGGAGAAATATAATTTCATTCTACTGTGTACAAGCTGAATGACAGTAAAATTGGCTTTCTACTTAGTATCAGAAGGGAGAAACTTCATCATCCCAGCAGAAAAAAACAACAACACATTTTTCCAGTGCTTAATGGGTGTCCTCTCTGCTATTTTACAAGCCAGCACACCCTAACATGACAGCAGGAACAGCTTTGAAAACAGACTACGCAGTTGTGTGCTGAGAAGTCTAGAAAGAGACAGACTAGTGCTTTGTTAATGAGACTGAAATGGTTGCATGAAGCCTTTAAAATTTTCTTCATGACTACTGGATTCCAGGAAGACTATCTATAAATGGCTTTGAGGTTGGAGGACCTGTTGGACTCTCTTAGCTGAGCTGAAAAAAAGATGATGTGCAAAAACATCTATTAAAAAAACAAACAAACTGCTAATCCAGTGCTGGGTTTGTCTTTTTTTCATGTGGCTTTATTGTACTGACAGTGTAAGACTTACACTGTAAGTAAAATTTAAAAAAGAAAAACAGATAAGAGAAAGATGTTGTAAGGAGCTTTGAATTTGAGAAAAATCACTTTAAATGTAAGATCTCGAACCAAACGGCTGCAAATATCTTTGCCTGAGGCAAATTTGCATTCTGATGAAGGAATGTCTTCATATGTGGGAGGCGCTGGCAAACATCCTGGTTTATGAACTGTCTGTCTGTCAGCCAAGCAGCACATAGTTGCTACGGAGAGAAAGAAAAGGAAAGAGAGAGGAACTGCTTTTAAATGCAGACAGTTTATATTCACAGAGAGAGAGAGAGAGAGAGAGAGAGAGAGAGAGAGAGAGAGAGAGAGAGAGAAGTAAAGGAGGGAAATCAGAGTGCATTGCAATGTGTTGTCTCCTGATTAAGCTTCACTAACATCCAGGAGGAGCGTTTCCATTGAGGAATCTCTGCAGCCTTCAGCTCTCGGCATTACGAGGACCTGTTTGTGCTGGGGTGAACGCTGAGCTGAGAAGCAACTTCACCCGGGATTTTAGTTTCCCCACTTTCAGATAGCCAGTGAAATTCTGGGGTGGCAAGAATGAACCAAACGGCATCCGTCTCTCATCAGATTGAGTGCCAGCCTGCCAAGGATACCAAGGTAGGGAATTTCTTATTATGGATGTTTTCTCGTCTCTGGTGCGTTTTGGTTCTCAGTTGCTTCAGCCAAGAGTTACACGCCGTGACTATCAGCAAACCCCAAAGTAGGGCGACCAGGTGTCTCGCTTTGTCCAGAACTGCGCCGCTCTTTGACCTTTGTTCGGTCGTCCCCCAAATCCAGATGCTGTCCCAAATTGTGATAGCCTCAAATTTTCAAAGGCAGTACAGACGTTTTACAAGATGTGACCTATATCCAATAGCTGTGAGGAAAGAAGGGCAGGCTGTGACTGATGTCAGCCAAACTGCGTGCATGGGTCAGCCACAGGTTAACTAGCACCGGATCAATCCCCCACCTCTCCCCTGGAGAAAGTTTGGAGGGAGTGCTACAACAAAAAAAGAGAAAGTGCAGCTTCAGTCAAGGGTGGGAAGCTATGTACAGCTGGGTGAAGCCGATGGAGGGCAATTCAGAGAGAGTGTTCAGCCTTTAATGCCAGACTCATGATTCAGTCGCTCACGGGGAGAGTATGACGTGAAGTGACACAGCACATGTGATGCTCTCAGAAGCATGCCAGTCTGTGGATACGTTCCTGCTGAAACCTAAAGATGGTTCCGGTACAGATAAGGTAACCACAGTGCACCACACTGTACAGCACTCCCACTCATATTGATCAGCACACTGTGGCACTAAGCTCACACGGGTCATTTTTCCAGGCTTGGAAATGGCAAAAAAAACAAAAAAAAACAAAACTGTCATGTGGTCATACAAAAGCAGTGGCTTTTGTATTAAACATAGAATTGAATATTAGGGCCCACAGTATGCATGATGGGTAGAGTTTAATACCAGGCTGATGCTGAACTTGTAGTTCTTCTCCTGCTTTCCATAGTGACAGAGTGCACAACCTGCGGGGGCCTGGCTGCAGACTGTGAGCTGAGCAAGAGACTTATTTTATTTAATTACTTTAAAACCTGACTCATTTGGAGCTATGTTAGCCTGTTTTACTGTTGTTTGTTTTTTAAGATATGTTTGGGCTGCGTAATCCCGCCTTATGTTGAATGAAGCTTTATTCAGTTGTAGTAGAAGAAGAATCTTGTTCACAGTTTAGACATTCACTATTAACTAGAAGACGTGCTGCGTGCTGTACATGGAACATCCTTGAAAATAATGCATGAGTGCAATTAATCTATTAGTTAGTCCCATGCTAGTGGGGTAGGGCGGCGCCTATCTTTGTTTCAATGACCCTAGGCCACACAGCTACTGTAAGCTACAGTGGGGGGGGGGGGGGGTCAGTCCTCTGGTAGCGCTGTGCGTTAACTTTCCTTTCCCCATTATATTATGCTGAGCACCAAACTAGAAGGTGGAAAGTAACATTTTTTTCCCATGGTCTTTGGTATGACCCGGCCAGGATTTGAACCCTGGCCACCCGGTTGTGGGGCAGATGCTCTACCAGCCGGGCCACTACTCCAACCGAAGCTGGTTCTAGCTTTCACATGTTCTTAAAGATGATATTTCTTTGGGAGAAACGCAGCTTTTTCAGTGCTGTATAATCAGAACTGACCCTGGCCAATTTAGTTTGCTAGGTGAGATTTTAGCAGGCGTCCCTTACATCACAGCAGATTCCAACAGTTATTGTGCTTATACACGTATATGATGTTGCACTTCTTGTTGCAGAGGAAATGGCAGCAAAACTCTGTCACTTATAATCCAACCAAGCTTGGCAAATTTAAAGCAACAACGTTTTAACTGTGAAATAAATTTGAAGCAAATAAAAAGGAGGCGTCATGTTGATTATTTTTCTCCAAAAATTGAAAGGTTTGTGACTTTTTGTACATTTACAACCTTTATCCCCATAAATATGCAATTTGTAATCTTGCTTTTGTAAGTTTGGGACTATTTCTCAAAAATCTGTAAGATTTTTCTTGTAATTTGTCACCTTTTTATAATATATTCTCTAGACCCTTTCCCCCATACACATTATTTTTTCCTTCATAATTTTGAACTATTTTCTATCTAATTTTCAAAAATGCTCTAATACTGTGACTTTGCAAATGATTGTGATTGGTCTTTAACTGTTTTATGCAACTTTCTGTTTTCTTGTGAATTTGCTACTTTACTCATCAGTTATTTTGAGGAAAATAAATATTTTTAAAAAATAATTACAAACTAACCACATGTACCCTCTAATATATAATCCCAAACCATTCATATACAAGGTTATAAATTAAACATTTTGCTACCCAGAATCAAAGAACAGTTTTAATCTAAGGTGAAGTGAAACACGACTCACAGTTTGACTTGATTAAATCAAAAGTAACTCAAAGCATATGATCAAATGTACTTAAATAAGAGTAAAGTTCATAAATATAGTCAAATAAATGTTTCTTTTTACAAGCATGTCTTTTTTTCTTTTTTTTTACTTTGCTCTTTTAGATTTATTACATCTTTCTTATAAATTTCTAACTTTTTTCTCATACCTAGAGTATATTCACGAATTTGAGGTTTTTTAACTTATTAATTTGAATTTTTTTTCTGATACATCTGTGGCCTTTTCTATTGTAGATATAACTTTTTTGCATAATACTGTATGTCATTTCTTGTGATAAATCTGTACCATTTCTTACACAAATGTAAAACTTTTTGCTGATAAATTGATTTTTTTCCTATAAATTTGTTATTTTTTATATACAGTATATTTTCATTTGTTCTGGTACATCTGGAACCTTATGCCTTAGAGCACAGACGGCACACATCAGTGCCAGATATTCATTGTGACTGATGCCAAAATAGGCTGAGTGCTCTAAGGCTCTTTCACCAACTTTGGAGGGGTTTTTTTTTTCTCAGATGTGTTCGCCTGAGGAGATTCAAACATGTACATTCTAATATAATCTGAAGATCCTATTGAAATAACTGTCTGTTTGTCTACAGAAAATTACTCAAGTAAGAGTCAAACATATCCTCCTTTAAAAAGTACTCACAATAGTACAATTTTAGGAGAAGGGTACTTGAGTAACTGTAATGAGTTCCTACCCACCTCTGGTGTAGACCTACCACGCTACTGTGTCCACATGCTGAACCCAGTCACAGCATTATCGTGCTTCATCAGTTCTGGACGTCCATCTGTCCAGTCAGCCGGTGCCGGGAGCATCATCCACTCACATGTTTAACGGTTCATTCTTTTAGTTAGACGTGACAAAGAAGCAGAACACAACTGTGTTCTCTCTGAAGAGTAAACAGTCAGTGGTTATGGTACCGCTCAGCTCCCGGGACATTTGGCTTCCTCTCCTCCCCACCAGCGGCAGTCAGTCAGATATCGCTGTGGTCATGGGGGGACATGCATGATTTTGTAATTATAGTGTATTCAATATTAAAGCCTACATTAAAAAGACAACACACATACATTAAGTACAGTGGAAGCACTGAACTGGTGAAAGCTTCATTATCCATCTATTCCAGGGTTGCAGGATTGTGATGTTTAGCTGGTTTGTGATGCCATTTGATTTCTGGCATTGTTATGTGTGTTTGTGACTATGACACAAACTGAGCTCAAATATGGAGGAGGAGTTGCATTACTGTCCTCAGTGTTGTAGATGAAAGTATCTCAAAGTCATTTCTAGATTCAAGAAACTAGAAGTCTGCGTTCTTTAAATGGTTTTGGGACCAACACTGTAAAGACAGTACAGACTTGTCAGGCCTCAAAAACATGTCTACTAGTATCATTGTAATGTGATGTTAGTATGCTTTTGTTTGTCTTCTCAGGGGATAAAAATGACTTATTTTTACTTTTGCATTTCATGTTGATCTGCTTAAGAGAAGTCTAGGTCTGAAGAAGACTGGCTTAGATTCTGACAGTTGCAAAGTAAATGTATATTTTTAATTTCAAAAATCAAACCGAGAAGCACCAGGTCCTGATAAACTTGAACCACTTTCTTAAATCATTTGCTGATTTCATTACTGAGCCCTTTGTGTCTAGAAATGTGCATTTAGTCTTCCACACTGCAAAAAATAAAATCTTAGTAAGAAAAAATATCTTAAATCCAGCACATATTTCTTGTTTTTTCTCTGACAAGATTTTTTTTTTTTTCTTGAGGAGTTTTCTGTAAGATAATTTTACTTATAAGGTATTTTTTTTTACTTGTTTTAGGCATTTTAATGTGGTTTTAAATGTGCAATAGAAAGGATTCTGACCTCCTGGCCAGGAGGTGTCACACACACTGTTGACTCACTATAATCTCCTACCGGTTGCCAGGTAGAGAGATAAACTGCACTTCCTGGAGGCTAACATCAATATGCTGCAGACTTCTAACATCTCAGACCTTTGGTTATTATGAGCTAGACAGTATGCCAAGCGAGGACTCTTGTGGTATAAAATCGTGAATTTAACATAATCCTCTCTGATGCGCATCTCCGATAAACATTTTTTAATAACTATATGGTATAGTATTATTGACAGTTATGCTAATGTAACACAGCTGCGCTCAAACCCGATAGCTCTCTAGTTTTGACAACGTAATTATGACACTTTAGATCAGATTGTAAGGACTTTGACTGCAGTTAGTTGTTCTGTGGTTTTTGTAAATATGCTGAAACACACTTTTATGTTCTGTTTAAGTTCATCCGTTTTCGCTTTGCATGCTTAAAGAAAAAATGGCTGTTGCTATTAATAACTAGAAAAGCACTCATAGAGTGCATCCCTCCGCCAAGGCTCCTTCCGTTTGTCATGGATCACCTCCAAAATGTAATGGGTTTGTGTGAAGGCATATAGCCACTTGTGGTGAAAATTTCATCAAAGTCTGTCCATCAGTTTTGGAGTATTGTTGCTAACACACTGTGAGAAGATAAGAGCCTAGGCTGAGGTATGCATTCTCAGATCATCACCAAAATAAAATTGGTTCCTCTCTAGCCCAAAAACCACCTCTGGTGAAAATTTCATCCAAATCCATCCAGTAGTTTTTGTGTAATCCTGCTGCACAAATACAAACAAAGCCCTTGGTGGAGGTATGCACTCTCAGATCATCACCAAAATCTAATCAGAATCAGAATCAGAAAGCTTTATTGCCAAGCATGTTTACATAAAAAACATAAACATACGAGGAATTTGACTTGACATTGGGCGCGCTGAATAAGCGCATCTCAATGACGCGGCAGCCATGGCGCCTGTCAGCAGTAGAGGGTAAAGAAGGGAATGAAGGGAAAGGGAAGTGACACAATGGGCAGAGAGAAAAAAAGCATTGTTAATCAAAATAAAGCTCATTTTGTGACCAAAATTGTGATTACATAGAAAAAAACTCTCCAATGCACAATTAGCAGACAATATAGATCACACAAAAACAAAAGTTGAGAGAGACAGTGTGTGTGTATGTGTGTCAGTGTATGTGTACCAGTCATGTGGTGTTGTAAGCATTGTGTAGTGTGGGTGTGTCAGTTGCTAGTGAACAGCAGAGGGCGCCTCCTGGCAGTGGATGGATGTTATAATCATGTGATCTATAAGCAAGTCCAGAGTCTATCTCTCTCGTGCATGCAGATAGCAGACACATGGTAACACTGTCCTTGAAGAGTTCAGTCTGCTGAAACAACAGCAATTGTTTGTCGATTGTTTGGGTTAGCAGAGAGAAAAGCCAGCCGCCTCTTCTACCTTATCTTCATCGAGGAGGAATGTAAACAGGGCACCAAAAAAACAAGGTCAAATTTGCACAGTGCACACAGAGAATAGAATTTTCCTATCTCATGCGATTCTGTGCTTCATAATTTCCATATACAGGCTTAAAAACATTCCCTGGAGAGCACTAGCGACTCGAGATGTATTCCACCATCTGAATCAATTACCATTCAGTTCACCATGCCGCATCGTGCACTCCCCAACTGGTCGAATTTGGTGAAGGAGCTTGCCTGGGTCCGCATTTTGAACAGCTCTCCACCTTCCTCAATTTCTGAAACATCAGGAAACTCCAAAGCCAAAGTAGAAGTCCTGTGATCATAGCCAATAGATGTCTTCTGCATCTCCAGTCGAATCATACAGACACATGAGTTCCCAATATCCATGAGTCTTCCCCTTGGGTTCCCTCTGACCCGATCTTCTTTTAAAGTGGTGACAATCACATTTAAGCCGCTTTCCAGATCCATAATTTCCGTTTGGATTAAGATTCAGCCAGAAGAAGAGCGACTAAAACACAGACAAAAACGCAACATTGCAAGCTGGGATCAGAAGGGAGAGGATTAGGAGGGAGAGGAGGAAGAAAAGCGTCTGCTCTCTCTGAATGCCAGAAGAAGAAAGATGAAGAATCATCAGATGAAGATGAAGAATCATCTGTTCCCCGTGTCATTACCCACCTTTCCCGAAACTTTCGTCAAAATCCATTCATAACTTTTTGAGTTATGTTGGTAACAGACAGACAGACAGACAGACAAACCCCGGTAAAAACATTACCTCCTTGGCGGAGGTAACAATGCATCAGATTTATATAGCGCTTTATCATAGACACTCAAAAACGCTTTACAAATAAATATGTTATTCATTCACTCCAGACAGACAATGGTAGCGGCAAGCTACTACTGTAGCCACAGCTTCCCTGGGGCAGGCTGATGGAAACATGGCTGCTGGCCACTACTGAACAATTATACACATTCATACCCAGTGTTATGGACACTGGAGGTAAGGTGGGAAAGGTGTCTTGCCCAGGGACACAATGGTAGGATATCAGGAGAGAGTGGGATTTGAACCACTAACCATCCGGTTATTGGACGACCTGCTCTACCTCCTGAGCCACTGCCACTCCCCCCCATTATTATTTTTACCACATTATTACTATTAAGCTCCAGCAGTTATTTATGACAGTTCCACTTCATTTTAGGTTGTAAATGTGCTTTGTTTTTATGGTTTTAAAATATATAAATAAATGTGAAACAGATGCCTGAATTCATTTGTGCCCTTTCAGTTATAGTAGAAGATGAAATCTATTGTTTATTCAGAGTGACACATTCACGAAGTAATGGCTTACCTCACCTCTGCAAAACTAAAGTATTTTCAACCTTTTTAAAACGTAGTGATAAACAAGAACCTAAAATACACTGTACATATTAGATATATACATAACATTGTAATCAATAATCCTTTGTGAAGTTGGAAATAATTTATGGTAGAATAATATTCTTTTTTCAAATAATATTGGTTAAAAACAGAACTGCATCTTCAAAATTTAGCAAGTCACCATTCAGATCTGTACCAAATAGCTCAGACATATTCATCCAAATATCAAGCAAACAAACAAAAAAATTTTAAAATGGCTAAATATATATGGGATTATTGTCAAATATGAAAGTTTTACTTTTTAGATTTGAGTTATTTCTAAAAATAAATTCACCACAATATTCAACTTTTGGAGCTGCATGTGTTATGATTCCCAATGCACTTTTACGCAGCACACAGAGAAGAAGAAAGACGGATTTACGTGCAGGGTTACACCACAAACACATTTATTTAAGGAAAGACAAACAGTCCCAAAAATAGTGCAGACATGCAAAAAAGGCAACAGGGTTCACTTACAGACAACGTGACGGAATGTGTAGCGGGCAGACCACAGTGTACAATGGTGAGGGCAGACCACGGCAGGACATGGCCGAGACAGAAGTAGAAACAAACACAATAATCCAGCCATGCTTGACTGAAAATGAGCTGATTAAGTACAAACACTGATGGAAGGGAGCTACAGTACACCTGAGTGAGGAGCAGGAAGAGTAATCACCAGGAGTGGAACCAGCTGACTGTCAAGAGAGAGAGGGCGTGGTTGGACTGGCAAGCTGTCAGACAGTGCCCACACAAGTGTAGGCCAAAGAAAGCTGCCTCACAGCTGCCTGCCAGAAAACTGGCTACAGGTACGGAAAAAAACAAACAAACTAGGAAACAACGAAACTACAAGAACACTCAAAAGATAACACAATCCACAAAATACACAGATGAACCTGAGCCACTGAAGGTCAGAACCGAGCCCCAAGGACAAACCGGCTCAGTTCATGACAGCATGAGTAGAATTTTAAAGAAAGTCAACCTCAAATCAAGTGAGTCAACACATAATAAACAGAAATTTATTTTGGGGAAAATATTTATTAAGAAATAAACAGTCCTGATGCAGGGTCCATGGGGCAGATCTGGGAGAGCAATAGAGAAATTAATTAAATCAGGATTAGGACACTCTGGAAAGCTTTTGTTGTCCCCATAGTCAGTGTTGACCTTTTTTTTTACTCTAGTCAGGTACAATTTGTTGATGTAAAAAAGGACAGTCTCTAAGAAAGTGTCATCACAGACTAACAGCATTAAAACATGACAGTATGTGAACTACTAGACAGTTTTAGGACTACAGCAGTGCTGCAAAGAGTTTCCTTGGTCTATATAATATGAATGACAATATACTGTAGGTGAAGGAAAGACCAAGTACAGAAATGGAATTACTTTTTATGTGTGTGTTGTGGGAGGAGAGAGGAGACCCCGGGGCAGATCCAGGACACGTTAGAGAGACTATGTCTCCCAGTTGGTTTGGAAATGTCTTGGTGTCCTCTCTGAAGAGCTGGAGGAGGTGGCTGGGGAGAGGGAAGTCTGGGCTTCTCTGATCAGATTGCTGCCTCCACAACCTGGACCCTGAGAACAGCCATAGAAGATGGATGGATGGCTGTGTTGTATATGCATTCCTGCTGCAAGACTGGACCTGATTAAAGAAGAGGAACAACATTTTTTTTTTTCTAATTCCACATTCTTGGAACACCAAGTGCACAGGCAGGTTGTGGTTTTAATAAAAATGAAAAGTCCAAGATATTTTAACTGCCAAATTTTGACTGTTGCATCTACTTTTGGCAAAATAATCCATAAACAATATATATATATACTCTTTAAACGTTACGATATATACTCGTTAAACGTTTAACGTTTAATACACTTTAACATTTCAATAACAGTTAAAAAATCTCCTAAACAAACACATTTAAAAATTCAAAATAAAGGATTTGGCTTTATACATTACTGTGTGTAAAATGTTTTGATAAGACTAAACTTTGGTGTATGCTGACTGTCTTCCTCATTGGAGGTTGTGGTCCTGAGCTGCTAATAGAGTCCAGGCCTCATACACAGGTGGAGCGGAGGAGAAGCTTAAATAAATGGTTAAATGTCCCAATTTAACCATTAATTTTTGCTGTTGTTGCTCATTATGTCCTTTCTTCAAACAGAGAGGAATTTCAGTGAATTGATTTTGTCTGTAAGAAAATCTGACAAAAATCTGTAAAATTTCTACAAAAGTGAGAGAGTGGAAGACAGGTAGAGGAAAAAAGCCAAATTTATTGTCATTCAGTCCATACAGCCAATCATGTACAGTAGGAAAAAAAAATAATTGCTCCTATCTACAAGGTTAATCACATCTAGAATCAGATTTCGGGCACATCCTACTAGGAGGAGACCCCGTGGCAGACCCAGGATACGCTGGAGAGACCACGTCTATCAGATGGCCTGAGAACGCCTTGGTATCCTCTCTGAAGCGCTGGAGCAGGTGGTCGGAGAGATGGAAGTCTGGGCTTCTTTGCTTGAACTGCTTCCTCTGTGACCCGGACCTCCAAAAAAGCAGTAGAAGATGGATGGATGGATGGATGGATTCAATTCATGGCACAGAGTTCTCTTTTTATTTAATTCTGGGTATTCAGATGAGTTTGCTGGAGTCTCATTGTCATAGTATGTGAACATATGGACTGTCTCAGTGTACAATCCCAGCCTGAACACTGGAGAGAAGAGAAGAGGCCAATGAAGAGGAAGAAAGGTTAACCCCAGGCAAACACCAGTTCCATTAGTTCTGTTCACAAATGTCCGCTCCCCAGAAAACAAAATGGCCTATCTACTACTGGAGCTCACACTGGACAGAGTGGTGAGAGATGCAGCTGGTATAACAGCTGGCTGGATATCAACTGGTGTAATGATGCAAAAGTGATCGCTAGTTGAGCAGTCAGTACTTCTGCAGTAGTAGACATCAGCTAAGTTGGGCCACTTCTTGGTAAATCAATTAGGAAATTAAGAAAAAGAAATGTGTGATATTGAACTGTGTTTGTATAGTGAACAACAGTTTTTTAATATTTTTGTGATGAATTTTTTAAATCACATATAACTGTTTAGGTTGTAAAGCTCTTGAAACATCAGCTTTTGCACATTTTTGAGATGAGCAGTGTTCAGGTAAAATGGACCACACAAACTGCAATGCAAGAGTCAGTTCTGATAAAAATCAAATTAACTTTAATTTTAATACATATATAGTGGTGTGAAAAAGTGTTTGCCCCCTTCCTGGGTTCTCATTTTTTGTATGTCACACTTAAATGTTTCAGATCATCAAACAAATTTAAATATTGGGTTGTGGCGGTATGAAATAATAAGGCATGGCGAACTGGAGTTTAAAAGGGTGTTTATTCATCCGCCATAACGGAACTCACTCCAGCACTGTGTAAACACGCCGGAGCAAGCCCTCAGGATCTCGTCAGCAAAAAGGCAATGCATAGTCAGAAGAGCAGTAAGAGAGAGAAAGAGCAAGCGATATTCAGTTGCTTATATACCCAGCTACAGACAATACATGCACAGCAGTAAGCATGGACATTTGCATTACAGTACAGCAGGAATGCATGGGACATTTACATGAGAGTCGCACATAACAATAGCAGGATTACTGGCCGGAATTCCTCTCCACCTATTGATATCAGTCCATACATCTCACTGTTCTGCTAATTGCTCCAGCTGAGCGCTCTGCTTGTCCGTAGGCTGTGGGGGTGACCCACACTACTCCCCCCCAGAGGGCTCAGCTGGGGGCTGAGGCGTCGATCGTCCGGCTTTGGGAGCAAGCTGCGGGGAAAGACTGTGCCGAAGGAGGGGGAGGGAGGAGGGTGGGGGTAGCAAGTGCTGGCCCGGGACGGCGAAGTTGTCTGGGCCGCGCAAAAATTGCATGTGGATCCACGATGTTGAGGGGCTGTCCCGTTGAACGTGGTGGAGGTCCACATCGGCTATGAGAAGAAAAATTAGTCTCTGATTCCTCTCGCGATTCAGTCCGGCAATGAAGAAAAACAGGATCTGCAGCTGTGTGAGGGACTTGGCGTTTTGGCTTTAGGTGCGCGCGCAGCCCTAAAGCCCTCGGGGAAAGCTGACAGCTGAATTCCCATTGTGCGCCGTGGCTGAGATCCATACAAAATCCTGTATGCAGGCTGCGTGTGTGCTTCAGGTGTGTGAGCAGCCCTGAAGAGCCGTGTGCGCAGCAGCGGGGGGATGATGTATAAGTCCGTAGAGCCAGCTTGTCTCTGGTGTGCGGCGCGCGCTGCGGCCACGTACCTTCCAGCTGCGCTGTTCTCATGCGGGGCTTCTGTGCATGGCAGGTCCGCTGTCGAGAGGCGAATCAGGGTCAGGGAGCTTGATGGAGATCAACGTCGTCAGCGCTGATGGTCCTCCCTGTTTGGGCTGTTGGTCGTCGCTCGTGCCGGGTCATGGTGCGTGCGCGTTTGTGTAGATGCAGAGGATGTGAGCGATTCTCTGTCTCTGGGATCCACAGCGCGATGAGAGGGAGTGGATGAGCTTTGTCCCTCGGCAGGTCTCAGCGTGGAGATCTAGAATCTCAGGCGAGGGTCGCAGAATGACGCTTTCTGCAGCTTTCCCGGTCGTGGATGATCTCCGAGGGAGTTCGCCTGGTGTTGGCTCTGCGTCGAGGTCTCCCATGTGGCAGAAGGGAGGGCAGTCCATTTGCGTCAGGCTGCTGCGTTCGCTTGTCGTCGGAGTCACCGCCGGAGGCTGCGTTCGTTCGTCGTCAGCGTGTTCTTTCTTTCGGGGTCACCAATGTAGCGGTATGAAATAATAAGGCACGGTGATCTGGAGTTTAAAAGGGTGTTTATTCATCCGCCATAACGGAACTCACTCCAGCACTGTGTAAACATGCCGGAGCAAGCCCTCAGGCTCTCGTCGGCAAAAAGGCAATGCGTAGTCAGAAGAGCAGTAAGAGAGAGAAAGAGCAAGCGATATTCAGTTGCTTATATACCCAGCTACAGACAATACATGCACAGCAGTAAGCATGGACATTTGCATTACAGTACAGCAGGAATGCATGGGACATTTACATGAGAGTCACACATAACAATAGCAGGATTACTGGCCGGAATTCCTCTCCACCTATTGTTATCAGTCCATACATCTCACTGTTCTGCTAATTGCTCCAACTGAGCGCTCTGCTTGTCCTTAGGCTGTGGGGGTGACCCACAGGGTAAAGATAAGACAAATAAACACAAAATGCAGTTTCTAAATGAAGGTGTTTATTATTAAGGGTAAAAAAAAATTCAAACCTACATGGCCCTCTATGAAAAGTGACACCCCCCCCCGTTAAAACATAAATTAATTGTGGTTTATCACATCTTTGGAAAGCTGAGCTCAATTTCTCTAACCACACCCAGGCTTGATTACTGCCACACCTGTTCTCAGTCAAGAAATCACTTAAATAGGACCTGCTTGACAAAGTGAAGTGGACCAAAAGATCCTCAAAAGCTAGACATCGATCCAAAGAAATTCAGGAACAAATGAGAAACAAAGTAACTGAAATCTATCAGTCTGGAAAAGGTTATAAAGCCATTTCTAAAGATTTGGGACTCCAGCAAACCACAGCAAGAGCCATTATCCACAAATGGCAAAAACGTGGAACAGTGGTAAACCTTCCCAGGAGTGGCCGGCTGACCAAAATTACCCCAAGAGTGCAGCGACGACTCATCCAAGAAGTCACAAAAGACCCCACAACAACATCCAAAGAGCTGCAGGTCTCACTTGCCTCAGTTAAGGTTAGTGTTCATGACTCCACCATAAGAAAGAGACTGGGCAAAAATGGCCTGCATGGCAGAGTTCCAAGATGAAAACCACTGCTGAGCAAAAAAGAGAAAAAAAAGCTCATCTCAGTTTTGCCAGAAAACATCTTGATGAGCCCCAAGACTTTTGGGAAAATACTCTGTGAAGTGACGAGACAAAAGTTGAACTTTTTGGAAGGTGTGTGTCCCATTACATCCGACATAAAAGTAACAGCATTTCAGAAAGGGTAACTTCATACCAACAGTAAAATATTGTGACATTTGCAAGGTTCACACAAAGACAATGGAGCAGATGGTTGTGATCAACCTGATTTATTTTACACACCCCGACCCCCAACCTGCTTCTGAGCACAGAGAGGAGGGGAGGTCATTCTCCCAGACCCCTGTTTGAATCATGGTTACACACACATAACGTTTTCAACTGGCAAAGCATGCTGGGAAATCCCTGCCCCCCCTTAACATGGCCCCAACGTTACACTGCCCCCCCCCCCCCCGGACTGGTTTCTGTCCCCAGAAAAATTAAAGTCCAATTTAAAAGTCCAATACAAATTCATCCAGGTGTCGGGGCGGTCTTCGGCGCCGGCGGCCAACACGTACAGGCCCCCTAGTGTCCATCTGGGTCTCGGTCGGGGTATCGGGCCGGGATGGAAGCTCCGGTTCGTCCACCAGCGGTGCAGATGGCTGATACGGGGCGAGACGGTCACGATGAAGGACCACAACCCGGTCCCTTTTTCTAAGCCTCACCCTGTACACCACATCTGACAGTCTCTCCAGGACCACGCATGGCCCCGACCACTGGCTCGCCAGCTTCGGTGATCGTCCTCTCTTCCTCTCAGGGCAGAAAACCCAGACTCGATCTCCCGGTGCAAAGTCCCTCCCCTGGCAGCGGGAGTCATACGCTTGCTTCTGCCAGCCCCCTGCCGCTGCCAAGGCCTCTCGAGCCAGCTCGTGCACCGTGTGGAGACGTTCTTTCAAACAAAAAAAATAATCCAATCCGGGTTTTCCCTCCACCTCCGGCTCAGGGGGGCAAACGAATACCAAATCCACCAGTGTGCGCAGCTCGCGTCCAAACATGAGCGCCGCAGGGGTGCACCGGGTAGATTCCTGAGCTGCCGTCCGGTACGCCCACAAAACAAAAGGCAGGTGCAGGTCCCAGTCTCGCTGTCGCTGGTCCACTAGGATAGCGAGCTGGGTGGTGAGGGTCCGGTTGAATCGTTTGACCAGGCCGTCGCTCTGTGGATGCAGTGGGGTGGTCCGGGTCTTCCGGATGCCCAGCCGTTTGGAGACCTCTCCGAAGACCTCCGCCTCGAAGTTCCGACCCTGATCGCTGTGCAGCTCCTCCGGTGCGCCAAACCGACAGAACATTTCATCCACCAGCTTTGATGCCGTCGTAGCGGTGCTCTGGTCCGGGACCGCGTACGCCTCTGGCCACTTAGTGAAATAATCCATCGCGACCAGCAAGTAGCAGTTCCCCCGGTCCGTGGTCGGGAAAGGGCCCAGGATGTCCAATCCCACTCCTGACACCAGTGTGACGTTTGCAAGGTTCACACAAAGACAATGGAGCAGATGGTTGTGATCAACCTGATTTATTTTACACACCCCGACCCCCAACCTGCTTCTGAGCACAGAGAGGAGGGGAGGTCATTCTCCCAGACCCCTGTTTGAATCACGGTTACACACACATAATGTTTTCAACTGGCAAAGCATGCTGGGAAATCCCTGCCCCCCCTTAACATGGCCCCAACGTTACAATATGGTGGTGGTAGTGTGATTGTCTGGGGATGTTTTGTGTGTGAGTTTGTTGAGAATTAGGGCCATTTCCTAGGAGAAACAATATTCATAAAATCACATATGCACTGAGATCTCTTGACCTTTAAGCCAGACCTTGAGTACAACCTTGTTGTAGACCTACCTGATGATCATTGGGCATGAATTTGATGAGAATTAGGGCAATTGCCTAGGAGGAGTATCATTTTTTTCAAATATTACATAAGTGCCCAGATCTCCTCACCTTTGACCTTCTGCACAACCTGGATGCAGACCCACCTGAGGATCATTATGAGTATGGTGATCATCAGGGCAAATGCCTAGGAGGAGTAACGATTCCCGTGAAATGAGGATGAATGGACAGACTGGGGTCACCTGACATGCACTGTGTGGTGCATCCTCTTTCTTCTTCTTGCCTTGTCTGCTTTCTTTTTCTTGTTATTAGATTTCTTTGCTTTTGTGGAAATGTATTCCTGACTTGTCTGACTTGTTAGGATGTAATTACATAATTAGAAGGGAAATGTGAAGCAAGAGGCATGTAGTAAATGCTTTAAAAGATTCACAAATTCATATGCTTTTACATCAGAGGAGCCTTCAAAATATCTGCTGAAAGTCAACTCTTAAGGTCGCCCATTTTAGCTTAAATGCATGACCCATTTTACCTCAGTGCATTAAGGAAAATTGGGCCGCCACCAAAAAAACTATTTTTCATAAAAATAACATACTAAGCAAAAATGTAACATTATATTTGATGGATGTCATCATAACATATACATCGATTTGTCACTGAATTATCAACCTTATCATTTTTAAACAAGATTTGTTTCCCAGGTCACTTTCTCAATTTTTGTCTGCAATCTGGATTTGAGGAATTGTCCCACCAACCACAGACCAATCAAATCAGTTGTTTTTGTTTCCAGTTTTGGAAATAATTTGAAATCATTTGCAGCCATCGGCTGTTAAAATTTAAAGAGCCAGGAAGCTCAAACCTTAAATGGTCCAATTTACCTGATGTCTCCCTACTTGAAAAATGTTCATTATAGAAAAAAAAAGTTCTGATTAAAGTGCAATTAATCAGGATTAATACCAAATTGTACAAGATTAAGTGTGATTAAAACTTTTGATCGTTGATCACCACCAAATAAAGTCAGTGAATATGGTTGCAAAGTTAAAGAAAAGAATGGGATTTTATCATTTTAAGTATTTATAGTTGCTGTGACTTCTTTATCTTTTTTTTTTTTTTTGATAATGCCTTAGCTGAAGTGTTAAAGAGCCTATATCATGCTATTTTAAGCCTTTCAGAGTAAACTATATGCATGTATGTGATAGTATATTACCTTTGGTACACTGGAGAATGAATTTCTTATGAAATATGAGTTATTTTCGCGAGCTACTTTTCCAACCCGGAAGTAAGATGCCTCGATCTCTGAGGCTCCGCCTCTCCTTCTTGTGGCTGCCGCCCATTTCATGACATAACCCCTGAGCCGGCTGCTGCAGCGTGTCGCTGGATTCCGCCCACGAAAACAACATCTACAGTAAACTTTAGAAAAGATGGATGAGCATGTTGTGGAGCCTTACACTCCTGACCCAGAGTCCAATCGGGAATTTGAGGTGCACGAGATACCACAGCGACCTCGAAGATGTTTACAGGAAGTGAAAGAGTTTTGCTGATCACCGCTCCGTTAGCTGCGCGGAGAAAGTGGGTGTGTGCGTTAGCCTGGGGGCGATGCCGGCAGCACAGGCACTTCCTGGAATACGTATGAATGTGGGGACCCAGTCATTATCAGGGACAGGGCGGAGCAGCAGCTCAGAGAGCAGGGTTGAGGAGGAATACTCAGAGATGCGTGAATGGAGCAAAATACCACTTTGGGGGTGTTTTTGGTGAGGAATTAACATTATAACATGCTTAAAAGCTCAAAAAAGTCGATTTTGCATGATTTTTTTTTTTTTGTTACTTATTTGTACCCGTAGGTAGACTTGGTTTGCAGTCTGGTGACAAGCCACCGGCTGCTGGTCGCTGCGTGCGCGAGCGCCCGAAACCTACATGTTTTTGGTATGCGGGAGGAAACCGGAGAAATCCCGGAGTAAACCCGCGCAACACGGGGAGAACATGCAAACTCCACACAGCTCACTGTTGGTCGGGGGCTGGGATCGAACCCACGATCTCATGATCCCCGCGGTCCCCCGGCCGAGGGTAAAACTGTGCTGTCACAGTGCTAAACCACTGCGCCACCGTGATATAGGCCCTTTAAATCGATAACAATGACTCGCCAAAATGTTTTTGGGAAATTTTCACTTTTAAAAAGCACATAAGAAAGTATTTAATATTGTTTTGTTTTTTTTTCAAAATTGCAGATCTTCTTGCAGAATAGCATCAAAATAGTAATAGCTATAGTACTTTTTTGTGAAACATAGCAAAAGTGGAAAACCTGTTTCAAAATTAAATAATGCATTATTCAACAGAAAGAAAAAAAAAAGTCTTATTTTGAGAAGACTAGGCATCTTTTACAGTGTGGACTATATAGCTCAGTGTAATGATCAGTGGCGTTTTATGTTCTGTGACTGTTTCGTGTTTTTTTTTCTTTAATACTCTCAGATTTATACAAGGCGGAGTCACAGCTCTAACATGAAAGAGCTTCAGTATCGTTTGACGCTTATGCAAAGCACTTCTCAGCTATGAGTGGATCCTCAGACAGGAACAGCCAGCCAGCATATAATCCCGCACCACCGCAGCCTCACATCAGCAAGACGGAGTAATCCGCCAGGAGGGCTCTGTGATAAGGAGGAGAACAGGCAAAAAAAAAAAAAACAGTCACATTGTCATATTGTTGAATACTTGCTCACATACATGAGACATTTTCTGGTACTGGCTGATGGAGAAAAATTCCTTTTACTTCAACTTTTGTGACAAAAGAACTTTTACTCTTTTTCCTTCAGCTTGTAAACTGACAAAACACAGTCATGAACTTTTCATGACGAAGTTAGTAATTGTTGCAGAATGTAATATCTGTAGAATAATGACCCCATCACTGATTTGAGTGGAGGCCACCATTCTGGAGGATCACAGCACCAATTGTCCTCTGATGTCGAGATCAGTGTGTGTGTGTGTGTGGGGGGGGGGGGGGGTGTCTGTGGAAATAATGGAAATGAAACGCTGATTTCCAAGATCAAGTTGTGGCTTCTGACACAACCTGCAGAATTCTACAGGTGAGGTCTCCACAGCTGCATAAAGTGATGTGACCCTTGGCGGTACCTATAGGTGCATCTCAGCAAATTAGAATATGATCAAAAAATGTATTTATTTCAGTAATTCATTTCAAAAAGTGAAACTCATAGATTCATTACACAGTGATACGTATATTTCTTTTAATTGTAGTTCTTTTAATTCTGATGATTATGATGATTTGATGATTATGTCTTACAGTTAATGAAAACCCAAAATTCAGTTTCTCAGAATATTACATAGGACCAATAATTTTTTTTTGATTTTTAGAAGAAGTGTTGGCCTACTGAAGAGCATGTATGATATATATTTTAATATGAAAGTGTAAGATGGACACCCACCTCCGGGGACATCTCCACCCCGCCCTATATAAGGCCGGGTCAGCCATCTTACGTTCTCTTATCTTGCATGGAGCTTGGCCGGTACTCTGTCTGTAGCTGTCAGTGTGAGTAAGTTAATTAAAGCTGTGTTCCAATTCACCTCAACTCTTTTGTGAACCAAGGGTAATTACAGACATAACATTGGCAACGTCTGATTAAACTATGGAGGTGTGCATTGTTCCTATCTGTCCTTTCCTTGAGGTGCCCAGAGACCCGCCGGCGCCCTGGCCTAGGTGGTTCCAGGCCTTCCAGAACTACGTTGCCGCGCTTGGTCTCAGGGAGCTCGACAAGCTGAAAGCCCGGGCACTACTGGTTCACAATTTAGGCATAGAGGGCCAGTGAATCCTGAGAACGCTCGGTGTTGCCAATATGTATGAAGAGGTAGCAGGGCTGCTAGCTAGCCATTTCAACACCCCGGATAATGCAATGGTCCTGCGGATCCGCTTTTGGCAGCGACGTCAACAGGTAGGTGAATCCGTCCGGTAGTTTGTCGCCGATTTGGGGCAGCTTGCTAGCGAGGGCCATTTCAGAACCTTGAAGGAGGAAATGATTCGTGACCAGCTGGCAGAGCATACTTGTAGCGCCACATTGCAGGCTAGGCTACTTACGGCGCCAAGTGAACTCGCATTAGCCAGAGCCATCAAGCTAGTTCTGCAAATTGAAGCTGCGGACAAGCTAGCTCTGGAGCAAACTGGGCGCCAGTCACAGCAGCTGCTAGAGCCTCTTGTCGCGGCAAATGCCACAGACCTGGACAGTGAAGATGGTTTGGTCGGAGAGGAGAAGGAAGCCAACGCTCGTAGCTGGGGGTCGGCCCCAGGAAAGTCCCTTGGAAAAAAGGAAAAAAGCGGAAAAAAGCTAAGGACTGTTCAGCAAGAGGAGCATGGTGTAACAGATGTGGTTGCTTGAACCTTTTTGCCAGGATGTGTTGTGAATTTAAACCGGAGAGCCTACAGAGAAAATCACTCCGGCTGCCCCAGACAATCACCCACACAGTGTCCCCTGACATGAATGGGTACACGTTTTGCACGGTGAGGCTGGACGACGTGGAGGTGCTGCTGTTGATCGACATGGGAGTGGAGGGTTCGCTGCTGAAATGGGCCACGGTGAAGATGCTTTTCCTCCACCACAGGGTTAGAGTCAACCCAGGGCTGTTGTACTGTTATAGTGGTGGAAGGCTAGACATGGTTGGGACTTTGGAGCTGACTGTTCGGTACAAGTCTGTGACGGTGCTCAATTTCACGTTCCACATGACAGCACGGTGATAGCATCATGGGCTGTGATTTATTTTATTGACTGGGTTTCACCCTTGGCCGGGGGATCCTGAGTTTGATCAAAGCCCCCGACCAACAGTGATCTGTGTGGAGTTTGCATGTTCTCCCATTGTCTGCGTGGATTTATTCTGGGATTTCTCTGCTTTCCTCCCACATGCCAAAAACATGCAAGTTAGGTTAATTGGCATCAAAGTGGGGATTCTAAATTGTCCTTAGGTATGACTGTGAGAGTGAATGGTTGTCTGTCTCTCTGTGTTGGCCCTGGGATGGACTGGTGATAATAATAATAATAATAATAATAATAATAATAATAATAATAATAATAATGCATCGGTTTTATATAGCACTTTATCATATATACTCAAAGACGCTTTACAATTAGGTACATTATTCATTCACTCCAGACAGACAATGGTAGTGGCAAGCTACTTCTGCAGCAACAGCTGCCCTGGGGCAGGCTGACGGAAACGTGGCAGCCAATCTGCGCCAACGGCCTTTCCGGCCACCACCGAACATTTTTTACATTTATACACATTCATACCCAGTGTTATGGGCACTGGAGGCAATGCGGGTGAAGTGTCTTGCCCAGGGACACAACGGCAGGATATCTGGGGAGAGCGGGATTCGAACCGCAAACCATCGGGTTATTAGACGACCTGCTCTACCTCCTGAGCCACTGCCGCCCCCTGTCCAGGGTGTACCCTGCCTCTCGCCCAAAGATGCTGGGATAGCCCCCCGCTATCCCAGGCCTTCGCGACTCGAAAAGGATTAAGCTGAAGAAGATGGATGGTTTCGCCATCAAAGACAACACTGGGGAAGAGTGGTCGAGCTGTGGCCAATGGAACCTCCTGATTCTGGTGACTGACGAAGATGTGGTGTGGGATGAAGAACTACCGGACACCATTGCGGTCAAGCAATACCAATTTTGCTCAGGTCAGTGGAGGAGGGTCTCGGTGCCGACGCTTAGGAAACGGTCGAGGGGAGTACTGAGTGTGATGGTGAGGCGCCTGCGCCGGCAAGTGGCACAGATGGGTTAGCCCCTGATGCCTCTGGAGTTTGGCCGCAATGGGAGGGAGGGTCTCCAGTTACGATGGCACACGTTACACCAGCATTAGGAGAGGTTGAGACAAGACCGATGAACACGAGAGACCAGCGTGCTCGACAACAATGCCTCAAGCTGAGCCGGGCCCCATTGAGGGTCCTGGATTGGGTCCGGGTTTGAGGTGAGGACAGCCCTCAGCAAAGATGGGCCAGATGACAACCTCAGGGGCATCAGGAGCGTCTGCACATAGTGGCCAGACTGGACGCAGCACACTTCAAGCTTTCTGACAGTTTGGCATGGCATGCAAACCGGCTTCGGCGTGTCTGGGAGGAGGCTCCAGGAAACATGGCTGGACGTGGGACGAGGTCAAGAGTAAGGAGGAGCGGCTTCAGCATCCAGAGGGCCAGCCATCACCATGAAGACCGGCTGTTCTCAGGGCCACATCTGCTAAGAGGGTGCCCTGGGCCCCCATGCCAGTTATGTCTTTTACCTGAAGACTTGGGTTGTACATAGTATGTGTTGAAGTTCTGTGGTTGTTGGTGTTGTTAAAAAAAAAAAATGTTATAAGATAAGATAAGATAAGATAAGCCTTTATTAGTCCCACAACGGGGAAATTCCAGGATTGCAACAGCACAGGGATAGCAACACTCAGAGCAACAATCAGAAGGCAAGAAAAAAAACAAGCAAGCAAGAGCAGCTAATATACATATGTACATATTACTATAAAATATATATATACACACACACACAGACACACAGTGCAGAGCATTGTAGCTGGATGGAATAAATATATGAATATATGAACACAGTGCAGAGCATTGTAGCTAGATGGAATAAATATGTAAATATATAAACACCCACAGTACGGAGCATTGCAGCTAGGTGGAATAAATATGCAAGTATATAAACACACACAGTGCGGAGCAATGTAGCTAGATGGAATAATATGTAGATATATAAAAAACACAGTGCGGAGCATTGTAGCTAGATGGAATAAATATATAGATATATAAATATAAACACACCCAGTGCAGAGCATTGTAGCTAGATTGAATAAATATGTAAATATATAAACACACACAGTGCAGAGCATTGTTGCTAGGTGGGATGAAACAGCATAACCGTCTATTTAGTTATCCTACATGGTATGATTATGTGCCCATACATATTCTCACCCTCCATAGCGACCGGTATGTTCCTAGTTGTATGCCGGAGAGGACCATTGTGTAAGTCTATTGCATCTTTTGCATTCAAAAAAAAAAAATAAAAAAAATAAAAAAAACTATTAGTTTGTTACGTCTTTTTGCTATCTCTGCGAGCAGCCCTGCTTAGGTTGTACAGTCTGACAGCCGTTGGTAGGAAGGACCTACGAAACCTCTCGGTTGTGCACCTGGGATGATGTAGTCTGCTGCTAAATGAGCTCCTCAGTGCATCCAGTATGTCCTGCATAGGGTGGAACTCGGACTCCAGCAGAGATGACAGTTTAGCCACCGTCCTTCTCTCTCCTATCTCCTCCATCGGATCAAGGCGTTGCCCCAGGACAGAGCTAGCTTTCTTAATCAGTTTGTTCAGTCTCTTCCTATCGGCTGCAGTAATGCCACTGCCCCAGCAGACCACTCCAAAAGTGATGGCTGATGCCACCACCGTGTCATAGAATGACTTCAGCAGCGCCCCTTGTACACCAAAAGACCTGAGTCTCCTCAGCAGGAACAGCCTGCGCTGTCCCTTCTTGTAGAGTGCGTCAGTATTGTGTGACCAGTCTAGTTTATTGTTCAGATGAATACCCAGGTACAGTATAGTATATTTATAGAAGGGATATATAGTATATTTATAGAAGGGATTATTTTTTTTTTGTTCTAGTTTAGGAGCGCGGCATACAATTTTAGTTATTAATGGACTTTAATTTACCCTAGCAGGTGGCAGAGTAATCCACCTTGCTGTGTCGGCAGGACTGCAGGCCACCCATCCTCCCTATTTTAGATTTTGTTGTGTGAATGTGTTAGGCTATTTAGAGACATTAGTTTTCGTTTATTAGTGTATGATTCGGGTCCCAAATTGGGAAGAGTCTTAACTGAGTGAGTGGTTTCGGACTTTTTTTTTTGGGGGGGGGGGGGGTGAGATATATATTTTAATATGAAAGTGCAAGATGGACACGCACCTCCGGGGACATCTCCACCCCGCCCTATATAAGGCCGGGTCGGCCATCTTACGTTCTCTTATCTCGCATGGACCTTGGACATACTCTTGGACATACTCTGTCTATAGCTGTCAGTGTGAGTAAGTTAATAAAAGCTTTGTTCCACTTCACCTCACCTCTTTTGTGAACAAAGGGTAATCACAGACATAACAATGTACACACTCAATACTTGGTCGAGGCTCCTAATGCATGAATTACCGCATAAAAGCAACATGACACAGAGGTGATTGTTATTTCTGAATATGGAGCCAAGGATGAGGCCAGGTGTCAAACCGAACACACGATTATTAGAGAAGCACAGGCCCAACACACACACAGCCGCCAGGCAGAGGAAATAGCCAAGAGGCCGTCCTTCCTGCCTGCAGCCCTTTTATAGTCACAGGTGGTGGCATGACTGGAAGGCAGAGCCACCACCCCATGCCACACAAATAAGAAGACCAAATATGAACCATATAAATAACTATATAAGATTTCCCTCCCCCCTCGCAAAAGTTCAAAACACACACACAAAATTCAGACCTACCCCAATTTAGGACCTGAATCACGCACTAACATAACATAAAATAACGTACACAAATTGACCTAACACAATCACACCTAAAAACAATTAAAACTAGGGGGGGACAGGTGGACTGCCGTCCCACCCCTACACGGCTAGACGGATTATTCTGCCATCTGTACTAAAGAAAAGTCCATCTATAAACAAACATGACTGCCGTGTTCCTACGCTAAATCAAAACAGGCAAAATAATCCCAAACTATATACACACAGCACAAAAACAAAAAAAAAATGACCCTGTGGGCCCCCTGGACTGTCCTTTCATCAATCCGTCCCTGGAGACAGCCAGCCTCCCAGTCCACAGCAGGTCGCTTCAGCACCAGTGTGCCTCCTCTTCATTACCACCGACTGCTCCCCTCGTCCAGGGCCACATCCTACAGTTCCCCGTTCTACCATGCCTGACGGTCCGACCCCGACCTCTTTTAACTCCGCCACCGCCATCGCTGTTGTGGCCCCCTGTCCACCGGCCCCCTTCAGCCGAAATCTGGGAGCAGGTGAAACCAGCCTCTCGACGTCACCCATCATCACAGGCGTCTCACTGTGCCGCCCAGTACGCTCATCCAGAGCATCTTAAGCTCTGGCACAGGGACTCTCCTGTGATGACCCTGAGCAAAATTGGTCTTGCTCACTCTCCAGGGTGCCAGGCAGTTCCTCATCCCACACTGCGCCATCTACCACTCCCAGGATCGGATGGTCCCACATCTCGGCCGATTTGCACTGAGCCGTCAGTTCCCACGTTCCCATCGTGGCCAGCCATCCTCCACAACCACAAAGCGGCGCCGGGTCACTCTCAATCCTGATGTGTGTGAAAAAATGTCTCACAGTCGTCCAATCCAGCATGGAGCCCACCGCTCTCATGTCGACCCATAAAAGCACTTCCACTACATCCCACTCCACCATACAGTACGTGTGTCTGTTGGTACTCGGGGACACAGCATGGACAACCGTGGGTGCATTCCGCTCTTGCCGAACAACCTCTGGCCTTGAAACGGTGCTTCATGGACCCACAACCCTCACCTCTGGGCTTTCCTGGGGCAGATCTCACATTCCCAGCACTAGCGTCTTCCTCCACACTTCCCACGCTGACCGGGTCCACTGCATGTGCAATCGGTGGTGATCCTCGATATTGGTGTGACAAGCTCTCACTCCCGCGACAGTTTATCCACAGCCTTCAGCAGCTGAGCTAATTCGATAGCGGTGGACAGTGTCAGTTCGCCCGAAAACGTCAGCAGCTTCGACCTAATCGCAGCGCCATTGGTATACTCCGCCAGCTGACTGTGAATCATGTCCCCTTCCAATGGTCCGAGCTGGCACCCGCTGACTAACAGCCCCAAGTCCACCATGAACCGCTGAATAGACTTGCACACCCGTTGTTGCGCTGTCGAAACCGAATCTTGCGAACCATGACGTTTTCCAGGGGGCAAACATAGTGCTCCATTAGCTCAACCACTTCGACAAAACTATCACAGTCACCTGGTGTGCTCAAAACACACTGTTCCTCCACCGCAACATTGTGCACCAACAACTCACGTGCCCTCAACTTCTCCAGCTTCCCAAGGTTCAGTGCCACCATGTGTGTCTGGAAAACGGCGCACCACCTCGGCTAGGGAACCGATGGCTCTCTGGTGGGCTCCAAAAACGGCCGAATTCCAGACCCACACGCTTCCATACCTTGTTTTAATCCACGTTTATTCTCATCGCCAAATGTTATGTCTGAATATGGAGCAAAGGACGAGGCCAGGTGTCAAACCGAACACATGTCTATTAGAGAAACACAGGTGCAACCGGAGTGTTGGCTCAGTTGGTAGAGCACTCACTCCACACCCGGGAGGGCGGGGTTCAAATCCCGGCTGGGTCATGCCGAAGACCATATAAAAGTGGAACATCCTGCTGTCCAGCTTGGTGCTCAGCAATAATGGAATGGAGGAGAATAATTTGTGGCTGCGCCCTCCATGGCAGTGACCCCTCTGATTCTATATATGTGTGTGATTAACACTGTAGATAAGAGAAACATAATTTCGTTCTACTGTACATGATTGGCTGTATAGATCTGAATGACAATAAAGATGGCTTATCCTTATCCAACACACACACAGCCGCCAGGCAGAGGAAATGGCCAAGAAGCCATTCTTCCTGCCTGCAGCCCTTTTATAGTCACGGGTGGTGGCATGCCCAGAAGGTGGAGACACCACCCCATGCCACACAAATAAGAGCACCAAATATGAACCATATAACTATATAACAGTGATCAGCCTGTGGTACTGCTGAGGTGTTATGAAGGCCCAGGTTGCTTTGATAGTGGCCTTAAGTTCATCTGCATTGCTGGGTCTGGTGTCTCTCATCTTCTTCTTAACAATACACCATAGATTCTCTATGGGGGTTAGGTCAGGACAGTTTGCTGGCCAATCAAGCAGAATTATACCATGGTCATTAAACCAAGTATTGGTACTTTTGGCAGTGGGAGCAGGTACCAAGTCCTGATGGAAAATGAAATCAGTATCTCCATAAAGCTTGTCAGCAGAGGGAAGCATGAAGTGTTGTAAAATTTCCTGGTAGACGGCTTATGGGACCCACTTATGGGACATGCTGTGTACACTGAGGAGTTCATTTAGTGGCAGGCTTCTCCATCTAAACTGCACAACGGAGAGGTTTTGCAGGTCCTTCCTACCTGCTGTTCTTAGACTTTACAATCTGCACTGCTCATAGAGACCTCACATAAAACTACTACTACGTTGCACAAATATTTCCAGTCCACTGTTAATATCATTATTATTGAAGGTTGTAACAACACTGCACTAATTCAACTGTGAAATATACTGTTAATATACGTATATAACTGAACAATTTAGCTGTTTAATAGTGCTGTAAATATTATTTTACTTATTTTTTAACCTGTTAAAGTTATTTTACTTTTTTAACTTCTTGCACTGTGTCTATACTGTTTTTGCCTTAATTTGTTATTTCTCTGAGTGTTACTATGCCTTTGCTGCAGCAATACTCTAAATTTTCCTGTTGTGGGATTAATAAAGAATTATGTTGTCTTAGCAAAGTCCTCTTTTCTGATGAAAGCAAATTCTGAATTTCTTTTAGAAATAAAGGTTCTAGTGTTTTTAGGAAGAGTGATGAAGCACAGAATCCAAAGTTTTTAAAGTCCAGTGTGAAGTATCTACAGTCTGTGATAATTTGGGGTTCCATGACATCTGCTGGTGTTGGTCCATTGTGTTTTATCAAGTCCAAAGTCAACACTGCTGTTTACCAGAACATTTTAGGGCACTTCCTGCCTCCATCTGCTGAAAAGTTTTGTGGAGATGCAGATTTCCTTTTTCAGCAGGACTTAGCAACAGCTCACAGCAACAAAACTGCTATTAAGTGCTTGACTGTCCAGCCAATTTGCCTGGCCTGAACCCTATAGATTTTCCATGGAGTGCAGTCAAGGGAAAGACGAAGTGCTACAAGATGACCACCTCCGTACCAGGTTACACTGATGCTGTAATTAATGGTAAAGGGGATCCAACCAAGTATTACAGTATAAATGAATACACACATTGATATTGGGAATTTTTCTAATAATGTGAAATATCATATCAAGCTTTTTAATAAGCTTTAACTCAGTCATCAAAAATTAAAATAAAAAAATCATTTTACTTGTATGGAAGATGACATGCAGCGGGGGAAATATGCATTGAACATGCCAACATTTTTTACATTAAACATATTTCTGATGGAGCCATTGACCTGAGATTTTCACCAGATATCAAAAATCCCAGGTAATCCATACATACAAAGAAATCATGGCAACTATGTTCACAAAACAAGTTTTATTTAATAAAGTGGAAGGACACAGGGAATAAGTATTGAACACATGAAGTAAAAGAGATGCAAAAAGACATAGAAACCCAAGAAACCAACTGAAATCCATCAGAATTTAGGAAGCTATCCCACCTCCCATCAGTGCAAATTAATTTCAGCTGGTTACGTCATGACCGATAACCTTTAAAAAGGTCTGCGAATATCAGATTGTCACATCACAATGAAGTCATGATAGGTAAAAGCAAAGAGCTCTCTCTAGACCTTCACAACCTTATTGTTGTAAAGCAATGATGGCATTGGTTACAGGCACACTTCTAAACTGCTGAATGTTCCAGTGAGCACTGCTGGAGCCATCATTCGGAAGTGGAAAGAACATCATTTTACCATAATTGGGCCACAACCAGGAGCTCCTTGCAAGATTTCTGATAGAGGAGTCAAAAGAATTACAGTATCAGAAGAGTTATCCAAGAGCCAAAGGCCCCTCGTGGAGAGCTCCAAAAAGACCTGGAGTGAGCAGGTACTGCTGTTTCAAAGAAAACCATAAGTAATGCATTCAACCGGCATGGGTTCTATGCCCATTCACCTTGTGATAGAAAAATTCCATATTATCTATACTATTATTGACATTAATAATGTATTATTATAATTGAGAAATATCCTACCTTTCATATGCCATGTTTAATGTTTATATATTCTTGGCCTGTTTCTGTGAGCAATTTCAGAGAGTTCAGACTGAGGATCAGTACAGGATCAGTACATGCGTAAGGAATGATCTAAGCCATTTATTATAATCTCTTTGACATAACCTGTTTTGGGTCACAGGAATGCACAGGAACTCCTCAGCCTGTACGGCTCAGTGGTAGATGGACATTCTGTTAGTCTTATGGATCTCATGTCTTCATGACCCATGTCTCCAGAGTGTCTGACGTCAGCCTAGTTAAGCTCAGTTATCAGGACTGTCCCGTTCTGTCCCTTATCCTCATCCTCCCTCTCCTTTCTCCTACCTATATATATCAGACTTAGAAGAATGGATCCTTAAGAGATTCTAGGTGTGTCTGAACGCCATGCCTTGTAACCTCTCCCCCAAGGTGGCCAATGGGGTGACTCCTTATATTTTTGTAATAAATGTACATAAATTCAACTTTTTGCCTGATTATTTGACTTTGAATAATTTAAGGTCAAAATTATTCTAACACCTTGCAAGACACCATTGCTGAAGAAAAAGCATGCTGAAGCTTTTTAAAGTTTGCTGCACAACATTTGGGCAAGCCTGTAAAATACTGGGCGAATATAGTCCAGTCAGATGAGACCAAAATTAAACTTTCTGGATCCCACAACACACAGCATGTTTGGAGGATAAATGGCACTGAACGTCCCATCATGGTGTGGTTGTGTTTTTCAGCACAAGGTACAGGCAGACTTCATATAATTGAAGGAAAGATGAATGGACAAATGTATAGAGACATTCTTGATAAGAACCTGTTGCCATCTGCCAAGATGGTGAAGATGGAATGAGGGTGAACATTTTAGCAAGACAATGATCCCAAACACACAGCCAAGGAAACAGTCAACTGGCTACAGACAAGGAAAATAAAGCTGCTAAAATTGTCCAGTCAGTCACCTGACCTGAATCCAATTGAGAATCTATGGAATGAACTTAAGATCAGAGTTCATCAAAGACACCCATGGAACCTTCAAGATTTGAAAACAGTTTGTGTGGAAGAACGGGCTAAAATCACTTTTGAGCCTGAAGACTTTTCTACTAAATATTAAATGAATTTCACCATGCATGTTCAATACTTATTCCCTGTGTCATTCCACTTTATTAAATATAACTTGTTTTGTGAATGGGCAGCTCGGTGGAACAGTGGTTAGCACTGTGGCAACACAGCAAGAATGCCATGGGATCAGTTTCACCGCTGATCTGGTCTCTTGGACTTGTTTTGCCACGCTGAGACACTGTTTTGATATTTTACACTCTTTTGGCTATTTTTGGTTGATTTTTCAACTGATTCTGATTCTGTGTAGTGTAGTACAGTATAGTACAGTAGACCTACTTTGTAGTCTAGTTTAAAAAACATCAACATACGGAATATATTAACTTCAGGATGACCCCAGCAACTTCGACTGACAACAGCAAAACGCAGGAACTATAGGAAGCATATAAAGTAATTGCTTACCTTAAACAAGATAGCTGTCTCCTCCACTGTGAACTCGAGGATAAAAACACACTCCTCTAAAGCTTTGCCACATGCCTTCTCCTCCTGATAAGCACCTTTGTGGCACAACAAGCAAAGAAACCAGTCTCTGACACCACTAACACCGTTCTCTGGGACCCTACCACTTGTCCCTGGCATCCCTCCTGCTCTACGCTGAACCATGAGTCAACGTGGGCCCAGGTGGTGGTCCATAGCCAAAGGACTCTACCTGCGGAGCCTCTCTGCACCGCCAAGCTGACTCTCTCTAACCGCTTCTCGCCACTGGATACAGAAAACTCGGTACTTCTGACAGATTCTGCCCCTGCAATTATTCCCCCACCAACAGCTGCAGACTCAGTAGATGGCCACAAGGTAAGTGACCATCCCACATCTGAGCCTCAGTATCATTCTCCCAAGTCCATGACTTCATCTAGGGAGGCCGTCCATCAACGCTTTGTACGGCCTCCACCCCATGAGCCAATCGGGGCTGTTGAAGTGGCGGCTGTCCTTGCTCCACCATGCTGCTCCCCTGCCTAAACTGGGACTGACAACATTATCTCGTCCTTGATTGTTGGCGACTCGATTGTCCGACACGTTAAAATGAAATCATCTGTGACTCACTGTCTTCCCGGTGCTAAAGTCACTGATGTGCTACAACAGATTCCGGATCTCATCACACAACACCCTCATATTCAGAACTTCATTATCCACTGTGGCACAAATAATTTCCACAAAAAACAATCTGAACTATTAAAACAGGACTTCACCACACTTGTTGACTCACTTATAGACACCAACAAAAGACTGATTATCTCCGGTCCTCTGCCATCACCCCGTTTCGGAGAAGTTAAGTTCAACTGGCTGTGCCAGCTGCACACCTGCCTGATGGGACTGTGTAGGGTCAGAAGAATTCCCTATGTAGCTAATTTCTTATCTTTTCATAACCGTCTTTACCTTTTTAAACCAATCATTTACACCCCAATCACAATGGTTAATTTATTCTGTCTACCAATATTAATCTTACATTACAGTCCTGTACCAATTATCATTCATGCTGACTGCCACCAAACAGTCCTGTAACCACAGTGTCTGTCTCACAGCAGCTTAGTTTAAGTAATTTAAATATACTGCAAAAAAAATAAAATTCATGTCACCAAAAAACTGAAGCAAAACAACTTGAAATTAAAAAATGTCGCAGTCACCTCTCAGAATTTAACAATCAAATGTGGTTTATTGAACATTAGATCCCTTGCCTCTAAATCTTTACTAGTACATGACTTAATAATAGGCAACCAAATTGATTTATTAGCACTTACTGAAACATGGTTGCATGAGGAGGACTCTGTGCCACTGAATAAGTCTACCCCCCAAAAAAAAAATTACTGTAACTTTCAAAAAAATAGAACAACAGGACAAGGACGTGGAACCGCAGCAATTGCTCACTCCAAAATGCTAGCTAATATTAAAAATAATTTAGCCTATAAATCATTTGAAACCCTAGTATTACAAATCACGCACTATAGTAAAATCAAACCAATGCTGAAGTCAATTCTTCTAGCTGTAGTGTATTTCCCGCCATCCCCATATTCTGAATTCCTTATTGAATTTTTACAATTTTTAACTGACCTTCTTCTAATCTCAGACAAATTACTCATAGTAGGTGATTTCAATATTCACATCGATATGGAAGACAATAGTCCTAATAAATCATTTAACTCGATTCTACAGTCATTTGGTATTTTACATGTCCAAAACTCCACCCATTATGTAGGCCACTCTCTCCACCTTGTGCTATCATATGGCATAAATATTGACAATTTAACTATTACCTCATATCCCTGTTCTGTCAGATCACTTTCTACTAATGTTTGAATTTACCAGTTTATTATTCAATGCCCAAAGACAAGTACTATTATAGTAGGTGTCTGTCTTATGGTGCTGTAGCTAAATTTAAAGAAATAAGTTCCTCACACTCACTTATGTCAAGCGACATAAAAACAGAGTGCGATCAATACTTTAATTCGCCTATACTAGATCATATCGTTGATCATGTCATAGATGTGCTACAGTCAGCATTAGACTCAGCTGCCCCTCTAAAAAGGAAAAAATCTAATCATACATCATTAACCCCATGGTGCAATGCAACAACCCACAGCTTAAAACAGGAAACTCGGAAATTAGAAAGAAAATGACACTCCTCCAAATCAGACAAATTTTACTTAGCATGGAAACTTCTCATCAAAAATTAACAATAACATAAATAATCCCAAATTTCTTTTTAATACAGTGGTCAGACTGACTAGGAGTCAAGATTCAGTAAAACCCAGAGTCCCCCCTGAACTTAATAGTGCTGACTTTATGGACTTCTTTCCCAATAAAATTTCAGCTATTAGAGACCAAATCCATAGTAATCTTCCTACAGATTGTCATGATCTGCCCTCTGGGGAGATGTACAGTTGGAGGGAAGACTCAGATGCAGGCAGGGTGTGGTGCAAAACGACATTGATTTATTAAACAAACTCAAGACAAAACAAGGCAGCATGTGGGCTAAAAACAAAACTAAAACAGGCAGGCAAAACTGCAGGCAAGGCAAAGACAACTCACAAAAGCACCAATGAGGACCACAGTAAGAACAATACAGGGGATTGTAGAAGAGGACGCAACACAGAATTCAAAAACAGACTGACATAAATAGGGAACTCATAATTGCAAATGCCAAACAGCTGGGAACAATCAAGGTAATGCTTGAGTAAGGTAACACATGAGGAAGTGGCTAGAAGTATGGAAACATGGGTGACTGAGAACAATAGGTAACAGGTACACACACAACCTTGGACAAACGCAACATGACTAAAGACCCAAGGACAATTAATGATAACTAGAAAAGCACTCGGAGAGCGCAGACCTCCGCCAAGCGCCACAGTTCCCCCCATACAGTGTTTGTGTGTACGTTTTCAGATTCGTTGACCATGAAAACATATGACTAGCAATTGGATGGACAATGATAGGATTAGTGGTTCAGTAGTTATTCACGAAAATGACATTTTCCGTAATGGCGGCCACAGTTCCGCCCCTACAGTGTTTGTGTGTACGTTTTCAGATTCCTTGACCATGAAAACATATGACTAGCAATTGGATTGACAATGATAGGATTAGTGGTTCAGTAGTTATTCACGAGAATGGCATTTTCCGTAATGGCGGCCACAGTTCTCCCCATACAGTGTTTGTGTGAACGTTTTCAGATTCCTTGACCATGAAAACATATGACTAGCAATTGGATTGACAATGATAGGATTAGTGGTTGAGTAGTTATTGACTAAAATGGCGTTTTCAGTAATGGCGGTTTTCTTCTGGACAGTGATCCGGATCATCCCCAAAATTTAATCAGTTCTTCCTTGTACCATGTTCTTCCTTGTACCATTTCCAAGAAGTAGAAAATAAATAAATAAATAAATAACAGTATGTACAGATCAGCAGACAGTCGGCGGTCTTGTAACAACAATAACATACAATATTGGACTCAGTATAAAATGGAACGCCACCACTTCCAAATGCTGGAGTGAAGTGTGAGTGACGAGTTGACAATTGCTGATATAAGATGATTGTTACATGGCAGCAACCTTCTCATCAAACTGTAAACATTGTTACATATCAACTCGCCAAAAGACGGAATGTTCACAGACACAAACATCTTGCTTGCACTCGACCTTCGTGGTACATCTAATCTTTATCTTTTTATTGGGGTTGCGCTCCGCGGCCAAAGATGATTTGGAAACTTCCCCGGCAGAGAGCTTCTTTTTGCGGAGCTACTATGGCTGACCGGGGAATTTCTGCCAAATAATCCAGCGGCGGACAGCTGGCCGTCTGAGCTTTTGCAGTGTTGCGCAAACACAGGCACACAGCACGCTGCCGAGCAGCTCGTTTTTGCGCAGCGCCTATGGCTGGCCGGGGAATTTCTGCCAAATAATCCGGCGGCGGACAGCTGCCCGTCTCAGCTTTTGCAGCGTCGCGCAAACACAGGCACGGTGGCGGGCCCAGCCCACCAGTGTTTTCCGCGTGCTTTTGTGCCTAAAACGTTGAAGAACGCGGAGTTTATGTTGGTCAGACACGATGACCAGCGCCCTCCATTGCGCCTGCGCACATGTTGAAAATAGCCGTATGTCACAGTGTTAAAGAATGCTTTAAAAAATTCCTGTATCCAGACGGTGATCCGGATCATCCCCAAAATTTAATCAGTTCTTCCTTGTACCATGTTCTTCCTTGTACCATTTCCAAGAAGTAGAAAATAAATAAATAAATAAATAAAAGCATGTACAGATCAGCAGACAGTCGGCGGTCTTGTAACAACAATAACATACAATATTGGACTCAGTATAAAATGGAACGCCACCACTTCCAAATGCTGGAGTGAAGTGTGAGTGACGAGTTGACAATTGCTGATATAAGATGATTGTTACATGGCAGCAACCTTCTCATCAAACTGTAAACATTGTTACATATCAACTCGCCAAAAGACGGAATGTTCACAGACACAAACATCTTGCTTGCACTCGACCTTCGTGGTACATCTAATCTTTATCTTTTTATTGGGGTTGCGCTCCGCGGCCAAAGATGATTTGGAAACTTCCCCGGCAGAGAGCTTCTTTTTGCAGAGCTACTATGGCTGACCGGGGAATTTCTGCCAAATAATCCAGCGGCGGACAGCTGGCCGTCTGAGCTTTTGCAGCGTTGCGCAAACACAGGCACACAGCACGCTGCCGAGCAGCTCGTTTGTGCGCAGTGCCTATGGCTGGCCGGGGAATTTCTGCCAAATAATCCGGCGGCGGACAGCTGCCCGTCTCAGCTTTTGCAGCGTCGCGCAAACACAGGCACGGTGGCGGGCCCAGCCCACCAGTGTTTTCCGCGTGCTTTTGTGCCTAAAACGTTGAAGAACGCGGAGTTTATGTTGGTCAGACACGATGACCAGCGCCCTCCATTGCGCCTGCGCACATGTTGAAAATAGCCGTATGTCACAGTGTTAAAGAATGCTTTAAAAAATTCCTGTATCCAGACGGTGATCCGGATCATCCCCAAAATTTAATCAGTTCTTCCTTGTACCATTTCCAACAACGCCCGAAAGTTTCATGGAAATCCGTCCAAGACTTTTTGAGTTATCTTGCTAACCAACAGACAGACAGACAGACAGACAGACAGACAGACAAACAGACAAACCCCGGCAAAAACATTACCTCCTCCTGGCCTTTTCGGCCTGGCGGAGGTAATAACAAGACTAAACCCATAATGACAGCAGTACTACTACTAATAATACTAATGAAAAGCAAAGAACCCAAACTGAAGATAAAGCATGGGCATGGTCAGGGACCAAGCCCATTTCAAGTTAAACCCATTGCACTACAAACCCAATGCAATTGCTTTAGATGACTTTAGTTTAGACAATTTATATATATATATATATATATATATATATATATATATATATATATATAAATTGTCTAAACTAAAGTCATACGTATATATATATATATATACAGTCATACGTATATATATATACTAAAGTCATACGTATATATATATATATATATATATATATATATACAGTATATATACAGTATATATATATATATATATATATATATATATATATATATATATATATATATATATATATATATATATATATATATATATATATATATACCTGTATATATATATAGTATTTGGTATACTTTATTAATCCCACGGCAAAATTACAGAATGGACTTGTTTCCATACTTGTGCTCTTAGAGCTCAGTGCAGCTTTTGACTGACCACAGCATTCAATTTCATAAACTGGAGCATTCTGTAGGGCTTAAAGGATCACCTTTGCAGTGGTTTAAATCATATTTGTCAGATGGACTTCAGTTCCTTCATGTTAATAATGAGCCATCTCTACTCACAGAACTCAGTCAAGGAGCCCCTCAGGGTTCTGTGTTAGGACCAATACTCTTCATTATATATATGCTCCCCTTGGGTGATATTATCAGAAAACATGCCATAAATTTCCACTGTTACACGGATGATACACAGTTATACCTGTCAATGAAACCAGAAGACAGAAACCAATTGACAAGGTTACGTGCATGTCTTAAAAACATTAGAACCTGGATGAATCACAAGTTTTTATTACTTAACTCAGACAAAACTGAAGTTATTGTAATTGGCCCCAAAAAATATCAGACACCGTGTATCTGATCAGATATGTAGCTTAGATGGTTTTACCCAAGCCCCTAGCACCACTGTCAAGAATCTTGGAGTTATTTTTGATCAGGATTTGTCCTTCAATTCACACATCAAACAAATCTCAAAACTGCTTAATTCCACTTATGGAACATTGCTAAAATCAGGAACATCCTGTCACGCCTCGCCGCCCATCTGCGGCGCCAGCTGCACGCACACCTGCACCTCATCAGCGGCGAGGGATTTAAGCCGCCTCGCCCTGGGCTTCGGCCTGAAGCCGTCAGTCTTCACTCGCTACTCTTGCTGTAAGGAATCTCAACCGCTCAGCAAACATCCAAGTAAGAATCTCTTACCTCCTTCTTCTCCTAGTCTGCTCCCCTGTGCACAGGTGGATTTCCCGGCGGCGGACCACTCCTCTCTGCCACCATTCCCTCGCTGCTGCACTGGGCGCTCTGTCTTCCGGGCTTCACCCTTGCTGTGCCAGCCACCTGCCATTCCCAAGTAAGCCAGTCATCATTATCATATCTCCTGTGTTGGTGTGGTGCCCGTTACCCTTCTCCCTTTGCTTCTCCCATAGGGTTGTCCGGCTGTACGGCCTCCTGCCTCCGTGCCCGACGCAGACGCCACCACCAACACATTCACATCTTGCAGACACACACTCATACACACTTGTTGTTAATAAAGCTATTAGATCTACCCTGAGCCTGCGTGTGTGTCTCCTGAGCCGTGCATTATGTCACATCCTGCCTCAAACTGATGAAGAGAAACTAGTCCATGGCTTTGTCACTTCTAGATTAGATTATTGTAATTCATTATTGTCAGGTTGTCCTAAAAACGCTCTAAAAAATCTCCAATTAATTCAAATGCTGCAGCTAGGGTATTAATGGGCACTAAAAAGAGGAGTCATATTTCTTCCATATTAACCTCCCATCACTGGCTTCCTGTTGAATTCAGAATCAAATTTAAAGTTCTTCTCTTGATATATGAAACCATACATAATCTATCCCCCAGTTATCTTAAGGAATTGATCGTACTGTAGAAGAGCTGGAAATAACGAGGCGGTTTTGTATCACAAAAGCAGGGTCTTTAATGAACAACTCTTCTATCTTGTCTCATCATGGTGCAGAGCTTGGCAGAAGGCAAAGAGGAAGAATTCTGCCCAGCTCGCTGGTTAAATACAGGCACACATCCAAGACATGCAAAACACAAGCTGAAATCCCCCGTTATCTAAATCCCCATTAGTCCTGTTAACTCCTCCCTCCGTCTTGAGAGGTGATGGGAAAACCTCTCCTCGCCTAAGGGGGTGAAGGTGTCAAGTCTGTTGCCATGGCGTCCTGTGACGTCATTGGTCTTCACACGGCGGTGAGATTCCTTTGTCCTTTCAGAGGTGTGAAATTCCTTTGCATATGTTGCCCCACACATTTCCACATGCTCCAACGTATGCAGGTATGGAATATATAAGTAATATATACCACAGGCCCCCCAAACAACTAGGAAAGGACACAGAAAGATTCACAGTCTAGGGTAATTACTAAGACATACTACGTGTTACAGCTGTTATCACAGAAGAAACTTCCAAGCAGCCATGTTCCTAAGAGAGTTCAGTGAAAATATAACAGCATAGTATAATCATAAGTCAGTCCTAAACTGTTGCGGCACAATTAGCGAAAAATTGCAGAGTGGTGTAATCAGTCCTTGTGCAATCTGGGTTTCAATCTTCTCCCAAAGCTGCTGTAGGCTGGTTTAGGTGTCCTGCTGGGACCTTGTTGTGAGGACTCTGCAGTGTGGGAAGGAGAGAGATTATCTGTTCCCTGCCTGGGGGCTGAGACTTTTTCCTTGGGGGGTCTACCTCGCCGAGGTGCTCGCGCCAACTGTGCAGGTTCGTCTCTCAACAAGAAGGCAGGTTTGAGTCTGTCAATGCTGACCATTTCATTTCTATCCCCATAATCAAGCACAAAGTGTTTGTCACCATTTTCCAGCACTCTGAACGGGCCATCGTATACTGGGCGTAACGTTGGTTTAAGGGCTTCATGCTTAACAAAAACAAACTCGGCGTTTTTTAAAGTTTGAGGAACAAAAACTCGCGGAAAGGAGTGATGAGCTGGACCGTGTAGAGAGTCCGGTCTGTTACTGCCTAAAAACCTTGGGACTGGGAGGTGCCCTGGTTCCGGGTTTTCTGGTAAAAATTCACCTGGTAGTCTAATAGGCTGAGCAAAGACTAATTCTGCAGGGGAAGCATCTAAATCCTCTTTAGGTGCCGCACGCAACCCCAATAAAACCCAGGGAAGTTTATTTACCCAATTTGTGTCCGTTAATGAGGCTCTGAGGGCGGCCTTTAAGGACCTGTGAAAACGCTCGCATAACCCATTAGCCTGAGGGTGATAAGCGGTGGTACGGTGAATTGTTGCCCCTAAACTGTTGGACATGGCTGACCAGAGCTCTGAGACAAATTGAGGCCCCCTATCTGACGTGATGTCTGATGGGACGCCGAAACGTGCCACCCAATTTGTTAGAAAAACGCGAGCGACTTCCTCCGCTGTAGTTGCCGCTAGAGGGACTGCCTCTGGCCAGCGCGTGGTGCGGTCTATCATTGTTAGCAGGTGTGTGAAACCCTGGGAGGAAGGCAGCGGCCCCACGAGGTCGACATGAATGTGGTCGAACCTTCTAGCAGGGATGGGAAAAGGCTCCAGAGGGGCTTTTGTGTGTTTGTGTACTTTGGCGCGCTGACAAGGAATGCAAGTTTTTGCCCATTCTTTTACGTTTTTGCGCAGGCCTGGCCACACAAACTTTTCGGCAACCATTTTGACCGAGGCGCGCACACCTGGGTGCGCGAGGGAGTGAATTGCGTCGAAAATACGGCGGCGCCAAGCAGCCGGTACTAACGGGCGAGGTCGGCCGGTTGAAACATCACATATTAGGGGGGGCACGCTGTCGCGCAACCCTTTTTCCTCCAGCCTTAACCCTGTTGGTCCAGACAGGAGTGCGCGCACGTCCGCAACACTACCTTGTTCTTCCGCCATGGCTGCATAATCTATCCCTTCATGGATAGGCGCTGCATATGTGTTTGCGTTAGAGAAAAGCTCAGCTGCTGAAGCAGTGTAATCTGTCTCCTCGTGCTCTGGCGGTGCCACAGCGCGAGAGAGACAGTCCGCTACTACGTTAAGTTTGCCCACTACATGTCGAATGTCTGTGGTGAACTCTGAAATCGCAGCTAGCTGTCTTTGTTGTCTGCCCGACCAAGGTTCTGAAATTTTAGCCATAGCAAAAGTGAGCGGTTTATGGTCCACAAAAGCCGTGAAACTCCGCCCTTCTAACCAAAACTGGAAGTGGCGGATGGATAAATGGAACGCCAGCAGCTCCCTGTCAAAAGTGCTGTACTTGCGTTCCGTCGGGTTTAGCGATTTGCTAAAAAATGCTAAAGGTTGCCAGACCCCCTTGACAAGTTGTTCTACAACTGCCTCTATGGCCAAGTCTGAAGCATCTGTGGTTAGAGCAATGCGGGCCGAAGGATCTGGATGGACTAACATTATGGCGTTAGCTAGGGCGTTTTTAACTTCCGCAAAAGCACGTTCGCGTTCCGGGGTCCATTCGACCGCGTTGGAAGCTCTCTTTTTTTTGAGCGCGTCATACAGGGGCTGCATGAGCTGAGCTGCATGAGGGAGGAAACGGTTGTAAAAATTAACCATCCCCAAAAATTCCTGTAGCGATTTGACCGTTTGGGGCCGTGGAAAACCTTCTATCGCATGAATTTTGTCTGGAAGCGGAACTGCCCCTTTCGGGGAGACTCTGTGTCCCAAAAAATCAATTTGCGATACGCCGAATTTGCATTTGGCTGGATTAATTATTAATCCGTGCTCTTCTAGCCTCTGAAAAACGGCAGTGAGATGCTGCTCGTGCTCTTCCTCCGATGAGCTGGCTACCAGCATGTCGTCGAGGTAGACGAAAACAAAGGGGAGGTCGCGTAAGACTGCGTCCATCATACGCTGAAAAGTCTGAGCAGCACCTTTGAGGCCGAAAGGCATTCGCAGGAATTCAAAAAGGCCGAAAGGGGTTATAACCGCTGTTTTAGGAATGTCTTCAGCTCGGACTGGAACTTGGTGATAACCGCGGACTAAGTCTATTTTTGAAAAAATGCGCGCACCCGCTAAATGTAGTGAAAAGTCCTGTATGTGAGGAATGGGGTAGCGGTCATGCGCTGTAGCGTTGTTTAATCTGCGGTAATCTCCGCACGGTCTCCAAGAACCGTCGGATTTCGGAACCATGTGAAGTGGTGAAGCCCAAGGGCTCTTTGAACGTCAGACAATGCCTAATTTTTCAAGAGCTGCAAATTCGTCCCTTGCTATGTTGAGCTTGGCCGCGTCTAAGCGGCGAGCTTTGGCAAAAACGGGAGGTCCCGTTGTTGGAATGAAGTGTTTAACCCCGTGTTTGGCTACAGTGGCTGAGAATTTGGGGGTTGTGAGTGCTGGAAATTGGGTGAGGAGTTGCTCAAACTTACCTCCTGCCGTGGTGACGTTGGCCTGCACAGGTGGTGGAGAGACTCGAGCTGAGCAAGGAATAGAAGCAAAAGACAGTGCATTAACCAGGCGCCTATTTGCTAGATCAACTAATAACCCGTGTGCACACAGAAAATCTGCGCCTAACAAGTTAAAACTCACCGCCGCTACAACAAATGTCCATCTGTAGCTGCGGCCGTGAATGAGGAGATGCAGGCTCTTTTCCCCGGACGTGTCGATGTCAGAACCGTTGGCTGCCACTGCTCCATTGCCCCGGGTGCCCATGGCTCGATCTGCGTGGGAGGGCATGACGAAACTCAGCTGGGCTCCTGTGTCGATGAGGAACTGCTTGCCTGTGTGTCCATCCGTCACGTATAACAGCTTATTTTTCTCGCCGAGAACCGCTGCCGTTAACGGCCCTCGGCTTTGGCGTTTCCCGACATCGTAAACTTGCAGGGGGGGAACACATTTCCGGGCTTTCTCGGCAAAGCAGTGGTGATAATAACAGATGTCATTCTGTTTGTTGCGCTTGAGCCGCGCTGCTGTCACCGTGGGTTGAGCCTGCTCCGTGGTTTGTGACTCTCCAAGGTTCGGGGCGTCAGTTTTGAGGTCTGCGGATGCCGCTGTGGGTGTCCAATCTCTGCAGGCGTTGACGAGTCAATAAGCCTCGTTGGCCAGCGTGCGGAAGTCCTGATGATTGTTGCACTTCATACTGGCGAGTGTCCCTCTCATGTGTGGTGGTAGCGTGCTGAGGAAAATAAATTGAAAGAGGAAATTATCATTGTCCTCCTCCCTGAGCTGCAGTAAATCCTCCATGAGGGTCTTTGGATTGCCCCCTCTGTGGCCGTAGACTGCCAGGATTTTTTCGGCTCTTTCTTCCGCCGACGGGACGTAATTCGCCACGATGGTCGCCTTGAGTGTCTCATACTTGTCCCGGGCCGGTGGTCGCTGGATCAAGCTTCGCACACACCTCGAAGTGGCGGAGTCGAGTTTGGAGACGATATGGTAGAACTTAGTATCGTCTGCCGTGATGCCCACCAGTATGAACTGGGCTTCGGCTTGGAGAAACCAAGAGGCCGGGTCTTCTCACCAGAAATCTGGCAGTTTAACAGCGACGGCGTTTGTGCACATCATCACTGTTGTGCCCGTCGGGTGAGAGTGCCTTGCCTCGGCTCTCACGGCGGTGCTGGAGCTCGGTTGAGCTCTCTCGGTACCCTCTGCCGGGGGGAACAGCTGTCTGCTTGTTCCCTCCTCTGCGTTGTCGCTGGCGTAAGTCAGATTCGCCGCGGATGAGTCGCTTGAAGAACGCCTCAGGTCCATACTCGCGTCAAGGTCACCAGTGTAGAAGAGCTGGAAATAATGAGGCGGTTTTGTATCACAAAAGCAGGGTCTTTAATGAACAACTCTTCTATCTTGTCTCATCATGGTGCAGAGCTTGGCAGAAGGCAAAGAGGAAGAATTCTGCCCAGCTCGCTGGTTAAATACAGGCACACATCCAAGACATGCAAAACACAAGCTGAAATCCCCCGTTATCTAAATCCCCATTAGTCCTGTTAACTCCTCCCTCCGTCTTGGGAGGTGATGGGAAAACCTCTCCTCGCCTAAGGGGGTGAAGGTGTCAAGTCTGTTGCCATGGCGTCCTGTGACGTCATTGGTCTTCACACGGGGTGAGATTCCTTTGTCCTTTCAGAGGTGTGAAATTCCTTTGCATATGTTGCCCCACACATTTCCACATGCTCCAACGTATGCAGGTATGGAATATATGAGTAATATATACCACAGTACCCTATTTCCAAACAGATTAATACACTCTCAGCATGCAGGCTTTCAGTTATATGTGGCCATCTTCTATGGAACCAATTATCAGCCTGGGTCTGTGAGGTAGACACTCTCTCTGCCCTTAAGACAAAACTGAAAATTTTCTTACTTGACAAAGATTTTGAATAGACTTTCCACATATTATATGTTTGTAACTAGTAGTGTAACGGTACTATGCATAGTGTTCCACTGCTAGATGTGTGCATAGTGTTGTAGTCTGCATCAATGGGGCCCGCTGCGCATGTTTGATTGTGTTTGATTGTGTGTATGAGCTATGTACCATAACAGCTGGCTAGCTAGATGTGATATAATGTTTTAACTGGATGTCATTCACAAGTGTAGATTGGATTTTGCATATCATAGTTTTGAATTTTACTATTAATATCTACTATGTCCACTTACATTAAAAAAAAAATATCTGCTATTTATGCTCACTGTGCATAGTGTTTGGGCATTAGACCGCCAGGTCCACCTACAGATGTGTCTGCTTGCAGTGTTTCCTATGAGATTCTTTAGTTAGCTTAAGCCTGAAAAAGCCAATAAAAATGTTGTAATCTTAGGTCAAATTGGCTTTGATATAATTTGCATGTCATATCTGTCTACCTGCATGTAATTGTCATGTAATCCCACCCCCCTAACCAGTCATGGCAGAAGACTGCCCCTCCCTGAGCCTAGTTCTGCCAGAGGTTTCTTCCTATAAGGGAGTTTTTCCTTCCCGCTGTCGCCTAGTACTTGCTCATAGAGGATCATTTGATTGTTGGGGCTTTTCTCTGAATTATTTATTATTTGTGCTCATGTATCTAGTGCCTTGAGATGATCAAAGGTAAAATATCTAAATCAATTGCAATACTACACAGAGTGAAATATTTGCTGAATCAACCCACATTATATACTTTGTATCATTCATTAATACTCCCATACATGACATATTGTACTGAAGTATGGGGAAATACATATAAAACAAACATATATCCAATCTTTATGCTTCAGAAGAGGGCTATTAGAATAATAAACAAAGCTGCTTACAGGGAACCAACAAACCCACTTTTTCTTATATTAAAAGCTCTCAAGTTGAAAGATCTGGTTGACTTTAAAACTGCAGTAACAATGTTTAAAGTGAAGAATCTATCACTGCCCGCAAATATGCAAAAGTTGTTCCAAATAAGGGAGAAACAATATCATTTCAGAGGAACATGTACACTACCGTTCAAAAGTTTGGGGTCGCTTAGAAATTTCCTTATTTTTGAAAGAAAAGCACTTTTTTTCAATGAAGATAACTTTAAACTAATCAGAAATACACTCTATACATTGCTAATGTGGTAAATGACTATTCTAGCTGCAAATGTCTGGTTTTTGGTGCAATATCTACATAGGTGTATAGAGGCCCATTTCCAGCAACTATCACCCCAGTGTTCTAATGGTACAATGTGTTTGCTCTTTGCGTCAGAAGGCTAATGGATGATTAGAAAACCCTTGTGCAATCATGTTAGGTCTGCAATGCTGTAATTGCTGCAAATGGAGGATTCTTTGACGAAAGCAAAGTTTGAATGAAAAAATTATTATTTCAAATACAAATCATTATTTCTAACCTTGTCAATGTCTTGACTATATTTTCTATTCATTTTACAACTCATGGTGGTAAATAAGTGTGACTTTTCATGGAAAACACAAAATAATTGTCTGGGTGACCCCAAACTTTTGAACGGTAGTGTATATTTCAAAAACCTTCAGTGAGAACTACGACCAAGCAACACTGTGTCTCAGTGCAAGGAGTCAGACTGTGGAATGCTTTTGGACCTGAATTAAAATCATGTACAACGCTTCGACAATTTAAACAAAAACTAAAGGAAGAAATACTCCAAACATATATACAAGATGACATGTAAAATCACATAAGGATTGTCATATCCAGTCTGTGTTGTGTTGTTGCTTAGTTTTTTGTCACATTTTGTCTTAGCTTTGTTCTGAATTGTAATCACTCTTGTTTTGTTTTTCTTTTGAATTCTTGGGTGGAATATGGGTGGGCAATATAAGCTGCGGCTTCAGCCATCACCCATTTTGGATAACTTATGATGAACTGTATGATCAGAGGAGTTATTGTTTAATTTGACCTTGTAAGATGTTTTTTTTCCCTTTGTTGTATTATTCTGTTCCTTTCTTTTAATCTTTACTTTTAATCTATCTGAAAAGATTCATTCATTCCTTCATTCATTCATTCATTCATTCATTTTTGTTTTGACTAGGCGCTACACAAATAAGTTGAATTGGATTGAAAATTGACCATCTTGGATTTCAATTCAATTCAATTCAACCTTATTTACATAGCACCATTTCACAATAACAGTCATCTCATAGCACTTTCAACTGTAGGAGAAACCCCCACAATTACAGAAAGACCCCAGCAATCAGGCGATCCCCTGTGAGCAAGCGCTTGGCGACGGTGGAGAGGAAAAACTCCCTTTTAACAAGAAGAAACCTCCAGCAGAACCAGGCTCAGGGAGGGGCAGTCATCTGCTGCAACTGTCTGGGAGGTGAGGGGATAGAGAAGACGAAAAGAACAGACATGTAGAGAGCAAACAGCACGATGGGGACTCAATCTATGGGAGAGAACAAACAGATGTTAATGATCAGCAAAAATATTTCATTGAGACTGAAGAAAGGAATGAAGCCCAGTGCAATTATTGGAGGTCCCCCGACTGTCTAAACCTAATAGCAGCATAACTAAGGGAGGGTTCAGAAACACATGATCCCTCCCTAATTGTAGGCTATATCAAAAAGGAAGGTTTTAACCCTATTCTTAAAAACAGAGATCGAGTCTGACTCCCGAATCCCTAGTGGCAGCTAGTTCCACAAGAGAGGAGCTTGATAACTGAAGGCTCTGCCCCCCATTGCACTTTTGGAGATTCTAGGTATTACAAGTAATCCAGCATTTTGGGAGCATAGTGCTCTGTTAGGATAATAGGATAATATCAGTTCTTTTGAATAAAAAGGGGCCTGATTGTTTAGAGCTTTGAAAATGAGAAGAAGGATTTTAAACTTAATTTTAAACTCTATGGGAAGCCAACGAAGGGAGGCCAGAACCGGAGAGATGTGATCTCTCTTTCTTGTAAAACTCTGTTTCTGAACAGAGTTTTAACAAACAAACTGAACAGAAACAAACTCTGTTTCTGTTAAAACTCTTGCTGCAGCATTTTGGATCAACTGAAGACTTTTTAGAGAAGTTTTAGGACAACCTGATAATAAAGAGTTACAATATTCTAGTCTAGAGCTAACAAAAGCGTGGATCAGTTTCTCAGCATCACTCTGAGACAAGATGCCCCTAATCTTGACAATATTACACAAATGATAGAAGGCAGTCTTAGAAAGGAATTTAATACGTGAATTGAAAAACAGATCTTGATCAAAAATAACTCCAAGGTTCCGCACAGAGTTATTAAGAGAAAGAGTAACTGCATCCAAACAAAAAGTTTGATTTGCAAAGGTATTTCTAAGGTTTTTTGGACCAACAAGAATGACTTCACTCTTATCTGAATTTAATAGCAGGAAATTACAAGTCATCCAAGCTTTGATTTCCTTAAGACAGGCTTCTAACTTGGCTAATTAATTACTATCATCTGGCTTCATTGACAGGTATAATTGTGTGTCATCTGTATAACAATGAAAATGTATACAGAGCTTTCTAATAATGTTGCCTAATGGAAGCATATATAAACTAAAAAGAGTAGGGCCTAGCATAGATCCTGTGAAACTCCATGACTGAGCTTTGAGTTGAAAGAAAACTCATTATTGACATGAACAAACTGGAACCTATCAGATAAATAAGATCTAAACCACTGCAATGAAGTTCCATTAAGTCAAACATAGTGTTCTAATCTATCAAGTAGAATATTACGATCGATAGTATCAAAAGTTGCACGAAGGTCTAAAAGGACAAGTACAGAAACAAGTCCATTATCAGATGCAATCAGGAGGTCATTAGTGACCTTCACTAAGGCTGTTTCAATACAATGATGGATTCTAAACCCAGATTGAAACTCTTCAAATAGACCATTTCCCTGCAAGTGGTCAAATAATTGTGTTGCAACAACTCTTTCCAAGATTTTTGAAATGAAAGGGAGATTAGAGATTGGTCTATAGTTAACTAAAACTCCTGGATCCAGCGTTGGCTTTTTGAGTAAGGGTTTAATTACAACAGTTTTAAAAGCTTGCGGTACATGGCCTAAAGTTAATGAAGAATTGATTATTTGAAGAATAAAGCTACCAATAAATGGGAAGACTTCTCATCAGAGTGGTTGAAGGATGACAAGCGGCTAAACATGTCATCACTGGTCAGACTGGGGAGGGGCCCAGAGAATACTACAGAGGCAGACATTGTTTTCAAGGAATAGGGTCTAAAAGACAAGTTGAAGGCTTGGCTGAGGAAACTATTTTGTCTAACTCTAAAAGGTCAGTTGGAGTAAACTCATCCAAACAGATGTCAAGTGAAGGAGTTGTAGTAGTTACTGTATTTAATCAAAATCAAATCAAATCAAATCAAATCAAACTTTATTGTCATATTGCTGTACATACAACTGTAGTGCAGGCAAGATGAAATTGCGTTTCTCTCGGCATCCATATAAATAGAAGCAGCATGATATAAGACACACTCACACATATCTTCACCCCCCCACCCACCCCCCCATCCATTCACACATCCCTGAGACATACTTGGGAAAAACTAACTAACCATAATATACAAATAATATACATAATGTCCGTAAGTGTAGTAGTGTGTATGAGAGATTCCGGGTCAACTGTTCAGCATCCTGACAGCTTGTGGAAGGAAGCTGTTGATCAGTCTGGTGGTTCTGCCTCTGATGCTCCGGAATCGTTTACCAGATGGCAGAAGTTCAAAGTGTTTATGCAGAGGGTGAGAACGGTCCTTGACAATGTTCAGTGCCCTGCTCCTACAACGGTTCTGAAAAAGTTCTTGGACAGAGGGGAGGGAGACTTCAATTACCCCCTCAGCTCCCTTGACTATCCTCTGCAGGGCTTTTTTGTCTGACATACTGCAGCTGGAGTACCATGTAGCAATGCAGTACGTCAGAACACTTCTCCACCACACCTCTGTAGAAGGTCCTGAGGATGCAGATGGGGAGAGAGGCCTGTTTGAGTTTCCTCAAGAAGTGCAGTCTCTGCTGAGCCCGCTTCCTGATCCCCAAGGAATTCTTGCTCCAGGTCAGGTCCTGCGAGATCTGCACTCCGAGGAACTTGATGTTCTTCACTCTCACCACTAAACGGCCGCCGATGCTGAGGGGGACGTGTTCAGGCTGTGACCGCCGGAAGTCGATAATCATCTCCTTCGTTTTGTCCACGTTGAGCACCAGATTGTTCTCCCTGCACCAGCCCTCCAGGTCTCTCATTTCTTCCCTGTACATTGATTCCTCATCCCTCTGAATAAGTCCCACCACCGTGGTGTCGTCTGCAAACTTAATAATCTGGTTCCCCTCGTGTCTGGATACACAATCATGTGTTAGAAGTGTAAACAACAATGGACTGAGTACGCAGCCTTGAGGGGATCTGGTGCTCAGCGTGACAGAGTTGGAGATGTTGTTTCCAACCCGGACAGGCTGAGGTCTCTCAGTCAGGAAATCCAGGATCCAGAGACATGTGGCGGTGTTCAGACCAAGAAGGAGTAATTTCTCCATCAGTGTCTGGGGAATAATGGTGTTGAATGCTGAACTGAAATCAATGTACAGGAGTCTGGCATAGGTGTCTTTCTGGTCCAGGTGGGTGAAGACAGAGTGTGGGGTGGTGACTATAGCATCCTCCGTGGAGCGGTTTGAACGATATGCAGGCTGGAGCGGGTCGTGTGATGCAGGGAGGCAGGCTGTAATGTGTGGTTTGACAAGCCGTTCAAAACATTTCATCACAATTGGTGTCAGTGCAACAAGACGATAGTCATTCAAACAGGACACAACTGGTTTCTTTGCCACCGGTACAATGATAGAGGTCTTGAAGCATCTGGGAACAATGGCCTGACTCAGGGAGATGTTATAAATGTCAATCAGGACATCCGCCAACTCGCTCGCGCAGTCTCGGAGTACACGTCCCGGGATGTTGTCCGGACCTGCAGCTTTACGTGGGTTGAATCTGGTTAGGGTCCTCCGTGTGTCCGCTGTGTTGATGGTAAAAGCTGGTCCGACCGATGGTGGGGGTGGGCCAGCTCTCCCTCTGGTTGTCGGGTTAGATGCTTCAAAACGTGCAAAGAAGTCGTTGAGCCTGTCTGGAAGCGAAGCGTCGTCATCATCGACCCCCTGCCTAGACTTATAGCCCGTCAGTGTCCGAACTCCCTGCCACATCTGCTTGGTGTTCCTAGTGTCACAGAGGTGTCCCTGGATTTTCTCCGCATAGGTGCGCTTTGCCGCCTTAATTCCCTTTGAGAATTTAAATTAACGGTGGGAAGAATCTGACTGATTTTATCTCTGATAGATGAAATTTTATTATTGAAAAAGTTCATAAAGTCCTGACTAGTAAGCTCTAAGGGAATGCTAGGATTGACAGAGTCCTGACTCTTTGTCAGCCTGGCAACAGTGCTGAAAAGAAACCTGGGATTATTCTTGTTCTCTTCCATTAATGCAGAATAATAACTTGTTCTAGCTTTTCTCAGAGATTTTTTATAAATTAAAAGATGATTTCTCCAAGCTAAATAGATTTCATCTAAATTAGTGGAGCGCCGTTTTCTTTCTAATTGACGAGTCTTCTGTTTTAACCCCTTGCACTCTGGTCAATTTCCCTAAAAACGCCTAAAAATAACATACCCAAAGTAGATCAAAAGCTGTTCTTCAGCCCTTTGCAGCATCTTCATGGGGTTGGTCTCATTTAAAAGAAAACACTTTGAACTTTTTGGCAAAACAGTCATAATCTCTCTAAGTGCTCCTGCCACTGAGTAACAGTCATCTAAACATACTGAATCTGAAGAAAATAAAGTTCACCTGGGTGTTTTTTTTAGATACAAATGCTTGCAAATAACACACAGCTGTCAGATACTGGCTGGAAAATGCAACAGAAATGTAGAACCAAGTGTTATCAAGCTGAAGTCAAAATTTTGTAACAATACCACAAAAAATGAATATATTACACAGCTTTTTTCTCAGGTTGTTCCCAGGCGTTTTTGAATAGTGCCAAATTGTGCCAAATGGCACAGTTTGGAAAAATGTCTGTAACTTTTGAATGCTGAAACATAGAAGCTCCATCTTGGGCTCTAATGAAAGGTGACACTCAGGGCTGTGTGTGTGGGGGGGGGGAGGTGTTTATTCATTCATGAATGAATGAATGAACAAACAAGCCCCCACACACAAAGAAGCAAAAAATGTGTGGCCTTTTTTTACAAGAAAAAATAACCTACAGTGCAATAAAAATTATACTAAAATATCTGCAATGTAGAGGATAACAACTACCCCCCCCCCCACTACAGAGGAGCTCGGCGCACAAAAAACGGTCCGTCAAGTGGCCATGACGCACCGTTGTAATTACCGATCGGTCAAAAGTCATTTTTATTACTATTTTCAGTGATAAAGAATAATTTAGCTTATAACACTTACCTGTCCACAACAGCAGTGTCATTGGCTAACATCTGTTCCTCATTGTCAGACGAACATGAAGCTTGTCCGCTTGTTACGGACTCGTGGTTCTGGTCACCCGACCCGGTCAAACCATGATTCCATTATTGCGGTTTTGCGCTTCCATGATTGCGGTTTTGGTGAACGATTTTTCAAAACAAATAAGAACAGTAGTAATAAAAAAAGACTGGCGAACACTACCATTACACACAGCTCTCAATGTGTGTCACTCAGCGGCTTACACAAAACAGATTGTACACACGGGGCGCACGCGTTTCAATCGTCAAACTTCTCAGCAGGTCCTTCTTGATGGTTTTCAGTCATTGGTTCTTCAAGGTTTCAGAAACCCAATTCAAGGCTCTTATTAGTCGAATGAGAGGTCAATCAAATCTAAACCAATCAAAACACTCCTTTGGCTTTCTGTTTGCGGCTGTGTCTGTACTGGAAGAACGGAAATGCAGCTTTTTATTTTTTTTTTCAGTGCGCACTGAGACGCACTAGGATGCAGAGACATGACAGCCTGCAGTATCCCGGAGTGCAAGAGGTTAAGCAGCGAGTTTCTGTGTTGAACCAAGGAGTTAGAAATCTCTGATTAGACTTTTTCTTTTTTAAAGGGGCCACCATGTCTAGAGTCTGATGCAGAGAAGCTGTAACACTATCTACCATGCTATCAATTACAGAAGAAGCAAGCTGTCTATAGCTTATTTCCATTGTGTTGACACATGGCATAGAGGAAACAATCTGCATAAATTTGGTAACAGCATCATCTGAGAGGCATCTACTGTAGTAATATTTTTCCTTAGGAGCCAAATAGTCAGAAACAGTAAAATCAAAGGTTAACAGACAATGGTCTGACAGTACAGGGTTATGAGGAGACAACACCAGATTTTCTATTTCTATGCCATATGTCAGAACAAGGTCCAACGTATGTATGGTGGAGATAATGGGTAGAATTTCCTACTTTCTGAGAAAACCCCATCGAGTCTAATATTGAATTAAATGCCAAATTAAGGCAATCACTATCTACATCTAAATGTATACTAAAGTCCCCTACTATAATTATCTGATTTCAGCACTAATTCAGCTAAGAATTCGGCAAATTCGGATAAAAACTCTGAGTAGGTTGATGGAGGACGATAAACTATGGCAAATAAAATTGGATTTAGTCTAAAATTGCTAAAATGCCCAATACTGAGGACAAGGCCCTCAAGGAAATTATAACATGTTTTTTGCTTTACATTAACTAGTAATTTGGAATGGTAAATTGTCACTCCTCCTCCACGACCAGAACTTCTGGGATTTTGACAGTTTAAATAACCAGAGAAAGTTGATTCATTTAAACCAACATGATCCTCTTGCCCTAACCAAGTCTCTGTAAGGGATATTAAATCAATCTGATGATCAATTAACAGATCATGGACTAGCAGAGACTTGGGAGTTAGAGACCTAATATTTAACAAACCACATTTAATTCTTAAATTATGAGGAGGAACAGAGGCCAAATCATTCATTTTAGAGGCTTCATGTTTAATTTGAGTTTTACCAACTTTTTGTTTAATCACTTTGGGATGCTTATACATTATATTTTTACTTTTACTTTGGAGGGAGCAGACAATGATTCTCTGATGGGGAAGACAGGGGCTACTGTAAGATGAGGGATGGCAGATGAAGAGGAGCTGCAGAGAGGCGTGTAAGACTGCGACTCTGCTTCCTGGTCCCAACTCTGAGTTGTCAAGGTTATGGAAATCTGGATAAAAATGATGCCAGATTGTTAGATAAATGAGACACACCATCCAAAGTGGGATGGACGCTGTCTTGTCTAATAAGACCAGGTTTTCCCCAAAATGAGCTCCAATTGTCAATGTAGCCCATGTTGTTTGCAGGACACCACACAGACAGGCAGCGGTTGAAGGATGACGAGCGGCTAAACATGTCATCACTGGTCAGATTGGGGAGGGGCCCAGAGAATACTACAGAGGCAGACATCGTTTTTGCAAAGTCACACAACGATTCCACGTTAAGTTTTGAGACTTCCGACTGCCGGAGTTGGACGTCATTAATGCCGGCTTGGATAACAATTGTGGAGTATTTACAGTTTTTTTTAGCCAGCATTTTCAAATTTGATTCGATGTCGTCTGCTCTGGCCCCAGGAATGCATATGACTATTGCCGCTGGAGTATCTAGGTTCACGTTTCTGACTACAGAGTTGCCAATGATCAGAGGTTTTTTCCTCAGTGGGTGTGTCGCTGTGCGGGGAAAAGGGATTAGAAACATCAACACGGCTGCACGGTGGCGCAGTGGTTAGCACCGCGGCAGCACAGTTTACCCTCGGCCGGGGGGTCGCGGGGATCATGAGATCGTGGGTTCGATCCCTGCCCCCAGCCAACAGTGATCTGTGTGGAGTTTGCATGTTCTCCCCGTGTTTGCGTGGGTTTACTCCGGGATTTCTCCGGTTTCCTCCCACATGCTAAAAACATGCAGGTTAGGGAGTTAAGGGGCGCTTGCGCACGCAGCGACCGGCAGCTGGTGACTTGTCACCGGACTGCAGAACACATCTACCTACGGGTACAAAATAAGTCAAAAAAACAAAAAACAAACAAACAAAAAACAGGTTGGTGGTGTACCGGGGCTTTGCGGCTAAGCTTCCTTCTCACCGTCACCCACCCAGTCTCCTTGCTGCTGAGAAGGACCGGAGGACCGTTAACAGGCTGCCCTATGCTATGGTGCTCCGCCACAGCTAGGGGACGTCCGTCGTTATTTACTGGCGCAGACGGTGTTTCAATACAGCGGAGCCAGGATTCCAAATCAGACAACTTCGCCTCGAACGCCTCAAAAAGACAACATTTATTACATTTACCGTTATCACTAAAAGAGGAAGAGGTGTAGCTAAACATCTGACAGAGAGAGCACACCAGAGGAGGAGAGGAAGGAGAGCTAGTAGCCATAGCTAGTGGCTAACCCGAAGCTAACAAAAACACTGATGAAAGGTGAACAGAAGGCTAAAGAGGGTGATTAGATGACACTGAGTGCGCACACAGGCACAGGAGGCTTGATAAACACAAGTGAGAGCTGACGGTAGATGGAAAAAAGTGATTAAAATACAATTAAAGGCAAAATGCTCGGGAGAATGAGGAGAGCAAACCACAGACAACCAGTAACACAGGAAGTGACGATACGTTACCACAGGAACACCTCCTCCACATCAGATCCCACCCCCTGACCATCACTGACCCTTCTGTGTGGAGTTTCTGTGTTCTCCCAATTTCTGCGTGGGTTTACTACGGTTTCTTCCCACAGTCCAAAGACTTACAGGTTAGGTTAAATGGTATCAACTGGGGATTCTAAATTGTCCTTAGGTATGAATATGAGAGGGAATGGTTGTCTGTCTCTCTGTATTGGCCCTGCGATGGACTGGCGATCTGTCCAGGGTGTACCCTGCCTCTTGCCCAAAGATGTTGGGATAGTCTACAACCCCCCCGCTACCCGAAAAGCATTAAGGGGTAGAAGATGGATGGATGTTTTGTGAACACAGTTGTCTTGATTTCTTTGCATGTATCGATTACTTGGGTTGTTACTGATATCTGGTGAAAATCTCAGGTCTATGGCTCTATCAGAAATATGTTTAATAAGAAAAATGTTGATGTGTTCAATACTTATTTTCCCACTGTATATGCCTTTTAGCTTGTACCTGTTATTTCTCTCTTGTCTAGTAAAGGAAGAACTGCAGTAGTCAAGGTTATGTAAATAAGAATAATAGGCATAAATGCACTGTGTTGGGCTGCCTGCCCACACATAGCCTGGTAAGATTCAGACTGACCCAGGGAAAAGCCAGTGGAGCAGCTGTGGATTCGATTCATGAGCAATAACAGTGCAGCTTTTAAATACTGGTGAAGACTCATCTTTTCCCCTTGGCTTTTTAGTCCCAGTCTATGCTTGTTATCTTGGCCTTCTTAGTTTTTGTGTATTTTTATTTAATAATCTATTCTATTTTATGTGTTATTAATCTATTTTAATTTGTTTATAACTTTTTATGGCTGCTTTTCCTATTTTATGTATATGTCAATTTATTCAACATATTTTATCTTACTGTTAAATGTGTATGTTATCTGTACAGCACTTTGGTCAACAGAGGTTTGTTTTTGTTTTTTTTTTTAAATGTGCTATATAAATAAAGTTGACTTGACTTGACAGTGCAGCTGCCGAACAGCTCTGGTGCACATCAGTCAAACATGATGAGGAGAGGAATAATCTGAACATAGTCAGTGCCACAACATGAATCAGAAACATGAGCTGAGAGCCAACAGTGCAGATAAATCATGTTTTATTGACACCTTTTCTAACTGTAAGGTCTTCTCTTTTTATAGCCTTGCTCTCATCTCTCTCATGAGGAGATTTGTACTTTATCGCATTGATTATAATCCACTTGCTCCGATCCAATTGGACTTCCAGCTTTATAAACCACAAGTGACACAATATGAGATTTGCACAATAATCAGAGCTTGTTTACTGTATTATCATCAAATAAGTCATAAGAACAGTGACTTATTTTATTCAGGTTCATTATCACTCCCTTTCCCTTCTCTCATTTTCAGCTGCGGCTGTGATCACACTGGTTGTTGCTAAGTAACTTGTTTTTTCCAAGATTTTTCTTCATTATGATTTATATGTATGTATCAGTCAAATCCCACTTGTGTGGGGTCAGAAGAGTGGGAGAGCATTCACACAGTGGAGATTGGTATGAGTCAGTTGTTGGGGCAACAAGCATCACTTTAAAGTGACGGCACTTAGGAAGTTTTCTTTTGTCTGCAGAGCTTGAGTTGATATCTGTTAACACTGGAAAGAAAGCATCTTTTTTATTCACCTCGTACTGAATTCATCTGAAAATGCCTAACCCTGAACTCACAGAGTGAATCATACCACAGTAAATTGAAAGAAACATCTTTGAGGTGAGGAATTTCCAGATCTAGCAGAGGAAAGTGTAAAACACTGTAAAATGCTGCTGCCCACCCACTGAAGTGTGCTTGAGTGAGATACAAGATCATTACTGGCATATACAACTTCTGCTGCTAAATAAACAAATATCAATTAATTCTTCATCTGTGAGTGAAATCTTCTTAGTGAGAAACAAACCTAAAAAAAAAAACCTACTAAATAAAGCAATAGGTCTAAATCAAGAAGAGGATGGGTGAACATGCTCCCCTGTTATTGAACATATCTGAATAAAATGCATTTCAATCACCCATGTTATCCATACATAGATGCAAAAAACAGATTGTTTTAATTTTTAAATATATGACCACCACTCTGATGCCTCACAATGGTTTGACCCACAAAATGCCACAGTGGTCTCCATCACTCTCCTCCCTCCCCCTTACACACATTTGGCAGCTAGTAGCCTACAGCGATGTTTTTCAGCAGAGGGTCCTTGGACCCTAGGGGATCCACAATAGAATGTTCAGGGTCCCACAGGAAATTGTCTCATTTCACTTCTTAATTGATCCAACAGATTGCAAACAACTTGCTATGATTGTGTACTGGTGCCTGCAGTGGTCCCTCCATGTCAGCAGGTGGCAGCAGGAACACAATCCCTCCTCTTCTTCCTCTCGCCGGAAAACTCAGTTCCAGAGAGGTGGTGAGTGGGAAGACATGTCTGACGAGAGACGTCTATCGTTAAGTTGAATTTTCAAACCAATTCACTCTCCTCGCAACAGTGAAACACCAACACTGAAAGCATCAAGTGAACTCCTGGCCTGTGCTGAACAAAATCCAAGTCGTGGACACAATCTCGCATGCACTTGCATCACCTGGAGCAAATACTACTGAGTTTCTCCTAGACACTCGTGGTTTTGCGTCAGTGTTTTCACTGCTATAAGCTCTTGTTAGCCTGCCTTCCCTGTGACTTTTATGAAGTCTCTGTTCTCACCTTCCATGGACCGGATCCCCCCTCAGGATCACAAGTATGCTTTTAATCACCTTCTCCTTACCTTGGATTAATTCCTCTGTCTTTGTGCACACAGTCCCTTCACAGCCAGCTCCTCATTTTCCTTGTTCAACCTTGGAAAGAAAAGCAAGTGAGTCTTTGCAATACAATATCATTCATTCAACTACTAATACTGCTCTAGGTTCCTGGACCCGTGACCACCAAGATTCAATGAGGATTAAGGCTGGAATCACCTTTAACTCCATACTCACCCTGGAAGAATCCTCATCCATCCTTGTCATCACTGTTCCACTATCTGTAAGTGAGAAAAGAAATTTTAATCATCTCAGTCATCACACCCTGGCTATAGCTACTGAAGAGGTGGCTGCTCCTCCCCTCTTCTCTCAATAGCAGTCAGGAGTTTATGGAGCTCAACAAGATGAATGGCCTTGGAGAAACAATCAATGATAGTAAGTATGGTGTTTTTACTGTCAGACTGGGTAAACCAGTGACAAAATCCATAGCAATGTGGGATCTAGGATGGCTCAGAATGGGTTAACTGTTAACTGGGTTATGGGTGACACCACGTTACTGTAGTTCCCGAACCGAGCATCTGTAAAAGTTGGCGAAGCCGAGGAAGCACTGGAGCTGTTTGTGGTTGTGCGATGTGGGCCACTCAATAACTCTTTTAATTTTCTCTGGTTCAGGTTTAATCTGTTCAGAAATATGAACCCCAAGAATGACATGGTGCGTACAAAGAACTCACTTTTCTGCCTTGACAAACAGATGATTTTCTACGAGTCTTTGAAGGACAGCACAAACATGAGCAATATGTTCATCCAGCAAGTGGGAGAAGATGAGGATGTCGTCGAGGTAGACAAAGATGAAGACGTTGAGTATATCCCTAAGGACATTATTTGAGATTTTGGGAGACGGCTGGGGCGGAAGAGAGGCCAAATGGCCTAACTAAGTATTCAAAGAGTCAAAAGAGGTGTTTTAAATGCAGTCTTCCTCCTTGATCCAAACCAAGTGATATGCATTGCATAAGTCTAATTTAGTGAAGACTGTAGCATGTTGGAGAAGCTTGAAAGCAGGACTGATTAGGGGTAGTGGATATTTATTTTTATAGTGATGTCATTCAGTACACAATAGTCAATGCATTTTCCCATCAGGGTCAACAACAGATGCTACAAGGCATGGTATGGTCTGGGAATGATTTACTACAAACAAGAGAAATTCAACTTGGCAGAACTTCACTTTAAGAAAGCTCTGAGCAGCAACCCCCACAGCTCTGTGCTGCTTTGCCACATTGGTGTGGTGCAGCATGCTTTGAAGGAGTCTGATGTTGCCACTCAGACCCTGAGCAAAGATTGCAATTGATCTCAAAAACCCACTCTGCAAATTGTCCCATCCATTTTCCCCATGAAAAAGAAGCCTGTTCCTATGGGTGACGATGAGGGCCTTATGATGGCTGCACTTAATTACTCCTTCATATGTTTTTCCATGGCTTCTCTCTCTGTGTCTGACAGACTGTACAAATAGCTCTAGGGAAGTCGTACATCAGGGAGAAGGTCGATTGTGCAATCATAAGGCTGACTGGGTGGCAAGGAAAGGGCCCTAGGTTTACTGAATTCTTTTGCTAAATCATGGAAAACTTCAGAGACAGAGATTGGGTGGCTCAACCGGAGAGGGAACTAGAGAATGAGCTGGACTACAGGGGGTGGAACAAAAACAGGTAGAGAGACAAAAGTCACTCCATGAGGAGATGCCTACTGTGGCACGATTTATGGAGATGTAGTGGTGACACTGCAATTATATGAATATGATTATTAATAATTAATAATTGTAATCAATAATTACTAATACTTATTGCATTACCTTGTTATAATACTAGGAAGGGAACAACCCACCTTTGGATAGAGAGTGGAAATGCCATGAACAAATAATTAAGCTTAGAAAACTGGAAATTAATAAGCATTAATTAATAATTTAATTTGTAATTATTTGAGCAGTCTCATAAGCTAGGTGCTAGTTCTTGACACTTTGCGATTCTAGAGCCTGGGTACACCTGAGTATACACCTGTGAACAGTTAATAAGTTTAATAAAGAAAACCAAAGTGGCAATAGACATCTGTACAGCTTGAAAATTGGAAGATGATCAAAGATAGCATGAACAGCGGTAATTTTGCATATATGAAGAAAGAGCAATTGTCATGCGGTGGCCTTCGCGAGCCACCATAAGACGCCAAAAGTCAACGGTGAGGTTTGCATTGATGCTTTATTCAGGAACACATGATAACACACAAAGTAATGAGCCTCGGTGGGCTAAAACACACAAGGCTAGACACAGGAGAAAATAAGGCTAACACCAAGCGTACTTACAATCCAGAACATGAACAAGGAATCGAAGATCAGGAATAGTTGACGTCTGAGGCGAGAACCGCTCGCTCAATGTCTGGCAAGGGATTGTTTGACGAGACTGCTGCATAATACTGCTCCCAGCGCTCGCTTAAATGCCGGGCTGCTAATGAGCCGTAAATGCAGCACAGCTGTTAGGTTTTGACAGCAGGAAGCCCCTCCGAGTGCTATCACAATAAGAGCTCGGGGAGCCAGAAGGTAAAAACTGCTGTCAAACCTGGCGGAGATGATGTATGACAGTTCCTCCCCCCCGAGGGCGGGCTCCGAACGCCCGTTAACACCCAAGCCCCCCCCCCACCCTCCCAGGGAGGGCAGATGGGGGAGCAGGCCCGAAGGGAGAGGATCATGATCATAGCAGATTCATATGGAAAACCAGAAAAAATACAACACTCACTGCCACACAAATCACAAATATGACAGGGTACAAATGAAATAGTCACAGGACACGATAACAGACAATACAGTACTCTCAAATGCACGAATCATAATTACTCAGAGCGCAAATGAGACAATCACAGGGCATAAGTGAAGCAATTACAGAGCACAATTTATGGAAAATATCATACCCCATAATGCACATTAACACCCAGGGCCAGAGAGAAAAAAAAAAACCAACTAGAAACACACACGTCCCTCAAACAGGAGAGGGGAAAAAAGGGAAAAAAAACCACACACACACTAACCCAGGCAAGCACACAGAGCCAGATTATCACCCCGGATGACCTTTACCCCAGACAGTTCAGAAAAATGACGACAGGCAGAGACCAAAAACCACGGGGACAGTTCCGGTGGTCTCCCTACGTCCAATGGCCAACGGGTGGTCACGGGGAACAGTACATGATCGGGCGGCTTGCCCCAGTCCCAGGCCCGGAAAGTCCAACCCTCCAGCGGCCGAACCAGGTCACCCAGCAGCAAACACAGTGTGTCGGGTGGCCGGCCCAGGGCGCCGAACCAGCGAAATTGTTCCTCGGGTGGCCGACCCGCATCCCTCAGCCACCAGAACCATGGGAGGACAGCCTGCGGCGGCCTCCCTGGCGGGTGAAAGACGTGGGAGAGCTGGGGGGGCCGCTCGCTGAGGTTCACTCACGGGCTTCGCTGGAAGCGGATTCAGACGGGGATCTTGCTGAGGTTTACCTTGGCCGTGGCGCCGACGTCTTCGACGGCCCCTGGATGGCGGGAACTCCTGGACTGGATCGGGGACAGGAACAGGATCCCAAAGCGGGGAGCGAGGATGCCTCTTCCTCTGCTTCCTGCCATAGTCCTCCTCCACCATACGGAGTATCTCGCGCTGTGCGGCGATGTTGGCCCTCCTAGCGTCGACTTCAGGATGGTCGGTGTAGTGAGGGAAACGATTAAGGACATCCTCAGTGCAGTCCAGGTACCAGCGTACGTCGCTGTGATAGTCGAGGAGGGAGGCAACGATGAGCGTTTCGTCCACATAGTCCAAAGCCTCTGCCAGCTCGTAGTCCCGACTCCGAGCGTGGCCCCTCCGCGACGGCATTCTCCCAGCACGCAGTTACCCAGACAGGAAAGAACAGTTGTCCAATTAAAGCAAACTCACCAGGAACGGTGTCTCGGTTTGGCGTCTCCGTTTAGGCGCTTTGGCAGCAGTCTACTGTCATGCGGTGGCCCTCGCGAGCCACCATAAGACGCCAAAAGACACCAGTGAGGTTTGCATTGATGTTTTATTCAGGAACACAGGATAACACACAAAGTAATGAGCCTCAGTGGGCTAAAACACACAAGGCTAGACACAGGAGATTGTAAGGCTAACACCAAGTGTACTTACAATCCAGAACATGAACAAGGAATCGAAGATCAGGAATAGTTGACGTCTGAGGCGAGAACTGCTCGCTCAACATCTGGCAAGGGATTGTCTGACAAGACTGCTACATAATACTGCTCCCAGCGCTCGCTTATATGCCGGGCTGCTGGTGAGCCGTAAATGCAGCACAGCTGTTAGGCTTTGACAGCAGGAAGCCCCTCGGGGTGCTGTCACAATAAGAGCTTGGGGAACCAGAAGGTAAACACTGCTGTCAAACCTGGCAGAGATGATGTATGGCCCGAGCGCGAATGAGATCGACATGACAGCAATATGTATATATTTACAGGTCTTGCATATGTGGAATAAGGTTGAAGTGTGGCTGAATACAGAATTAGTGAAATGATAATAGTGACAAAAATTACGTATAATGCAAAGTTAATGAAAAAGGAATTTGGAAAACATTTTATGAAAAAGAAAAAAAAACAGATTAACTTTACATTATACTCAAAAAGGAATGGCAGTTACAGAAAAAGTTATGGCTGTCCCTGAAGCTAATGCTGTTAGCTGCCTTACTTTCTTGGAGTGGCTGGGCTCCCAAGAGACTTAGACAGAAGCAGAAAAGAATGGTCAAGCCTCATGGAGTCACAGGCACTGCAGGAATGGGCTTTGAGTAGCACTACTTTAGTCCAACGTGGGTTGGAGATGAACCTTGGTGGCAGGGGTCCTCCCTGCAGTTCTGTGCACAAGGTCTTGACCAAGAAATCTTCTGTGAGGTGGGGGCCCAGTTCAGGGCAGTAACTTGAGTCTGCTGGAGTACAATGGATTGCCCTCTTGGACAGTATTTGGCAGTGGAGAACAGCCCAGAAGAAAGCCTTAAAAATGGACTGACTAGGTATGCTTTAAATTGTGTGGTCACGCTTGAGTTACAAAAAAATATAAGGTTAAAGAAAAATCAAACCTTGGCTTACTTAGAAAAAGAAAAAAATTGAGGATTACTTCCAACTATTCACTGCTTTGTAGAGAATGTGGCAGAGCCTTAATTAAAAATCCAACAAGTGTCAAAGTTTAGATGGCTAAAGAGCATTCTAAGAGCAAGGAAAGTTTCAATTTACCTTGAGTCAAATAAAACAGCTGAGTGAAGGCTTTGAGGCCCAAAGGAGAGAGAAACGCAGGCGACCTCCCTCTCTGGAAGCTGGCAGGAAAAGAGAAAGAAAATCTGGTTTCAGGGAAACAAAAATGCATTGACACCAACCCACAGGGCGGTCCTGAGTGGTCAGCCAATCAGGGATTTACATGACTAACTCTCTACACCATGGGTGAGGTCACTAGCCCAGTTGGGATGCTTGTATTGATTATGCAAATTAGCCTGCTCCAGCTGGAGGAAGACCTAAAGGCTTGAACCAAATTCTCAGAGATTCTTAATTATCACACAACTAGGCACACGTAGTCCAAAATACATCTTTACATGATCTGACCACCCTAGAAGAGCTCATAAAGAGAGACAGCATACACAAATAAAACATTTATAACAACAGACAATACAGCAAAGTCATAAGTTTCTCAGGGAGTCTCCTTCAGTCCACCTCTTTAGGCACTTTCGCACTGTAGGAACCCTTTGCAGTTCCTATAACCTTTTAACTACCTAGGCCAGTTTTGTTGTATTTGGACAGCATAGGAACTAGGAACCATGGACCTCAGTTCCTAGAACCATTTTAACTTAACTCCGAGGCAGGGTCTTTTCTGGTTCCATAGGTACTCATATGACATAGGTGTTTGCTGATTGGCAGAACTGGTAAGCTATGCCCACTACCAGAGACTTCTGCTTCTCATGGTGCCACCATGTTTGAAAAGAAACTTTGCTGTGTTTTTTTTTTCCTGTAGTCGCTAATGGACATAGTGTGGCAGTTTGGGAAAACCCCCACAAACAGACTAAGGACAGACAACTCGCTACTCCTGGTTTTTTCCGCTACACTACTGTGATAATGTCACCTTTCATGCATTGTGTTCATGCGTCCTGTCCTTACTGTGACCTAGAGACTCAGATCAATATGTAGATGTGCCTGTTAACCTCTTTGTTCTGCAGCTGGAGCAAAGTCTAGCAAATCTGCCTATTGTGATGTATGTCTCACAAATGCAAATATCTCATGCCTGTTCTGCAGTCCCTTTGATCAGACAAACTGCTGTGAATCTGCTTTGATGTATTGTTTGAGTTGGGTATAAATACTGCACAGGTTCTGTAACTCACACACACACACACTTCAGCCTCTGCTGCAGGACACAGACTTTGTGTCCGCCTCTCCTCTCCTTCTCTGAGAGCCAGAGGATCCCCATCCAGCCTGCACACACTTGGGCTGGAGAGGGGATCCCGTGACGGCGGTATGATAATAAAACTCTACTTAAAACCTCCAACAACGCCGCTTTATTTCATGCCGCCACAATAGAAGTTTTAATATGAATAAAACACTGACAAATGGACCAATGAGAGGATCAAAGCTCTTCTGGCCTTGTATGCCATACAAAAGGATTCACAAGAATTTGAGGGCTTGCAGCAGAGCACAATAATTTTCGGAAAATAAGCTTGCAGTCCACGGGGATTTTTTACAATGCGAAGCAGTGAGGAAGAAGATTACAAAACTCAAACAGGACTACAACAGTTAAGGACCCCAACAATCAGAACCTGGAGAACCAGAAGACCAGGAAATGTTCCAACACTTTGGACGCAATCTTGCATCGGCTGCCTACACGGGCATGAAATCCCGGCACCACTGCCACAGGATACCGCAGTATGCGTCCTCAGAGAGAGCATAGTGTGTATGGTGTAGTGAGTCTGTTCAGGTGGTTAAGATTGATTAAGATTGATAAGTGATGAGGAAATGTGTGTAAATTTAATATAATTTTGAGATCTTAACAAGCTGATTTTATCATGCAGTGAAATACAATATTTTTGTGTTCCAGATACTAATGAGTTAATGTTTTGTACATTTGTAGATCTACTGTGATGTGTAAGATGTAATGCACATACTGACCCCTTGGGGTAGGCGGAAGGGTACAAATGAGAAATGGGATGGATCTTAAAGATGCATTACCCTTTATATTATAATAATTTAGTCAACTAAATTCTATATTTAGTTGACTAAAACTAGACTAAAGCTAAAATGGTTTAGATAACTAACTTATGACTAAAATAAATAACATTTTAGTCAAAAAAGTATGACTAAAACTCAAGAAAAATTACTGTTAAAATTAGCACTGAGGCTGACTATAATTAATGCTACATACGCTGTTGTGTAGTGTGTGTGAGCGTGTGAGCGTGCACGCGCGCGCACGCATGTATGCATATGTGCATGTGTGTGTGTCCACATAATTTAGTGTACAGTTACAGTAAACCCCACAAACTTGTGGGGGTGTTGGTCAGCTGTGCTGAAACTGGATGATGGAGGAATCATTTTGATTGTTTGGTTTTGCTCCTTCCTAATTTTCCCAACTTCACAAATCTGGCTGAAGGGGAAAGACAGAATTAAAGATACTGTAGTGCGTCTATATAAATGTTGTTCTGGTTTTTAAAATAGTGTTGCTGACAAGTTTAGCACTGTGGTTTTCTTAGTGTGTTGATCCTTTTTTTCGGGAGTAGATTGGGTGGAGATCCAGTACCTTTACCATGCCACTGACCTGCAGGAACATTGGCCTGTCTGTATTTCAAGACCTCTGACTTTACAAATTAAGCACTGACTACACCCTGCATAGTTTCCCTTCACATGCCCAACACCCCTTTCCCTCTCCCAGAACACAGCCCCCCTGCTCCAGTCTGTCCCTCACTATCTTTATTTCACACAACATAAAAAAAAATGCTTACAACACTTATTGTGAAAATGTATGATGTTATTAGGTGGAAGACATGCGGTAACACATCCAGGCTGCACAAACTCCAACTCCTATCTGCAGCAGGTGGCTGTACAGCCAGATGATAAGTTGTGTTCATTCTCTCCAATGCAGGTTTCAAGCGGCGACACACTTATTGTAATGTCCCTCTGGACATACAGAAATTCTTTGTCCACTGTTCAACCTTTTTTCTACCAGTCATCTACTCTGCTGTGGACTCAGAGGGATGGTGAGGAGCATTGCACAATGAGTCACGGTGACGTCTGAAATGCAAACGCTACATGTTACAATACTGTCTGAAATATTCAGTTATTTTTTTCCCCTTTGTTATATCATTCTGTTGCTTTCTTTTAATCTTTACTTTTAATCTGTCCGAAATAAAGAAAGACTCATTCATATTCAGTTGTTAAAATCAGCTCAATGACAACAGTAAAATACTATCAGAAATATTTACCCATACAACACACATACAATTGGCACATGTTTAACTAGAAAAGCACTCAGAGAGCACGTACCTCAATCAAGGCTCCATCACCTCCAAAATGTAATGGGTTCGTGTGTAGGCCACGAGCCACTTCTGGTGAAAACTGCATCAAAGTCTATCCAGTAGTTTTGGAGGATTCTTGCTAACACACTGTGAGAAGAGAAGAGTCTTGGTGGAGGTATGCATTCTCGGATCATCTCCAAAGTGTAATGGTTTCCTCTCTAGCCCAAGGACTACCTCTGGTAAAAAAAAAATCATCTAAATCCATCCAGTAGTTTTGGAGTATTCTTGCTAACACACTGTGAGAAGATAAGAGCCTTGACGGAGGTATGCATTCTCACATCAGCCCCAAAATGTAATGGCTTCCTCTCTAGCCAAAGGACTACCTCTGGTGAAAATGTTATCCAAATCCATCCAGTAGTTTTTGTGTAATCCTGCTGCACAAATACAAAGTCCTTGTTGGAGGTATTCACTCTCAGATCATCACCATAATTTAATGGGTTTATACATGACCCAAGGACAACCTTCACTACTTGAACACTCTGCCTGGTTCTTCTTGTTGAAAACCCATCATTTGTCTGGTGTTGGAGCAGCAATGACCACACAACACGCTCGTCTGAACTTCTTCCACCACCATGTCCCCCAGGAGGAAGCAGATGTCCATCCAGGAAGGACAGGTAGGGTGTGTCTGTGGTCCGTCATTATGCACACTTTTACATTGCTGTGGTGCAGCTGCCAAATTGGCAGCTTTTAACTGAGACTTACACTACCGTTCAAAAGTTTGGGGTCACCCAGACAATTTTTGTGTTTTCCATGAAAAGTCACACTTTTATTTACCATGAGTTGTAAAATGAATAGAAAATATAGTCAAGACATTGACAAGGTTAGAAATAATGATTTGCATTTGAAATAATAATTTTTCCCTTCAAACTGTGCTTTCGTCAAAGAATCCTTCATTTGCAGCAATTACAGCATTGCAGACCTAACATGATTGCACAAGGGCTTTCTAATCATCCATTAGCCTTCTGACGCAATGAGCAAACACATTGTACCATTAGAACACTGGAGTGATAGTTGCTTGAAATGGGCCTCTATACACCTATGTAGATATTGCACCAAAAACCAGACATTTGCAGCTATAATAGTCATTTACCACATTAGCAATGCATAGAGTGTATTTCTGATGAGTTTAAAGTTATCTTCATTGAAAAAAAGTGCTTTTCTTTAAAAAATAAGGAAATTTCTAAGTGACCCCAAACTTTTGAACGGTAGTGTACATCCCCCTTTTTTTGTGTGTGTGTGTCAGGTCAGGCATTGGCTTGCTTGCTACCGGACAACCATGAAAACCGGTAGTATCTGTCTCATTGGTCGGGCCATCGGCGACTCAACCGGCATCCCCACCCTTCCGAGGGTGTGGAGGGTGAAAAAGGGCATCCTGGCAGAACTAAAAACAATATCTGCCACAGGTCTGTGGTGGACCACTCCCCGTTGCACAGGGTGAGACTGGACATCCTGACAGATAAATACATCTGTCGCAAGGTCTGTGGTGGACTGTGCCAGTCGGTGCATTGTGACATGCACTACACAAAGAGCAGAGATAAACAAACTTATCATCTGGTCAGTCACTGCAACAGATACTGGAGTCAGTTTGTCTTGGCTTGTCCTTGCCACTGATAATACTTTTATCTGCCAAGAATGTGCTGCTAGTCCAGCAAAAGCTAGCAGTTCTCAAATACTGTACTTTACAAGCAGTTTCATGAAATGGTCAATCAGAAAGCAACTCATACCGGCTCGGACGTCGCCCGGGCTTACAAGGTCCGCACTGATCTGTTCACACTCCAACAGGCAGCGAAAAGTAAGCTAGGAGCAGGAAGACAAAAGAAGAGGAAAACAGCAACCTTGTGTGTAGCAGAATGGAATGTATGCACTCTGCTGGACAGAACAACATCACAGCGCCCAGAAAGACAGACTGTGCTTGTGGCCCTGGAACTGAACAGGTACAATGTAGACATAGCTGCACTTAGTGAAACAAGATTGCCTGGATATGATAGCTTGGAAGACCATGGGTACATCTTCTTTTGGAGTGGGAGATCAACTCAAGGAAGGAGAGAAGCAGGAGTGGGCTTTGCAGTTAGAAAGGAGATAGCAGCAATGCTTGATGAGGAACCGGTGCCAATCAACGACAGGATAATGACTATGAGACTCCCACTACAGCGGAAGATGTATGCCACACTCATCAGTGTATATGCCCCAACAATGACCAACACAGAGGAGGTGAAGGAAGAGTTCTACAGTGATTTATGTGAGACTATCAGGCGTGTACCGACTGATGACAGGCTGATACTCATTGGAGATTTTAATGCCAGAGTTGGTTCGGACACCGAGAAATGGAAAGGAGTGCTTGGCAGCCATGGAGTAGGCAAGTGCAATGCTAATGGAGAACTGCTTGCACTATGTTCAGAGTACAACCTTGTGATAACCAACACTCTATTTAAGCACAAGGACACACACAAGAAGACATGGATGCACCCAAGATCCAAGCACTGGCACTTATTAGACTACATCATAGTCAGGCAGAGAGACACAAGGGATGTATTGGACACCAGAGCAATGAGAGGTGCAGACTGTGGCACTGATCATGTTATGCTGAGATCTAGATTAAGGATTTGGAGATAAAAACAGCACTGCAGGATGGGTACGAAGCCACCACGGAAGCTAAACACTAGTGCACTGAAAGGCCAAAAAAAGCAGGAAGAACTAACACAGGAAATGGATGAAAACTTGAAAGACTGGGACAGCAACAACTCAGAGAATGACATAGAAGAGAAATGAGCAACACTGAAGGATACGGTGTATCAGACTGCGAGTGATGTATTAGGCTACCCTGAGAGGAAACATCAAGATTGGTTTGATGAGCATGATGAACACCTGAAGAAACTACTAGAAGCGAGGAATACAGCTAGGTAGGAAAACCTACAGTGTAACACAAGGTCGAAGAAGAAGAAATACTCAAAGGCTCAGAGTGAGCTACAGAAGTACACCAGAGAGATGAAGTCCAACTGGTGGGATGAAAAAGCAGAGAAACTTCAAACTGCAGCAGACAGGAAGGACATGAAAACATTCTTCACAGGTTTGAGAGACATCTATGGCCCTAAACCAAGAGGATTGATCCAACTAAAGGCTATGGATGGTGAAAGCATTTTGCAGGAGAAAAACAAGATCCTGGACAGATTTGCAGACCACTTTGACCAACTACTAAACAACCCTGGAGATCTCACTGAAGAGGCTAAAGAAGCTCAAGTGTAGTGACCAGATGTATCAAGTCTGGATGAACCACCAAATTTTGATGAACTAATGGCAGCTATCATGACAACATAGGATGGTAAAACTCCAGGAAGGGATAGAATTCCAGCAGAAGTGTGGAAATTTGGTGGTGTTCAGCTGACCAACTGCCAGCACAAGCTCATCCAAGAGAAATGGGATGCCCATAAAGTACCTCAAGACTGGAAGAATGCAAGTATTGTGCCTTTGTTCAAGAAAGGTGACAGGAAGGATTGTGGAAATTACCGAGGTATATCACTGCTAGCCACTGTTGGTAAGATTCTCTCACGTGTACTACTTAACAGACTCAGTGAACACATCTCGCAGAATGTACTACCGGAAGCCCAGTGCGGCTTTAGAAGTGGAAGAAGCACAATGGACATGATTTTCTGCTTGAAACAGGTTCAAGAAAAGTGTATTGAACAGAACATGCCGCTTTATGTAGTCTTCATAGACTTCAGTAAAGCCTTCGATACTGTTTCGCAACAAGGACTTTGGCAGGTACTCAAGAAATATGGTTGTACAGAGAAGTTTGTCAGCCTGATCGAGGCACTCCATACAGGTATGCAAGCAAACGTGGCAATGAGTGGTTCAGTATCTAAAGACTTTTCAGTAAGCAATGGGGTGAAACAAGGGTGTGTGCTGGCACTTACACTCTTCTCGCTATATCTGGCAGCCATGCTTGAGGTGGCCTTCAAAGACACTTCAGAAGGAGTATACATTCAAACAAGGGAAGAAGCAGACTTGTTCAATGTGGCACAGTTTAAAGCCAAGAGTAAGACATCGATAAAAATAGTAAGAGAAATGCTCTTTGCCGACGACAGTGCTCTAGTTGCACACAGCGTGGAAGATATGTCATCTTTAGTGGAGAAATTTGCAAGAGCAGCTAGCCAATTCAGCCTCCAAATCAACATCAAGAAGACAGAGTGCCTTTATCAGCCACCAAAGTTCCAATTATCAACATCACTACCACAAGAGATCAGCATTGGTACAGAGCCACTAGTCAAGTGCAAGACTTTCAAGTACCTAGGGAGTACTGTTTCAGAGAATGCTAGGCTGGAGGATGAACTGTCTCTCAGAATGGGAAGAGCGAGCACTGTGTTTGGAAACTTGAGGGAGAGACTGTGGAACAATGGACATGTGTCTACCCATGTGAAATGCAAAGTGTACAGAGCGACAGTACTGGCTACTCTATTGTACGGTGCTGAAACTTGGACTGTCTACAGAGTGCAGGTGAAGAAACTCCATGCGTACGTGATGAGACACCTTCGAGCCATAATGAACATCTCATGGAAAGACAAGATAACCAACATAAAAGTGTTGAAACGAGCTGGTCTACCATCAATGGAGGACATGCTAATACAGATGAACCTGAGATGGCTCGGATATGTTGAGAAGATGGACCACCAGCATCTCCCTCGGCAGTTACTCTACTCACAATTATGCGAGGGCAAATGCAATCAGGGTAGACCAAGGCTCAGATTTAAAGACACTGTAAAAAGAAACTTGAAGAAGTTGGACATAGACAGGAGTTCCTGGCAGCGGAAGGCTAAGGACAGAGCTGTGTGGAGGAATTTGATCAGACCCAAATGAAACAGTCATTGTCACCCATGACAGACTGCTATGATGATAATGATGAAGGACTACCTCTGATGAAAATTTCATCAAAATCCATACAGTAGTTTTTGGGTAATCCTGCTAACAAACAAACAAACCAACAGAAAAACAAACAGGCAAACCACCATGAAAACATAACCTCCTTGGCAGAGGTAATAAGTTAGACTTACATGTTGTCTGCAGTGCCCTGCTCTTTCTTCCTCCATGGAACGAAGGAGGGTTGACTGTCGTTGAATTCTCCGTCTCCTTTCCTGACTACCTCTATGAACTCCAGTCTCAACATTAGATGACCCATTGGGCATTCCAAAATATTACTGCGATGGAGAACATGAACACTGTAGCCTCCTCGCTCTCCATGCTGGCTTTGTTGTTGTTGTTGTTGCTTTTGAGTGTTGTGCTTAAGTACACATCACTGTCGTGGTTGCTTGCATCAAACCAGTCCCCACTATGCCCCTCACTGCCTGTGCGAAGGTTGGTGGTTCAAATCCCACTCCCCCCAGCCATCCTGCTGTTGTGTCCCAGAGCAAGACACTTTACCCACCTTGCCTCCAGTGTTCATGACACTGGACATGAATGTGTATAAATGTTTGGTAGTGGTCGGAGAGGCAGTTGGCATGGATTGGCAACCATGTTTTCATCAGTCTGCCCCAGGGCAGCAGTGCCTACAGAAGTAGCTTACCATTATCAATGTGTGCGGGGTGAATGAATAATGTATCCATTGTAAAAGCGTCTTTGAGTGTCTATGAAAAGCGCTATATAAATCTGATGCATTATTATTATTAAAACAGAAATGTTCCCCTGTGGGAGGGTAGTTCCTAGAACCAAACTCAAGGGGGACAGTTCTTAGAACTGAGCTCTTAGAACTTCTCTGTTCAAAAGCCACTTAAGACCCAGGTGAGATCTGAACTTAAGAAGATCAAAGCAAGGAATACTGCAGGTCCAGATGGCATCAACTCAACGCTCCTCAAGTCCTGTGCAGACCAGCTGTGCAGGGCTGTGGAGTGCATCTTCAGCTTGAGCCTGAAGCTAGGGAGGGTGTGACTGTTGTGGAAAACATCCTGCGTGGTACCTGTGCCAAAGACTCTGCACCCCAAGGACCTGAGCAGCTACAGACCAGTGGCCCCTAATCCACTGTGGCCCGCCAGTCCATTTCCAAAAATCAATTATTTATTTATAGCATGTTTGCTCTATTTGGAACCACATTCTTAAATACAGTTATAGAGTCTGCCAGCAGAGGATGCGCTAACTGAAACATAGGAGCCACTCTGTGTGCATGTGGTCAAGGAGAGAGTGAGAGTGAGGGAGCCGCAGGGAACAGTACACGGCCTGAGAATGTGTTTTTAACATATGATGCCTGCTAAGACTGCATTAATAGGCTGTAAACACCAGTAAATGTACAAAAAAGGCTGTTTTTAAACAAGAACAAATACTACTGAGGAGCTGTAGCATTTATTCTTGTTTGGCAGGTGAAGCCTCATGAAGTTTGGAGGTTTTTTTAATTGTGCAGAAAAATATTTAAAGCTTTGAGAGTTCTTTCCAAAGAGCACAATTGAATCACTGACAGTTTCAATTCCATGTCAGCAGTTAAAGTTCAGAGACTGTGGTCACTGTAATCTGCTGATTTTTTGTTGTTGTTGCTGTTATTGTTCATTTATACCAGTGGCTCTTAAATGTTTTTTATTCACTATTTTGGGGAACCATTAACAAGCCTACCTACCCACAGTTATTTCTCTGCCCCTCCACACCCACAATGAATCAAGCAAGCTAAGCCTAGTCATATTTCCTATTCTTCTTGGCTTTTTTTTTTAAATTACTGTCCGGAATTTCTCTTTGGTCATCGTTTTGATGGAGAGTTTTCAAAATTAGGCAATGATATAATTTTATCCATCCATCCATCCATCCATCCATCCATCCATCCATCCCTCTTCTGCTGCTTAATCCTTTTCAAGTCGGGGGGACTGGAGCCTATCCCAGCATCTTTGGGCGAGAGACAGGGTACGCCCTGGACAGATCGCCAGTCCATTGTGGGACAGATATAATTTTATCAGTAATTTAAATTCTAATATCATAAAATACTGAGTAGCTTTTGTTTTCATTTGCATTTTCAGTTTTAATTGTGAAACTTTTGACTTTGCAGGAAATAATACCCCCACCACCACCACCACGGAAAGTTTACATGTAAATCTGGGCCTCGAGAAGAGAGAAAAATTTTTTTGTGGCCCTCATTACCACCAAAGTTGCCCATCCCTGTTTTAGATGTGGTTTTGAGAAAACTACCACCGGCCACAGTGGCTAGCGGTTGTCGCTGTCTTACCAGCCACTGCTGAAATCCACCAGCCATTGGCCGGTTGGCCGGTGTTAATGTCAAGCTCTGCACACAACCTATAATAGGGTCCATAACTGTGTGTCTGTCATGATCATCTGCAGTATGGGGGCCCCCAGGGAACAGTTTTGGCTCCCTTCCTGTTACCCTCTACACTGCTGACTTACATAACACACCACACTTCCACCTGCAGATGTCCTCTGATGACTCTGCAATTGGTGGTCTCATCTATGATGGGGATTACTTGGAGTATAGAGGACTGACCCAAGACTTTGTGGACTGGTGCCTAAAGAACTGCCTCCAGATCAATGCTGGGAAGACCAACGAACTGGTGGTGGACTCTTGCAGGTGTCGACACTCCCTGACAGCACCGGTAAACATCCAGGGAACAGACATTGAGATGGTGACATCTTACAAGTATCTTGGTGTTCACCTGAACAATAAACTCTACTGGTCACACAACACAAACACACTTTACAAGAAGGGTCACTTCTGAGAAGACTCAGGTATTTTGGAGTACAGGTGAAACTCCTGAAGATCTTCAATGACTTTGTCGTGGCATCAGCCATCATGTATGGAGTGGTCTACTGGGGAAGCAGCTTCACAGCTGCCAACAGGAAGAGACTGAACAGGTGGATCAAGAAGGCCAGCTTTGTTCTGAGGTGCCACCTTGACCCAGTGGAGGTGATGAGAGAGAGGAGGATGGTGGCTTAGCTATCATTACCACTGGAGTCCCACCCCATGTGGGACATGCTGAATGGACTGAGCAGTTCATTTAGTGGTAGGCTGATCCACCCAAAGTGCACAAGGGAGAGGTTTTGTAGGTCCTCCCTAACTGCTGCTATCAGACTTTATAATCTGCACTGCTCATAACACTACTTTTCCTTCTTTTTCTTCTTCTGAGTGAGAGGAGTGTGAGTGGAATAGTAGAAGTGTTGAGAGTTTGTGCTGTTTCTATCTTTTCTGTTCTTTTGTCACAACTGGTGTGGTGATGTGAGATCTGGGTGAGGGAGATAAAATACCTGGAGAGCTGTGCAAAGAAGCTGAGGGGGTTGGTGAATTGTGCATGACTGGTGAAGGAATAAGTGGACAGTGTGGGGCAGGTAAAGCATCAGGAGGTCTTTATGAGGATGGTGCTGCAGTTGACGTCGAAGATATGGAGGCGTGTGAGTCAGGGCAGGCTTCTCTTAAGTGCCTCAGAAACAAAGCGCCACCCGTGTCTGCAGGTGGTAAAGCCGGTCGGCTGATGGTTAGACAGAAGTTTGCAGATAGTGCAGCTCTCTCTGACAACAGCGACAGTGAAGCTTTTTCTGACAGCAGTGTGTTTTCACACAATAGTACACAGATGTCTGTTAGTCAGGAGGACATTATTTATCCTGCAAAAATGTTCAGATTGTTTTTAGAGCAGACCAAGGGCATGAAGGGGCTGGATATACAGCAATATTTTCCTGATAAGCAGGCTTTTTATAACTCTGCCAGGCAGTTTATAAAAAGCAAAGCTGAAACAGACCTCACAGATCAGGAAATTTATAGACTAAGAAAACAGATGAATAAAGTAAGAAAACAAATAGGCTTTTAATTATGATGAAGAATATAATGATTTCTCTTTTACTTTTCCTCTAAGTCGTGCTTACTCAGGTTTTAATACTCCTCTAATTATGGATTTTTTTAAGGTGGGGAGTTTAAATGTATTGTTTTTACAAGAAACACATAGTGATCCGACTGTAAAGGCAGACTGGATTAGAGAGTAGGAAGGGAAACTGATTTTAAGTCACAACACCACAGCCAGTGGAGGGGTGGGATTTTTATTCTCCAGGAAGTTTGCTCCAACTTCTCTGGAGGTTCAGCATTTTATCAAAGGCAGATGTCTTTTAGTCAAAGCCAGTTTTCAACATTTTACTGTGCTTTTTTTTTTTTTATCAACATTTATGCTCCAACCAATGGTACTGAGAAGAAGGAGGGTTTTTTTTTACTAAAGATTAATGATAAATTAAACAGTTGCACTCGGAGGATTTTTTATTAGTGGGTGGGGATTTTAATTGTACTGAAAATGAGTTTTTAGATCAAAACCACAAAGAGATGATGATCTAGCCTCCCAACAGGCTCTGAAGCAGTTGGTCTATTCTCATGGCCTGGTGGATGTGTAGAGAAAGACGCACAGTGACTGTCAACAGTACACATGGTGTCACCTCAAAGAGGATAGGATTTCTTCAGCCCGACTTGATTGGATGTATTGTTTTAAACACCATTTAAATGTTTTAAGTCCTGTAAAATTTTACCAGTTGGTTTTACTTATCATGCGCTTGGTGTTTGTCAGGCTTTTATAAAGAATTTTGCCCCCAAGAGTGGATATTGGCATTTTAACTCATTTTTAACATTTGATAAATGTTTTAAAGAGGTTTTAAGATTTTTCTGGACTGCTTTTAGAAAAAGGAAAAATGATTTTATGTGTCTTAGGCAATGGTGAGACTGTGGTAAGACTGAAATTAAACTATTGTGTAAGCAGTATACATCCAGTGTCACACATGACACCTGTAGATCTATCAGAGACCTGGAGATAGATATTGTGGTGTTAGAGACCTTTAGTGAGTCGACGGGAAATCGAGGATGTGTTGAAGTCCTCAAATCCCCCCCCCCCCCCCAAAAAAAATAAGACCTTAGCCCAGCTGTTGGACACTAAAGTACAAGGCCCCCTAGTCCGGTCCCGAATTCAGAACATCACTGAGATGGATGTTCCCTCTAGCTTCTTCTTCAGTCTGGAGAAGAAGCATGGACAAAAAAAGGTAATCCACTCCCTGGTCTCCAACAAAGGACAGGAACTGATTGAGCCTGAACAAATCAGAAAGCATGCCATTGAGTTTTATTCCTCTCTGTACATCAGTGATACAGGGAGGACAATGGCCTGGTTGAGAGGTTCTGCAGGGGACTACCTCAGGTCTCTGAGGAAACAAACTCACAGTTAGACTGGCCTCTTCAGTTACTGGAATTGTACTCTGCCCTTCAGAGCAAGAAGGGGAGGAAGGAATGAATAGATACCCTCACTGTGGAGGTTTTTTTTTTAAAGCTTTAAAACCTGACATTTTAGAGGTTTTTAATGAAAGTTTGTGTTCAGGCTCTCTGCTTACGTCCTGCCACAGGGCTGTTGTCACCCTCCTGCCAAAAAAAGGAAACTTGCAGGACATAAAAAAAACTGGCGACCCTTGTCTCTCCTCTCCACAGATTACAAGATTTTTTTCCAAGGTTTTGGCCAACAGGCTGAGAGAAGCTATGGAGCAGGTCATCCATCGGGACCAGACGTACTGTGTACCAGGCAGGTCCATGGTAGACAGTGTCTACTTAATTCACAATGTTTTTGAAGTCTCCAGCTCACTGGGTATAAATACTGTTCTGATTTCTCTAGATCAGGAAAAGGCTTTGACCACGGTGAGCATGACTTCCTCTGGAAGCTCATGGAGAGGTGTGGGTTCAGTGCTGGTTTCATAGCTTCATGGATCTGGCAGCATCCGGCAGGGCTGTGCTTTGTCTGGTATGCTCTATGCACTCTCCTTAGAACCTCTCCATAAAATACACACAACCACTGATGGCCTTGCCTTACCTGGTTTTAATAGAAACATAGTTTTATCCACCTATGCGGATGATGTAATTGTTTTTATTAAAAATCAGACCAACATTACTGTTTTAGTTGATTTAAGTGACACTTTTACCCTTTTATCAGCAGCAAGGGTGAATTGGAGAAAAAGTGAAGCCCTTGCTGTTGGTGATTGGCTTGGAGGCCTCCCAGTTCTTCCACAGGACATGGCATGGAAAAATGATGGCATAAAATACCTGGGGGTTTTTCTTGGTAACAATGTCATGGTCCACAGGAACTGGGAGAACGTCGGTGAGAAAATTGAAGGCAAACTGAGTAAGTGGAGATGGCTGCTCCCTCAGATGTCCTACAGAGGGAGGGTGCTTGTACTTAATAGCCTTTTTGCGTTCCTGCTTTGGCACTCATTAACCTGCCCAGATCCCTCATCAGGTTTACTGTCCCAGATTCAGACAAAAATTGTAAGAGTTTTCTGGGACAATTTGCACTGGGTGCCACAGGGGGTGCTGTTTTTACCCAGAGAGGATGGGGGACAGGGCCTCATCCACCTGGCCAGCAGAACTGCCACCTTTAGGTTACAGTTTGTGCAGAGGTTTCTGATGGGGCCAACAGATCTAATGTGGAGAGTAGTGGCCAGCTGCCTCTTCAGGCATGTGAGTAATCTGGGACTGGATTATGTTCTGTTTTTAGTTAATTCAAAATGTTTAAATTTAAGTGGGTCTCCTCCATTTTATCAAAGTCTTTTTTTAAGTCCTGAAACCTTTTAACACTAAATGATGTAAAAACTCTGACTCTCTTTTCTGGATCTTGAGGGAGCCATTGATTTATGGAGCAAGGTTGGATGTCTGCACTGACACCACTCCTGGGTTGATGGCAGCACTCCTGAAAACAAAGACTGTGACTCTGCAACAACTGGTGAATGCAGAAGTACCAACACTAACGGACTCCCTGGCCATAGCTACAGTACCTTGCTGGGTATCAGGTCTGCCAAAGTGGCTCAGAGGGTCCTGGAACTTTGGAGGCAGAGGTTCAATGGGAGGGAAAGGCGTCTTCTGGTGGACCACAGCAGAGAAGTCATTGAACCCGACCACAGTGATCCTTTCCCAGAGATCTCCACGAGCCCTGATCTTGGTGATCAAACTGGTCATTTGCTAAAAACACACATCTCCAGACAGCTGACATTACACAATGCTGACAAAAAACACTGTACATCAGTTGTGTTAAGGTCATCAACAAAACAGGACTGCACAGCAGACCCCCACTGTGTGGACTGAGAAGCTGATTGTGTCATGTGTCTGAGGTCCAATGTCATCCCAGACCTCGGACACAGGTTACTGTTGTATTTTGTATTTCTGTATTGGTCTGCTTATTTGTCGAGGTTTATCTGTGTTCCTGTTTTGCCCCTCTCTCTCTCCAGACACTCTCCAATGGCTGCTCACAGCCTGTCGCTGCAGTGAGCAGCTGGTAATCAGCTCACCTGCAGCACAGCTCACCACCTGCCTCCACTCTTGTCATCAATTCACCTTGTATTTATTCTCTGTTGGTTCAGCCATATATTGTTGCTCCGTTAGTCAACCTCTTGTTGTTAATCTTCAGTTTGACTTCGTTGGTCGTTTTAAGTCTCCCTATTTTTCCCAAGTGCACGTTTGCTGTATTTAAGCTGCTCTGTTTTCCCCTGCAGAGTTCACTCTGAGGCACTGCAGGGACGCCACTCATTGACCTTTTGTGTTGGACACTTTTGTACAGTTTTCCTTTCTGTTGAATAAACACACACTTCATCCAGGATGTGGGCTTGTCTTTTTCCCTCTGTGCCTCGGAGAGGCGAGTATATGACAGTACGGAGCGACCCGTGAAGAGCCCTGCTGTAAAGTGGTGTGTTTCCTTTTTTTCATCCTTTTCTGTGTTTTTCCACCCACCTGTTGCTGAAGCGCCATGTCCTACTTGGGAGACAAGGAACCTGTACTATGTCTGCTGGAGGCCATTTACTCATGGACGCTGGAGCCCTATTCCTCCGAGACGCTTCGACTGGCTCGGGACGAGGCTGTGGAGATTATGGACATGTACCCTGACCTTTGGCGTTTCCCGGAGATGGCTGACATGGTTCAATGAATTTTCTCCCTGCTGTACAAGGAGCCTGGGAGGGAACCTCCAGTGTCTGAGCCATTTCCATTGAAGAAGAGGCACTCGCGACGGAGGAAGCCTTCCCCCTCTAGCAGGTCTCCCGCTCCAGCCTCGCCTCCTCCTCCTGAGCCCGTGCCCGCTCTATCCACAGAGGAGATGGAAAAACGCAGACTGGTGTTGCTGGTGGAAATGGACCTCCTCTTGGAGGGGGATCCGTGGCTCCTCCAAGAATTGGCATTGGAGTTAGTGGAGCTTTCTCCAAGGGAACCGGAGCTCCTTCCTGAAGTCAAGCCTGGTCCGATCTTGGAGCACCTTCCCCTCCACTTCGTCGCCATTCCCGGAGGTCTCGCCCAAAGAGTTGTACCATCTTTCAGCCAGCAACCCCTCTCTCACAGGAGGAGGAAAATTCTTCAGATCAGCCATTTTTTCCTCCAGCTGCCTTCCCGGAAGCCATCTCCTCCTCCACAGCATTCAAATCCACCAATGTGGGTAGGGCCATTTTTCCCCCGGCTCCAACTTCCTCCCTGCCTGCTTGGGAGGCTTCTCCAGTGCATTCAGAGGAGCCCAGGTCCACCAGGGAACCGGAGAGGGATGAAAATGCTCCAGACACCGCTGAAAACATCGCAAGCCAGGAGAACAACCAAGTTCTTCCTCATTCCTTTTTCGTAGTTGATGAGCATTCTTGCCTGATCCCTGGTCAAGAGACTCAAGTTCTGCAGTCCCCTGAGTTCTCTGCACCAGCGGCATATGACTACCCCTCACCAGTCCTCTCTGTGTCCTCTCCATGTGCTGCTGAGAGTTTGCCGGCCCCGGAGCCGAGCCGTCAGATGGAGGAGGAGCCCAAGGCCCTGAGGATCCATTCCCAGGGTCGGTGGTGAGGCAGCCCCCATCCACCATGCCGGATGAGGCACCAGCGTGGGGTACATTGCCTGGGGCCCTGGAGACTGCAACCACCATCACGCCTGTTGCAGGGGGCTGCCGCAGCAGAGTAACCCACCAAGCTAGACCTCCAGAGGGCCGAGCCCGAGGGAACATCGTCATCTGGACCGTCGGAGTCAAGGACGGTGGTGGAGCTTGAGCTCATGCAAGTGCTCTCCCTTGTTTTCTTATTGTCAGTATTGGAGCAATCTTGCTTGGTGAGGGGGGCCAGGTGCAGCCACCCGCTGCACCTGAGCTTGCCTCGATGACCTCCACCACTGCCAGTGACCCTAACCCCCTGTCTTCTTGTGCTGGATTTGAGCTCTCTCCCAGAATCTCCAGAGAGATTCTAACCATGCCAGAGGTCTCTGAGGATCCAGGTTTGCCGCTGGGTGTCAACCGAGGGATGGCTTCTCCCATGAGGGTTGACACGGGCATTCCCTCCCTGCCTGGGTCCACCGTGGGTGCTGCCATGGCACAGCCGAGCCCCACTGCGGGTGCAGCCGTGGCCCAGCTGGGTCCCACCACAGGTGCTGCCGTGGCCCAGCTGGGCCCCACCACAGGTGCAGCCATGGCCCAGCCAGGTCCCATCGCGGGTGCAGCCGTGGCCCAGCCGGGTCTCACCATGGGTGCAGCATTGGCCCAGCCTGGGTCCACCGCGGGTGCTGCAGAGCTCCAGCCTGGAGCCGCCGCAGGTGCAGCGGAGCTCCAGCCCAGAGCCGCTGCGGGTGCTACCATGTCCTAAGCTGGGACCACCGAGGGTGCTGCCATGTCCCAAGCTGGGACCACCGAGGGTGTCACCAGCCAGCTTGAGGATGCCGAGGCCTCCTCTCCCCTTCCAGAGGCCTTCGGGGTGCCTCTTCCTCCTCTGCTGGGCGATGTCATGGTCCACTCACCCCCGCCACCGGACGCCATTGGGGTTTTCCTCCTCCGGTCCGGCCACCCACCTTTAAGGCTCCCGGTGGGTAAGCCTCCTTGTCGCTCACCCCTCCGGTTCTGGTGGCTCAACAACACTGGCCAGCCACCAAAGGACTGAGTCTCCGGGTTAGGTGGCCCATTTGCTCCGGCAGCCTGCCTGATGCTGTTCAGTGGGCTGTCTGCTGGGCCTTAGGGGGTGCCGGGGCGCAGGTGTGTTTGGGCTGATCATTTCTTCCCTCCTAGCCGTTTTCCCCCCACCTCCCTCCCGGGGTGGTTTTTGCTGTTCTCGTTTTTTGGGGGGTGGGGGGTCCTTTCCTAATGTTACTGGGGGGTGTCTGAAATCCACCCTTGAGGGGGGGGGCTCTGTCATGTGTCTGAGGTCCAATGTCATCCCAGACCTCAGACCAGGTTATTGTTGTATTTTGTATTTCTGTATTGGTCTGCTTATTTGTCTAGGTTTATTTGTGTTCCTGTTTTGCCCCTCTCTCTCTCCAGACACTCCCCACTGGCTGCTAGCAGTCTGCCGCTGCAGTGAGCAGTTGATAATCAGCTCACCTGCAGCACAGCTCACCACCTGCCTCCACTCTTGTCATCAATTCACCTTGTCTTTATTCTCTGTTGGTTCAGCCATTTATTGTCGCTCCATTACAACCTCCTGTTGTTAATCTCCAGTTTGACTTCGTTGGTGCTGTTTCTGGAGCGTTGCTTGCTCTGAGGCACGTTTGTAAGTCTCCCTATTTTTCCCAAGTTTATGTTTGCTGTATTTAAGCTGTTCTGTTTTCCTCTGCAGTGGTGCTAGTTTCCTCAGAGCGGTGCCTGAGGAGCGGTCCCTGCAGTGCCTCAGAGTGCCTCACTCTGAGGCACTGCAGGGACGCCACTCATTGACCTTTTGTGTTGGGCACTTTTGTACAGTTTGCCTTTCTGTCTAATAAACACACACTTCATCCAGCACATGGGCCAGTGTCTTTCCCTCTGCGCCTCGGACAGGCGCGTATATGACAGATCGGGGAAGGAGTGAGTCCACAGTGGAAAGTTCTGTGCAAACCTCCAATTAAAAAAAGACGGCAGATCTCCAGTGGAGAATTTTACATGGAGCAACCGCCTCAGATGCTTTTATTTCTGTTCTGAACCCCACTGTTTCAAACCAGTGCCCTTTCTACAGTCTCCGTGAGACTGTTTTATGTTTTTAGTGAGTGGAAGAGGCTTACAGTGCTCTTCCCTCTTTTAACAAAAGTTTTTAATCTTTTTGACGAAAAATTTTCTGTGGGTCATTTTATTTATGGTGCAGGATGCAGAAAACAAATAAGGAAAAAGTGACAACTGCTGAATTGTATTACTGGTGAAGCCAAGCTGGAAATACAGTACATGTAAGCAGAAGAAACAAAATAGAGGGTAAACCAGTACAAGAACCGGCCTCAGTGTGGTGCTGCAACATCCGGCCCAGACTGAGACTGGAGTTCAGCTTTTTTAAAATGACTGGAAATTTGGATGCTTTTAAGCAAATGTGGTGTGATAGAGATATCCTTTGTAATGTATGTCACGATGAACTGTGTGTTGCACATTTTCTATTTGGCTGATTTATGTGTTCAACATGTTTACGCATTACACATGCACTCAGTAGCAGATTTACTTTGTAGCGATTGTCTTGATATAATGTCCTGTAAATTTGTAAATAGTGCTTTTGTAAAAATAAAAAAGATCTTCTTCTTCTTCTTCTTCTTCTTCTTCTTCTTCTTCTTCTTCTTCTTCTTCATGCGATTTACATTGTCGACAGGAGAAATGTAATTTCATTCTACCATACAGGATTGGCTATATGGACTGAATGACAACAGAGATGGCTTCTTCTTCTTTTTGAATTATTGAAGGTTGCAACAACACTGTGTGTTCAACTGTGCAACTCATTCAACTGTGAAATATCCTTCTAATATAGAGTTGAATAATTTAATTACTCACTAGTTATGTAAATACTATTTTACTTATTTTTTAACTGTAAAAATTAAACCCATCAAAAAAAGTTTGGAAACATTATTCAGTCAATGATTTCTTCTCTTTAATAAAACCAGTTGGTATTTTATTTTATATTGTTGGAAACCTTGATTAGTCACCTGTGCAATCAGGTCCATCTTTGTATGGCTCATGCATTAGTGGAATGAGCAACACAGCTAAACGTGTGGGTAACGCTCCTCAAAAATGTGCCAAGATCCCCTGTAATATTCTCCTGTCGGTATTTACTCTTGTTTTGGTTTGTTCGGTGGACTGGATAATTTCACTCTTCCACAGTAATAATAAGAAAAGCAACACATAAATTTATTGGCAATTTTTACACAATTTTCATTTTACACTGTTAGGAACCTCAGTAGCATGTGGGAGATCCATCCGCTGCCACGACAGCCTGGCACCTCCTCCTCACGCTGGTCACATTTTGCTGTGGGATAGCCTCACATTCCTCAACCGGGAGTTGTTGAAGGTCAAGCAGTGTGGTTGTGTTGGTCACTCTAACAGTTACTGCACGCCCAAGCTGATCACACAAGTGTTCAATTCCACCTGTGACTGGCACACACCTGGCAGCACAACAGAATATTGCAGGGGATTTTGGCACATTTTGGGGGGGCGCTACCCACGCATTTAACTGTGTTGCTCATTCCACAAATGCAGGATCCTGACAAGTTGTACCTTGTTGTAAAGGTGACTAACAAGGCTTTCCAACCATATAAAATGCAATACCAGTTGGTGTTATTAAAGGGGAGATATCAATCACTGAAATAATGTTTCCAAGCTTTTTTGAGGAGCATAGTTTACTTTAACTTCTTGTACTGTGTATATATGGGGTTTTTTTTGGCCATATTTTATTTATCATTGATTTTGAGTGCAGGTATCCCTGTTCCTTAGCTACTGTGATGTTGTAAATTCATCCATCCATCCATTTTCAACCACTTTTCCGGAGGTCTGGGTTGCAGAGGCAGCAGTTCAAACAGAGAAGCCCAGGCTTCCGTCTCCCCAGCCACCTGCTCTAGCTCTTCAGAGAGGATACCAAGACGTTCCCAGACCAGCTGCGAGACATAGTCTCTCCAGTGAGTCCTGGGTCTGCCCTGGGGTCTCCTCCCAGTGGGACGTGCCCAAAACACCTCAAGTGGGAGGCGTCCAGAGGCATCCTGAACAGATGCCTAAACCACCTCAACTGGCTCCTTTCAATATGGAGGAGCAATGGCTCTACGTTGAGCCTCTCCCAATTGACTGAACTCCTCACCCTATCTCTAAGGGTAAGTCCAGCAATCCTACGGAGAAAGCTGTACTTAAAGATTCTGTTGTAAATTACTAACTAACCTGCACTGATATAGCGCTTTTCTAGTCACAAAGACCACTCAAAGCGCTTTCACTAGTACTAACCCTCTATTCTAAGGGCCTATAGGAAACAGATATCTAGGGACAATTTAGAACAGCCAATCAACCCAACATTCATGTCTTTGGATTGTGGGAGGAAACCGGAGCCCCCGGAGTAAACCCACGCAGCACAGGGAGAACATGCAAACTCCACACAGAAAGGTTCCAACCCCTGCCAGCCTGTGGATTCGAACCAGGAACCTTCTAGCTGTAAGGCAACAGTGTTAACCATTGCACCATCATGCTGCCCAATTAGTGGTACTAATAAAGGATATTTTTTTAACACCCCTGATCTCATCTGATCCTTTCTGCTAAGTAGAGTCTGGCTTGGTTAGTCGTTGGATAAGAGACAGCCTGGGACCACCTTGCCCATGGACTACTGCTCTATCGAGGATATACTTTGCCTCTTACCTAAAGATGCTGGGATAGGCTCCAGCACCTCATGTGACCCAAAATGGATTAAGTGCTTAAGAAGATGAATAAATGATACTGGTGAAACAAAAGTCAGTCACAGATGTCTAAGTCAACTTTTAGACCAGAGATTTTAATATGAAAATGTCTTTTCAACAACCTGAAAAAAGATGGCTTTTCACGTTTCTCTTTCCAACCAAATCCAGACATTTTTGGATGGTTGGCAAACCATCTTTTCAACATTTTTTTAATCAATTTGTGCTGGGGCAGCATGTGACAATCCCTCAGAGAGCCAGTCCCAACTGAGACTTCTTATACCAGACACTGTGATTCAGGGGTGTAGCCAGAAATTTACAAAGTAGGTGGGTACAGAGAAAATCATTTGAGTATAACCCTAGGACTGCAGCTAACAACCATTTTACAGCTTGAGTAACTAACCACTGTAATTGATGATTGCTCAAGTAATCAGATACTTTTTTTAAAAGAAACTTGCACTGACACACGTGTGTGGAACTTTCTTTCCTAAAAAGCAGTAGTAATTGTACCAAACACTCAATAACACAGGTACATATTTATTTCAATGCTTACTGCGTTATTGCATAGAATGTAACTTTAAATTTTACGTTACACCATAAAGTTTAGCAAACAATACAAGAAAAGCACAGGATTGTCAAAAATTTCCTGTTATAGTGATTTGTAAATTAAGCAGAAACTTCTGTTATACAGAGAAACTCTTTTGTGCAGCAGCAAATACAAACATTAACACAATATCCATTACAGCAGCTAGATTTGCACTGAATGCATGTTAAAGAGTAAAGATTTGGAAATTATTAGCAGCACCTTCATTTGAAAACTCCCTAAGGTCCCCAACCACTCAGTACCGAGCGGAGAGGAAAAAATAAATAATTTATTCTGTTAGTCTGTATTGTTTATTGGAGTCCATGTTTTTCTAAAAAAAAAATACAGAAAATATTCTTTCTTTCCTGTGCCTCCTACCTGTCTGTCTGCTGCACATCAGTCTTGACACACATCTTTCATTTACGGCAGGGGGGTGGAGGGGAGGACGGGGTGAGTTTGTTCGCCCAGACCGGAGATCGACAGCTTAAAAGCTCATTGACCAGCTGTAATAATGATTTTACCTCTAAAGATGTGTAAAATGTTAACACTCGCTGTAGTGTTAATAGTTTCATGGCATTTCTCCTCACACGCACTCCCGCGACAGGGTGCTTTTGGGGCAGGCAGACGTTTTTCAATACAAACCCAGCACTTTGTACACGAGGTCAAGATGGAGACGTGGCAAGACATTCACCAGCAGGCTTGGGGAGACGGAGGAAGGGACGGTGTTGGAAACCTCGCGGGTGAGTTTTTTTTTTTTTTAAATCACACACTCTGTTGATGTGTTCTGTTAATACTCACTGTAAACACGGACGTGAACGTGGTGCAGTGATGCATTTAGTTGGTTAGACTGAGCGTTTGCGCACCAGTCAGAGACAAATTTGATTGGTGAATTGGCGGAAGTTGACAAGGATTGGCCAAAATTGCGGGAAAGTTGCGGCGATTGGACAAAGTTGCAAGGTCGCGCAACAGTTGCGCTGATTGGCTGATTTCGCGTGAATTGGCGCTATCGCAACACTGCGAAATCCTGGAGGGACTAAAAAGAGCTTATTTTGATAAAGCTGGCATGACGGCCTGATATAACAACCGTGAAAGAGACATCACAGTCCAAAAATGACTTGCATTTTATGATTAAATCAACAATGACAAGGCTCAGTGTTGAACACTGCAGTGATTATTCCTGTGTAGTTCATGGATTCAGTCAGATCTCCTCTAAAGAAGAACAGGACAGTGTTCAGCCTGTGCTTGTTCATACCGTAATACTCTCACCAGAAATGGCTGCATGTTTGATCATTTTAGTAAATTAATAATTTTATTTTACTGAGATTGGTGTTGATGTCATTGTTCCTCTATTTAGGCTCAGGTGCAAATTAACATGGACAAAGTTACAAATTTATGAGGAAAAACATTGCAAAATTATAAGTATAAAGTTGTAAATGTATGTGAAAAAGACAGAATATTATCAAAAAAACAGTCACAAATTTATAAGGAAGTCTCAAATGGATATCAAAAAAGTCACATATCTATACGAGAAAAACAAATTTTATGAGCCAAAGTTGCAAATTCAGCAGTAAAAAGTTGCCAATTCCAGTCATAAAAATCCAAATTGTGGGAAAAATGTAAATATGCAAAGAAATAGCTGTGCATGAATTCATAAGAAACCTGTCCTAAACTGATGAGAAAAAAACTTGTACATTTATGAAAAAAGAATCACAGATTTAGGAGAAAAACCTTGGAAATTAGTTTGTTGATTAGAATGTTTTTGCTTGAGTACCTGAGAAGATATTTCTTAGTATTACTAAAAGAAAAAAAATAGCTTTATATTGGTCTGTTCCTTTCTTTTAAATTTTTTAATCTAATCTATCCAAAATTGTTGCCTTCTATGTTTTCCCTAAGACATTGTGATCCGTACCCATAGACACCTTCCCTCATGTGTTGCCGTTCAGTCCATGATTGTTTTCACCTCACCTGTCCCATGTTTGTTAATTAGTGTGTACCATTTATATACAGTGGTGTGAAAAAGTGTTTCCCCCCTTCATGATTGCTCATTTTTTTGTATGTTTGTCACACTTAAATGTTTCAGATCATCAAACAAATTTAAATATTAGACAAAGATAACACATGTGAAAACAAAATGCAGTTTTAAAATGAAGGTGTTTATTATTAAGGGTAAAAAAAAAAAAATCCAAACCTACATGGCCCTGTGTGAAAAAGTGATTGCCCTCTAAACCTAATAACTGATTGGGCCACCCTTAGCAACAACAACTGCAATCAAGTGTTTGCAATAACTGGCAATGAGTCTCTTACAGCACTGTGGAGGAATTTTGGCCCACTCATCTTTGCAGAATTGTTGTAAATCAACAACACTGGAGTGTTTTCGAGCATGAATCTCCTTTTTAAGGTCATGCCACAGCATGTCAATTGGATTCAGGTCAGGACTTTAACTAGGCCACTCCATAGTCTTCATTTTGTTTTTCATAAGTCATTCAGAGGTGGACTTGCTGGTGTGTTTTGAATCATTGTCCTGTTGCAGAACCCAAGTGCGCTTCAGCTTGACGTCACGAACAGATGGCCGGACATTCTCCTTCAGCATTTTTTGATAGACAGCAGAGTTCATGGTTCCATTTCCCACAGCAAGTCTTCCAGGTCCTGAAGTAGCAAAACAGCCCCAGACAATCATACTACCATCACCATATATTACTGTTGGTATGATGTTCCTTTTCTGGAATGCTGTTACTTTTACGTTGGATGTAATGAGACACACAGCTTCCAAAAAGTTCAACATTTGTCTCTTTAGTCCACAGAGTATTTTCCCAAAAGTCTTGGGGATCATCAAGATGTTTTCTGGCAAAACTGAGATGAGTCTTTATGTTCTTTTTGCTCAGCAGGTGTTTTCGTCTTGGAACTCTTCATTGCAGGCCATTTTTGCCCAGTCTCTTTCTTATGGTGGAATCATGAACACTGACCTTAAATGAGGCAAGTGAGGCCTGCAGTTCTTTGGATGTTGTTGTGGGGTCTTTTCTGACCTCTTGGATGAGTTGTCATTGCGCTCTTGGACTAATTTTGGTCAGCCAGCCACTCTTGGGAAGATTCACCACAGTTCCATGTTTTTGCCATTTGTGGATAATGGCTCTCACTGTGGTTTGCTGGAGTCCCAAAGCTTTAGAAATGGCTATTTGACCTTTTCCAGACTGATAGATCTCACTTCGTTTCTCATTTGTTCCTGAATTTCTTTAGATCACAGCGTCATGTCTAGCTTTTGAGAATCTTTTGGTCTGCTTCACTTTGTCAGGCAGGTCCTATTTAAGTGATTTCCTGATTGAGAACAGGTGTGGTAGTAATCAGACCTGGGTGTGGCTAGAGAAATTGAACTCAGCTTTCCAAAGATGTGATAAACCACAGTTAATTTATGTTTTAACGGGGGGGGGGGGGGGTCACTTTTTCAAACAGGGCCATATAGGTTTGGATTTTTGTTTAACCTTAATAATAAACACCTTCATTTAAAAACTGCATTTTGTGTTTATTTGTGTCATCTTTGTCTAATATTTAAATGTGTTTGATTATCTAAAACATTTAAGTGTGACAAACTTACAAAAAAGTGAGAAATCAGGAAGGGAGCAAACACTTTTTCACACCACAGTATATATCTGTCTGAGTCTCTATCCAGTGTGGTATCTTAGTCATGTTTTCCCTCCGGTACCCTCGTCACCTGTGTGAGTTTTTGGCTTCCACAGCTCTTTGTGTTTCAGCCCCCGTGCTGTGCCTTTTTGTTTCTTTATTTGTCAATAAATGATCATCTTCACCTCAGCCTGCCCACCTTAAGGAGTCGTCCTTACATGTCTGCCGAAAAGTTGTGATTTATTACAATGTCATAGAACATCTTTATCAGGAAACAACATGTTATTTGTTTGTTTGGCTCCTCTGAACTTTTAGCATGACTCAGCAATACTACAGCAAATTTTGTATGAGAAATACATAGAATCATATATTCAAGGATAAACCAGGAAAACAAACCTAATAAATGCACAAACAGATTCAGCTACTAAACACTGCATTTTTTGCAGATGTGTGAGCCCAAAAAGAAGGATCAGTGTGAAAAACTATCACACTTTACTGGAGAGATAGTGGGTGACCATGAATAATTACCCACGCTGACAACAGTCGTGTCATGCGTAGGGCACTTGTGTGTGTCTGTATGTATGTATGTTTGTTTGTCTGTGCAATAAAATGGAAATGACTGAGGATACAATCATCAAACTTGGTACAGCGATAGACCTAGACACACTCTGGAAACCCATTGCTTTTGGGGTCAAAAGGTCAAAAAATTGTCACACTGCTAATCCGATTCTCAGAAAGTGACTGGGCATTCAGGTAGTGGGTCTGCATCTCTGCTGAGTGCCCTCTAGTCTTAATCTGTTTTTAAAGGCAAAACAGATAAATTTCATCAAACCCTTCTGTTTGGATTCATCGGAAATATTTTTAAAACCTGCTGCATGTGAAAAGTTTTTAATGACAAAGTCAGCACCATAAAAACTTTTTAATGCCCCCATGGTGTGATTTTTTTTTAACTGAAAAACTTATGTCTCATGAGAAAATGTAATTACAGTATGTGAGCATTTACATAGATAAAACAGGATACTGACTGTAAATCAACCATAAAAAATGTTTGCTGAACTGGAGGAAGCTTGAGAGCTATTGCAGAAATGCCCTGTGTCTTTTCGGGGGTAAAATTAAAAGCATTTTCAGAGCAGATGAAGAAGAAAATGTTAATCTTGCTCTTCTCACAATGCTACAGTTCACCTGTCAAATGTTAATCATCTTTGGTAGGCATCAAGAAAAAATGGAAATGGGCAGAGGTGGCATGAGTATGCAGAAATTGTACTTAAGTAAATATAGTGTTACCTCATGACATAATTACTCATGTGCAATTGCAGTCACCAAATCATTTAAGTTACTTCAGTAGTGAGTACAATTTCACTCTCACCTTAAATTTTTAACTTGTTCATGTCTTGTAAATTTGCAACTTTTAAAATCGTGTGAATTTGTGACTCCTAGGAGAAACTGTAAGACAATGAAAGGTTTCTTTGTAGAAAAAAGGGCATAAGATACCATTTTAGACAATGTAGATTTGTTTTATAGTGGAGTAATGTCTACTGGACTGTGTCTTTAAACAGAAAAAAAAAGAAAAAATAAAACAAATACTCAGCCCATGGCCTTATTCATTATTACCTTCTTGACAGCCCCCAGCAAGACTGAGCCTGACACCCCTGGTTCAGAAGTATGCCCCCACTTTACTGGTGCTACAGATGTCTTGCTCTTTAACTCTGCACAGACAAGGTGTTTAATATGATTTATACAGTATTGTCACATACTTTAAAAAAAGACAGAAATCAAACATTTACATTTTGTTGCAACAATAGCAAAGCAATAAAAACCTGTGAGCCAGAGCAGATTGCAGCTATTAGCAGCCTAATAACAGATACAGTCACTGAATATTAACACTAGTCCGGTGCCGTCACTGCCATCTGTTGCTGTGGAGATGGACACAGAGTAAATAAGCTCATTGGCGTGTGAGTGGTAGATAAAGACGACTTATTCACGCTCTCCATCATTACCGACTTTACCAGGAGGAACATGTTAGTTTCATTAGCCTTTGAGTTTCTTCAGTAGTTAATTTTAACCCTGCCCACTCAGCCAGTGAAACATCAGACTCACATTTCAGAAGAAAACAGGAAGGATTTTTTTTTGTAATTATAAATCCTGAATGTAGAGCTGAGCCACCCACACAGTCATCATGTGAAAGCCAGGATGTGTCAGCTGAAGAGTCACGCTAAGTTCCTGAAGGTGTTGTGCTTGAGACTGTCAACACTGTATTGAGGCATACCAGCAGAAAGGAAATCTGTGATCAGCTCAAAACAAAAACTTACTATTCACTGAAGCCTGTATCACCAACCAATGCTGCAAAATCCACTAACATGAGTATCAGTCTTGGGGCATCTAGCGTGTGATGCCATAGATATTATAATGAGCTAGTGTGTTTGGCTGTCTGTTAAACATGTAGGTGTATGGACCTACCCACTGGATCTACTGCTGGCCTCTGAGATGTTGGTCTTTGTCTTCATGAATGCTGGTCCTCCAGACAATGACATGCATGACATGGACCTCCAACATCTCCAGATCCACCTAGCACACCCCATGAGGTCCTGGGGCCTCATGTACAAAGGGGACTTACGCACAAAATCATGGCGTATGTCCTTTCCCACGGAAAATTTCAGATGTATCAAGAATGAAATGACATTGGAAATATGCGCAGCCCCACGCCAACTTCATGGCTGGTGTACATACGTTTCTACTGTTATTGGTCTGTTGGTGACACTTAGAGGTGATGTTGGGAGACTGATAATGACATGAAAATTGTTGTACACACCAGAGACACATGATGAACAAACATCCAAGTGTGCACAATTAGATGAGTGGATATAAAAGCAAGTGCAAAGAAGTGCAGAAAATGCCTCTAATAACAATGGCGTTAGCATTATTAGAGTATATTATAAATTGCGCAGTGAGAAGAGAAAGGGTATTTAGAGACAGAAGATTTTCTGGCTCAGGATGATGACTGGCTTGTCAGCCAGTTTAGGTTTCCACAGGCAGTCTTTGTGGAACTGTGCTCAGAGCTATGGCTGCTCTTGGAGCACGACACGGCCAGAAGCCGTGCGCTGCCCGTCCCAGTGCAGGTGCAGACAACACTGGGGTTCCTGGAAACAAGGGCATTCCAGAGGGAGCTGGGAGACCAATCAGGAATTTCCCAGTCAACCCTGAGCTGAGCTATGCCAGCTGTGTGGGATGGCATTATACGGCTGTCACCCAGGTACATCATATTCCCATAAAATGCAGTTTAACAGGCCAACATCAAATCCTAATTTGATGATTCTAATGAACAAACTACAAGCTGCCACTGCGTGGATGGGTGGCTTTTTGTTGAGTAAATTCATATAATTGTCCTAAATAACCCACTTCATACGCAACACACCCATGCACCCCCAAATATCACCCTGTCTTCAAGGCTTCATTACAAGTCAGTGGTGTGAGTAAGTGATGCTTTTTTTATGCTGATTAAACTACAGTTTCACAGCATTCTACCAAATCCCAATTGCCTCTGTGTGTACAGTAGTTATATTAATAAACACTTGCTTAAAGTTTGAAATGCAACAGTGTCACCCTTTCCCCAGGGCACTTCATTCATTTAGTACTGTGTGTAATCCATGTAAGTTTTTCATAACTATAAAGGATGAGATTTGCATTTTGGACATAAAATATGTACTTGTTCAGTCTCATTTGATCTGCTTTCAACTGACAGGTGACTGTGGCTACCCACTAAATAGGTTCATATGGTCTTCTTTTTCGTGACAGTTTTCCTTTAATTCAACCGGCTGATCCACCCAACTGGTCACAAATCACAACAAGCAGCTGTTGCTTCTGAGGACGACTGCAGACCTCAACTGAAACATGTCAAGGTTAAATAAATATCTCCTTCTCATCCCTGTCTGAATAAAATAAAACAGTAAACTAATTTTATAGGGCTGTGAGCAGGCTGCTGAATTACATGTACCCGGTGCTAAGGCCAGAGGACTTCGTGCCATACAAAACATTTTCACATGCCTCATTCTCATTCAGGAGCACCTCCAACTCACAGTTCTTGAAATTCCATTAAATCCATTATTTTTGATCGTGGGTAGAGGAGAATCAAATGTGCAGTATCTATTTGCATCTAATTGCATATTCAAAATGAGGCACGTCAAGGGAGGAGTCCGACATTTCCTCACGTGCATTCAATTTCAAGTAGATTGGGATGTACAAAGGAAATGTGCTTGGATTTCATACTTCATTCTTGATTTAAACGTATGTGATCTTTCAGTAGGAAATCCACACAAGTCTTTCTACATGAGGCCCCTGGTGTCCAACTAGTTCCACAACTGGCATGCCCAAGCAGTGTTAGCACTTGTACATAGCAGTTAGCTTCTACAGTCAACAGCACCTAAACATAACTTACCCAAAGGTAGTAAATTGAAAGCTATACTTGAACTAATAGGAGTAAAACCATGGTTTTGGTCTCTTGAAAGGTAACACTCCAAGTTCTTTCCCCACTCTTTCAGAATAATTGAAAGTGACACTGCTATAAAAAGATGTTAGTACACAGAAAAAAAATGGAGACCTGTGGATGACCCTACCCTATGTAGGTATAAACTTGACAAAATATGGGGACTATATCTGTAACTGGCTTTGATCAAGTGGACATTTGCAAGGGAAACCTGACATTTTCATGGAGTTTATGGTACAGAATGATGATTCTTTTTTCAATGGAACACTGGATGGATAAAGGGATATTAATGTTCAGTGAGATACTGAATCAACAAAATGTCTTCCTCATGAGAGGGAAAGCCCTGTACATCTGTGCAGGTTTTCTTTCACTTCTGCATGTGTTACTGTACTTATCGACTTGGCTATCTATTAGCTTTAGAATAGGTGATTCCTTTTGTGATTGCATTGCCATATCTCTGCGACTCAACTCCACCAATTTTGTGACTAATGATAGAACTTCTTACACACAGTTGAAACCATGATGTTTACATACACTGTATAAAAAGACACATAACCTTTATGTCTTCATTGTCAGACATGAAATCAGACAACTTTTCCTGTTTTTAGTCAGTTGGGATCACCATAATTATTACTATTTGTTAAATAATTTTTATATTTGACAAATAACTTTTGAGAGAATTTTTTTTTATTACTTTGAGGAAATGGGACAGCAACATCACTAGGCATGCACTAAGGTGGAATCCGCAATTAAAGCACAAACTGGGAAGGCCGCACATCACCTGGCAGAGGGATACCATGGCAGAAATGGAGACAGCTGGATATAATTGAAACAACTATAAAAGGCAGCACAGAACCGATCCAGATGGAAAGCTGTTATCAGTGGCATATTTTTCCACATTGGAATAACAAGCAGAAGAAGAAGAAACACCATGGGAATGTCCAGTCACCATAATGGTTCTGCAGGAGATTTCTTCCTGGGAGTTTTCAAATGTGTACTCGTCAGACCACAGCACACTTTTCCACTTTGCGTAAGTTCATCTCAGATGAGCTCGGACCCAGAGCAACTGGCGGCATTTCTAGGTGTTGCTGATAACAGCATATGGCTTTCACGTTGCATGGTAGAGTTTTAACTTGCACTTGTAGGTGTAGTAACAAACTCTGTTAACTGACAATGGTTTTCCAAAGTGTTCCTGAGTCCTCGTGGTAATATCCTTTACAGAATGATATCTTTTTTTAATGCAGTTCCACCTGAGGGATCAAAGGTCACTGGCATTCAGTATTGGTTTTCAGCCTTGTCACTTGCAGAAATTTCTCCAGGTTTTCTAAATCTTTTGATAATATTATGGACTGTAGATGATGAAATTCCTAAATTCCTTGCAACTGTACACTTAGAAACGTTCTTAATCTGTTGGACTATTTGTCCACGCATTTGTTCACAAAGTGGTGAACCTCACCCCATCCTTGCTTGTGAATGACTGAGCCTTTTGGGGGGTGCTCCTTTTATACCCACTTATGACATCTGCTTCCAATTAACTTGTTCACCTGTGGAATGTTCCAAAAAAGTGTTTTTTGAGTATTGTTCTACTTTCCCAGTCTTTTCTGTCCCACCTTTGTTGGAATGTATTGCAGGCATCAAATTCAAAATGAGTGAATATTTACAAAAAAAAAAAAAAGTTTGTCAGGTTGAACAGTAAAGGTCTTTGTGTTGAATATAGGTTGAAAAGGATTTTTATATCAATGTATTTTGTTTCCGTTTCCATTTTACACAATGTCCCAAATTCATTGGAATTGAGGTTTGTAGCATCACGGTGGGATGAGTGAACCAGGTGGAAACAGAGATGCCTATTAGGGTGATGGAAAGCTGAAGAAAATAATATAAAGTGTATTTGACTTGCATGATTCATAATCTAATTCAAAGACATAAGTCATAATCACATTTTAAAATGAATGAAAAAGGCTTGAAATTGCGCACATTATGTGTGACAAATACAGAAAATATTAAAGTTTAACTTTTTATGGAATTATTAAAAACAACCTTTTTTCCTCAATATGCAAATGTTTTGAGATGGAATGATAGAAAATAGACTTGCTTGTCAGAAATCAATTCCAGTCCCTTTGCAGCCACATTCTGAGGGAGACCAGTTTGTCCAGAAAAAAAAAAAGCTCTTCCACCATCTTCACACATCATCTAGTTGTCCAAAAGGCCCCTGCACCATGATGTTCCCCTAGATGTGTAAATGCAGAGAACACAGCTGCTGATTACAGCTAATGTGTTGAAAGTGACGAAACACAAGTATTACCTCTTAATTACATTAATTTAATTGAAGCTATATTTTTAGGATTTAAGTAACAACAGAATCACAACATTTACAAACACTTACCACTCCATATGTTATGTTTTCATTTCACTTTTCCTTCATAACGTTGGCTTTATAGCTCCGTAATAGGTTTGATTTTTAATTAATACTTAACTACCTCACCCTAAGAGAAACATTAAAAGCCCTTTCTAATAATTTCACAACTTATGAAAGAAATGGCATTAATGGAATTACTACTATAATACACTGATGGTGGTTAATGTTGTGTTGCTAACTGTACACAGTATCCTAGGATACTGGGTGATATTGGGTGATATTTTATTTGTTAATGTTGCATACATTTTCTAACCCAGTGGGAATTAGGCTGCATGTCCTCCGCACACGTTTTTTGTCACCTGACCACCCTGAACATCTTCTTATCAGCGCTTGTGCGCTGCACTCTGAAAAAAAAAGTCTATGCCCTGTATCCTAACAATAGCTTGTCACTCACAGCTCAGCATTTCTGCTTTTCCTATGGTCAGACTTTATACTTATTTTTTAATAGCAGTCTCTAAATAACAATGGACAGGAAACATAGGCTGTGTTCCGAATGTTCACTCCCCCCCCCCTCCCTACTCGCTCTTTAGTGAATTTAGATATAGTGGACTATATAGTAAACTCAATATAACAATAAAATAAACAGCTTTCAGACACTACTGGGCTTGTTTTCATGGCACGGTTAATGATGTCATCATGGTGAGACAGTAAAATATAACAGACCAACGGTGGTAAAAAAAAAAATGAATTCTTGCATGAAATTTGTAGTAAATATGTATTAACCCTTCTTGTGTCTTGGTTTCATGGACATAGAAAGTGCCCTCACTGTCTATGTCGCAGTTCTGCACCTGTCATGTAATGTGGCCATAAACCATAAAAAAAAATCCCCAGTTGTATTAAGTATCCCACCTCACAAGGTGGTAGACACGTATAACTTACTGCTCTTGCCTTGGAGGACTGATGTCTCCCAAATAACCACACGAAAACCTCACTTCTGGGACACCAAAGAAGAAGAGTTTGTAAACAAACGATGTGCTTCATCACAACACGGAGGGACGTTTGCTCCCAAATTTGCCAACTATGATTCTGAAAAGAGATTATTTAGCTTATGAAGGTAAAACTCTATATTTTGTTTTAACAGAGGGTGGCCAAAGCTGGTTAATTTTCACCTGCCATCGACCCCAACGCCATGTGAATGGACAGAACAATTGCGCCGGTTCTGTGTCGTCATATAAGATAAATTGCGGATTAAAAGCGAAATTGTGGTGGAATAATCAAAAGAGTTTCTAGATGTGGGAGAGAAAGCGAAAATGACCGACAGAAGACAAAATGACAACCAGGATGATGAAAATGGACGAAACATGCCGCCTGGCCAGCGGTAAGTCTGACAAATTTCTTTGTTTGTTTACATTGTACTGATTTTCTGGTTCATATACTTTGAAGATAAGATAACAAAAAACCCAAAACAAAAAACGATGACAAAAAACAAAACCATCCTTTGTGTAAATATGTCAAAAGTCCACTTTTGACTGAAAGTTATGTAATTCAATATGGCTGCTGTGGCATTATGCAAATTAGATGCGTAAATTTACCCCATCTCAAACTTTGGATCATATTCTAAATCTTTCTAATTGACAGTAAGCCATTATCTCTTACCACTTTCAAGTTATAGCCTTGGAAATCGCTAACATCTGAACTGAATATTTTCTTGAAAACAATCTTGTTCACCGGGGGGAGGCTGCCTTGTGCAAAAATGTGCCACAGACAGTCATTAGGTTTAAATCCAATTGTTTTTGCTGAATTAATAAATATAAACACCTTAAGGTAGTTGTGATATGAAGGTCTCCTCTCACTGCTCTGTTAGCTGTGCATTGCATTATGGGATATATTGGCTAATGTAGTGACCATCCGTTGTACACTACTTTTCAAAATGCATTGTAGGATATTTTGAGTGTACTGTATAGTGAATGAAATTTTCAGTTAAGATTTCAAACAGCACTACAAAATGGCTGATTCACTATATAGTACACTATATGGGGAGTGAGTGAACATTTTGAACACAGCAGTATTCTGGCATTTGTAGTAGCTCTGGATGCAAAATATGATGACAAGGAAAAGAAAACAGGGGTCTGGGTACAGACTGTACCGGTGTCCTTTGTCCCACCCTTCCTTAATTCTTATCGGCTTCTTTGAAAGGTCTGACATTGACGAGTTCAGCTGTAGTCTGAAAAGTTGAACTTTTTTCAGCCCTGAGCACCCTGAGTGCCACGACAAAAAGCAGCCACCGCCGAGAGCATTTCCATGCCGAGGGCACTCAGCACTGTAGACGCTGGACTACATAGAGAATGAATAGAAAATAGTTGCCAACAGTGGAAAAAAAATCATTTGATGGACACGCAGCCTTAGGCTGAAATCACTTAGAGGTGGGCCAGAGTGAACTAGGTGATAACAGAGATGGCTATTAGAATGACTAAGATCTGAAGAAAATAGCAATATAAGCCACGCTGACAGCAAGTGTTCTGGTAACAGTGTTAGCTCGTGAGCTAATAGGCTACCTTTAGCCACCACTTCATCTACATGACGGATAGCTAGGCAGGGCAATAACAGAGCAGTGGGCAGGTCTCAAGGATGGCAGTGGGTTGCCTTTTTCGAAACCTGACTGTCAAGGGTTGGTGGTGGAGTGGACTCAAGCACAGGCAGGAGTAAGGTACAAAAAAACAATGATTTATTAACTGAAGACTGAAACAAACAAATGACAGTGCATGGGCTGAAAAGAAACGAAAACTAAACAGGCCAACAGATAAGACAAGACTAGGATAATACAGGATGAACTTACTGGCAAGACTGACATGAGCACATTAATGATGTCACGGAGGATACAGACTGACACTGGTACATATAGACAGAAGGGATAATCACGGCAATACAGCACAAGTGGGGAGAGCAATCATGACAACATCTGACACATGAGGAAAACTGAGATGACAGGACGGGGCTACACACACACAATCACAAATGGAGAATACACAGAACATGACAGCAGGACTAAGGACAAAGCAGGGATAAATAATACAAAATAAACCCACAACTGGAACCAGAACATGAACAGAAAACACTGTCAAATTAAATCCCAAACCAATGATGACAGCAATAATAAAACCAAGATACAAATAACAATAAACACAAAGAAACACAGAAATAAACTCAAAGAGTGGGCATGATCCTACGGTCATCCCCCAGACTATGACATAGCCCGCCCTTTATGGGGTGGATTCCAGACACCCCTTAACATTACCAAAAAAAGGAAAAAACACCTTCCCAGGGAGGGTGGTGGGGATGCAGGCCAGGCGGACCGAAACATACTATCTGCCTACCATGAAGAAACTAAACAAAAATGCAGCTTAGGGAACCAAACAAAGCCCCAGGCCCCAAACCAATAAAAAAGGCGGGTTGGGTGGTCTTCCATCGACCCACAGCCATCGGAACAGGCAACAAGACGTATCCAGGGGCCTACCCAAGTCCATGGGTCCCCATACTGGCGTACATGGGGAGTCTGGCGGCCTACCAAAGTCCATAGACCCACAGACGGATGAACATGGGGCATTGGGTGGCCTACCAGAGTCCAAGGCCCACCAGACAGATGAACATGGCACCGTGGGGGCGATGACCTCAGGAGCTCTTAACACAGGTGATAGCGACAACATAGGTACTCTCTGCTCAAGAGATAACACTGTTGTTTTAACCCCAAGAAGTAATGACAATATAAACTTTGGAGGAAATAAAAACACAGAGACTTTAACCTCAGAAGGTGACAAAATAGACCATTTAAACTCAGAAGATGACAACATAAAACCCTTAACCTCAGGAAGGGACATGGGAGCTCCTTGCTCTGAACACTGCAAAAGGGCCCTCTGCCCTGGAGACCACAAAAGAGCCTGTTGCCCTGTAGACCACAAAAGGGCCCTCTGCTCTGGGGATAACAACAAGGGGGTTTTAAACATCATTAGAGCTTCTGGCTCTGACAGCAACATAGAAGCCTTATGGACTGGAAATCATGCAGAAACTATAAGCTCAGGGAATAACCACCACTCCGGGACACCGGAGTGGTGGCTCAGTTGGTAGAGCATCGGCCCCACACCCGGGAGGCAGGGGTTCAAATCCCGGCCGGGTCATGCCGAAGACCATATAAAAGTGGAACTTCCTGGCGTCCAGCTTGGTGCTCAGCAATAATGGAATGGAGGAGGGAAATTTGTGGCGGCGCCTTGCATGGCAGTGGCCCTCTGATTCTACACTTGGGGTGTGTGTGATTAACACTGTAGATAGGTAAAGCACAATCTCGTTCTACTGTACATGATTGGTTGTACAGTTGAATGACAATAAAGGGTGATTTAACACAGGAATCCTTAACTCAGACACAGATAATTGAGGATCCTTTAACTTGGGAGACACTGATGCAGGAATTTTTCGCTCAGAAGACACTGATACAGGAATTTCAAGTTCCGGAGACACTGACACAGGAATTTCTGATTCAGGGGACATTGATACAGAAGTCTTTAATTCACAAATGGCTGACAGGTGAGTTATTAGTTCCATAGATGGTGAAGAAGGCGCTTTTAGAGCGGTAGCAGGTGGTTGGGGTGCACAGTCCTCAGAAACAGGTGACAGAAGCGCGCTGGACTCTGTAGCAGATAATTGCTGCACAATAACCTGAGATATTGGTGACAAGGGCATGCTGACTAGAGGGACAGATGACTGCAACGCGCAGTCCTCCGGAGCAGGTGTCAGCAGCACACTGAATACAGAAACAGACCGCAGGAAAACATTACTCTCAGGAGCTGACAAAAGTGGCTTGCAGGGCTCAGGAGCAGGTATCAGCGGTGCACTGCATACAGGAACACTAGGCAAAGGTGTGCCATCCTCTGGAACAAGTGACAGGTGTGCACCGGCCTCAGGAACAGGCGGTGGCTGCGCACTGGCCTCAGGAGCAGACGATGGTTGCGCACCAGCCTCAGGAGCAGATGATGGTTGCGCACTGTCCTCTGGAACAAACACTGGGTGAACGCTGACCTCAGGCGCTGAAGGTTGTGGTATGCCGATCTCCAGCGATGGCTCCTGAGACGCGAGAGCGTCCGGCCTCACTACAGTCACCTCGGATGAAGGAGAGAGGCAGAGAGTGAGTGAAGAATCACCACAATTACCAGGAGCTAGGCAAGTCTTTATTAATATTGGTGTTAAAGTAGAGAAAAGTACTTGCCTGAGCTCCTTATCCCCAGCTGCTGGGGTCACCGCCTCTGGATGAGCCACAGGAACTGGAGTGTGCACCTCCAGCTGAACAGAAACAGGAGTGCACTCCTTGGGAACAGCTGGAGCCGTGACACTTGCCTCAGAGACAGCTGGAGCTGTCACAGAAGCTTCGGCAACTGCTGACACCTCCATAATCAGTCTGCTCCCGCCAAGTATTGGCAAGCACTTGGAAAACAATTGAGAAGGGGCTGGGGAAATCGGAGGGGACCGTTTGGACCGCTGTGCCATAAGGCACTTAACCAATGCTTGCTTCCTTGCAGAGCCTTTAGTGGCCATCCAGTCCTCACCCCGCTGAGAGACAAAAGTCTGTGAATAACCAAGTTTTATGGTCCAACATTATTTCAGTCTGGGAAAGCAAAACTTGCCTGTGGTCCTCCAGCTCTTCATCCTCGGCAACACAGGAGGGCAAAGCACCATAAACCCAATCTGGCACACAACGGGATCATCGGGTGTAAGTGATGAGCTTTCCTCCAGCCCATGAGGTGGCTGCAAGACAAGGAAGAGGCAGGCCAAGACTGGTTGCGGCAACCGGCTGGAAGACGGCTGCGGTGGTGGTGGAGGAGACGTGCATAATGGTGCCAGGGAACATCTCACGGAAGGCACTGGGTCCCATATTGTCGAAACCAGGGGACGCTCTGTCGTCGGCACAGGTTCTGGTGTAAACGGCAACTCCATCTCTCATACAAGATGTGACGGCGGGAGTGGCGTTGAGATGAGGACGATGTCAGAGTCAGGGGACGTCGTCTCATCGACACAGGCTCCATCTCATCTGGAAAGCTCTCCTCCTGTCCGTGCAGGGGTTGTTGGTCTGAGGTGTTTGGCATGCCAAGGATGCTCCACACCATTTCATGGTACATGTGTCGGAGGTGGGGGACTGAATCCAACAACCCAGCCAACTCGGGGCAGTTCTGCAAACTAGAGTGTGTCTTAAATTAAAATTAAATTAAATTAAATTAAAATTAAATTAAATCACCCTTATTGTCATTCAACTGTACAACCAATCATGTACAGTAGAACGAGATTGTGCTTTACCTATCTACTGTGTTAATCACACACACACCCCAAGTGCAGAATCAAAGGGCCACTGCCATGCAAGGCGCCGCCACAAATTTCCCTACTCCATTCCATTGTTGCTGAGCACCAAGCTGGATGGCAGGAAGTTCCACTTTTATATGGTCTTTGGCATGACCCGGCCGGGATTTGAACCCCTGCCTCCCGGGTGTGGGGCGGATGCTCTACCAACTGAGCCACCACTCCGGTCTTCACCACAACCGCTGCAGCATTCAGACACTCCAGGATTTCCCGTTGAGTGTGACTTTTGCGGGTACTCAAGACGAAGGCCTGGATGAATTCGGCTGTCCAAGTCTGATCTGCGTCCAGCCCCAAGCTCCAAAAGTCTCTGCCTTCTGAGTCCAAAACTGGTGGCATCATTCTGTCAAGGGTTGATGGTGGAGATGACTCAGGCACAGGCAGGAGTAAGGTACAAAAAACAATGACTTATTAACTGAAGACTGAAACAAACACATGGCAACATGTGGGCTGAAAAGAAACGAAAACTAAACAGGCCAACAGACAAGACAAGACTAGGATAATACAGGATGAACTTACTGGGAAGACTGACATAAGGACATTAATGACGCCATGCAGGATACAGACTGACACTGGTACGTATAAACAGAAGGGATAATCACGGCAATACAGCACAAGTAGGGAGAGCAATCATGACAACGGCTGACACATGAGGAAAACGGAGATGACATATCAGGGCGGGGCTACACACACACACAATCACAAACGGAGGATCCACAGAACATGACAACAAGACTAAGGACAAAGCGGGGATGAATAATACAAAATAAACTCACAACTGGAACCAGAACATGAATAGAAAACACTGTCAAATTAAATTCCAAACCAATAATGACAGGAATAATAAACCCAAGATACACATAACAATAAACACAAAGAAACACAGAAATAAACTCAAAGAGTGGGTATGACCTTACGGTCATCCCTCAGACCATGACACTGACGTATATGATTTAACCGGAAGAGTCAAAAAACGTTTTTGGGAGTTTCTCTGAGAGAAAAACAAGATAAAGGCAGTGTACTTTTTTCAGATAGTTGACTTTCTGGAAAATTTTTGGCTAATTACATGACCAGGTGACACATTTGAGACAGTTAAAACCTACATCCATCCATTCATCCATCTTCTTCCGCTTAATCCTTACACAGTTTTTCAATCAATGATGCCTTTAATAATAATAATAAAAATAATAATGTATCAGATTTATATAGCGCTTTATCACAGACACTCAAAGACGCTTTTACAAATAGATACATTATTCATTCACTCCAGACAGACAATGGTAGTGGCAAGCTACTACTGTAGCCACAGCTGCGATGGGGTAGGCTGACGGAAACGTGGCTGCCAATCCTTGTCAACGGCCTCTCCGGCCACCACCGAACATTTATACACACTCATACCCAGTGTTATGGACACTTTAATATAGTCCACATATGTGTTTTGCTGTTATAGCGGGGAAAATAAGTTTTGAACACATCTGTGATGATCAGATGAGCGTGCTCCCTCTCCCCTCCGGTTCCTGCCTTCCTGGCTCCGGAGTATTACCTACACCTGCGTGATTATACAACCTGCTGCTTCCTAATTGCTCAGCGTATTTAAGAGCCAGAATGTGAAGAGCTCACCGCTGGATCATTAGGTTTGCTACCGTCATCTAAGCCACTCATATTATTTTCCCTCATGTTGATCTGTGTCTTTACCTCCTGTGAAATTCTGTCTCCTCAGGTTTGCTGCCACCTTAGCAGTGTGTACTCCGGGGTTGATCACTCTCCCCTGGCCAAGAAGACACCGGAACGTCCACCCAGGTCCCCGCCTTTCCCCCTGTTCCCCTGGTCCATGCAGGAGTTCCCTGCCGGAACTCAATGAGTAACATTCCTCTCCTGGTTAACTCTCCTCGTGTGGAGAGTCTGTCCCTAATAATCTCTTTTCTGCTCTCTTTCTGTAGGCTGCGTGTGCTCCTGCAGGCACCGGTTTTGTGTAAATTTAAGTGTATGTTTTTGTTTTCCTCTTTTCATTATTTTTCACTTTTATTTAGAGTTGTGTGTTGGGTTTTGTCTTTTTCCAATAAACTGGTGCATTTATACTTCTGAGTCTGAGTGTTCATTCTGGCAGCGCTGCGTTTGAGCCTCACTTGCCCCTTATCAACTCAGCGTTTGAGCTACTCCAACAGGCGTGTTACTTCACCAAGCTTGACCTCCGTAATACGTACCACTTGGTCCGCATTTGTGAGGGAGACGAAAGGAAGACTGCATTTAAAACACCGTTGGGCCATTTTGAGTATGTGGTTTTGCCATTTGGGCTGACCAATGAACGTGCCGTCTTCCAGCGGTTAATTAATGACGTCTTAGGGGACATGGTGAACCAGTTTGTTTTTGTGTATCTGGACGATACTTGATTTTTTCCCGCATGCTGGAGGAGTACGTAGTTCACGTTCAGTCCACCCTGCAGTGGCTGCTGGAGAATAAGGTTTTTATGAAAGCGGAGAAGTGCTCAACTTCGCTCCTGAGGTTCATCATCGCCGAGGGCACGTTAAAGGCTGATCCAGTGAAAATCAAGGCGGTAGTAGACTGGCCAATCACCCAGTCCAGAAAGCACCTCCAATGCTTCCTGGGCTTCGCCAACTTCTACCACCGATTTATACATGACTATAGCAAGGTGGCACAACTGCTTATGCAGTTGTCATCAGCCAAAAGCCCGTTCAAGTGGTCCGAGGCCGCTGAATGAGCTTTTGTGACTCTTAAAGACCTCTTCACAAGCACGTGCATCCTGGCACAGGTGGATCCTTGGGCACAATTCGTGGTTGAGGTGGATGCTTCTGATTCGGGGATAGGCGCTGTCCTCTCCCAGCGTTTCGCCTCCGAACCGAAGCTTCATCCATCTGCGTATTTCTCCCGGCGGCTAACGCCAGTCGAGAGGAATTACAATGTTGGGGACTGTGAACTGCTGGCCATTAAGCTGGCGTTGGAGGAGTGGAGACACTGGCTGGAAGGAGCTAACCAACCAGTCATTGTCTGGACCAATCATAAAAATTTAGAATATCTTCGATCGGCCAGATGGTTGAATTCACAGCAGGATTGGTGGGCCCTGTTCTTTAATAGGTTCAATCTGTTCATCTCGTACCGACCAGGGTCCCACAATGCCAAGGCTGATGCTCTCTCACGCCAGTTTTCTTCTGACTCCTCCTCCGCAGCTGTTGCGTCTCCCCCGGAGACTATTCTCTCCTCCTCTTGCTTTCTCGGGACACTCTCGTGGGAGATTGAGCAGAGGGTTCGGCAGTCCCAGTCATCGGAACTCATCCCCGAGGGAGGTCCGCCTGATTGTCTTTATGTACCCTCAATTTTACACGGCAAGGTGATTAAGTGTGGGCACAGCAGCTTCTTCGCCTGCCATCCCGGCATCTCCTGCACGATTGAGGTGCGCTCAGGAGAGCGTTTTGGTGGCCCACACTCAGGAGGGATGTGCAGGAGTATGTCAAGGCCAGTCACACCTGCGCCACAAAAAAGTCTGACTCTTCCCTGCCAGCTGGCCTCCTCCATCCCCTCCCGGTGCCAAGTCGTCCATGATTCCACATTGCATTAGACTTTGTCACGGGCCTCCCTCCATCTCAAGGCAACACCGTGATCCTCACCATCATCGACCAGTTCTCCAAGGCCATCCACCTGATCCCTCTCTGCAAGTTACCATCTGCCACGGAGACAGCCGATCTGGTGATGCAACACGTGATGTGGTTACATGTGATCCCTATAGACATTGTCTTGGACCGGGGTCCACAATTCACATCTCAGGTGTGGAAGGCATTCTGCCATTTTTTGGGTGCTACTGCTAGCCTGACGTCCAGATACCATCCGCAAAGTAATGGTAAACTTACAACCGTGAGACCTTATTAAACATCAAGGTACTGCACGCTGCAAGAATCGCGGCGATCGGTTGTGATTTGGACATTCTACGCCAGCATGGAATTCTGGCGGAGTCCCCACTGGAAGCTACCCGAGAGAGGAGGAAGCGGAAGCGGAGCGAACGCAAGAAAAAGCGAGGAAAAAGGGCCGGGATCCATGCTAGGCTAAAGGCTAACCCCTCCAGACCAGTGGTACAGTCGCTTCTTCTCTCTAACGTCCGCACCCTCGAAAACAAGGTGGACGAACTGCGTCTGCTGAGAGAAACCCGGAGAGAGTGGAGGGACTGCTGTGTGTTTGTTTTTACCGAGACATGGCTCCACGGCAACATTCCTGACGAGGCCATTCAACTGGAAGATATGGCAATGTTCTGTGCCGACAGGGAAACGGCGAGCTCCGGTAAGAGCCGGGGGGGTGGGCTATGCATCTATATTAACAAGAACTGGTGCGTTAATGCCACGTTAGTGTCTAAACACTGCTCTCCGTTGGCGGAGTTCCTTATTGTAAATTGTCGGCCTTATTATTTGCCGAGGGAATTCAGCAACGTGTTTGTAGCTGGTGTTTACATAGCGCTGAGCCCTAATGCTAAAGCTAATGCTAAGAAGGCACTCAGGGTACTGCACAATGCCATCAGTGAAATCCAAACTTCACACCCGGACAGTTTTGTGGTGGTTGCGGGGGATTTTAACCACACCAGCCTAAAGACTGTGCTCCCCAAGTTTAAACAATGTGTAGACCAGGGGTCACCAACCCGGTGCCCGCGGGCACCATGTCACCCGCAGGGACCACATGAGTCGCCCGCAGGCCTGTTCTAAAAATAGCACAACTCGCAAGTGAGCTGCGTCTAAGATGTAATTTTTTCTGCCGCTATTTTTTAAAATCACACTTGCATTTATATAGATTTTAAAATGACAATGTCTTAAAAATAAAAAAAAATGAAAATGTTTATTATGCATAAAGTTAAGGTGAATCTGACCTAGTTCAAAGGTCAGTATTGTGCGCATGACAAAACCTTCGCGCTTGTGGAGCGTAAGCTAGCGGCAGTGAAGATGGTGAGCGCAGTGCAGTTTCCAGCCCCAAAACATAGCAAAAAAAAAGACAGAAAATTTATCATTTTCAAAGTGAGCGGGAGGAAGAGTTCTTTTTTACTACCGTGAAAGGAAGCTGCGTGTGTTTCATTTGCGGGATGACGGCGAAGCGCCACTATGTGGAGTGACACTTCACTACCCACTCTTTTTTTGGTTTTTTTGGACTTATCTTGTACCCATAGGTGGATTTGTTCTGCAGTCCGGTGACAAGCCACCAGCCGCTGCGTGTGCAAGCGCCTCTTAACTCCCTAACCTGCATGTTTTTGCATGAAAAACCAGAACATGCACCACCAGATCATGCAAACTCCACACAGATCACTGTTGGCCGGGGGCAGGGATCGAACCCACGATCCCCGCGGTTCCCCCGGCCGAGGGTAAACTGCTGCTGCGGTGCTAACCACTGCTCCACCGTGCATATAAGCACTCTCAGCGCTGTTTAGCTTCTTCTCATGAAAGTACGGTGCTGGTTATTACTCCAGCAGGATTCTTGCCAAGAACTGTATGGATATAATTCCAGTGAAGAAGAACACACAAAAGTGTGTTTATTAAATGTAACAGATTTTGAGCAGAATTGCAGCAGATTTGTTCAGTTAAAAATGTGATAAGATTTATCTAATATGAAAGTTGATTTTTCTTAAATGTTGCATAACTTTTTCAAACATGGTTCAACATAGTTCATGAATTAAAAGGGTTTAGTTTTTTTATGGTTAAAAGGGACTGGTGAAAACTGGACATTTTTTTAATGAAATGTAGAAGTGATCATCTGAACAATTGCTGAGATTAATAAAAATAAAGTGTTGAATATTGATCTTGTCTGTTACCCACTCTAAGTTATTGATAATTATTTATTTATTTATATATATATATATATATATATATATATATATATATATATATATATATATACAGTATATACGTATATATATATAATTTGTTATTTTAGAGGAGTGTGTCAAGCTGGTGCCCTTCACATGACTCGATACCCATGAAGTAGCTCTTGGTTTCAAAAAGGTTGGTGACCCCTGGTGTAGACTTTAAGACCAGAAGAGAGAATATGTTGGACTTAGTGTACACAAACACAGATGCATATAAAGCGATACCCCGCCCCCATCTCGGCCGTTCTGATCACATGTCCGTGATGCTGCTGCCTGCCTACAAACCTTTACTGAAGCGCAGCAGGCCAGCAGTGAAACAAATCAGGATTTGGCCAGAGAGTGCAACCTCTGCACTGAAAGACTGTTTTCTGCACACAGACTGGAAGGTCTTCAAAATAGCAACCTCCCAGGAAGACAACACAGATGTGGAGGAGTATGCTGATACGGTCACCAGCAACATCGCGAAGTGCACAGAGGATTTCACTACAGTGAAGACCATCACTATGCGGGGTAATCATAAGCCCTGGATGACTGCAGAGGTGCGCTCATTGCTTACAGCCAGAGATGCAGCCTTCAGAGCAAAGGACAGGATCGCCCTCTGCTCAGCCAGGTCTGTGCTTTCAAACGGAATTAAGGCGGCAAAGTGCGCCTATGCGGAAAAAATCCAGGGACACCTCTGTGACAATAGGAACACCAAGCAGATGTGGCAGGGAGTTCGGACACTGATGGGCTTTAAGTCTAGGCAGGGGGTCGATGATGACGACGCTTCACTTCCAGACAGGCTTAACGACTTCTTTGCACGTTCTGAAGCATCAAACTCGACAATCAGAGGGAGGGCTGGCCCACCCCCACCATCGGTCGGACCAGCTTTTACCATCAACACAGCGGACACACGGAGGACCCTAACCAGAGTCAACCCACGCAAAGCTGCAGGTCCAGACAACATTCCGGGACGTGTGCTCCGAGACTGCGCGAGCGAGTTGGCAGATGTCCTGACTGACATTTATAACATCTCCCTGAGTCAGGCCATCGTTCCCAGATGCTTCAAGACCTCTATCATTGTACCGGTGGCAAAGAAACCAGTGGTGTCCTGTTTGAATGACTATCATCCTGTTGCACTGACACCAATTGTGATGAAGTGTTTTGAACGGCTTGTCAAACCACACATTACAGCCTGCCTCCCTGCATCACACGACCCGCTCCAGTTTGCATATCGTTCAAACCGCTCCACGGAGGATGCTATAGTCACCACCCTACACTCTGTCATCACCCACCTGGACCAGAAAGACACCTACGCCAGACTCCTGTACATTGATTTCAGTTCAGCATTCAACACCATTATTCCCCAGAGACTGATGGAGAAATTACTCCTTCTCGGTCTGAACACCGCCACATGTCTCTGGATCCTGGATTTCCTGACTGAGAGACCTCAGTCTGTCCGGGTTGGAAACAACATCTCCAACTCTGTCACGCTGAGTACCGGATCCCCTCAAGGCTGTGTACTCAGTCCACTGTTGTTTACACTTCTAACACATGACTGTGTATCCAAACACGAGGGGAACCAGATTATTAAGTTTGCAGATGACACCACGGTGGTGGGACTTATTCAGAGGGATGAGGAATCAATGTACAGGGAAGAAGCAAGAGACCTGGAGGGCTGGTGCAGGGAGAACAATCTGGTGCTTAACGTGGACAAAACGAAGGAGATGATTATCGACTTCCGGCGGTCACAGCCTGAGCACGTCCCCCTCAGCATCGGCGGCCGTTTAGTGGAGAGAGTAGAGAACATCAAGTTCCTCGGAGTGCAGATCTCGCAGGACCTGACCTGGAGCAAGAATTCCTTGGAGATCAGGAAGCGGGCTCAGCAGAGACTACACTTCTTGAGGAAACTCAAACAGGCCTCTCTCCCCATCTGCATCCTCAGGACCTTCTACAGAGGTTTGGTGGAGAGTGTTCTGACGTACTGCATTGCTACATGGTACTCCAGCTGCAGTATGTCAGACAAAAAAGCCCTGCAGAGGATAGTCAAGGGGGCAGAGAGGGTAAATGGAGTCTCCCTCCCCTCTGTCCAAGAACTTTTTCAGAACCGTTGTAGGAGCAGGGCACTGAACATTGTCAAGGACCGTTCTCACCCTCTGCATAAATACTTTGAACTTCTTCCATCTGGTAAACGATTCCGGAGCATCAGAGGCAGAACCACCAGACTGATCAACAGCTTCCTTCCACAAGCTGTCAGGATGCTGAACAGTTGACCCGGAATCTCTCATACACACTACTGCACCTACGGACATTTTGTATATTATAGTTAGTTATTCTTTTTCCCCAAGTATGTCTCAGGGATGTGTGAATGGATGGGGGGGTGGGGATGGGGGGTGGAGCTATGTGGGAGTGTGTCTTAAATCATGCTGCTTCTTATATGGATGCTGAGAGAAACGCAATTTCATCTAGCCTGCACTACAGTTGTATGTACAGCAATATGACAATAAAGTTTGATTTGATTTGATTTGATTTGGTAAGGCTGAGTGTGCCAATCAGTCCTTGGAGGCCACCCTAAGGTGCGTAGCAGCCTGCAACCTGTCTACCTGGAGCTCCCACCTGACCTGGGTGGAGTATTTGCACAACTCTGCTGTCTCCTCCTCTACTGGGCTTACCCCGTTTGAGGCCTCTATGGGCTATACACCACCTCTGCTGCCCATGGCGGAGAGGGGTCTTGCCGTTCCATCCATGGAGGTCCACATGCACAGTTGTCACTGTCTGTGGAGGGCCGCAAGAGCTGCCCTCCTCTGCTCTGCGGAGCGGAATCAACATTATGCAAACCACAGACGTGCACCAGCACCAAAATACACGGTGGTACAGACGGTTTGGCTGTCTGACAAACAGATTCCACTCAAGTCAGAGTCCCAGAAGCTCTCCCCACACTATCTGTGCTTGTTCCCCACCAAGCAAATCATCAATGATGTCACTGTTTGGTTGGACCTGCCACCTTCAATGCAGATCCATCCCACCTTCCATGTCTCCCTCATCAAGCCCCTCTCCCACAGCCCTCTCTGCCCTCCTCCGGATCCCCCACCTCCCCCCCAGGTCATCGACGACCAGATGATGTACACTGTGCAGAAGATCCTGGACGTTCGTCAACGGGGTCGTCGGTGCCAGTACCTGGTCGACTGGGAAGGGTACGGTCCGGAGGAGAGGTCCTGGATTCCGGGGTAGTACATCTTGGACAAGCGGATGGTGTGGGCATTCCATCAGATGCACCCGCGTAAGCCCAGTGGGATGCCAGGAGGCGCTCCTTGGTGGCGGGGGGGCACTGTGATGACCAGGTGAGCGTGCTCCCCCTGCCCTCCAGTTTCTGTCTTCCCGGCTTTGGAGTATTACCTACACCTGTGTGATTACTCACCTGCTGCTTCCTAATTGCTCAGCATGTTTAAGAGCCAGCATGTGAAGAGCTCACCCCTGGATCGTTAGGTTTGCTACCGTCATCTAAACCACTCATAATTATTTTCCCTCATGTTGATTTGTGTCTTTACCTCTGGACTCCTCTGCTCATTGAGTAAGATTGCTGTCCTGGTTTACTCTCCTCATGGGGAGTGTCTGTCCCTAATAATCTCTTTTCTGCTCTCTTCCAGTAGGCTGCATGCATTCCAGCGGGCACCGGTTTTGTGTAAATTTAAGTTTTCCTCTTTTCCTTAGTTATGCACTTTTATTTAGAGTTGTGTGTTGGGTTTTGGTTTTTTCTAATAAACTGGTGCATTTATACTTCTGAGTCTGAGTGTTCAGTCTGGCAGCGTGGCGTTTGAGCCTCACTTGCCCTGAATCATGACAATGTAGAGAGAAATGAGCAGGCGAGGTAGTGAGCTGGATCAGAGTGGACTTTATTCTCTCTAACCACAAGTCAACAAGAATCACCCAGGTCGTTGGGCATCTCTCTTTTATACCTTACATCCTCACCTAGCAACCTGGGGGGTTCACACCACAATACACACAATCACAATGCATGTCATCACAAAGCCTGTTGGCGCATTATCATACCGTCCAGTGGAGAAGCCACAGTCTGCCCGGCACATCCGCCTAACAGTCCTTTAGCATCTCCACCTCCGCTGTCCCGTCTCGACCCCCCGTTGGCTTCTCTCCGCCTGTGCCATTCAGTCTGAGTGGAGAATGTAACGTCTAGGTCCCCCACACCAACATCAAAATTTTTCTCATTAAACATATTTCTGACAGAGCCACTGACCTGAGATTTTCAACAGATATCAGTAACAACCCAAATAATCCATACATACAAAGAAATTAAGGCAACTGTGTTCACAAAACAAGTTATATTTAATAAGGTGGAATGACTCATGGAATAAGTATTGAACACATGAAGAAAAAGAAGTGCAAAAAGGCATAGAAAGCCAAGAAACCAGCTTAAATCAATCAGAATTTAGGAAACCATCCCATCCCCTATCAGTGCAAATGAATTTCAGCTGGTTAAGTGCTGACTGATAGGCTTTAAAAAGGTCTGTGAATATCAAATTGTCACATCACAAAGAATTCATGATGGGTAGAAGCCAAGAGATTTCTAGACCTTTGCAACCTTATTGTTACAAAACATAATGATGGCATTGGTTACAGGGACATTTCTAAACTGCTGAATGTTCCAGTGAGCACTGTTGGATCCATCATTCGGAAATGTAAAGAACATCATTTAACCATAAACCGGCCATGACTAGGAGTTCCTCACAAGATTTCTGACAGAGGAGTCAAATGAATTAACAGAAGAGTTATCCAAGAGCCAAAGACCACTCATGGAGAGCTCCTGAAAGACCTGGAGTTAGCAGGTACTGCTGTTTCAAGGAAAACAATAAGTCATGGACTCAACCGATATGGGCTCTATGCCCGCTCACCTCGCAAGGCTCCATTGCTGAAGCAAAAGCATGGTGAAGCTCATTTAAAGTTTGCTGCAAAATATTTAGATAAGCCAGTATAATACTGGGAGGATATAGTCTGGTAAGATGGGACCAAAACTGAACTTTTTGGATGCCACAACAAATGGTATGTTTGGAGGAGAAATGGTACTGCACATTCAGTCATGGTGTGGGAGTGTTTGTCAGCATGTGGTACAAGCATCCATCCATCCATATTCTACCACTTTTTCGGAGGTCCAGGTTGCAGAGGAAGCAGTTCAAGCAGAGAAACCCAGACTTCCCTCTCCCCAGCCACCTGCTCCAGCTCTTCAGAGGGGATACCAAGGTGTTCCCAGACCAGCTGGGAGACATAGTCTCTCCAGTGAACCCTGGGTCCACTCCAGGGTCTCCTTCCAGTGGGACGTGCCCGAAACACCTCAAGTGGGAACCGTCCAGGAGGCATTTGGATCAGATGCCCAAACCACCTCAACTGGCTCCTTTCAATGTGGAGGAGCAGCGGTTCTACTCTGAGCCTCTCCCAGATGACTGAGATCCTCACCCTACCTCTAAAGGTGAGTCCAGCAATCCTACAAAGAAAGCTCATTTCAGCTGCTTGTATCTGTGATCTCATTCTTTCAATCATTACCCAAAGCTCGTGACTATAGGTGACAGTAGGAACATAGATTGACTGGTAAATCGACAGCTTTACCCTAGAGCTGAGTTCCCTCTTCACCACAATGGACCGGTGCAACATCCGCATCACTGCAGATGCTGCTCCGATTCATCTGTTAATCTCTCACTCCATTCTCCCCTCATTCGTGAATAAGACCCCGAGATACTTAAACTCCTCCACTTGGGGCAGGAGCTTGTCCCCAAGAGAGGACAATTTACTTTTTTCCATCTGAGGACCATGGACTCGGACTTGGAGGTGCTGATTCTCATCCCACTCACTTCACACTCAGCGGCAAACCATCCCAGTAAGACCTGTAGGTCATTGCTGGATGAAGCCAACAGGACAACATCATCTGCAAACAACAGCGATGAGATCCTGTGGTTACCAAGCATGACACCCTCAGTTCCCTGGATGCGCCTAGAAATCCTGTCCATAAAAATTATGACCATGATTGGTGAGAAAGGGCAGCCCTGGTGGAGTCCAACTCTCACTGGGAATGAGTTGGACCGAGGGTTGGCAATACGAACCAAACTCTCACAATGGTCGTATAGAGACCGGATAGCTCGTAACAAGTACGATACCCCATGCTCCCGAAGGCCCCCCACACACAAAAAAAAAAAAAACACGAGGGACACGGTCAAATGCCTTCTGAAAACTGGTTGCGCAAACTTCCACGAACCCTTGAGGATTTGTGAGAGGTTAAAGAGTTGGTCTGATGTGCCATGGCCAGGATGAAAACCACATTGCTCCTCTTGAATCCAAGGATTGACCAACGACCAAACTCTCCTCTCCAGTGCCTTGGCATAGACCTTCCCAGGGAGGCTGAGGAGTGTCATCCCTCTAAAGTTGGAGCACACCCTCCGGTCCCCCTTCTTGAAGAGAGGAACCACCACCCCGGTTTGCCATGCCAAAGGCACTGTCCCCGACTTCCACGCAATGTTGCAGAGGCATGTCAACCATGATAGCCCTACAACATCCAGGGCCTTGAGGATCTCAGGGCAAATCCGTTCACCCCCAGGGCCCGGCCGCCAGGGAGCTTTTTAACCACCTTGACAACCTCAGCCCCTGTAATGGGTGAGTTGTCCCCCTCATCCACAAGCCCTGCTTCCTTCGTGGAAGGTGTGTCAGTGGGACTGAGGAGATTGTTGAAGTATTCCTTCCACCGCCCAATGATATCTCCAGTTGAAGTCAGCAGTGCTCCATTTGCACCATACACAGTGTGGACAGGGAACTGCTTCCCCCTCCGGAGCTGCCCGACAGTTTGCCAGAATTTCTTCAAGGCCGATCAAAAGTCTTGTTCCATGGCCTCACTAGACTCCTCCCACACTCGAGTTTTTGCTTGAGCAACCACCCGAGCTGCTCTCCACTTGGCCTGCTAGAACATCTCAGCTGCTTCGGGAGTACCACAAGCCAACCCAGCTCGATAGGATTCCTTCTTCAGCTTAATGGCGCCCCTCAACACTGGTGTCCACCACTTGGATTGGGGGTTGCCACCACGAGATGCATCAATGACCTTGCGGCCACAGCTCTAGGCCATCACTTCGACAATGGAGGTGGAGAACATGGCCCATTAGCTTCCATGTCTCCAGACTCCCTTGGAATGTGGTTGAAGTTCTTTCGGAGGTGGGAGTTGAAGATCTCCTGGACAGAGGCCTCAGGCAGACGTTCCCAGCACACCCTCACTATACATTTGTTTCTACCAGGTCTGAATGGCATCCTCCCCTGCCATCGGATCCAACTCACCACCAGGTGGTGATCAGTTGACAGCTCTGCACCTCTCTTTATCTGAGTGTCCAAGACATACGGTCCCAGGTCTGATGACATGATAACAAAACTGATCATCAACCTACAACCTAGGGTGTCCTGAAGCCAGGAGCACATATGGACACCCTTATGCTTGAACATGGTGTCCGTTATGGTCAAACTGTGGTTAGCACAGAAGTTCAATAACTTAACACCACTCAGGTTCAGATTTTGCAGGCCGTTCTTCCCAATCACCCCCTTCCAGGTTTCACTGTTGTTTCCCACGTGCGCATCGAAGCCCCCCAGTAGGACAATGGAGTCTCCAAGAGGAGCACCCTCTAGCACCCCAGTCAAAGACTCCAAAAAGGGTGGGTACTCCGAACCATCATTTGGTGCATAGGTACAAATGATGGTCAGGACCCATTTCCCAAACCGAAGGCACAGGGAAACAACCCTTTCATCCACTGGAGAAAACTCCAATATGAAAGCAGCAAAGTGGGGGATACAAGAATACCAACCCCTGCTCGTCATCTTTCACCCGGGGCAACTCCAGAGTAGGTCAAGCTCCAGCCCCTCTCCAGGAGACTGGTTCCAGAACCAGAGCTGTGTGTTGAGGTGATGTCGACTATATCTAGCCGGTGTCTCTCAACCTCATGCACCAGCTCAGGCTCCTTCCCCACCAGAGAGGTAACATTCCACATCCCAAAAGTCAGTTTAGGAAGCCTGGGATCAGTCCACCAAGGTCTCTGCCTTTGACCGCCACCTGATCCACATAGCACCTGACCCCCATGGTCCCTCCTGCAGGTGGTAAGCCCATTGGAGGGCGGACCCATGTAACTCCTTCGGGCTGAGCTCGGCCAGGTCCCATGGGCAGAAACCCGGCCACCAGGTGCTAGCCCCATCGAGCCCCAGCCTCCAGGCCTAGCTCCAGGGTGGGTCCCCAGTAACCCCATGCTGGGCGGAGTACACTGAATCCTTGTTCTTATATTCATCATGAGCATCTGTTGGATTGTTCTTAGTCTGGCCCTTCACCCAGGACCAGTTTATCTTGGGTGACCCTACCAGAGGCAAATTGACCTGGACAACATAGCTCCTGGGATCATCAGGGAACGCAACCCCCCCACCATGATAAGGTTACAATCAATAAGGGGATCATCACTTTATCGTCTGCCTGGTACAAGCAGACTTCATCTAATTAAAAGAAAGATGAATGGACAAATGTACAGAGACATCCTTAACAAGAACCTGTTGCCATCTGCCAAGATGCTGAAGATGAAATGAGGGTGGACTTTTCAGCAAGACAATGATTTCAAACACACAGCTGAGGAAACTCAACTGGCTCCAAAGAAGGAAAACAAAGCTGCTAGAATGACCTCATCAGTCACATGACCTGAATCCAATTGAAAATCTATGGAACAAACTGAAGATCAGAGTTCATGGAAGACACCCACGGAACCTTCAAGATTTGAAGACAATTTGTGTGGAAGAATGGGCTAAAATCATTGCTGAGCAATGCCTGAACCTAGTTTCTCCATAGAGGAGGCATCTGGAAGCTGTTATTACCAACAAAGCCTTTTCTAGTAAATATTAAATGAATTTCCCCAAGCGTGTTCAATACTTATTCCCTATGTCATTCCACTTTATTAAATATAACTTGTTTTGTGAACACAGTTGCCTTGATTCCTTTGTATGTATGGATTACTTGGGTTGTTACTGATGTCTGGTGAAAATCTCAGGTCAATGGCTCCATCAGAAATATGTTTAATGAGAAAAATGTTGACATATTCAATATTTATTTTCCCTCCTGTAAGTGGCAGCTAATTGCCCCACTTGTCATTTTTGTATCTTTGAATGTTTTTGCATAGTTCTGGTACTTGTTGCTGCTGTTCGTGGTTGTGTCATGAACTGTAATGGTGGCTCCTCACAACCAAGAAAAGCTAAATCTGTAGCTTCAACAATATTGCGTAGATCATGCACCGAAAACTAGAAAGGACTTTGTATGATTGGTGGTACAGACACAGGCCAGACACAGAGCATCAGGTATGTTCACTTGTATAAATGTCACAGTTCTGATGTTTATCTGTTATATACTGTATGTCACCAGGTGCAAGGCTGCGTGAAGTAAAATAATACATTTTAAAAATAGTTACCAGTTTTCTTCTTCAGGCTTAATGATTAAGGAGAGATATTAAATATTTTTTGATGCACTGCTCTGTTTTGCAGTGCAATGATATGAACTTGATATTAGCAGGTTTAGCATGTATTATTTTTTTTTAATTATCACAAAATATAAATCAATATTTTTTTCAACAATTGTCAGAAAAGGTCTGTATGTGTTAAATAACAAACATTCATGGCAAGATAACAGCATGAGTATTTTAATGTCATGTCATTGTCAGCTACCACAACATTAAAACACCCAAACACAGTGTTGTGATTCTTTGCAGCTCTAACTAGATTCTACGTCTGCTGTAAGGTAAATTAGATGTCCAACATCTTTTTACAAAATGTGAACGACTTTATTGCGGTGGAGATATTGATATATCTCAGTGCTTTTATTTGTTAACAGCGTCAGCATCTTGACAGTGGAGCTAACTAACAAAGCTACTGCATGCGAGGCCACTTTTTAAGATCATCTTCCCATCACCCAATAGTCGTGGGAAGTGGTATGATTATATTACTGTTTCTGGGGTGTAAAAGATCGTTCTTCCCACATTTCTGATGCCAAAGTCTTTGTTTTTTTAACAAGGAAAAGCGTCCCACTTCCATGACAAATCCACATTCTGAAATACAGTAGCACCGGAAGTTGCACACATAATTCACACACGGCATCATTGGGGCTAGGAATAAGGTGGATAGACACATTTCAGAAGTTTAAATCCATTTTTCAGTCAATGACCCCTGTAAAGGTAGAGAAACTGAAAATGATGAAAATGGTATCATTATCTTAGATCACAAAATTAAGTGTTTTAACAGAAGTGTGAATACTTTTATATCTACTTTACTAAAGCGTATAATACCTTGCTTATGACCCATATCATTATACTATTAACTATCAGTTACCAGTGATTTAAATGATAAATAAATAAGTCATTAAATTAATTTTTCTAAATCATGTAAACATATTTTTCAACTGTCAGATACTGAAAGCCAGTGAAGTGACTGGCAACTGCATCCAGTGTTATAAAAAGCAATTGACGCATGCCTATTCTCTGTCAGCAGAGGGTGCTGTTGCCCAACATTGCTCTTCACTGCTGTTGACCCGAAATTTTCTCTGACATCTTGTGACATAACGTGCCGTCAAAGGTGTTACTCCAGTTACATGGCATACCTGAACATATATTTTTAATGAAAAAAAGCACCTACACAAATAGAATTTAATCATAAAGATTTGTAAACTGCTGCATGTCAACAGAGACTCTGGAATTCATATCAAAAACATATTGAAAATGTTCTTGTCCCAGTGATATCTGATGTGTTTTATTTTTGGGTCACTGAGTCATGCTGTGGCTCACACGGTGCCACGTACCACCTCAGGAATCATCCCAGAAATATAATTGCCCGGACCAAGGTCGCAACTGTGAAGGCTGCAGCCCAGAGGCTTTTACACACAACACGTGACATCTGGGGACTGGGAGGTCCAATTCAAGGATACACTCTTGCCACAAGCCCATTTTCTACATATTAATGTGCACTGAAAAAAGTAACACACAAGAACCTGTGTTTTGGTGTTGACTTAAGTTGGTCAAAGACTGTCAACAGAACATGACAAGCATGGTATCTTACCAGAGGGTATCATAAACCTCTAGACTCTAGAGCAGGGGTGTCAAACTCATTCCATGGAGGGCCAAGACCCTGCATGTTTTACTTCCACCCAGTGTCTTCAGCAGGTGTTTTCACTCATCAGCAATCAGTTGGAAGAAATTTGGTGAATCACCTGTTGAAGACACTGGGTGGAGGTAAAACCTGCAGGGTCTTGGCCCTCCATGGAATGAGTTTGACACCCCTGCTCTAGAGGTTGTGAAAATATCAACATGAAGAGATAAAGAGGGATCAAGGTGTAATGTGTTTAAAGTAGACTCTCTCCTTACCCTAACTGTGACCATTATCCTAACCTTAACCACCCAAAAATGCATATTCAATAAGTAAAGTATGGACATTTACCTGGCATAATTTTTAAGTTTTGCAATTAGTGTTTGGCAATTCATTCATTTTCATAATAGCTCACTCAGTTTAGGACTACAGGATTGGCAAAAGCTTATCCCAACTGTCAAAAACACCTGCACACTTCATCAGTTCATCACAGGGTAACAGCAAGAGACACATAACTGAGAATCACAGTTGTTTAAGAGCTGATGACTACACATCCATGATGCTCCATGCATGCATCCATTCTTTCATGTTGTTTATACCTGTCATGGATCTGGGTGAGTGCTGCACATCTTGTTTTTTTGCTCTTTGGCTGTGTTTGTGTTTACCTTCACGCTTCAAGAGCAACATGACCCTGAAAGCTGAACAGGACTGTATTTTCATGAAAACAAATATTCTTTTAAAAAAAACATTAAAAAATGTGTATAATGGTGCAGAATTGAAGTTTTTGTATTTTTCAATGTACATATTTTTTTGATGAAAAACCGGTAATAATTTTTACAGGTCCTAAATAATCATAATATTTACATCTGAGCAGTTGGATGAGGAGACTCCAGTCTATTCACCAGTGGCTAGTAACATAGAAACATACACTGATTCACTTTGACCACTGACTATGCATTTGGGGTCGAAAGGTCAAAGGTCAAGATTTTAAATCTATAGGGCTGCAAAAGGTGTGGCTCTGCATCTCAGTTCAGTGCATTCTAGTCTATTGTTTGCATATCTATGGCCGGTCAAAATGTCCCAGCCAGACTGGGTTGATGTCACGTCTCCACCAACCAGTTAGTCTAAGAGTCAGTGTGACACCTACTGGCCAGGAGGTTAGAATGTTGTCTCTATCACCTTTAAGGCTTGAGCATACTTGACACAGTGGACGCTGAACAAATGAATGGTGATGTTACTGAACCCCTGCAATCTCTCATATAAGTGGTGTGAAAAAGTGTTTGCCCCCTTCCTGATTTCTCTTTTTTTGTAAGTTTGTGACACTTAAATGTTTTAGATCATCAAACAAATTTAAATATGAGACAAAGATAACACAAGTAAACACAAAATGCAGTTTTTAATTGAAGGTGTTTATTATTAAGGGTAAAAAAAATCCAAACCTACATGGCCCTGTGTGAAAAAGTGATTACCCCCATGTTGAAACATAAATTAACTGTGGTTTATCACATCTTTGAAAGCTGAGTTCATTTTTTAGCCATTTCTAAAATGTTGGGACTCCAGTGAACCACATTGAGAGCTATTATCCATAAATGGCGAAAACATGGGCCTGTGGTGAACCTTCCCAGGAGTGGCCAGCCGACCAAAATTACCCCAAGAGCACAGCAACGACTCATCCAAGAGGTCACAAAAGACCCCACAACACCACCAAAGAACTGCAGCCCTCACTTGCCTCATTAAGGTCAGTGTTCATGACTCCACCATAAGAAAGAGACTGGGCAAAAATGGCCTGTATGACAGAGATCCAAGATGAAAACCACTGATGAGCAAAAAGAACCTAAAGCCTTGTCTCAGTTTGCCAGAAAACATCTTGATGATCCCCAAGACTTTTGGGAAAATACTCTGTGGACTGACGAGACAAAAATTGAACTTTTTGGAAGGGGTGTGTCCCATTACATCCGGCATAAAAGTAACACAGCATTTCAGAAAAGGGGCGGCACGGTGGCAGGATGGTTAGCACTGCGGCAGCACAGCAACTCACCCTTGGCCGGGGAATCCTGGGTTCGATCCCAGCCCCCGACCAACAGTGATCTGTGTGGAGTATGCATGTTCTCCCCGTGTCTGCGTGGGTTTACTCCGGGATTTCTCTGGTTTCCTCCCACATGCCAAAAACATGCAAGTTAGGTTAACTGGCATCAAACTGGGGATTCTAAATTGTCCTTAGGTGTGAATGTGAGAGTGAATGGTTGTCTGTCTCTCTGTGTTGGCCCTGCGATGGACTGGCGATCTGTCCAGGGTGTACCCTGCCTCTCGCCCAAAAATGCTGGGATAGGCTCCAGCCCCCCCGCAACCCGAAAAGGATTAAGCGGAACAGCATACCAACAGTAAAATATGGTGGTGGTAGTGTGATGGTCTGGGGTTATTTTACTACTTCAGGACCTGGAAGACTTGCTGTGGTAAATGGAACCATGAATTCTGCTGTCTACCAAAAAATCCTGAAGGACAATGTCCGGCAATCTGTTCATGACCTCAAGCTGAAACACATTTGGGTTCTGCAGCAGGACAATGATCCAAAACAGACCAGCAAGTCCACCTCTGAATGGCTTAAGAAAAACACAATGAAGACTTTGGAGTGGTCTGGTCAAAGTCCTGACCTGAATACGATTGAGATGCTGTGGCATGACCTTAAAAAGGTGGTTCATGCTTGAAATCCCTCCAATGTGGCTTAATTACAACAATTGTGCAAAGATGAGTGGACCAAAATTCCTCCAAAGTGCTGTAAAAGACTCATTGCCAGTTATTGCAAATGCTTGATTGCAGTTGTTGCTGCTAAGTGTGACCCAACCAGTTATTAGGTTTAGGGGGCAATCACTTTTTCACATAGGGCCAAGGAGGTTTGGAATTTTTTTTCCCTTAATCATAAACACCTTCATTTAAAAACTGGATTTTGTGTTTACTTGTGTTATCTTTGTCTAGTATTTAAATTTCTTTGATGATCTGAAACATTGAAGTGTGACAAACATACAAAAAAATGAGAAATCAGGAAGGGGGCAAATACTTTTTCACACCATTATATATATATATATATATATATATATATATATATATATATATATATATATATATATATATATAGTATGAAGAGGGAACTTCCTGGTGTTTCTGCAGCTGGGGAGTGTTTAAAGATTTTTATTGATAAAAAGAAGCACTTCAGCAGTGTGTGGTTTCAGTCTGCTCCTCTTGTGGCTTACTACCTCTCCCGCTCATGTAGCACTAATGTTGCTGGCATGTGAAGATACATTTTTTTTTCCATCTTGTAAAGGTTTGGGTATATGGTTTTGTCTGTTGCCCAGTAACAGAGCGAGTCTTCTTCTCTGAAGAGGTAGGGCTCAGACAAATATTGATGAACTTCCACTGTGGCATCTGCTGTTGCACTTTAGCAGTGCTGTGTTACACCTAAACAAAAAGACAAACAAATGTAATTAGCAATCTTTAATAGTAAGAAAATGATGCTTAAAGTAATAACATAATACAAACCAACTCTGCTATCCAAAAGGTCCCACAAGTTGTCTTCTGCTGAAGGTCCAGGCTTTTCCTCTGCTGCTGACTGATGGAGTTGATAAAATAACATACAGGTTGCTAGAGAGTTTTGGAAAACACTAATAATTTGGAATAATAAATGGTACACTACCTGTTATGTTGATGGCGCTGTCTTCTCCATTCACATGGTTGCAGCACATTCAGCAGTCAATTTTGACATGGCCTCTTGTGTACGTGTTTCATTGCCAAAACCTATTGTTTTAAATGGTGGCTCCAAAAATGAGATTGTCCTCCATGTCCCTCCCTTACTACACTTACACTCACTCACAAAAACACACCTTACACTCACAAGAAATGACACTCTCTCAACCACATAAACAACTCTCTTATCCATCTATCTATCCATCCATCCATCCATCTATCTATCTATCTATCTATCTATCTATCTATCTATCTATCTATCTGTCTGTCTTCTAGTGTGTTTGTGTAAATGAGTGTGTTTGTATCTTTCTCTGTGGAATATTTACTAAATGTAATGTGTTTTTTTTGACGTTCATTCATTCATCTTCTTCCGCTTAATCCTTTTCAGGTCGCGGGGTGGGGGTGGGGGTGCTGGAGCCTATCCCAGCATCTTTGGGTGAGAGGCAGGGTACACCTCTCTCACAATGGTTGTCTGTCTCTCACAGAGAGACAGACAACCATTCACTCTCACAGTCATACCTAAGGACAATTTAGAATCCCCAGTTTTGATGCCAATTAACCTAACTTGCATGTTTTTGGCATGTGGGAGGAAACCGGAGAAATCCCGGAGTAAACCCACGCAGACACGGGGAGAACATGCAAACTCCACACAGATCACTGTTGGTCAGGGGCTGGGATCGAACCCAGGATCTCCCGGCCAAGGGTGAGTTACTGTGCTGCCGCAGTGCTAACCACTCTGCCACCGCGCCGCCTTTTTTTTTTAATGTTACTGAAGCTAATTCTAACTTGTGTAATATTCTCCCTGACTTATATTCAAATAGCCAAAGCAATAATGACAACAAATCTGCTCTTAACAAACCCACACTTTGAGCGGTGAATCAGACCCCTATAAATCACCCAACCCTCTCAAATTTCTTGCGAGCCCTCGAGTCACGTGATGTGACATAATGACAAGTAGGGGTCTCTGCAGAACACTGCTGCAGCACCTGGAGCCATGATTGGCTGGTTTCGCTGCTGCATGTAATGAGGCCTTGCCCACTATGGTCACATGGCTATAGGCGTGCTGAAATAGTGCTCGATACACAGCTCATGACACTTCCGTTTCATATTGCTCGACTCGGTCGAGTAGGCAGTGTCTAGTGTAACATCATTATGTCTGACTTCTGGTATCAATAAGACATTTGGACCCAGAGAACTGCTGCACAGTGGATGTTTTCTCTTTTTCAGACCATTCTCTATATACCCTAGAGATGGCTGTGTGTGAAAATCCCAGTATGTCACAAATTTATAAAATACTCAGACCAGCCCGTCTACCACAACAACCATGCCACGTTGCACTTTTTTTTCCCCCAAATCTGAAGCTCAGTTTGAACTTCAGCAGCTTGTCTTGACTATGTCTACATGACTAAATGCATTGATTGCTACATAAGATTAGATGATTAGATATTTGCTTTAACAAACAGCTGATCAGGTGTACCTATTAAAGTAACTGGTGGGAGTATCATCCATCTGGAGCCTGCTGGTGAATGCTGGGTTGGTGGAGGGGTTTGAAAAGTAGATGGCAGAGCAAGGCAGAAACTCTAACCTTGGGTACACACTGACTCTGGATGTAGCGTGGATGGAGCCTTGTGTCTATCCCTACCAACTCAGTTTGTGTTTTGAAGCGGCATGGATAAAAACAGGGTTCGAAATACAGGATCACATGATAATTATATAAAATAATGCAAGATCTCAAGGAAGACCCAAAAGAGACTGAGAAGAAGGAAGCGTGATGTATTGGCTCTTCACCTGGATTTTTGTGCTCTAATAATATGTAAGAAGCCCATTAACTTTAATTGTATGAAGTGTTTGTATGTTATGTCAAAGTTTTTTACCTTCTCTGACACAGTGGTGGAGGAGCAGAACCTCAGGAAATAATGAACAATCCTTAAATCGTTTTTAATGAACAAACAGCTATTAAATACCTTGAGATGCCACAACATTTCCTTGTGGACTGGATCTGTCGAAAATAGACTCATTGTGTTTCATTCACGATCCAGGTTTGTTCTGCAATGGTCTGGACCAGGTGGCATTAGAACATTGACTACAATAGGAACTATATGCTGCAGAGTCCGGACTGGATCCGGAGTCTGTGTCAATCCAGGGTAAGGGACGATGCATTTTGTGTACTTTAAAATAAGGCTTTTGTACACAAAAAAAGAAGGTCCCTTCATGCTTTATATCAAACTTTAATTGCATAAATGGCTTCTGGAAGTTCTTAGATATTCTTTGGAAGATGGTGATGACTGGCAAAACATGAATTAGTTTCATTTTGGAATCTGACTACTAGGTTGGGCTGAATATTACTCACTGTACCTTTAATCTGACTGCAGAGAAGCTGGGCAAATAAAGCATTTTTTCATATACAAGAAGAGTCTGTGGGTGTTTGTGTTAACATTGCACATTGTTTCATGTTTTTTTAGAAACCATGAACACAATTTAAAATCTAAAATAACACTACTTTTATGCATGATACAATAGCTAAAACAGCCGATACGAAAATCCTACTAACGAGTCTCTGTAGTAATCATTAATTACACAAAACAGTAGGCTCTTTCAGTGTGTACTCCAGAGTATCCATCTTAATCATCAAGAAATAACAGAGAGACAAGATGCTTTGAATTCCCAGTGCAACTTCTCCACAGCCACATACTGTGCAGCAAACAAGACCTCTGCTTCAATATTGGCCAATAATCGTCCCTTTTGTTGTGGCTCGCCTCTTGTTTTATCTAAGAGTATTTCTAATATTTTTGTCTGAAGCGTGAAGGTGAAAAAGACATCAAGCAAATGTTCAGTTAATTGCTGCTGTTTCCCAGCCTTGGTTGGTCCAGCACAGAGCTGAATAAAAAGCACAGAGAGACAAAGATAAGAAGGGCTGAGCAGCTCTGTAATGCCTCTGACTAATATAAGCTTTTCTCTTAATCAGTAATGAACTCTGTGATCCATGGCTTCTCTCCAGGTGGTAGAGAGGGAGGTTAAGGAGTCAAAGAAGAAAAGTAAGTTGAGAACTTTTACTGTCTCAAAGTCTTTTTTAAAGATGTGCTTTAAATCCTCAACTGAAGTTAGGCCGGATAGTGTAAAACTCCCTGGGCCAAATTGTCTTCAGGATTAGCTTTTAAATTTGAAGAAATATTCAGGGTATGCAAACTGGTGTACAAGATAGGAATTCATAGCTAAAATCTTCTCACTTAGTTTTTTTTTCATTATAGTATCTAATTACTCTGTTACATAAAGGGAAAATTATGAGCACAGAACATAGATTACACAACAGTTACTTGTATGTTCAATCTAATCAGACATTCCAGGAGTTATCCTGGACAACCACACTTGGATGCTTCACCAGATATGTATCACTCTGTGTTCTAATAATCTTTAGTAATTACAGTAACTGTCTGTGGCTTCTTATAGTGTGAGAGGATTGTTGTAGATTGTGTACGTTATTTACCACAGTGAAGGTCTGTATGAAAAGAGACAGCTTCCCAACTCAATGAGCAACTCAGGAGCTTTTCTAAGGCAAAGTGGAATATTTTGCAATGGCTGAGTCAATCACCAGGTCTCAAGCTGATCAAGCATGCGTTTGACTTGCTTAAGGCAAAACTTATTGGCAGAAAGACCCACAAACAAGCAACAACTGAAGACAGCTGCAGTAAGGCCTGGCAAAGCATCACAAAGGAGGAAACCCAGTGTTTGGTGATGTCCATGGGTTCCAGATTTCAGGCAGTCATTGCCCGCAAAGGATTCTCAACAAAGCATTAAAAATAAACATTTTATTTATGGTAATGTTAATTTTCCAACTACCTCTGAACCCCTGAAATGAGGACGTTTTTTATAAAAATGGTTGTAACAAAATTTGGATGTGAATACCCTCAAATTAAAGCTGAGAGTCTGCACTTTAAGCCCATATTGATCATATAACTGTATCTCGTATATGTTTTTGGTAAACAGCTAAAATAACAACACGTGTCAGTCTCCAAATGGATGTTACATGTTCAATTTCAGCCTATTACAATAACCTGAAGTGGGTCAGGGGAAGTCTTTAATGATCAGCCCTCATAGTTATCCCCATTATTTTGCAGTAGATTTATTTTACTTTGCTGACTTTTGAAAGCCAAGACTGTGCTCGACAGAATGATCCTTCAATGAAACTCTCCCCAATATAATATGCGTACATCTGTTTTAAAGCCATCCAAGTCGGTGTTTCCTGGTGCAACGCCTCAAGCATTCTATGCCCAGTGTAGGGTTAAAAAACCATAAGACTGATTGCATTCATTATCAGAGCAACTGATCTGCTTGATTTTTCTTGCAGCTCCTCTTAACAACATTTTTCCTGTTTGATTTGGCCTCTTAATGTTGGTGAATTTAGCTAGATGGCCTCCGCCAGGCAAATTCTCCCCAAAATGTAATGAGACCATCAGTCTAACGATGGCAACAGAAACTGGGTTGACTGATTGTACTCGTGAATGACATCATTTTTTATATAGTAAAATCAGAACAGAGGGTCGTTGTGTGCCAGAAATCTGTTTACTTTGAAGAGAACAGCCAGACAGCCAGGTTGTCGGCAAGAGGAGAGCCATCTACCTTCAGTTTCTGTTCAGTTGCATTGAGAATATCTTAGTTTTTATTGCTTTTGGACGACATTGCCCACTTTTGAGAGTAAACACCAGACTGTTTTTTAAAGGAGAGACAGCGTGATGGATTCCGAGTTCAAGTTCATTGAGGTGAGGCGTCAATATGGTCTTATTAATAGATGTGGCTTGGGGGGGGGGGCTGACGGCACTTCAACAGTTCACTGCTCAAACTTCCCATATGATTTGTATTGATTTTTTTTAACGTGATCAAATCTGTCCTGTTGAAAAAGCTGCCAAAATCAACCTCGACTGACATTGCTGGGGAGCTCGATGATAGACCTCCGTTCAAGTGAATGACGTGCGTTTCACAGTGAAGTCCCGGGAGGGTGCGCTGCCTCCAGAGGGAGTCGGGGCTCTGAGAACCAGAAACACACCCTGTGGGAGTCAAAGTGTGTCAGACTGCTGTGGGGAGCGGCAAAGCGGCTGCAGAGTGGGTTTCTGTGACATGTGAACACAGCATGGTGGGGGTTATACGGCGCAGACTTGTAGACACTCTCATCTCACCTTGGGTCTATTTCCAGCTGAAAGATGCTTTTGTCAGAAGTGGGAAAAATGTAGATTTACATAATATAGTAAAAATGTAAACATTGTTATTTTTAGCAGCTCAGTGGATGAGGATATCCTTGTATGTTTGATAATGTTAGAGGTGACACATTTACAGTGTGTGTGTGTTTCAAAGTCAGTCTGTTAAGAAACAAGCCTAAATAAAGCTGAAAACTTTCCTAACAAGCAGTCAGATACCGCATATATATCCATCAAGGCCTGAAACTTCTGCAGCAATGTTTCATTTTGAAGAGATGTAGTACAAGAGGTGTCATGAGTGGATCATTATTTTCTTTCTTATTATCATAATTCACTCATAAATTGTGTTATGTGTTATATTCTTAGTTGCTTTTGTTCTATATTTCAGTATATTTTCTTTATTTAGTCCCTGAGTTTCTGTTTATCTGAGGATAGATAGACCGGAGTGGTAGCCTAGAGGTGGAGCATCCGCCCCACAACTGGAAGGTTGGGGTTCAAGTCCCGGCCGGGTTATGCCAAAGACCATATATAAATGGAACTTCCTGCCGTCCAGCTTGGTGCTCAACAAAATGGAATGGAGGAAGGAAATGTGGGCGGCAGTGGCTCAGGAGGTAGAGCGGGTTGTCCAATAACTGGAGGGTTGGCGGTTTGAATTCCTCTCTCTTCAGACATCCTGCCATTGTGTCTCTGGGCAAGACACTTTACCCACATTGCCTGCAGTGTCCCGTTCAGTAGTGGTCGGACAGGCCGTTGCCGTGGATTGGCAGCCACGTTTCTGTCAGTCTGCCCCAGGGCAGCTGTGGCTACAGCAGTAGTTTACCACCATCACTGTCTGTGGAGTGAAGGAATAATGTGTCCATTGTAAACTGTCTTTGAGTGTCTATGAAAAGCGCTACATAAATCTGATGCATTATTATTATTGTCATATACTGGGCCCCAGAGGGGCAGGGAGACAGACTCAGGTGCTGGATATGTTTCTGCATTTATTAAATGAAAGAACATAACAGTCAAAAGGTGCAAACAAGACAAAAATGTAACAAGTAATAACTTACAAGAGGAAGCCTGGGAGCGGAGCACGCTCGGAGGTGATCAGAGAATGCCAGTAGACACAAACAACAACGCCGCACTGACCCAGTGCCATGGCAGAACTTGAATATCAGTGAATTGATTAACACAAGTGAGTACCGGTGTGGACTTGCATGAGCAGGCAAAAGAGGCACAGTAGTAATGGGAATCAGCTTTTCATGTAAGGGAGGAGTGGCTGGATTGATAACTTAACAGGCGACGCCCCCAGCAGAGCACAAACCCAGAAATCGCCTGACAGCAGTCAACCCAGGAAAAGGCATAATAACATACATGTAAAGAATAAATATAATTATGACAGACTGAAAACAAATTACAAATAAACATGAATCCAAAAACAATTACAAAACAAGACATGGCCAACAATAACAGAGACACAACTGGACAAAAATGACAGGCAGAATAACACTAATAGAGGTATAATAATACAAGGGACAAATAAATGCACTGAAAAGGCCACGAGACTGGGTCTGGCAGAATCTCAGCCCCAGCTCGTGACAGTTATTACTATTATAGTTTATCCTTGTTGATTTGTGCTCCCTTCTGGTTTGTGTAAAAGTATAATTCTGGTATTTGTGGATTTCTGTTTATTTCCATAGTGTTAGGCTATTCCTGTAAACTTTAAGTTCCTATATAGTTTTAAATCCTCGGTTCCTTTTTTTCTCCTGCTCCTGTGTCTCAGCAGTGTGATTGGTCCCACCTGTGTTACCGCAGCTGTCTCAAATTCCTCTGTTTGCTTCATGTATTTAGACCTGTGTTTCCTCTTGTCAACCACACTCCAATGCTGGATGAAGGTAGTGTGCCTTTACTCTGTCTGCCCCCACCAAAAAAGAAAAAGAAGACTCTTGTCAGTCAATCAGCCTATATTTGTCATGTCCACATCCTCCCTGAGCTCCACGGTGGTGCAGTGGTGAGCACTGTTGCCTTACAGCTAGAAGGTTCCTGGTTCCAATCCCCAGGCTGGCAGGGGTTGGAACCTTTCTGTGTGGAGTTTGCATGTTCTCCCTGTGCTGCGTGGGTTTACTCTGGGGGCTCCGGTTTCCTCCCACAATCCAAAGACATGCATGTTAGGTTAATTGGTTGTTCTAAATTGTCCCTAGATATCTGTCTCCTATAGGCCTTTAGAGTAGAGGGCTAGTGAAGCGCTTTGAGTTGTCGTTGAGATTAGAAAAGCACTATAAAAGTACAGGTCCTTATCTCTTTTCGGCTTTTTCTTTGTTCCCCTGAGTTTTGGTTAGTTTATAGAATTAGTTTACTGTAGTTTCTAGTATTTATCTACCCCGGTGCACTTTTGCTTTTGTATTTATCAGTGTGTTACTTTAGTATGTTTATTTCCAGGCCTTGTGCTGTGTCATGGTTATTTAAACTTTTTAAGTGCCAGTATCAGTCTGCACCTTTGTCCTAATTGTTGAGGTTCCTGAGAAGAACATCTTAAAATGAACATGTATGGTAATGCTTTAGAGTACTATAATTGGAGGCAATTTATGCATTTCAACCCACTGCAGATAGCCATGAAGGCTGACAAAATTTTAAAAGTTCCATTTATTGACCCCCCCCCCCCCCACAATTAATTTTGGATTGTGACATCATCAAGCACGTCTATCTGCATTATGATAGACACAAATAATTTCTGTGCCATTTTACTCTTAGATCTAAAAAGTCAATCTGTGAGCTAGGGCTGTTGCAGTAGAGGAATTTCCCCTGCGGTGACAGTGGACAGCTCAACACCGTGGTGTGCGGTATTATTGCAAATGTTTGTAGGACCCTGTGGATTCGTAATTTAAACAGGGTTTATAACTTATGTGGCAAATGAGGAAAGCTGTGAGAGTCTCACTGCAGCTCCGCACTCAGCTTTATGTGTGTGTGTGACAACTGTGCAGAGCTCCGCTCTTTCTACAGACACAAGCTGCTAAATGAGCTGTTGTTAAAAAAAAACGGTCATTTTCATAAAGCAGTGGCAGTAACTACGGGGTGTGTGGACTGGAAACTGCAGTGACATTAAGCTTATAAGCAGGACAATCTCCGTACAGGACCCTGAGTGGCTCTTGTCTCCGTGATTTTTGCTGCTGTGATTTTTGCCGCTGTCCGAAAAATCTCGTTCAAACAAGCTGCTCTCAGAGCTCATACACAGAGCCACAGTCAGGATCATACACATTCTGCTCAGAAGGAAATAACACGCTTTGTGCCCTTTCAGTGCTCACTGTTACGGCTGTATTTAACAAGGATTTCAAACGCTTTTACCACTAACTGCCCACTGGAGTATGTCTGGAGAGAGTGCCCCAAACGGCAGCAGCACCGTGTGCTGTGGAAGCTTCTAGAGTACCAGGTGCAAACATGCTGTTGGTAATAAAAATACACTTCATTTAGCAATTTATTTAATAATCAATAGGGGCACATAAGTGAACAACGAGATATAGCCACACACACACACACACACACACACACAAAGTGAACAGCGCAGTTGTTGCGGTTGGTCATTTTCCTCCACGGTAGGCATGTCCATAGCACGGTATTAACATAATTGCAGTTATCGAAACAGCCCGACTGTGAGCTTTAGCAGAAAATGTTTCAGGTTTCATCAGGCTTAATCATGACCCCCTAATCTGATTGGGTGAAAGCTTTGCAATTGACACGTGTGGCAAAGCCAATCACAAGTGAGGAGGTGTAACCTACTGCAGGGCCAAAAATTTGACTGGTCATGGAGAACTACGTAAACAAGGAAACAAGAAGCCCCACATTTGACCAGATAAAGAGCATAATGAAATTTTGCTGGATAGCATTTTAATTTGAGTCTATAATCCATCCATCCATCCATCCATCCATCTTCTACCGCTTAATCCTTTTCAGGTCGCGGGGGGTGGGGGTGGAGCCTATCCCAGCATCATTGGGTGAGAGGCAGGGTACACCCTGGACAGATCGCCAGTTCATCGCATTCACTTTCACATTCATACCTAAGGACAATTTAGAATCCACAGTTGATGCCAAATAACCCAGCCTGCATGTCTTTGGATTGTCGGAGGAAACTGGAGTACCTGGAGTAAACCCACACAGACATGGGGAGAACATGCAAATTCAACACAGAAGAGTCACAGACGGTCAGAGGGTGGGATTGAACCCATGATGGTCAGGGCTAGAATCGATCCCGTGACCTTCTTGCTGTGTTGCCACAGTGCTAACCCCTGTGCTACCCAAGTCTATAATTATCAAAAACAAATGGAATTTTAAATTAAACATTAAAGGGCTTTTTATGGTGCACTTCAGCTTTTCATTTCTCATATTAGTTTTCATTTAACTCACAGTCTAAACAACAAATATTAAGTTAATTTAATTACTTCACCCCAAAGAAATCTAATCTGAATCTTTAAATATATTAATTGTTGATTAATTAAGCTAAATCTGTTATGGGCTATTTTTAGTCATGTTTAAAAAAACATGTATTTCAAGGAATTTACGTATTGTGAACATGACGCAGAACAGTTTAAGGTTAATTAAAGTTGAAATTTGTGGTATGGTAGTGATAAGTGATATTTAGGTGCATTTAGATTTATACATGCTCTACGAGAAGTAGTTGGCTTGTGGGACTCCCGAAGCAGCTGAGGTGTACCGGCAGGCCAAGTGGAGTCCATCTCGGGTGGTCGCTGAAGCAAAAACTCAGGTGTGGGAGAAATTTGGTGAGGCCATGGAACAAGACTTTCGGTTGGCCTCGATGAGATTCTGGCAAACTGTCCGGCAGCTCAGGAGGGGCAAGCAGCAAACTGTCCACACTGTGTATGGTGCAGATGGGGCACTGCTGACTTCGACTGGAGATATCGTCGGGCAGTGGAAGGAATACTTCAAGGATTTCCCACTGACATGCCTTCCACAGAGGATGCAGGACTTGTTGACGAGGGGGGCGACTCGCCCATCATAGGGATCAAGGTGGTTAAAAAGCTCCTTGGTGGCGGGTCCCGGGGGTGGATGAGAGTCTCCCTGAGTACCTCAAGGCCCTGGATGTTGTAGGGCTGTCATGGTTGACACGCCTCTGCAACATTGTGTGGAGGTCGGGGACAGTGCCTTTAGCATGGTAAGCTGAGGTGGTGTTTCCTCTCTTCAAGAAAGGGGACCGGAGGGTGTGCTCCAGCTTTAGAGGGATCACACTCCTCAGCCTCCCTGGGAAGGTCTATGCCAAGATACTGGAGAGGAGAGTCCGGCCGTTGGTCAAACCTCAGATTCAGGAGGAGCAATGTGGTTTTCGTCCTGGCCATGGCACATCGGACCAGCTCTTTACCCTCTTGAGAATCCTTGAGGGTTCATGGGAGTTTGCCCAACCACTTTACATGTGTTTTATGCACTTGGAGAAGGCATTTGATTGTGTTCCTCGTGGTTTTTTGTGTGTTTGGGGGGGGGTGCTTCGGGAGTATGGGGTATCGGGCTTGTTGTTACAAGCTATCCGGTCTCTATATGACAGTTGTGAGAGTTTGGTTCGTATTGCCAACACTCAGTTGGACTCATTCCCAGTGAGAGTTGGACTCCGCCAGGGCTGCCCTTTGTCACCGATCCTGTTCATAATTTTTATGGACAGGATTTCTAGGTGCAGCAAGAGGAACGGAGGGTGTCATGCGTGGTGACCACAGGATCTCATCTCTGTTGTTTGCATATGATGTTGTCCTCTTGGCTTCATCCAGTAATCACCTACAGGTCTTACTGGGATGGTTTGCTGCTGAGTGTGAAGCTGGTCGGATTAGAATCAGCACCTCCAAGTCCGAGTCCATGGTCCTCAGCCGGAAAAAGATGGATTGTCCTCTCCGGGTTGAGGACAAGCTCCTGCCCAAAAGTGGAGGAGTTTAAGTATCTCGGGGTCTTATTCATGAGTGAGGGGAGAATGGAGCGAGAGATTGACAGATGGATCGAAGCAGCATCTGCAGTGATGCATGCATTGTACCAGTCCATTGTGGTGAAGAGGGAGCTAAGCTCTAGGGCAAAGCTGTTGATTTAGAGGTCAATCTACGTTCCTACCCTCACCTATGGTCACGGGCTTTGGGTAATGACTGAAAGAATGAGATCACGTATACAGGCGGCTGAAATGAGCTTTCTTCATAGCAATGCTGGACTCACCCTCAGAGATAGTGTGAGGAGTTCAGTCATCTGGGAGAGGCTCAGAGTAGAACCGCTGCTCCTCCACATTGAAAGGAGCCAGTTGAGGTTGTTTGGGTATCTGATCAGGATGCCTCCTGGATGCCTCCCATTTGAGGTATTTTGGGTACATCCCACTGTGAGGAGACCCTGGGGCAGACCCAGGATTCGCTGGAGAGACTATGTCTCCCTTCTGGTCTGGGAACGCCTTGGTATCCTCTCTGAAGAGCTGGAGCAGGTGGCTGGGTAGAGGGAAGTCTGGCCTTCTCTGCTTCAGGTTCAGGTTCAGGTTACTTTATTTGTACCCGTAGGTAGATTTGTTTTGCAGTCTGGTGACATCCATATTTACAAACCACAAATTACATTCAACATAGACACAAACACAGGCACATATGAAGCTGACTATAAACATGATAAAAATACTCAAGGCTCCATCAGTCAGGGTATAAAAAGACAAAGAGATGGGAGAAAAACCAGAGGTAAGAGAGAACGGTCATATTAAAAGTTAAAAACTAGTCAAAGAGGTTAAAAACTCAAAGGTCTAAAACCCAATAAAATATTTAGAACCCAAGTAACATCCTACAAAAATAAGTAAATATAAAATGAAGTTAATAAATAGGTACCTAAATTATGTGCAATATATTATTACAGCTTGTTCAACTCTTTGACAGCAGCAGGAACAAAGCTGTTTTTGTAGCGCTGGGTTCTACTTTTTGGGACAGCAAACCTCCGTCTTGAGGGAAGAAGCTGAAAGTTGCAGTGCAAAGGGTGGGAGTCATCATTTAAAATGGAGGTAGCAATCCTCTGTACTTGTCTGGTGTACAGGGATGTCAGGCTCAGCTGTGGCTCACCAAGCAAACGACTGGACCATCTAACTACCTGATCCAAGGATTTCCTCTGTTTCAGTTTTATCTGGCCAAACCATGACACTAAAGAAAAGGATAAAACAGATTCAATAAAAGCCCAATAAAACATTGTCATTATGGTTCGGTCAATTTGGAAGCGTGCAAGTTTTCTCAAGCAATGCAAATGTTGCTGACCCTTTTTGCACACCCTTTCACAGTTCTCTTCAAAGTTTAAATTACTATCAATAATCGTCCCAAAATATTTGTAGGATTGTACACATTCAGTGGTCTGGCCTTTTAGTACGATGACTTTGTGCCTGGGATTTTTCCTCCTAAAGTCAATAATCATGTCTTTAGTTTTTGTCGTATTCAGCTGCAGGTAGGAATCCTCACACCAGTGAACAAAATCATCAACTACGTGTAGTGGTAGAAGATGGATGGATGGATGGATGGATGGATGGATGTTTTCAAGGAATTTACGTATTGTGAATATGACATAGAACAGTTTATTGTTAACTAAAGTTGAAATGTGTGGTAATGATGTGATATTTAGATTTATAAATACTTTACAAGTAGTACGAGGAAGTGGTGGATTTTGTTAGTAGTTATGAAAAGTTCAGCACTACTAACATTTTGATGCGTAAATTCCCTCTACTAACAATTTACGAACAAATCTGATCTGCTCACGTTTCATGAATGAGGCCCAGCGTGCCATCATGGATGCACACCTTACTCGTTCCACTCCATTGTGTAACATGCAGACATGAATGAGTTTAATTGCCTTTGCAACGAGGATCTGCTGAATAATTTGTGAACCCATGCAGTTTTCTTCCTTTTTTTTCCTCTGTGCAATGAAAAACACCGACTGTGTACTGTTTCTTCAGACATGGACAAAATTGTTGGTACCCCTCTATTAATCAAAGAAAACCCCACAATGGTCACAGAAATAACTTAAATCTGACAAAAGTGGGAATAAATAAAAATTCTATCAAAATTAACCAATGAAAATCAGACAATGCTTTTGAATTGTGGTTCAACAGAATTATTTTAAAAAAACAAACCCATGAAACAGGCCTGGACAAAAATGATGGTACCCCTAGAAAAGATTGAAAATAATGTGACCATAGGGACATGTTCAACCAAGATGTGTCCTCTAATTAACATCACAGGTGTCTACAAACTTGTAATCAGTCAGTCGGCCTATTTAAAGGGTGATAAGTAGTCACTGTGCTGTTTGGTGACATGGTGTGCACCACACTAAACATGGACCAGTGGAAGCAAAGGAGAGAGTTGTCTCAGGAGATTAGAAAGAAAATTAGAGACAAGCATGTTAAAGGTAACGGCTATAAGACCATCTCCAAGCAGCTTGATGTCCCTGTGACTACAGTTGCACATATTATTCAGAAATTTAAGATCCACGGGACTGTAGCCAACCTCCCTGGACATGGCAGCAGGAGAAGACGGATAATATGAATGGTAACAAAAGCGCCCAGAACAACTTCTAAACACATTCATGGTGAACTCCAAGGTCAAGGTACATCAGTGTCAGATCGCACCATCTGTCGTTGTTTGAGCCAAAGTGGACTTCATGGGAGACGACCAAGGAGGACACCACTGTTGAAAACAAATCATAAAAAAGCCAGACTGGAATTTGCCAAACTGCATGTTGACAAGCCACAAAACTTCTGGGAGAATGTCCTATGGACAGACGAGACAAAACTGGAACTTTTTGGCAAGGCACATCAGCTCTATGTTCACAGACGCAAAAATGAAGCATACCAAGAAAAGAACACTGTCCCTACTGTGAAACATGGAGGAGGTTCTGTTATGTTGTGGGGCTGCTTTGCTACATCTGGCACAGGGTGTCTTGAATCTGTGCAGGGTACAATGAAATCTCAAGACTGTCAAGGTATTCTAGAGAGAAATGTGCTGCCCAGTGTCAGACAGCTTGGTCTCAGTCGCAGGTCATGGGTCTTGCAACAGGATAATGACCCAAAACACACAGCTAAAAACACCCAAGAATGGCTAAGAGTGAAACACTGGACTATTCTAAAGTGGCCTTCTATGAGCCTTGATGTAAATCCTATTGAACATCTGTGGAAGGAGCTGAAACATGCCGTGTGGAGAAGGCACCCTTCAAACCTGAGACAACTGGAGCAGTTTGCTCATGAGGAGTGGGCCAAAATACCTGCTGAGAAGTGCAGAAGTCTCATTGACAGTTACAGAAATTGTTTGATTGCAGTGATTGCCTCAAAAGGTTGTGCAACAAAATATTAAGTTAAGGGTACCATGATTTTTGTCCAGGCCTGTTTCATGAGTTTGTTTTTTTTAAAATAGTTCTGTTGAACCACAATTCAAAAGCATTGTCTGATTTTCATTGATTAATTTTCATAGAATTTTTATTTATTACCACTTTTGTCAGATTCAAGTTATTTCTGTGACCACTGTGGGTTTTTCAGCTTAGCGGGTTTTTTTCATAACACACACACACAAACAGACACAAGATCGAAGGAGATGACTATGAGGACCCCAGACATGATAGATTGTGTACTATATACAGTGTCTATATTTTTTTTCAGCTTTCAGCAGGTGTTGCCAACTGAGAGACATCTTTTAAAATTAGTTGCATTCTCTCAATGTTCTCTGTGGATTTACCTATTTTTTTTTTATTTTTTTTTTTATACCAGATGCCTGTTAATCTTAAAACCAGCTACATTCACACTAATTTAACTCAAGCCACTGGCAAAATGTACAAAGCTGCAGTTCATTTTTTTTACTGACAGTAAGCAATTTGCCTCAGAGGACTAAGGCCTGCAGGGCCTCTGGCTCTTTAGCGGGTCAGTCAGTAAACAACGACCCACTTCTTTCTAGGTCAAGGTTGGGGCTGAGGCTAGGCTGCAGCAAGTTAACAGTTTCTGTTTTATAGTTTGTTTCCAGTGTTTCAGTGGTGACATTACACAGGAATGACATAAATTCATTTTATCTAGGCTGAATAAATGTTAGAGTAAATGGTCTTGTGGCTTCAAGCCAAACTGTCATAAAGTTAAATGTAAGGTTATGCAAATGGTGTAGTGAGGTCTGTTTATGTAACTATTAGTCATGCATGCTTTTCATAGCTGCAGAGTAAAAACTCATTCTTATACTTTACACTTGATGTGGAGAACTTATGAAGTCCCTGTGTGCAGATCAAAATATCCATGTGCATCATCATGGGCATGACTAATATGTTTTTCAGGTAAATGACTTTTATCTGTGAGCAGTACTGCACTCCCACTTGCAGCTACGTTGTCTTTGACTTCTGCAGCATCCAAACAGTCTATTTTACTTGCTGCACAATACTCCTATTTTGCACTTTTAGTACATGTTGACACAGTTCCCATAGTTGTTAACGAGATGTCATTGATCTGATTCAGCCAAAATATGTAGGATTTAATTATTGCAATACCATTTTACACACAGAGTAAGCTCTCCTCAGAATGAGCTGTTTTATGGCATACTGCTTTAAAAGCAAATGAGCCCCAGCTCACTCCACTCGCCATCTTTTGTAATTTCTGTGAGATCTGTTTTTGGTGGTTCCATGTTTGGCTTTTCGCTTCCGTTGTCAGACTAAAATACTATCAACAAATATAGCTGTTAACCCCAGTGCATTTTATGTTTATTGGCAAAATTTTAAAAATGTCACAGCCCCGACCAACAGTGATCTGTGTGGAGTTTGTATGTTCTCCCCGTGTCTGCAAGGGTTTACTCCGGGATTTGTCCGGTTTCCTCCCACATGCCAAAAACATGCAAGTTAGGTTAATTGGCATCAAACTGGGGATTCTAAATTGTCCTTAGGTATGACTGTGAGACTGAGTGGTTGTGTGTCTCTCTGTGTTGGCCCTGCGATGGACTGGCGATCTGTCCAGGGTGTACCCTGCCTCTCACCCAAAGATGCTGGGATAGGCTCTAGCACCCCGCGACCCAAAAAGGATTAAGCAGAAGAAGATGAATGAATGTTTTTGCAATAAAGAAATTACGCAAGAACAGTTTAGTTAAATAAATCTAATATTACAAGGATTTTATCCAAATTCAACACTAAATCCTACTTCCAATGACTACTGTAGTCTCAAAAATTTTCAACCCTGTGAAGAGAATTCCTCATAACAACACACATTTGCAAATCAGGTGTGGTCTCAAGCACACCTGATGCATCCAATCAAGGGCTTCATTAGCTGCATCAGTTGTGCTTAAGACAGAACACCTCAAATACTTGGACTGTTGGCGATGACGTCAACAGTCCACATTGCATGTGAATATGGTGAAGTCAAGAAAATTGTCCAAAAAGTTCAGAGAAGAGATCATTGTTTTGCTCAAACAAGGACAAGAACACAAAAAGATAGCAAAGTCAATGTTCCTTGAGATACAGATGGAAGCATAGTTTGGAAGTTTAAAGTTGAAGGAACAGTGGCTACACTTCCTGGGCGTGGCAGAAAGAGGAAGCTATCAACAGCTGCCAGAGTCCTGAGGAGGCAGCTGGTCAAAAACCCTTGACTGACTGCAAGACCTGCAGCAAGACTTGGTGGCAGCAGGTACTGAGGTTTCAGTTTCCACAGTAACGTGCATACTAAAAACTGAAGGGCTCCATGCCCGAACTCCAAGATATACACCACTACTGACCCAAAAGCACAGGAAAAGTCAGTTCCAATTTGCTCAAAGCAATATATACATTGGGGTAAAAAAGTATTTAGTCAGCCACCAATTGTGCAAGTTCGCCCACTTAAAAGATGAGAGAGGTCTCCAGTTTTCATCATAGGTATACCTCAACTATGAGAGACAAAATAAGAAAAAAAAATCCAGAAAATCACATTGAAGGATTTTTAATGAATTACTCGGTAAATTCCTCGGTAAAATAAGTATTTGGTCAATAACAAAAGTTTATCTCAATATTTTGTTATATACCCTTTGTTGGCAATGACAGAGGTCAAACGTTTTCTGTAAGTTTTCACAAGGTTTTCCCACACTGTTGCTGGTATTTTGGCCCATTCCTCCATGCAGATCTCCTCTAGCGCAATGATGTTCTGGGGCTGTCGCTGGGCAACACAGACTTTCAACTCCCTCCAAAGATTTTCTATGGGGTTGAGATCTGGAGACTGGCTAGGCCACTCCAGGACCTTGAAATGCTTTTTACGAAGCCACTCCTTTGTTGCCCGGGCGGTGTGTTTGGGATCATTGTCATGCTGAAAGACTCTGCCACGTTTCATCTTCAATGTCCTTGCTGGTGGAAGGAGGTTTTCACTCAAAATCTCACGATACATGGCCCCATTCATTGTTTCCTTTACACGAATCAGTCGTCCTGGTCCTTTTGCAGAAAAACAGCCCCAAAGCATGATGTTTCCACCCCCATGCTTCACAGTAGGTATGGTGTTCTTTCTCCTCCAAACACGACAAGTTGAGTTTTTACCAAAAAGTTCTATTTTGGTTTCATCTGACCATATGACATTCTCCCAATCCTCTTCTGGATCATCCAAATGCTCTCTAGCAAACTTCAGACGGGCCTGGACATGTACTGGCTTAAGCAGGGGGACATGTCTGGCACTGCAGGATTTGAGTCCCTGGCGGCGTAGTGTGTTTCTGATGTAGCCTTTGTTACTTTGGTCCCAGCTCTCTGCAGGTCATTCACTAGGTCCCCCCATGTGGTTCTGGGATTTTTGCTCACCGTTCTCGTGATCATTTTGACCCCACGGGGTGAGATCTTGCGTGGAGCCCAAGATCGGGGGAGATTATCAGTGGTCTTGTATGTCTTCCATTTTCTAATAATTGCTCCCACAGTTGATTTTTTCACACCAAGCTGCTTACCTATTGCAGATTCAGTCTTCCCAGCCTGGTGCAGGTCTACAATTTTGTTTCTGGTGTCCTTTGACAGCTCTTTGGTCTTGGCCATAGTGGAGTTTGGAGTCTGACTGTTTGAGGTTGTGGACAGGTGTCTTTTATACTGATAACGAGTTCAAACAGGTGCCATTAATACAGGTAACGAGTGGAGGACAGAGGAGCCTCTTAAAGAAGAAGTTACAGGTCTGTGAGAGCCAGAAATCTTGCTTGTTTGTAGGTGACCAAATACTTATTTTACCGAGGAATTTACCAATTAATTCATTAAAAATCCTTCATCGTGATTTTCTGGATTTTTTTTTCTCATTTTGTCTTTCATAGTTGAAGTATACCTATGATGAAAATTGGAGACCTCTCTCATCTTTTAAGTGGGAGAACTTGCACAATTGGTGGCTGACTAAATACTTTTTTGCCCCACTGTATAAGCAAAAGGAGTTCTGGGATTCTGTTCTGTGGCGCACTGAAACAAAACTGGAACTTTTCAGGCCTGTGGATCAGCAGTATGTCTGGAGGAGGAAGGATGAAGCATACACTGAAAAGAACACCCTGCCTACAGTGAAGCATAGTGGAGGCTCTGTGATGCTCTGGGGCTGCTTCACTTCCTCTGGCACTGGAAACCTGCAGCGTGTGGAGGGCAAGAGGATCATTCTGACCCAAAACAGCATACATGTCAGAGATTGACAATAAAATGATAGTTTTTTCCAGCTCTTTAAAAAAAAACATGACTTAAAAAATACAAGTATTAAAAACACAAGTTAAAAGATTCATATAAAAAGAATAAAAAATATCCCATGAAACAGTCATCCAAGACCGTTAACCCAGCGAGGAGCAGTCCATTCACAAGAGTCTAGTCAGTAGTACACAGTCTCCACTGAGTCCCCTCCTTGCATTCTTTTGCTAACAACAAAAGAAGATTCCGATCAGCTGACTAGGATAGTGTGCATTGAGTGTTCATATAACTTGGATAAAGACTGAGAAACAAGCTCAAAAATAATGTTAATTAACATGCAAACAAAAACAGCACACTCTCAGGCCCGAAAAGGTTATTTCAGAAAAAAAAGCAAAAATCAACCACCATAAACCAAATAACCACGCAGTGAGCAAATACAGATGTAAAAGGGGCTATTCACAGTTTAGCTGTATTCACAAGTTGATATGATTTTAGCGTCTCTTTGGCCTGGATACATCCTCACATAACAGGCTAACAGGTGCAGAGGGCAGGAGAAGATATAAATAAAAGGTAGAGACTTAACTAAAGGAGGGATGAAGCATACTGCTGTCTGGTTTCCTCCCACAGGCCAAAATCAGGATCAGAATCAGAATCAGAATCAGATTTATTGCCATTGTTCATGTAGTACACAAACTAGGAATTTGTCTCGGTGCAATGCTGCAGCATTAAAACATGATAAGATAAAGAGATAAACTAAAAAAAAAACTTAAAGACTAAAACCATGCAATAAGTGTAGAATAATAAGTAATAATAATAATAATAATAATAATAATAATAATAATAATAATAATAATGAGTAATACTAGTCACAGCAGTTTTAAATAAATTAGCAAGTAGCAGATGATGTGCAGTCGATAATGCAACAGAAAAACAGTGATGAATGACATGAATCTGGTTGAGCTGCTGTATATAGAGTTTTTGCGTAGGCTCGTAAAATTCACGTGACTCGCAGGGGTAAACATAAACACGCCGTAGGTGCCGCCATCTTGGATGGCAAGAGCAGCAGTGGCACTGTGACAACCCAGGCGTAACTTGTACTGTTTAGCGATCAGAATGAGTGAGAACACACAGTCACAGTCTGACATAATAACATCCTATCATCCTCTTCAACAACTGACATTGTGGCCTCTGACACTGTGTCTGCGATGTCTGTGTCACATTCAGTGGAGTCATTGTCAGCAGTCATAACAGCAGACAAGTGTTTTTAATCTTGCTCCCGTGCGCTCCTCTGGTGTGCCGAAA